>OW121705.1:17719715-19109715 GCA_933228785.1 Lasioglossum pauxillum
CTTAATGTGAAAAACATCTTTCGTTTTTATCCGTGTTTCTTCCGTTTCGCATTCTTCAGACAACTCAATTTTATATGTATGTTTTTGAGGGTGTTTTCTTATGCGACGATGACCAACTGAAAGGGTATAGCCGGATAAGCATGGGCCAGCGGCCCCCGCTCCGATTTTCCTGATTCCTGTCTTAAAACATCGTTTTATGTCTAAAAAAACATTGTGTAAAATTTCAAATGTCAACCCCCACCGATAGGGGTGATATTGAGGTAAATTCCTCCGCACTTAAATGCAATTTGCTCTAAAACGAGAAAAGATATCAACATGGGATAAACGGCAAACAAAAGATATAGATACACTCTATATTTCAGATTTTTTTCAGAATTTTTTGGTAATTATTTATAGTTGAAAATAATTAATTAATTTTTGGGGAATTTTTTTAACTATTTTCCCCTAGGTTGACACCTACCAAAAAATTCTAAAATATTGCTATGATTCTAACCTATTTTATAAAAAAATCTGAGAAGTGTCCGTTTGGTGGAACAGTGTCAAAAAAAAATAAAGTATGCCGGCGAACGCTCGGTTTGATCAGTAACGACGCAGCGACCGATTCCCCTTGCGGCGGCTAGTGACGGGAGCGAACGGGAAGTCGGCGCTTGTACGGAAAAGCTGATACATGTAAAAATGCGACTAAATCTTCTAATACATGATTACAGTTAGAAGTCTAAACAATTATATTCTAGACAATAAAAATCGTTTAGTTTATAAATACATATAAAAAAAAGAAAAAAACAAGAAAAGCGCCGACTTCCCGTTCGCTCCCATCACTAGCCGCCGCAAGGGGAATCGGTCGCTGCGTCGTTACTGATCAAACCGAGTGTTCGACGGCATACTTTATTTTTTGTGACACTGTTCCACCAAACGGACACTTCTGAGATTTTTTTACAAAATAGGTTAGAATCATAGCAATATTTTAGAATTTTTTGGTAGGTGTCAACCTAGGGGAAAATAGTTTAAAAAATTCCCCAAAAATTAATTAATTATTTTCAACTATAAATAATTACCAAAAAATTCTGAAAAAAATCTGAAATATAGAGTGTATCTATATCTTTTATTTGCCGTTTATCCCATGTCGATATCTTTTCTCGTTTTAGCGCAAATTGCATTTAAGTGCGGGGGAATTTACCTCAATATCACCCCTATCGGTGGGGGTAGACATTTGAAATTTTACACAATGTTTTTTTAGACATAAAACGATGTTTTAAGACAGGAATCAGGAAAATCGGAGCGGGGGCCGCTGGCCCATGCTTATCCGGCTATACCCTTTAATTTTGAGATTCAATGCTCATTTCTTTAATTTAAATATCAACTTTAATTAATTTTTGTTTATATAGATTATAATGAATTTATAGATTTTTGTCATAAAATAAATTAGGTTTCTATAACAAAAACTGTGGTTTAAAGAAAGGATTTGTTTCAGGTATTTCACTTCAAAGGAAATTTAAAAGTCGAAATCACATTTAAAGGATTTTCGTCTCCTTCGCAAGTTTAAACTTTATGGTACGATTAATCTCGTTCATCGATAGAACGAACGAAGTTGTAAAACCGTTCGAAAATTAACAAGGAATATAACATGTACCCTAATGGGACAGAATTTCCTACTAACTCCAGAAACTTTATAAAGAGTGACTGAATTTAATTACGCGAAGGCCGTTTCCTGCAATTATCCGTTGATCAGTTAGTGCTTTACTGAATGCTCTAGTTTTCGAAGGGGACAATCAATATTCGTGTGTAAATGGCAAACTTTTAGATTTCGTGACCTATCAACTATTCTAGTTGATTATTAAAAATTAACAAATTTAATCAATCTTACTTCAGCAATTGACATTGAACCTCAACAAGTTATTATCCTAATAGAGTTCATTCATCTTTTCTATTGACGAATTAATTATAATATTTACAAGTTATATAGATAAATTCCTGTGTAATCTTCTAATTACAATTTTTGGTTACGTTTCGTGGTATTGGTTTGGCTTTGAAAAATCACATGCACATTTCATAAACTCAAAATTTGTTTAAACAATCTTCAATTATTGAAAAAATTACTATTATAGTATTCTCATATCTTTTAAAATAGAATAACTTTTTAAAAATGGGGCTAAAAATTTCGTGAATAAATTTCAGACATTAGAAGAATTAGTTTACTAGATAACGTGACATAACATTTCTGAAATTGCTTTGGTCGGAATTTGCAAAGGAAAAAGTGAAAGATTTAAAAACTTAGAGTTAGTGATTTATTTATTTCAATTAATTTCAATATTTTATTTATTATTGAATCTATACAATACGTGTTTTAAATCTTTATGATAAGCTCAGATAAAAAAGTTAAAAATCGTGACCTTCACTTTTTCTTTCACAATTTTGATTAATAGCAACTTTTAAATAACTTTTTTACAGATTATCCAGTAAACTAATCCTAACATATGAAAAAGAAACTCAAATCTTAAGGACCAAGTTTAAAAAAGTTATTTCTTTTTAAAGGATATACGAATACATTTGTCCACCATTTGTTGTATGAAGGCAAATGAATATGACACATCTTTAATCTTTAATAATGGGTACTATATGTTTTACTAACATATTTGTTTATTTACTTATTTATTTATAATTTCATTTCATTCTACAAATCACTAATCGTTAACTTATTTTCCGACTCGACTGTGCATGCGCTCAATAGAACCTCGACTATTCGAATCAGTGAATGAGAGATTATCGAAAAGACAGTTTACGATGGTTAAAAATAATTAACGTATATCACATTTCCAATTATAGGTTTTGCACTCCAACTTTACCCTTTTGCAAATCAATTTCACTTTTTCGTAAATCAAAAATTCAACCTTTTGCAACTCAATTTCACCCATTAAGAATATTTAAAATTAATTATTTATTAATTTAGATTAAATTATATGTTTATTTATAGACAGACGTGAAAGGTGTCATTGCTGCGAGGGAAACATAATACTTAATACTAAATATAATAAATATGCTTCGATAAATACATATGTACTTCCATTTTTTTTTATTAATCAGAAAATGCCTACATAATACATACCTACACACTGTTATCATACATTACAGATTACAAAGTTAATGAATTGGTGATTACTTTTAAATAAGTAATTGATTTACATCTTTGAATTAAATAAAATTCTCAATTTCTTAAAAGTTAATTTACATTTGATTTGATTTTTGTTTACAAAAACTTATTTCAAAATACTTTATTTATGAAAGGTCGAAATTGGTTAAAATTAATTTTCAAAAGGGTGAAATTGATTTGCAAAAGGGTAAAATTGATTTGCAAAAGGGTAGTAATTTTTGCATTGAATAAGTAATTTGAAAACTGTTCGATTACCCGAACAATTCGATTATTCCGAACCACCAATATGGTGAAATATATAGTCTGATAAAAGTCGAATGTTTGATTTGATATTTACCCCTTCAAAACCCTCGAAAATCAATTTTTCGATTATTAACATTCAGAAGACATACAAATAAAGGTTAAGCAGACAGTAGGTATTTTTTGCCGGGATTAAACTGAAACAGTAAAGATTGATATATCTAGTGCATATCGATTTCATTTTCGTAAAATATTGTTCGGCATCCAACACAAAATGTCGACCGGACGTGAAGATTGAGGTAAACCCTCTGCGACCATTTACCGGGATAATTGCTTTCGTTGGCATATTCGCAGTCGACTGACCGCTTACGAGGAAGAAAATTAACTTTCAATGGCTCGGTGACAAAATCGACAAGGGATTGGTTTCCCTATTCGGGTCCTCGTAATTAAGGGTACGATATGTAGGTCGTCGAGTTGTCCGACGCCATCCGCACGCTCATGTGTCTTCACTCTGGTACATAAGGACTCTGCCCTCCACGCTCACGTGCAACCATAAATGCGTATATCAGCTCCGTGTACATATGCGTATTATACGTAGTTTCTGTTCATTTATGTGTAAATCTGATTACCTTAATCTCACGAGATGCGAACGCTTGGGGATGGAGACGCTTTTATAGTTTAATTCTTGGCAGTTCGTTGTTTAATTTCATTGTAACAAACCGTTCACTAGATTCGTGGATTATGATGTTTTTGTCCCATAACGTTATTGTCATTCTCGTATTAATATTTTAATACACGCGAAGAATGCGAAACGTGTATCTCTTTAATCCTGGATAATTAAACATTCGTAACAATAAAGTTCAGAATATTTGAATCCTATAATTATCAGATGATCCGTCAAATGTTTAAATTAATAGATTCAGATATAACTTTTACATATTATGTACTTATCGTTCTCAAGAAAAGGAAGTCAATATTATTGGTAAATAATGGCTTTTTATTTTAGTGAAGTAAAAAATATATAAGAAAAAACTTTTTAAAAACCACGCTTATATTAAAATGCACTAAAAAGCAGAGAATAATTTCTTTAGGCATTAGTGACTATAAATAAAAGCGTGGAGCGCTAAACTATATTGACGTAATGTTTGTGGGCGCTCCACGCTTTTATTTATAGTCACTAATGCCTAAAAAATTATTCTCTCGTTTTTAGTGCATTTTAATATAAGCGTGGTTTTTAAAAAGTTTTTTTCATATATTTTTTTATTTTCTACTTTTTAGTCTTTTTTAAATGAAACGCAAGATATAGTAATACTGGTATGAAATAGTAAGATATAGAAACGCAAGAAATGGAAATACGCGAGATAGAATGAGGGGATGACTCCGACAGACGACGTCTCTTGATGGAGTCCGAAATTGTCCGAAATGAAACTGAATGAACGGAAAACCACACTCAGCGACTCAGCTCAGTGTTCCGATTGAACCCACCGTTTTTCACGCATGCGCGGCAATTTCACCCTCAGTAACGTAACCATTTCGATGAAATCGGGTAGCTTGAGCACCCCACAGGCTTTTAAAAAATTGGTATGATTTTATTCTGAAAAATGAATGTATAACATGTGTATTTCTGTATATTTTGTATCTCGTAGGACACGTCCTGGCGTCTTTTTGTTCGGAACAGATTGCTTTGGTACATTTCTGCTAATATAACTGCCTCAAGGCGTCAGGGCCCTGGCCGCTCTGCTGCGTCATTGTAGATACGCTACTGTCCTGGCCGCGCATGCGCGAAAAACGGTGGGTTCAATCGGAACACTGACTCAGCTCCTTCGGTGCGAAGTGGGTCATTGAAGTGGGGATGCGTCGGAGTGGGAACGCGTAGTGGAGTAGGAAGATTTGGCGCGCAGAGTGGGGATCGCTGAACGTGATGACGTATTACCGAGCGTCGCGCGGCGAGGTGTGATGGTTAATATTATACATTTTTTTCTCCTAAATGCACAGTTTTTTAAAAATTTGAATTTTAATATTGCACTGTCATCCAGTTCTGAGCTATGTTTAAAGTTTAAGGTCTCTAGCTTATCGGGAAGTGATTTAAAATTCGATTACAAGATTTTACGCATACAACAACAACGACAACATCGACAACTCGGCAAGCTAATATAAGCGTGGTAAAAAATAACGTACAAAATGGAGGAATGTCATTTATTACAGTTTTTGTAACATTTTTGTGTTACCAGCGTACAGTCTGTAAGTTCTTAAATGTCATTTGATCCACAAGGATAAGAGAATCGGTGACATCGAAATTAAATAACCGAAATAGACCAAACAATAAGGAACAAATAATATTTACTTATACGTAACTGAAGGGGCATATTCACGATCAAGCATGTTGCGCCACAATTATTGTGCAGCATGATGTTACGCAAATCCAAATTGTATTCACGTTGATATAATTTGAGCAATTGTTCAGTTTTTCACTCCGTAGTGATGAGACTTGTCTGACAATGTGCAACACTGCCATTCACAGTTGATATCGTTGCGCAACCCGTTTGTGGTGCACCAAATATCAGGAAATTCTGATTTTACACAACAGGTTGCGCAATTAGTCAATCACTATTATTCACGATCAATCATGCTGCGCAAAATGCTTGATCGTGAATAGGCTCCTTAAGCCTTCGTTAAAAATACACGCCGCAAAAATGAACGACAGGGTATCTTTATCCACTTCTATAACAAAAAGTTCGTCTCCTTCTCCTTTTCTATGTGTATATAATGATCGGAACAACTTACCCCGGGAACTTTCAGCCCGGTCGCTCCTAATGCAAAATAGTCACTTTCAGTGCTCCGTAAACCTACCGTTAACAACAAAGATGCTTTAACGAACGAAGCATATGAAAGAGTTCATAGGCCAGGGGGTGAAGATAAAATGGATCGAGGATCGTGCGGGGACGAGCCATCAATTAGACCTATTTAGGTTGCGCGAGCCCTAGAGAAAGTTCAAAGTCGGACGGCTAGTGCTCGAGGCCCAGAGTAACCGTGAGAAAATGGGGAAAGATTTACGCCGCATAAATTTTCGTGTTTGCGGCGATCCTCGTCGCGCGAACAAATTAAATAATTTTTCTTATTTAGCAATCCAAGAGAAAACGGCGAAGTAGTGCCTCTACCTGGCAGTGGTGAAGTGAGTCGCCGAGAAGGGGAACGGTTGGTCGCCGCTTGTAATGAACTCTCGAGGACCAACTTGACTGCATTTATATGTATGAACGTGAAGGTGCACAGGTACACCTGCGTATACACACTTTCCGAGGTCGCGTGTGTGCAAACCGCGGACACACATAAACGAGCGTCCTCGCACGCCACGTGTACACGCGAACGTATGTAAAATCGAGTCGCACGAAATTTCGCGGCGCTACTTTATGAATAGTCATGCACGGTGATTTTGATATAGCCGAAAAGGTTGGTCCCTTAACGCGTTCGTTAGACGCGAAGTCACTCATGTCGTTAAATTGGAAATTGCTTGCAAACTCTGACTAGGCATCGCAGAATTACCGATCGCTTCACACTTTTGACAATACCTAGACTGCGGATTTTTATGCAAAATAAATATTTTCTACTTTATACATTACTTTATTTCTTAACAATTTCAATAGGTTGGAAATAGTGTAACGATTGGCCTAAATTCGAATTTTTTCTGTTTTGCATACAGGATGTTTGACAGTAGGTGGGAGAAAATTTAAGGGGTGGTACTCCGTGACAATATAAAACAGAAACAAAGAATACAAAAATTGTAATTTCGACGATTAAACATCCTTCTAAAATGTTGCTATTCGGTCAACAGAGGCGTACGTTACGTACATCATACAGACGCACGACGGTCACGCGTCAAGTGACTTCGATGGCTCGACATCAGAGGAAGAAATAAAATATATTATAAAAAAACTTCTTAAAAACCACGCTTACATTAAAATGCACTAAGAAGGAGAAAATAATTTTTTTCCGGGTTCTCCATAAAATACCGAATCCAGTTAAATGATGAATAATATTTTTCCCCAAAATTTTAATACTGTACTTGCACTTGAGAGAATTTCATTTAACGTTTATCGACGCAGTGAATATGAAATGCTTGCAAAATGAAAAGACATTGACCCCTTCTACTCGATAATCGCATAGGGCTGTTATTAGAAATGTGCTTGCAGATTTCAACGAGTAAACAGGTTCATTTCACTTATTTTACCTATACATATACAGGGTGGTCCACGCAACTTGCACACCTATAATAACTTCCAAAGTATGCGCTGCACGAAAAAGTTTTGTATACAGAAGTTGCATGGTCTGGAGGGGTACATTATGTAGTGTATTTATTTTTTTTACAGTTGGAAGCGTTTCGGAGGTTTGAAGGTCGACTTTGTTTTTTTAAATGGAATACTATATTTTCTATACCAAAATATGGAAGAATGTCAACTTCTGAGTAAAAAAGTATTGAGCTTCATTAGCCCTAAACCTAATAATTAACGAGTAAAATTTTCAGGAAATAAAGTGAAATTGTTCGTTAATTATTAGGTTTAGGTCTAATGAAGGTCACTACTTTTTTACTCAGAATTCGACAATCTTCCGTATTTTGGTATAGAAAATATAGTATTCCATTAAAAAATCAAAGTCGACCTTCAAACCTCCGAAACGCTTCCAACTGTAAAAAAAATAAATACACTACATAATGTACCCCTCCAGACCATGCAACTTCTGTATACAAAACTTTTTCGTGCAGCGCATACTTTGGAAGTTATTATAGGTGTGCAAGTTGCGTGGACCACCCTGTATGTATATATATATTAATTTTCCTATTGAGAATTTTACAGTAAATACGTTATTTATCTTTATATTTTTTATTCTTTTTTATTAAAACTATGCACATACAACCTGTACATACATATGTATATGCAATAAGAAATTGTTTCACTGGAACATTCGTGGCAATGACAATTTTATCTTCACGTAAAATAGTGCATAAATTTTCACTTTTTCCAAATGATGGCTCCTTCTTATTCTTTTCTGTCGGCATTTATTATCACAATTACAGAAATTAAAATTTTTTAGAAATTCAATCGTTAATTCTGACAGCTATAATTCTCGCTAGAAAAGGAATTAACGTATACTGGTGGTGACAAATGATTTTGAATATTAATTCTTCGAAGCTCGAATAAAGACCATGTTAAAATTACGTATGAATATTGCATCAGGTGATTATTAAGTGACTGAGAAGTTTCTGAAGATGGATTTAAAACTTTGAAGAGTTAAGATTAAATATTTGACTAACAACTAGTGCATCTTTCGGAGAAATTACTTTTTCTCCAACTAATTTACACGGGTGAATGTTAAATAGAAGTTCTTTTTTGCCTCGCGGTTCTTAAGGCGTTAAAAGTGGAGCAGAAATATGATTCTTTTACGCGATCCTTGTTCCACTGCAGTGCATACGTTCAGAAGCGTTACGCCCCTGCATTTCTCCTAGTGATCTTTGCTTACGTCGTTCAGGAAAAGTCTGGAAATTATTTAATTACCGTGAAGTCGATCAAGAAAATAAAGTTAAGTACATATTAAGGATCGATTTCTCTGTCAGGTGGAGCAAATTGAAACTCCCAGGAGCAATAAACGACCATGGAAATGCGTGCAGAGTATCTCGAAGTATTCCGATATTAAATAAAAGCAAGATACTGTGCAACTTTTTACGAGCGAAGCGTGCAGAGTGTGCTGAACTCCTTGAACTTTTTTGATTGTCATGATAAAAACCGTAATAGACGGGGAGTAACAATAAAAATGTTATGAACAGCAATTTCATGCTTGAGAATCTCGAAACTGGGAATTTACGAAGAAAAATACAGTCTTTGTACATATAAAACAGTTCTTTGTTAAATTCCTTCGTAATTATTAAGAATTGTTGGTGTAAAATAAAAAATTCAAATCGTCTGATCGAATTTTTAAAAAGTTATTCTTTATTAATGGATGTGCAAATTTATTTGTCCATCACTGTATATTGAAATTTAATGAATAATCTCTCAATGAAATGAACGAAAACCACCGATTAATGGCTGGGTACAAGCCCTTATCATTAGCAGGTATATCATCCGTGAAACATTAGGAGCATACAGGAAATAGCGTACACCGCCATTATTCAAGTTGAACCATGGACCCTTTTGACGTACATTGTTACTGAGAAGGTCTTGTACCTCGTTATCAGCCAAGATAATTATCGCTGTTTCATCAGATACCACCTGATACTTGCTCAATTCACTGGTCCATCATATTCGTCTAATTAAGGTTAACCAACAGCGTTGTTCATTGATTTATCCCATTGCCACGTTCGTTGCTTGCTAATTATAATCGACGAATGATACGGAAAAATTTTTCTCGATGAATGAAAATTAAACAATGACAATAATGGAATGCTTTTCATTTATATCTACAATGGAGGCATTGTTCTCCACTTTCATACATTTCCTTTGCATACCGAATATCCTTTTGCACAATCGATTGTATCTTTATATGTAGAACACATAGATTAAATCTCATTTTCATGTTGTTTATGTTGCAACAAATAATAAAGTTGTTATATTTATTCATCAAGTCAAAAATGGTTCACAATGTTAGCAATTAAAAATGAAATGCTTCCTACTAGTTTATTGATTTTATTAAACCATGTAGACTGCGGATGTTTATGCAAAATAAAAATTTTCTATCTGAATTGCAACAAACTGGAGTGAGGTAGACATTTATAATGTTCGTTAATACGTTTAATAGGTTGAAGATAATATAACAGTATTTCTCAATTTTTCTAATTGTCTTGCTATTTGTAATTTCATCTACACATTTTTGCCATAAATGCATAAAATCCGCTGTCTAATTAGCATGGTGATAGTTACTCCCGTTCTTATTATGAAAAGACTAATACAATCTATTACAACATATTCTTAAATGTCATTTAATCCATAAAGATAAAGGAATTAGTGACATCGATATTAAATAATCGAAACAGACCAAAATCTAGGAACGAATAATTATTTACTTATCTAGTACGTAACTAAGCCTTCGTTAAAAACACGAACTACACTACACTACACTATACCACGCCACAAAAATGGACGACAGAATGTCTTTACCAACTTTTATAACAAAAACAACTGAAAACGAATCGCGTGTTCTTCTATTATTGTATAAATAATGATCGGAACAACTTACCCCGAAAACTTTTTGCCCCGTTCTCCCCTAAAATTACTCCCCTACTAATTTTTCCATTGAAATATAGCTTGGCAGTACGTCTAAACGAAATGTCGATTTATTCACCGCGTACCAGTGCAAACTCGTCGAAGTTTTAATGAAGGAAACCCTAATATGTTTATGTGCCCGACTAGTTTGACGCAAGTTTAATTTAGTTGTCCCGTATGAATATCCCGTAATCAAGCTCAACACCTTTACGGATTCCGTGATAATAAATAATTTTCTATGAACGGTTAGTCGATCGATAAATTCCATTTGAAAATTATGATTTGTTTACCATTTATGGAGGAATGGTGCCGCGAACGAACCTTCAATAACCGATTTCCCCGGCTGGAAATTTATTATAATTATGTCGGCGAGTTCGAAAGTCCTGTTTGCGATATGTATAGAACTCAGTTTTGGGTCCATTAAAGGGCTCCGTGGGAGCTGAGCGCGTGGGTGTGTCGTTTCAGTTGCCATATTGTCCTAGAAACTTTTTCCATTAATATCGCGCGAACCCCTATATTGTACTCTACGCCAATAAGTCGACCCTCGCGCACGAATTTAGGGGATGTCCGGACAACAAATGGGGGGTGCGAAGGCAAGCACAATTGATCTTTGCGAGTGTACCACATGATTGCATGACTGCATGCTGCGGACCATTGTAAGGGTTGCAATAACAATGAATTATTACGGTAATTCGAGCCCGCGCCACCAGCATAACGATACTCGGGCTTTTATGCAAAAATTCGATCGAAAAAACGGCTGCGACGTTCGACAATGCCTCTTAACAATCCATTTAACAATACCTTTATTCGTTCCCTACGGACTGTATAGTTGCCCGACACAATTTTCTTTTGCTTCCCTACGAAATGGTCAATTATATGCTTTCTCATTTATCGTTCACATCGTTATTATTATTTCCGTGTTTACCCTTTTTCATATACTTAACAAGTTGAAACTCGTTATAAAAGCGATGAAAATAGCTACGCATTTGTTGCATAATCGAGTATTAAATAATAATTAATTTGCGGTGAGGTATATTGAAACGAACTGTATAATTTGTTCTGAAACCTTGATCGTTATCGCGTTACTTTGTTTTAGCGTGCATTCACTTACCACGTGTACTTATTGTTGGAGTAATTTGAACCCCAGCTTAGAATTTAGTTACTACGCCCTGTCAGGAAATACATAATCGAAATAAACGTAACTGAAAATACCAAATCGAATTAATACACTTTTTCTCTTGTTTTAATGACAAATTAATTTGTGTTTAGTTTCAAACAACGTTCCATCTGGAATAGTTTTACAGCAAATAACTTTGTCTTATTTTACTGTTAAATGAATAAAGAATTCATAATTTGAAAGAAAATGTTTAATTGGAGATGACGGATTTAAGTGAAAAAGCAATGCAAAATTGATTGACTCAACTTTTTATTGTTCCGGTGGTAAACTATTGTTATATTCTTCTTTAAACTGCGATTTACCAGACATAGGCAATGATAACTTTTAACATCTTACTTACTTTAGTGTTACACTAATTTAACACTGCTATATTTAACTATTTGAATCAAAAGTGCCAATAACTACTGCAGTGCCAGCAATAGTACAGTTTATCCTATCAACTTATTTTATTAGATATTCAGAATGATACCCGCCCGCAGCAAGACACGTTTAATATACAGGGTGTCTCAAAATTCCTTCAACATCCGGAGATGGGAGGTTACTGAGACCATTCGAAACAACTTTTTCCTTTGCAAAAATGGCGTCCGCGGCTTTGTTAAAGAGTTATTAACGAAAAACACGGACCGGCGCGCCAACTGTCAATTGGCCGACTGTGCCAACACGCATCTAGGTCGCACTCTGATTGGTCCGTGTTTTTCGTTAATAACTCCTTAAAAAAGCCGAGGACGCCATTTTTGCAAAGGAAAATGTCGCTTCAAATGATCTCAGGAACCTCCCATTTCCGGATGTTGAAGGAATTTTGAGACGCCCTGTATGTCTCATATATGTGTGATAGAAAGTAATTATAAATATACAGTTAATGTTAACAAAACTTATTCGTGGATAAACTTCCGAAAAGCCCATACCTTCGATTCTTTTTATACTCTGGATTCTTACGTATTTTTATTTTATGATAGTGGAAATTGGCGCAAATGTTATTTTCATAACGGAAACCATGAAGAAATCATAGTTTTTTCCATTTATTTCCGTAAATAATGGTAATTTTGAAAAATACTTCGAATAAAAGCTGTAGCTCTCATCGAAACACACATTTTATGTCGTATTGACTTTTGTCATAAAGACAATAGTTTTTCAGAAAAACGATCTCACTCTGGTCATACATATACAATAACATGTACTAGCGGATACGAGGTGGTTCCTTATGAAAAAATAAGAACAAAATATGGAATAAAAGTTTTTCATTTAATTTTCGTTTGAAAATCCTATTCGTACGTATGCTGTTACGGCTCGACGAACCGTGACTTCGCCGTAACAGCATACGCACGAATAGGATTTTCGAACTCGATTTTCTCGAAAACTAAGCTTTAAATGAAAAAATTGTATTCCATATTTTTTTCTTATTTTTTCATAAGGAACCACCTCGTGCCTGCTAGTACATGTTATTAGGCCACACCCTGTATGTATAGGGTGAGCTTCCAATTTTGAGAGACTACTCGTGGATTTTCGTATGCGTGGTCGCGTCGGCCTGACAGCCGGCTCTATCTACCCCCTCCCACAACATAATCCAAACTAATTCTGATCGTATAATCTTCCCATTGTACCATACACGATACCACACACATCCACCCAGTGATTCTGAGAACAAGGTTCTTACATTAAACAATATAAAATCAACTGAAACCAATACCAACTTGTTTTACTATCAAATACAATAATATAATACATGAAATGTTGTATTGGTTTCAGTTGATTTTATATTGTTTAATGTGAGAACGTCCTTCTCCGAAACACTTGTTAGGTGTGTCTGGTATGGTGTGTGGTACAATGGGAAGATTATGCGATCGGAATGAGTATAAATATACGAGTATGAGTGTATGAATAGGGAAAATTCAATACTTCAAATAAAAATTGTAGTAATTGTTCTCATCAAAATACACATTTCCTGTCCTATTGATTTTTGCCATAAAGAGTAGTTTTTCAGAAAAACGATATTAAATGTTCAAAACTTCATATAACTTATACAACCTGGATTTTCGTCAGCGTGGTCGGGCCGGCCTCTCCGCCCCCACCACCACCTAATTCTAACTAATTCTGATCGCATAATCTTTGCATTCTATATAGCCGTCATACAGAATTTGAACTAAATAGTAATAGATAAATCATGCGATCATTGAAATCGAGGGTAGCTCCGTATAAGTGAATAATTATCTATGATTTTTCTTTTATCTGAAGTATTTTTCAAAATTCGCATTGTTTACAGAAATAAATGGAAAAAACTATGATTTTTATAGTTTTTCACGGTCTCCGCTATAAAAATAACATTTGCGCCAATTTTCACTATCATATTCGTAATCAGCACGTCAAAATACGTAAGAATCCAGAGTATAAACAATTTTTCGGCTTTTCGGAAGTACACCCTTATTCGTTACTGAAATCTTTAATTACTTTTGTAACCATCGAAGACTGTCTTTTGGGGATCTCTCATTCACTGGTTCGGATAATTGAGGATCGGATAATTAAGGTTCGGATAATTAGCGCCCTACTGTAACACAAATTTCATTATAAAAATTTAATAATATATCCTTGGATATACATTTGAAAACTGAAAAAGAAAATGGTATCGCTCCTCTTTAAAGCATTTAAATGTTGCTAATGATAACTGTTCGTTCTGACATTTGCGAAAACCACGTTACAATGTTTATCTCAGCGCACGTAGCTTGCTAAAAAACAATCCTGGTGGTGGAAATGTATGTAATGTCTAGCTGATAGGAGCGGTGGCGCGGCGGCCGTGCTAGAATCAGTATTCGCAGTTATCAGCGTTGAAACAACGATATTTTACGGAAATAGTGGATACACCTCTTGTTTACTCTTGGAGATTACCGTTCGTTAGTTTGGGTTGTTCTCGGGAGAATAACCGAGGTGTTCCCCCGCGATCTCAATTAATTTCACCGTGGTAGAAATGTCGTTAATGTAAACGGAACGTATCCGTGACGCGCAGTCAAATGTTACTACCCTAATACCGAAGACTGCTGTCTTGAGTTGCGTGCGACGTTTAGACAACTTGGCTTATGCCGACACCATAAATGGTAATGGTGGCGCACGGAATACCGGTTCAGAGGAAGGAAGGAAGTGGGTATAACGTCAAAACCGGCTGCACAATCGCTGTGTAACCAACTTAGTCCATTATTGGACCAACAATGATCAATTTCACTGATTGTTAGTCAAGGTGTGGCTAGCGTAGCTGCGCTAACATTAGAACCGATTCAAATTCTAAATTCTACCATATTTAACATTTGACAATTATTTGACAAAGACATTTTTATCATTGTAATAATTCATCTCAAAGAAGATAATCGGAAATGAATGCAGTGTGATCGGATTTTCCGATGTCGAATCTCATTTTTCATATAAACCAACAAACAATAAATATATCTTTAATCTTTAATAATGACAATATATGTTTCATTAACGTACTTGTTTATTTACTTACACCTTCGAAATAATAACGATACAATAATTTGATTTCATTCATCATATTCATTTGCCTGCATACACCAATCGTTAATTTATTTTGCTAAACTTTGCTTTTACATAAGTATTTTTATCGATTTTGCTTGGGGCAAGAAGTCGTTATTAGTAGTATTTAAATGGAAAAATGAAGTAAAAAGTGTTATTTTTGTAATGTATTTTTCAAACAAATGAAAAGATTTAAAATCAGAATATACAACTGGATTCCTTGTTAAAAAATACACCTCTTCGCCATTTACACCACCCCTCTGGCTTCATTGTTTGTTGAAATATTCGACTAAATATGGTTCTCAGTCTAAACATGAAGCGTTGTTTCCACCCTTCGACTATGAACGGTGGTCGCTAAAAAAAATATGTCTAATATTTTTGCGATATCTTTTACACATTCCGCACCCTTGTAATCCGGGAAACGCGAGTTTACCCCCTTTATGATCTCTCAAAATCATATACCAAAGTTTAACGATTATTTAAGTTACCTATTATTATAATGTTGATGACTTTGTTCCTTTAATTGGATTTCTGCTATTGTGAACTTATAAATACACTCCGGATTTTATGCATTTATAACAAAAATGAGCAAGTGCAATTTAAAACAATGAAAATATTAAAAGACTTTAAGAGTATTATTATATTATTTTCACTACATTATAAAATTATTAATGAAGAATATAAAAATATATATTTAGCTTCTGCATCTTGCAATTGATGCACAAACTTGTTATTTTGCATAAATATCCAGACTCTATTCATAAATAATGTGTAATAAAAAAACTAAAACATTAATTTTTCTCGTTTATTTAAGAAAAACGTTGAGCGTGCAGCACTAGGGGAGCTCCCCTTATTTCAGTTGCTATAGTTACATAAGCGTTGAAATGTACGTCCACGCAATGAATGTCGAAAATCTATTCCCTCGAAAACCGAGCCTCAAATACACGCTATGAAAAGCGACGGATACATGCGTCGGCCGTGAAATAAAGATAGAAACGCCGTAACACGGTTTTAAACCGCGGATAACCATAACATTGGCGAGCGTACGCAAACATTCAGCGACCGGAACGGTATTGCAACAGTGCGAAGTCGCGAACGAAACACAGAAATAGTATATGGTCCTGTCATCGGGATGAAAGGGATGAATGAAACGAGGGGGAAGTACAGAAGGGTGTCCATGGCGATAATTAATTCCATGTCGCTGGCATATGGTGCTCACGGGGATGCTATTTCGAATTACCATACGTAAGCTATATTGTTCACAGCAGCGGATGGTTTCGAGCTGTCGCAAACAGACAACGCGTTTAATCGACTAAGTTAATTCGCACTAAACAGTGATTAAAATAGAAACTGGACACTTACTTTTAGTGCCCGCGATCTCGTGACCGATTGCGACCCTTAGAAACCGATTATGGCGATGATTGGCTCTGCATGTGGATGTACTTTTTTTGCCGTCGAGCATTGTTCTAGTGAGCATTGAAGGGTCTTTGATCTTTCCATAAGGATTATTTAACGCTGTAGTTCTCCTTTGACAACGATAAAGGGTCATCTAATAAAATCGCCTGCAAATTTCTTTTTAATAAAGCTCAAACTGATGTGGAGTTTTTCAAAGTTGCTTCTTCTTTATCGAATGTATGACTTACCTGAGTTGCAAGAAGCTTAAATGAAATAGACATGTATTTTCTTACTTAATATGTTTGATAGGTTGAAAATAATGTAACAGTATTATTAAATTCTCCTAATATTTTTACTATTTCAAATTATTATGCATCTACTCATTTTTGTCATAAATCCATAAAATCCGCTGTCTACTTATTACAATTATACGTTGGACAGAATATCATATCAATATTTTCAATATGTTGCTGGAGTACTTTCATGAATTGCAGCCTGAATGTATGTCAGAAATTTTATAAGTCAGAACAGAAAAAAATTCTAATGGTGATCTTCCATAACCTTGGAGGCTAATTGAAATCATCCTAAAATTACACGTTGACGAAATTTTGATAGCAACAGCTGAATGTTTTCTCGAGTTACGTGACATGCAGCATTCTCATAATTTAAATAATGTAAATGCGTTGTTGCAATGCATACCTGCCCATGCTTAAAATTGTACTACGTCCAACTAAAATGAAACGGCTTATATGTCATTTGAAAAGACATGACGTGTAAACATTATACAGTGTCGACATCTAGGTGTCACATTGGGATGACCTAGTTAATATTGTTTCTAATAAGTAGATTTATATGCATAATATCAATTTTCTGCACCTTTTGCAACAATCAGATGTCATATAAAAATTTATTTCTTCTTTTAATAATAATTTTGATAATTCTAGATATCTTTCCATCTCAATACTAGCTTGAATTTCATTTAGCCATTTTATTATAAATGAACAAAATTCACAAGTTACTTATTAGTAACTAAATTAATATATCTTATTAATATATAATAATATATCACGGTATAAGATATGTAAAATATGTAAATATTTCTTATGTATAATTAAAACGATATCAGAGGCTTCTTCTGGAGTTATGGTTTCAAAAAGTTCTGTTCGTTTCTCAAAAGTAAATATATTGAAGAAAGCGTTATTAAGTTTTGCTTATTTGAGGATTTACAGTTTTTCTTCTTAACCTTCTTCTTATACAGTAATAAACAGGCGAAACTGGAACCGTTGTTTCTTTTACTGACATTGAAAAATGTCTAAAATTACTTAGATTCTCTATTGTTACACTGGAACAATCACATAATAATTAAAACTTCACTGAATTGATAGAATATCATATTTTTGTATATTGAATTTATGTAATTCAAAACGAAAATGTTTAAGTTGCAAGAAGGGCAGAGTTAACAAAGATTAAATTATGTTTGAGGAAAATTTCATCTATTCTACTGACCTGATTCTGATGATCTCGTGTGTTTAATTACAGATTGATGACCAAAGTCCTTCATTAGTAGGCGAATTGACGAATCAAAATATTACATATAGTGAATATTATAACCAATGGAAGCGAAAAAAGTCGGTTAAAAGAAATACAAAAGAAAATGAAAATAAATGGATCCTTCTTTAGTTTGTGTGTAACGTTATAAATATTGCTGACGACTACAGCGTACACTGCGGATCTTTATGCATTTATGAAGAATTTGGCTGGTTGAAATATAAAACAGTAGCAGATTAGAAAAATTTAAGAGTGCTGTAATGTTGTTTTTAATGTAACGAACATTTTTATTCTGCATAAAGATCGGCAGTCTACTGACGACATTTCGAAATTTGAAAAAAGAACTCGGACGTCGTCATATGTATGTGTATGTATAGTCGTACAGTGAAGACGATTTTAATAGAACCATGAATGCGAGTTGTATGAAATATCATACTGCTAAACTACTTACACTCCCAATTCTCACGAAGAAAGATTAAGTTTTATAAGATCCTTATTGATAATTATGCCGATCTTTTCAGCGGATCTTTATGCAAAATAAAAATTTTCTACTTGATTTGCAATTAACTGGAGTGAAATGAAAATTTATTTTCTTTCTTAGTATGTTTAATAGGTCGAAAATAATATGACAGTATTTTATGTTCTTCTAATGTTTTCACTGTTTCCAATTACACCTACACAGTTTTGTCATAAATGCATAAAATCTTATACTCGCTCTGTCTTATAATAATAGTAGCAACTGACTATTTAAACGGGAATTATTGGCGAATGCAGCTGTAAGTTAAGGTGTAGAGCAAAATTGCGAAACCTTCAATCGTAATCAATGTTTCATGACATCTGTCATTTGTTTTGATACATCTTTCAATTTTTAGGTTAACCAAATTATTACGAACTATAACTATTTTTTTAATTTCATCAGCTGATCGAAATTAATTGTTTTATTTAAGTCGAATATCAACCTGCATTGTAAAAGTAAGATGAAAACAAAATTATGCTGGAAGAAATGAAGAAATATGGCTCCAATAATTTTAAGCTCACGCATATAGGGAAAGCAAAACTTCGCAGCCCAGGGATCCTACCAACAAGTTTAAAATGCAGTAACGAAATTATTGAAAAATCCAGAAACCATCTGAACACTCAAAATAAAAATTGGAAGTAATATTTTTAATTTATTGTTTAATGTAATCTAGTATTTTTATAATGAATGTTGCGTTCTATATTTATTTTCTTTTGCTACTATTATTATCGGACAAATTAAATTCATCAACTGATACTATCATTATAGGACAAATTAAATTCATCAACTGCTACTATTATTGTGGGACAGAGAGAGTACTATACATATACAATACTATACTGTCGACACATTATTGAATCCTAATGGTATCATTATATTAAAGAATAATAAAAGAACAGCTTACGGAATCTGCAAACAACATCTAATTAATTTACAATACTGCCACATTACTTAGAAGAAAAGGTAGTACATATTACCAAAATTTTGCGAATAAAATTATAAAAAATAAGGGGACCTCTTTAGTGTTTAATATCTAATTTACTGTTATATTCGGTTCGTGAAACTTTTCCTTTGAGGATCTTTCACTTCGAGATGCGCAATTTAATTCGCACTGTTAAAGCGCCATTTTCACTTCTCGTGCTTCGCAAAGCAATTTCGCGAAATAAAACACGTCGCTTCGGTGAAATTAGTGTCGGGCGAGACCTTCAGTATTTGTTTCGCTAAAATCTGCCGGAGTGGTAAAAGATGACTTAAAATTACTAAAATTAAATCCGAGCAGTATAGATTGCGCATTCGACGGCACGAACGAGCGAATCGGCGAAAGACCTTTTTGCAGTCTTCAATTTCGTGAATTGAAATGCCAGAGTCGCGTTTAATTATTGAGCGTTCCGGACTTGATTTGCAGTTCGACGCCGAGAAAAAAAAATCACTGTGTATTTGCGCAGAGACGTAATTAAAATCGGTGTTTCCCGATAAAATTTCACGTGCAACAGTGCGAGACAACAACGGGTTGTTTCGCCTGTCGTTGTGCCGAGTATACCGTATGAATAATTAACGAGTGTTCAAAAATTTCACGTGTATTAAATATTCTATCGACGTTGATGAAAATTAAATGAATTGCGTATTTGCGTGCATTTCTGTAATAAACGTCTCGCATATTATTTGTTAGGTTCGACCAATTAATTCGGGAGCAATGTAATTTGTTAAATGAAGTTACGCATGTTTTTATGAAACGTTTAAATATCATTGTATTCGTTATGTGCAAAAATATGTTTCTACATACGGTGGTTGATATTTTGACAAAAATGAGTTGGTGTAATTCAAAACAGTAAAAACATTAGAAGAATTTAATAATACTCTTGTATCATTTTCAATTCAAATTCCCATTTCCAGTTTATTACAATTTTGGTAAAAAATATGTTGTTTTGCATAAAGATCTGTAATAAAAGTCTCATATATAATTTATTAAGTACGTCCAATTAATTCGGGAGTAATGTAATTTGTTAAATAAAGTTAACGCATGTTTTCATGGCACGTTTAGTGGTCGTTTAAATGTTATTGTATTCGTTCCGTATAAAAATAATATATTAATCTACATACAGTTTATAATAATACAATATAATTTAATAATTAGTGGTTGATATTATGACAAAAATGAGTAGGTGTAATTTAAAACAGTAAAAATATTAGAAGAATTTAAAAATGCTCTTGTATAATTTTCAATTTAAATTTCCATTTCACTCCAGTTTGTTGAGAAAAAATGTTTTTTTTTCATAAAGATTCGTTTTCCAGTGACCAATACTGTTCTGTGATTTTTGATTTTTCATTGATTGAAGTAATTTTGATATTGCAATAGAAGCCAGTAGCAGAGCCTCCCTCTTATTCAACGTTTCCTCTGGTCAGCTCTTTTTAAATTCCAATTTGCATGTTTCTACTATAGTGTCCTTAAGGTTCGCTTTAGCCCCTCCTCGATTTGCAATACTAATGTTAAATCCTTATCATGTCCCCTACTTGAAACATCAAACATTCACGCAAAGAATAGAGGGACAAATTACAGTATTTTGTTGGAAAATGCATTATGCAAACGCATCGACAAGGCATTATGCAAATGGCTAACGAGTTTGCTTTGCACAGTCAACAGCAATAATTGATCAGTGCACGATCAATACGATAACATTATTCTTATTTTACACCGGCGATTAATTCGGCTCGGTAATGTAACCGTTTTGCAGCCTGTAATTGTAACATCGAGTGTGTCTGGTTGGTTTAATTAAAATTTAAAGTTACCCGACTCGAGGAACAGAAAATTGAATCGGGGACAGTATGTGATTTCCAATTTATACTAGAACGATCAATAATTATAAGTAGAGTGCGGATGTTTATGCAATTTTCAATTTTATGTAGACGAATTTTAAGAAAGTGGAATAAAATAGAATCTTATTTTTGTGGTGGTATTCTTTTTAGATCCGAAATAAATTAAAATTGTACTAAATTCTGTCATATTTTATATCCTAGCATTTCTTTAATATTTTCAGAAGTCATAATTGCATAAAGATCCGCAGTCTAATAATTGTGCATGCCACAGTAGGCACAAACAAAACATAAACATGGCTTACCATCTATTTATACATTTATTTACATTTCGCGTTACACTATCACATTTAACCAATTCCGATTTAACACTGACCGAACCACGGTCGGTTTTGCATTTACATTTTATAATTATTGAAATTACAAAGAGGCTTTTGTTAGAAATTATTAAATAAATCACTTCATTCCGGCACATATTGTTATAACAGCTCCGAAAAATCGAAGTAAATTCAGTATTGTAAGTTTTATAAAACAAGGTACACAAATGTTAACTAATTAGACATTGATATATCTCGATATTGAAACGCAGAACTTCTGTTTTCCATTAAAGTTGTTTTGAGTAAAACTACGGTTACGACAATAAAGCATTACGTTATCAAAACTACAGCTTCAAGTAAGCTTTTATGCATTTATGATGAAATGAGTACATCAAATACAAAATAGTGAAAATATTTAAGGCATTCAGAAATACTGTTGTATTATTTCTAACCTATTAAAATTATTCCAATTAAAATTAAAATTATTGCAATTAATTCAGGCACTTGTTATGTTGTATACAAATCCGCGATTTATTATACTTAACCCCTTGTACTCGGATCTATTTTAACTCGAAGATTAAACATTTCTTCCGACCTACAATAATTTCATAAATATGAAATTGATATAATACCTCGTACAATACTTGAACGGTTAGTAATTGATTAGATACCAACATGTTTAATAATGTAAACAATATTTTGAACAAATTCTACGTCACCACTCGAGTGCTAAGGGTTAACTTTTCATCTATTAGTATACCTGGAAAAAATAGTTCGTTTGCATCCAAGGGTTGACACAATTTTGACAATCCCTGTGTTTGTTTTATCAGCTTTGATTTGTAGCGAAACGAAGTGCCAAAAAGAAGAATCAACTTGCAAATGACGAGTTGAAGATCGCCGGGAAAAGTCTGTCCTCCGAACTTCTTGGAGTTTAAGTGGAAACAATTTGGCACATAAACTTGCAAAGCCAAGTCACACCGGTACAACGAGGAGCCAATTTTACCGTCACGTCTGTCGTCGATTGTCTTGGAAAGAAAACTTCGTCCCGCGTGCCCGGAAGGATGGATAATTGCTCCGAATTATCGTCGCAGGAGGCTATGCAGCGGACCTGCTTGAAGATTTACGAGAAAGGAAATTGATGCGACAACTTTGCAAACATTTCTAAGAATCCCAATAAAAATCTCCATTCACCGACGCAAATTATAATTTTTCTTTCATAACTAAGAAGGAACTCTATTTAACTGATGATAAAATTGCATAGATTTTTTTAAAGTGAAAGTTTCTGTAGACGCGCCACGTACACAATTTTTGTTGGGCAGTGAATGGGTCCTTCGATCCGTCACGCTTCGAGGTGAAACGCTCTTCGGGTAAACTCTTCGGATAAAATAGTTGTGTTTAGGGTAATACTTTGGTGGGGTCGAAAAGAGGCCCCCAACATGTTTCTAAATGGTAAGTAGTATTAATTCTTTTTATCGTGTTGCATCATTCGACATAAAGCAAGCTCATTTACCTTAATTATTATTGGAATTAATTCTGTGTTCAAGCGAGTTATTGAAGTGAAAGTTTCTGTAGGCGCGCCGCGTACACAATTTTTGTTGGGCAGTGAATAAGTGCAATCCGTCACGCTTAGAGGTGAAACGCTCTTCGGGTAAAATTGGGCCGAGCCGAGTTTAGCCGAGTGAGCGAGAAACAGACAGGTTTGCGTCACGCCCTGTATTGGTCTGTTTTTTTCTAGATCTACATATACATATATCCCAACCAATAATCAAAAGAAAAAAGGTAGACAATATTTGGACCGCTTTCTTGATTTTCGCCGATCTCCTAAAGGTTTAGATGGTAAGATAGAGTAAGATGTACATATTGATTTTTTAAAAACATAATTTTACACACATAAAAAACATTGTTGAATTACTGCTTCCCATTAAAGTATTCAGAGTAATAGTTGAAATGTTCGAATTCGAAATTTTGATTTTTCACTTGATGCAGTCGCACGAAATACAGTCAACAAGTTGTAACTAAGGTACTAATATGAACATATCTAATTTTGAATCGCATATGAACATCGTCTGTGTATAAAGAATTGGCATAACGATTTCACTTGTTTATCGTTATAAATCTAAATGTTCATATTATATTTGTGAACGATTTTGTGTAGAGAAATCCAGAAAAATTTCTAAAGAATTTAATGTAACATGTACGTCAGATTTCATAAAAAATATATATCAAAAGCGCATGGCAGCGTCGAGATAAAATTGATCTGCATACAAAAGCAAACAAACGGAACGTATACCTCGTTTGTTACCAAAACTTTAAATATTTGCATTGTTTACGCACAATTTGCGTGCACGCTGTTGAATAAACACCCGTAGCCACGCGGAGCAAAGCGAAGCATAATAAATACAGATACAAATTTTCTTTATACCTCTGCGAAGGATTTTCTAATTCGAAAGTTGCTCACTGAAACGTTTCAGCCAGCCGCATGCGAATTCAATCTGCCGGCCTTTCGATGGTTCTTTTAACTCTCTTTCTCTCTCTCTCTCTCCCTCTCTCTGCTTCTCGTCTCCAAGAAACAAATAAATAAGTTGAAACTATCTGACCTCATCGCAGGTCTACTGGGAGGTTAATATGCACTCCATCCAATCTCGCCGACTCAGTTTCCAACGGAGTGGATCCCTCGTCGGGTTTCTTTTATCTTTAGACGTGTCTGACTCACATCTACGTTCTCTCACTTCGCTTTTCTATTTCCATTTTCCCTTACATTTTCCTTCCATTCCGGGCGAGTGTTCCACGTGCATCGTTGGCCGTTCCATTCTCCCATACCCTCGTGATCGGCCGAAATTCCCGTCTTGAGATCGTGGCATTGTGTAGAGACAACACAATTGAAAGCGAAAGACAGCGTTGAGACTCGTACATTTCCGGTAAAATAATTCGAGCTATCGTGATGGACGCGTTGCTGCTTCCAAAAATTAGGTCAGAAAAGTGGTTCCGTGCACTTCGGAGTGAACGAAGCTTGAGTAAGGTGTGACATTTTATTGTCAGATATTTTGTAGAGCTGTAACCATTGTGATGATCATTTGTTTTGGTGAAACATCGTGTTCACAATTGTTAGTAGAGTGTTTTATTAATATTTTTGTTGGAAACACATATGCTACACTATATATTGTATATTGTATATTATATATTACATATTATACAGGGTGGTCATTTTATCTGAAGACATTGAAATATCTCGAGAACTATGCATCGGATCAAAACAAATGGGTAATGAAAGTTGTTCGTCGCGAAGGGGGACATCCAATGATACCAAACTTGACCCCCCCCCGCCACCCCCTGAGGGTGGGGATGGGGGAAGATAAAAAACTTAAATTGGGAACCCCCATTTTTCGGAACCCTCCAGAAAAAAATACACAAATTTGACCTAGGAGTTTTTGCATTTTGGTTCACAGATGGCGCTATAATGGACAAAAATCAAAATGGAAAAAATCGTTGAAAATTGGGGATATCTCGAGAAATACACATCAGATTAAAAAAATAAAAGTAGACGTATTTGATATTTTTAAGAATGCTATTCAATAACACCATAATTGACCCCCACCCCCACCTCCTGAGGGTGGGAGAGAGAATTATTTGAATATCTTTAATGGGAAACCCTTTTGTATAGCAAATCTTGGTTCTCCATTGATTTGATATTATTAGTGTAATTTCTTTCACAGATGTCGCTGCAATCGAAAGCAGTTGGAAAAATTCATTGGTTTGTTTATCAATCCTCAGGATTGATAGTATTATACAATATACTATATATTATATGTATATGGTTGAATTCGTCTTAACACCAGCTGCAACATTATCAAATCAAAAATACAATTTAATGCTTAAACAAATCAAAGCAATCTTGCATTTTTCTTTTCATGAAAATTTTTTCAAAGTTTTATATATTGAAGTTTGTATATGTGTAAATACCATTAAACTTTGGTTTGAAAATATTTCGTTGGATGAACGGAAATTACTATTGCAAGGAAATTTCACGCGTAACTGTGATAAAAGTTTAAACACCGAAATAACGAAATAATAGTTCGACAATACTGATATTCATTCTCCTTCGATTACTTCGAAGTATCTATCATTCACAGCTCAATTATTAAGACCATACTAGTATGTATCATACGAACAGCTAAAAATAACGCGGAGTTATTTTATTTTGCGGAGTGAAAAAAATATATTACGTTCGATTGTTTATTCTATCAAAACCGCCGAAGAGTATAAAACAAAAAGTCGAAAAATTACTCTATATACTTATCTCTATTTTATAATCTAGACTTGAAAGAAAATCACTTCTTTAAAACAAGTTTTCGAATGTCTTTCTTGGTAACGAGAATAGGTTACTTTCAAGTATTCACTTGTTAGTAAATAGTACTGTTTATGGCAAAATATTACTGTAAACAGTTTCAGTCGTTTTGAACAAACTAAAAATTTCGTCTTATGGCCGACTAAACTAGCCAAATACCACACTTTGCGCCATTTTTAATATTTAGAGTAATTAAATATTGTGCTTGCGTTGGGTAAATTTCTTCCATCAATATCTCTTCATTTTACCCAGCAAAACTCTGAAGTTCCGACAGGTTAGAACAGAAGACTTCGTGCAGGGTTGAAATGCTGGCGCGGCGCGGCGGTCCGAGATAATCTAGAAAATATGGAATTCCGTTCGTGATGTGCCGTTAGCTCGCTTTCGACCATCCCAACATCTCAAAGAATGTGGCCACACGTCCCGATACGGATCAGGCCTCAAATTTCTTGCCCGGGTTATTCGAACGTGCCCGGGAGCCTATCGTTAATTTGACTTCAACATGGAATGTTCGCCGCGCTTCGCGAACGATAAATCAAGAACCGCTGACGAGAACGCGGAAGCATGCACGTGAATAATGATCGCGACAATCTGCCACGCTCTCCTCTGAAAATTTCCCTTGGAAAATCCGTGTGACGTTGCCGATGCGATGGAAATGCGCAATTTAAACTACCGCCCGGACGCGCGACAATGCGTTGTATCGCATTCTAGAATTGCATTCGGTTGGCTGGCCGCGTTCCTTCGCGAACCAACTCGCTCGAATCCGGTTATTTTTGTTCGCGAGACGCCTCGGTAGACTCTGTTACCGCACCGTAATGCCGCGCTTTTTCTTATGCCGACGGATTAACGAAAAGATTTTGTTTCACGCGCCCGGAATTGCAAACTGTTTCGAATCTCGCGCGCGCCAATCTGAGCGAGAACCGCGCCACACTTCCCGCGAGTTAATTTAATCCAGAGGAAGGGAAGAGGAACACAGTCAGGGACAAACCCTATTTGTTCACACAATTTAGTTGACAGAAAATTTGTTAATTTTTTAGCAGATACCGTGAATGAAGTATACATCGAGTTACACTGTCTTTGATTATTTAGAAGAACTCCCTTTCATGCCATAATTATCTGGATTTTTAACTTTACTGATTACGTTCCTACTTCGATCTAAGTAAGACTAGCAATTTTTGCAACAGAAATAAATAATACATACATTCTTATAACAAATATTTGAGTAGTCTTTATTATTTTAGTTTAAAGCTGTTTTAAATTAAGATCTTCGTGAAGTTTACAACACTTCACAATTGCATTGTAAATGCAAACTCCTTTGTGTGTGTGAGTCTTTCTCGATTCTTCTTCCATTTTATTTTTTAAAATCTCCATTCTTTCTTTGTTTCTTAAGTTTTCAGTTCCATAAGTAAATCTTTTCGTGCAGTTCACTTTACTTTGTCTTTTATTTTTGTTACTACTTTTTATATATATATATATATATATCTTTGATGGTATTATTTTGGATTGGTGCAAAATTGAGTCAGGAATAAATTACTGTAACTAGCAAACTAAATGTAACAGAGAGAGAGAGAGAGAGAGAGAGAGAGAGAGAGAGAGAGAGAGAGAGAGAGAGAGAGAGAGAGGCGCGAGCGAGAGAGAGAGAGAGAAAGAGAGTGAGTTAGAATATTAATCGTTTATCAAATTAAAATAAATTTAAAATTATATGCTTTGTGACATTTGTAGGACTCTCTTTCATTAATTATACAAATAAAGATTTTTTGAAGACAGGGTTTCATTTCGTTCCTGAATGTAAATTTGAGATAGTATATTTATTAATTAACCGTAGCAGTAATAAATGTTTGAACAGACCAAAACGTGATTCTGTGGCAACGAAAATTTTTTAGCGACATTGCAAACCCTAATTTGTCCTTCGATGCTTGAAACAGTCATTAAATGGTATTGGATCGTTGAAGGGAAAGGATTACGCGTTAACGATAATGGGAATTTAGCAGATTTGTCGTTCGCGTGTATTATTGGCTTTTACCGCTAATTGTCGAAGGTTTGCCGTACAAACTGAAAAAAACCAACTTGACTGGGAACAGTGTGTACACAGCGGTGTAATGAAATTTAGGTCAGCCTTGTTTCGAAGTGTGTTCTAACCCGCTTTCACGGGTATCCCTGCAGTTTTCCAGTCCTCTGCCTCCGCAAAATCGCGTCACAGTTTCCAATCGAACCTAAGGGAAGAAAGTTTCCATTGTAAGCGCGTTTATGCACAGCCGGCGCGACGACTAAATGGAACCCAGCGAAACTAAATGTTAATAGTAATTACACGTTACATATGGAATGAAATTGAATTTGTTCGTTGCTCTGCACGTTGTTCAATCCCCATATTCTCTCGTGCGAGACCAGTTACACGAAAGGTCCTCCTTTACAGTTTTCACCCAGGTTCGTTCAACATTTTAATTCGACCCATTGCGTTTTATTCGTGATCTCGTATTTTTAACAAGCACATTCAATTACAATACAATCACGGAGAAATTAAAAATTTTACAGTATTTAACACTAAATCGACCACGAGGGGGTCAAATGACCCATTTTAGATTTTTTATTTGACAATTATTGAGATTGTAAAGATGTGATTGAATTGATTGAATACATTTTTTGACTCCAGTAAATATTATAGGGGTAAACTTTACATTACCGAGCTCAAAATTTGTGCCTTTCTCCTATAAATTATGATGCATTTTGTATGTAATCCACATTTACCCGGGTAGACTGTACCCGGTAAGTAAATTTGTACCCGGGGCGACTGCAAATCGAAATTTCGATCCTGTAGGATCAATGGTTCAGGACTTATGCTTGCTTAAATTTGAGCAACCTTCAGTGTTTTTGACAGGTAAGGGCGCCGCCATATTGGTTTGTAGTGACGACCACGAACCGCTTACCTAATCACCAACCAACACCACTACCTAGCGGCTCTGCTCGGTAAGCGGCGCGCGACACTACAAACCAATATGGCGGCGCCCGTACCGGTCAAAAACACTGAAAAGTGCACAACTTTAAGCAACTTTAAGCATAACTCCTGAACCACTGATTCTACAGGATCGAAACTTCGATCTGCAGCCGCCCCGGGTACACATCTACTGGATTACATACCACATATATCATAATTTATAGAAGCAAGGCACAAATTTTGAGCCCGGTAAAGTAAAGAGCAGCCTATTATAGTAAAAATCGCACAAAATATAAAGAAATTTAATCTAGTTATTATACAGGGTGGCCCACATAACTCTGAACAGCTCAATATCTCGAAAACTATGCCATCGATTTTAAAGTTCTTAGTCTTAAATTGCATGGAACTGAAGTCTGACTACATAAACGTGAAGTGGCCTCCCTTCCCCTTTAACGGGGAAGGGAGGTACCTTTGTAATTTTAAATGGAACCCCCTATAAAATGTTACATATTTAGATTCTACCGGAAAAAACAAGTCAATTTTGTCTGAAACATTTTTTTGTCAGATACTTCCATGATGAGATATAACAGTTTGAAGTTTCGAGTTATAGGTACTTGAAGCGCTCGGAAATAGCGTTATGGAATTGTACATACGCGCTTGAGTCCTTTGCTTATTCATGAAGAAACACAAACAATAATATTTACAATTCTTGAGTTTGACTCACTTATCTATGAAAACGTTTTCAGTTTAGAGCTGTTATTCAAGCAGTAACATTGTGATTATGGCTACTTTTGACACAGAAGTGAATATGTTATTATCGTTAGGTGAATGCCAAAAAAATTATCGGCGTGCAGCAGTGATGTTTTTTGAACGTTATGGTATCAAAAAATGGCATGCAACATTTCATAATTTAGAAAAGCGGCTTCGCGAGCACGGTGAATTGTGTAAAACAACTCGCAATAAACCTAAAGCTGTCACTAATGAAAATAATAGTGCCAGTATTCTTGCTGCAATTACATTAAATCCTCATATTAGTCAAACATCACATATTAGTCGTTCATCAATTCAACGAATTTTGAAACGGCAAAAGTATCATCCATATCACATGGTTTTATCACAAGAGCTTTCGATAGCAGATTACGATCACCGCGTAAGATTTTGTGAGTAGCTGCAGGGTGTTGTGGAAAATGACTTTTTGTGCAAAATACTTTTTTCCGATGAGGCCACTTTTATGAATTCAGGGCATGTAAATAGACATAATCTGCATTATTGGGCCGTGGAAAACCCAAATTGGATGCGATGTGTTCCCTTTCAACATCGATGGTCTTTAAATGTTTGGTGTGGCCTAATAGGAGATTTCTTAAAAAATAATTTGCCTGCGCTTTTGGAAGATGTGCCACTGCACGTTAGAAGAGAAATGTGTTTCCAACAAGACGGCGCTCCTGCACATTTTGCAATCATCACCAGGCAATTTTTGAACGAAAATGGACGGATCGTCAATGGCCTCCACGATCCCCCGATCTAACACCATTAGACTTTTTCTTATGGGGATATGTAAAGGACAAAGTTATGTTTGAACCACCGACGACAAAAGAGGATATGAAACAAAGAATACGTGACGCTTGCGCTTCAGTGAATCCCGAAATGTTAAAAAATGTTAGAACAACGTTGATGTTTCGAGTAAACAAATGTTTACAAGCCCGTGGTGGACATTTTGAACATTTAATTTAAAGTACATTTTATTTTTTCACGAATAAGCAAAGGACTCAAGCGCGTATGTACAATTCCATAACGCTATTTCCGAGCGCTTCAAGTACCTACAACTCGAAACTTCAAACTGTTATATCTCATCATGGAAATATCTGACAAAAAAATGTTTCAGACAAAATTGACTTGTTTTTTCCGGTAGAATCTAAATATGTAACATTTTATAGGGGGTTCCATTTAATATTACAAAGGTACCTCCCCTCCCCCGTTAGAGGGGAAGGGAGGCCACTTCACGTTTATGTAGTCAGAAAGGCCCTTCAGTTCCATGCAATTTAAGACTAAGAACTTTAAAATCGATGGCATAGTTTTCGAGATATTGAGCTGTTCAGAGTTATGTGGGCCACCCTGTATAATACCATACACATTAGTCACGTTTGATGGTCGGTAGGTTCGGTGTTAAAATGGCTGAATTTTCATCCGATGAATGAAGAATGTCCAAAATGTTGATGAACGTTTCAGTTTGTGTTTTCACACCTCATAATCACCGCTCACACGAGTGACAAGTGTTTACGCGACAGCTCGTACATCGAATGATTTACCAGAGAGTTCTATTGTTTCATTTATTTGGCCTTTTCCAGCTGGGAGTTTCGCTATAAAACAATTTAATGCCGCCAGGTTGACAACACTCCGCAACTGACACAGATCAAACTGAACTGTTTTACACATCGCATACCGCGCGATGTAGGCACACGCCGCAATAGTAGGTGTAGCCGTTTCCCAAACATGCAAAATCAATTTCCGCACCGTACATAGGCTCCGGACACTTCAATCTAATATAAAATGCCTAGTTATACCGGCTGACCTATTTAAATACGTACTCTGCATAGAGCTAGACCGACAAAGGGAACAAATGTTCACCCTTCTTTGGTGTTTCTACGTTGTTCTCATTACAACTATAGCTATCTATTAAGGGGTGAGGACACAGTAACAAGTGGGGAAAATAAGATCTTTAAACAACTGTACAGCAACAAGCGAATGATCGATTAATATAAGATTTTGTATTTCAGTTTATTATATTAGGAACTCTATAAAAAAATGCTTGTAATATTTAAAAAATAATTTGTTCTTATGCCTTTCGTTGTCTTTGCTCAGAACATCTTTTCTTCCAGATGGCCAACTGGAGTAAAGGTTTCTACAAATCAATTTCACTATGTATATCAAAAATCCCAAAAATGTCATAAACTGTGATATATTCTCTAGGCATTAAATTAAGATATTCTAAATTTAATGACTGAATGTCGGTAGAGTTAATTTTTTATTTACATTTAACAAAATAATGGGAAAATGAAAAAAATCGATCGCCATTACCTATTTATACATATTTATAGTAGACGGCGGATCTTTATGCATTTATAGCAAAATTGAGAAGATGAAATCAAAAATTGTTGAAAAATTTAAAAAGTTGTAGATTTCAATATATGATTTCTCCTCTATTAAAATCATTAAGGGAAGGAATAACATTCAATTTAATTTCTAGTTCTTGCAATCGATGCAGACAATTTTTATTTTGCATAAAGATCCGCAGTCTACCTATTAGATATTATAATGAAGATGACTGTAAAATTTTGAAACACGCGTTTATAGTTTACGAGTGTAATTTTTCTATCGAAAGAAAAATTTTCGATTTTTCCAAAATATTACTATGTCCTAACCCCTTAACATAAAACATAATGACAACAGTCTCGGCCAGTCAAATACTTTGTGCAATCGACGATATTTATTTGCTTAACTTGACATCTTATTGTTGATAAGTTAAATTTATTTTACAATGATTATCCTGTGGGGTATCCTGCGCGCATCGTAAATCAGCTTGCGAGCTTCCCAGTAAAATTTTCGCGAGTTCCATTGATCCACAATGTTCCGGAGGCCCTCCAAGATTCTCCAATGACCACTGGTGTCCATGAAACCTTTCGATCGGCGTCAATTACCCTGAAGAGTGCTCGGAGTCCCTTGCAGGGCACCCCTACTGATCCCGAGCAGATTTTAAAGACGACTTCTCAAGTAATCTGGATTATTTGAACCACTTTATTTAAGTTTCTCAAATGATGCCACGTATAACCCTAGTACTCTTCTCAGAAATAGTTGAATGGTACATCCTGGGATAAAAATTCATATATTTCAGTTTTACTTTTTAAATCGATAAGTTGTGTTTCATTTATAATGTCACATTTTAGAGGAATACCTATTGCAACACAAACAGAAAAAGAATCAAACGTTTCACAGTAGGTGTCTATAAAAAGAAAATGAGAGAGACTATACACACTGAGAAATATATGAGTTTTAATATTCATCGCATTTTTAAAAATATGAATACATATTTTGCTAAGATTAATAAAGATGGCAATCACAGGCATGAAATTAGAACAGATCTAATATATTATGAACTTTTCGAACATGTCTATTGACCTAAAAATTGAAAACCGACTAGAAACATAAATTTATAGGCTTCACTAAATTTTTTCAAGATTTCTATACTACAATTTTATAAATCTCCCTACCATGCATTTGATCTTGAAATATTTCATCAATGTAACGTAAGATATTCTTTCAAAATATTCTACAGTGTGTTTTATATTATTTATATAAATCACGAGTGTGAAAAAAGTTATAATATGTCATGAATTAAATATATATATATATCTAATGCTAAAACGAGATAGATAAATACATTAATAAAATGAACAAATGAATTTCAATAGGGAATGAATATTAGAAACGAGAGAGATTTTTGCCGTTTTGGCTGGAAATTGCAATACAAATTCTGGGAGCATTCTTTATCGTGCTAAACTTAAACTGTGGATTAATGGCGTCATCCCTGGAAGAATCTTCGGACTAGTAGCACAGACAAGATCTCGTCTGTGCTAGTAGCCACATATCATCGACAGATAAGGGCACTCCACAGACGTATCACACGGAAAATTTGTCCTGACATCTATGGCAGAATACTGAACGGGAACGGAGTTTCAATCGGTTCGACGATGCACACCGACGAGATACCATTACATACTGCCAGCCCCTGTGATATTCTGCGGGACCAGTAAGCGGGCGCGACCGGGCACGGGGATAACGTGGAACTTACAGTGATCTGAAATACCACATCGCTAAAAGTTCGAAATAGTGCCAAAATAGTGCCAAAACATCGTCTGAAATATGGCGGAGAATGTAACATTCAATAATAATCGATATGGTTTCGTGATAATTCGCATTCTCACCGATGCATCGCGACAAGAATCTCCTCAGTGGTCTTCTTCACCGACAAAATACCGTCGGTGGACTTCTGTTCCTCTGGATGGAGCCAGAATATATCCTAGAGGGCGTGAGAAACACCGAAATATTCGGGCGCCACGAACTCCCAAACAGTGATGCCAGAACCGTGGTACTGTGGTACTAAACCATACCCCCACCATAGCCTGCTATTGCCCCTACGTTCCTTTCCAACGCGCCCGCCCGCTACACTCACCAGCGTACCTCTACTGTATCATACAGGGTACGCTGGTGAGTGTAGCGGGCGGGCGCGTTGGAAAGGAACGTAGGGGCAATAGTAGGCTATGGTGGGGGTATGGTTTAGTACCACAGTACCACGGTTCTGGCGTCACTGCTCCCAAAGACTGGCAGTCTTTAATAGTACCTCGTCGGTGCTATATCTCGTCTGTGCTACTAGTCCGAAGATTCTTCCAGGGATGACGCCATTAATCCACAGTTTAAGTTTTGTATTGCAATTTCCAGCCAAAACGGCAAAAATCTCTCTCGTTTCTAATATTCATTCCCTATTGAAATTCATTTGTTCATTTTATTAATGTATTTATCTATCTCGTTTTAGCATTAGATATATATATATTTAATTCATGACATATTATAACTTTTTGCACACTCGTGATTTATATAAATAATATGAAACACACTTACATAGATGAAATATTTCAAGACCAAATGCAAGGTAGGGAGATTTATAAAACTGTAGTATAGAAATCTTGGAAAAATGTAGTGAAGTCTATAAATTTATATTTCTAATCAGTCACCAACCTTTAGGTCAATAGACATGTTGGGCTGGGAAAGTTCATAATATGTTAGATCTGTGCTAATTGCATGCCAGTGATTGCCATCTTTAGTAATCTTACTTAGCAAAATTGTATGTATGTTTTCATATTTTTAAAAATGCAATGAATATTAAACCTCATATATTAGTGAGTGTGTATATTCTCTCTCATTTTATTTGTATAGACACCTACTGTGAAACATTTGATTCTTTTTCTGTTTGTGTTGCAATATGTATTCCCCTAAAATAGTACGGAAATGTTGGTACGGGGGTTCTTCGAGTTCCCCTGGTCTAGACAGAAAAACCAATGAGATGTAATGTCTGTACATACTAAATAAGTTATTATTGTATAAAAAAGTCTCTTGGAGTCTTTCCGATGCTCTCCTCTGGTTTAACTTTCCATTGAGTTGTAATTTAAAAATTACCAAAGATAAAAATACCAAAGATTATTTTCTTTTCCTTATTCCGAGTTGTAGTATTGATCTGGAATAGCGAAAATTTCGAAAAACTTCGGCTGCGTGCGTTGGTATTGATCTGTACTACTTGATTTTGAAAATTTTTCGGACGTTCGGCTTGTTGTTGAGTTGTACTACTGTTTCGTGTCACCTCCTTCAGTATCATATTCACAACTATTGACATCGAAGGCGGTTGCACGAAAATTCAGTAGTACAACTCAACGATAAGCCGAAAAATTAAAAATTTTCACAATTACAAATCGTGGAACTCAAAAAGTGACGTTACCATCACGATGTCTTTGTCGGCAAGTTTTCTGTTACCGGCCAACAGTTCGGGTGTTTGACTGTTGCACGAATTGGCGCTATATGGCAGTCAGTGTGGAAATATTGCACGGTTTTCACGCACATGCGCGACCAAATGCAGTGATTTGTCTACGTCCTAAGTTTGTGGGGAAAGTGGCGAGGAACTATTACCACTATTACTGGCAGGAAAGTACCGGAAGAGTTCAGAAGTTCATATATTATATGTTATGTGTGCATACATATTAAATTTTATTACAGCACACACATGTTATGCATTCATATTTCAAAATCAAAGCGTAACAAATTTTGCGAAATTAAGCGTGGTGACCAAGGTACCTTAATTTAGCCACACTTTTACGTTACTGACGTTAAAAATCGTCGCGCATGCGCGTGAAAACCGTGCAATAACTCCACACTGATAGCAGTATATGTATATGACGGTATAGCAAGATCAAATGAATCTTGCTACAATTTACCTTGTACCTTATGCCAAACGCGGTAAGAATCATTTGCTCGAATATGAGAAAATGAACATTTCAGAAATTCAACAATAATTAATTAATGCTTGTCTACAATTTTTTGGATAGCTCTACTTTTGACCACTGTACAAACAAATCTCAAGGAAAGCCTAATTGCAAGCCTACCAGTAAAATAAGTAAGGTAAAATAACATTATAAAATATTATGAAAGGGAATAGGTTTGACGTATTCAGTATTCAGAGATATTTATTTACAAATTCTCTATTGAAAATCTTTCAATACATTAATTCTTACATCTAGCATGTCTTACATTCTAGTATACAATATTAATGCAAATTCGAAGTGTGCAACTACATATTAGCTCGATATTACCGTCTAAAGAAAAAGTTCGAAATCATGTCGAAGAATTGTTCAATTTTCACAGCTATTAGCTCGTTATGTTGTCGATTTTGAATATTTTATAGGGCAATTGATGTTCTCTTTGCGAAACAAAATATAGGTATTGCACTCCAAATTCACCCTTTTGCAAATCTAATTCACCCTTTTGCAAATCTAATTCAACCTTTTGCAAATAAAATTCAACCTTTTGCAAATCAAATTCAACTTTTTGCAAATCTGTTTCACCCTTTTGTAAATGAAATTAATCTTTTCAAATCAATTTCACCCATTAAGTATATTCAAAATTAAGTATTTATTTATTTAGATTAAATCATATATTTATTTAGATACATTGAACGGTGTTATTACTACGAGGAAAACATAAGACTGAATACTCAATACGCTTCGATAAATACGTACTTGTATGTACTTGTATTTTTTAAATTTATTAATCAGAAAATGGCTACCATAAATATACATACCTACACACAGTTTTCATACATCGCAAAGTTCATGAATTGGTAATTACTTTGAAATAAGTATTTGTACATCTATGCAATAAATAAAATTTTGAATTTCTTAATTAATAATATACATTTGATTTGATTTTCTTTACAGAAAGGTACCTAAAGATACTTTACTTGTAAAAGGTTGAATTTTTGATTTACAAAAGGGTGAATTTCGAGTGAAAAACCTATATTCATTGTAGCCATTTTCTGATTATTGTAAAAATGAAAGTATGCATATACAATTTAATCTAAATAAATATATAATTATTTTTAAATATTCTTAATGGGTGAAATTGATTCGAAAAAGGGCAAAACTGATATGCAAAAGGGTGAAATCCATTTATAAAAAGGTAAAATTGATTTGCAAAAGGGTGAATTTGGAGTGCAAAACCTATATTATAAATCGAGCTTTATACTGGCTTCTCATTTGGGGCTCCGACAATGCGAAAATGTTCAACAAATCGATGAACAAGGTTAACAAATCGATCGTTGCACGACATTGAACCTGCCTACGCATTAAAAGCTACAAGCACATTTCTAATATCCGTCCTATGGAATTATCGAATAGAAGGGATGAATGCCCACTCAGTTTGTAATTGGTCTCACATAACTAATTTACTCGAGATCACTAGAAAGTGTTATCCATTGTGTGCATAAATGTTGAATGGAATCTTAACAAGCGCAAATATTCACAAAAATGCACATATGCAATATGCGTACCGGAATCGCGCACAACTAATTCGCGTTAGATTCACGTGAATTCAATTTTCGCCCACGGAGAATAAAATGTTAGTGTAATTAATGTTAAGTCTTTGAATGTACCCACATAAACAATACCTTAATTCAACGTTTTAAGAAAATGTGCTTGTCCACGAGGATTCGTCCGTATACGCTTGCGTTCGTATGCGCACTGACTCAAGACAGCTGATGAAGTCAATGCCTGGTCGATAAAACAAATGAAGATCTACATCAAACTACCGCCCAAACGTCGCGCGTTGCTATACCAATACATTGTCCATCCTGTTTTCACGAATTTCGCGATTTTTTCTCATTGTGGCTGTGACCGCCAAATATCTCACGTGCGTGATATCGACCTCATGCCTCGTGTGTACATGCATCTCTTCGTAATACACATTTGACAGTGCTCTACTTTCGTCCACTGTACAAACGAATAGCAAGAAAAGCAACCTGCCTAGTATATGTAACAGCTAATATTCCCCTTGCATGATCATGTAAATATATGCTTTTTACAATTTTTCTTCTTTTTTTTCACCTTTTGTGACTTTGTGTGTTTTTACATTATCCCCATGTAATTTGTACTTAACAAGTATTTTATATTTTGCCTATATGTGTGCCTATATATGTACAGGGTAGCTAACCCAGTTTTTTCTTGAAATGACAATACAGTGAATTAAATGCAACAATCAACAAAAACACCAGATACAACATGCATCACAGATAATAATTTACATAAACAATCCAATTTCTATGACAATCACAAACTTTTCAGTTGAAGATGTGTAAATCCTTCCATTTTCCACTTGAAGTCAAGTTCTTCCTCTTCGCAGTTTTCATTTCGTAAAAAGCAAATGATCTGAAACAAATTTAATTTTCTATTAGAACATGCAAAAGAATGGCACATTCGGAAAATAATTGTCCACTCGATATATATTTCAAACAAACCCGCAAGTGGACCATTTTCTCACAACGCTAATTTACAAAATACGTATTAAACGTCTTAACACTAAACCTACCACCAGCGGTCAAAATGACCGGTTCCAGATTTATTATTTTACAATTATTGAAATAATAAAAATGATTTTATAAGAAATGATTGTTTAAATATCTTCAATAGAACACGTATTATAATAGGAGCTGCACAAAGTCTAAATAAAATCAATCATGTCATTTTTATAAAGGAACATGTACCAGTTACTTTTAAGGCTCGGCAGACTTAGTGTTAAAAAAAGAAACGCAATAAATAAATACAATAAGAAAAATTCGCCTGCACTTTCACTTTCATGTACGACTCTACAGGGAACTTTCATGGACCGCCATTTTATGCGTCTTACCAATCCACAAAGACGGGACAACATATCTGAAACAGACTTAACCCTTTCGCTACGGACACCGACTATAGTCGGCGGGCGCGCGAAGTGCTGTGTGTACGGATGCCGATTATAATCGGTGTCCGCGAGATGTGCTGTGTGTACGGGTGCCGACTATAATCGGTGGTAACATCGAAGACTACCGATGCGCAATGTGCACACTGCGCGGCGCGGTGCCCCGGTCAGTGGCGCTACTCCCGCGGAACGGACTGCCGTACCGAAAGGGTTAATCTTGGGTTAACAAATAAAATAAGAAATTAAGCATAAAGATATAAAAGAAAGGATAAACATACAGAATAGTTGTCCACTCGAAAAACTTTAAAGAACGCGCAGGTGTACATTGAACATCTGAAAACAATGCGAGCAGTGCAATATCCAACGTTATACTAATTTATTAGATTTAAAAAGGAAATTCGTTTCTTCTTACGCAACTTTAAATGGAAACGCAATAGCAGCCACACAGATTTATGGGGGGACCAAGCCGAATCATTCTTTCACAACGCTAATTTACGAAGAATAGGTAATAAATATATCGAAACAAACGCGAGCAGAACATTATTTGTCGCGAAGCTAATTTTTTAAATTCGATATGGAAAATTCCCTTGCACTTTAATTTTTTTACGCAATTCTAAGGGGCAATAATGGCTGCGAGTACTCAGGCACAGTACACAGGCAGCGAGTAATCAGGAGCAGTCATGTCAGGGTGCAGTGCGGCAATTCATTTATCGCAACTCTAAAAGACGGGATTTTCTACCACTTGCAGATTGGAAAACTTCCACATTAAACCGATTCGATTCTTCGAATTCTCACAGTACTCGCGAGAAGGATAATTTACTTCGCGAACTCGAATATTATTACAGATTCGGACATTGCAAAATCCACTTTTGCAGAACGTGATGAACTCTAAATTCCATCGATAAAACTACTGCACTTTCATCGTAAAGATACCTCGTCTTTTATCTTACGGGCCAACGCGCGACGCTTCTGCCATTTTTTCTGCAAACTAGACGTTCTATTGTTGGATGAGATTTTTTCTGTGAATTGTACTTTTGTACATTAGATGAAGATCTAGTGTAGAAGTACATGGATTACAATTATTTCTCTCTGAATTCTATACAAAATAAAGAATAATAACTCTAATTGTGTAAAATAGAGTATTTTATATTTATCTTTAAGGACTTAAGAACTATCTTTAAAATCGATTACTTGTGTCAAATTTTCAAGTAAAACGATTCATATCAATAATAAAGATACACGAGATATCTCATCCATAGCATTGTCCGACGAAATCGTAGTGACGAGATATCTCGTCCATAGCATTGTCCGACGAAATCATGGTGACGAGATATCTCGTCCATAGCATTGTACGACGAAGTCAGAGTGACGAGATATCTCGTACATAGCATTGTACGACGAAATCATAGTGACGAGATATCTCGTCCATAGCATTGTACGACGATAACGTAGTGACGAGATATCTCGTCCGTAGCATTGTACGACGATAACGTAGTGACGAGATATCTCGTCCGTAACATTGTACGACGAAATCAGAGTGACGAGATATCTCGTACATAGCATTGTACGACGAAATCATGGTGACGAGATATCTCGTCCATAGCATTGTACAACGATAACGTAGTGACGAGATATCTCGTCCGTAGCATTGTACGACGAAATCAGAGTGAGGAGATATTTCGTCCATAACATCGTACGTACGACAGCATGATGACGAGATATCTCGTCTATAGCATTGTACGATGAAATCAGAGTGACGAGATATCTCGACTATAGCATTGTACGACGAAATCGTAGTGACGAGATACCTCGACTATAGCATTGTACGATGAAATCAGAGTGACGAGATATCTCGTCCATAGCGTCGTACCTACGTACGACAGCATGATGACGAGATATCTCATCCATAGCGTCGTACCTACGTACGACAGCATGATGACGAGATACCTCGTTCGAAGCATCGTTTCTTCGACATCTTAAAAGCGAGATATTTCGTCCAATGTAGTGAAAAGGTTAATATAATATGGAGAATTTATTCAACTTGTGTAATATGGAAAATTTAATCAACTTGTGTGGGCTGTACAATTTTTTGTTAATACTTTCAAAAGAAAATGTTCAATAATAAAGTTTAATTGTGAAGATATCCTGGTACTTACATTCTCTCTGCCTTGAAGGAAACATGACACGTTGACCCTCGATCTCAGCTATGGATGTCGTCTTTGGTCATCAAGGTAAGTAGCATCAGACATCAAGGTAAACGTAGCCTCAAGACATCAAGGTTAGCAGCTACCAAGTATTCTTATCCTAAGGGCTCTGTAACAGAAAGAACAAATTCATTTAATTTCAATCGATCGACCGTCAAAGAATAAATCCGAATTCATGACGGATCACTACACACTCGTAACTGTCGCGTCTGTCCTCTAAGCCTATTTGAACTTATCTGCCGTTAAACCGTAACAGGCACAACCATTGCAAACATTCTTTTCCTCTGAAAACCCTACTATAAAAGATAGATAGCATTAATCATTGAGCTATAAATTAATTTTGTTTAGTTATACTTACGAATTTGTTCGTATTTCCTTTTATATGCTCGCCATTGATGAAAATAAATATTTCAATCTTTAAATCTTTTTAACAAATAGCATCTAATAAATTGTGCACACAAGATAAATATGCTTAGCGAGCAGATGCAACAGTTAGGAGCGTATTGTGATCTATCGCTCGGTTTTTTACTACTTTATGACTTTTCGCGACAGGAAATGTCGTTGAATTTGACAAAAAACGTGCTATCATATTACTTAGAAGAAAATATAGCATTCTATTTGAAAAAGTTAGGTTAATTTTGGCAGTTGTAGGCCGAAAATCATGAAAAAATGGATGTTTTACCACGTTTGATCGTTATTAATTAGTAAATCAATTAACCAATTTCAACGAAATTGTCAGGACGTATATGATCGTTATTGGTCCAGCTAAAAAAGTTGAAAAACTCAATTTTTCTATTGTTTTTTACAATTCCGATCAAATGCATTTTTTCAACATATTTATATATTATATACAGGGTGTGGCCGGACGGGTGGTAACCCCGAACAAGCAGGGGGTGGTAGTACATGTAAAAATAAGTCGAAAAAAGGAATAACATTTTTTCGTTTGACGCTTCGTTTTCGAGAAAATCGAGTTTAAAATTCTGCCAGGTTCGCGTGCTTTAGTACAATATATTCACAAAGTAGAATTGGTTGATCATGGTCAGACACGTGAGACGATTCCTATGCAGTAGCCACGTGTATTCGCTGCATTTTCAAACTCGGTATTCTCGAAAACGAAGCATCAAACAAAAACATGTTATTCCTTTTTTTGACATATTTTTACATGTAGTATCACCCCCTGCCTGTTCGGTTGTACCACCCGTCTGGCCACACCCTGTATATACATATACCGGATGAATCATTTAAAGTGAAACAGACGTATATCTCGGAAATGAAGCATTTCGGAGAAAAATATTTAAGACAAAAGCCGTATGGTTTCAAGGGGAACATAAAATAGTGTCTCATTGATTTGACCTTGGATAGTCGTTTGAAAATAACGTGAAGGTCATCTTCAATTTCTTAAATAGAACTCCCTATTTTCTATTGCATATACTTGCAGCTTGTTTCAAGAGCTTTCCAAAACACTATAATAGAATATTTTTTCCTTAAACATTTTTCTAGTTATAAGGGTTGAAAGTGACAGTTAATCCTTACCACATTTTGTCATAACCTACGAAAACAACTTTGCAAATCGTAAAGTTACGGAAAAAATTTGTTAACAAAAATTGTTCGGTATGAAGGGTACAATCATATAGTCTAATTTTTTTGTGGACTAGAGTGGTAGAGAGGGGCGATTTCAAAGTCAAATTAAGTTTTTTAAATGGAATATCCTAATTTTTATACCATAGATCGATAGAGTATCAAATTCTGAGTATAATAGTGTTGAGCTTCATATACCCTAAACCTAATAGTCAACGAGATATTATCCAAAGAAGAAATAAAATTGTTTCGATAATATCTCGTTAACTATTAGATTTAGGACATATGGAGGTCAACACTATTATACTCAGAATTTGTTACTCTATCGATCTATGGTATAAAAATTAGGACATTCCATTTAAAAAACTTAATTTGACTTTGAAATCCCACCTCCCCACCATTCTAGTCCTAAAAAAAATAGACTATATGATTGTATCCTTCATACCGAACAATTTTTATAAACAAATTTTTATCGTAACTTTAGTGCATCACAAGATATTTCCGTTATCAAATAAACGAAACACCCTGTATATAAGATAGACGTCATTTACTAAACTAATCCTTCTAACTTCACAGAGAAATTGTAGTTGTTTGGTCCATTCATAAAAAAGTTATTCTGATTTAAAGTGTTTGTGAACAGTAGACCGTGGATTTTATGCACTTATAACAAAAATAGGAACGCACAATTTAAAGCAGCGGACATACGAAAAAGATTTAAGGACACCATTGTACATATTAGTTTCACCTGAATAATTTAATTAAAAGAAGAAAGAAATTATTATTTGGCTCCTATGTCTTGCAATCGATACAAACATTTTTTATTTTGCATAAAGATCCGCAGTCTAGTGATCAGTTACGTGCGTAATTGTATATGTACATACAATAGTAACCAAATATAGAGAAGTGCCGTATATTTGGTCATTTGTCCGCACTGTGCGACGGCGCAAGACAAAACCGCGAACGAGAAACGTTGACGCTATTATGAGCCGGAATATGGGCAGAGACGGAAGAGCAGAGAGGAGGAAGTGTAAATGACACGCAGGAAAAGAAGAACAGGAAGTAAAACGCGGCATGGTTGAAGAAGAAGAGGGGCAGTATTGGTTGAGGGATCAGGTGAGAAGGTGTTGGTATGGGGGTCAGAGAGAAATATGCTCGCGCACTAGTTTGCGCGAGATGCGGGGCGCGGGCGCGAGACGAACGACGAGGGTCGTGGGGGATGTGAGGTGTGAGACGCGAGACGCGAGGTAACAGCGGGGTGAGGATTGAGACGCGTTTAGCGGGCAAAAGAAAGGCAAAGCAGATGAGAGTGAGAACATGGAACTGTAGAAGAGGAGGGCTAAGAAGGAGGGAATGTGAACGAAAAAGCGTGAAGAAAGAAGAAGCAGGATAAAGGGGTAAACGAGAGCCGAAAATCAAAGCGAGAAAGAGAGAAGAGGTTTTGTGGGTTGGAAGAGCGACTGCGTGGAAGAGGGAGAGGGTGGGTGAAAAGGTAGACGAGAGACAGAGAAGAGAAGAAGAAAGAGAGACGGCGCGAAACCGGAGAGGGAGAAAAGTAAGGACGGGGTTGGTTCGGCGAGCTCAGTTACGCCGCGCCCCTTGCGAAGAGCGCTGTGCTTCACGGGTGAGATTACGGTGTCTTTACGGTTCGAAAACAGTTATTCCCACCACGTTTCCGGCGCGTTAATAAAACGTTCGAACGCTGTGCATGCTCCACCATCGGCAACAAATGTACATTTCATTCCATTAATGCAACCGATTCTATGTTGTTTTAAAAAACTTTATTCAGTTTTCATAGTACAAGCGTCAGTGAAATGTGGTCAGTCTGTGATATGGTGACAAAACAATTTCATTTAATAACAGTGTATAGCGAGTGGAGATATCACGAATTAAACATGACATAGAAATTTCTTTGGCAACGTAAAGTGTTTCAATTCGAGAAGTGATTCAAAACTGTGTTTTCTAGCCTTAGAGACAGTTCACTTGTTATGAATACTTGGTGAAAAGTGGAAATAAATTAGCTGGACACCGTGCGATGTTGGAAAACGGATTATAATACAAATGTGTTGATAACCAAGATATCGTTTAATCGACTTCTGTGGATCGAGTTTGTTGAAAATGTGTGAAGCAACTTTAGTAATGTGACGGGTTTTCGGGTAAATGAAAGAAGTGTTTTGAACAGTGGATGATATAATATGTTTAGTTAAATGTCTCGCGTCTAACACCTCTTGGAGATTGGGTCACGTTAAGAAAGGTGTCCAGCATCAAGAGACCTGGAATTCGTAACCAGAAGAAAGCGGTATGCAATGGAAAAACTAAATCTTCTTGTTACATTGATTACTTTTATCCCTATAATGGCGCAATATAACAATGACAAGGAGCTACTAGATTTGTTATCGAGGTTTTAACATTATCGAATGCGTTGCAATGCCAACTTGATTCGCACAACATTCTGAGAAGAAATTATTTTCCTTTGTTTCGATACTATCTCTTTTCAATGAAATACTAAAGAATGTTATTTTAAAAAGTTATTTGTTAAAGGTTTGTAGTGAACATTTTATGGTGGCCACACACTGATGTTCGCGAGAAGTCAATGAACGAATCGAGAACTCTGTACAAACACTTTTGAAGTTTACAGGAGAGTCTGGACTAGACATGTGATAATGCAATGAGCGATTTTTAAACAATGAAGCCAGTTTAATAAATAGACTAATTAGAAAATCATGAGGATCTTCGGCAATGCATAAAGATTACTGGTTAATGATTATTCGACTAGAGAAAGATTATTGGTTACATTATACACATTATTCATCATGTGATAATTATTAAAACGTATTGACACACGTTCTGAAATCATGTACAGACGCTTGGATGTTACAACTCCGAAGCGAACATAGTTCGCTGTTCGCGGAAGAGTAGAGCTACATGCTGCTCAACATTCACTACTATTTGTAAAAGTATCCACTCAGCCAACGACCAGAGATTTCGATTTGTTTGTGAACTGCTTACGAATACCATTGTTTACACGCGTTCAGCATTATGCGTATTTGTCGGTAATTGATTATAATGTGCCATTAAGTGTGCAATTATTCCACAGAGGAGTTTGAGCCTTTTTAAATTAATAATAGAACCAAGAAAATTCTACTTCCTGAATGTTTATACAGGTTACACGTGGTTACCATTTCGCAATTCGTTGTAGAAAACACGTGACATACGTATATGTATACTAATAGATATCGAGAATCATTGTAATTCATTTATAAAACATTATCAACCTCAAGTGTCATATGTATATAGGTGTGAATATTTAAATCAATTAGATCAATGTGTTAATTACGATTTAAACAATTCTATATCAAACGTCTTTCGACGAACTTTATGCGTGTTGCAGACGCATCGGATTCTCAGAATATAGTCTCAATATGAAAGAAATGTATTCTATGCTTTTAATACAATAACTTATTTTTTCGAATGAACCACGTTTTAGGTGCCGGTATTATATTTTCCGTTGCACTTGCATACTAACATATGTTCATGACCTTAAACCAATATGGTAATTATGCATAAAAAGTTACGACTCATCGATTTCGATGATTTTTTAATTGGTTGTCAGGATAAATATTTTGAATCCCAGTATGAACTTTTCCCAATACATATACTTGTACGCTACCGCCGCACAGTGGCGAATTTGGTTATTTTAGCCAGCTAAAACTATTGCAACGATATTAATAGTGTGAAGATCATATTATTATATGTCGTTGAATTCGTCTTAATACTAGCTTATATTAATATTTAAAAGCTAATATTTAAAAAATTAAAGTGATCTTGTTTTCTTCTTTTAATCCAGACCTGGCCAACACGGCCCGCCGCGCCGGGCGATTTTATATTTCAATTGAAACTTTTGTTTCTCGTTGTATGTATTCAAAAAATATCAAATAAATGAATTATCATTGTTATAATGGGCAAGTGCGACTACGAACTACAGTTCTATATGTGATATCTTTGATATAATTGAGTTACAGAACAACAAAGAAATGAAACAAATTTTTGCGTCCACATCAAAAATTAATTTTTACAATACTTATATTACATCCGAGAAATATTCCAATTGAAGATATTTTGCACAACGAGTTGTAAGTGCTTTTGGATCCACATATGTTTGTGAAACTTTTTTTCTCGTCAATCTCTTCAGTCAAAACGTCAAAACAAAAGAGTCTAAACTCTATACAAAGAGTTCATCACGTGCTTCATTAACTGATGCCAAGTTAGAAAACCAGCTAACAAAAGATGTGCAACGTCGAACATAAATATAGATTTACAAAGATTAAGTCAAAGAAAGGATAAACAAATATCGCATTAATTAAGACTCGAGAGTTAATTATATTGAATTAAAGTATTGAAGTAAACGATTGAAGTAAAGTATGAATTAAAGTAAGTAAGTAACAATAAAGTTTGATTCATTTTGTATTTATACTACATTTTTTAAAAGCATGTTTACCTAAAGTGCGGACCGCTGTAACGTTACGCGTCAAGTGGCCCGTGAAACCATTTTGGTTGGCCAGGCCTGTTTTAATCCGTAATATTTTCTTTACTCCGACATAAATTATACTGTTCTGTTATTTGTAGGTACATTTGTCCGAAACTTCGTGAGTTTTACTTTTTTAATGCGAAATAGTGGTGTACTAAAGAACAATATTAAAAGATTCTGTACAGTATCAGAAATCCCGAAGTTTCACGGGAAACCCAAACACCTGCGGGAATCCCGTCCCGTCCCAAGCATCGGGTTTCGGGACTTCCCGGGATCTCGCACACCACTACGAAACAACCGAAAAACCTAAGATATAAATGTTAACTCGTCAATTTGAATAAAAAAAAAAACGCAAAATAACTGTTTACGTTGTTATTTCATCGATCTGTAACCACTATGCCACCGAGGCGAGGGCCAGAATTTGACACCGAGGGCCAGATTCAGTTCGTGAAATAAGGGACGGATAATATTTAAACAGTTTTTTCAAAGTTTGATATATTACAGATTGTACATGTATGAATATTGTTAAACTTTTGCTTGAAACATTTTTTCGTCAGATCAACAGAAATTAATATTGCAAGGAAATTCCACGCGTAGCTGTGATAAAGATTTAAACACAAACTTTAAATAACAAAATCATAGTTCAACAATACTGATCTTCATTGTTCATGGATTATAATTCCAAGTATCTATCATCCACAGCTCAATTATTTTATGATCACATCAGAATATGTATCACACAAACAGTTAAAAATATTTTGTTTAGGCACCTCTCGGCACTTAACCTTTTAAGGATTGTATAAAGCAATGTCTGTGGATTAAAAGTCAACAAGAAATAATCAAGAGTTTTGCGAAAAAAATATATTACTTTCTATTGCTTTTTTCATCAACACCACCAAAGACATCCTATCTTTACATCCTATGTATATTTTTATCTCCGTTTTATACACTAAACTTGTTAGAAAATCACTTCTTTCACACAAGGTTTTCGACATTCATCATAGTCACGAGAATAGCCTACATTCAAGTATCTATTTGTTACTAAATAGGGCTGTTTATGGCAAAAATATTATTGTAGATTACTCTCATATATCCAGGTACATGAGAATGAAGTTTTAGTTTCACACTAAACCTACCGAGCCTTAAAAGTTACTGGTACATTTTCCCTTATAAAAATGACAAGATCGATTTTATTTAGACTTTGTGCGGTTCCTATTTTAATACGTGCTCTACTAAAAATATCTGTACAACCATTTCTTATGAAACCATTTTTATAATTTCAATAATTGTAACATAAAAAATCTGGAACCCGTCGTTTTGACCGGTGCGGTGGTGGTGGTAGGTTTAGTGTTAACCGGCTAAGTTAGCCGGCCAAATGCGCCACTGTGCGCCCGGGAGTCGTACTGCCACTCGCTCAAATCGGGACAAGTGCTTGATGGGATGAGCAGCAATGACCCGCTCGAATACCGTATCCGCCTCGTTGAGCAAAAAACCAGCCGGTACGCGAGAGGCGTGTCTGCGGGCTTTCCCGCCTTTAGGAGGAGGACAAGCCTTCCCCTCCGTCGCCGAAGGTACTTTCTTTTTACGTGGTGGTAATCACTCATTACGGATTGCCGCCCTCCCTGGGTGGAGGGACGGGGATATGCGGGGCTCCCTCTGGGCGCCCGGGGGTTAGGGTATATTCGCTAACAGCACCACAGTGACCATCCCTGGGCTAAATACGAAGAGAGCCATAATCTCCAACTGAATACCGCTGGCCTCTCTCCCACAACAAGATATCCTCGGGAGGGGGGGGGGGGAGCAGGGGGGTGAAGCTCCTCCCATTAAAACGTATTCTTAGAAAAAACACCTATCCGACCACTCACCTGGTGTCTCCCCTCTCGCGGGCCGCTCGGGTGAGCACTTCGAGGCCCAGCATGTAATCAGTGGTGAGATGTGCAAACTTTCGTACGCATGTGCATCCGAAACGGTAACGTATCTATATTATGATGAGGAGGTAGTAGAGCCCTGGGGCAGTTATATTGGCGGGAAAGTACCAATATTTTACGGGGTGTTCAAGGTACCCCATTTTATCGAGAATTTTACTTTACTGAGGCTAAAATCGCCGCGCATGCGCGAGAAATCTTGTAGTATATCTCACCACTGCTTGCAATGCCCGGCGGTCCCCGACGGCCGCATTCCATGCTCTGAGAAGGAGCCGTAGCCTCCCGGTCTGTATGTTTTTTGTTGATAACTCCTAAACAAAGCCACAAAGAAAAAAGTTTCTCCATGTGACCTGAGGAATTACCCTGTTCAAGGAAGTACAACATTTTTGGAAAACCCTGTACACAATACGTGTCAAAATCAGGTATTCTCAACAATTTAAATGAATTACGTCGTAACAAATCATAAACGATAAAATAAATAATTAGAAATACTTAATAAATGATGAAATGATAAAATAAAATAATAAATAAATGATAAAATGAAAAATAAATAAATGATAAAATAAGTAAATGCTAAAACAAATAATAGAAAACAATCTATTACTACAATACTGTGCTAAATACAAATAATAAATAAATAAATAAATACTTTTGTTGAATTTATTTTTTTATAGGAGGATGTTATTCTGAATAGTTAAGTAGGTAGCATTGAATTTTTAATAATAGTAGCAAGAATATTCAAAATAAGAAGAGTTAGTTATTCTTTCATTTAAATGTTGTATTTACAAACTAAAAGTAATTTTCGTTTCAGTTTTTATTATAAATATTTTTTATTTTTCTAAATAAAAAGAATGTTTTTAATTTTAAATAGTCTTGCTTATTTGTTTTGTCCAACATATTACAATTATACATTTCAATCGGAATATAAATCGCACGTGGATATGGGTAGAAACGTGAGCAGAAATGTACAAGCATCTCCATTTTCGTTCAGCAGAAATAAATACATTTTACACTTCATATTAAATTAACTATTTCTAAGTTAAAATGGCTGAAAATTTTATTCATTTAATTTTAGAGGAAGTTTTTAAATATAATATCTATTGGTTTTTTGGGAAGCAGGATCTAGGATCTTAAATGAAAAACGCGTTAGTGAAATTCACTCTTGCAAGTGTTCTCTCTGCCTTCTCAAAATCGACCGACTAAACGACTGCAGAGAGGATGTCTCTGCCGACTGCAACGGAAAAGAAAGAGAGCCTAGGTCAGTTGGGCTGAAGGCCCTTAGCTTTATCTGCGTTTCAACAACACATGGCTTTTGGGTGTTTTATTACCGATGTCCTTCGGGTCTAAGAGGCCTGGGTTAGGAAATAAACATTTGGCCCTCGGTATCTACTTTAAAATAACTGAACCGATGTAACGCAGTATTAATTTTTCTAATAATTTCTTGTCGATTATTGCATAAATAAATAATAAAATTCTATTTCTGCGATAACACAATTCTTCATTGATCTGAAATAGAGACATTGACGCTAGTCGTCATCCTAAAAGTAAGTTACACTTTACTTATTGTGAAATATATCGTTATCTATTGGGTTGAAGACCAACATAAGTTAATACTGTTTTACTTGAAATTTAAGACTCTTTCGATATGTGGCAGAAAAAATATAACTCTATCTAGATGAGCAAAAATTACCTTGAAAATTTTGCAACCTCTAAACATTCAAGAAAAAGTGTCCTCTCTACACCCGAACCCCCTACCAATGAACCAATCAATGATGTCAGTATTAACCCTTTGCACTCCGAATTATTTTTCGCGATTTTGTTACCAACAACTCCGTCCTATTTCAAGTGTTTTATTTGAAATTTACTTCAAAGGACAGTTCCTTGCCTGCTACTTATATTAAACAATTTTGTTTACTGATTATATTAAATATAGCTCTCAAACTTTGTTGTAATTTATATTTGCGGAACTTGTATTTGTGTTTAACTGAAAAATAAGAAATTAAATAAATAAAGGAAGAACCAAATACACATAAAAACCCGTTTCATTTATATTTTTCTTTCCCTGTGTCGAGTTACACTTGACAAAGGAGTGCAAAGGGTAAAAACAATTTTTCATTAGACATATCATTTAAATTATTTGAGGTGTGCAAGTTAGTGACTCACTCCGATATATCTGTGGCGGATGTGTGTATGTAAGTGTGTACACACATCGATGTTCACTGACACTGCTGTGATTTCGTTGAGTCGCGAACGGAAAAACTCATAAGCCTGCAGAGAGAAAGAAGAAGAGAGAAAGAGAAGAGGGACAAGAGTATACGAATCTCAACCTCGTACTGCACGAGCATGAACGTTACCGACTGTGTTGGATTCTAGGGACGAGAGGGGTGAGTGCTCGCCATAGGACGAAGGGATGGCCGCTTGGGGGCCAAGGGGACTGGGGAACTGAATGGTTCTCAGCTTCTGTCGAACCGTCTAATCGTACGTACCTATCTGGGACGGATTAAACGATCGAATGGGGTCAAAGCGTCGAGCACGCCTATGTTCTCGAAGCCATAAATTGCGTCATCATTCCGCAGTACGCGGTAGTAATCGCGTTCATTGTACCTCAAACGATTTGTCTCGAATTTCGAATCTGATACAGCTACAGTAAACAGACTTTCCTCCGAAACAACACACACAGTGATAAAAATATTCCACTTATATGTCATATCCCACGGTGGCTCCTATTTTTGTCTTTTCAATTTCTTTACGAGACCCCCAGGATTGTTCCAAATAATTTATAAATAATTTTTTATAATAAATTTTTTTAACCTTTAATAAAAGAAATATATTAAAAACTAAGTAAGTTCTGCAAGTTCGGAAAAGAAATACACATTTTTCATCAATGTTTATTGTTAAAAGATAATGGAAACACACTTCAGTTTTCAAATTTCAAAAAAGTTTTTTTTATTTTAGTCCATTTTTTCAATTTTTTTGAAAACCGTTTGTTTTATGAAAAAAGTACTACGAGATAAAAGACGCTATCTGTCGAGATCCACAGGTTTTGTCTAACATATTTTTCGATGCGGTAAATTATTTAAGAGATATTCGAGAAAAACTATTTTATGAGAATTTAATTATTTTAATATTTAAGGGCCTCGGGGGATATTTTCCCGTTATCCGTTGTTTTAATTGTTTGTAATAATCCTGGAGGTGCCGTGAAAAAATTCAAAAGTGGAAAATACGAGCCACCGTAGTTCTCATTCAAAGTGAAAAGGTCCATCGTACCACACCAATCATGTCATGATAAAGAAGTTGTTATCCAGCATAGCCATTGTTATTTTTCTTGCTAACGAATTCTTGTTAATAATAACGAGTTGATGATACCGTGGTTTGTTAAACAGCAGAGAAAAGAGAACATGAAATATGGGCAATGATATTAAACCAGAATAAAAAGGAGGGATCTAAGTTACGAAAAGTTACAAAAAGCTTCGAAAAAGCAAAGGTTGAGCGAAAGGGTTATTAGAAACTGAAACGAATATAAATTACACATGATTTGGAAAGCTGCAAGTAAAATGAAGTATATGCCGAATTTGCTGATGTTTAATGGCAAAATTATGCGAGTAGGGACGAAACGGGATTCGTCACGAAAGTTGCTTGGATTCTCGACGATAGTCGTACGGTTAGCAATTCAGTGGATGTTCTAGGACGGTCGGATGCAAACTCAAGCCGAGAATGTTCGTAGCAGCTCAGACTTCCGTTATTAGCATACCTATCGATAATGACCTCTCGATCAACATATTTATCATTCTGCTCTGGTACGAAGATAACACTTCAAATTCCTAAAATGTCTTTTGGTAGCTCTTGTTACTTGAAATATAAAAAGCTTCCAATTGTTTCTTTCAGTTATTATTATCTTAGAATTCGACTACAATTTTTAATATATTTTCATGAAGACGAGATTCACAGTTGAACTGGGACAGTAATGAATTTTTGCGTATCTTTTAGAACCGATATTTCTTGCCCCAAATTAATTTCATAAAGTTTGGTTCACTTTTGATAACACTGTCCAACAAATTGCAACTTTTTTTATGTTCCCTAATCACTGTTGGGCCCTTCTTATAGAGTTTTTTTGCGTTGATTCCGAATCTGTTCTTAATTTTTCTCCTATACTCACAGTTTTTGAGGAACATGTCTTTGAAAAAAAACATATTCTGCAACTTTAAACAAATATTGTGATGTTATTATAAAAGATTAAATCGAATTGAATTGTTCTTTGCAGCAAAAGATTCTGTAGACTTTCCCGCAAACAGTGATATCAAATATTAATACATTATGGTTGTTTAAACATGTTTAAACAATGATTAAAGACGGAGAGATACCACTTTTGCACCAATTTTTGAGGATATTTTTCAATTTATCTCAAAAAATAAGGGCCCATCGGAAAATCGAACTATACCACGCGATAGAGCAGACTTGTATCATAAGAGACCCCCTTTAGAAGTTTGCGACATCGACGTTTTTTTCGAACTAGAAAGCAAAATATCTTCGCCAGACATGAGTTGCCGTCGAACGACCGTTCTGGTAGTGAGAGCCACTGGTGACAACTCATGTCGGGCGAAGATATTCTGCTTTCTGGTTTGAAAAAAACGTCGACGTTCCAAACTTGAAAGGGTGGTTTCTCAAGACAAAAGTCTGCTCTATCGCGAGGTATAGTTCGATTTTTCGCTGGACCCTTAGTTTTTGAGATAAATTGAAAAATATTCTCAAAAATTGGTGCACAAGTAGTGGCTTTCCGTCTTTAATCATTGTTTAAACATGTTTAAACAATCATAATGTATTAATATTGGATATCACTGTATTCGGGAAAGTCCACAGAATCTTTTGCTGCAAAGAACAATTCAATATCTTTTATAATAACATAACACAATTTGTTTAAATTTGAAAAATATGTTCTTTTTTTCAAAGCCATGTTTCTCAAAAACTGTGCGTATAGGAGAAAAATTAAGGACAGATTCGGAATCAGCGCAAAAAACTCTATAGGAAGGACCCAACAGTAATTTGGGAACAAATTTGGTGTTGGACAGTGTAATCAAAGGTTGATTATCGCACAATTTTTAATTGTAATGTGATGCACAACAATAGGCAGAATTCAATGCGCTAGTATCGACAATTCGTTGCAAATATCTTGGAAACTAAGCGAGTGCATGACTTATAAAGTCATCGCAAAATCAAATACAATAGAGCATCGATTATCCGAACCAAATGAGGGACAAACTCGATCGTATAGGTGATTTTTAAAATAATCAGTCTGAAAGAATCAATTTTGCGATCATGTCATAAATCAGCTAGAAATTAAACAATTTTCAAGTTTCGACATTCATGGGCACCTCCTTTAACTATTAAAAAACAATTAGCGATATCCAACGCAACATGATAGTTCAAAATATTATAAAAAATTACGTATTCATGTGCAAAACAAGCCCAATACATACGTTCAAATATACTTTCCACATCACACGAGATACGAAAATATTGTGAATTTAATAATCATTGTTAAATGACCAGAAACAAAAAATCGAGAACATGTGTCCCATATATTTAAAAATCGATTAGGAATTAGTAAAAAACAAATTAAAAGAAACAAACAGAATCAGTAAAAAAGAAATGAATTTCTCTAAAATTCTCTTAACTCTTATGTAGTCAACCAAAATGTATTATTTATTATTTAAAATCTTTATGTTAACATGTTTGCACAAATTCTCATTATAAGACTATAAATTAATATATTAACGAGTAAAGAATGGACATTCAGAGAAATTTTGTAATATCTTTTAAAGGAACATTAACAAATTGTTGAAAGAAATACAATAAATGGGTCAATTAAATAAATGCTTCGTTCGAAATCTTGCGCGAACACATTTAAATATCTGGTTTAGACCAAACGTACTGTGTGTACGCCAAATGCTCATAGAAGTTGTGAATATTTCGTACGAGCATATTCTGCAATTTCCAATACTAATCGGTTCGTTTGTAGAATATCTTGGGGTTTCAAACGTTCACCATATATCGGTTCGTCTGCGCGTAGCCTTCGTCTTAGCCTATCTTGTGGCTTCCGGTGTTAACCGTACATTGATTCGTCCACAACAACTAACTTCCTGTGGCTTCCAGTGTTAGCTGTATACCGGCTTGTCGTAACGTACATATTCTTGCGGTTAATCGGCCATTAACGAATTCCGTAGTCTCTTTAGCCCCGTTTCTGTTTTCTTACCCGAAGCCGATTTGAAATTCAGCTATTACATATAATTGAGTTTGTTCTTTTATTCGCTTTAAGATACAGTAATGCTCGCAGTAATGATAACCCAACACAAACATCCTGTAAACAGGAGCCAAGTTCCTATGACCGTAAAAAGTTGTGAGATCATACAAAATACGTCCACGTTCGTTAGCTTAGAAATACCCCTTGCAATTCTGAAAAAAGCGTTCGTAAAAATTAGTGTAAAAGAACGCTATTTAATTTTTAAAGACTTACATGGAGGGCTAAATTATTCAAACTTGGCCGCTACCTAACACCTTTTATGGCCATTGATTTAAAAAGTAACGGCCAAGTTTGAATAATTTAGCCCTCCATGTAAGTCTTTAAAAATTAAATAGCGTTCTTTTGAACTAATTTTTACAAACGCTTTTTTCAGTATTGCAAGAGGTATTTCTAAGCTAACGAACTTGGACGTATTTTGTATGATCTCACAACTTTTTACGGTCATAGGAACTTGGCTCCTGTTTACAGGATGTTTTTGTTGGGATTTCATCAATTTTTGTTGTAATTTCATCAATTATCAACTAGGTATCAAAGAAAAAAAAACCTTTTTCTAATCTGCAATACATAATCCAAATTCAATGTATCGAAGATTAACCCTTTGCCGGCAACGCTCGGATCCGTTTGCTCACCGCCGCGCCGCACAGTGGAACTTTTCGTCCATTTCGGAGACAAGATCAAAGAACTTTCGATAGAAATGAGGTAGAGCGATGAAATTTTTTTAAAATTAAAGCTGAAACTTGGCAGAATATGGGAAAATAGGAAGATTATGGTACGAACGTTTTATAACCTTGAGAAAATTCGTTAAACAATTCGTTCACAAAAATCGATTTCTTGTAAAATCCTGAAGTCGTAGTCAAATTTTGAGACCAGATTTGAATTCAGCATGAAAAAATCTACAGGAAATGATGTATGGCACGTTACAAAAAAATTTTTTTCTACCCGTGGTATTGCAAAAACCACAATTTTCGCTACATTGTGCAAGTTTGACGATTTTTTTCAAGGTTAAAAAATGTTCGTACCATAATCTCCCTATTTTTCCCATATTCTGTGAAGTCTCAGCTGTAATTAAAAAAAGTTTCAGCTCTCTATCTCATTTCTATCGGAAGTTCTTTGATTTTGTCTCCGAAATGGACGAAAAGTTCCACTGTGCGCCGCTATGGACTATGCTCGGTGCAGTTTCTTTTGTTTACGTTAGAGCGATGGTTTTTTTCATCAATATTTGTTGCGACTTCGAAGATACTAAAACGTATACTTATGTATGTTATGCTGCTATGTTCTATCCTACGTACCTATTTCATAATGTTTTTTTTTCAATACAACCCTTTTAAGGTTTAAAATTTCAAACTTTGATAATTATTCCTTTGAGTGTTTGTTATGGTGGACCTATGTACCAAATTTCAAGCTTGTAGGTCAATGGGAAGTACCCAAAAGATTTTGATGATCTGTCAGTCAGTCAGTAACAAATGTAGCGATTTTAGAGGTTCTATATCTCGGAACCTACTAATGTTGGAACATTAATGTTTTGTCAATATTGAGACATGATAGCATTTAACAAGTGTACGAAATTACATCTCTCCATTTGCCTCCAGTGCTGAGTTATAAGCCTCTAAAAAACTAAGTTGTTTCCTGTAAAAGGAGGTAGTGCGAGAACTTGGCTGGTGCACTACCATGAACCTAGATACGTTATTCTATGTTGTTAGACAAATTCTCGATTAACTTTTTAGGTAAATATTACGGAGAGGGCCGACTCTCTACGTCCCCTCATGAACATAATCCCAAGCTTTTCGACAAGTTCAAAAAAATTATATTTAATTTTATGTGCCTTTTGAAATACTGACCAGAATGTATCTAATAAACAATTGATTCAAAATTCAAGTTTTTCGCGAATACAAGTATAGGGAAAAATTGTTCAGAATGTTAACCTTGACAATATATGTCAAGGTCAAGGTCATCCGAGCTGCCTTCCCTAAACGGTATACTGGTATGGGCCGAATCGATGGTGGGGGATGTCAGATACGCTAGGAGACCCGGCTCATTTGCCTCCCAGCCTTTGGAGGGTGTAGATCGCGCCTGAAGTGAAAGTGTGTTTAGTACTCGCGTCGAGAGCCATTATGCAGCGAACCAGGATGCACCCGGTCACATGTCACGACGCCAGAAGGACCTTCGTTCAAGATATTTTAACATTTTGCACTCGGTGCTATTTTAACTTGAAAATTAAACTCCAAAAAAATAAAATTCCATTGTATGTTAATTTTTTTCTTTGTATGAATATGAAACTGATATAATAGCTCATACAATACTTAAATGTTTAGTAATTGATTATATACCAACATATTTAATAATGTAAACAATATTTTGTGACTCTTTTCGAGTCACCACTCGAGTGTTAAGGGTTAATCATATAGAAATTTTTCCAAAATGACACTTTTATATTGTCCACATCTGAAACCTAGCTTCACGAATCTTACAGGTTTTGCACTCCAAATTCACGCTTTTTTCAAATCAAATTCAACCTTATGCCTATCAATTTCATCCTTTTGCAAATCAGATTCAACCTTTTACGAATATAGTATTTTGAAGTAAATTTTTGTAAAAAAGATCAAATCAAATGTAAATTAATTGTTAAGAAATTGTGAAAATTATATTCATTGAATGATCTATACGAAATTCTTATTTAAAAGTACTTACCAATTCATTAACTTTGTAATGTATGAAAACTGTGTAGATATGTATATTCATTGTAGCAATTTTCTGATTAATCAATTTTAAAAATAAAAGTACATATATATTTATTGAAACGTATCGAGTATTGAGTCTTATAAATATAATTTAATCAACATAAATAAGTAGGTAATTAATTTTATGCCTAATAAATATGCCTAATGCGTGAAATTGGTTTACAAAAGGTTCAATTTCATTTGCAAAAAGGTGAAATTGATATACAAAAAGGTGAAATTGATTTACAAAAATGTGTAATTGATTTACAAAAAGGTGAAATTGATTTTCAAAAAGATGAAATTCATTTGCAAAACGGTGTGATTGATTTGAAAAAAGGTGAAGTGATTTACGAAAAGGTGAAATTGATCTACAAAAAGGTGAAATTGATTTGCAAAAGGTCGAATTTGGAGTGCAAAACCTGTAATGTTTTATTGCTTAAATCTACAGTAATACAGCATCGTTGTTGAGTTCAATCAAGAAGAATCACACGACAATGATTACTGAGACTCCGAAAAAATCCTGAACAGAATTCTCTCAAACGAAATGAAACCTGCAAAACACATTGGAAACCCAAGGTTTACGTAGTCATTGACTATCATTTACGTTCAATATTACTTCATTTCAACAAAAATCATTAAATGGTTTAACTAGAGTACAGCTTCGAAAATTTATAACTAGACTGCGGATCTTTATGCAAAATAAGAATTGTCTTTATCGATTGCAAAAAATAGAAACTAAATTGAATGTTATTTCTTCCCTTAATGATTTTAATAGAGGAGAAATCATATATTGATATCTTTAATTTCATAATTTTACAACAATTTTGAATTTCATCTACTCAATGCTATAAATGCATAAAGATCCGTAGTCTATTTATAACAAAACTACCGTATCCTGCATTATTAAAAACGTCCCCTTATAATTTTGTCTTTCACTATAATGTACATTTCAAATTCAGATATAACAGAGATTCGCGTATTTGAAGCAACAGAGAAACAAAAGTATTTATATTACTTTTTTAGTACTAAAGTTTTGTTTAAAGATCATAAACGTTAAATATCAAAATTTTCAACATACTAACATGTAAGATATGATGACCTACAATTGGGATTCGTTTGTTCAAACGATCCATCCCTAAAAATATATGCTTTGTTAAGATAACAGAATACCTGCATAGTATTAGATGATTGTATAGGTTCGTGTCCGCTTTTTAAAAAAATATCAATGGTTAAATTTTAAATAATACAGCTTTATTAACCAGTTAGCTGTGTAATCTGTGTACGCTGTGTAATTTAATGAGTGTACTCGTCATGCAGAAATGGCAGTATTTTGTATCATGACGAGTATACTCGTCATGCGTAGAATTTAGTTACCATTGGCTATTTAAATTGTAATTTTAGCGAAAACTAAAATATACTCGTAAATTTCAATACGTTTAGAAAATTTGGAGGTCAAGACGAAATAAAATCAACAAATAAGAAGTATAAACAATTTGAAATGGATTCATGCATCCCCGTACGCAATGGCGTCATCGCTTGATTTTCGCGACACATATAGGTGCGCGCTCTGAAAAGAGGTCGCCACAGTTAACTGTTAAATCAATTCTATAGTCACCATTCTTTTCTAATTGTAGAACTAATTTAATTGTAGACTATATAATTCTTTTTTACACTCCGCCGTGCAGTACAGTTTGCGACATATATGAAAATCGGACACGAACTTGTGCAATCATCTGATACGAACGTTCGACTATTAGGGTATCCGGATATGATGCATTTTAAACTACCATGAAGATCAAATACGGTGGTCTTCGAAGCATAGGTACATCAAAGGCACAGAGATCAGATAAACGTATGAAACCAATCAAATACTCGATATTGTAGATCGATCCTTGTGACACACGGAGTCAAGTTATGGACAAGTTTCACGCTTTCAAATGCAAACTCCTTGAAAGTTCGCAGTTTCTCAAGTTTCATCGACAGTTTTGACTTCGTCGGTCGCACTGGTAACTAGCCAAAAAACGTGTGCTAAAACTTCCTTACTGGCGCATGGCGTTACGGCGACGAGTGCACTATCTTTCATGTTAGTCTCCGAAAAACTCTATCGATCAATCACGAATAAAAATGCAGCTCTTAGAATACCAACTAGGAGCTATTTACATTTTGATAATATTTTTGGCCATGATTCACTAGTAAAAGATTTCTATCAGGTGATTAAATTTGAAACTTGACAAATGTGTTTAAAATTTTTGTTTTATTTGTCACGTTCCATACTTAATGACCTGATATAATGTGAATTGTTATTTGCAACGTAAAAATTACAATAGTAATATTGTTTCATAATGAAATCTTTGGTCCCGCTAATAAAAAGTATTGTATCAATAGGAGTTCGTTCAAAGCCACAGTTCAACAAAAATTGTACAATATTTTTACTCTATTCTCTACTGCCTAAAAGGTGGTTTGAACCTTACTCAGATACGTAAATAGCAATCAAAGCGCCTGTGGCCCCAGTCAACAAGAAATAGAAATGCGTCTTTTCTTATTACATCGCGCATAAAATGATGGCATATGCAAGTGTCTTAAAAATGTTCGATTACCATGAAATAGGTGGTTTCTGATGTTGAAGCGAAATTTTCCTTTGGAAAAATGTCCGCTTCGCCTTTGTTATCGTGATATTAACCCCTAGCTCTACAATATCGTGTCAAATTCGTGATCAAAATTCTAAACAGAGTCTATATGTATGTTATTAATTTCATTTAAACCGAACTAAATTTTTTTTGTTTTATTAGCTATTGCAGAGCATATAGGCATACAATAGATACATTTTCTCCTTTTTTATGAAATTACGATCTACAAAAAAGTTCTAGTCACTGAAACCGTAAAATAAATCGAATGGCAAGGGGTTAAGGAAAAACACGGGCCAATTAGAGCGCGACCTAAACGCCTGTTTGCAGGCATAGTCCGGCGCGCGAGCAGGTTCTACTGAGCGAAGCGTTGGTGTCACTCCGCGATAAAGCAGTAAACAATAGAAGGAGCAGAAATTGAAAAATTTTCTGAGATTCATTTATAGGTCACTAAAGATCACATTTTATTCCAATTTGAATAAAATCCGAAACAGTACTCCAAAAATTGTCCGATTTCGCGAGGAATGATCCAACTTTGGTAAGCGATTATCAGTCATTTGTCTGGTATTGCAGCAAAAATCACAACAATCAGGTAATGTGATCGCTAGACTGCGGATTTCATGCATTTGTAGCAAAACTGAGTAAGTAGGAATTTTAAAACGGTAGAGAGATTAAAAAAATGTATAAAACACCAGTGTATTATTTTCAACTTGTTCAAATGATCAACCCTATGGACACGGTGCTGTTTTAACTTGAATATTAAACATTTCTTTCGACCTACAATTCTATATTAATAGAAGACCATTCTATATTAATTTTTTTCTTTGTATAAATATGAAATTGATATAATACTTCATACAATACTTAAAAGTTTAGTAATAGATTAGATACCAACATATTTAATAACGTACACAAAATTTTTAATAATGGTACATTAATTTTAAGGGGTTAAAATAAGAACCACAAATCTATTTGGCTCCTGTTCCTTGCAATAACTTTCGTTTTGCATAAAAATCCGCAGTCTAGCGATTAGTTTAAATAGAAATATTAAAAACACACATATTAGGTTTGGATTGACAAGTCTTTGGAGATATTCTCTAGTACCTCGATTCGAACAATACTGACTTTCCGCAAAATTTTTCTGAAGAATTTAGGAAGGGCATTATGCGTGTCGGTAATGCACGCAGTAGCACGACTACGAAAACGACGCGACGGGGTGGTCAGACGAAAAACAGGACACAAGAGGGACCGCTGTAAGACTAGATATTTGTGGCAATCACACAGGATATTATCGAAATAATTTACCATATTCTGGAAATCCTCGTCTTAACATAGACATTAGTCAGAGATCGATACGTTGATCGAAGCTATCGAAGGCATTCGGGAACTGAGAGAATTTTGAGCGTACGAAAATAGTTTGTTTGGTAAACGTTGCCTCAGTTCGCGAGTCGGGACTCCATTTCGGATTGGCAACCGGATGAATGTTTGATGCACACTCCGCATCTACCTTGCTTGAGGATTGGCGTAGTATCTTGCCAGTAGAACGACAACCCTGAGTCGATGGAAGATGCAAGACCTCGAGGTTGCGGTCTTTCAAAGGCTGCGTAAAGTTCTCGCAGTCCCTTGGTCTTCGAGTGCCTCCCATTGTCTCACGGGAACTAGTTTGTGCTGACTGGGAACGTATTAACGTGTTTACTAGATGTCTGGCATGCTTGCGTGTATTTTTAAATGTACGCAGGGAAATAAATGCGCATGTAAATCGATTTTTTAACCGACTGCGAAGAAGGAGGAGGTTACTCAATTCGATCTGTATGTGCCTTTTTTATCGCTTTTTTTTCTGTGTATGTTCACCCATTACGCCGAGATGGATGGACCAATCAGGACGAAACCTTCTGCATTTTGTAGGGTGTCTCCCGATTGGTCCCTTGATAACAAATTTTGCATTTTTTCATTCTTTGCGGTTTTTATTGCGATTAACCAATAAAGTTATACAAATTCTGTTTATTCCACTAAAAAGTGTGAAATAAAAAAATTTTATAAAAAAAATTAAACCGACTTCGAAAAAACGTACTAAGAAAACGCACTAAAAAGTATGAAATAATTTCCATTGAATTTATGTGAATACACACGAACTTAAATACAATACAATCTTTTCGGAGGCGGCGCAAAATTGAAAATTTTCGACACTGGAAATTACGAAAATCCTTAAATTCTTCTACATGCTTTCACATATTAATGTATCTTCTCTTCCCACCTACTGATTTGCAAGTCCATCATATTCAAATGAAATCATAATCAGCAACATCTGTCATTTAAAAAATTTTCAATTTTGCGCCGCCTCCGAAAAGATTGTATTGTATTTGAGTTCGTGTGTATTCACATAAATTAAATGGAAATTATTTCATACTTTTTAGGGCATTTTTTAGTGCGTTTTTCGAAGTCGATTTAAGTTTTTTATAAAATTTTTTTCTTGTGGCAAATAACGAATGGCTTGGACGATAGAATTATAGGTTCAACTTGTCTAATTGCTGAAGTTAATAACTTGCATATAGGATGTACCAGATAAAGTGTTGCAAGCTGTTTTCACGGAATCTAAAGGCTTTTGTTGTTATCTAAGGAGGACATCAACAATTAAAATTGGTTTTGCGAATATGTTTACAGGCCAGGTAAGCAACCTAGCAGCTACGTATGTACAACATACAACTTGGTAATGCGAGGACGAAGAAAGATGACTAACAAATTGCTTAGTAGTCCAAGGACACCATTTTGAACATTTAATAAAATGTAGTATGTGACAATATCAGATGATTGCATAAATTCGTGCCCGATTTGAAAGTAAAATTCAATGGCCAAATTTTAAATACTAATTGTAGAAAAGAATGGTGAATATATAATTGATTAATAAATCTGTATTCTACAATTAGAAAAGAATGGTGACTATATAATTTTTTTACACTCCGTCGTGCACAATAGAGTTTGCGACATCTATGACAATCGGGCACGAACTTTTGCAATCATCTAATATCATCTAATATTATGATATTTTTCGTTTTTTATTCGTTTCTTCAACGTTTTAATGCACAACAAATTGATCGTTATAACTCTGTAACTATGTGCAATAAAAAAGTTCAAGTATATTATTGAGTTACTATTGAGTTTAATGACAGGCATCGCAATAACAAAAAATCAAAAATACTTTCCATTTTAAAAAAATGTTGGGCGCCCCCTTTCTCTCCCAAAAAATTAATTTTAAAATAAGTTAATTCTATATCTTCATTAGATTCTAAGAAAACAGCTTGTAACACTTTATCTGGTACGTTCTGTATATTACGACCCACAATATTAGAATTTTGTGTTTTGAATTTTGCGCACTCGTAAATTCCGTTGTGCTCATTCGCGACTACGACGTTTGCTTGTAATACTATTTAAATACAAACATCAGAACAGCTTATCTACAGCAGATCAAATATCTCAACGATGAATAATTGCAACATAATTAATTTGTTAGTTCTTAAATTATGAGAATGTCAGATATTTCATGCTACATATGAAGTGAACTGTGGAATATTTAGTAAGATAGTTGGGTAAGGTTGGTCAAGGAACGGTTTTCCTATAATTTGCCGATTTTGTTGAATGTGTTAAACTTTCAATTTTTTCGACGTGGTAATTACAACGTGATGTGTTTAACCGGGAAGATCAAATCTTACATTTGGATAACTTTAGACCAAATTTAGATTTTGTTAAACACATATTATTTTTGATATGTTAATCGGTATTGTTATCATTAGCTTCCTTGTTAGTCATAAAAAATGCAAAATAATGAATTATTCGTTATCATTTCCATTACACGCGAGGTTCTTTGAGTTGTCTATTGTTTATCAATGTTACTGCCCTTTGTGGACAGATTGGTATGCAGAGAATACAGAATTATTGATGTCCTAATTGAAATTCTATCGAGTTTTTTTAGGGAGCAAACTGAGCAGCGAAAGGAAGCTTAAAAAGTAGTTAAACGTTAACAAATAGGTCTTTAAAACCGGTTGGTTACAAGGAATTACCTTACAATGTAATAAAAATCTTCGGCAAATTACAATTATCCACGGGTTCTCGGCGAGATATTACAAAATCCTGTCCTTCTTTAATCTCTTCTTACGTCACGTCGCGTTATTTTCGCTTGGGAACGTCTATGTTACGCCATAACCCATAAAAGAGCTATTATATTCGGCCTTGTTCTATCAAGAGACATTTATTAACGCGAAAATTTCAATTTTGTTAAAACTATGCAAGCTTGCAAGCGACATCAAGAGAAGTATCGGACAATTTTTCAGCCCAATTTCGGTTCTTCAGAGTGAAGGCAGATAGCGTTACTCTACAAAGTCTCAACCAGTAGCTTAAATTACTATGATTATTTAATATCCTGATTAAAACTTCACGCGAAAAAATTAATTTAAAAAGAATTATTAATTGTTTTGTTTATTACTTTTCTCTAATTAAATAGTCCTTATTAAAAGGAACTTCCTCTTGAAAACTTTTTTCCTATCTCTTATAGTTTGCGAGTTATAATGCAAAATCAAGAAATTACTAAATCCTCGAAAGACGATTTCACTCCTTTAGAGTGAACTATGGTAGCAAAAAATATTGAAATACATACAATTTCAAATTTCCAGGTTGGGAATTATTCCTTGTCAGCCATTCCAAACTTCTCCCAAACTAACTCGAAATCCATCGGTGTTCAATGTTTAATTAGAATTGGCGAAATCGGTTACTCTAGAGCACCAATTATTCTACAATATTATTGATCACAAATTGTACTCACGGCTTCTTTCTATGATTTTCGAGTTGAATTTTACTTCGTATCGCGCAAAAGAGGGCAGAAACACACAAGATAGCCAGTCGGTTGGTGGCACTAGCGTATTTCATCTGCTATCACGATCTTGTGGTAATCTGACTTTAACTCGAATGAAAATGTTTCGGTAAAAGAAAAGGAAAGATAGAGATTCCAATAAAGGAAAGAAAATCTTTGAACTGGTTAGCATGGACAAGGACAGCGAGAAAATCCATGATCTATTCTGAAATGCATAACGTCAATTAATAAGGAAATGTTTCTGAGCTCTGAACTGATAGTATTTTCGGAAACTGCAGACACGAATGTTAGCTGTTCTTGTGACATCCGTCCCTCGTGTCAATCTGAGACAATTAATAAGGAAACGTGTCTAAGCTCTGAGTTGATAGTATTTTCGGAAACTGTAGATGCGAATGACAGCTGTTCTTGTAACATCCGTCCCTCGTGTCAATCTGACACAATTTTCCCGAAATAAGTTATACTGTTCTATTATTTGTAGGTAAATTTTTTCCTGAAACTTCGCGACTTTTATTTTACCACGCTTATATTAACTTACCGTGTTGTTGTTGTATGCGTCAAATCTTCTAATCGAATTTTAAACCTCTTCCCATAGTCCAATCTTGCTGAAATTTGATATACACACTTGCCTCCGATGACAATAAAAGTAGAAAATAAAAAATATTTAAAAAACTTATATTAAAATGCACTAAGAAGGAGAAAATAATGTTTTTCCTTGCTCTCCATAAAATTCTCCGATTTCAGTTTTAATCATGTATGATTAATAATATTTTTCCCCAAAATTTTAAGCCATTAGTTCAAAATTTCTTCTGTTATAAAATTAGTGTCGGAATAGGAGATAGAAAAATTTAGTATAAATTTAGATCAAATCATGACATTAGTGACTATAAAAATAAAAGCGTGGAGTGCTAATCTACAGGGTGGCCCACATAACTCTGAACAGCTCAATATCTCCGTTACTTTTCGTTGTACAAAAAAACTTCGTAGGACAAAGTTACACTGTTTGAAGGGCCACATATAACGGTGTAAGGGAAAAAAAATTTCAAGATCATTTTTATGAGATTTCAAGGTTGTCGATGTCTTTTTAAATGGAATGAGGTATTTTTTAATACATCAATCGATGCAGCTGGACATTCTTTATAAAAAAAGTACTAACCTATGTATGTCGAAAAGTTAGTAGTTCAGGAGATATTTCAATTTAAATAACTCCAAAATACCATTACTGTCGTACTAAGGCGTTACACAAGTAAGTAAACACTAACGCCTTAGTACGACAGTAATGGTATTTTGGAGTTATTTAAATTGAAATATCTCCTGAACTACTAACTTTTCGATATACACAGGTTAGTACTTTTTTATAAAGAATGTCCTGCTGCATCGATTGATGTATTAAAAAATACCTCATTCCATTTAAAAAGACATCGATAACCTTGAAATCTCATAAAAATGACCTTGAAATTTTTTTCCCTTACACCGTTATATGTGGCCTTTCAAACAGTGTAACTTTGTCCTACGAAGTTTTTTTATACAACGAAAAGTAACGGAGATATTGAGCTGTTCAGAGTTATGTGGGCCACCCTGTATATTGACGTAATCTTCGTGTGCGCTCCACGCTTTTATTTATAGTCCCTAATTTCATGATTTTATATAAATTTATATTAAATTTTTCTATCTATTCCGACACTAATTTTATAATAGAAGAAATTTTGAAGTAATGGCTTAAAATTTTGGGGAAAAATATTATTAATCATTTAACTAGATTCGGTATTTTATGGAGAACCAGGAAAAAAATTATTGTCTCCTTTTTAGTACATTTTAATATAAGCATGGTTTTCAAACACATTTTTTATACATTTTTTCTAATACGAAATACGTAACCGAAAAACCTAAGATGTAAATGTTATCTGATCAATTTGTCAACGATCATTGCCTCGCTGCAAAAGCCGGTTCTTCTCCTACGATCACCGAAGTTAAACAGTGTTGGGTGCGACCTGTATTGGATGGGTGACCGCCCGAATGCCACGCCGTGGGTGACCCCGTGGATACACGGCCGCGTGTTGTTGGCAAAGGTGGTTCGGAACCCACCGTAATAAAAAGTAGGTCCCGCTGAAATTAGGCGATAGTGAGAGTGGAAGGAGGGGGAAAGTGGTAAATGGATTTAGAACCCGAGGGGACCAAATATCATTACTGTAACTCATCAATTTGAATAAAAAAAATCGCAAAATAACTGTTTGCCTTGTTATTTCGTCGACTTTTTGAAGTGAAACTTCTTTGCTGAAGGGGCTACAATTTTGTAGTGTAACGGAAGTGACGCAGGAGCGTTATGGAAGTGAAGCGGTCGAGCGTTACGGAAGTGACGAATTTCACGAATAACCTCGAATAGTTCGACAAGTAACATTTTCATAATTAATTTACTAACTTTGAAGACTTCATTGGTGAACTTTTAAGATTGTAGAATGTAAAATGAAGCCTTGGCTACATTCCCATTTCAGTTTTATGCAGGTTTGATGCTTAAATTGTTAGTTATTAACAAATTTTGGAGAAGTGGTATGTTATGTATGTTTGTCCTTGTCGCACAGATCGACCCTTCTTGTCTTACGCATCATGGGAACTTCCGAAACAATCAGCCCGTGCAACAATTGTTAATAATTAATTAACCGGAGTTAATTTGTGGACATTTGCAATTGGTTAACATAAAATCAACCTCCAGCTACTTTCACATGCAGTTCCTCATAGGATTTTGTTCCGACTGAAAGATTTATAAACAATTATACAAACCCTTGTTCTAAACTAACCTGAGTAACCTGAAAAATTTTGACAGGTGGCAGGTAAGTAAAATAATAATTTATTTATTTATGACAATTTCGCATTCATCACGAAAGAACCGTTGCACTAATAATATGCATACTAATAATAATTTATTTACTTATGACAATTTCGCATTCAGCTGTAGATAGTGATTAAACATCATGTCAAAAAAGACATACGTGTGGAAAACCACGCGCGGCAGAAGTGAAACTTCTTGCAGTCTAGTAATGTTTAAAAGTAAATTAAGATTGGAAATGGTAAATAATCCTACTGAAGCGACAACAAGATCAGGAACAACTTTCAATGCGGTATTTGCAAGACATTTAGACAAAATTGAATCAACGATATTTATATCATATTTTAGTTATCACAAGCCAATTGTTTCAATGATGGAATCATAGAAAATCATATAAAATCATAGAAAAAAATAATGAACGATCAAAATTTGCGACGCAAAGAAGGAGAGCATATGGTAAAGAAAGAGACATAGTTCATAGCATTTCCCATACGCTCTCCTTTGCGTCGCAAATTTTGATCGTTCATTATTTTTTTTTATGTTCTTTGATTTTCTATGATTCTATCATTGAAACAATTGGCTTGTGATAGCTAAAATATGATATAAATATTCTTTATTCAATTTTGTCTAAATGTCTTGCAAATACCGCATCGAGAGTTGTTCCTGATCTGGTTGTCGCTTCATTAGGATTATTTACCATTTCCAATCTTAATTTACTTTTAAACATTACTAGATTGCAAGAAGTTTCACTTCTGCCGCGCGTGGAAAACCACGCGTATGTTTTTTATCACTGCGTCAATTTGACACCGAGGGACAGATTTAGTTCGTGAAATGAGGGACGGATGAGGGTTAAATAGACACTCAAATAAAATTGGTGAGAAAGAGAGGAAGATATACAAAAGTTGCAAAAAAAACGAACGAATTTCACGAGGAAAAGCAGATATTCGTTTCGCAAAAGAAACTTTTTAATACATCGAATACAACAGTGCTGACTATTGTAATTGTCAGTAAGAAGAAGCAATTTTCAATAGCTCATAGAAATAAAGATCGAAATTCAATTTTTTCTCGCAACTTGACTCACACGCACAATCAAAAATTGATTCTGTAACATGGTTAGATCAAGACACCAGTACAAAGTGAAGCAATTAAGGGTGGTAAATGATACAGTATGTAAAGAGGGCAGTTACGTTAACCAATTGAAACAAATAGTATATAACAAAAGATGAGGAATGAAAGCAATTTGTACTGTAAATTGTGAAAGATAACCGTTACTTACCGTTCCCCAGATGTTAATGCACAAACTTCCATGGATAAAATGATTAAGGGTAATATAAACTAATAGAATGATGTAAATGATTAACTTCCCGATTTTATAGGGAAGTTATTGTAATTACTCCGAAAATCGAAAATCGATTTTTTAGCAGATCTTCACGTTTCATGGTCATTGGAGTCATTTTAGACTATTTTTATCAAAATGTTCGTATGTGTGTGTGTGCGTATGTCTGTTTCTATGGTATCAAATTCTTCGTTAACGTTTTCTGAAAAAGTAACAACGCGATCAGAACGATGAATGATGCAATCGATGTGCCCCGTCGTAACTTAGAGCTGATTAGATTTTGGTCCATATTGGTCAAGTAGTTTTTTAGATTTTTAGTTTTTTTCGAAAAGAGTTGATTCTACAATGCAATTTATAAGGGAGGACGAAAATTTTCCACCAAAGAACCAAATGCAATTACATAAAAATTTTTTTCTTAATTTTTTTTCTTAGATTAAAAAAATTTTTTTTTTAACTGATGCTAATGTTACCGCTTGGAATAATCGAAAGTTATTCCAATGCAAGAGTGAATTTAACATCTCTACTCCCAAGAATACATTTTGGGAGAATATCGATGAAAGTACAAAAAAAAACGATGTTAGCGATGTTGGCGAAGGAGTAACGAATCGGGAAGTTCTTTGTGTGACTCTTGGAGAGTCACACACCAAATAAAAAACATTAATAGCAGTAGGCCCTACTAGCCATGCGTATCACTAACCCTCTCGCAAGAGCAGTCCTACCCGCGAGCTCGCGAAGCGAGCGAGCATAAACAACCCTACTCGCGAGCGAGCGAAGCGAGCGAGCAACAATAGCCCTCTAGTTGTTTGCTGTTAAATTATCCGTGCAGCAAGCAAATTAACATATTACGTGCTCCTACTACTACCCTACTCCGGCAAACCTTTCAATACATATTCAAACGCTATTACGGTATGTCGGAAAAAAGTATGTATCTTATCTGAACAAACTTTCGATAAAACCCACAATTTTCTAAGAATTCATTAACCTTCGCAAGGTAGTGTGGGGTCTCAGAGACCCCAGCTTCAGATTTTTGAAAAGAATTTTTATATGAATAAAATTAAATCTGTTCGTTTACTTTTTATCCTGTGTTATTCTTGATCCCAAATTTATTAAAAACGAGGCTATTTATGAAATTTATTTGTCGGCGTCTAAGAGACACCACCTTACTATTTATATATTATTAGACCTTAACTTGCGAGGGTTAACACTAAATCTACCATGACCGGTTCCAGATTTTTTATTTTACGATTATTGATATAATAAAAATAATTTCATAAGAAATGATTGCATAGATATCTTTAGTGGAGCACATGTTACAATAGGAGCTGCTCAAAGTCTAAATAAAATCAATCTTGTTATTTTTATAAGGGAATATGTACCAGTTACTTTTAAGATTCGGTTGGTTTAGTGTTAAAAACTCTAAAAATCAGAAGGAAACTTTAAGGCCTTGTCGGTATACTTTCTCTTTATCCTGTTGAAATTATTTTTTGCAGGGATTACTATTTCCTGAAGTATTCTAGAACCAATCTGAAGGAAGAGAGGACGAGAACAATAAATAAATCGGTATCTAGTATCCAATTGCTTAACTGATACATTCCATATCTGGGGCTTTATAAATCGAAAGATTCAATGTACATTTGACAGTAAAGTAGCACTAGTTATTTACTGGTATACAAGTTTGATATAATACGATGAAATTAATTCCTTAATCCAAGTTAATTGGGGAATTGTTGTACATTTTAAAACTAAAGATTAACTGAGCAAAGGCTACGAGTCCGGAGAAATTTGCCATAGCCTCATGGAAATTGGTAATTGTTTTTCAAGTTTACGATATATAAAATGTATATATTTTATATATAAATTATTACTATTTATATACAGGGTCATCCGTTTTTAAACGGACAAACGTAAACCAGCTATAAAGAACCCCAAATGGAACAAGTTTTACCCCTGCCACTTTTTTTGTTTCGGCCTTGATTTCTAGAAAATTGCAAAAAACCATAATTTTTTTAGTTCACATAAACTTGAATATCTCGGGACTCCAGTGATGAATCTTGATGATTTTTCCTTTGTTTGGTTGAAAATAAATAGGGGCATCTTTTTTGTTAACAAAATATTTTTGTATGACCTTCGGATCTTTGTTTTTTGGCATAGGGCACGTCGTGGAAAAATTATGGTTTTTTGCGATTATCTAAAATTCAAGGCCGAATCAAAAAAAGTGGTAGGGGTAAAAATTGTTTCATTTGGGGTCCTTTATAGCTAGTTTACGTTTGTCCGTTTAAAAACGGATGACCCTGTATATTACATATATTATTTTTTATAAAGATATATTTTATATATGTGCTCGTGCGCATGTGTTCGTTATAGATTAATTTTGAAATCTTTAATATCATAACTAGCCTGCTGATCTTTATGCAAAATAAAAAATGTTTGCATTGATTGCAAGACACGGCGAATTAAAAATTTGATTAAGCTGATTAAGCTGAAGTCAATACGCTGATATCTTTAAATCTTTTTAATATGTCCACTGCTTTAAATTGTGCTTACCGATTTTTGTCATAAATGCATAAAATCCGCAGTCTAATCATAACATTTAAACTACTTTCAAAACCAGGCAATTTTGTATAAATGAAATTTAGTAAATTGCATGAATAATGCAGAGACTGCATAGTTTATAAGCTGATTAAATTAGCTGTACTTTTATTATGCTATCTTCCAGCCTTCATACTGCGAAGCAAATTAAATATAATGTCGAGATTACACTCTGGCTCTGCAGAGAATACTTTTGATATCGGTCTTGCTATGTTTACTAGCTCGATTTATAATTTCTGTATAAGAACAATTACGCAATATACGTACAATAAAACAGCAAAGTCATAATTGTGAAATATTCTTTGTTCATATTAAATGATACTTGTCTTAAATAACATGTTCCTTTGAGTATTATTTCACCGAATTATTAACACAAGCGCTACGATGATTACTTTCGCATTTCCGACAAATTAACGAAATTATACAGACCGTGACCGGCGTAACTTTTTCTGATTATGCGCGTGTGCATGGAAAAAGAGGAATCTGTTGTGGCTATGTATAAGTAATGAATATAGGGGGAGTCTTTGTGGTAGCTGAATTTACAGGATACGGGTGTTGCACAAACGAACCACCGCGCTTAAATTGATACCGTTTCGTTCTATTTCGTTTGACCATGGCAAGCATCCAGACAATAAAGTTAAACACAGTCTTTGTAAAGTCAGTCTCACCGTAAAACACTGAAATTATGGTAAATACTATCGTACCTTGCGAATGCAAAAGAGTGCCACTCACGAGGCAGCATTATGTACGATATTTAGTAGCCAGTTGCTAAAGAAACTAATTTATTCTCGGTCATCCGCGCTGTAGAAAACTTTGTTAACTTTGAAATTGCTTTCCTATGTTCTCTATAACGAAACTTGTTTATTGTTCACCCAGTATCGAGAATACTTCAATTTGCGTAACAAGTTCAGTCGGAACGAAGTTTGATCTCCGTTATCTTTTCTGTTTGCGTTGTTATTAAGGTTTTGGATTGTTTGTTCAAATTTCGATGTAATGGCGGTATACCGGGTGAGTCATTTAAAGTGAAACAGACGTTTATCTCGGAAATGAAGTATTTTGGATAGGGGTGTGCGAGATCCCGGTCGGGACGGGAATTTCTCGCGGGATCGGGACGGGAATTTCTCGCGGGATCGGGACGGAATTCCGAGTCTTTCGGAATTCCGAGTCTTTCGGAATCCCGAGTCTTTCGGAATCCCGAAAATTCTCTGGAATCCCGGATGGTTTCGGGATTCCCGAGAATATCTGTGATTCCCGACATTTTGAAGTTTCTCCATACTTCCAATAATTACAAGAATCTGGAAGCTATTGTGTTCCCGAAGATTACATATCTTATTAGTCGGGAATGTTTATGTTAGTAATATTGTAGAAAGTAATTGCGAATTTCGATAATTCTGACAATGCAAAATGCAGAATAGTCAATCAGTGATTGACAATCACACCATCGTGTTTCGACTCATCTCAATGTAATTTTTTTTATCTGATTCCAAACATCGGGATCTCGTGAGTTGTTCAACGAAGGAAAATTATTTTAGGTGTGCGAGAACCCGAAATATCGGGAACGAGTCGGTCGAGTCGGGTCGGGTCGGGTTCCCGAAAATTTCGAGATACCCGAAAATTTTGAAATTCCCAACGAAATCGGGTTCCCGAAAATTTCGAGAATATGACATAAGACATTCCTGAAAAGAATTCGTGATGGACAACATTCTTTCAATCTCGAAAACATCTAAAATAAAAAATCCGAAACTATGAATGTATTCATGAAAATGAATATAAATGATTACTGAGTTCTCGAAATTTTCGGGAATCCCGATAAATTAGAGAATCTATAAATTTTCGGGTACCCGTCCCGATCCAGAAAAAATTTCGTGTTCCCGACCCGACCCGATATTTCGGGTTCTCGCACACCTCTAAAAATTATTATGAGTTTATGAAATATACAAGGTAGAGAGTAAAGTAAAAATAGCATATTATAAAAATAGTGGGTATAAAACATTTTATTTTAAATTTTCCCAAATGTTATTCTATATCCCGAAATTTCTCGGGAATCTCGAAAATTCCCGGGAATCGCAAAAATTCTCGGGAATCTCAAAAATTCTCGGGGAATCTAAAAAATTCTCGGGAATCTCAAAAATTCTCGGGAATTCCGTATATTTTCGGGAATCCCGAATCATCTCGGGATCCCACACATACTCGGGAATCCCGAAAATTCTCGGGAATCTCGGATATCTTCGGAAATCACGGATATTTTACGGGAATCTCGCACACCCCTAATTTTGAAAAAAATGTTTCCAACAAAAATTGTATGGTTTCAAGGGGGACATGAAATAGTGTCATTGATTTGACCTTGGATAGTTGTTTGAAAATCACGCGGTCATCTTCAATTTCTTAAATAGAACTCCCTATTAAATGAGAAATTATTATCGATCGTACATTTTTAATAAATTTGGGGTTATGTTCGCGGCGCAACGGTTCGATCAAATTATACACTAAATAGTAATTTTGTGGACATTTTTCAAACGTTCGATTCGGATTTGAATCATTACGTCCTAAGACACGTTTGCTATAGAATGTTTTCTATAAGAGAAAACATTCTATTTCTCTTATTTCTCTATTTCTCTATAACCCCAAATTTATTAAAAATGTACGATCGATAATAATTTCTCATTTATTATATTTGGCGATAAACTACAAAAATTCGAGAAGGCCTTGTTTCGACATTGTCCACAAGATGGACAAATCGTTGAACGACTTTCTCGCAAGTTACTAAAATGTCATCAATTAGTATATTAACGTCCCTCCTCCCGACACTTGTGTCTAAGGCAGGACCCGCTAGATAGCCTTACTGATGAGTCCTCTAGCGGGTCTAGGACGAAACACACCACCATCTTTTTCTTCCTTTTCTCTTATAGAAAACATTCTATAGCAAACGTGTCTTAGGACGTAATGAGTCAAATCCGAATCGAACGTTTGAAAAATGTCCACAAAATTACTATTTAGTGTATAATTTGATCGAACCGTTGCGCCGCGAACATAACCCCAAATTTTTAGAACTCCCTATTTTTTATTGCATATTCTTGTAGCTTGTTTTCAGAGCTTAATCAATATTTAAATATGATTACATTGATTACAAACGAATCAAATTTTATTCCTTCTAAAAAGAAACACGTAACATTCATATTTGTTAGACTTTGTTAAAACCTTCATGACGAGATTGACCCGTTAAAATACGACAAGGGGTTAAGTACGATACAGAGATCACATTGGAAGAAACTTGTTCTTTATTTCGGCGCGTGGCATCGTTGTCATTGTTTCGGGCTTATGTAGATTTCTATGATAATGAAATACCAGAACGTCTCAAGTGGAATCTCGATGAAATACTTCTGGTGGAATTTGCAGAAGGTTTAGAATGACAATGGCGGAATGAGGTCGTGTAGCACTTCACTGTCGTCATCGACTTGGAAGAGAAAGAGGGAGAAAACATTATCATTGACAACAGTCAAGATATGACGCCACAGTCTGAGATTTTAGAACAGATTTAGAACAGATTTTAGAATAACGGGCTGTGAACGAATTGATAGAGGCGCGATCCCATTTGACTACAAGGTGACACCGGTAAAGTTCAGTCGTTCAAGCGAATGAATGGAAAAGGTCAGAATTAAGCAAAAGAAGAAAGTAGAGTCAGATCACAGAGAGTGGGAATTATAGGGGAAAGTTTCAGGCACGATGTATCAAAACGCACGTTAACAAATTCATCGGTTTCAATTATTGTGGTATGATTGGAAGTATCCGAATTTGAAATAAATACAAGTACAGAATCAGGCTATTCTAGAGTATTGCAAATACATATTGATTCAAATATTATTAGAAATAATATTAAGAAGAAATTTATCTATTATAACATCTAAATCAGTGATGAGTAGACTGCGGATGTTTATGCAAATGCATACTTTTATCGAAAATAGATAAAAAAAACTGGGACTTAAAGAGAAATTTGTTTTGTCATTAGAGGATTTTAAAAATATAATTTTTATTTTGCATATTTTGCATATTGCATATGTTTTGCATAAGTGCATATTTCTTGCATAGGTGCATATTCTTCCATCAATTTTGCATAAATGCATAAATAAGCAATTAACAGAAACAAATTATGCAACTATTGCTCGATTTGAGAATTCAGCAACGAGAGTATTATGGCCAGCTGGAGGCGAAGATAAAGTACTATTGCTCGTCACAGATGCAGCGACGTATATGTTGAAAGCTGGGAAGCATCTGAAAATATTTTATCCAAATTTGTTGCACATAACTTGTTTGGTACATGGACTAAACCGAATTTCTGAGGAAGTGCGACTGCAATTCCCTTCTGTTAATAGATTAATATCTGCTGTTAAAAAAGTATTTTTAAATGCTCCATTACGCGTCGAAATTTATAAAAATAAATTACAAAATATGCGATTGCTACCAGAACCTGTAATAACAAGATGGGGAACCTGGTTGGAAGCAGCGTTTTTTATGCAACGTATTTAGAAGGAATAAAAGACGTCATAGAATCGTTCGATGAAAAGGAGGCTTGGTCAATTAAATCGGCGAAAGAAGCATTACTATGTAAGCATTTACAACAAAATTTAACATTTATTCAGAGCCATTTCCAAATTTTACCTGGGGCCATGAAGAAATTGGAAACAATAGGATTACCTCTAACGGAATCTATAGATTTGGTAACTACAGTTATAGAAAATTAAAAAATTATACCCGGTGATTATAGAGAGGTTACACATAAAATGGAATCTGTATTAAAACGAAATGTACACTTTAATGTATTATTAAAAATCAGCAAGATTTTGAAGGGTGAACACGTTGAAGGACCACGAGAGGTTCTGGCACATCATTGGGGTAAATTTAAATATGTCCCTCTAACATCATGTGATGTAGAACGCTCTTTTTCAGCGTATAAATTAATTTTAACAGACAAGAGGCATCAATTTACAATCGACACTATTAGAAAAAACTATTGTTGTATATTGTAATTTAAATTATAATAAATAAAACAATAAAATAATTACTATTTTATAGATCCTTACATGCATTTCCTATACATATATTTAGCATATACCTTGCATACATCTTGCATATATTTTGCATATTTTGACATATTATAAATGCATAAAGATCCGCAGTCTAGTGATGAGCAACCCGCGGACTGTAGTGGGCCAAAAGTGGAAACCTAATTACATACTACGCACGCGCCGCAACGAACGCAATATTAAATATTTTGTTGTGTCGTCAGCTCCAATTCCAGTCTATGTTTATGCTACGGTCTCTTAAGTGCCTTTTCGACGAATATTATTGCTTGAAGATCCAGGTACGGCTGGAAAATGTCAGCAGATTTTCGGTTTGGTGGCTTTCAATTTAAATTCGCTTGTAGTTGATCCGCCACGTCCTTGCGTAACTGTCATTGCAAATTATTAAATTTTAAAGGATGTTCACTTTCATAATGTCTCTCTTAATATCTCTTAATTAATATTTTAATAATTAATGTTATTTAACCCCTTCGGTCACGAATTATTTATTTCTGGAAAAAAATCATGGCTTTGCTAAGCAGTTCTTTGAATTACATTATGATTTTTTTAATGTTCTTATATGAGGACGCCATGACCGAAAGGGTTAATGTTTTTAATGTTATTTACAGTTTTTAGTATTACTTAATGTTAATATTGTTTCAACACAGATATTTTTCACTGCATATCAAACGAACAGCACTTTCATTTATACAACTAAAAAAATATTTGTATGTCCAACTATCGATAAACTGCCGACGTCCATCTTTAATCTTGCGATTTTGTGAATCCGAGCTCATGGCAAAATACGAAAATACTCGATCATTATGCGAGGAATGTGTTTTCTGGTTCAGTTCAGCGAAAACTGTTGAATACTAGAAAAAATAGCCGGCAGGTACGGTAAATCCTCTATAAACCCAAAAGCTTCGGGGAGGTTCGTTTGCATTTTTCGTAGACGGACACTATTTTTTTGAACTTCAAAGGCTGAGCCGAACGTAGAGAAGGACAGCGCGTTGAAAGAGAGACAGACCGCGCGCGGCCGAAGCTGTCCTTCCTTGCGCCCGAAATGTTCATCGTCTATTAAACCACTAAATACAGTTGAAATTATATCGTGTTTGGTCTTATTTTAATCAGAAAAACGCCACAAATATATTAGTGAAAGTTTCATAAAAAAATAAGTAATAATAAAAAAGATTTTATATTGGTATTACATCGAGAGGACGCGCAGGCCTTTGAACTGTGCCAACGACTGCGACTCTCCGCGTCGCATTAGTAGTGGTTCACACCGATATACCCGAGCCGAGATCAGATTACTACAGTGGAGGGAATATTTATTGCGTTTATCGTGTACGGTCTTTTTGCATTTATAGAGGATTTACTGTAACAATATAATAAATGTAATAATAATATTAATTATGATCTCGTGGATACTATGAAGATGAAGATATTGCCGCGAAGTAAAAAGGCCAAAAATCAGGAAAAATTTGCAATTTTCACCACATGTGATCGATTATAATTCGTAAACCAATTGACCAATTTCAATGCAATTTTCAAAACGTATATAATTCATACAGGTTCACACAAAACACATCTTCTAAAAATCAATTTTTACTATTGTTTAGCACAATCCCGAAATTTTTTCAACTTATTTGTTAGACGTCATTTACTAAACTAATTCTTCTAGCCTTACAGAGAAATTGAAGTCGTTTGGTCCATTCATAAAAAATTTATTCTGATTTAAAGTGTGTGGATACAGTTATGTTCCTTAGTGTACATACTGAAAGGAAATAGAAGCAGTGTTTAATGAGAACTTTTAATATGTAACAAATATAAAACAAAAGGTGATGAAATGAAATTGACATATTTCTGTACTTTTAACCCTTCGCACTCGGAGCTATTCTATCACGAAAATTAAACATTTCTTCCGACTTAGGATAATTCTATTCTATATGAGTTATTCGATTTTATGGATATGAAATTGATCTAATACCTCACATAATACTTAAATGTTTAGTAATTGGTTAAATCTCAACATCAGTAAATTTTGAGTGGCGGCTTAGAGTCACCATTCGAGTGCTAAGGCTTAACACATTACCAATAATTTTGAAAAATCTATGGTTCATGGCTAAACACTTTTTAATGTTTTTTATTGTGAACTAACAAGTCACCCTCAATAACGTCATCCAATAGTTTTATGTAAGATTGCAATGTAAAAGAAAATTTCTATGCTTTCTTTTGGCACAGTACAATTATTGAAAATCCTATTAATAGACTTTCCGTAGGTAAAGTGTTAATATCTCAAGGAACTCAAATCATTGGTCCAATTTTTAAAAAGTTATTCGTGTTTAAAGGATGTCCGATATTGTAGTCAAAAAAAGACAATTCGAAAGACTATATAAAGGGATTTAATGCAAATATTTTATGTCCTCTCGACAATACGACTGGCAAGAGGAGAACAGCATAAATTCGTGAAAATTTCTGCCTGTATTTTGAAATTTATTCGTTATCGCGGAGAGACGATACTATCGAAAGAGACTCGGCCAAGAAGAAAGTAATGGCTAGAAAGTGGAAGAACGACGGGAGTAAGGTAGAGAAACTAACGCTGCCAGGGATGGCAAGTGGGTAAAAATATTGCCGACGTTGTCGCGACGCTGTCGCTAGCTAGTTCCTGAATTAATATTTCAGACTTAATTTTCTGCGCGTGATCCGAACACCAAGGATGCTTAGCATGACGTTTTTGGGTCGGCTAACCAAGCTTGTCCCGCTTGGTTGTTACGGACATTCTCAAGTGCCATGTAAATCGACGCCACGTTAGCGAGAATAACACTTATGGTCGTGCAATAGCCATTCTGGGTATTCTAGATAGATAATGCTGCCATGCGCGGATTCGAGATTCTCCCGTTTGGAAATGGTTCAAGCCCCTTTCGAGATCTAGTTTCACGGGTCGGTGACTTGTCCTTGCCCTACTAATCTGATACTCTCGGGAAACAACAACAGAAATAAACAAAACGACTCGTTAGGACACTAATTAAAAGTTTAACAAATAGTACACTAAATCAGAAATTTTCTCAACTTTCCCTTTCTCCTTAGTCATATATTTTGGATTTTCAAAGATTAAATTCATAGTTTTATACACATTAATGGTTGATTACTGTCATTCCTTTTTCGACGTTCAATTGTATATTAAAATCTCCGTCTTTAAACCTTCTGATGCACTTCCCAATGTTCCGTTTGTTGATTATTTTTACAATTTTTTATATTGTCAATATAAACTATAAAATCTTGAGACAATGAAATGCACTGGTAACTATTTCACATTAACGTTTAATTCAAGAAACCGGTTTATTCAAATTATTAATAGAAAAAATCTGTTTTTAATTCCATGTTGTTTCTTACAACTAACTTAGGAAAATTTTTATTTTGCATAAATCATCCACAGTATAGTGGTGACATAAAATTATACATACTTATACAAATGGTGAATGCTGTTACGAAAGATAATATTATCATCTGTGGGCTTTTGAAAAATATGTATAGGTTTTGCACTCCAAATTCATCCTTTTGCAAACCAATATAACCCTTTTGCAAATCAAATTCAACCTTTTGCACTCCGAATTATTTTTCGATTTTGTTACCAACAACTCTCTATTATTTTTAGTATTTCATTTGAAATTTACTTCAAAAGACAGTTCCTTAACTACTACTTATTTTAAACAATGCGTTGTTTAATAATTATATTAGATATAGCTCTCAAACTTTGTTGTAATTTATATTTGTGGAACTTATATTTGTTTTTAGCTAAAAAATAAGACAATTAAGTACATAAAGGAAGAACCAAATACATATAAAAACCCGGTTTATTTATATTTTTCCTTCTATGATGTCGAGTCACACTCGACAAAGAAGTGCTAAGTGTTAAGATTATTTAAAATTAATACGATGTATACGATAGAACGGTGTCATTACTGCGAGGGAAACGTAAGACCCAATACGCTTCAATAAATACATACGTACTTTCATTTTTAAAATTGATTATAACCATGAAATGGATACAATGAATACACACATTAATTATAAATATTTCATGTGCATCTTTGTAATACATACAATTTTGAATTTCTTAACAATTAATTTACATTTGATTTGTTTTACAAAACCTTACTCAAAAATACTTCATTTTTAAAGGTTGAAATTGATTTGCAAAATGGTGAAATTGATTTGCACAAGGGAGAAATTGATTTGCACAAGGGAGAAATTAATTTGCAAATGGGTGAAATTGATTTGCAAAAGGATGAAATTAATTTGCAAAAGGGTGAAATTAATTTTCAAAAGGGTGAAATTGATTTGCAAAAGGGTGAAATGGATTTGCAAAAGGGTGCAAAACCTATGTTATGGGAGGAACAATTTTAAAAGAAACGTGTTAACAAGACTAAATAAAATTGAGCGCCATAAACAAATATTGAATATTGCATGATATACATACCGAAATACTGTAAAAAGTTAATGACATACTAAAGGAGATAATAGCCAATGCAAAAGCTATAATACCCATAATGGATGAACCACCGGTAACTCAATAGCAGCTCAACCTCATCTACATCCCAGATCCGGATTAGAGGTGTTATAACGGGTTAAGTAAAATGAACCCCATGCAGGCTATATGATAAGCAATAAAGTTATTTAGATATGAAGTAACAGACTATCGTTTCGCGGAAAATTCAGTTTCCTATTTTAAGATTTCGTAGATTTCAAATTTTTCGTAGATGACAAAAAAACCGAGGTGCACGTCCAGCAATATTGGAAATCTTTGAACACATGGTCAACAATCTCAAAAATACGTCCACACAATCACGGGCGTACAATAAAAGACCCAGGATGCATACGAGATATTGGCCATCATTCTGAACAACTTTTCCCTATACATGTCACTGCCGCTCTCGGCTTTAGTTTTTCAGATATTCGCAAAAGACTGTGAGTTCCACTACAGCGAACTCCGACATTTTAAACGAATTTTACTAAAACGTTTGTTCGGTAAATTAAAAAGGGGCAGAGGAGTTCGCTGTAGTGAGTGCCCGTAGTTTTTTGTAAATATCTCTGTATGTATCAATCTTAAATTACACAACAATAATTTTAAATTACACAACAACAGATTGTTTGTTATCAGTTAACCCTTTAACTTCGGCTGTCGTCAATAGACGACGGTACGAAACTTTCTCGAGATACCGCCGCGCCGCGCCGCGCCGTCGTCAATAAGCGATTTGATGAATTATGTCGTGAACGGGTGTCGCTTTTTAACTTTTATCTGTTTTATAAATGAGACAACAAGCTTAGAGTGATTAATTTTCTTGGCAAACGTATTTTTTATATAATATATAAGTGTAATTGTAATAAAGGGGAGGTAATTACCTCGTTTACCCCCTCTAATTTTGCCATTCTTATGTACATGAATCATTCACATATAGATAAGAAATGAATGTATCAGCATTTGTACAACTTTTTTTTTATTTGTTTTTAGAGACACATTTGTAAATATACATATACCTGTAGCTAAAGTGTTAAGGCGGTAGACTCCTTTTTCCAGAATTGCAAGGGTGCGGGATTCGCGTTCTCATTTCTCGATAATACAAAAATGGGGGTTTTCTGTAGTAAAAAGCGTTAGATAAAAGATCAATCTAGGGCGCTATCGTCCTCAAAAGTCCTATTTTACCACGTTTTTATTAGCTCGCTTTCTTGTCTGTCTGTTCGGTACAAATTTTGTAATTGATTTTAAACTAACTTCCCGATGAGCTAGTGACTTGAAATTTTAATCATAGCTCAGAACGAGATTACAATGCAATATTAAAAAAAATATTAATAAACTAAAATATATGGATGTTGAGATTCCAGACTTCTACAACTACATATTTATCTGTCGATCGATTTCCCAATATGTTATGTATAATTAGGCGTATTTCAGCTATGTATGTTCGGTAGCAGTAGTAGGACATATGTATATGTGCGACCCACTATTTTCAACGTTAAAAAAATAATAAAACTGAGGAAAGATCAAGATTAACAGACCACCGTGTGCAATAAATCTCAAAAAATAATTACAGCTCAACAAATTCAACAGGATTTTGAAAATTTGGTTACTGAAAACCGTTGCCAAGTTTCTCTGAAACAGAAAAAACGAAATAGTTTTATTCAGATAAAGTAGATTTGAGAAAAAACAACTTTTTTATAATATTTACTATTTTTGTAACATTGTTATGTTTGTACTATAGTCTGCTTTTTTTTATTGCGGCCCTCGAATTAATTTATAATACTTCATTTTTCAAAACTTGTATTTTGCATAAAAATTCGCAATAATCTAGTGATTAGTATTTTAAATCATCAACGAGTGATGTTTTCTCTCAAATGCTTTGCAGAGATTGCATAGAATTAAGTGGTTTGCTGTCGTCAAGCTCCTAATTTACACAATTAAACCTGTTTGTTTTCCGATTCGTCGGTTACGTGTTACATTCAGTTAACTATCGATTATGTGCGTACGATGCTAATTAATAGCAATCGTTCGAATGACAGACAAATTACAGTGATTCGTACAGAAACTACTAGTACTGAATACATAACTTCACGACACTAATCATGCACATATCCTGATATAATAGGTATTACAGGGTTTGTGATAATAGATATACATTAATATTTGCATAACAGCACAATGCTTCATTTAATGACAAGAAAGTAAAAAGATCGGAGTATATAAGTGTTTAAACAAAATTTTAACCTAAAATTAAAAACAACAATTAATGCTGTTTTAAATTCGATTGTCATAAGTTTAATTAAATACTGTAATGTCTTTAATGTGGCTGCGCTTTACCATGCGTAATCAGACATTTTTGTCATTTTCTTGTGCAATCCTGTGAATTTTGGCGGGAAAATTCCAAATATCCAAGTTTCAATCCCAGAAGATCAGTGATTCTGTGGGGGCACTCTTACTTGTCAAAAACACTGAAAATTGCTCAACTTTAAACACTTTTGAACCACTTTTTGGAACTTCCTCGCCAAGATCTACAGGATTGCATAAGGAAAAGGCAAAAATTTCTTGTTCTACAAGGTGAAGCTTAACCTAATAAAATATGCGTTTATATACCACTATATTTAGCCCCTTGCCCTACGATTTATTTTGCAGTTTCGATGATTAGAACCTTCTTTGTAGTTCGTAATTTCCTAAACAAGTAGAAAATTTACATCTATTGTATGCCTACATGTTCTCTGATAACAATACATTAACGAAACCAAAATAGAAATTCATCTCGATTAGAAGGAAATTAATATAATAACATACATATTTATTAGACTCTGTTCAGAATTTTCATTACGAGTCTGACAGGATATTAAGGCAAGGGGTTAAAAAGAAAACAGACTAATAGTGTGAGCAGAAGACCGCATGGTCGAAGTGAAAATTTCAATGTCACAACACACACTTGTCTATTTCTCGCTCGCTCGGCTAAACTCGGCTCGCCCGAGTTTACCCGAATAGCGTTTCGCCTTGAAACGTGACGGATCAGACTCTTCCACTGCCCAGCAAAACTTGTATATGCAGTGCGATGTACATAGTAGATAAATTAAAAAATTGTAAAGCGGCCCCTAGACGATCAATATTATCGTCACTATATTCCATAATAATTGATATTGTACAATAACATTGGTCGTCTGTAAATCAAATTGAAAGATGCGCAATATATTGAGTCAATCAAAAAGAGTTTGATTTTTATTGTACAATCTCGTAAATATTGCTTCGTCTGTGGGCAATATTGCGCAATATTGGCTCAGTTCTATCTTCACAGTCGCATAGTAAACATTGACTTTTCAAGTATGGCTACGAAGGAAAAAGAGGAAGAAAGAAAATTCATTATAGTATTTCTTTTTTGAATTTCAGGTATAACCATTTTCAAATGTTCATCAAATAATAATGTATTGTACCATCTAGTCGTAGAAAGTTTTGACAATCAGTTGGTTCACACTTCTTTTTACCACGTTTTTATTAGCTCGCTTTCTTGTCTGTCTGTCTGTTTGTCTGTCCGTTTGTTCGGTACAAATTTTTCTTCTTTTTCAAAGTTATAACTAATGCAATGGCCACACAACTTGTTTTCTTTATATTCCACATGTTAACTGCAGTGTCATCAGTCGTGCACTAACTTATTGGACAATAATATTGTCTCGTGTGGGTGAGCCAGCAATATTATTGTGCAATATATTGTGACATATATTGACGATAATATTGATCATCTAGGGACCGCTTAAAAATAATTGGAAGTATGGTAGAATAATTGTAAAAAGTAAAACCTATGCAAACATGAAGCTTGACGAGAGGATTGAACATTCTCCCAAGCCAAAATTATTTGCTGCGTCTAAATACCGAAGGATATTCGGCCGAAAGAAGATTCACTTAAAAAATTTTCACTTCAATAATTCGCTGGAACACGCACCATGTAAGGAACCCTGATCTGCGTCGTATATTTTCTCCGACGCCGTTGATAAGGTTAAAAGGGTGGCTCGTAGATAACCAAAAGTACTTACGTGTGTTCACTTTGACTTTCGCGTACACTATGAAGCCGCGGTCGGACCCTTGCGGTCGACTGTCACCGAAGATCGACGATTGCGTCTGAAGATCGGCGATTGTCCCCGAATTAGGGCCGAAGACGCACTACACATCGTCAATTAAACCATTAAATAAACTCTGTAAGCACGCGCAATAAAAAAAAAGGTTCAAAATTCTATTGCGTTTAATAGGGGTGTGCGAGAACCCGAAATATTGGGAACCCGATGGTCGGGACGAGTCGAGAAGAGGTCGAGTCGGGTCGGGTCGGGTCGGGTCGGGTTCCCGAAAATTTCGAGATTCCCGAAACTTTCGAGATTCTCGAAAATTTCGAGATTCCCGAAGAAATCGGGTTCCCGAAAATTTCGAGAATATGACATAAGACACTCTTGAAAAGAATTCGTGATGGACAACATTCTTTCAATCTCAAAAACATCTAAAATAAAAAATCCTAACCTATGAATGTATTAATTCAAACGAATATAAATGATTACTGGGTTCTCGAAATTTTCGGGAATCCCGATAAATTCGAGAATCCCGATTTTTTTCGGGAATCCCGATAAATTCGAGAATCCCGATTTTTTCGGGAATCCCGATAAATTCGAGAATCTCGAAATTTTCGGGTACCCGTCCCGATCCCGAAAAAATTTCGTGTTCCCGTCCCTACCCGATATTTCGGGTTCTCGCACACCTCTAGCGTTTAATGAGAGGTATCATAAGAGCAAAAAATCAATACTACTTTCCATTTAGAAAAATGTTGGTAGCCCCCTTTTCCCCCACGAAAAAATTACTCCAAACACACTGTCTGTTTTTCGCTCGCTCGGCTAAACACACACACACACACACACACACGCGCGCGCGCGCGCGCGCGCGCGCACGGCTGCCCCGAGTTTACCCGAATAGCTTTTCTTCTGCACGTGTAACAGATTACACTCATCATGAGTCGGGCAAAAATTTAATCAACGATTGACGAATAAATTTCTACTTCAATCGTTAATCGCAATTAACAATTTATCTCCTAGTTTGGTCGTTAATTGCGGTTAACGATTAAATACTTATAAATCGTTAAATGCGGTTAACAATTAAATACTTATAAATCGTTAAATGTGGTTAACGATTAAATACTTATAAATCGTTAAATGTGGTTCACGATTAAATACTTATTAATCGTTAATTGGGAATAACGGTTAAATTTCTACTTTAGTCGTTAATTGCGTTTAACGATTACATTCCTTCCAATTGTAATCGTCAATCGGATAATTGATTAATGATTAACTGCTGAATCTTCGAAATGTAATACGGAATTAAAACTGTATGAAGACTGAAAAGAATGTAAACTGAGTTTTTGTTGAGATATATTTCTGTCAATTTTCCATCTCCGCTCTTTGTTCCTGTCTCCCTCCTTATTACAATTTATGGATAGACCATATGGCGATTAACTTCATTAATCGATTGAATCAATCGCCGATTTTTCGATGATTTCTTCTTTTAATCAATGATTGACGGTTAACTTCATTAATCGATTGAATCAATCGCCAATTTTTCAATGATTACTTTTTTAATCGTACACATTAATCAATCTATCTTGATTAAAATTTTAATCGATTAATGTCCAACTCTGGACTCATCCGCCTAAAGAAACTTTCACTTCAAAAACAATAAACATTTCAATTATTTATATTATTGGTGGCTCCCCTCAAGTAACTATTGAATTTGTAAGTACTCATAGCTTGCGTAGATGTCGATTAAATTCCAACTCAAGTAGTTAACTTTTCGTGAAGAAGAGAATGAACAAGCTATACCGAAAGCAATTGAAATAGAGAAAATGTGAACGCCGCGCCGCAGCAAACTTTAGAAGGATGCCGCAAGCGTTTTAGTTTCACTTGTCATTGGTTCTCTTGCAGCGGTTCTCTCGAATTTACCTGATGGTGCCGTTTCTTATTCACACTCCATATATTTATGTAGCATCTTTTTCACACAATGTTGTTATTAAAACACGCAGAAACATTCTATGGTTGTATCAATTTCAATTGTTTCACGCAAAGATTAAAATATATTCATATAATCATATATTCATTATTTAAATACTAACTTGTAATTTAAAAAAATGCTATAGTACTTCAAATATTTTAATTCAAAGCGTAATTTTGAGCTCTACAATTCTAAAACAGCGCATGATACAATGGACATATAAAAGAATTTTGCTATGTATTTACTAAGTTAAACTCTTTTAGGTGAATAAAATACTTATAAGGAGAGATCATACTGGTGGGGTCGTCGATTTTAATGAATCTTTTCCTGGTGAATCTGGAGCAAAAGTAAGCAGGTCCATGCCTGAGCGTTTTTAACAATACTCATTATTTATAAAGATAATTAACATTTCATTTAATGTGATATCCAGAAAATATCTTAATATACTGTCTTAGTCATATCTTAATTTTTATCTGATTTCGGGATTCTTCATACGCAACAAAATTGATATCTGACACATCTATTTTTTCCAACGTGAACCTGGTTTGCTTTCCGAATAATATCAGAACGGCAAAGTGCTTATGTAATTCATTAGCACTCATGAAATGTTCATACTACCGAAAATATTTATGTTTCAAATGTTTTTATGAGGCATACCACCCTACGACACACACACATTACCTGCAAAAAATATTTGTATAACTAGAGAGAGTTGCACTGTTAACAACCCCACCAATAAATAAATAGCAAGATTAGAAAGAAAGAAAACATTTTTAAAGAAAAGAGGACTGAAAAGTCCAAGTAAAAAACAAGAAATTCAAAGTAAAAAAAACACATAAAAACGAAAAAAATTATTAACCGTAAGAGGGATTTATAACACGTAACCTCTACCCAGAGTTGGGAAAAAATTTTAATTAAACAAAAATTTCGAATAGAGTGGGTTTAAAACCCATTTGGAAAACCCCACTTCGAAATTTTTATTCAACTCTGCCTCTACCACCGTTTCTACCATAGCTGTTGCGATATGATTAACAAATGAATATAAGATATTTTCTGGACATCATAAAAATTAAATGTTAATTATCTTTATATATTACATATAATAAGTATTATCATAAACGCTCGGACATGGGCCTGCGTATTTTTGCTCTAAGATTCACCAGAAAAACTTTCATTAAAATCGACGAACCCACCACTGTGACCTCTTCTTATAAGTATAATTCTACTCTACTATATCGACTTGTTACTCAAATGTTTTCAAATAGAATCGAAGTAAAATCAAATATGCGCTTTAGGACTCAATAGATAATATCACGTTTATACGAGTTAAAATTGTTAATATTCGATCTATTGCTTTCGCATCGAATAAGCGACCAAGAGTATAATAACTATAAAGAATATCGGGTAAAGGGATAAAGTAGTTCTTTACTGCGACATCTCAATTGTAATGCAAAGCAGAGGGATGTATGCGCACTGAATATATAAAGGCCCATATTCCAGATGTTTCAAGTATCTAGTATTCCATGTTCATCCGTTGCTGAAACCACGGTCTTTAATTAAAACAGTAAGATATGCACAATATTGAAACAATGGTTAGCTACGACTATGAGAAAATTAGACAATTGTTCACAAAAGTACTTGCCTCGAAAGACGATTTGTGAATACATAATGCGATAAGAATACATGAACTATAAGTATTTGTTTGCAGCAAGGCGCGTAATGTGTGTTTCTTTAGAACCATTATCTTTCTCAATCATAAACTGACAGCATTTGAATAATATAACTTTTCTAGCTATTCTAACTATTCTTTTATAATGTACATTACATGATTATACTATTACGTTAGCAGTACTTAAGTTTGGCTATAATACGTTATGTACAGGGTGTATAAAAAGTAATGTTCATCTACACCTCTGGATCAATAGACATTTGTAAAAGGAACTTGTCACAAAATTGTTTATACCAAAGAAAATTTTTTTGATCTTGTTTTTCACGTTCAAGGTCAATTTTGCGGGGGGTTCCTTATGTCATTTTCTATGGTGACCACGACATATAATTTACTGACATCCTGTACATACAATAATTTTCTTTGTCATTACATTTTGTCTAAAATTGCAAACAGTGTTAGGATAAACTATTTTTAAACTATAATATACTCAATACATTTATTATATTCATTCTAAAACATTGAAATAACAACATTCAAAAGCTGTGCATGTATGTAGTTGTGACGAAAATCCTTGATTCTGGTGGAGCTAGAACTTTTGGAGAAAGCGGTTGCCAAGTTTCGAAGAGGTCTTTAAACGTCTTAGCCTTCTTCGTTGAGGGCAGAAGATTGTGATAAAGGAGTGTCAAGTTGACGGTTAAAGCAGAACGTGTTGTACTAAATTGCAATGGTAAAATTTTCGCAGAACAAGTTCAAAATACACATTAGTTTTGGAAATTTCGTAAGAAAGTTTTAATAATTATAATAATCATGTAGTAAAATCATATATGAATTTATAATACTGTCTTGATAAATTGCCCAACATTATGCATGATTAAAATTATCCAATATTGTATATCCTGCATATATTGCATATCATTCCAAATGGATGTCAAAAAGGAATTGTTTACTACTTACTTAACCCTTAGCACTCGAGTGGTGCATTATTCAAAATATTGTTCACATTATTAAGTATGTTCGGATTTAACAATTTACTATACATTTAAGTATTGACGAGGTATTATATTGATTTCGTATCTATAAAATGAAAAAAATCATATACAGGGTGGTCATTTTATCTGAAGACATTGCAATATCTCGAGAACTATGTATCGGATCAATACAAGTGGGTAATGAAAGTTGTTCGTTGGGAAGGGCGACATCCAATGATACCAAAGTTGACTCCCCACCGCTACCCCCTGGGGGTTGGGGGTGGTGGAAGATACAAAACTTAAATGGGAACCCCTATTTCTCATTGCAGATTTGGATTCTCCAGAAAAAAATACACGAATTTGACCTAGGAGTTTTTTCATTTTGGTTCACAGATGGCGCTGTAATGGACAAAAATCAAAATGGGCAAAAATCGTTGAAAATTGGGGATATCTCGAGAAATACACATCAGATAAGAAAAATAAAAGTAGACGTATTTGATATTTTTAAGAATGCTATTGAATAACACCATAATTGACCCCCCACCCCACCTCCTGAGGATTGATAAACAAACCAATGAATTTTTCCAACTGCTTTCGATTGCAGCGACATCTGTGAACAAAATTTCACCAATAATATAAAATCAATGGAGAACCAAAATTTGCTATAAAAAAGGGTTTCTCATTGAAGATTTTGAAATATTTCTCTCTCCCAACCTCAGGAGGTGGGGTGCGGGGTCAATTATAGTGTTATTGAATAGCATTCTTAAAAATATCAAATACGTCTACTTTTATTTTTCTGATCTGATGTGTATTTCTCGAGATATCCCCAATTTTCAACGATTTTTTCCGTTTTGATTTTTGTCCATTATAGCGCCATCTGTGAACCAAAATGCAAAAACTCCTAGGTCAAATTCGTGTATTTTTTTCTGGAGAATCCAAATCTGCAATGAAAAATGGGGATTCTCATTTAAGTTTTTTATGATCCCCCACCCTCACCCCCAGGGGGTGGCGGTGGGCGGTCGAGTTTGATCACTTGTTTTGATCCAATGCATAGTTCTCGAGATATTTCAATGTCTTCAGATAAAATGACCACCCTGTAGAATGGAATTATTCTAGGTCGGAAGAAATTATTATTATTATTGTTTATTTAATGCTTTAAACCAAGTATGGTTTATGAAGCATATACAATACATGAATGCTTAATGCGCATCTTAACTTACCTTAAAACTAGATTATACACTACTTTAATGAAATTAAATTTTAATTGCACATCGCTAAATAAAATCGAAAATGATTGACAGGCCTTTAATAGGTCGGAAGAAATATGTATTTAATTTTCGAATTAAAATAACTCCGAAAGGTTAAAAAGGTTAAACAGTTATTTTGATAGAAAATTGAAGCTAGAATAGACGAGCGATTCGATAATGGTGACTAACTCATATAAATAAAAGTCTTACAATATCACTATTAATAAAATTAATATGGTTGTGTATTATTTGTTATGTGTAACATTTTTTACGAACTGTTTGCTGTAATAAAAGATTCATTAAATTCAGTTTAAAACTATTGCGTGATAGTTCAATGCACCACATGTAACATAATAGAAAATATTAAAAATGGAGTTGAAAGCACGTTGAACTGTAGAATGTAAACGGGATTGTACTATATTTACAGGTCGCAGCATGTTAATTTGTCTATTTCCTAATTGTATTGATCAGTTGGAAATTTGCCCTGGTGTAGTTAATTGTAACCTCACAACGTTCATCCTGTATGATAAAATAGCTTCAGTGTCGAGCATTATCAATAATACCACGGTAGACTGAGCCTGGTATGGTAAATAATAATTGTATTTACATACCACTTGACATGCCGCTACACTTACAAGTTCATTAACAGCCTGGTGTCTCGAAAACAACAGATATCGAGTATCGGTATATGCATATGTATATACACACATTAACACACTGATTGACACAAACATATGCAAATGTATAGATAAATCGACAAGTAGATAGTATGTTGGTCCTGTGGTAAACAAGCAATGTGCATATGTCCTCGTATTTCAAGTGAATACACGTGCAAAATTATTGACACATCGGACAATATTAATTATCGATTCGACAACTGAAAATGTACGTCTCCTTCATCGAAGGATCATACAAATATTCAATACATTAAATTATCTAACTTAAATTTATAATTTAATCCTGTACATACCAAGTTAATCTGATTTCAAACGAATCCTATTATATTGAGAAAGTGCGTAACAAACAATTACGTATTAGCTATATGTTCATTGTGGTACTAGACAATGTATTTATTCATCTTGGTGTCTGATTTCAAATATTAATATTAATTAGTAGACTGCGGATTATTGTGAAAAATAAAAAATTTTTGCAACAATTGTGGGCAGCAGGAGTTAAATAAAAATTCATTTAATCGCACAATAGAATTTTTACATTGAAAACATCATAACAATATTCTTAGATTTTTCTAGTCTTTTACTGTTTTATAATTCACCCAGTCAATTTGTCGATAAATGCATAAAATTCCACGGTCTATCTTATTTAGTATCTTATAGAAAAATACTATTTCGATGGCATTTAATCAATTGATGGACTTTTTTAAGTTGGACCAAACTACTTCAGCTTTTCTGAGATGTTTGAAGCATCAGTTTATTAGGTAATGTCCACAAAATAGTAATAAAAATTACTATTGGTCAAAATTGCGAAGAAAAATGTAGAAGTCACGATTTGTAACTTTCTATCTGTGCCTATAATGTAAATTTAAGATGTGCCCTTTGTAGATATACATAAAGTTACTCCAAAATCGATTAAGCTTGCTATAAGCTATAAATAATTAAAAATGGCAGAAATTGTGAGAAACTGTGATTTAGATCCATCTTACACTAAAAATTCAAAGATACTTACATATTTTTTTATTCTTACATATTTCAATGCCTATTGCTTTTTTATGCATCATCCGATTTCGATGAAACTTTGTGCGTGTGCATATGTACATGTATAACTCATTTAGATCTTAAAAAGGCATATTTTCAATGTTGTAAAAAATGCAGTGTAAATCGCGACCTTCCCTTTTTTCTTCGAAATTCCGAGTAATAACATTTCTGAAAAAAAGAAAAACAAGAAGAAAATAAACCAAATCTACGTAAAAATGAACTACACAATTTAATTTTACTTTACATTATAGAATTCATATACCTACTCTATGAATAAAACTCAGTAATTTTTTAATCAATGCAATAAACAATTGAGTTTTGTATTGTTAAATTTACTTTACTGTTATGATGGCTCATAGAAGGGACGTGAGTATGCCAGTAGTTATTAATTATTTATTATAAAATTTCAAACTGATGCAGTTAAAGATATCTTTTTATCCATAAGCTATACAGTATACTTTTTTAAAATTTCATTCTGAGTTTATTTATTTCTTATGATAGTGACATCTACCTTATCTATTTTTACTGTTAATGAGTATAAAGTTGAAAGAGAAGATTTTTTTAGAAAATGTTCTACATGACATATTCGGAATTTATAAACAATTGTAAAAATCAAATACTGTGTAGTAGATAACGTTCGAAATGGGAAATAAAGAAGACGGCGATGGAACGTCGTTATTATTCCGGTCGTGGGTCAACTCAATTTGAAGAGGGAAAGCGCGCGTTAATAGCACGAAACTCCCTGATTATCCCTACGTTTAAATCGCATCAATCTGCAGCGGTAGAGGCAGCACCCGTGATATGACCGCATCCTTTCTGTTAACCCTTTCGAGAAGCCAATTCAATAGATCGTCCAAGTTTCCACGTTAAATTTACGAAATGGGACAATTGGCTGGTATCCAAATCGGTAAATTATAATTCATATTAAAATGATGAAGCTTACCGTTGGTGTGTCAAGTGACTCTATTATTTTCATGACAGACTAAAATATTTCGACATACAGAACTGACATAACACTAACAATTAGTTTACGAACCAATTAATAACATATCTGCTTATTCTATCTACATGTACAGTGGCGGACAAATGACAGTTTAAATAGTAATGTATACGATACTACCAGAGTATTTTTCCGAACTGAAATTCTATTTTAAAGCACCAATAAATTTTTTATAGATATCTACGTGTTATAAAATAATGGAAGAGAGAAAAGTACAAAAAGGAATAGGAAATTGATAGATTATTTTCAACAATGAAACATGTAAATTAATTCTACATTTCTGTGATTGCAATTTTGATATTTAAACATTTTGTTAGTTTTATTAGTTTGTAGGATTTTCGTTGTTATCTATTTCAGCTTATAGCCTGTTTGATATAGTTACAATTAGCCCCTTGCTATGCAATTATCTCATAGTTACAATAAAGAACTTCTTTATCTGCAATAACTTGACAGTAAAGTGGCGTAAATTTATGTTTAGCGTATGTCTTCATTTACTTTAATGCTTAAATATTCGTTCCAAAAGACACAACAAAAAATATTGGGACACAAATATTGGAACAAAATTGCAGTAGATCGGAATTGTATAAAAAATACTAAAAGTTGCATTTCACAACTTTTTTATGTGGGTCTATATTGAAAATTTAAAAAATACATTTTGCAGATCTGTATCAATGAAACATATTCTGAAAATTTCGTAAAAATAGGTCGACGTTGCAATGAGCTACAAACGTTTAAAGATGGTGAAAATTGGAATTTTTCACGATTTTCGGCGTGTAACTGCAATAAATCTAAGGATTCTTATATCTTTCGATGCCTGTCATTTTTTCCTGCATCAACCGATTTCGATGAAACCTTCACAGTGCATATAATTGACACAGATCTACAAAATCTACTTTTTAAATATTCAATATAGGCCCACATAAAAAAGTTGAAAATGCAACTTTTAGTATTTTTTCTACAATTCCGAACTATTGCAATTTTTGAAAAATTTCTTTTCACGTCCTGTAGTAAACTAATTGCTCTCACTGTCCAAAAAAGTTGAAATCATATGGTCCAATATTAAAAAAGTTATCGTCTTTTTAAGAGAGTCATGGTCAAGGTCATCCGAGCTGCCTCCCCTAAACGTAATACCTACCATTGTAAAAAGTGAACGATTATGTTAATAGATTACGATGTATTAATTCGAGGAAATTTGTTCACACATGTAAAAGATGGAAAGCAGAGGACAATTTGACAAGAATTGATCTATGCCATTAATTGTGTTTTTTAGCATATAATTTTCCGCGTATTTAAATCAGCTGTCTCTCGCGCCGTTTCAATTTCTATTCCACTATGAAATAGATTGAGTGGGTTCATCGGAATATCGTTCAACCGGAAACTGTTAGAACTGTTGTGCTTTCACTGAGATACGCTCGAGCACTCCGTAAATTAAGACCGTCCCTATCTTTCCTGGTTTGTATTATATCGTGCATAGTATGCGAACGTACATGGAAATTGTGGAAGGCTGTACGCATTATATCGTATATTGTAGATATTACATGTATATGATATACCTAATGGTGAAAATAGGGTTTATAAGCTGTTTCGTCCGAAACTACAGCTGTTAGATAGGGACTAACAAAAGTAAGATGAGTTCTCGATGAGCAGAAATAGACATTTTACACTTCCTATTAAATTAGCTATTATTAACCCTTAGCTCTCGAGGGGTGACTGAGAGTGATCATTTTTTTGCTGTACTATTATTCACAATATTGTTTATATTATCAAATATGTTGGTATCTAATCAATAGACAGCGGATCTCTATGCAAAACACAGATTTTCTATCTGAATTACAAGAAACCGAAGTGACAGAGAAAATTTTATCCTCAAAAATGTCATAGAAAGGAAAAGAAATCTATATTTTTTGTATCGCTACATTTATTTTAATGCTCAAATATTGATTACCAACGAATTAAATTTTATATCATCTAAAAAGAAACACAAACATTCATATGTATCGTCGAAACCTCTCCAACATGGAGAAATTCCGTATTTCAAAGTAGTATGCGGATATATAGGTAGGAAAAGAATGATTATACACAAATGAAACACAGAATTGAGCCGAAATGAACTAAATGATTTATTGGCTCGTTGGGGAAAAGCCTTGCGGCATAAAAACCCCAGAAAATAAATATTAAAGTTAATGTTACAAACAAAAAAGACGATGAAGGTGTGAACGTTAACATGTATATGTTATGATGTATATGTATATGTTACGATATTCAAGTATTGAGATGCACGACTCGGCAAGTAAGTTCTGCTGGATCCCTCAAGTATGTGGGTGTGTGCTAAGCACAGCTTGGCGGAGTATGACTCCGAGGGATCCGTCGAGTGTGTGTATATGTGTGCTAAGCACAGCTTGGCGGAAATCATGATTCCGCGGGATCCCTCAAGTATGTGGGTGTGTGCTAAGCACAGCTTGGCGGAGTATGACTCCGAGGGATCCGTCGAATGTGTGTATATGTGTGCTAAGCACAGCTTGGCGGAAATCATGATTCCGCGGGATCCCTCAAGTATGTGGGTGTGTGCTAAGCACAGCTTGGCGGAGTATGACTCCGAGGGACCCCTTAGTATTGTCTTGATTTCGCTATTACGTATATTCCACAGTATCGCGCAACGTCGCTCGCACTGGACACTACCACGGTTCGTATGAGACTGTCTAACACTGTCTTGTCCAAGGAAGTTGGAGGAGTATATATCTCCGGACGACTTTCTCTGACCCTGCTCGAACGTTATTTTTTAACATCACGAAAATAAACATCTGGGTCCAACCGTCGTTTTCGTCCCTTTTCAAGGACCCAGGAAAATCCCGGCGTCGCGTAGTCGACCGACCGTTAGGTTTGGCGTGCACGTGTATTTCTTGGGACCGACCCGCAATAAAACTGTAAACAAAAGACGTCCGGTCTGGCCTATGTCACAGGACACGAATTGTCCTCGGTCCTCCACTTCAAACCCTTGACTCGAATATAATAAAGTCAGAGAAACCCTCTTCGTCGCGATGAAGATTTACGATCGCGTTCGAACATGCTCCCCCCGTTGCGAGTATACGAGCAATAAGTCTAACTTAAAAATTATATCCCTTTGTTGAACGAACAATCACAGGGGTTAAATGCAAACAATCCAATATAATGTTCAGGTCTCTCATCACGTGTGCTCAGTTAAGGGACACAATTGTGTAATGTTCCTTTTGATAATGCCGTTGGTGGTCTTGATAGTTGCGACTCGGATTTCTCCATCTTGACCGGGATGGACCTCCATGACTCTGCCCAGCCTCCATCGCATGCAGGGTAGATTTTTGTCCATCAGGATTACGACCGAGTTGACCTTGATTTCGCCACGGGTTGCGAGCCATTTTTGGCGCCTTTGTAATTCGTTAAGGTACTCTTGGTACCATCGCTTCCAAAAGTCCTGTCGGGCCTTTGAAATAAGCTTCCAAGACGTTAGCCGGTTCTGTGGAACGGAAAGATAATTATCCTCCGGTAACATTGTAAGCGGTCGGCCTACTAGTATATGCGCTGGTGTTAATGCGATAGGATCATTCGGATCGGTCGAAATAGGGCACAACGGTCTCGAGTTTAAAATCGCTTCGATTTCGATCGCAAATGTAGTAATCTCTTCAAAAGTGAAGAGACGTTCGCCGATAACCCGTTTAAAATGGTGGTTGAACGACTTTACAGCGGCCTCCCATATGCCGCCGAAATGCGGTGTTAATGGTGGATTAAAATGCCACGTTATAGATTTGCTCACGGCAAATTCATTGACGGTTTCTTTAAATTCGTTGGATTCGAACAAGGCGTATAATTCGCGTAACTGGTTGTTCGCGCCGACAAAATTCGTACCGTTATCTGAATATACGTGTGCAGGTATAGCTCGACGCCCAATGAAACGTCTGAAGGCGCCGAGAAAACCCTCGGTTGTAAGGTCGCTTACGATTTCGATATGGACCGCCTTGACCGACATGCAAATGAACACACAACCGTACGCCTTTACGCTGTTCCGATTCCGATGCTTCTTTTCCTTGATGAGGAACGGCCCGAAAAAGTCTACCCCGGTATGAGTAAAAACCGCCGCCTCTTCTACACGTGATGTGGGTAAGTTACCCATTTTGCCTTGCAACGGAGCCGGTCGGAAGCGGATGCAACGAACGCATCGACGTACGATCTTTCTCACTTGATTTTTACCGTCAAGAAGCCAGAACCGATGGCGAGTGGTGTAAAGAGTTGTTTGAATGCCTGCGTGGTACGCGCGTTCGTGTATTTCGCGGATAATAAGATCCGTTACGTGGTGGTAAGACGGTAAAATGACTGGATGTTTCTGCGTGTAGGGAATTTTGGCATTCTGCAACCGACCGCCGACGCGAAGAAGTCCGTGTTCGTCCAAAAACGGACTCAACGCTGCGAGTCTAGTGCCCTTTACCTCCTTTGATGCAGAAATGCGATCAATTTCCTCGGAGAATTGTTCTCTTTGGATTGTTTTAATTATGACGCGTTCGGCGTTGCTTATTTCGTCTATGCACAACTCGCCCTTATGTTTGTTGGACCGTAGCACACGTAAACAGCGAGCGATTACACGTGTGAGGGTTTTGTATGAAGAAAAATTGTGAAAAAATTCACATTTATTGTGCTGTACCGTTAAACATATATTCTTCTTACAACCCGGTAGCTCCTTGACGGTAACGTTTACACTTGCCGGCCAAGTGGATTCTTGTTCGCGTAACCAATGGGGTCCCTCGAACCACGAATCATTCTCGCGGAATGTCGCAGGAAGTTGTCCGCGAGACAATGCATCGGCCGGATTGTCTCCCGTTCTGACATGCCGCCATTCCGCTTCTTTGATGGTTTGGATTTCCGCAACGCGATTCGATTCAAAGACCTTGAGCACAGTTGGAGACTTTTTTAACCACTGTAGTACTATAGTGGAATCCGTCCAGAAAATGACACGATTGACCGAGAAATTAAAGGCACTCCCGGTCTCTTGGTAAAGTCGGGCCAGCGTTAACGCACCGCATAGTTCTAGCCGCGGTATAGTTGTCTCTTTAAGAGGTGCAACTCGCGATTTGGCGCATGCCAGACGAACGAGGGTGCGATCTTTTTGATTGTGGGAGCGAACATAAATACACGCGCCATATCCTACCCTACTCGCGTCGCAAAATCCGTGTATTTCGATGCTACTAGGATTGTCGAGCAAAAGTCTCCGGTCTATTGATAAATTATTTATACACGGAAGTTGATTTGAGAAGGATGACCATTGTGTATGTAACGCTTGTGGAACTGATTCGTCCCAATCGAGCTTCGTTTTCCAGCACTCCTGCATGAAGACCTTTGCAGTGAGGATTACCGGTCCCAGAAGCCCGAGAGGGTCAAAAATCTTGGCGATTTCGGACAGAATTTCGCGCTTCGTCGATTTTCTGGCGGACTCCGTTGAATTTACTGTATATACTAATTTATCTCCTCGTGCATGCCATCCGATGCCTAAGGTCTTTATCACTGGGCTCGTATCGGTTGCGTAATCCGCCCCGAGAAGCTTTTCGCTTATGGAGTCGAGAGCGTGATTGTGGTTCGAGGCCCATTGCCGTATATTAAAGCCACCGCGTTTCAAAAGTTCAATGACCTCGTCGCGAATTCTTAAAACCTCCTCCAACGAATTTGCCCCTGTCAAGAGATCGTCGACGTATAGATCGCGCTTCAAAATTTCGGAGGCGTATGGGAAGTCTGCGCTTTCGTCGTCTGCAAGTTTATGTATAGTTCGGATAGCGAGGTATGGAGCGGACGATACGCCGAAGGTCACGGTATTTAATTCGAATGTTCTGATTTTATGGTCGTGATACCAGAATATACGTTGGTATTTGCGATCTTCAGGGTGAACTAGAATTTGTCGGTACATTTTTTCGATGTCGGCGGTGATGACGTACGAATGCGTGCGGAATCGTAATAAATGCTCGAACAGTTTGTCTTGGATTGTAGGGCCTACCATCAATTTATCATTTAAAGAAATATTGTTCATCGACTTTGCCGACGCGTCGAACACGACACGGACCTTTGTGGTCGCGCTTGTGGTCTTTATCACGGCATGATGTGGCATATAGTAGCCAGTCGGTGATTCGTCGGTGACCAATGATAGATGCCCGAGTGCAATGTATTCTTGCATCACCTTGTAATATTCGGTTTTAAGATATGGGTTTGCTTCCAGTTTTCGCTGGAGTGAGTGGAATCGACGTAATGCGATCCGCCGCATGTCGCCGAAATCTTTACCGCCGACACGAAATGGTAATCGTACCACGTATCGTCCGCTATCGGTACGCGTTGTGTTTTCGCTGTAATGCGTTTCGCATAACGATTCTATTGTTAGATTTGACGTTTCCGCGTCCACGTTTTCAATTAGCCAGAACCTTGCGATTTGTTCCTTCAACTCGGCTAGATTGCACGAAACGACTTGTCTTTCGGCGCAGTTAACTGTGCCGCCTACTACCACCCATCCGAGTTGGGTTTTTTGTAGGATTAAATCGCAATCATCGCGAGATAAGTTAATCTGTCCTATCGAGATTAATGACAGGGTGGCGCCGGAGCCGATTAAAACATCGACAGGCCGCGGAATATGAAACTCAGGATCGGCAAGACGTATGTTCGCGGGAATTGCTACTGATTCGCGCGGAAAAACTTCATCGGGTACCGAATCCGTAATTCGCGACACTGTTAGGCAGGTTAGCGTTTTCTGGAAGTCGCTGTGGAGGGCTCGGAACGTGATCTGAATCAAATCTCTAGATGTCGTGGTCATCTCATTTATCCCGTTAATAGCAATCGAGCATGGTTGGGTGGGCAGTTTTAGCTGTTGCGCGAGAGCTTCAGTCATAAAGTGAGCCGTCGCGCAGGTATCGAGAAGCGCTCGAGCTTCAATAAATGTTCCGTCATACTTTCGGACTCGAACTATCGCACTCATCATCAACTGTGATCGAGGAACGCGACACGCAGCAGTCAATACGAGCCTTGCTAGTCATAGCGGATTCGGTTTACCCGCGTCATTCGCGGACTTTGACACAAGGTCAGCCTGATCGGTGGAAGATTGTCGCGTGCCGAAGTTATGCAATAGCGAATGGTGGAGGCGCCCGCAATGTTTGCAATGCGACGACCGACATTTTCCGCCATGGGATCGCAAGCAGTTCCGACACAAATTTTTACGATTTAGGACGTCCCAACGTTGGGATACGGACAATTTTCCGAATTCTGGACAGGTGTATAAAAGGTGTGGCTTATTGCAATAAGAACAAGTGCGAATAGTAGTGGTCACAAAGGCACGCGCGCTGGCTTCACCCTTACGCGTTTTAATTCTATTGGATTCCCGTACGGATCGACGCTTGACTCCCGTGTCAGTACTGTCGCGAACGGCATCCTTCTCGAGAGTTATTCGTCGGAACGTAATTTCGTTTACAAATTTATAGAATTCTTCCAGCGTAGGAAGGGTGTCCAAACTCAACGTTTCTTCCCATTTTTCCCGGACTTCGCTGGGCATTGCTCTTTCTAGAAATCGGATGATCATGGAACTATCTGGGGTGACCTTTAGCGATTGCAACATGTTTAAATGTTGGCGAACATCGTCGACCAATTTCGCGAGTCCGTTGGGTGAGACCTTATTTGCCGTTCCTAAATCTATAATTGCATCTAAATGCTTTGAAACGAGGATCCGCCGTTTTTCATATGAGTCGACTAAAAGACGCCATGCGTTATGATAATTTTCCGCGCTTATGTTGTAAACTAAGATTTTATTCAGCGCGTCACCGGTCAGGGAGTTTTTTAAATATATGAATTTCTCTAAGTCTGTGATGTCAGTCCGTCCATCGATCATAGTCATGAAAGTATTCTTGTACGAGAGCCACTTTTCTAAGCTGCCGTCAAATTTCGGCAGTTCGGCGACCGGCAGTTTCAACGTACGCCGTCGTACCTCTCCTAAAGTCGTATTTAAAATCGAGTTACCGAGCGTCTCGTTCATCGGCGCGGTCGACGATGCAGCGACTTCCATACCCTTGACCTTGCTCGCGACGACGTAATACCGATCCTGAATATCTTGCAATTCGTCTAAATGATTGTTTGTGGAATCGATAATCGCGAGTTCATCGTGCAACTCCTCATATGCATGAAATAACTCCGTGACTCGACTCAACCGCATTTTAAGATTTGCTGCGTCATAGCGACCCGACGAGATGCAATTCTCGAGTTGCGTTAACTGCCGCTTAAGCGATGCACGCTTTTGACCGATTATAATGATCCTATCCATTGTATTATATTTGCGCACCGTGAATGAAGCGTGTATGAATGTAAACCGAATTCACGAAATATCACGAAATAGGTAACTGGCACTTATCTTTCGCTGATGGGCAAAATCTGCAGCAGGAGGCGATATGGGCAAGAGGTCCACCGTATGATGATGAAGATTCGCGTCCAGAGTTCCTCAACGATCGTCCGTTATAAAGTTCCACGTATTGTCACTGAGCACTGATATCCTTGAAACCTTTTGTCACACACAGAGTACTAAATCCCGACGAACATCGCGGGCGCGCGATAATACGTATCCAAATAGATTGGATATTAACAGAATATCGATACTATGTGAAGATGGTATCTCGAATTTATGCAGAGGTCACTGAGACTTGTTTCGGGGGTTGTTACCACGTTCGCAGTCAGAACCGAAGTCGTCCGTTGCTCGCGCGTCTTCCTTCGAGGGACCGTTACCCCCTCCAAGGGATGCGCGCCCTGTCCCCGAAGGGCCTTCCCCCGAACGAGGAAAACGCTTTCTTTCGATTTCCGTGTCCAGCCGTAACGGCAATTGCGCTCAACCTTCAAATTTCCTCTCACACCTTCATCGTTTTAACGCTCACACCTCACAGGAGGCACCAAAAAATGTATCGTCGAAACCTCTCCAACATGGAGAAATTCCGTATTTCAAAGTAGTATGCGGATATATAGGTAGGAAAAGAATGATTATACACAAATGAAACACAGAATTGAGCCGAAATGAACTAAATGATTTATTGGCTCGTTGGGGAAAAGCCTTGCGGCATAAAAACCCCAGAAAATAAATATTAAAGTTAATGTTACAAACAAAAAAGACGATGAAGGTGTGAACGTTAACATGTATATGTATATGTTACGATATTCAAGTATTGAGATGCACGACTCGGCAAGTAAGTTCTGCTGGATCCCTCAAGTATGTGGGTGTGTGCTAAGCACAGCTTGGCGGAGTATGACTCCGAGGGATCCGTCGAGTGTGTGTATATGTGTGCTAAGCACAGCTTGGCGGAAATCATGATTCCGCGGGATCCCTCAAGTATGTGGGTGTGTGCTAAGCACAGCTTGGCGGAGTATGACTCCGAGGGATCCGTCGAATGTGTGTATATGTGTGCTAAGCACAGCTTGGCGGAAATCATGATTCCGCGGGATCCCTCAAGTATGTGGGTGTGTGCTAAGCACAGCTTGGCGGAGTATGACTCCGAGGGACCCCTTAGTATTGTCTTGATTTCGCTATTACGTATATTCCACAGTATCGCGCAACGTCGCTCGCACTGGACACTACCACGGTTCGCATGAGACTGTCTAACACTGTCTTGTCCAAGGAAGTTGGAGGAGTATATATCTCCGGACGACTTTCTCTGACCCTGCTCGAACGTTATTTTTTAACATCACGAAAATAAACATCTGGGTCCAACCGTCGTTTTCGTCCCTTTTCAAGGACCCAGGAAAATCCCGGCGTCGCGTAGTCGACCGACCGTTAGGTTTGGCGTGCACGTGTATTTCTTGGGACCGACCCGCAATAAAACTGTAAACAAAAGACGTCCGGTCTGGCCTATGTCACAGGACACGAATTGTCCTCGGTCCTCCACTTCAAACCAGGGACTTAATACCGGTAAAATTTGTATACCGGTATCACGACAGGGACTCAATACCGGTAAAATTTTTATACCGGTATTATGAATACCGGTAAAATTTTCATACCGGTATTACGCCGTGTGACGTAATACCGGTATAATCTTGGTAACGGTATTGGGCCAACAGAATATACCGGTAACCGATATGAAATACCGGTATTTTTCGGTTATTTTGGGAAGGGGAAACAGGACAAGAGGGATATTCCGCACGCTTCGCCCGATCCCCACTTTTCGACTCACGCGTAGCTCCTGCCGTTCATAGGAGTAGGAACAGATGTCGCTACTACATACAATGTATTTCTACCACTGATATATATATACTATGGATACGAGATTCCCATAAGCCAGCCGTACAGCAGTTGAAACATATTGAAGAGTGACTTTAGATGCAAGCGCTGCGAAGAGGACACCACTGTACTAACGGAACTAGCGCGAAGTTTGAAAGATTAAATTTACAAGGGACGCGTATTAATATAGCACAATAATACGAACTGCTTGTATGAAGGTTAAAATTTAAAAAACTGGTTGCAAAAAATAATATTCATGGAAATAGTGAAATAAATATATTTATATATAAATATAATATAAAAGAAACAGGAGTAATGATTATTGGAATTCGCAGAAAGTGAATAGTAATTTTAAAAATGTTTCTAAACATTAAACATTTAATGTTTAATGTTTCAACATTTTATTTTTTTTTATTTTCACTAAATATGCACGACAAAACACGATAAACAGTAAAATACACGCCTGCTCCAAACCACGCTGTAAACCAAAATGGTTAAAAATGGTCGTTCTCCCCAACGCGCAACTACATTGCGAACAACGCCACCTGAAGAGTGGCAAAGTGTAGAGCACTACGGGGGTGAAGAGGAGTACGGGGGAATATAGTACAGCGGTGTCCTCTTCGCAGCGCTGGCATCTAAAGCCACTTCAATATGTTTCACAGCATCTCGTATCCATAGTATATATATCAGTGATTTCTACGCCGACTACGCCAATGGATTCCCGTTCACCGCATCGCTCGCTCTGTCTCGCTTGTTTTTATATAATAATAAAATATATTTATCAAATGTAAGTTTTTATATGAATTTTATAATATGAATTTGGTAAAATTTTAGATAATGTTAACGAGATTTCCCGCTTACAGTCGCGAAATAATTAAGATTTATAGCTGACACTGGAAAACTGCACATAAACCAATAAAACTAGTAATATATTAATTATACATTTACCGGTAATTTTTTTCGGTTTCGTATTTCATTATTTACAACATTTAAGAATCTAATTCATATTTCCAATTGTAAGATATTCTTATTTGCATTATCCAGTGCCGTAACGAGGGTATGAAGCGTCTGTGGCAAGTGTCTAACTTGCGCCCCCCGTAACCCAATAATGACAAAAAATAAAAAATTTTAATGTAACAAGTTCAATTTTACTAAATGCAATATATTAAATACTATTAATCTCATCAAAATGAGTTGCCCTGTATATACAATAATGTATTTGTCAAGGTATTTGTATGAATAAATAATCTATAATCTGAATAAGAACAAATTTTTGTTCATATTCAATGACGACAAAATAAAGGAAATACAAAACATAGGTATATGTTAAAATAATATAATAGAAATATAAAACAATTCAGCATATTTTATAAAGTAATTGTTCTCGTTTTTTCATTTGCAAACGCATCTATTATATCGTCATAATTTAATGTTTTGGCAACATCTTTATCAATTGATATTATAGACATGTTTCTTAATCGCTCTTGTCCAATAGAATAACGTAGGTACGATTTTACAATTTTTAATTTGCTAAACGAACGTTTGCAGGAAGCTGTTGTTACAGGCATTGTTATGAAAATCCTTAATTCTACGTCTAGATTTGGATACGTGTTTTGTAATGAGAGTTCGTAATTTTTTTGCAAGATTTGAAAAGCATCCAAGTGACCCTCAACCGGGTCGGTATTCTTTGTTTTGCGCCCCAAACCTAGTTGCGCCCGTGCCGGGCGCCTCTTTCGCCACGCCCTCGTTACGGCACTGGATAATGCAAATAAGAATATCTTACAATTAGAAATATAAATTAGATACTAAAAAGTTGTAAATAATGAAATACGGAACCGAAAAAAATTACCGGTAAATGTATAATTAATATATTACTAGTTTTATTGGTTTATGTGCAGTTTTCCAGTGTCAGCTATAAATCTTAATTATTTCGCGACTGTAAGCGGGAAATCTCGTTAACATTATCTAAAATTTTACCAAATTCATATTATAAAATTCATATAAAAACTTACATTTGATAAATATATTTTATTATTATATAAAAACAAGCGAGACAGAGCGAGCGATGCGGTGAACGGGAATCCATTGGCGTAGTCGGCGTAGAAATACATTGTATGTAGTAGCGACATCTGTTCCTACTCCTATGAACGGCAGGAGCTACGCGTGAGTCGAAAAGTGGGGATCGGGCGAAGCATGCGGAATATCCCTCTTGTCCCTTTTCCCCTTCCCAAATAACCGAAAAATACCGGTATTACACCGGCATCGTACCGGTATTTTACGTACCGGTATTGTACGTACCGGTATGAATTCGAGAATGCAACTATACCGGTATACGTCATACCGGTATATGAAAATACCGGTATGACGTCATACCGGTATTCCGATATTTCGGTTCTATAACGGTTAGGAAGAAATAACCGAAAAATACCGGTATCATACCGGTATTTTACGTACCGGTATAAGTCCCTGCTTCAAACCCTTGACTCGAATATAATAAAGTCAGAGAAACCCTCTTCGTCGCGATGAAGATTTACGATCGCGTTCGAACATATTTGTTAGACTTTGTTAAAATCTTCATAACGAGTTTGATTCGTTAAAATACGGCAAAGGGTTAATATGTTCAATAGCTTGGAAATTATATAAAAGTATTTTTAAATTCGTCCAATGTTTTTAATGTTTTGAATTACACCTACTAATTTTTGTCATAAATGCATAAAATCCGCTATCTACTAATCAATTACTACACATTTAAGTATTGTATGAGGAATTATATCAATTCGATATCCGTAAAATGAAAAAAATCATATACAGGGTGTTAATTTTAACTCGAGCACCTAAATTATTTCCGCTACTATTAAAAATAAGAAAAAATAACTAAATAGGATGTACGTACATGGTTTTAAGGCGTTTTGAGCAACTAATAAAATAAGGTGATATTATCCTTTTCGTTCTATTACTTATGTATTCTTCAAACTGAAACTGACTTTTTCGCCTTCAAGGTCACTTCAAGGTCATGGTGTCCAGGTCGTTGAACTCATCTTGATACCGACTATCACATTGCATTATGAAAAATACATGTTAATATGCAAAAAAGAATACGGTGAGCTTGCAAAAACTGTTAAATGACCTTCAAAGATTTTTTTATTACCATCTGATGCACGCATTAAAACCATGTACATTCTATTTAGTTATTTTTTCTTACTTTTAATAGCAGCGGAAATAATTTAGGTGTTCGAGTTAAAATTAACACCCTGTAGAATGGAATTATTCTAGGTCGGAAGAAATATTTAATGTTCGAGTAAAAATAGCTCCAACTGCAAAGGGGTAAGTTAAAATGTCTGAAAATTTTTTTTAATTTAATTTTAAAGGGAAATTAAATTTAATATCTAATCAGTTCTTTTGCTTCATAAACGAAAAATAAAAATTTGTTTGTGCGATAACAGAATTCTTACATGATCAGTAGACAGCGGATCTTAATGCGAAAAAAAGTATAAAATACAATTTTTAAAAACGCCACGTTTAAAAAACGGACTAAAAAGTATAAAATAATTTTTTCTAGCCCCATACAAATTCCTAACCCCGTACAGATAGTCCTGAAAATTTGTGATTGTGAATTTTGAATAGCTATGTAAATACTTGTAAGATTTAAAGCGGAAAACGTGGGGCGCAAGATAATACATAGTAAGGAGTGTAGAGAGTAGCTGCCGCTGAGAAAACTCGCAAAACAGTTCATATCATTTGCAGTGCAATAAAATTGTTAGTGATTTAGGTGTTCACGCATCAATTATCTATTGCATGCGCACCACGTTTTTCGTTTTAAACCTTACAAGTATTTCCATAGCTATTCAAAATTCACAATCACAAATTTTCAGGACTATCTGTACGGGGTTAGGAATCTGTATGGGGCTAGAAAAAATTATTTTATACTTTTTAGTCCATTTTTTAAACGTGGCGTTTTTAAAAATTTTATTTTATACTTTTTAGTCCGTTTTAAAAACGTGGTATTTTTTAAAAATTTATCTTTATTTAAATAATTATTTTCTGCTTTTTAGCCTTATATGTGTGAAATTTTACAATCGCTTTTGAACATTTTTATGAGATTATGACAGAGACATGTAGTAAATTTCAGACGGTATTGCGACGCGTCATATCGAAAACGAACGCCGTGGTAAAATGTCAAAGAAAAAGGTTCGACGGAGAATTTCGGTGGAACTGTTCTTTCGCTTGGTAAACAGACATTATACTATAATAATACGTAGTAACTTTGTAAACACCGCACGGAGGTCGAACGCACACTGAGCTTTTTCGGTGCGAAGCGGGTCAGTGGAGTGTGGATGAGTCAGAGTGGGAACGCGTAGTAGAGTGGGGACGCTGAACGCGAAGACGTACTACGTCACGCGGCGGGGGGTGCAAAGGTTCAAATTATTAATAATTTATATCTCCTAAACGCATAGGCTTTTTTAAAAAATTTTTTTTTAAATATTGCATTGTCATCCAGTTCTGAGCTATGTTTAAAATTTCAAGTCTCTAGCTCATCGGGAAGTTAGTTTAAAATCAATTGCAAAATTTGTACCGAACAAACAGACAGACAGACAGACAAGAAAGCGAGCTAATAAAAACGTGGTAATAAAAATACAATAACCATAACAGTTAAGAGCGACGTAAAGCAATTTAAAAAAATATTCTACTTCAACAGCAACAAACTGGAGTAAAATAAAAATTTATTTTCATTCGTAATATGTTTAACACAGATTGAAAATAACATAACAGTATAGCAGGACCTCGATTAACGGGATCCCGATTATAAACAAATATACGTTTAAATATGATTATAATATGAAGGGAAATAAATTTTCAAAAATAAGTAATTTATTTTGGAATATAATGTAAATTTCAATTATGTCCCTCGGGTGTCGATTATTATCCATCGGGCCACAATTTATCCGGGCTGTTTGTCTCCCGATCAAACTGGTTAATCAAGGTCCTGCTGCATTTAAAAATTTTTGTAATGTCCATACTGTTTTATATTACACGTACCCATTTTTGTCATAAATGCATAAAATCCGCTGTCCAATGATCATAAACGTGGACATTGACCTTAAGTGTGTCCCGTTTGCCCGAAGGTAGACCGTCGTCACAGCGCATCGCCAATAAAAGTCCGAGATTACGCGAATCGCTTTAAAGGAAGCTTCAGCAGGAAAGTGACGCAATGACTTTTTTTGGTAAAAGACAACGCCGAGCTATATCGAACGGTATCGACTACAGCAGATCCCGAGAGTGGGTCCACTGTGATGTGCCAGTGGTTGGCAGTGGCCCAAAGCCGTTTCCGTAGACAAATGTCCATTCAACCGCGAGGAAGTAAGCCTGTTTACGCTTTGCTTTCTTTGCTACGTTTCCCTTTATACCACGGTCCTGCTGTGTGCCACGATCCGGGAACTGAAAATCGGTCACATACATACACATACAAATGGTTACCTGCGTCAAGCCGATCGATAGGCTTGACTAAGGTCAGATTCTCACCGATTCTGAAACTGCCAACGAACGTCTCTTATTAACGTCCTCGGTTCACCAGTAAACACGCGATCGTACGTAGGTACGTACACCCCACGACGAAACTATGATATACGGTAGCTCACAGAAATGTTCGATCGCTCTTTAAAACAGTACAACTTTTTGAAGTGAAAACTTCTTTAGGCGCACCGCGTACGCAATTGCTGGACAGTGAAAGAATCTGATCCGTCACGCTGCGAGGTGAAACGCTATTCGGGTAAACTCGGGGCAGCCGTGTTTGGAGTAATTTTTTGGTGGGGGAAAAGGGGGTTCCCAACATTTTTCTAAATGGGAAGTAGTATTGATTTTTTGTTATTGTGATAGCTCTCATTAAACTCAATAGAATTTCGATACTTGAACCTTTTTTAATGCGCGTGTTTACAGAGTTTATTTAATGGTTTAATCCTCTGAAGACCGTGCCGGAGTCATTATGGACCCATCGCAGCGCATTCCTGGAGAGCGGTGCCGCACACATTGACAAAATGTGACGTAGCCGCTACGCTGGTGATAGATATGCGGGACGGCACAGAGGCCAGAGGAGTCTTCGCTGTGTGCGTTGCGTGAATTATGATGGGGAGCTGGAGCGATAGTAAATATGTTTGTGAACATACGTGTGGAGTCAGAATTAACCCTTTTTTTCTTTAAAGAGGTGGGAAAAATATATTTACGTACACCCAGAAGGGGTAGTGTGGGACTCGGGGCGCACAGGTGGTCGGTGTTCCCAATTCTCACTAAAAGAACCACACGTCTAGGACTGAAGGCCCTTTTCTTGTTCTCTAATGTCCTGGAGGAGAGTCAGGGCCCCGCTATTTGCATTTCTCCTGGCTGCCTCTTTTCTCGGACTCCCTTCCACTCCTGTTTTTTAGCAATTAGAATCGTTGGTTTACTAAATGACTTGTAAATAAAATTCTTAAAATATTGCAGTCGGTACGAATTACATGAAAAAATAAGAAGCGCACTTTTTAAACTTTTTTCTGAGCCCGTAAAAGAGACTAAATATGCGTTTTGTACATATGTGTTACTTGTACACACTGCAACTTTCATCCGAGAATGTCAATAAGAAATTCAAATACGCTCATCTCCCTGCGACAAAATTATAAAATAGTTTCCATTAAACGGGCTAAGCAATTAGTGTGTGATAAGTTTTCGGTGTTAAATGGTTCATGCTACGTAATTAGTGAGTTAAATATAGGACTATTATAAATAGTTAAAAATGCTTCATAGAAAAATGTTAAAGGAAATTGAGATCAGTTAGACTAAGAATTTAATATTTACAAAAATCTATGAGATTTACCAGCCTAATAGATTCACATATTTCGCATTACTGAGCTCATTTTCAGGAACCTGTAACAATCGCATATTGTCATACATTGGCTACAAATCTCCAGCATCAATGTCATGTCTTAATTAAAACTAAAACAAAGAAATGCATTCGCTAAGAAAGATTTATTGTGTATTTCATCCGGTATTAAAACAACGCAAAGAACCACGAGTCTGTGAGGTATTATTATACGCCGACTGCTATTGAGGCACAAATTGCAGACTGAAAATAAATCTTTAAATTAGGGTTTAGAGCTTAAAGAATAATGAGTGAAAAGAAAATAACGCAGTGCGAAGTGCAAACTAACATCTTAATTTGTAAAATAGAATAATATTGAATGTGTATTAAAACCAAACACATGAGTCTAGAATGTAGAGCCATAAATGCCAGAAAAATAAAGGAACTAAGCATAAAGTATGCAGAAGCAGAAAGTATAATAAAAGCATTAAAAATGCGTAATGACGACGGAAAAAGAACCTGATAAACTTAGGTTTGTAAACAGATTAGAAGTAAAGACGCATTGATTTTATGCATTTATGACAAAAATGCTATTATATAACATTAAGGTGCATCTAAAAATAGTAAAAACATTAGAAGAATTTAAAGATACTATTGTATTATTTTCAACCTATTAAACATATTTTAAAAAATAATAAATTTCTATTTCACTCCAGGTTGTTACAAGTCGGGTAGAAAATTTTTTACGATAATTGACGATAATAAAAATGAGAATACAGATTATAGTGGTGAAATTTCAGCAGAAAAAGATAGCGAAAGAATGAATTGAAACAGGAGAATAAAATTAAAAACAAAATGACAAAACCAGTAGCGCAAGAAGAAGACAAGCAAGGCAACGGTAGAAGAAGCGATGGTAAAAACGTAAACAAGAGCAAAGCAAAAATGAATAGTTAAAAACTGGAAGGGTAAGGGGGGAATTAGAGAAACGGAGAAGAGCGAACAGAGTTAAAATACTAGGAAGAGGTGGAACACCGCAGGAAAATCACGGCGCGGTTGCCTGCGGCTACGCGGAAGGGATTGGTAAAGAGGGAAGGGTGCGGCAGACTTTATCGAGAGCCTGGATTTATGGTTTCGCAAGAGCAGACAAGATTGGTAGGATACGAGTGCCTCTAAATAGGAAACGAAAGTGAATCGCGTCTTTCCTTTTGCTACCTTGTGTGTGCGATACGTTATGATATGTTATGCCGCGGTACACCAGAAACGTTCTTCTTAAATACACAGGTTGGTCGGTAACTGGTGGTACAATCGGAAACGAGGTAATTCTAAATAAAAAAATCAGTCGAAAATGTATTAGGTGTTCAAATAAGTTCCTTCCCCTTTTTTTCTACGATCATAACTTCTGACTGAATTCGAATTACTTCCCGATTTTGGTGCCATCCGAAAGAGCGTTCTTTTAGTTTTAAGAAGTGTTATGATGAGTGCTCTAAGAGTTTCCAGTCGTATGCAACAAGTTCAAGCAATATGGCGTGCGAGAAGCATCATTTGCGTCACTGCTTACTCTTTGCGATTTTACTCTTTACTCTTTCTTAACAGAATAAAATTTTTTCATATAAAGCTTTGTTTTCGAGAAAATCGAAAACTTAAATTAGCATCTGTAAGAACTAGAACCGGTAGATCATGAACAGACAGCGGATCTTTATGCAAAATATAAATTTTCTACCTACCTGAATTGCAACAAACCGAAGTGAAATAAAAATTTATTGGGTTGAAACGAAAGTTCGTAGCGTTTTTAAATTAAAACTCAAAGATGAAATTAGGATATTTATACATAGATTTGTTCAATAACATATTTTCCATTCTCTTCTATTACTTTTTGCCATTTTTAGGTGACTTATCATGTTCTTCAATAAACCTATGAATAAATATCGTAATTTTATCTTTGCATTTTTATTTAAAAACGCCATGAACTTTCTTTCGAACCTAAAATTTTCTTTATTAACATGTTCAGTAGGTTAGTATAACAGTATTTTCAAATTCTTCTAATGTTTTAAAATGCATCTACTCTTCTTCATTATAATCAGACAATTCCTATTCAACAGCACGAATGTTCGTTGAATTTTCAAATTCAATTTTCTCAAAAACAAAGGCTCGTATGAAAAATTAGATAGTTATATACTGCAGCGACAAAAATTTAATTGGGCAACAATTTTTCACTTCTGTTACTGAAATTTATTCAGCTTTTTTTAAATCATATGTTCAATTGTTATTTTTCACGAAACAACGTAAACAGATTTACACGATCAACTGGCTCATAGTGGAGACGTGGCTGATTGTGGGGACATCTACCTTATTGGTGTTTTAATTATTTGAGTGATCCTTCATAATCTGCTGGTAGTTTGTGCTGTAACCTACTTACAGAGGACATCTACATGCAAATTAATTCAATTAATATCATAAATATCTTAATGAAAACGCATAATTATGTCTTACGGCTACGAAAAGTGAAAGGTAGTATTGACCATAAAGATCTATGACCCTTACACTGACACGTACGATAAGATCTCACACTGACACTTACGATAAGATCTCTGGCTACTAAAAAAGCGATTTACGATATGTAAAACAGTATCGATGTTAGCGTCACAAAACAAGTCTCCTTGAACAAAGAAAAATATAATTATTTTACTCATCCGCATTTTTAGTTCGTCATCATAGCCTACAAAGTAAAATACGAAAGTTCTAGGGTGAAAGGTGACAACAATGAAATAGAAAATACATATTCTGGTTTTAAATTAGTTATGGGATAGTATCTAGTCTGTATTGGGATATATGTATATATACAAATACAAAATCTGTCTTTTAGTTTAATGTATAGAAAAATGACATTAAGATGAACAAAAATTCGCAATTTCTTTTAGCTTTAATCGCCATGTCTACTTTCTGATATACTTTCTAAAAACGGGCCACACTTACGAATTTTTATCTCAGGAACTGATTGTCAGATTGAGCTACATTTCTTCAATTTTCAATTTTACATCCTTCAGAAGGGCTCCTTTTAAAGGGGAAACCCCCAGGAATATGACCATATTTTTAACTTCCCGATTCATAGGAAAGTTACTGTAATTACCCCGAAAATCGAAAATCGATTTTTTAGCAGATCTTCACGTTTCATGGTCATTGGAGTCATTTTAGACTATTTTTATCAAAATGTTTGTGTGTGTGTGTGTGTGTGTGTGTGTGTGTGTGTGTGTGTGTGTGTGTGTGTGTGTCCGTTTGTATGGTATCAAATTTTTCGTTAACGTTTTCAGAAAAAGTAACAACGCGATCAGGATGATGAATGATGCAATCGATGTGCCCCGTCGTAACTTAGAGCTGATTAGATTTTGGTCCATATTGGTCAAGTAGTTTTTTAGATTTTTAGTTCTTTTTTGAAAAGAGTTGATTCTACAATGCAATTTATAAGGGAGGACGAAAATTTTCCACCAAAGAACCAAACGCAATTACATAAAAAAAATTTTTTCTTAATTTTTTTTTAGATTTAAACAAAATTTTTTTTTAGATTTAAAAAAAATTTTTTTTTTTAACTGATGCTAATGTTACCGCTTGGAATAATCGAAAGTTATTCCAATGCAACAGTGAATTTATCATCTCTACTCCCAAGAATACATTTTGGGAGAATATCGATGGAAGTACAAAAAAAAAACGATGTTAGCGATGTTGGCGAAGGAGTAACGAATCGAGAAGTTCTTTGTGTGACTCTTGGAGAGTCACACACCAAATAAAAAACATTAATATCAGTAGGCCCTACTAGCCATGCGTATCACTAACCCTCTCGCAAGAGCAGTCCTTCCCGCGAGCTCGCGAAGCGAGCGAGCAACAATAGCCCTCTAGTTTTCAAAATTTAAATTACTCTGGCCCACTAACGAAAACAGCAAAAAAAAAGTGTTTGTTTACGTTTTTCGACATTGTAAAGTTAATTAGCGGGGTTGAACAAATTATTTTATAATGGCCCAATCCTTTCTGAATGAAACAAGAAAAAATGTAGTTCAATCGAATAAACAGTTGAAGAAAAACCCCATCTTTGCATTATTGAGAAATGAGAGTGCGCATCCTGAATCCTTGCAATCCTGGAAACGACTCTACCCCCTTAATATTAATGATGCTACAACTAGTATACTGTTTTTGATACACATACAGTGGTATGTTGCCACGTAACAATGGACGTAGACTTAGACAAAGGCGGAGACCAAACCGTCGCAATAGCTCTGAAGCAATCTGGACTACTAGGGTCAATAGTCTTAAGAATTTTGGAGGGGTCGGATGAAATGTTTCGGTTTGGGTACCGTACTGTGTGTATACCACGGAACAGCCAGGAGGCAGATAGTGGTAGATGAAGGGTCGATCGGCGTGTTAATGTAGAAATGAAATCCATACACCAATTCTCATCGGCCCGACCTTAATTACACGCTTTTGCGTGCCGAGAATACCCTTGCGTAACGAGCAATCACGACACCCATCATCGATTCCCTTTTCCGCTTCCAATTTTAGCTCCTTCTACTCTACGAATCACTGACTTGCTGTTTTCAAAGTGAAATGCTACAGATTAAAGCGGTCTCTCACTCGTGAATCAACTATAATGAAGTCTTCATGTTCAAGGAGAAACTAGATGAAAATCTTAACATAAGTATATAGATCCAGTCTTTGTTTTTGTGGCCAAACACACGTGAACATTTTGTAAATATGATTTTCGATCGAAAAAATTACTAATTCTCTTTTGTAAATTCTGGCGAATCTATTTAATATTTAAAAACAATTTTTTCTAAAATGAAGAGCATTCTTTTACCTTGAAAATGCATACTTCAGAATTACAGTTCGTCATTTATTAAATAAGTAATTCTTAATAGACTAATGAAAGTTGTGGAAGTTATTTCCCTTTGACATGGAATATCTTCTGAGTACCAAATAGTTCCGCACTTTTTCAAATTGGAATATTTTCAGTATACTTTTCCTTGTATGGTGCTGTAAGAATCATTTCCATCTTCGTCCTTCTTCAGGAATTATGATTGTTTAAAGTGTCACGTTTACTTCAGTGGATATTTATGTTTGTCGAATGTAAAATTGCTTTCTAAATGTACATCATTATGCGATTGTCAGCTAACGCTTCTAAAAGTATCGTGAGTGTAAGTTTCTATAAACGAAGTACATTTATTCGCTGATTGCAATAAGACGCATAATTTCTCTTATTGTTAGTGGAAGATGGAAATTTAAGCGGGAAGCACCTGACAAGATAATTCATGTAAAAGTTTTATTTTATCGTTGAAAGATTTGTAGCGCGAGATAATTAGATCGAAATAAATTCGGTTTCGCAAGAAAATACTGGCATCGTGATAAGCGACCTGCGTACCGCGATACATCTGCCTGCGAAATTGGCCTAACCGGAAATTCCCACTGTTTCCGCTCTCTAAAAAACTAGCGTGCCGTAATATTTTCATCGCGTGTGTTCGACCAGAACATGTAATGGCTACATAACAGACTTTTGACGGGCATTGTTCCACCGTGCTAACAATGTGAACTATTACCTATCATTATCTTGTATCCTAGCAGTGCAAACAGATGATTAGAACGTATTCGTAAATAAGAATTAAGTCGCTTTTCTTAATCATGAACAACTGTGGTTCAATATCTGGGTTAATATTTGCAATATCCGTGATTCTTCCGAATTTTATTTTAGTTGATTTTCCGAGTATCACGTTGAAATGGTTTTGATAACAAAATTTTATAAAAAGAAATTAAACCGACTTCGAAAAAACGCACTAAAAAGTATAAAATAATTTCCATTTAATTTATATGAATACACACGAACTTAAATACAATACAATCTTTTCGGAGGCGGCGCAAAATTGAAAATTTTCGACACTATAAATTACGAAAATCCTTAAATTCTTCTACATGCTTTCACATATTAATGTATCTTCTCTTCCCACCTACTGATTTCCAAGCCCACCATATTCCAATGAAATCATAATCAGCAACATCTGTCATTTGGAAAATTTTTAATTTTTGCGCCGCCTCCGAAAAGATATTTAAGTTCGTGTGTATTCACATAAATTAAATGGAAATTATTTTATACTTTTTAGTGCGTTTTTTCAAAGTCGGTTTAATTTTTTTTATAAAATTTTTTTTATTTCACACTTTTTATCTCTATCAGCCGTCACATTCCAAATAGTAATTTATAAATATCTGAAAGCTTCAATCGATAACGGTAACGACGTCGCGTCGCGTCGTTACACCCTACGCACCCTACATTTTCGCAAATAAAATCGTAATTAATAAAAAATACAACATACTCTACAACAGGGATGGGCACGGGTGGGGCCCCTCAAATGGTTGCTTCTCCCAGCAACCTCTTTTTCAAGCACCGCGCGCCTTCGTCGCACAGGGCGCTCCTCGCTTCCTCGCGGCCGCGATGCGCGAAGCCTTCGCGAGACACGCGCACTGCTCGCTACAGGCGAAGCGCGTTCTTTCTCCATGGTAACGGTGGAGCTGGTGGGAGGCAGTGGGCGCTGTGGTGTGGACGGTCTTGCCTCAATTGAGGCAAAAATGCCCATCCCTGCTCTACAAGATGCAAAAGGTTTCGTTCCGATTGGTCCATCCATCTCGGCGTAATCGATGAACATACATAGAAAAAAAAGGCACATACAGATCGAATTGAGTAACCTCCTCCTTTTTCGAAGTCGGTTAAAAAGACTATGCGTGGCGTATTATACGTGTGCCTCATTATTTTTTGCGAACTTTTCCATTTCGAGTATTAAGGAGTTAAGCTTAGTTAAGGGTTTGAGGCTGACGACGTGTCCGTGCGTTAGACGAACAAGGCACATTGCCGCTATATGAGTGTTCGAGCGGCTGCGCTCTTTTCGGCGTGGTACCTATGCCGCTGCGCTCTTTTCGGCGTGGTACCGCTGCGTTCCTTGCGGCGTGATACCACAAAGCGGCGTCGTGACGATAAGCGGCATCTTTTTGGATACTTCTGCCTATAAAAGCGGGTCTCGATGACCAAAGTTTGTCAATTGTTGTACGATCGCGAACGAGTCGACATCCTTCCGTGTAAATCGGCCTTACATTAGGATTTTTTACTTATGGATTATCAGTTATGGAAGAGTCGTACATTTAAATGCTAACAAAGACCTCAACTAGACCTAATACAGAGCTTGATATCATCCTGAATTACTAACTCTGGACTAGCCTGGGGAAGATCAAGATAAATAAGATTTAGATTAGATCTGAATTACGTAGACTATGGTAATAACACGCCTTACAGTAGATGTTTCATAGTTAGGGTAATTTACGTAGTATTAAATAAATGTAGTGCTACGTATATTCTGTATATCTCGAGCTCTAAGGACGCGCAACAGATAAATGTGTCAAAAAATTGTCAACACGAATTGGTTTGTTTTTTTGTACTGTCTCGATTCTTTGAACCGATTACAATTGTGAGTTACGAAGTAGAAACCTAAGTAGGGTGAAGAATTTCCAAACCAATACATACCTATAACTCCCAAACGGTAGAAGTATAATACATGTATAGCATCAGAATATATTACCTAACACATACAGGTTAGTTTACGTAACTTGCACACCTACATACAGGGTGTTTACCTACAGGTGGGAGAAAATTTAAGGGGTGGTTCTCGACGATAATCTAAGACGAAAATGAAGAATAAAAAAATTGCGATTTCGGCTTCGTTATTTAGTTATTAACAATTAAAAATCCGCCTAAAATGCTGCAACACTTCTAACAAAAGTGTACGTTGCGTACGTCACACAGGCGCGCGACAGTCTCGTATCAAGTGACAAACGCATGCATACCTTGGTTCTCATTTGGGGCCCCAGCGAGGTGAAAATGTTTAAAAAATCGTTGGACGACATTGAACCTACCTACTCGTTAAAATCCACAGGGGCATTTCTAATAGCCGCCCTATGGAATTATCGAGTAGAAGGGGTCAATGCCCTTTCACTTTTAAATTCTTCTCACACATATCCACAAATCCTTATCCTGCACTATAATTGTTCATAACACCGTACTTAATAAACTGGAATAAACGCTCTATCACTATTTACGATATCATACACACGCACTACGAGTTTCTGCGAACGGAAATCTTCGACGCGTACGAGAAGAATCGTCCGTACAAGCTAGCATCCGTATGCACACTGATTCAAGACAGCTGATGTGGTCAATGCACACTAGGGTGGACCTTAGCTATACTTGATGAAAATTATTTTGCAAAATTTTTTCCCGGGCACCCCCCAGAATTGTGACAACTGTTGAGAAAATGATCTGGAAAAAATTTGGGGCCGATTGGATCATGGGAAACCGGCGCTCAACGAATTTGAAAATTTTTTTTTTTTAAATCTTAACATAAATATACGTTGTAATATATCGTTGAATTTGTCTTTTTTTTCTCTGTAAGAATCCATATATAGCATAATCAGTTGTTAATAGAAAAAACATCCGTGACCTTGAAAACTTGAAAAAATGACCTTGAAAAATTTTTTTTTCTCTGATGCTATATTCACCTCCTTATATACTACAACTTTTGTTTGAAAAGTTTTTTCATATATACATAACTGACAGAGATATTAAATAAATTCATTAATACGCTCCAATCTACAATTCACAATTTTTGAACGCTACGCGATAGTTCTCTGCAAGTTTTCCTCGAATCCTCGTGCGTTGACGTCGAATAGATGTTCAATTGATAATTAAGTCGTCTAGATCATGATTAAGAGCTTGTGCTGTTGCTGTTATTATACGAACAGCATCACGATCGCTTACTTTGCACTTGTCAAGTGTTGCAACAAGTTTATCCGTAGTGAACTCTTTTTGACCACGTCTCTTTTTAGGGTTGCTTGGACCAGGTTCATCCACAGGAATATCAATTTCAATATTGTCATCCTGACTTGACACGTTCTCTTCTTCGCTGAACGATGATATTTCCATTGTTTCACCTACATTTAAAAGATATCAACATATAAATAAAGATTAAAGAATATTTATATCTAAGATAATGATCAATATTTCGGCTTTTAAAAATAAACTGCAAAAGAATATTTACCTGGCACAGAGTCTGCCTTATACTTTGCTAGTCTAGATTCTTCTTGCTCCTGTCGCAACGCTTTTCTCAGTTCTTTTCGATATAATGCACGATCCGCTCCAATCATAGAACCAGGACGTCCCCGTTGCCGTTGACTTAATAGAAACAGTTTGTCTTCCTCTACTTATTTGAATCGTTTCTAATACATCCGCATGTGCAATATCAAAAAGATCTTCCAGTTTGTCGACAAATTCCTTTTCACGATCTTCTTGAATTTTAGTACGGCGTTTGCAATTTTTATGCAAGCTCACCCATTCTTTATACAATGATTCCAATTTTTCGATGCAATTCTTAAATACTTTCATGGGAATTTTGGCTTTCTGCCAAAACACTTGAACTTCCTGGATAACTAAGTGAGCACTACCGCGAACACTCAATTTCACATTGCGCAAATTGTGAAATAGCACTCTTAAAACTTGCCCGTTGGATGGCAATTTTGCACCTATAATTTGGGTTTCTGCGTGCCCGAGTAAAAATAATTTTTTTCTCGTACCGTCCATTTGAAATTTACTTTCACCACGTATTTGAATGTCACCACGCCGAAGACTCAGAACCAGAACGTACTGTTCTCTTAACTGTTTGCTCGCGGACGCGTCGGTTCACGAATTTGTTCGAGTGCTTGGACTGAACTGAACGTGAACTTGACTTTCCAGGCTCCTCTATGGATCGAGAGGGCGGCTTTTTACCGATTGTCATAAGCAAGAAGATACCCTAATTGGTTTGCTGGATTTTGGATTTTCCAATCAGGACACCTTTAGTTGTTCAAGTCTTCTACCGATGATTCTAAGGGAGGTGTTAAAATTCTAAAAAATATACGAATTAACTATTTAAGAAACTGTAGTATTATCAGAAATACAACTATTACATATTTTAGGTAAAATTTAAAATGTATCTTAAACACCTGGGTACTTTGGTTCATCTTTCTTCTACAAGAGTATTTACGAACGTTTAAAATAAACTCTATTATATCTCTGTCAGTTATGTATATATGAAAAAACTTTTCAAACAAAAGTTGTAGTATATAAGGAGGTGAATATAGCATCAGAGAAAAAAAAATTTTTCAAGGTCATTTTTTCAAGTTTTCAAGGTCACGGATGTTTTTTCTATTAACAACTGATTATGCTATATATGGATTCTTACAGAGAAAAAAAAGACAAATTCAACGATATATTACAACGTATATTTATGTTAAGATTTAAAAAAAAAAAATTTTCAAATTCGTTGAGCGCCGGTTTCCCATGATCCAATCGGCCCCAAATTTTTTCCAGATCATTTTCTCAACAGTTGTCACAATTCTGGGGGGTGCCCAGGAAAAAAATCTTTGATCAAAAAATAAGGTCCACCCTAATGCACACACATGAAATATTTCGCGGTCACAGACAGAATGAGAAGGAATCACGAAATTCGTGAAAACAGGATAGACAATGTATTGGTATAGCAACGCGCGACGTTTGGGCGGTAGTTTGCTGTAGATCTCCATTTGTTTTATCGATCTGGCATCGACCTCATCAGCTGTCTTGAATCAGAATGCATACGGATGCTAGCTTGTACGAACGATTCTTCTCGCACGCGTCGAAGATTTCCGTTCGCAGAAATCACACACGACCTCAAGATGTCCGTTCCGTCTGTGAACGTGTCTCGCGACGTAAATCAAGTTCCATAAAGTGCGGTGTTTCAACATTAAAGGATTACTAGTTCTTTACATTCTCCTCATTTCCCTCAGTAAACTTGTACTCTCTGTAAACTCGTAGTGCGTGTGTATGATATCGTAAATAGTGATAGAGCGTTTATTCCAGTTTATTAAGTACGGTGTTATGAACAATTATAGTGCAGGATAAGGATTTGTGGATATGTGTGAGAAGAATTTAAAAGTGAAAGGGCATTGACCCCTTCTACTCGATAATTCCATAGGGCGGATATTAGAAATGCCCCTGTGGATTTTAACGAGTAGGTAGGTTCAATGTCGTCCAACGATTTTTTAAACATTTTCACCTCGCTGGGGCCCCAAATGAGAACCAAGGTATGCATGCGTTTGTCACTTGATACGAGACTGTCGCGCGCCTGTGTGACGTACGCAACGTACACTTTTGTTAGAAGTGTTGCAGCATTTTAGGCGGATTTTTAATTGTTAATAACTAAATAACGAAGCCGAAATCGCAATTTTTTTATTCTTCATTTTCGTCTTAGATTATCGTCGAGAACCACCCCTTAAATTTTCTCCCACCTGTAGGTAAACACCCTGTATATAACTTCCAAAGTATGCTTTGCACGAAATAGTTTAGTATACAGAAGTTGCATGGTCTGAAGGGGTATATTATGTAGTGTATTTATTTTTTTACGGGTGGAAGCGTTTCGGAGATTTGAAGGTCGACTTAGTTTTTTAAAATGGAATACTATACTTTTTATACCAAAATATGGAAGAATGTCGACTTCTGAGTAAAAAAGTATTGACCTTCATTAGCCCAAAACCTAATAATTAACGAGTAATTTCACTTTATTTCCTGAAAATTGTACTCTTTAATTATTAGGTTGAGGGCTAATGAAGGTCAATATATCTTTACTCAGAATTCGACATTCTTCCATATTTTCGCATAAAAAATATAGTATTCCATTTTAAAAAACTAAGTCGACCTTCAAATCTCCGAAACGCTTCCACCTGTAAAATAAATAAATACACTACATAATGTACCCCTTCAAACCATGCAACTCTGTACACAAAACTTTTTCGTGCAACGCATACTTTGGAAGGTATACAGTCAGCGGCAATAATAAGTGGACACCCTTAAAAATCGCATAACTTTTTAGAAATTGGTCCAAAGGACTTGATTTTTTTAAGACGTTATACCGGCTAGTTCGCTAGAGAATAAGTAAACAAAAATTTATTACGATTGCAATTAGTAGGAAATATACAAAATTTTTAAAAAATGATGTTTTGTCAACTTTTTTATCTGGGCCTGTAACGATAATTTAAAAAATGCGTTTTATAGATTTCGATAACTTACATGCATACTGAAAATTTAATCGAAATCGGTCAACATTGCAATGAGCTACATACGTTTAAAGATGAGAGCTTAAGGGTGAAAGTCACAGATTTTCAGCCTTGCCAGGGCATTTCGCCCTTACGTGATCATCTTTAAACGGTTGTAGCTCATTGCAATGTTGACCGATTTCGATTAAATTTTCAGTATGCATATAAGTTATCGAAATCTATGTTACGTACGGAGGCTTTGCCTGCGTGACTTTTGCTCCCTTCTTGAAACCACGTGTCCATGCAGGAGATCCAGCTCGTATGCCCAAATAAACAGTTTTTCCCCTTATGGGTAAGTGCATACATCTGGGAAACGTAGACAAACTTCCAGATTTCCGTTTACCCCCACTACCATTTTCTGAACAATTTCATTACTATATAAAGGGTACGAGCTTGGCCATCACGAACTTACAATTAGTTGAAGACTGAAAGAGAACCTGTACGCGTTTTGTGAGATTGGGTTCCATTCCCTCTTGATCGTTGTAACTTGAAACAAGTTTAGAAACGCAGTTTTAAAGGCAAGTCAACTTCATTTACGCCCGCATTTCTCAGTGCGTGAAAAACGAGAGCTCGGGAATTAGCTTCCGCGAACCACACGACACATTACATGTGTATTTCCATTTCTCTAAAGAATATATTGTACTCTTTGCAATATCTTTCCTACATCCTTTAAACTCCAGTAACTAGCATTGCACCCATATCGATAAACCTTTACCGCTCGAGGTTTATCAACAATTCTATATAGAGTTACGAGAGCTGAACTTCCTAATACCTTACATCTTTCCGAAATCCTGTGACACCCGATGATGAAACAGGCATCGGCTAGTTCACGAATTCCTATCTAGTGGCGACCCGGTGGTGAAACAGACATCGGCTAGTCCACGACACCCTCTGTCTTTCCTAACCTAGTGGCGACCCGGTGATGAAACAGGCATCGGCTAGTCCACGAAAACCTATCCTGTGACACCCGGTGATGAAATAGGCACCGGCTAGTTCACGACCATCCTGTTCACACGAACGAACCTCGGCCACGTCTATCCGCCAGCCCTCGGCTCGTAACATCTATAAAACGCATTTTTTAAATTATCGTTACAGGCCCAGATAAAAAAGTTGACAAAACATCATTTTTTAAAATTTTGTATAATCCCTACCAATTGTAATCGTAATAAATTTTTGTTTACTTATTCTCTAGCGAACTAGCCGCTCCAACATCTTAAAAAAATTTAAGTCCTTTGGACCAATTTCTAAAAAGTTATGCGATTTTTAAGGGTGTCCACTTATTATTGCCGCTGACTGTATGTATAGGTGTGCAAGTTGCGTGAATCACCCTGTATATGAATGATAACAGAAATTATAAATAAATGATCAACATTAAATAAACTGTTTAGACAAATGTTTCTGTTAATAACTCTTTCGTAACCCATTGACAATATATTAAAATATCATGGAGAACGGAGTATGGTATCGTTCTGTACATGTTTACCAGAAAACACAAGCCAATCACTTGAATTTACCCGTTGTTTCACAAAAACAATCAGACTGTATAAAATTTGATTGTTTTTCTCTGAACGTATTTATTCTATACAGGAGGCACAAATAAATAAAAGAATCAGCTTCAATATTTATCGAATGAAAAAAGTTAAAAAAATTGTTGAATATAGACGACACTGAAATGGGAAAATACACCATTTTTTTGGGATGGTGGCACTAGCATAAAATCTATGCTTTTCAGTTACACATGGACTACTGAATAATAACTACTCAACGTGAAACATACACGCAGTAAAATAAGTCTGCATACACCCTTTAAAACGGAATAACTTTTTTATAATTGTACCAAACGATCTGATTAATTGTAAGCAATTAGAAGCATTGGTTTACTAGATGATGTTATTCGGAGCAATTCCTCCTATGGTCTCGCTCGCGTTCTCTACTTATAGGACCGCACAAAATAAGCTAAGCCGCTTGCTCTGTTCTACAATCTTTATTCGTTCTTACGTGGACACAACTCTTTCTCTCAAATTCGTCTAACAATCATGGATGTCGATTATCTATCACTCGCATCTCGCACGCACTCTCTTTCTCGCATTCCTGTCGTACGCCATCTAATTGCTTACATTGTCATTCACACCTCGTTCATACATACGATTCCTAATTTATCGACATTTTTCGCGATCCTCTCTCAACCGCTACAATGTGCAGAAAGATTTTCCAAAAATTGCAATTGACCATGTTACTTACAAAAATAAAGAAAGCATTTTTTAAAACTTTTTTATTTGGCTCCCTAATGAAAATTTAAAATATATGTTTTGTAGATCTATATACGCGCTGAAAATTTCATCGTAATCGGTTGACGCAGGAAAAAACGACACGCATCGAAAGATGTATGATGTACATCTGTGAATCTGTGGATTTTAAGCAGAAACTGATCAAAAGTCGTATTTTCACCACTTTTAACCGCTTGTAGCTCGTGTGTGTGTGTCAATCGATCTCGATGAAATTTTCAGCAGGTGTGTAACTACTATAGACCTACAAAACATATATTTTAACTTTTTATTAAGGGCCCAAATAAAACAGTTTTAAAAAGTGCCTTTTTCATTTTTGCATACAACCTTGAAATTGTAATTTTTAGAAAATATTTTTTGCACATCAATCATTAAACTAATGCTTCTAATTGCTTACAAAATATCAGGTCATTTGGAATAATGATAAAAAAGTTATTCTGTTTTAAAGGGTGTACGGAGACTTATTTTACTGAATGTATTCAATAAAATGTGTAATAACTAAACTGCGGAACATTCTGCATTTATGGCTTATAAAAATTTTCAAATAATGCTGGAGTATTAAATTTAACAGAATTTAGTACGATTTTTATTTATTTTGGATCTGCAAGTGCTATTACTAATGAAGATAGAATTTTATTTCGTACCATTTTCTTAAAATTTGTCTATAAAAATTGAAAATTGCATAAACATCTGCAGTCTAGTAATAACATTTTGTGATTCACAATCTAACAGCTCTGAACAAGTAAGAAATCACTTTTCATTTGCACTACAGCGTCGTTGATTTAACAATATCAATAATGTGTGCCAGACATTTAAGGCTATTATACATAAATATCTCCGTTACTTTTCGTTGTACAAAAAAACTTCGTAGGATAAAGTTACACTGTTTGAAGGGCCACATATAACGGTGTAAGGGAAAAAAAAATTTCAAGGTCATTTTTATGAGATTTCAAGGTCATCGATGTTTTTTTAAATGGAATGAGGTATTTTTTAATACATCAATCGATGCAGCTGGACATTCGTTATAAAAAAGTACTACCTATGTATGTCGAAAAGTTAGTAGTTCAGGAGATATTTCAATTGAAATAACTCTAAAATACCATTACTGTCGTACTAAGACGTTAGTGTTTACTTACTTGTGTAACATCTTAGCACGACAGTAATGGTATTTTAGAGTTATTTAAATTGAAATATCACCTGAACTACTAACTTTTCGACATACATAGGTTAGTACTTTTTTATAACAAATGTCCAGCTGCATCGATTGATGTATTAAAAAATACCTCATTCCATTTAAAAAAACATCGATAACCTCGAAATCTCATAAAAATGACCTTGAATTTTTTTTCCCTTACACCGTTATATGTGGCCCTTCAAACAGTGTAACTTTGTCCTACGAAGTTTTTTTGTACAACGAAAAGTAACGGAGATATTTAGGTGTCCTGCTTTATCGAATTCACCCTGTATAACTCTGCCTGTTCTCGGAGAATTATTGAGTACTATCTATTAATTATACTTGTTTGTTATTATTAGCTTTTTTATTATGTCTGCATAAAAGTCAATGTAACTGTCAACTGTACCTTTCAAAATTCTTTCAACAGCCGGAAATGGGAGGTTCCTGAGATCATTTGAAGCAACATTTTCCTTTGCAAATATGTTATCTGCGGCTTTGTTTAAGAGTTATTAACGAAAAACACAGACCAATCAGAGGGCCCAATCAGACGCAAGTTGGCACAATCGGCCCGACGCACCAACTGTCTATTGGCCGACTGTGACAACTCACGTCTAGGTCGCGCTCTGATTGGTCCATGTTTTTCGTTAATAACTCCTAAACAAAGCCGCGGATAACATTTTTGCTAAGGAAAATGTCGCTTCAAATGACGTCAGGAATCTCTCATTTCCGGCTGTTGAAGGAATTTTGGGACACCCTGTATATATTGTTTTACGTAATTCTCATTGAATGAAATTTTATAGTTAAAAAATAAAACGTGTCCGAACCTTTACCATAGTCCCTTTCTATAATTTTTCGTTTCTATTGACTCGTCGCTAAATGCATCCTTCTTCTAGAAATCTAGTGATTTGTTTTTAAACAAAATATATATGAAGAAAGCAAGGTAAATGATCTAAATCAACAGTGATAACGCCTACAGTAAAGCATGGTGGAGGATCAGTATGCCTTTGGGGTTGTTTTTCTGCAAATGGTGTTGGCAATTTACATTTTATAGACGGATATTAACAGGAGCAGGCTATGAAAATATTTTTAACAGAATTTACAAGATTCAATGATGAAAATAAATATCCACGGTGATTATACCTTCCAACAAGATAACGACCCCAAACATAAAATGCAAACCAACGACGAAATATTTCATTGAAAATGAAATTCAATTGTTACCATGGCCCCTTCAAAGTCCCGATTTGAATTTAATTGAGCGCCTGGGGATCACTTAGATCGAAGTGTAAGTGAGAAATTTCGGAATAATAAATCAGTTTTTAAACAAGCACAACTGAGTGCTAGGGATAGTATTGACGAAAATGTTGTAAATAAATTGTTTGAAAGTATGCCTAGAAGACTTGAAGAGGTCATAAGAAACAAAGGAAATCAAACTTCATATTAATTATGTCGTTTTTTTGTTAAGTATACACTCGATTACGAATTTTCAGTGCTGTCAACATACTTTCCGCAATCGATAAAAATGTTATTTAATTTTTTCTGTCATTATTATAAACTTTATATCATGTTTGCTGCTACGCATACTAGTTTGTACTATATTAAATAACATACATAATATATATTTTCGATTAATTCTAAAATTATTGATTTAAAATAGAAAATATGAATTTTTTAGACGAGTCAACATATTTTTCGCGGCGACTGTATGTCTACATTTCGATGCATAAGACGCCGAGAAACGTTTCAAATGGTTAGGATTCAAGGATTCAAGCCAAGTAATCGTTTCGCAACACTTAAATTAATGACATCATTTGTACGTTCCGTGAAGGAGTTGTGTATAAATTGTACACGATCTCTGTCCCTCGAAAATAAAGGGGTTGCGGGGTTTCACGTGACCGACAAGGTCTAGGGGACTGTAGGACAAAGTATTCAACCTACAGAGAAGTAGAAGCGAGACGCAGGAGCCACACGATTGTCATTTCCTCGTGAAATTGCATCTTTGGTTACTCTGTCGTTCCACAGGCTGGCCATGTGCACCAGAACTCCGCAGTTTCCAGCACAATGTCGGATTTACTTGGAGTATCTGGGATAAATGTCCCGTAGCTGGAACTAAACCCTGCAATGGACTACGCTTCATTTCGCAGTCATTTGCTAAATCTACGATCTTTTTCATGGAGTTTTGCATCCAGAGGAGACTGGTTTATGAATTTTTCATTACGTTCTCGTTCCCTTACACAATACCTTCCGTAAATATTCGCTTGTCCTTCCTTTACTTGTATCAGATCATAACTGCAATTAAGTTGATTCATTGGCACAATAATAATTATCAGAATGTTTTGGTCCTTCCATTTTCTAGCAAGTCTTTTGCTTGAATCTGTTCTTAGTTTGTGCACGCATTAGAATTGGTACAAAAATATTCATTATGTCGCACTGTAGTCTAAAAGTCAGTTCTAGCGCGAATAAATTAAAAATACCAACTAATGTGAATCTGTTAAAATTTATACTAGTATGATAGTTTAATATGTATACTACAATAACAAAAGCAAAATTAGTAAATCACATCACCGTATTATTGTTGGCAAGACTGTCAACATTCCAGTAACCACATTTTGTTTTTCTGCGTTAGTCAATTGCTACAAATTATAATCTCAAAACATCGAGTTCTTTCTTGAAGTCTGCATAAATTGTGTTAATATCTTGTTATATATGATATTATCTGCTGTATGTTATCGGCTGTAACTGGAAATGGTAGGTTTACGTTTCCTTCACACACTTTATGATATATTTTATAAACTGATACCTTTTAAGAAAAATTATTAGAATGTCGTAAGTTTTACAAAATTTGCACGCATTTGCACGCGTTGCAAAGTATTTAATTTGAAAGCTTACTTCGTCTCCATAAACGGCAAAGAGAAAACGCGATCCCCCGCAATCCAATTATTATTTTATTTTAATATTTTAGTAAACGTATCTACGATCATCCGCTTAGAGTTGTTCGAAGAATGGTTCAAATTGAAGAATTTGAAACGAAAGGATTGCGTTAGTGGATTCCCAGAGGTTATTGTTATCGGAAGGAATGTGAGCGGACACTATAGTGAAGGAATTTTAGAGAACTTTATCAAAAATATTGAGAAACGTTGGAAAATGGGCAATAATTATAAAGATAGATTTCTTTCAAAAAATAAGACTTTGTTAGAATTGACCATAGTATTCCCCTTTAATGAGATTGACATTCACGAACTTAAACCCGCAAGAGTTGGAAGGCCATTAAAAAATTTTAATGAATATAGGATTAGATTAATAATTATTATATTAATAAACAAGTAGTCAGTATTGTAAATTATGTTTTATTTATTTTACGAAAATATTTAAAAGTAATTTTTACACAAAATGTCAATTTTTTCAATTTTTTAAAATCGTGCAATGTATATGTTACGGTAAATGTAATAAACTGGTGATTATGTATAATTACCAGTTATTATATACAAGGGTGAATCACGAATCGTGATCAGTAGAGATTACTCTGTTAATAGTTGTCAGATCGAAAATGTTTTTATCACATATATATGGTTTCAAAAGAACTTTCACGTGACTATAGCAAATTTTTTGTAAAAAAAGTTATAAAAGCAATTTTTTGCAATCTCTTTTGCAATTTTTTAAATGTCCTGATACGTTTCCGAATTCGCCTTGAAATCCTCTAACAAATAGGTGTGAAAAAACTATGACTGTATTTGCAAAAAATTGAGGTGACCTTGGGAAATCATAAAAAAAGGAGTTGACGAAAAATTTTCTATAATCACATGGAAGCTCTCTTGAAACCATGCTATACCTGATAAAAACATTTTCGACCGGACGGTTCGTGATTCGTCCTGTATAATCAGCAGTTTATTTGGTAAATGTGATAAATTATTGAATATTTATCAAATTAACCGGGGAGTTCATATAATTCCCAACTCGTAAATGGTGAATGTGCTAAATATCTTGACTGATTGGCAGATTGACTGTCAGGAAGAGATAAAATGAATGTGATACAATTTCTAGAACATTTTCTAGAATCGTTAAGAACGACGGAGACATTTCCAATAAGAATATTAAGTGACTCACCCTATATGTAGAAGTAGAAGTAAATCTTTTTTATTTGATTTTATTGAAAACGGATTTAATTAAAAATTCTCCAAGTTTATTCTATTAAGTCTCCCCTTTAATGGAAAAAGATTATTAATTCGTTGGTAAAAGTTTCATAGGAAAAACAGACAATAAAATAATGTTTAATATCACAGTAGTATTCAATCCATCGATTTTAACCGATGGAATTCTCTCTAACGAGACACAGTCGATTTATTCATTTTTTATCATTAAGAATAGTGTTAAATAAAACTGATATTTAAAACTGTAATTCATACATTCAGTGTTGCCCGGATTCTAACAGTACCAATAGTAAATATTCATTCCAGATAATGTTGCATATTATACTCCTATCAGTGTTAAGTACTGCTGTTATAAATATGTTGTAGGAAATTTTCTATCACAGAAATTCTTTTTCCGAACTAAACTGCAATACCGTCGATACTTGATCGAAGTCGAATAATTCTGGTCAAATAATGCCGAGCATCCCGGCGATTGGTCGAATCCTGCCCGAAAGTTTCCCACTCAATTAAAAGTTATAAATGAGAGTGTTTCAGCGTAAGCCCGCTTCTTTAGTCAGCGGACCATACAGACTGCGATCGAATGACTGAACCAGCAGCCCGTGAAAGAGGCTAAAACTAGGCTAATTTAGATCGTATAGTAGCCACTCATTATTTCTTATTCACTCTACAAAATGCTTCTTCAAGATTCATTCTGATACCAACATTGTACCTAGTAATTAAGCACTGAATAAGGATAATAAGAAACATGTTAAGAAGATCTCAAGAAATATTACCAGTTATAATGAAAATAAGAGCAGAAAGTATATAAAGCGAACTATAAATATATAAAAAGTCTATAAAGCATTGTTAGCTAATCAGCTTAGTTAGTGTGCTGTATAAAAATGCAAAAAAATAAAATACTTTCACGACACTGAAAAATATTTTTGATGACAAATATTACATTTAATGTTACTATCAGTTTAACAGAAGTCTATCATCAAGCAAATATTATTTTAAAGAAGCTTTGTTCTTAATCGCGTCTCTCGTAAAATACGAATAAATTGATAATTCAATAATGCGATATTGATAATTCAATTTGTGCGATTTTTACTATAATATACATGGTGTCCCGAATATAAAAGGGAAAACTTCAGGAGCGTGTAGGAGACCGAAAAACTAAGACAAAAAGTCTTTTAGAGATTTGCTCGTTTTTGCTTCGTTATGGAGAAAATCGCAAAGAAAGACACAAAACAAGTTTTCATTTTTGTACTTATTTATTTACATTTTATTTACGTTATCATCTATGTAAGCTTTGTGTATAGGTCGGTGAGGTACATATGTAGATGCCCGAGAGAGGGCAGGATTTGAGCAGATAAAAGTAAACAGAGATTCAGACAGACAGAGTGACAGTCCCAGTGATTCATTAAAGAATTAATATCTTGATAATTCGTGAGAAACCAATTAATAAACCCTTTAAGTACAGGATGTACAAGTGCAGGGTTCTGTAAAGGAGATCTTGTGTTGAGAGAATATAGGGAAGCGCAAACATTTAAATTGTTGATTCTCTATATTTTTAGGTTGGTGTAGCACGTGGAAAGTACAATTATATGTATATATGTATGTACAATTATTTATTATGTTATTAACAATAAAACTCTATATTTTTAGACGAATCAACCTTGTGTTTTTGCTTAAGAAAGGAGCCCATAAAATACATATTACATCTATTTAATATAGATATTGTTCAAAATGTTGCCCTCTTACAGCAATGCAAGCATTACATCTGGCACTGACTTGATAAATTGTAGCTACACATTGTTCTGGTGATATTTGGTGTACTGCATCTATGAAAGTTTATTCGGTGCCAATCAATTCAAGAGAGCAATAAAGAGACCGAATCATAGATGCAGTACACCAAATATCACCAGAACAATTTTTAGCTGCAATTTATCAAGTCAATGCTAGACGTAATGCTTGCATTGCTGCAAGAGGGCAACATTTTGAACAATATGTACATTAAATAGATGATAACGTAAATAAAATGTAGATAAATAAGTACAAAAATAAAAACTTGTTTTGTTTCTTTTTTTGCGATTTTCTCCAAAACGAAGCAAAAACGAGCAAATCTCTAAAAGACTTTTTGTATTAGTTTTTCGGTCGCCTACACGCTACTGAAGTTTGCCATTTAAATTCGGGATACCCTGTATACTGGAGTCAAAAAATAATATATTCAACAAATTCCCATGAAAACACAGCTTTACAAATTCAGTGATTGTCAAATAAACATCTAAAATTTGTCTTCAAAAATAACAGAAAGTGTGAAGAAAAATTCCACATTACGATACATTTTCAATAGAGAAGTAGGGTAAACTGTACTAAGCCAAAATCGTAGTAAAAATCTTTTTATGTTTTTTTGAAATGTTCAAACGAGCTTAACTTCCTATTATTATAAGCTAATACATATTTTTCAGCAAAATCAAACAGTTTTACGAGTCATAAATCTTTTATTATAAAATATATTCAGTGAATAACAATCGTAGGACAAATAGTACAGTCATTGGCACATATGCTGACAGTCGTACGTGGAACTCTGTTACGAAAACTTACAACGTTGTTTTGAAATATACAGAAAAAGCAATAAAAAATGATTTTGTATACCAGGAATTTTTCATATTGGGTTGGGGAAAACGTTTCTTCGTATTCTCCCGATTACCATGTCATAACTCTGTTAATATTGATCGGATCTGGCATTACTTGAGTGCGTCTGAAAGGTATATATCATAGATATATCATAGAGTAATTAGGAACAAGACATTGTAATATTTGTTTATTTCGTCAAAAGTTATTACGTCTTGAGAATGAGTGAAAACAAGAAACAAATTAGATAGCTTTTGAAACTTTATTACAAAAAAGAAAAGAATACGACTGAAACTGCTAAAAAAAATTGTAAGGTTTATGGACGTGATACAGTATCGGTACGTGTGGCACAAAGTTGGTTCAAGTGTTTTGAATCTGGAAATTTTCATGTCAAAGATACACTTCGTTCTGGTTGACCCGTCACTGAAACAGTCGATGAAATCATGCAAACAGTTGAGCAAGACTGGTACATTAGCAGCCGTGATATCGGTAAGGAACTAAACATTGACCACAAAACAGTTCTAAACCGTTTAAAGAAGGCTGGATACAAGAAATAGCTCGATGTTTGAGTGCCTCACGAGGTAACCTTGAAAAATTTAATGGTTCGAATTTCAATTTGCGAGTCGTTACTAACACGAAACAAAATCGAACCTTTTTTGAAACGGCTCATTACAGGCGATGAAAAATGGATCACGTACGATAATAATGTACGAAAAAGATCGTGTCGAAGCGAGGCGAAGCTCCGTAAACCGTGGCGAAGCCAGGATTGATACCAAGAAAGGCGATGCTGTGCGTTTGGTGGGATCATAAAGGAATCACAGCTGATGTCGTCCGGTCAAACGATTGATGCTAACCTCCACAATCAACAACTGGAAAGATTACGTCAAGCAATTGAGAGAAAGCGACCAGAATTGATAAACAGGAGAGGCGTCGTCTTCATCACACATCTTTGGCGACCCGTCAAAAATTAAGAGCGCTTGGCTGGGAAGTTTTGATGCACCCGCGTATAGTCCTGATATTGCACCAACAGACTACCATTTGTTTCGGTCTCTACAGAACTCTCTTAATGGTGTGAAGTTAATTTCAAAAGAGGCCTGCGAAAATCACGTGTCACAATTTTCCGCCCAGAAATCACAGAAGTTCTACAGTGAGGGGATTATGATTTACCTCAAAAATGGCGAAAGGTGGTCGATCAAAACGGCACATACTTGATTTAATAAACTTCATTTAAAATGTGGAAAAAGCTTGATGCATTTCTGCATTAAAGTACGAAGAAACTTATTACCGATTAAATCAAAAGTGCCAATAACGACTGCAGTGCCAGCAATAGTACAGTTTACCCTAAATGGAGTGGTGGCTCGGTAAGGTAGAGGCTTGGGTTCTTCGAAGGCTTCACTTTTACCGAACAGTCAAACATACACCGTTCGTTCGTGTGTGTGACGCTGGGCCGTACACAACACCGCGTAGTATACGATGTATACATTTTTGCTAGACGACAGAGTAGGGACGTGTGCGACTGAGTAATGCTTGCGAACTCGTGGCGTTCCAGGTCCCAGGCTCTCGCCTAAAGAGCTCCTACTTACCGAACGGCTACTTACTGTAGTGTGGCAATATGGATGACGTCAGCAGGAGTATTCAACACTGGCGACGTAGTCTATTCTGGACTTTCGTGCCGTTCAATGCAACAGAACCGCCAAATGCCAAATCGAGCTGTGCGGGTACGTAGATATGTACATACCTACATACGCATGCATATGCGTGAGCTCAAAACTCTGGTGCACGTAACAGCTTTCATATTTGGAAGAATTGAGTGTGAAATTCATCGAAGTGTGAAATTTTACTGTAGATTCATCTATTTTCAAGTTGTACTACTACTTAGAAAACATCATGCACATTTCGAAACCCTTAATAACTATAAAAAATTCTTGAAATTAATGCTTAATGCTTTTAGTTTTTATGACCTGCACAGCCTTTAGTATTTAGTTTTCTCGCGAGTCTAACAAATTGCAACTTTTAAAAATGTGTTTAGCACATTATCTAGTAAATTAATCTCTCTAACTTTTCAAAGAAACTCAAGATGTTTGGTCCACTATTATAAAAATTATTCTCTCTCGATGAGCGTTCGCATACTCATTAGTAGACTGCAGATCTTTAAGTGAAATTTAAAAATTAACGAAATAGAAATTTTCTAAATTATTTCTAAGAAACAAAAGTTAAAAAAATATACCATAATATACTATACAATAATAATATTATATATGTAAGTCGAAAATAATGCAATAATTCTTTCAAATTCTTCTAATGTCTTTACAGTTTGTATATCACCTATCCATTTTCACCATAAATGCATAAAATCTGTAGTCTAATGACTGTCACAGTATATTTTACTTATGCTTCTAAAAAACTAAAAGATTAATTCTGTTTTAGAATAATTTACAGATCATTATTTATTACACTTACTATCGCATTTGTAAATGATAAAATAAAAAAGTTATTCCGAATTACTGATAATGTATTCGTTGATTCATTTCTCTTTCGTACGATTATCCTGAAAAATTGTGTCGGAAAGTTTCGACTTCGCGTAAGATTCCTTTGCGATGGTAATTGAGGCGAATAATTATGACCAAGCAATTCCGAAGCGAAATGAAAGTTTTGCCGTTTAACTTGTTAATCGTATTTTAAATTTTCCGGTCTTTTGCAAGTAGAAACAGTTGCGGAATGAGGTTCGTTGAAAGAAACACCTTTTCCTGCCAAGTATACATATATGTTATACGTATAATCAATCATTACAATTTGTTAAATAATGAAATATACTGCTTAAAATTAGTATGGCTGGTCGTAGTATTAACTCCTTTCTGTATTTTAACGAGTCAGACTCTTCATGAAGATTTGAATAAAGTCTAACAAGTATGAATATTACGCGTTTCTTTTTAGATGAACTAAAATTTGTTTCGTTTGTAATTAATATTGAAGTATTCAAATAAATGTAGCCATGCAAAAAATATACATTTTCTTTTCCCTTCTATGACATTTTTGGGGATAAAGACGTTTTAATCATTGTAGCTCTAAAGAAAATGGTAGGACAAGGGATAATTATATTAGTGTTTATAAGTATGAACTTTAAAAGGAGGTCGAATCAAATATGATAACTAGACTGCGGATGTTTATGCAATTTGCAACTTTTATAATTAATTTTTAAGAAAGTGGAATCAAATAGAATATTACTGTCAGTGTCAATGGCCTTTGTAGATACAAAATTAATAAAAATCGTGCCAAATTCGATTGAATTTTGTGTTCTAATATTTTTTGAATATTTTTGTACGCCATAAATGCGTAAAGATCCGCAGTCTAATGATAACATATAATAGCCATATATGCATATTACGTACATATACTTGCATAATTTGAGACCGAAAGTAAAATTCTCGTGTAACAAGATAATGTTTTCCATTCATTGCCAAAGGGATGTAGTTGCTTTCTGACGAGCCAATGTCGTCCGACCGGAAAAAATGAAGTAAATACAGTTACCCTCTCTCTCTCTCTCTCTGTCACTGCCGTATTAGTCACGTGACATTGCGACACATGTAGATACGAGAGAAACGAAACGCGTCACGTGACCGAGTCGTGGAGTGGGAGACAAGTCTTTATCAGGCGACACTATGTCGAGCATCGACAGCCAAGACAAAATGTATGGTGGGAGAAGACTGGGGCTGAATCGTGCAAATTTAACTGTACCAATTTTAGTACAATTTAAGCGGGCACTACTTATACAGGATATCCCATTTTATATTCCCAGGGAAAATATCTCGAAAATGAGTGATATGCAAAAATGTTTTAGACAAAAGTTGTATGGTTTCATGAGAAAGACTTTAAGCTGTTATTTATTCAACCTCGAGATCAGCTTAAAATGGCCTACAAAGATCAACTTTGAAGTTTTAAATTGGTATCCATACTCTCCCTCTCTCTTTTTATTGTATACATATATTGCAGGTACATATATGTTTATCTGTAATAATATACAGGGTGAGTCACTTAAGACTTTCGCCTAAAATATAAAATATAGTTATTAGTAATTCCAGAAAATGTTTCAGGAAGAAAATGTTCGATTCCGAGTGGTAATTACTGTGATAGGAAAGTTTTGTTTCTCATGGTTATGTTTTCCATTCGAGCTCACCGTCGATTCTTAAAAGAGACAATAAAAAGTCGCAGGACTTTTAGAGGAGTTGATCTTCAAAATGCACAACTTAAAATATAAATGAGATGCAGAGCTGGGTAAAATAGTATTTTAGATATTAAATAGTAAATAATCATATTTATTTTAAAGTATTCGTACAACTTTAAAAATAAAATATTTTATTTCATTACAAATCTCATAGATTTGCCAATAGTGAAAGTCACAAGAAAAGGGGAAAACGGTATTGAAGCTGCAGTGTTTTTAGTAGAAACTGTTTATTTAATTAGAAAAAAGTAAACACTAAACTGATAAGTAACATTCGAGTGAGCTTTCACGTACACCTTCTTTCCAGAAACATTTTTATCGATGATTGTACGGGCATTATCCAGAATTAAATACAAGAAAATCTCTTTCACTTGTTCCACCATTGCCTGGTTTGTACCTCCTACTTCTTCCAGAGCAGCTGTTAGGAACAGGTATCCGGCGCAGTCATAGAAACACTTATCTATCCAATCATCGCTGACATCCACGTGGAACTTCTAGGGGATCGAATCCTCAAAGGAAATTCACTAAAAATATCTAATTGTGAATGGTGTAGATATGTAGGTATACCTACATATGTGATATGATCATGTGAAGCTCACCTTGAATGACTTTCTCAGATCATGGGAAGATCACTATTACTTTCTATGTTGCCATATAACATACCATGAATATGGCAACGTATAATATCTCCTTCTTCGTAATACTAGCAGCAACAAAAATCCATAGTTTCCCAAACTATTAAGTATACTAAAGTGGTACTCGCTAACAGCACTTACATGTGGGATACACTCAAGTCGGAAAATAAGGTAACGCAGTTAGGTCATATACATACATATATGAAAAATATCTATTAATCTTGAAGCCAGATCAATGAAACTACTTAGTTTATCGAATGAAGACGATGAAGAAAGGAGTTGAGATAAATAATTTAAGATCGCGAGAAGTATTTGCTAGACAGCTTAAACTCCCGAGCACATTCATATCTTCTAGGTCGTTAATATTTCATTAGGGAAACTCGCTTTTTCCAGGCGACATCGTTGGAAGTTAATACGAAGACAGATTCAAGAGTACGTGTATCCATGTATTTGCGTAGATGATCTCTCGTGCCAGCGACCTACCATTAAAACGTTATATATTTCGATTAGTCTGTCTGCATACTCCATACTTCTAAAACTCACGTTCGACCGAAAATTTACCTCTCACATAATATAACAAATAATGTTCCAATGATCGCGGTTCATTTAATGTTATGAATAGATTGCGGTTCGTTATACATTTATTAAGAAATTGGTTGGGTAAAATATAAAACAGTAAAAGATTTAAAAAATTCTGGAATATTGTAATGTCGCTTTTAATATTTTAAGTCGTTAAGGGATGAAATCATTTTTTATGCTATTCCGGCTTCCCACAATCAATGCAAAACATATTTATGAAGAAAATGGAGTCCATTCCACTTTTCTCCAGACATCAGTCAAGATCTGGCAAAAAACGCTCTCGATAACCGTTTGGATCTCATGGAAATCATCGACAGGTTTCATCGACGCAGTTTTTACCGACAATATTTTACATACTCTAGATCAGAGTTGGGCATTAATCGATTAAAATTTTAATCAAGATTGATTGATTAATGTGTTCGATTAAAAAAGGTATTCATTGCAATCGTCAATCGTTGATTAAAAAAAGAGATCATCGAAAAATCAGAGACTGATTCAATCGATAGATGAAGTTAATCGTCAATCGTTGATTAAAAAAAGAGATCATCGAAAAATCAGAGATTAATTCAATCGATTGATGAAGTTAATCGTTAATCCATTTTGTATCAAATTCCACAGAATCATACATCTTTCGATGCGTGTCGTTTTTTCCTGCGTCAACCGATTTCGATAAAATTTTCAGCATGTGTATAACTAACATAGATCTACAAAACATATTTTAAATTTTCATTAGGGACCCAAATAAAAAAGTTTTAAGCATGCTTTCTTTATTTTTGCATGTAACCTGATCAATTGTAATTTTTGAAAATCTTTTTTGCACATCATTTAGTAAACCAATGCTTCTAATTGCTTACAAATAATCAGATCGTTTGGTACAATTATAAAAAAGTTATTTTGTATTAAAGGATGTACGGAGACTTATTTCACTGAGTGTATGCAGGAAGTAGAATTGGTTGATCATGGTCAGACGCGTCAGACGATTCCTATGGAATAGCACGTGTATTCACTGCATATTCAAACTCGATTTTCTCGAAAATGACGCTTCGGATAAAGAAATATTATACCGAATTTTTTTCTTACACTTTTACGCAGAATCACCCCCTGCCTGACTGTACTACGATTTCCAGCCCACCCTGTATATCAATTATTCTTAGGCTCCGCATTGCCAGTGCGTCAAAGCTGACGCACTTCTTATAATACGCACTTTTCTTATGCAAATTAGTCGCGACAACAACATTTGTATCACAACATAGCATGAGAAATTAAAAACAGCCCGGTTATACAACCCCTGGCAGAACGTTTCCGATCGGAGGCATTGATACGAATTTTGGAGAAAACATTCACAATTTAGAAGTATAAAATATTACTTTATGGAGTTCAAACTGATGGGAAATGAAAAGGGGCTTATTGAAGAATGGAAAACAACAAAATAACATAAGCTTCCATTTATTATAACAAAGAAACGAGAAAATAAACAAAATGTTACACGGAAAAAGTTCCCGATTAATAGATCAGCTGGAAGAAAGTTTCCGATTCGATTACCACTGCCCATCACCAAATTTGTGCAACAATTACTGTTGGATGATTCTTATAGAGTCTTTTGCACTGATTCAGTTTTTGAGAAACTTGATTTTGAAAAAAAAACATATTTTTCAACTTTAAACAAATATTGTGATGTCATTATAAAAGATATTGGATTGTTCTTTCAAGCAAAAGATACTGTAGACTTTCCCGAATACAGTGACACCACTTTTGCCTCAATTCTTGAGGATATTTTTCAGTTTATCTAAAAAAATAACGGTCCGGCGTAAAATCTAACTGTATCACGCGATAGAGCAGACTTTTATCTTGAGAAACCACTGTTTAATGTTTGCAACATCAACGTTTTTTCGAATCGAAAAGCAAAATGTCTTCGCCGACATGAGTTGCCGCCAGTGGCGCTCGCCATTAGTGCGGCCGCTCGCCGCGCCGCGCCGCGGCGCATCCCTTCACTGGCGGCAACTCATGTCGGGCGAAAATATTTTGCTTTTTGGTTCGAAAAAACTTCGACGTTGCAAACTTTAAAGAGTGGTTTCTCACATAAAAGTCTGCTCTATCGCGTGATAAAGTTAGATTTTACGCCGGACCCTTATTTTTTGAGATAAACTGAAAAATATCCTCAACAATTGAGGCAAAAGTGGTGTCACTGTATTCGGGAAAGTCTACAGAATCTTTTGCTGCAAAAAACAATCGAATATCTTTTATAATAACATCACAATATTTGTTTAAAGTTGAAAAACATGTTTTTTTTCAAAATCAAGTTTCTCGAAAACTGTGTCTAGGGGAAAAATTAAGGACAGTTTCGGAATCAGCGCAAAAAACTCTGTAAGAATCATCGAACAGTAATTGTTGCACAAATTTGGTGATAAGCAGTGGTAATCGAATCGGAAACTTTCTTCAAGCTGATCTATTAATCGGGAACTCCTTTCCGTACAACATTTTGTTATAATAAATGGAAACTTATGTTATTTTGTTGTTTTTCATTCTTCAATAAGCCCCTTTTCATTTCTCATCAGTTTTAACTGCATAAAGTAATATTTTATACTTTAAATTGTGAATATTTTCTCTAAAATCCGTATCAATGCCTCCAATTGGAAACATTCTGCCAGGAGTTGTATTAGGTCGGAAAGAAAGTTCTTGCGGTTTTTGTTATTTTGATTTTATAATAAAAACCGCAAGAACTTTCTTTCCAACCGAATACTATATTGACAGAGTTGATTATGTACCCTGTTTAATCGTTAAACAGTCAATCAATTCCTAGATAAATTCGAAAAAGTAATCTTAGTAGTGGGATCAAATGAAAACACAATTGTTACATGTAGCTTGTGCTGTTCGTTAATCCTTCCAATCACACGAGATGCAAAATCTGGCACTGTCTTTGCGATCGATGCACGACAAAATGGACTTGGCAACGTTCACAGCTATTTCCTACATTCGTTTTCCTCAATGAACCGAAGCATCATACCCGAAGTGCGTTTCGACATGTGTTCCTTAATTGTTAAGCCCTTTGCACTCTTTATGGGAGTATGGGTGATAGAGCAACTGCTATATTTTTCCTCGTAGGGGACACCGGGGCTAAAAGTTCCCGGGGTAAGTTGTTCCGATCATTAGTTATAAACAAGGAGAAGAACGCGACCTGGTTTTGCAGGGTCCTGAATTCGACTTTAATCTTCTCTACGCCACCACCTATACAAAATATTCACATCATACTGTTTACGGCTGCACTTTACTTTACCGAACTCAAAAGTGCCTTTCTCCTATAAATTAATATGTATTTGGTATGTAATCCAATAAATTACCCGGGGCGGCTGCAGATCGAAGTTTCGATCCTGTAGGATCAATGGTTCAGGAGTTATGCTTGCTTGAAGTTGAGCAATCTGCAGTGTTTTTGATAAGTAAGGGCGCCGCCATATTGGTTTGTAGTGACGACCGTGAGCCGCTTACCGAACGGAGCCGCTAGGTGGTAGTTTGTTCGTGATTAGGTCGGGGGGGGGGGCGGCAATATGACGGCGCCCTTACCTGTAAAAAGAAACACTGCAGATTGCTCTACTTTAAGCAAGCATAACTTCTGAACCATTGATCCTACAGGATCGACACTTCTATCTGCAGTCGCCCCGGGTACAGATCTACTGGATTACATACCAAATACATCATAATTTATAGGAGAAAGACACAAAATTTGAGTCCGGTAAAGGAAAGTTTACCCTTACTTTCCCCTCCATTTCATGCAGGTTTGAATGTACTAGATTATGTATTAAAATAAACCGCACTTTATAGAATTTAAATCACAGAATTTATTCAATAACGAGAAAAGCACAAGTGAAACACGTCTTCATGATTTGAATGTAACACGTCAAGTGAGGATCATTCGGGCCGGAAAATTGAACGATACTATGACAACAATCAACGGTTTTATAAATAAACTGAAATTGAACCGATCGTTCCTTGTGTGTAATAATAGACTCATTTTGTTTGTCACAGTATATTTCAATAGAATGCAAGTAATAAAGGTGGACATAATTATTACCGAAACTATTATTCAGAACATTACAAAGGAATTAAGAATTCCAATGCGAATACAGTAGAACCTCGATTAACCGGATTATAAACAAAGATGTGCTTAAATACGATTATATTATGAAGGGAAATAAATGTTCAAAAATGAATTTATTTTGGAATATAATGTAGGGGAGGTGGTTGGGTTGTGAGACGGGTTGGGGTGTGAGACAGTCGTTTTTATCCATCGCGCAATCGCGATAATTCCAATCTGTCAGCTGTCAAATTTTTGTTTTGACGTCTGCTAGTTTTTGTGCTAGCATCGCAGTGTATAGACGTGTTTCTTATATTATATACGGACATTGTGTGTAAAAATCAATTTCCAAAACTTTTACTCATTTTTTTAAAAACATTATTTTGTTCAGTGAATCAATTGGAAAAGGTGAGTGTGATGCATTTTCATTGAGTGTTTTCCTTATATTTTACGATGAAATATTGAGTTTTGCGCATATACGATAAACACAGTTTTTTTCTGTCACATTCGGAATGACATCATGATTAGGTTATGAGACACCATAGTGGTTGGTTTGTGAGACACTAGTTTTTTGTACTAGAAACGAACTAGAACTGTCAAATACCGTTGTTTGCGTTAGAATTAAGTGTATATTTGTCATTTAACGTTTGTTTTGGTTTATTTTTTGAATTTATAGTCATGTCAACTCCAAGAAAATCGCCCGCAAACAAAGAAATTAATTTTAATGCCGTGCTTAGTGCCGTTAAAGATTATTTGCTGAAGAAGAAAGGCGTAAGAAAGGCTGCCAAAGAATATGGCGTTGATAAGAGTACGTTACAACGTTATTGCAAAGAAAGTTGACAGCCATTTTGACGATATTTTCACAGTTTGCGATGAAGAATGGATGGAATTTTGCACATATCTCATATGCACATACCATCGAACATGGTATATTTTTCGTTATTAACTTCCCGATTTTATAGGGAAGTTATTGTAATTACCCCGAAAATCGAAAATCGATTTTTTAGCAAATCTTCACGTTTCATGGTCATTGCAGTCATTTTAGACTATTTTCAGCAAAATGTTCGTGTGTGTGTGTGTGTGCGTGCGTATGGCCGTTTCTATGTAATCAAATTTTTCGTTAACGTTTTCAGAAAAAGTAACAACGCGATCAGGATGATGAATGATGCAATCGATGTGCCCCGCTGTAACTTAGAGCTGATTAGATTTTGGTCCATATTGGTCAAGTAGTTTTTTAGATTTTTACTTTTTTTTCGAAAAGAGTTGATTCTTCAATGCAATTTATAAGGGAGGACGAAAATTTTCCACCAAAGAACCAAACGCAATTACATAAAAAATTTTTTTCTTAATTTTTTTTAGATTAAAAAAAATTTTTTTTTTAGATTAAAAAAAATTTTTTTTTAAACTGATGCTAATGTTACCGCTTGGAATAATCGAAAGTTATTCCAATGCAACAGTGAATTTATCATCTCTACTCCCAAGAATATGTTTGGGAGAATATCGATGAAATTACAAAAAAAAACGATGTTAGCGATGTTGGCGAAGGAGTAACGAATCGGGCAGTTCTTTGTGTGACTCTTGGAGAGTCACACACCAAATAAAAATCATTAATATCAGTAGCCATGCGTATCACTAACCCTCTCGCAAGAGCAGTCCTACCCGCGAGCTCGCGAAGCGAGCGAGCAATAACAACCCTACTCGCGAGCGAGCGAAGCGAGCGAGCAACAATAGCCCTCTAGTTTTTTTTTTGTTTTTTTCTGTTTTCGGTTTTTACTGATGCTAAATTGCATTTTCCACGCTTCGTTTATATTTTTTCCAATTTTGTGCCGTTCTTTTTAACTTCTTTGGCCATTGAATGTCTTTAAAATAAATAAAAATTTATTTTTGCTTAAAGTTACATGGGTTTTACTTTATATTTTACCACTTTTAGTTGATTTTTTCGAGTGTCTCACAACCCAACCACTTTTTTCAGGAAGCCAAAAAACATGTCCTCGGAAAATTGGTCATAAAATTTGACTTGTTGATCAAATCACTAAACATTTCGCGTATAAAAGTTGCGTATTTCCTTCACCTTTCCAACGGTATTTAAAACTCTTTAATATCTTCATCAAACAAAAAGTTACAGCCCAAAAACAAAACCCGTCTCATAACACAACCATCTCCCTTACATTTTAATTATTTCCTCGGGTCTCGATTATCCATCGGGCCTTAATTTGTCCGTGCTGTTTATCTCCCGATCCTACTGTAATATTCAATTATAAATTGCACAGACGAACGTATAGAATTTTTGAAATGTTAAAAATTGTGCAAATCAAAATTGAATCGGTTTAAAGGAGCGTATGTTCAACGAATTTTTTGTTGTATTTTTACGTTCAAACGAAATAAACAGGTCGACTTTGCTTTTATAAATATGAATATACATGTAAATAACTACGCTAGTGAATATGACCCTTTATTCCGTGTAAGAAAATACTAACATATTTTGTAACCCGCCAGTCATTAAAAACCGCCACAAAACTTTTTGCTTACACAGCATCGGTTGCCGCTGACTGATATCCAAACAATGCATATGTACAAACATGTACAATATTCCATTACGTATTTTGTTATCAATATCAGGGATATGTGGCGCATAAACTGTATGAATAAATAAAAGAATATGCGGTTGAGCATTAATACCTACACTCATATAATGTATTGCGGTAGAATTTATGAAGAGATGGTAAACAACACGAATGAATAGTTGCCATCGCAACCTCGACAAAATGAAATCAATCTTTTTATGAGCATTTTTTTGAAATCATGGCTAATTCTTTTCATATTTACTTTTTACGTTCTTTACACTTGTGTCTTATTTGCGATGAAATTCTGTTCTCATTTTTCATTAATTCATGGTAAAATCTATACGTAATAAAACAGGGTTGTCGCAGCGACCGAATATTCAGTCAATTCTTCTCGGAATTACGAAATTGATAAACGATTTATACATGTGTGTGTTACAAAACGTGCGTTTACGTCGCATTGGATGCGAATGGATGACAGTAAAATGAAAACGATACATATCATGTTTTGTGGAGTATAACAAGATAAAATTAATTATACATTCCATCGTTCCGTTTAATACAAAATAATAGAATCGTATTAAATCTATACAGGAAAGCCATTAGTGCAGAAAATGTTTTAATTTTAATGTAGAGTGAGCTTGTGTAAATGCGAGCCGAACGGCGTATCTTCAGAAATTTATTTTAAAATGGTTGAAATTACACTACTGTTATCATTTTACGATATTGGCATATCCGAAGATGAACTTTCGTTATTTAAACGAAAAGTCAGAGATAGCGAGGAAAATCGGAGAACTCCAATTATATGAACGATTAAGTTTTGCATATGAATTTTTACCCTCCAATGCTTCGAGTAAACGAGAGTCTACATGAAGCCTTTGTGAAGATTTTAGATAAGAGTTAAACGGATACGTAAAATATGGCTTTTTAAACACTACTGGATATTTTGTTTAAATAAAAGAAAATGTAGGGGGAGTTCCCCTAGGACTGGACGGTTTTTCTTAAATAAATAAGAAAAAGCAATGTCTTATTCTTTGTATTCTACATTATTTACAAGTTAACAATATTAGAAATCCAATTAAAGGGATAAAATAATGAACATTATAATAATTAGACTGCGGATTTTTATGCAAAATAAAAATGGTCTGCATCGATTGCAAGAAATAGAAACTAAATTGAATGTTATTTCTTCCCTTAACGATTTGAATAGAGAGGAGAAATTATATATTGACATCTTCAATTTTGGAAATTTTTCAACAGTTTTGAATTTCATATCCTCAATTTTGCTATAAATGTGTAAAGATCCGCAGTCTAATAATAATAGTTAACTGAAATAAACTTTGGTATATGATTTTGAGAGATCATTAAGTACCGAACACAGTAAAACTTACTAACTTAACTCAGTACAGCTTCAGTATAATTTACAGTGATTACGAATAAAATGATCCAAATGTTTTGATTCTCGTGTTGCAAATGATTATTCCGTTGAATTTCACGCAAATGTTTATTTACAATATTTACAACATGGTCACCGGCCGAATTAACATTGAGTGACTGATTACTTCCGAAGCAATGGATAGCGGTAAATGGCGGGAAAACGGCGCGTTTGCAGATTTTCGAAGTGAGCCTTCACGTAGATTTCGTAATCTCTCCGAAGATATGCTGATGTACTAGGCTACTTTGAGTTCCGACCGTGATCGTTTCTGAGTTGATTCTGACCTTTTGACTCGAGTCAGCTCGCTCCTAACCTCGATGATGACGCGGGACGCTCGGCCTCTGGGCCTGTTTTTGGGGGAAAAATCATCCCTATTTGCTGGCGGACTTGAGGGAGGATCGTCCGATACAGCCCCTACCGGTGGAGGAGGAAGTCCCCACCTCAAGTCAAACCGACGGAAAATTCCCAAGCACGTATGTATCTGCGCGAACGGTTATTGCACGTGCGGCACAAGGGATGCGACCTTGGCCGCCGCTTTTGGGGACCATAAGACCCGCTGCGTTCGAATCCGGGATCCTCAAGTGTTTCAGGAACGTTCCACTGGTGAAAGTCGCACTGATTTATTTACGACCGTTTTCCTGTGCCTTAAGCTAGAACCCCCGAGTGCCTTCAGTGCGGCAACTCGAGAATTAGCGTTTTTTTAGGCATTCGAAGGAAGGTCAAATCGGAGAAAGGGGTTCGGATGAACAATGTCCTCCAAACTTGTATTTTAAAAACACCTTTTATGGCTATTTGCCTCATGACAGGCACTTCGAAGAGACCAAATTCTAGGAAGGAAATATTCTACGCTTTGGGGAAATACAGGTCTTTGTGCGGAATCAAACACAAACGTTCTTCGTTGCTTCCCAAACATACTGCGCAGAGAGTCTCCTGTTCTAGGTTTATCTCTTCTGGTTTCAACTTATTAAACTTATTTCCTAAGTTATTATTCATGTGTTTAGATGCATCTTTTTCCAGTGAAATCAAAATAATAAACAGTATACCAAAGTATACAGTATACCAGTATATAGTATACCAGTATAACAGTATACCAGTGTACCAAAATAATAAACTGTCCGATAATAAGGGAAACCTTTCTGCCCGGAACCAGGGGACAGTGAACGCACTAACCAACCTTTTTTTTAGAAAACCAGTGCACTGTATACACAAAACACGAAGTCTTTTGGCCAAGAAAATGGATAATTATAATCCGTTATAAACCGTCATTTGAGGAAACCAAAGAAACAATTATTTATGTATATTGGTCCATTTAAAGAAACTATTTATGTAAAAAAAAATTGATTTTAGGAAGTAGAAAATCAAATGAATCTTAAATATACAAGATACAATTGTTTGCAATCCATTGTATTATTATCGACACAAATGAATCAGTGCTTAGTTATTTCATTCTAAAAATCAGTCCAATCCTAAAATTAAGATTTCTACAGTAAATTGATAATGAAGCCTATTCGGACTGAATATGAAATATGGTTAGACTCCATTCTAACAATGGTACCATTTCTCTCATAGAACTAATTTCACCAGGTTGTTCTAGCTGTTCCACCAACTATACATTCCTATCTATCGATTATGATGGATAATGAAGCCGTTCGAGATGGCTCAAAGTTATGATTGACTCGAAAAGCCCGAGCCTCTTTGGAGCCGGTTCGAATTTAATTGTTCCGAGAAAGACTCGAACTAACTGTGTCTTTCCCGCAGTCATCGGGTCAACAAGGGACTAATCATATCGGTATGCCATTGATATAGCATTCACTTATACTATGACCCCTGAAAGTATTCGTACGTCCTTTAAATCGTAATCACTTTTTTAAAATTGGACCAAACAAGTTGGGTTTTTTGAGCAATTAGAAGCGTTGATTTACTAAATGACTAAGATTTTCATTACGGGCTCAAATAAAATAGTTTCAAAAAGTGCCTTCTTTATTTTTTCATGTGAAATATTTTATTTGAGTAATAAAAATTTAAAATATGTGCTTTGTAGATCTATGTTAGTTATACATATGCTGAAAAGTTCACGTACTAATTGAGGACGTGTATACCGCGGGATAATTAAAATAAACACACGCACATATATTCAATTACTGGACAGCGGATTTTATGCATTTATAACAAAAATGAGTAGGTGCAATTTGGAAAAGTAAAAACATTAGAAGAATTTAAAAATACTGTTATATTATTCTCCATCCATTATATACATTAAAAAGGAAAATAAGTTTTTATTTCACTCTAGTCTGTTACAATTTAGGTAGAAAATTTTTCAATAATATTATCGTAATTCGCAAAATATGCATGCAAGATATTTACTTCCAGATTAGAAATACTATACAAATACGATATTTCTATATCACAATATACGTACATATATCACATTCTGACTATGGCTACAAGACGGCAAGATCTAATAAACATTCCATGGAAAACTGAAGTCGATGAGCCGAATTGTCCAGATAGAAATTCAGCGAATAACTTGTAAATAAACTTTGCCCGATGGAAAATTACTTTTTCACTTTTGTTCTTGTTACATAGCGTGCCAGCCGCATAGACACGACCCAATAAACTGTTTATTCTTCATTCGCAGTTATTCCATTGCATTTTTGCATACTACGTTGTCAAAGCTTTTGCTCATTAAGGCACCTGCCGCGCGAAATCTCTCTAAACACAGAGAGTGGTCGTGTTGTGTTTGTCACTCGCTCCGCTGACAAGACGTGAGAGAAGTAGCTGTTAGATCCTCCCAGCCTTCTACCCTCTTTTTATGCAGTTAGAGAGATTTCATCCAAGGTAAACTTTGTACACGAGTCAACGTATGTTAAACTGCATAGTGTATGCCACATGGTCGTCAACTTTTTCAAACATTCAATCATTGAATTCGTACGTATTACTGCGGACAAAAAAGAGCCATGCTGTAATTACTGCGTACCCATTAACGCGGATTGGAATTCGAAATATACGAGCGTACAGAAGCAAACTACGTATCTAGGCATACAGTAACAAATAACTTTTCTATTTATTACATTTTAAATGAAAAAATCTTTTATTAATTGAAGGCGTGTATGGATAAAGGTGTCAAGTTTGTTTTCTGTAAAAGAGTTTTTAACAAAATATGTTGTCCTTTTTTGATGAATGAAGATAATTATTATCTTTTTTTTTGGATTAGAGATTAACCATAACAATATATATGTAATTGATTTGTGTTATTATCTTCATTCATCAAAAAAGGACAACATATCTTGCTAAAAACTCTTTTACAGAAAACAAACAATTTGTTACTTGACACCCTTATCCATCCACCCCTTCAAGTGTAACACGGTAGTATAATGTCATATAAATAACAAAATACATTCTTTTAATAAATATTTGAGTAATATTAGCTGTTAGAGCTGTTAGATCCATCCATCCTTCTACCCTCTTTTTACCACGTTTTTATTAGCTCGCTTTCTTGTTTGTCTGTTTGTCTGTTTGTTTGTTCGGTGGCAAATTTTGCAATTGATTTTAAACTAACTTCCTGATGAGCTAGAGACTTGAAATCGGTTACATGGCTCAGAACTGGATGACAATGCATTATTCAAAAAAAAATTTTTTAAAAAGTCTATCCGTTTCGGAGAAATAACAATTAAATATTTACCTGTTCACCCCCCCCCCGCGAAACCTACGTCATCGCGTTCAGCGATTGCCATGCCGCGCGACAGCGCTCCCTACTCCACTACCCGTTCCCTCTCTGACTCATCCCACTCCACTGACCCGCTTCGCACCGAGGAAGCTCAGTGTGCGTCAGTGTGCGTCAGTGTGCGTCAGTGTGCGTTTGAGCTCCGTGCGGTGTTTACAAAGTTACTACGTATTATTATACTATAATGTTTGTTAACCAATCGAAGGGACAGTTATACCGAGATTTTCGGTCGAATCTTTATCTTTGACATTTTACCACGGCGTTTCGATATGATGCGGTCGCAATACCGTCTGAAATTTACTACATGTCTCTGTTATAATCTCGAAATAATGTCTACAAAAAAGGAGCAGTTCGTTAATGATGATTTTCACAGAGAAGTCGCCAAATCACCAGGTATGCCATTAAATATTTTACCACGTTCTTATTAGGTCGCTTTCTTGTATGTCTGTTTGTCTGTTCGGTACAAATTTTACAACTGATTTTAAACTAACTTCTCGATGAGCTACAGACTTGAAATTTTAAACATAGCTCAGTAGTATATGACAATGCAATATTTAAAAAAAAATTTTATTTATAACAGCCTACGCGTTTAGGAGATATAAACTATTAAAAATTTAACCGTTACACGTCTCCGCGCGACGACCGGTAGTACCCCTCGGTTCCCACTCTGACTCATCCCCACTCCACTGACCCGCTTCGCACCGAAGGAGCTCAGTGTGCGTTCGAGTTCCGTGCGGTCTTTACAAAATTAATACGTTAAAGGTCGTCGCTCACTAGAACGCACCGGCGCCCACCCGGCACCGCGCGGCCTCAGCTGTTTTGGATTTCTTCTATGTATTTTAAATGGATGTGCGCACATCAATTAAAATACATAGAAGAAATCCAAAACAGCTGAGGCCGCGCGGTGCCGGGTGGGCGCCGGTGCGTTCTAGTGAGCGACGACCTTAATACGTAGATTCTCCGTCGAACCTTTATCTTTGACATTTTACCACGGCGTTTGTTTTCGATATGACGCGTTTGCAATACCGCCTGAAATTTACTACATGTCTCTGTTATAATCTCATCAAAATGTTTAAAATCGATTGAAAAATTTCACACACACACAAGAATAAAAAACAGAAAATAATTATTTAAATAAAAATAAATAAAATAAAATAATTTTTCCTAACCCCATACAGATAGTCCTGAAAATTTATGATTGTGAATTTTTAATAGCAATGAAAATACTTGTAAGATTTAAAACGAAAAACGTGGGGCGCAAGATAATAGTAAGGAGTGTAGAGAGCTGTTGTTGAGAAATCTCACACAACAGTTCATATCATTTGCAGTGCAATAAAATGGTTAGTGACTTAGGTGAACAATTCAATCATAAATTATCTATTGCATGCGCCCCACGTTTTTCGTTTGAAATCTTACAGGGATTTTCATAGCTATTAAAAATTCACAATCACAAATTTTCAGGACTATCTGTATTATAGGGTTAGGAATCTGTACGGGGCTAGGAAAAATTATTTTATACTTTTTAGTCCGTGTTAAAAACGTGGTATATTAAAAAATTTTTATTTAAATAATTTACTTGAATTAGTTACAGTGTAAAATAAAACTTTCATTATCTGTCATTATATAAAACACATAAATATATTAACGCAATGTATTTTTAAACTAAAACACATGTTACACCCCATTTCAAAATTATGAATTCGATAAGCATATTGTAAGTACGCAGTGTATGAAACAACAATAATCCATTGCGACAGCGTCCAAACATTAATACGAGTAATGTCGGTAATGTTTGTGATTTCATATCGTATGCGTTCCCATTATTGTCTACAATCTCTTCGATACACAAACATTTATGCGATAAGTACAAAGTTTGTAAATTTGATCAGTAGAAAGTAAATTGCTTGGACTTTGAAGGCACGAAGGTTCTTATTGTAACTTATAGATTGGAGATTCCATACATCTTTCGTTGAAAGCAGCCATCTGCTAGTCATGCGATTATTTTTCCGAGTGCTTACATATAGGTCGTGTCATTTCCATTAATTCGGATCGTTTAGAGTGGAATGGAACGTTCGATCGATTGCACCGGAGAGCAGAGAGAAACGGGCGCGAATGTAATTGTAAAACGTGCTCTCGTTTTCGCATCTCCACAACGACCAGTGCGTGAATTACGACTCGACCGTGATTTCGTCGCTCTCCCAATTTCGAATGCGGCGTCAATTTATTATACGCTCGGCAAAATAGAACGTATCGAGGAAAAATTTTCCGTTGAATGGATTCGTCGTGCTTTCAAACTGCCGTATTTCGCGTCTTTCTTTTAAATTGCATCACAGCTTAAAACATATACATCGAAACAATATTTGTAAACGTGAATATACAAAAAATCGAAAGTCACTGAAGTAAATTCGCTGAAACATCGAATTATAAGGCATGAAGACAGTAATAGGGTTTATACAAAAACCGACTTTTCAAAAACCGGTTTTCGATTTTTAACTTTTCCATGAAACCGGTTTAAACCGATTTCGAATTTTTACAGATAAAAACAAAACATATTTTCAATTTAAAATACAAGTTTTTAATTTTTTTATCTATAATAATTCAAAAATAGTTTCGTCCTGATTGGTCCATCTATCTAGTGTATCGGTGTATGGAGTAATCGGTGAACATACGTAGAAAAAAAGCGAAAAAAGGCACATCGAATTGAGTAACCTCCTCCTTTTTCGAAATCGGTTAAAAATGGGAAAAGATTTTAAAAATTCAAGAATGCTGTAATGTTGTTTTTAATGTAACAAAGTCGTTAAGGGATTAAATCAATTTTTATATTATTACTGCTTTCCACAATCAATACGAGACATTTTTATTTTGTATAAAGATCCGCAGTCAATAAGTATCTTGTAAATAGTCGAAGCATAAGCCAGTATGTATACAGGGTGTCCCAAAATTCCTGAACATCCCGGAAATGGGAAATTTCTGAGACCATTTGAAGCGACATTTTCCTTTGCAAAAATGTTATCCGCGGCTTTGTTTAGGAGTTATTAACGAAAAACACGGACCAATCAGAGCGCGACCTAGACGCGAGTTGGCACAGTCAGCCAATCGACAGTTGGCGCGCCATGACAACTATGCCATCTCGCGTCTAGGTCGCGCTCTGATTGGTCCGTGTTTTTCGTTAATAACTCCTAAATAAAGCCGCGGATAACATTTTTGCAAAGGAAAATATCGCTTCAAATGGTCTCAGGAACCACCCATTTCTGGGATGTTCAGGAATTTTGGGACACCCTATATATACAGGGTGGCCCACATAACTCTGAACAGCTCAATATCTCGAAAACTATGCCATCGATTTTAAAGTTCTTAGCCTTAAATTGCATGGAACTGAAGGGCCTTTCTGACTACATAAACGTGAAGTGGCCTCCCTTCCCCTTTAACGGGGGAGGGGAGGTACCTTTGTGATTTTAAATGGAACCCACTATAAAATGTTACATATTTAGATTCTACCGGAAAAAACAAGTCAATTTTGTCTGAAACATTTTTTTGTCAGATACTTCCATGATGAGATATAACAGTTTGAAGTTTCGAGTTGTAGGTACTTGAAGCGCTCGGAAATAGCGTTATGGAATTATACGCGTTTGAGTCCTTTGCTTATTCATGAAGAAACACAAACAATAATATTTACAATTCTTGAGTTTGACTCACTTATCTATGAAAACGTTTTCAGTTTAGAGCTGTTATTCAAGCAGTAACATTGTGATTATGGCTACTTTTAACACAGAAGTGAATATGTTATTAACGTTAGGTGAATGCCAAAAAAATTATCGGCGTGCAGCAGTGATGTATTTTGAACGTTATGGTATCAAAAAATGTCATGCAACATTTCATAATTTAGAAAAGCGGCTTCGCGAGCACGGTGAATTGTGTAAAAAAACTCGCAATAAACCTAGAGCTGTCACTAATGAAAATAATAGTGCCAGTATTCTTGCTGCAATTACATTAAATCCTCATATTAGTCAAACATCACATATTAGTCGTTCATCAATTCAACGAATTTTTAAACGGCAAAAGTATCATCCATATCACATGGTTTTATCACAAGAGCTTTCGATAGCAGATTACGATCACCGCGTAAGATTTTGTGAGTGGCTGCAGGGTGTTGTGGGAAATGACTTTTTGTGCAAAATACTTTTTTCCGATGAGGCCACTTTTATGAATTCAGGGCATGTAAATAGACATAATCTGCATTATTGGGCCGTGGAAAACCCAAATTGGATGCGATGTGTTCCCTTTCAACATCGATGGTCTTTAAATGTTTGGTGTGGCCTAATAGGAGATTTTGTGATTGGACCTTATTTTTTTCAAGAAACTGTAACATCTGCAAGTTGTTGTGATTTCTTAAAAAATCATTTGCCTGCGCTTTTGGAAGATGTGCCACTGCACGTTAGAAGAGAAATGTGGTTCCAACAAGACGGCGCTCCTCCACATTTTGCAATCATCACCAAGCAATTTTTGAACGAAAAATTTGGGAACAAATGGATAGGTCGTGGGGGACCTCGTCAATGGCCTCCTCGATCCCCCGATCTAACACCATTAGACTTTTTCTTATGGGGATATGTAAAGGACAAAGTTATGTTTGAATCACCGACGACAAAAGAGTATATGAAACAAAGAATACGTGACGCTTGCGCTTCAGTGACTCCCGAAATGTTAAAAAATGTTAGAACAACTTTGATGTTTCGAGTAAACAAATGTTTACAAGCCCGTGGTGGACATTTTGAACATTTAATTTAAAGTACATTTTATTTTTTCACGAATAAGCAAAGGACTCAAACGCGTATAATTCCATAACGCTATTTCCGAGCGCTTCAAGTACCTATAACTCGAAACTTCAAACTGTTATATCTCATCATGGAAGTATCTGACAAAAAAATGTTTCAGACAAAATTGACTTGTTTTTTCCGGTAGAATCTAAATATGTAACATTTTATAGGGGGTTCCATTTAAAATTACAAAGGTACCTCCCCTCCCCCGTTAAAGGGGAAGGGAGGCCACTTCACGTTTATGTAGTCAGAAAGGCCCTTCAGTTCCATGCAATTTAAGACTAAGAACTTTAAAATCGATGGCATAGTTTTCGAGATATTGAGCTGTTCAGAGTTATGTGGGCCACCCTGTATTTAAAGGTATCAATACTTTTTCATTTTAATACAACTTCCTAATGCACCTTCTATTTATAGATACATTTTATAATACATTCTATTTATATTCTTGGATCTAAGGAATACTTTTTTAGAGTCAGGATTTTCTTTAGATTTTTTCCAAGCCTGGAATAGCTAAAAAATTAGGTGGAAAATACATGCTTGTATTTAACTCGAACTTTACTATTTTACCTCGATACTTAAACATTTCTTCCGACCTAGAATAATTCCATTCTGTATCATTTCTTTTTTCATTTCATGGATATGAAATTGATAGAATACCTCGTACAACACCTAAATGTTTAGTAATTGATTAGATAAATATTAAAAAAATTATTTAACAATATTATTAAACAATAATATTATTATATTAAACAATATTTTGAATACAGCAATTTTTAGTGTAGCCTCAGGGTTACTATTCGAGTGCTCAGGGTTCAATTTAAAATAGCAGTGCAGTAGTGCCCGGTTAAATTGTCCTCCAATTTGTACGATTAAATTTGCACGAACTAGCCCTATTTTCTCCCACCCTTTATTTTACTTTCCCTCGCTATATCTATTCTCGTAATTTATACAGCTCGAGTCAATTCGTGAAAGAAAAACGCTACTCTGTTACGCAGAAAATTTTTAATTCCGGGTTCCAAACTGTGCAAATTAAAGTGAGCACTGCTGTAATACATTTTCCTTCCACGCCTACGTTTCGAGCGAATGGCCTGTCGCGGTCGGAAAGGTAACGGGGATAGGGTAACTACATATACCGCTAACTGCGGTACAATACTTCAATCGTAGTTTATTTTAACATTATTCCTAAATTCATCATGAAATAGTAATATGTGTAAACATTTTATGGAAGAATGATGTGTTCTGAAGACAAAAAAAAATTGGTGCCCCGCAAAACCTAATCCAACGTAAGAAAATATTAAAACATAAAATCGATGACATTTTGTACAATTTAATTATGTCCCTCGGGTCTCGATTATCCATCGAGCCTTAATTATCCGGTCTCTTTGTCCCCTGATCAAGCTGGTTAATCGAGGTCCTATTGTACAATATAAGAAAATATTAAAAAATAATTACTTAAATAAAAAAAATGTTTAATATACCACGTTTGTAAGACGGACTAAAAAGTATAAAATAATTTTTCCTAGCCCCGTACAGGTAGTCCTGAAAATTTGTGATTGTAAATTTTTAATAGCTATGAAAATCCTTGTAAGTTTTAAAACGAAAAACGTGGGGCGCATGCAATAGATAATTGATGCAAGAATAGTTCACCTAAGTCACTAACAATTTTATTGCACTGCAAATGATTGAATTGTTGTGTGAGTTTTCTCGACGGCAGCTACTCTCTACACTCCTTACTATTATCTTGCGCCCTAGGTTTTTCGTTTCAAACGAATATACAATGTGGTTATTAATTATATTATTTTATGTTTTGCTATTTTGTCAAGATATAAAGGTGACTTTGAGTTTTTGCATTATAATATGCAATATTTAACTATATGTATAATTCGAAAGAATATTGAATGCTGACAATGACTAAAAATCAATTTATTATAGATATACGGGGTCAGAAACTAATAATTACTAAGAATTTCTTTTAGATAAGGTAGAGTGAGATAACTCCGTCTACAAGGCAAGTCTGTTAATTGGTTATTTTTAATATAATTTGAACGGAATGTTTCAAGCTTGTATTTATTAATGTAGTATAAGTATGAACTATTCTACATAGATGTCGCCCGAGAATAAAGATGTTTTCCTCGCTTAAATCAATCAATGCCAAACAGTCACGTGCAAGCTACACGTACAACTTTGAGGTTACCTTGAACGAGCAATAGTTTAAAAGTTATTAATATATTCTGTGTTGTTATTTTTGGTAAGTACAGCAAATATTGATGTAGGTTTACATTAAATAAACCGTTTTCATTGTATTTTTTAAAATTTGTTGAGAAAAACGCTAAGATGATCTTACCCCGTAAATATTACTTCACGGGGCAAGTCCGTACTATCACGGTGGCGTAAGTACGTACTGTATGGATAACTATAAAACTAAACAATATATTTAATGCAATAACAAGCATTTTGTAGCAGGCTTGATAATAATTCTTTTCTTGCCCCGTAGCACTTGAAACAAGGTTTGAAAGCATTTTTAAACTCTGTTTTAATTTCACTGTATCCCCATTCATATTTCAGCATAAAAGTACGTTTGTTTAAAAATGGATAACTATAAAACTAAACAATATAATTTAATGCAATAAGAAGCATTTTAAAGCAGGCTTGTTAATCATTCTTTTCTTGTCCCGTATCACCTGAAACAAGGTTTGAAAGCATTTTCAACTCTCAGAGTCGGACTTGCCCCATTTTCGGGGCGAGTGCGTCCTAGTTGACATTTTGTACAATATAATTTTCCAGCAAAATTAGAATCCCATATTATATTAATTCAGGCCTGGCCAACCGAAATGGTTTCACGGGCCACTTTGATGATGCGTAACGTTACAACGGGCCGCACTTTAGGTAAACATGCTTTTAAAAAATGTAATACAAATACAAAATGAATAAAACTTTATTGTTATACACTATGATTCAATATAATTATCTCTCGAGTCTTAATTAATGAGATATTTGTTCATCCTTTCTTTCACTTAATTTTTGTAAATCTATATTTATGTTCGACGTTGCACATCTTTTGTTAGCTGTTTTTCTAAATTGACATCAGTTAATGCAGCACGTGATGAACTCTTTTCAAATTTCATCTTCGAAAAAAATGTTTCACAAACATATGTGGATCGAAAAGCACTTACAATTCGTTGTGCAAAATATCATAAGTTGGAATATCTCTCGGATGTAACATAAGTATTGTAAAAATTAATTTTTGATGTGGACGCAAAAATTTGTTTCATTTCATTGTTGCACTGTAACTCAATTATACCAAGGTATCAAAGATATCAAATATACATGGAGCTGGAGTTCGTAGTCGCACTTGCACATTATAACAATGACACTTCATCTATTTAATATCTTTTGTATACATATAACGAGGAACAACAGTTCCAATAGAAATATAAAATCGCCCGGCGCGGCGGGCCGTGTGTTGGTCAGGCCTGTACTAATTCATCAGTAATAACTGTGACAAGAGTTTGATACCAAGAAAGTTAAGTTTTTACATACCAGACTGAAAATACATCAGTTTAAAGTCCAACTTTGGAGAAACTAGGGCGGACTTACCCCACTCCACCTTACAGTAAGATAGGTTTTGTATATGAATCACGTTGTAGAAAGCAGAATTAATATTTTACATTTCGCTTTTATTATACTTTAAAACATACCGAGGAATCACAAATCCGGAAGTTTTAATCACGCGACAAAACATGATTCGCAATCGAATCTACGACCCTTGAGAGTTACGAGCTGAAATTGTATTCGTACGCAAAGTTTAACAGGCGCATATCGGCTGCGCTCCTCAAATCTGTGTGACAAAATCACATGAAAATACACTAGAGGGATACGAGCTCACTGAGCGAGGTTAGTTAAATCGCAACGAAATTGTTTCAACGGAAACTTTGCGCTTTGCTGCCACCAATTCCAATCAATGGATTCGAAATATGATCACTGTCGATTCAATTTTTATGCCCCTTTCAGTTCCATCGATTTATGAATTGACGGTATAAGAAATTAAGACAGTCAGCAATATTATCAAATATGTGTAATGTGCAATGTAGAAATATATTGTTCAAGAAGGTTGTTAAGAATAATAATAGCCCACAGGATTACGAAAGTTGTTAACCTTTCTTCCTAATAAAGTAATCTATCTAATAGAGTAATTAATATTTGCCCTACAATATCGAGTCGGACTTGCGATGAAAATTTTGAACAGGGAACAAAATTCCATTTTGTTGTTGTTTATATATTACAGAAAACATAGTCATACCATAAATATAAACATATGTTTTTTCTACAAAATTCTGACCGATGAAGAGAATTTATAATCACTAGACTGCGGATCTTTATGCAATTTTGGCTTCTGAAAATTTTCAAAAAATGCTAGGATATAAAATATGATTAAATTTAGTACGATTTTAATTTATTTCAGATCTAGAAAGGCTACTAACACGGAAGATAAGATTCTATTTTATTCCATTTTCTGAAAATTCGTCCACAAAAATTGAAAATTGCATTAACATCTACTAACACTACTACATCTACTACATCTACATCTACTAATCACTATAATCACAAAATAAATAGTTGTGAAAGGGGTTAAAGACCTTTAATAACTAGACTTTCATATGAAGGAACAAATGCATTGAAAATGAAATTAATTGCCTTCGTCAAATACAATGACATACTTCTTACGATGCAACGATCTAAAGTATGATCTTGATTAATACTTGTAAAATATATGTAAATATGTAATAATAATATGTGAAAATTGTAGAATGATACATTAGAATGTAAATATAAAAATCTATAAAGGACAAAATAATGCTTATCAGACGTGTACGCATTTTCCCGTTTATTACATGTGTAAAACTGTCTCAAGAAAAGGTAGTTATTTGGAACAGTTGGATCACCACCAATTTTTTCATGGACATCAAATACGTTATCTGGGGTGTGATTCAAAGCAACTTTTTCGTATACATGTTACCGTCGCTCGATATTTGTGAAAAACCATTAGGTTCACTTCTTGGGGCGGTGGGGGCAGGGGGCTTTGCCCTAAATCACGAATTTGGCCATTTAAAAGGGCAGAATTCACTGGTGTGGGTATTCGTAGTTTTTTGCAAAGAACGTCCGGCGCGGTGTATAGGTAACATGCATAGGAAAAAGTTGTTCAAAATCATACTGGCGAGGATCCTCCTATTCCGAATAATCACGCCAAAAAATGAACCAATTTTGATTGTTTGAAAGTGAGTTCCCCTAGTGTACCAATAAACCATTAACGTAATCATATAATTATTCCATGACTTTAGTAGAAAAATTAATTTATTCTCTTTTCCCAATGAACCAGGAGGAAAGAAGAACCTACCTTTATTTTTCAACAATACGTGAAACCTTTATTTATCTACGTGTACATTTTTGCATTTTAGTTTTATATAAATATTATTTATGCCCACGTTTATAGTAATTACTTGTCTCTCTTCTGAAAATGTTTATATTATTATATGCATAGAATGATGAGTAGACCGCGGATTCTTACGCAAAATATAAATGGTTTGTTTTAATTATAACGAACTGGAACGAAATAAAAATTTTGTTCATTCTATAATAATTTTAATAAGTCAACGGTAATATATCAACATTGCTAAATCCCTTTTATCTCTCTCACGTTTTATATTTCAGCTACTCATTTTTATTATAAATGCATAAAATCCGCTGTCTAATGATCAGTAATTTGTAACATACACGTATTTTCCGGACTATCGTTCCTAACAATAATATTCCGCATCATGTTTTGTTAAGGTTGTTAAAATAATAAAATGGTAAATATAATAGACCATATTGGAAACGTAAATTTACTTGTGTCGCTATAATCAAATACAAAAAAGACGACTGCTATCATTTAGAGTGTGACAAAACAAAAGATAGTAAATATGACTGAACAGGATTAAAAATATCAAACATTTTGAAAATTTAAGCCGAGACAAAAAAAGTGTAGACAGTAGAAGATTGATCAATTCTATGAACGGACATCACTCACGCAAACATTTCATACTGCATTGTTCTATGCCGACAATGAAGGGTTCTTCTAACAGTGCGAAGCGCTCATGCTGCAGTGGTGCTCCACGTAGCGGCATGCAAATCAACATGAACTGCGTCACAGTATTTCAAGTTTCATACTGTTTTAGGTTCAACGTTAGGTTCATATTTAGTGTTAAATACAGGGACCAAAAATAACAGTTATTCTAAAATTTTCTACGATAAAAATCATTAATAAAAAGTTGATTATTATTAAAATTTAAGATAATATACACAAAATATAAAGAAAAATATTTGACGAACAAAATGATTAAAAAATATCGATTTTTATACTTTTTGGTTACAAATAACAGTTATTAGTGTTCAAAAAATTGGATCCTCCTCGATAACTGTTATCGACGAAGAAAAACTGTTTCGATTGCTCAAAGCAGTTATCGATGAGAGAAATTTATTTCAACCGCTCATAACAGTTATCGATGATCGAATTTCTTTTCACTTGTTCATAATAATTATTGATGAGAAAATTCATTTTGGTTGCTTCTTTAATTATTGAGTTGTCTAATTCTTTTTCGGATGGAGCAAGCCTGTGAAATTCATTGAGAAGGTTTCGTACAACATGACGAATAAACAGACCATAAGAACAACACACAATCTGTTTGTTTGTCACATTAAATTTTGATAGTAGCAATTAATTTTACGAATAAAAAAATGAAATAAGTGATTGTCTACCATTTGAAAATTGTATTATTTAATAATAACTATTACAAATTTCCTTCATCAATAACTGTTATGAGCGATCAAAACAAAATTTCTCTTATCAATAACTGTTATGAACGATCGAAATAAATTTCTTTCATCGACAACTGTTATGAGCAACCGAACTAAACTTCTCTCATTGATAACTGTTATGAGCGATCAAAATGAATTATTCTCATTGATAATTGTTATAAGTGATCGAAATGAATTTCTCTCAACGATAACATTTACCAACAAGAGACAAAATTTTCAGTTATTTATAATCCTTATTTGTAACCAGTACGATTTTAGTCAATGAAATACATACTTGTTGTTCTACGACTTTTTTTCTTTTTGGTTATAACAGTTATGGTCCCTGGTTAAATAAAACTTACTGTAATAACAGTATTTCTAATCATGGGAAGAATAAATGCAATACGAAACAGAAATTTTAATCAATTTTATATTTACAGTGGATCCAGAAATTATACATCGTCGATATTTAAACTGCGATCATTTTGTTGAAAACAATAATGCAGCAATAAAACTAGACTCAGTTTGAAGCTTAAAGCTGAAATACAACAAGACATTAAAACGACACGACTATAATACAAATGAAAAAAAATTGTACTGTTGTGAAACAGAACTCTTGGATACACCTCAAAAATTTTAGATATGAATAATAAGTATACGGCGGATCTTGATGCATTTATAGCAAAATTGAGAAGGTGAAATTCAAAATTGTTGAAAAATGTTTAAAATTGAAGATTTCAATATATGATTTCTCCAGTATTAAAATCATTAAGGGAAGAAATAGCATTCAATTTAGTTTTTAGTTCTTACAATCGATGCAGACAATTTTTATTTTGCACAAAGATCTGCAGTCTAGTAATAAGATATTTTTTCTCTCAACATTTCTGTCTTTCGAAATTCTAGACTTTCTTTACATCGCATCCGATATTAAAATCAAACGCAGATTCATTCATGAAAAAACTGTCGAAGAAGACAGATTCCGAATCTTGCGAATACGAATCATCGCGGTAAAAAAAAAAGTAAGCGTTTGCTGGTCGCAAACCAGGACTAAAAAGTACAGAGAAAATCCACAGTTGTTTTTCTACCTATGCTGCGTCAACTGGGTTTTTGTAAGCAGCATTACTACTTTCGTATGTAACGCGCACGACGACGCAAACTTCACTGATTATGTTGATTTTGCTGTCTAAAATTGTTTTTGTGGAACCGCAGATGGTTAACGGTACTAATGTACTTACAGAATATGTATATGAAATGTAAAAACTTTAATGTTAATTTAGTTTCTCGCGGGGAACACAACGAAAACAGCGGTTCTTGTTTTCTCTGACCATGCTACACCTCGCCAAAAAATCTGAAAAAATTCATGAACAATACTGACTGCGGATGTTTATGCAATTTTTAATATTTTTTGGCAAAAATTTAAAGTAGTGGAATTAGATACAATCTTATTTTCAGTGGTAGTAGCCTTTTTAGATCTGGAGTAAATGAAAATCGTACCAAATTCTATCGAATTTTACATTCCAGCATTTTTTGAAAACTTTTAGATGCCATAAATGCATAAAGATCCGCAGTCTACTTATAACTATACACTGATACTGTAAAATATAAATGATGTCGCTCTTAAATTTCAATGCGATATCTGCATTTTTCTAATTTCTTTGTGGAGGTTGATTTTTGTCAGCCAATAGTTTCAACTTAAAAGTCCGAATTAATTGCAGTATATGTATCAGAATTTTCGTATATAGGAAAAGTAAACTAAAAACTAATTTTTACCATCTTGTCCATCTTGAATAATTTGGAAGTATATAAGTGTAGAGATACGTATAGTTTTTTAAAAATTTTAACAGAAAGTCTACTTTATGACGTTAATTATAGAGGACAATATTATTTAAATGTTCTGCATGGATCTATTTCATGATCTCGATACGGTTCATGAAATAATATAATATATCATGACCCAATTTTCCATTACATTTTCAGATAACTGGAATTCAATCTCATTAATGGCGTCAGTGATATTGTTTTTCAATAGTTTCTGAATTATTATGCGTCGTAAAAAGATTATCCACTTTCAGAAAGTGTTCGAATATTAATAAGAGTCATAAAAATGTAAATTCGATTGACATGAGTATCGATACATTCTATTTATTAAGATAGAAAAATTAGAACGGTATGTTTATCAACACACTTCTGTATATTCGAAAATAAGACCTTTCTTATATTCTGATATTGAAAATTTAGTTTGATCACGCAGGGAGAAAAGGTCGATTGGTTTTGGATTGTCTCGAAACGATGCATCTGTCACCATTTTCCGCCGTTTAAACACTGTTTGTGTAGAGGTACGCACACCACTGCGAGTTACATTGAAATCTCCGATACAGGTTTCACAGACACAGTTTTCACCGAGAAGATTTAACGGAAACCAGGTTTGATCGACACCAGTATTCAACGACTTTAATGTCCTTTCAGTGGTTTCAGTTCTACCGTCGAAAGGTCAAAGCATTTACATAATATTCATATGTATAACAATTATGTACATTCAGCGTTTGCACTTCTTGCTTCCTTCGTAATCGCACGCTATGCCTGTGAATTCTTAAAACCTCTTGATTTGGACGAAACTTCACTGATTTCAAAAACAATAAAAAATAAGACAAACATTTTTGAAGCTATTTCGAAAGTTAACGACAATAGAAGAATATTTTAAATTGCAATGTTATGCAATTATGGCTTCTGAACATTTTCAAAAAATGCTAGGATATAAAATATGACAGAATTTAGTACGATTTTTATTTATTTCAGATCTGAAAAGGATACCAGCTCGGAAAATGAGATTCTATTTTATTCCACTGTGTTAAAATTTGTCCACGAAAATTGAAAATTGCATTAACATCCGCAGTCCAGTTATAAGTATAATAATATATGTACAGTACTGTGATAGAGATCATTTCTTGGTAGATATAAAACTTCAAATCAGGAATAACCTATATTAATTATTAAATACCCTTCTAGCGGCTCCACTCGTTAGATGACGCGCGACGCGGAGTACATACATACCAACATACCTTATCTATCAAAAACGCTTAAAATCGCTCAACTTTAAACAAGCATTACTTTTGGATTAATGAGTTTCTAACATTACAACTTAGATTTTTATAATTTTCTCGTAAAAATCTACAAGATTACATTAAAAAATGTCAGTCAATAATTTCTGGTTTCCTCAGGTGAAGTTTAACCACGACTGAACTTCACTTAGATCAGTTTGTTTAATCGTTCAATTATATTACGTGCTTCCACCTTCGATCGCCTCGTAGATGCTTAAAGGTAAATGCAGTAGAAAAACATGTATTTTCTTTATTTTTAACACTTTACCTACCGGAAGCCTATTAATAGGATTTTCAATAATTTTGCTGTATCAAAAGAAAGCATAGAAATTTTCTTTTACATTGCAATCTTAAATGAAACTATTAGATGACGTTATTGAGAGTAACTTGTTACTTCATAATGAAAATCGGTGTTACTATTGATGGTTCCACTAAAAAGTGTTTAGCCATGAACCATAGATATTTCAAAATTAAACAATAATCACCGGTCGGTAATGTGTTAAATTTAAAATAACTGTGACAAAATTTCCATGTTTGGTTTCTATAATATTGCGATCGTAAGACTTAGTGGCAAAAGTTTTCGAGTGAGGTGCCTAACCTGTTGTCTTCTTGATAACATCAATATTAACGCCAGCTATCTTCGCAGCCGATGCTGCGGCATTGCGGATGCTGTAAGTCAAGAAAATCGTCGTGTCCAACCCTCAATGTGTTTTTATTCTTCTGTTTACATACGTTTCATATGAACGATTTCGTTTCGCTAACCAGTTTATACAGTGATGTTCATTTTCTTCACCCCCTTTCTTTGCTCGTCTCCACAAAACTTGTCATTAATTTGATTTGATTTTTCTTCTGTGAGTTTTTTCGAATTCTTTTCCATCTTCTTCAACACAATGGAAATCTAGGATCCAAATTTCCTTCTTCATCCCATTGAATTGCATTTTCATAACTTTTACGAAGTCACGTGTGACGACAAACCACGTTCAGGCAATTCATGGCTGAATTCTACTAAAGTCCTTGCTCCTGGACGACAATAGGACCACGAAGGAACCGCGTGGACGTAATAGATTCTGTGTGACGTCAATGTATGGACTACGCTTGTCCGTTCGTTCACGGATCAACAGACTCTACGTGTTCCCTTCACCACGGTCCTCATCAATTTCTGGAATTACTTTGCTGTCCTTTCTACTTTCACTTGGTTTTTTTTCGATAAGATACACTCCAATTTTATTCTTTTGTAAGCAGACAGTGAACGTTTATGTGTGAAGGGTGATAAAAAGGAAATCCAGAACATTAAGTGCAAATAATAGAGGGGGCCAGCTATGGTTGTTATATTATGTAAACATTTTCCGGTAAAAATTGATTGCGGATCTTTATGCATCTATGGCTTATGAAACTGATCAAAAAAGGCTAGAATATAAAATTCCATAGAATCTTGTACAATTTTTATTTGTTTTAGATCTACAATGGCTGTTCCCATTAAAAACAGGATTATATTTCCTTCCACTTTCTGAAAACTTGTCTAGAAAAATTGGAATATGCATAAACATCCGCAGTCTAATTATCACCTTCAAAATAGGTCCCACCTAGGGCAATACGCACATACGTCAACGTTTCTCCCAGTTTTCAAAGCATTTTTGAAACGCTGAAGAAGGTGTAGTCCTCAGCTCCTTTTGCGAATTCTCGTTTACGGCTTCCATCGATTCAAAACGCCTTCCTCGAAGTGGTATATAATTTGAGTTTAGGAAATAGGAGAAAAAGGTAAACTTTACTTCACCGGACTCAAAATTTAATCCAATAAACTTGTACCCGGGGCGGCTGCAGATCGAAGTTTCGATCCTGTAGGATCAATGGTTCAGGAGTTATGCTTGCTTAAAGTTAAGCTATCTGCAGTGTTTTTGACAGGTAAGAGCGCCGCCGTATTTGTAGTCACGATCGCGAGCCGCTTACCGAGCAGAACTGCTAGATGGCAGCACGGGCACACAATAGTGGAGGTACAACTTCCCAACATAGAGAAAATATCTCAGAAAATATTGGAAAAGAAATATCGTGGAAAATATTTACAAACAGAGGTAGATTTCTCAGTACATAGTCGGCCCTTGCCGCCGCCCCCCCCACAACCTAATCACCAATCAACTAATTAATTATCGACATTACCGCGTACTTGTGCTACAACCTAGCGTCTGTGCTCGGTAAGCGGCGCGCAACCATCACTACAGACCAATATGGCGGCGCCCTCACCTGTCAAAAACACTGAAAAATGCTCAACTTTAAGCAAGCATAACTCCTGAATCATTGATCCTACAGGATCGAAACTTCGATCTGCAGCCGCCCCGGGTACAAATCTACTGGATTATTTTGAGACAAAATAATTTGGACAAATTTCGGACAAATTTTGAGTCCGGTAAAGTAAAGAGCAGCCGGAGAAAATAACACGGGATCATTTCTGGTGAATATGGTGCTTAACTGATAACATTTGTTGAGTTTGTGGCCAAAAATTTGCCTACCAAGATCGATGTGTGCTTTGCTCGACAGCTTTTTCCATTGTAAAAATCGCAGAACACACTTGAGGTCGACTAACCAGCTACTGGGAACATACTGGTTGATTGATCGCGATCGAATTCAGCATCACAACTGAGTACACTGTTGCCTAGTTACATACAAAAAATGGTTTCAATATATGCAACGCGGGACTTTCAAATGAGAAATTCAGGCTACTTTTATTTACATAAGGTATAGTTATAATTAGACTGCGGATGTTTATGCAATTTTCAATGTTTGTAGACGAATTTCAAAAAAGTAGAATAAAATTGAATCCTAATTCCAGTGGTAATAGCCTTTGCAGAACTGAAATAAATACAAATTGTACTAAATTCCGTCGAATTTTATACTCTACCCTTTTCTGTAAATGTTCAGAAGCCATAAGAACAAAAAGATCCTCAGTCTAGTTATAATAATACGAAAAATATTTTTGAGATCATCAACACGAATTAGTTTCAAGCAAAAGTTTCTATGTTGAATCAGACTGAGTTGGGCAAAAATTTAATCAACGATTGACGAATTTTCTACTTTAATCGGTAATCGCAATTAACAATTGAACTCCTACTTTAGTCGTTAGTTGCGGCTAACGATTCCATTCTTTTGAATTTTAATCGTCAATCGGATAATTGATTAATGATTAACTGCTGAAATTTCCAAATGAAATACGGAATCAAAACCGTATGCACACTGAAAAAAATGTAAACTGAGTTTTTGTTCAGATATATATTATTTCTGTCAATTCTCCATCTCCGTTCTGTTTCTCTCTCCCTCGTTATTAGAATGTATGGGTAGACCGTGTGGCGATTAATTTCAACAATTGGTTCGATCAGTCTCCAATTTTTCGATGATTTCTTTTTTTAATCAACGATTGGCGATTAACTTCATCATCGATTGAATCAATCGTCGATTTCTCAATGATTACCTTTTTTAATCGTACACATTAGTCAATCCATCTTGATTAAAATTTTAATTGATTAATGCCCAACTCTGGAATCAGATTCAACAGACGACCGCAAAGTGTAAAAGACAATTTGCCATTGTAATTGCCTTGGACGACCTTAAATGACCTTTATAATACAGGATAATATATTCATTTTGCCTTATCGGAAAGACACATATCATCCCATTTAAAAAGCAGGGTTGACATTTATATCTCTTTTCTTCGTCCACCTGTAAAAAAGTTGGCGACACCAGATTATAGGCTCCTCGATATTAAATGAGCTTCGTCCTATTCGGTTTTACTATCACCAACAGGAAGCGAGATATTCATGAGATCTGCTTTAAATACATACGTCAGTCTGTGTCAGAAAATTGCAATTCCATGTGATGCGAAATTATTTCTGGCATTCTACACTGTATACTAGGTTGTGCAGTCAACCTATTGTTTTACGCACATAAACCACATACAGTCAGCGGCAATATTAAGTGGACATTTTAAAAATCGCATAAATTTCTAAAAATTGGTCCACATGACTTGAATTTTTTAAAGATGTCAGACCGACTAGTTCGCTAAAGAATAAGTAAACAAAAATTTATTAAGATTGCAATTGGTAGGAATCATACAACATTTAAAAAATAATGTTTAGTCAACTTTTTTATGTGGGCCTGTAACGATAATTTAAGAAATCCGTTTTATAGATTTCGGTAACTTATATGCATACTGAATATTTCATCGAAATCGGTCAACATTGCAAGGAGCTACATACGTTTAAAAATGAGAGCTTAAGGGTGAAAGTCGCAGATTTTCAGCATTGCCAGGGCATTTCGCCCCTATGTGATCATCTTTAAACGTATGTAGCTCCTTGCAATGTTGACCGATTTCGATGAAATATTCAGTATGCATATAAGTTACCGAAATCTATAAAACGGATTTCTTAAATTATCGTTACAGGCCCACATAAAAAAGTTGACTAAACATCATTTTTTAAATGTTGTATGGTTCCTACCAATTGCAATCTTAATAAATTGTTGTGTACTTATTCTCTAGCGAACTAGCCGGTCTAACAGCTTTAAAAAAATCAAGTCCTTTGGACAAATTTTTAAAAAGTTATGCAATTTTTAAAATGTCCACTTAATATTGCCGCTGACTGTAAATACATACAAATTAGGCTACAGAATATTTCATTATGTTTATATAATATTTCATTAGTGTTTGCATTTGTTATTCCAATTGTCGGACACACGATTGATTGATCACTGAAAAATCATTTACATTGTGTGTGAAGTCATTTTAGCAAACTTCATCATGTCTTCTGAACATGGTAGTTCACTAAACATTAGGTGTACAAAATTCGTAGCCTTCACTATGTCAATCAGTAGTAACTGAATTCTAGATCTAAATCTTTTATTTAGCAAATTGAAGATTCAGTTAGTTGTTTATAAGATGGAGTAAATACACAGATAACGTTGAAAATCATTTTCGACAGTAGAATGTATTTTATTTCTAACGGAGACCAAATTATTCAGGGTGGTCCACCTAAATAAGGCCACCTACATATCTCCTCCAATTGTGGGGGTACAAACAAGTTTTTTGTGTACTATTTCAATGGTTTGAAGGAACTATTATATTGCAAACAATATTTTTTCCGAAGGTCTTTTTTTTCGGAGTTATCGAGGTCATCGATGTTTTTGATACATAACTACAGTTATTTTTATTGCATCGTGTAACATGACCTCGAAATGACCGATATTTATAATAACATGACATTGACCTTGATCTGAAGGTAAATCTTTAATTTTCGAAGATCAAGGTCATTTCAAGGTCATGTCATTATAAATATCTGAATGTATTTTTCGATCAGTTACACAATGTAATAAAAAAAATGCAGTTATGTATAAAAAAACCGATGACCTTGATAACTCCGAAAAAGATGACATTCGGAAAAAAATATTGTTTGCAATATAATGGTTCCTTCAAACCATTCAAGTAGTACACAAAATATTTTTTGTACCCTCACAATTGGAAGAGATATTTTGGTGGCCGTGTTTAGGTGGACCACCCTGTATATGAAGACAGTAATCAAACTATTCTTAAATGATTACATTTCTCAAACCCTGTGTACGTAGAAAGTGACTACGCGATTGAAATATTTAAAAAATTTTTTAAATTATGTTTTTCTTCTTGAATCATCCTCATAAGTGTGTTATAAGAGTCCTTCTAGACTGCGGATCTTTATGCAAAATAAGAATATTCTGCATTCATTGTGGAAAGCAGGAAAAAATATAAATTTTAAAAACATTACTATATTCAGGAATTTTTCTAATCTATATTACTGTTATATATTTCACCCAACTAATTTCATCATAAATGCATGAAGATCCACAGAATTGCCATAGTTACCATTTTGTAGGGAACTGTCATCAAACAGTAATGAAACTTGATTACTTTCTTTAGTTTACATTCGAAACCGGTGTTTTTTTGCGGATTCCATCATTGATTAGCTCATTTTAATGAGTCCGCATGTTTGAATATTCTGTAGTGCAATCTACATTTTTAATAATACTTTTATGAAACTAAAATTGGTAATTTAGTAGCAATCTTGAAGGCACGGGCAGCAATAAATCATTTTTTTAATTTTTCAGAATAAGAGAAGACCCCACTCTTCCCCTCTTCAATCTTTTACGTAATGACCCGAGGCTCAGGAGTTCTATGATTAGAGGCAATTTTCATGGTTCATTAACGCCCATTCTGTACTTCTCAGTTCCAAGCTGGGAGCATGGAGTCGTGAGTGACACTATATTAGTAATACGCAATATTCCAAGCAATTATAAACGTTTTCAATATTTTTGTTAAGTATTATCAGGTCGTTATGTATGAAACTTGACAAATGTGTTTGAAATTTGTGTTTTATTTGTCAATCTTCATACTTAACGACCTGATACATGGAAACTCGAAGATAGGTTGTTAATAACAAGGATATTAACGTCATGAAGATTTGAAATAAAGTCTAACAAATATAAATGTTACGCCTTTCTTTTTAAATGTAATCAAATTTGATTCGTTTGTAATCAATATTTAAGCATTAAAACAAACGTAGTCGTACAGAAAATATAAATTTTCGTTTCTCTTCTACGACATTTTTGGGGACAAAAATTATAAATCACTGTAACTGTAAAGAAAATGATACGGCAAGGGGTACTGAAAAATATCTTTGAATCTACACGATAAATAACTCTTTCAGACAATTGCATTCTCACCACTTCACATTGCTAATCAGTTGTTCATTGAATCGATGTAACATGATCACTTCCCTTCGCCAAGTACATAACAATAGCTGTTGAAGGGTTGCTGCATTCATGATTGACGCTCTTCCGAAGCTCTTGTGTACGGATTGCATGGCTACCTGTATCCAGACACTGTGATTGCACTCATTCGTTTCATCGATACATTCTAATGAAATGGAGGTGTTTCACTTGTAAATGCTATGTCGCCTCCTCTGTTGTTTCGATCCTATAGATACACTCCCGCTCAAAAGTCTTAGGACATCTCTAGGTTTTAGTAAAACTTTGGTATTTCGTATAGATTCTGAACCTTTAACTGTATTAACTACGTAATACATATAAAAAATATGTAAATACTATTTGTATCAACTTCAATGGAATAATTCATCAAAAATTATGATATGGTCACCCCAATCACCAGATTTAAACCTCATAGAAAAATTATGGGATGAGCTGGATAGGCAGGTACGAATCTTTTGCCCTACTTCGAAAACACATTTATGGAATACTTTGGAACGAGAATGGAATAATATAGCAACAGAAAGTATGAAAAAATTGTTCACGCGTTGGCCAAGAATAGTGGAAACTGTAATGAAGAAACGTGACGGATTCTTCGATGAAAAGAAAATATAAATACTTTTTTACTTCTTGGTAAGATTTTTTATATTTAAGTGTAGCATCCTTTCCTTAACATGTAAACCTTTTAAGAAGGAAAAATTTGTTCGCATCCATCAACGGTTATTTCATTTTTAGAGAGGTCAATACAAATATGATCACTGTCCTAAGACTTATGAGCGGGAGTGTACAGCTTGTCAAATCTAGCTGTGCGATACTGCGCTGTGGTTGACCAAAACTTAGGAATGCGCAGACAATAACAAAGACCGCACTTGACAAGAGAAGAATGCAACATATGAATGGTAAGGTACACACCTCGTCAAAAGTGCGTACTTTCCATTATGTATTTTTTTTTTATTATCAGCCGCACAGCCAGATTTGACAAGCTGTACGTCCATATTCCGTAGCCCTTTCTCTTTCTTTGTGACTTCTTGTGTCCAACTACTCACACCTACAGCCTGGCGCACAGTGCAGTGGTCCGGATCGAAGAAGTTGGTGTCATTTCGTTATAACTTTTGAACTATTAGAGATATCGCAATGAAATTTTCACTAAAAATATTTAAAAATTCTTACCTAGAGATAATTAAATATTTATTGCATTTGTTAAACAATAATTTTTACTTACTTTCCATTGATATTTTTTATTAAAAAATTAATTGTTCAAATATAGTTTCCCAAACTTTTTTTACTTTTTGTGAACAATAATTTTTAGCATTGATGTTAATCTTTAACGCGTAAAAGAATGCTTTCTGTGTAAAAAAAAGAAATATTTAATAAAATAGAATAAAACTGGAGGGCTATTGTTGCTCGCTCGCTTCGCTCGCTCGCGAGTAGGGTTATTTATGCTCGCTCGCTTCGCGAGCTCGCGGATAGGACTGCTCTTGTGAGAGGGTTAGTGATACGCATGGCTAGTAGGGCCTACTGATATTAATGTTTTTTATTTGGTGTGTGACTCTCCAAGAGTCACACAAAGAACTTCCCGATTCGTTACTCCTTCGCCAACATCGCTAACATCGTTTTTTTTTGTACTTTCATCGATATTCTCCCAAAATGTATTCTTGGGAGTAGAGATGTTAAATTCACTGTTGCATTGGAATAACTTTCGATTATTCCAAGCGGTAACATTAGCATCAATTAAAAAAAAAATTTTTTTTTAATCTAAAAAAAAAAATTTTGTTAAATCTAAAAAAAAACTTTAGAAAAAAATTTTTTTTTATGTAATTGCGTTTGGTTCATTGGTGGAAAATTTTCGTCCTCCCTTATAAATTGCATTGTAGAATGAACTCTTTTCGAAAAACAACTTAGAATCTAAGAAACTACTTGACCAATATGGACCAAAATCTAATCAGCTCTAAGTTACGACGGGGCACATCGATTGCATCATTCGTCATCCTGATCGCGTTGTTACTTTTTCTGAAAACGTTAACGAAAAATTTGATTACATAGAAACGGCCATACGCGCACACACACACACACACACACACACACACACACATACGAACATTTTGCTGAAAATAGTCTAAAATGACTGCAATGACCATGAAACGTGAAGATCTGCTAAAAAATCGATTTTCGATTTTCGGGGTCATTACAATAACATCCCTATAAAATCAGGAAGTTAATAATAGCGAATAAGCGAATAAAATAGTACTAACATTATATTCAGTCCACAAATAAAACATTACCACAAATAAAAAAGTAAGCTAATAAAATAAACATAGCATCATTTGTCTTTCGTAATGATCTATGATGATCGATTGCATCAGTTAATTAATAACTCTACTGCCTCAGGATTCAGTATTTTAGGATTTCTTTTACATGTTAATCTTTATTGTGACATGTACGGGTTAGATGTTAACAATAATCTCCAAAATATATCTTTATTCGTGTATAATCTTGACATTTTTCTTGTATTTTTTATTCTAAATTGTTTAAAATCTTTATGTCTGGTTTCCTGTGCTTCCTCAGAGAGCTGACCGATATAGCGTCAAGAGTGGGGTCTCACAGCCTCTATGCGCCCCACTGTCCTAATCACTGCCATTCCTGATGGACGATCAGTACGTACATCGGGAACGGACTACTTTACAGGGGATGCCATTAAGGGGGTAGACTCGCGTTTCGGTAGTCAAAAGCGTTAGATGAAACATCAATCTAGGCTGGAATCGCCCTGAAAAGTCCTATTTTTGCGTTTACGAGGCGTAATTTCGTCATATTTGTTTTTCATCTAATTTATGTATAATAGACTTTCATTTCTAGAAATACACTTTTGTTAATTGTCTGTTGTATGAATTTGAAACTGAGTCTCTACTATTCTAACTACGATCCAACATTATGGATGTTATTCGAACGCATGTACCAATCAATCGACTCTCCATAAGCAATCAAATGTTTAAGTAGAGATTGTTGTTCAAGTACAGTCGTCCGAATGTCTTAAATTATTGGAACTAATAAAAATTACCTTCTTTCGTTTACGAGACGTAATTTTCATTATTCGGCAAGGTAATTTGCATTATTCGGAAGCATAAAGCTGCGCATGTAGCTGGGTTCGAGCGTTGTCCTGTACGATATTGCCACTGGCATAATGGCAATTAACGCTCTAGTTCGTACAGTAGTTCGTGTATTTTACATTCGTAAAACACACTTATTGTTCTTAATGCTTTAACGATTATTACACGTCTAAGCTCAAAGTTCTAAGTTCACAGTTTGAAAGTCCGAAGTCCAAGGTTTAGAGTAAAAGCTCAGAATAAAAGTTCAGAGTAAAAGTTCAAGTTCACAGTTCACTTCACAATTCAAGTTCAACTCCTTTAGCACTGTTCTAAAACGATGGTCCATAGCGTTCAATGGTTCAAAATGCTCTTGTAGAAGGTTCGTACGATTCTCGTCGAAGGATCTTAGAGCTCTAAATTCTACTTCTCCTGAAATTTGCTACCAAAGCTCGGGAAAAGATAATTTCTTTGATAGGGATAAAAACGAGGCCAATCACTAGTTCGGGGCGTAATCCAAAATCTGTGGAACTCCTGCCAAATCCGTGAACCATTTCTTATGCAAGCCTCGTAAGACGCTACTCAAAGATTCCTCGTTCAAAAATCTATCCCCAAAACTGGTGTAGCCTTTCCGCTGAGTGTGGGCCTCTTTTTGTTAAGGGTGTAGGAAAAATTACGCACGCCCCAGAAGGGGGTAGTGTGGGACTCAGGTCGCGGATGGGCCTAACACTCCGTCCCTCTACCAATCATCTCGATGCCCGAACTGACGAAGAGTCAGGGGCCCGCTCTCCGCATTTCGCCCGACTCTTTATTCTCGGTCCCTGATCCACTCCTGTTCTTGGCTAATCGCTGAGTATGGGCCTGCGATGTGTCAATTGTCATTGACTGGGGCATGGCTGGTTTGTTTTCCTGATACGGAGCAAAATACTTAACTTTCAGCAGTACTCAAGTCCGTAACGAATTCTAAGAACCGAACATGCCAATAAATAACTCGAAAATGACAATGTTCCACTCGATCGTAGCACAGACTCAGACACGATGTCTAGATAACTTTAGTATACTACATTAGTGTACTACATGCTGCCGAATAATGCAAATTACGCCCCGTAAATGTAAAAATAGTACTTTTGAGAGTTATTACGGTTATATTAATCTTTTATCCAGCGCTTTTGACTACTGAAATACCTCATCCTTGCATTATCGAGAAATGAGAAGGCGCATCTCGCTCTCTTGCAATCCTAGAAACGAGTCTACGCCGTACTTAAAGTACGGCCTCGACCATTTAAAAAGCACAGAATTCGTGGTACATACTGGGTATATGAAGATTTTTGTACACGTATATAGGAACAATTTTTTCAGAATGATGACCTTGACAACATATTTCATGATCATTGAAACCGGTGAAGAGTCCGCTGTCAAACTCAATAGATCATTGTGGCATAATGTGAAAACAGACGAATGAATAAGAAGTTTGATTCTGTATAGTGTGGCGAGGATGCCTCTGGTTCGATGAATGTTATTAACATTTGGAAAACTATCTAGTATTAAAGTTATTGATATTAAAATAATTTCAATTTTACGCTTTCATTTGGCCGCCGCGCCAGTGTATTTATTTGATTTGCCTACAATAAATTTTCTCTTTCTTCTTCAGTTTTATGTTTATTTTAAAATGGAAATTTAAAAGAATAATGCGCTTTGCAATAAAAAGAAGATAAACGTAAAAAGGCACTCATGAGATAGAACTGGTAGATATGACACTTACCTGCCAACTTAAATCTGTTAGGGGACACGAAGCTATTAATATAAGCAAGGAATTAAAATAATAGAGGAATCAATAGCTATCCAGTAATTTGCATTAGTTCCAATAATAGAAGACACTCGGACAACTGAAGTTGAACAACAATCTCTAACTAAACATTTAATTGCTTATGGAGAGTCGATTTATTGGAACATGCGTTCGAATAACATCCATAATGTTGGTTCGTAGTTCGAATAATAGAGACTCAGTTACAAATTCGTACAACAGACAATTAACAAAAGTTTATTTGTAAAAACGAAAGTCTATTGTAGGGGAGGTGGTTGGGTTGTGAGACGGGTTTTGTTTTTGGGCTGTAATTTTTATTATTATTATTATTTATTTAACGTCGCATCGACTGCTATGGTCATTAGCGACGGGACCTACAGTTTTTATAAGGTGGGTTCTGAACCATCTTGGGCACCACAGTTTTTAAATAGCACATGGAATATTTTCAGAGGTGCCGGCGTTGGGATCGAACCTGTAATTTTTTGCTTGATGAAGATATCAAAGAGTTTTATATACCGTTGGAAAGGTGAAGGAAATACGTAACTTTTATACCTAAAACGTTTAGTGATTTAATCAACAAGTAAAATTTTATGGCCAATTTTCCGAGGACATGTTTTTTGGCTTTCTGAAAAAAGTGGTTGGGTTGTGAGACACTCGAAAAAATCAACTAAAAGTGGTAAAATATAAAGTAAAACCCATGTAACTTTAAGCAAAAATAAATTTTTATTTATTTTAAAGACATTCAATGGCCAAAGAAGTTAAAAAGAATGGCAAAAAATTGAAAAAAAGCAAAGAATGGCGAGAAATGTAAAAAAAAATATAATGAATGGAAGGATTCAATAATCATCTTCCTCTTCGTCATCCAAGTCGCTGTCATTTTGTTATTTTAAGCGCGGCATTAAAATTAATTTCTTTGTTTGCGGGCGATTTTCTTGGAGTTGACATGACTATAAATTCAAAAAATAAACCAAAGCAAACGTTAAATAACAAATAAACACTTAATTCTAACACAAACAACGATAGTTGACAGTTCTAGTTCGTGTCTAGTACAAAAAACTAGTGTCTCACAACCCAACCACTATGGTGTCTCATAACCTAATCATGATGCCATTTCGAACGTAACAGAAAAAAAACTATGTTTGTCGTATATGCGCAAAACTCAATATTTCATCGTAAAATTTAAGGAAAACACTAAATGAAAATGTGTCACACTCACCTTTTTCAATTGATTCACTCAACAAAATAATGTTTTTAAAAAAATGAGTAAAAGTTTTGGAAATTGATTTTTACACACAGTGTCCGTATCTAATATAAGCAACACGCCTATACACCTCGGTGCTAACACAAAAACTAGCAGACGTCAAAACAAACACACCCTTACAATCATAGAAACGAGTCTACCCCCTTAACTTAGAAAAATATTGAAACACCGAATTTTGTTCATGTGATTCTACGAACTTTTGGAACGAGCATGCCAATAATAACTCAAAAATGACAGTGTCTCACTTGATCGTAGCACAAACCCAGACACGATGTCTAGACAATTCTAGACAGTCGTTGTTACGAGTTTGATCCTTATTTGACTCTACCGGCCTGAACAGTTTGGTTAACTTGATCGCGATATCGAATCGAAATAGGGAAATCCCACATACAGTATGTAGTCCACAATTAAGCGCCCGCAGTCGGAATCAGATACGAACACTTAAGTGAGGAGGTGACTTCAGCGAATTCAACTGAAGGAAGGAGTGGGTGTGTGCGTGAGTGAGATACGATACCCAGCGCGTATAAAGTTTCAATAAAACCACTCGAAGCGCAATCCGAGGTCCTATTTCCAGGAGTTGAGATAGCAACGATCGCTTAAGTGTGCACTACTGTATAAACATACTTTTTCTCCCTGATATTAACACATAAATAAATTCCTCTGATATTAACGCGGATATAGTGAATATTTCAGTCGTCTATAAACATTCGTATAGTGTAGGTATACAAATTCATCTTCTAGTACTTATTTTATGAAAACGACGAATTTGTAGATGGTTTTCATAATACAGTTATTTTAACTTCGTCGAGAATACTGGTACATATCGTGTACGTTTATTCTCTTTTGTTTAATTAAAATTATTGTTTATTAAGTACAACAAAATCAAAATTTGTTTGAGAGCAACAAAATCACTGTAGAATCTTTCAATGATACAAATAGAATAGATGGGATTTGGATATAGGATAAATAATATTTTAAACAAATAAGAATTTATTATATATCTCTTCTTTTTACTTTGGACAATACTTCTCTGAAGAGATTAGAAAATGTCATGTTTCTGGCGCATCAATTTTCATATATCATTTTTAGGATAATTGTTTGACATTGATCTGAGAGAGAGAAAAGACGTCAGAAAGAAAAAAAAACGTCAGAGAGAGCGAGAGAGAGAAAAGACGTATAACTTTAGCATATTGGAGATATGTAGTAAATTATTATATTAATGTAAATAAAATCACATACACGGTTTTCGTAAAATGTTCTCTCGGGCGAGGAGGATCAGATGCCTCTACAACAATATTATTTGGACGAGTATAAATCATTTTAAGCATATTTACATAGATGGATCTTCCTTGTTATTCTACGTAAAAAATATTGAGGTGCAAAATTTATTAGTTATCGAGATATTAACCATTTAACTGTGGGTGTGGTTTATAAACCATATACTAAAATTATAGCCAGAGGCGGGTGTGGTATATAAACAACATATTAATTTTTGTTAATATTAAATAAATACAATAAAAAAATCTTGTAAAATAGAATATCACTTCAGTAATATAATTTAAAATTAGAATGTATATACTTATTTTCATTACCAGCAGTTAAAGGGTTAAAGAAAGATATTTTTATTCAGTAAGAAGCTCTAACGTTTTTCTTTATTGCAGTTTTTTTTAACTCAGCTTACTTATTTTAGATCAGAAAAGAGCAATAGAAAAGCATAATGGAGAAGTGTTTGAACATCTTCAATAAAGATCATTTTTTACCATTATATTCAAATATTTTTTTAAAGAGACTGATAATAAGAATTTATGTGTGAAAAAAATGTTTGCTATCCATTAAAAAAATAGCACAACTGTTGATTGCAATGCGCCATTGTAGTTTTAAAACGAGGTCCTAAAGATGTAGGACTCGCTGAATTATTCATTTTTTCCCTTTGGCATTTTTCTATTATCGCACTGAGAACGGAGTTATAACTTGAAATAATTGCGTGGACCATCGTGCAGCGTGCTATCTTTTGCCGCAGAGTGTGTGTCGTAGAATGTAATTGTATTTGGTCGAAATAAGTCTCGGAACTTATAACAAGCCATGCTCCGGAATAAACAGCGCAAAGGATATATAGGGATAGGAGGGCAAAACTATTCTGAAATCAAATTGGTCCATCGCAAGTTTAATTTTATTTAAGGATAGTTTTGACCCCATTTATACGGAGTATAACTCGGTTCTTTTCCATATGGGAATAAGAGTTCTAGAAATTGCCGAGTATTTTCTTTTGCAATGAGTCGATGTAACAGTGGAAAAAGCTTATGAAATTGAATAGAATTGACACAGAGATTCATATTGGAGCACGTAAGGGGAATTCCTAGCTAGATTATACTGGTGTGAGAGAGCAAGCACTTGTGAATTGGCTAGGAAACTCTAATCAACACCGAAGAACTTTCTACAAACGGGAAACAGGAATCTGACAGTTACTGGAGTAGTTAACAACTACGATTAATCACTGCCAACAAAACATAGCGATTGATTATTTTCATTATTATTATTTTCTGCATGTTAACACGAGTTCCAGCTGACTATCAATGCTGAGTTCCAGCTGACTTTCTTGAAAAAATTGTTTCATGCAACAATTTATATGTTCGACATAGACAGCAGATCTTTATGCAAAATGAAAGATGTTTGCCTGAATTGCAACACACTAGAATGTAATATAACATTATTTTCTTTCTTAATATGTTTGATAGATTGAATAGAATGTAGCAACATGTTTACATTCTTCTAGCGTTTTACCGTTTTAAATTACACTTACTCATTTTTGTCATACATGCATAAAATCCGCAGTCTAGTTCGAATCATTTCCACCTACGTCCTCTCTCCCTCTTCTTCAGGAATTATTGTTGTTTAAACACCTTCAAAAATGATTAAATTAAAAAGATATAGTAACAATTGTACAAGCATTTTTAAAAACCAACATTTTATGAATACCATTATGTCGATTATTGTTTATGTCAAAACTAAATATGATTTTTCAGGCAGTACCAATAATGAGACTAAAAAAGGTTTTAAATAAAAATGAATCAACATTTAGCGGTTTACAAATTTTAATAGAAAAAATTTTTTTTTAATATTTATTCTATGAAAAATCAAGGTCATCTTTAAATTTTAAAGATCAATATATATTTTTGACTTCATAATATTGTAGCTGATGCCAAAACGAATCCAACAACCTACATTGTTATACTCTTAAAAACTTACAAATAGTGCTGAAATCTTAATTAACTGCAAAGGTTGGAACTTTGCATCGACAAAGATGATGGACATTTCAAATATCTTACCACGTTTTTATTAGCTCGCTTTCTTGTCTGCCCGTTTGCCTATTCGGTACAAATTTTGCAATTAATTTTAAACTAACTTCCCGATGAGCTAGAGACTTGAAATTTTAAACATAGGTCAGAATTGGATAACAATGGAATATTTTTAAAAAAAATTTTAAAAGCCTATCTGTTTAGGAGATATAAACTATTAAAAATTTAGCCGTTACACCTCCCCGCGCAACGCTCGGTAGTACGTGTTCGCGTTCAGCGATCCCCACTCCACTACGCGTTCCCACTCTGACTCATCCACACTCCACTGACCCGCTTCGCACCGAAAAAGCTCAGTGTGCGTTCGAGCTCCGTGCGGTGTTTACAAAGTTACTACGTATTATTATACTATAATGTTTATTTACCAAGTGAAAGAACAGTTACACCGAGATTCTCCGTCGAACCTTTATCTTTAACATGTTACCACGGCGTTTGTTTTCGATATGACGCGGTTGCAATACCGTCTGAAATTTACTGCATGTCTCTGTTATAATCTCATCAAAATGTTTAAAATCAATTGAAAAATTTCACACACACAAGTCTAAAAAGCAGAAAATAATTATTTAAATGAAAATAACTTTTTAAAAAATACCACGTTTTTAAGACGGACTAAAAAGTATAAAATACTTTTTCTTAGCCTTATACAGATTCCTAACCCCATACAGATAGTCCTGAAAATTTGTGATTGTTAATTCTTAATAGCTATGAAAATAGTTGTAAGATTTAAAACGAAAAACCTAGGGCGCAAGATAATAGTAAGGAGTGTAGAGAGTAGCTGCCGTTAAGAAAACTCACACAACAATTCATATCATTTGCAGTGCAATAAAACTGTTAGTGACTTAGGTGAGCTATTCATGCATCAATTAATTTGATGTATTGCATGCGCCCCACGTTTTCCGTTTTCAATCTTACAAGTATTTTCATAGCTATTAAAAATTCACAATCACAAATTTTCAGGACTATCTGTACGGGGTTAGGAATCTGTATGGGACTAGGAATAATTATTTTATACTTTTTAATCGGTCTTAAGAACGTGGTATTTTTTTAAAAATTTATTTTTATTTTTCCCTAATGTAAAAAAGTTTGTTTTCCTATTGTATTTAACTTTGAACAATTTTTAATGATAGTTTACTAAAATTGTTTTCATGCCGAATATGATACAGCGATGACAGTAGACAAAGGTAGAAGAATCATCTGATGTAAAGTGATTGAATGTATGGAGGACAAATGAATGAATAAATGAAATTGGCTTACTTGAATTATATTGTCAGAAAGGGTGACATGTTCGCGGCATGAGTTCTTTAAATCTCTGAAATTCACATTCACCTGTAAGCATTGACGGACACAAAGATTTCGGTGTGCGCGGATGGCGGATGGATATCCGTGGTCACAGAGGATCTGATAGTCGCTGGCGATAATCACGGTAATGGGGTTGCCAGCGACGTTTCTGCGGCCGAAAGGCAGTCGCAGTGAAAATTTATTATGCACACAGCCGACCTACGCTACGTGCGAATCCGAGCACATATGTATGTATGCGTTAGTTGCTAGCAACGCCCAACTCAATTAATGCCACGCTAATTGGTACGACGGTCATTGCAGTCCGTCTGGTAATTTTATTTTTCTGACAGACTAGTCCAGATAATTTTTCTGAGACTGAGTTCCGGAACATTCGGTGAATAATATGATTGACTTTTAATGAATCCACCGATATGCGTCTAATAAACAATTCCATTTATTTTCAGATATGTTATAACAGATGGTTTAACAGTTCGACATATTACTTTGTTGCGAATTCGCCTAACTATTGTGTCAGAAACGACCCGGTGCAAATGTGCTAAATACAATTAAGAACAACTTCCCATCACTGAATTATACCGCAATGATTGACTGCGGATTTTTATGCATTTATGCCTTATTTTCAAAAAATGCTGCGGTATCAAATTCGACAGAATTTAGTATGATTTTTATTTATTACAGATCTACAAATGCTATTGCCAATGAAAATGGGATTTTATTTAGTTTCACTTTCTTAAACTTTGCATACGAAACTTGAAAATTGTACGAACTTCTGCAGTCTACAGATGATTTTGCTGAATCAGCATATTGTAAGTAGACTGAGAATTTCATCCATATTGTATAGATTAGATTAATTTAAGGATGTTATTACATTATTCCCGACTTGTTCAGATTATTAAAAGATGAAATAGCTTCCATATTTTACAATCGACTGGGAAAAATCTTATTTTGCATAAAAATCTAAAAAAAAATCTAAAAATGAAAAAAGTACCTAATGAAATATTCTAATTTCCATTTTATTGTAGTTCATAGTCCTCCAGAATTGGTGATGTGGAGTGGCATGTAGCGGTAGAAGTAGTGAATGGAACACCACAGTACGGTCTTACAAAATTCAATTACGAAGAGAGTATCTGAAATTTTCATTATAGTCTTTTTTCAGAAGAGATTTAATTAAATATTATCGTGATATAGTCGGTCGCCTATGGTCGCAGTTTGCATTATCTCAAAGGAAACCAGAGGAAATATGAGATATACTCGTTTCGTACATACGAAACAATTAGTAACAACGTTACAATTAGTTTATCATATTCGGAAAGTGAGAAACGCAATTATTATAATTCAAACATATTTCTAATCATAGTTTATAGATATTTCCCATCAAGTTTCTTTGAGTTTAAGCTGCTCAAACTAACTAAAATCATTTCATTGCTTAAGAAGATGTTCTAAATGTTTTAATAGTTAGAGATAAATTGAAAAAATCTAAAAAGTGCAGAAAACTTAATATTTTCTAAAGATATATGAGCAAACATTGTCGTGTAGAGTGTAGAGGAATGAGTCGCATTCGATTGATCTGTTTGCATTCCTCTGAATTTCCCCTGCATTTTATCTAATTCCTGATACCATTTGTTCGAAGTGATTGATGGTCCACCGCTTATAAACAGGATATTAATGACTGTAAATGTTGCCATAGTAAACACGATAAAGTTCTGCATCATTAAATCAGTCATTTATTTCCCATCAACCAATATAATACTTCTTATTTAACGAAGGCTCTACGAGCTTACGAAAACATGCTATAAATTACAGATAAAACGAGATGAACAGAATGCAAAAAAAACAGAAATTGTAAACTAATCTGATAGATAAAGATCCGCAGTCTAATTATATGATACAGACCACGAGTGTCTTTAAAATTTCTTTTATATTCGAAAACTATGCGAGTACTTATAAAGAAAATTTAACGCAGAAACTATACTATCAATACATAGTATGTATTTCGTTCATTAGGATTATACTATATTTTGCAACAAAAAGTAATTAAAATAGTTACTTGGTTTAAGTACTAAACAGCAATCATTCGATAGCCGAACCTTGCAGTTTCCATAATTGAATAAAATTATCGATTTGATACCGACACCGTATTCTACTGAAATCGCGTGCAAAATGCGATAAATTGCTAAGCATAAGGGAATAAATAAGAACACTTTTTAGTACTTGAAAGTTTAGTGGCAAGCTTCGTCGTTGCCAGAGCTTTTGCTTTAACCTCGAGCCCCCTTTTCGCCTTCTCCCTCTGGCAGCTTTTACGAATGCCTCGAGAAGTCGAAAGTACAAGCCCGGCAGACTCTGGATCGAAGAATCAGCGACGCTTCTATGCGCTCTTCCGGTCTCTATCTTCTTTGCTTCCACCGTTCTGCGGGGTAAGTATACTGCGAATTGAAATATCACCACGGTGGAAGAAGGCAACGTTGAAACGGTTTGGCAGCTTGCCAGCCTCTGACTTTTCCGATTACGTCCAAGTGCAAGTAACCTTGCGTAGATACGGTAACTAGAGCAAGCTTAAATTGATTTCGTAAATATCGTGCCTAATGAGAGAGAAGGACTCCCACAGTTTAACAATGTCTTGACGGTTTTCATCTTTCGATCGATCATCGATTAGGCATCTTAGAATATTCACAAAAGAATTCTAGATCTATTGTAATACAAAATACACTTGCCACGCGTTCGTCAGAAGGTGAACATTATTGACGATTAATAGAGGACTATATGGATCATTACTTCATGGCGTTGACACATTTGCAATGACAGTTACGCAAGGACGTGGCGGATCAACTATAAGCGAATTTAAATTTAAAGCCACCAAACTGAACATCCGCTGACACTTTTTAGCCGTACCTGGATCTTAAAGCAATAAATTCGTTGGAGAGGCACTAGGAGACTGAAGCATAAACACAAATTGAAGCTGGCGACGCGACGCAACAAAATATTTAATATTGCGTTCGTTGCGACCCGCGCGTAGTATCAAGTTCCCACTTTTGGCCCACTACAGTCCGCGGGTTGCTCATCACTAGACTGCGGATCTTTATGCAAAATAAAAAATGTTTGCATTGATTGCAAGACACAGAAGCCAAATAAAAATGTAATTCTTCTATTGGCGATCTTGTTACTGTGAAACTAATACACTGGCGGCCAAAATCTTTTTAATACCTCCACTATTTTAAATTGTACGTACCCATTTTTGTCATAAATGCATAAAATCCGCAGTCTACTCATCACTGCTTTAACACTTTCGATGTATCGAGAATTGCGTGTTTCAGTTGAGCTTTTTCGGGAATATGTACAATATGTATTCAAATGAATGTGAGTCCACGCATTCAGGTTTTAATATGTATATGTATAGGCTTATGAAGAATGGAAAATGCATCATACGTGCTGCATTATGGTTATTTATTTATGTATTCATTAACAAGAAATGAGTACAGAACATGTTTCGAGCATATTGTCGAGGTCAATGCTGCCGTCCGCAGCAAACGTGTTCAAAATTATATAAGCAAATAATAATGCTGATCTTTACGTTACGATATGTAATTTTTCTTCGGAGATATTTTACGAAGTAGAAACCTACCAGCTCATAAACCGTTGAAAGACAGTTGTAGAAAATGGTGGTTACTAATGTATACCTACAGTGACTCCCACAAATATTCGGACACTCTTAAAAAGATCCTAGCTTTTTAAATATTGGAATATACGATTTGAAATTTTTGGAGGTGTTAGAATAATTGGTTTGCTACAAAACGTGACAGAAATTTTTGAAAAAAACTGCAAGTTGTCGGAATTGCAGAGAAAATACTAAAAGTTGTGTTTTCTAGCTTTTTTATGTGGGCTTATATGGAAAATTTAGAAAACACGTTTCGTAGATCTGTATCAATTAAACATATTCTGAAAATTTCATGAAAATCGGTCGACGTTGTAATGATCGACAAACGTTTAAAGATGGTAAAAATTTCAGTTTTTCACGATTTTCGGCCTCCAACTGCAGTAATTCTAAGGATTCTAACATCTTTCAATGCCTGTCGTTTTTTCCTGCATCAACCGATTTATATGAAACTTTCACAGTGCATATAATTGACACAGATCTACAAAACGTATTTTTTCAAATTTCAATATAGGTCCGCATAAAAAAGTTGTAAAATGCAACTTTTAGTATTTTCTCTATAGTTCCGACCAAATGCAATTTTTGAAAAATTTTTTTTTCAGATCCTGCAGTAAACTAATTGCTCTAGCTACCCAGAAAAGTTCAAATCGTATAGTACAATATTAAAAAAGTTATCGTCTTTTTTAGAGCGTCCGAATATTAATGGGAGTCACTGTATATACAATAGTAAAGTCTCGATATTTATAACTGAGAGTCTCCACGAAAATTCTCTCTTGCCTACCCACTCCACTGAGGGGCAACGCCGCAGGGGCCAAGAAACTCGAGCTGCCTCGGTCTCCGAACAGTGTAAACATGTCGCGTAATCTGATCCCGACTCGAGTATATCGGTGTGAACCACTTCTAATCCAATTACAAAACTTCTCTATTTTTCATTATTTTTTATGGAACTTTCACCAACTTATTTGTAGCATTTTTCTGATTAAAATAACACCAAGCACGATATAATCTCAATTGTATTTAGTGGTTTAATTGACGATGGAAGTTTCGGGCGCAAGGAAGGACAGCGTATGGGAAAGAAAGAGACGCGGAGAGTCGCCGTCGCCAGCACAGTTTAAAGGCCCGCGTGTCCTCACAATGTAATGCCAATAAAAAACTTTTTTATTATTACTTATTTTTTTATGAGACTTTCACTACCTTATTTCTAGCGTTTTTCTGATTAAAATGACACTAAACACGATATAATTTCAATTGTATTTAGTGGTTTAATTGACGGTATGGAGTAACTAAGTTATGCTTCACATGTACAGTAAATATGGGCCAAATAGTATCTTGTATGGTGTTATTTTAATGAGAAAAATGCCACAAATATGTTGGTGAAAGTCTCATAAAAAAAATAATGAAAAATAAAGAAGTTTTGTAATTGGATTAGTAGTGGTTCACACCGATACGCTTCGGACGCGAGATCCCTGTTTACATGCTGTCCTTTTCTACGTTCAGCTTCCTCTGTACTTTCGGCGCGGTAGGCGCGGTATACGCGGTCATAAAAGAAGTGTTTCTGCACGATATTTCACCCTGCTCGGAACTGGCGATGGGGTCATTCCATGCTGAATCGATCACTTTTTGCAGGCACCATCGCCGATTTTGTTCTAAATGAAATATGTTGTAGTCCATGTGAAATTAGGGGGGGTTTAAGTCATCATTTTGCCGGTTTCGAATTTTTTTAGAAATGGCAGGCCTTCAAATTTTTCAATTTTTGCCCATTTCGGCGAAAACGGGCCTCACTTACGAATTTTTATCTCAAGAACCGTTTGTCCGATTGAGCTAAATGTTTTTTGTTTTATTCGGAAAGGATTGGGCTATCACAAAATAATTTTTTCAACCCCGAAAATCAACTTTATAATGTCGAAAAATTTAAACAAATTCTTCTTTCGCGTTTTTTTTAATGATGGCGCTCAGTGATTTAAATTTTTAACTAGAGGGCTATTGTTGCTTGCTCGCTCGCGAGTAGAGTTGTTTTTGCTCGCTCGCTTCGCGAGCTCGCGGGTAGGACTGCTCTTGCGAGAGGGTTAGTGATACGCATGGCTAGTAGGGCCTACTGCTATTAATGTTTTTTATTTGGTGTGTGACTCTCCAAGAGTCACACAAAGAACTTCCCGACTCGTTACTCCTTCGCCAACATCGCTAACATCGTTTTTTTTTGTACTTTCATCGATATTCTCCCAAAATGTATTCTTGGGAATAGAGATGATAAATTCACTCTTGCATTGGAATAACTTTCGATTATTCCAAGCGGTAACATTAGCATCAGTTAAAAAAAAAAATTTTTTTAAATCTAAAAAAAAAAATGAAGAAAAAAATTTTTTATGTAATTGCGTTTGGTTCTTTGGTGGAAAATTTTCGTCCTCCCTTATACATTGCATTGTAGAATGAACTCTTTTCGAAAAAAAGTAAAAATCTAAAAAACTACTTGACCAATATGGACCAAAATCTAATCAGCTCTAAGTTACGACGGGGCACATCGATTGCATCATTCATCATCCTGATCGCGTTGTTACTTTTTCTGAAAACGTTAACGAAAAATTTGATTACATAGAAACGGCCATACGCACACACACACACACACACACACACATACGAATATTTTGATAAAAATAGTCTAAAATGACTCCAATGACCATGAAACGTGAAGATCTGCTAAAAAATCGATTTTCGGGGTAATTACAATAACTTCCCTATAAAATCGGGAAGTTAAAAAAATATGGTAATATTCCTTGAAGTCTCCCCTTTAAAATGAGTCCTTGAAAAAGATGGTATCAATAAAATTGGCGTCACAATGAGCTGGTAAAGGACGCCGTATACCCCCGTTTCAGGTAGAGGTGGGTCGAGCGCACCGCTGTTGTGGTCCGTTGTCTATACCGCTGGTCTCGAGAAAATACCAGCACACTGTATACGATTAAATAACTCTATTTATACCTGGAGAACAATATTAGTAACCACTCTTGGACAAAAACACCTTTTTAATCATGACTTCTTTTAAAGATATTAGTCTTTATAGGGATCATACAGGGAGAAACTATTCTATTACACTAAAAACAGAGCCATCATTATCGCACGAGCAGGTTTTGCATAGCAGTTCTTTATTCGATAATGGTGTAAAGCTATGTTCGTTATGTTCATCTAGGGTGACGTAATTAAATATTATATTTCATCATCATCATTATTTATTTAACGTCGCTTCAACTGCTATGGTCATTAGCGACGGGACCTACAAGTTATTATAAGGTGGGTTCCGAACCACCTTGGGCACCACAGTTTACAAGCACATGGAGTATTTCCATAGGTGCCAGCGTCGGGGATCGAACCTGCGACCACGGAAGTCCGTAGGCGCGCGCTCTACCCACTGAGCCACTGTAACTGATCGAAAAATACATTCAGATATGTATAATAAAGTGACCTTAAAATGACCTTGATCTTCAAAAATTAAAGTTTTACCTTCAGATCAAGCTCAAGGTCATGTTATTATACATATCTGAATGTATTTTTCGATCAATTACACGGTGCAATAAAATAAAAATGTAGTTATGTATCAAAAAACATCGATAACCTTGATAACTCCCGAAAAAAATGACCTTTGGAAAAAAATATTCTTGCCATATATTTGGTCCATTGATGATATGCACATTACGTAAGAAATATTTTTTGCATCACCATAGCCTGAAGAGATGGACCGCGCAAAGGAACGCCAATTTTCGAAGATCAAGGTCATTTGAAGGTCATTGTGTACCACATCATAGAACTCGTTTTGACATCAGCTACAACACTGTGAAGTTAAAAATATATGGTACTATTTAAAAATCATCGATGACCTTCAAAAGACCTTGAAAACGACTACAATCGGAACATTTTTTTATATCACCATATTTGCCCCCTTTAACTGTACAACTTTTCTCTCTAACCTTTTCTTCTATCTCTAATCCTAACGGAGCTATTTAGGTGGCCTGTTTGTCGTGAATCACCCGGTATACAACGGACCATAACAGCGGTGCGCTCGACCCACCTCTACCTGAAACGGGGGTACACGGCGTCCTTTACCAGCTCATTGTGACGCCAATTTTAATGATACCATCTTTTTCAAGGGCTCATTTTAAAGGAGAAACTTCAAGGAATATTACTATATTTTTTTCAAAATTTAAATCACTGAGCGCCATCATAAAAAAAAACGCAAAAGAAGAATTTGTTTAAATTTTTGGACATTATAAAGTTGATTTTCGGGGTTGAAAAAATTATTTTGTGATAACCCAATCCTTTCCGAATAAAACAAAAAAATTTAGCTCAATCGGACAAACGGTTCTTGAGATAAAAAATTGGTAAGTGAGGCCCGTTTTCGCCGAAATGGGCAAAAATTGAAAAATTTGAAGGCCTGCCATTTCTAAAAAAATTCGAAACCGGCAAAATGATGACTTAAACCCCCCCCCCCCCTAATTTCACATGGACTACAACATATTTTATTTAGAACAAAATCGGCGATGGTGCCTGCAAAAAGTGATCGATTCGGCATGGAATGACCCGATGGGAAAAATATCGCGACTTTACTGTAATTGTAACCGCGTGTGTTTTATTTTCAAGTCAGACACGAACTTTTGCAATCATTCCTCACAATCCTACTTTATCAGAAGTGTCAAAATGTCAAATGACAGGATCATTTCAGAACAAAGAATAATTTATTTATTTTGTATTTATTCATCTCTCGCGGTCAAATGATTTCGTTAACAGCATGAAATGTCGCAGATCTACAGACCCTGTGGGGGTCTGTTGCAAAGTCCTGATCAATTTTCGTGTAAATGGCTCGAAATTCGGGTAGTTGGGATCCTAACTTGATACATAATTTAAAGTTGCGACTAAGGTGAATATTCCTACGAAAATGCAATGCGGTCAGTAAGCTTCGGGGGGCATAATTTGTGTTTTACCTACTAACAAGATGGCCGAAAGCAGCTGAATTCGAAAGGACATAGGCATACATATTTTGACCACCTACATAGGATACGTGGATAGGCTATTAAGGATGAGCTGTTCTCGTCCCCCGTTATATAAACGCAAATTGCCGACCTGATGATTACACATTGAGCACGTTGGAAACCCTTGGCACCCATAAGACCGTGAATCGGTTTCACCGGTTCTAGTTTGGATGTGCCATGTAAAGACGTGCTTCTGGAGTGAACGATGTGTCACGTAGTTGGCAGTTATATGAAATCAATGGTAATTAGGACTTTTGGAACTGTAATAGCGGACATGTGGTCATTTGAACCGCCTGCCACTGGTGATTGAATACCAAAATACGGTTCTGCTCAAAATCACACATAATGTCGAACATTCCCTCCATTCTTGCCTATTTACAGACGAGATAATTTTACGTAAGAGGTTCCATTATGTGCACTAAAAACACCTATCCGAAATATTATAAAAAAAGAACAAAATTAAATAAATGAAGATACTGTTTAATTACCAAAATCTCACCGATTTTGATGGGCTTGAAATATGTTATCAGGAGTGTGATTCTGAGCAACTTCGAATGAATAATCAAATTCGTTCATTAACACTAAACCTACCTAGCCTTAAAAGTAACTGGTACATGTTTCCTTATAAGAATGACAAGCTTTATTTTATTTAGACTTTATCTAGCTCTTATTGTAATATGTGCTCTACTAATGATACATATACAATCATTTCTTATGAAATTATTTTTATTATATCAATAATCGTTAAATAAAAAATCTGGAACCGGTCATTTTGATCGGTGATGGTAGGTTTAGTGTTAAGGTAGAGAACTGCCGTACTGATTAGGTTTCTCAAGAATGTGTTAAAAATGGTGGCCGCCAGCATTCAAACATGTTTGAACCTGATCATCAGCAAGTGTTGGTACATTGGCATATATTGTACTTTATTTTTTAATGTTCCTCATAAAAACAAATCGAGTGGATTCAAGTCGAGTGAACATCCTGGTCACTGAACTGTTCAACCACGTCCGATCCAACGGCTAGGAAAACTTCTGTCGAACGTAGGGGTACGTCTTGAAGTATATCCGGCAAAATTTCCGTCAATTTTCCGTTTATAAAGTATAACTTTATCATGTATAACTGTATAAAATAACTTTATAATGTATAACTACATAAAATAACTTTATAAAGTATATACTTCACGAACCCAATGTGCATAATGAACAACAATTTTTTAACGATTTTTAACAATGAAACGAATAAGAATTAACATTACTGAAGAAAGTGCAGAAACTTTCTTCGGTTTTGTCGTAAACAAACTGTGGCTAGTCGAATGACGGAAGTATAAATTGGTGTTATGAATTTTGATCATTTAAACTTAATTTTCTCGAAAACGGAGTCGCAACGAAAAAATTGTTATTGTATATTTTTGATTTATTTTTTTCATACGGAAGCCACCCATGTCCGGTTATACCACCCGTACTGAATATCCTGTATAGTAGTTGATTGTTATGGGTACGTGTCTATCTATAAATCCCTGCGAACACAATTTTTCGCACAATTGAAAACGTTTCGTCGTAATTGTATTGGGTTGTCAAGAAAGTAATTTCGGTTTTCACTAACTGATGGCGTTATGTTTTGTTTGATTGGCTTCTGTTAACGTTGCGTTTGTTTTCTTTCTGATATTTCATAACTGCATCTTTTAGGTTACTTTTGAAGCAAATTACACGTAATTTTGATTAAAATTGTTAGTTCTGTGTCAATTTGAACATGGAGTGCAGAAACGAACATTATAGGCATATATTGCTTTTTTATTTCCGTAGAGGTAAAAAAGCTGCCGAGGCTCACAAAGATATATGCGAAGTTTACGGTGTAGATTGCTTAACAGAACGCACGTGCCAGAATTGGTTTAAAAAATTCCGTTCTGGAAATTTCTCACTTAAAGACGACCAACGTTCTGGTCGATCATCTGGAGTTGATGATGACCAAATGAAAGCCATTATTGAATCGGATCGTCATATAACTGTCCGAGCGATTGCAGACAGGTTAAATGTCTCGCATACAACCATAGAATATCGTTTAAAAAGTCTCGGAATCGTTAAGAAGATCGATATTTGGGTTCCACACGAGTTGAAAGAAATTCACTTAATGCAACGCATCAACATATGCGATATGCATCTCAAACGAAATGAAATCGACCCTTTTCTCAAGCGAATCATCACCGGTGATGAGAAATGGGTTGTTTACAATAACACAACTCGAAAACGATCATGGTCCAAGCGTGATGAACCAGCCCAAACCACACCGAAAGCTGAATTGCACCAAAAGAAGATCATGTTGTCAATTTGGTGGGATTACAAAGGTATTGTGTATTTTGAGCTGCTCCCAAGGAACCAAACCATCAATTCAGATGTTTATTGTCGACAACTAACAAAACTGGACATAGCAATCAAAGAAAAACGGCCAGAATTGGCAAATCGCAAAGGAATCGTGTTCCACCATGATAACGCTAGGCCACACACATCTTTTATAACACGTGAAAAGTTATTGGAGCTTGGTTGGGAAGTGATGTCACATCCACCATATAGCCCTGACATTGCACCATCAGATTATCATTTATTCCGAAGTTTACAAAACTCTTTGAATGGTAGAACATTCACTAATGATGATGATCTGAAATCGCACTTGGATCAGTTTTTCACCGAAAAGGATCAGAAGTTTTATGAGCGCGGAATTATGAAGCTACCAGAAAGATGGCAAAAGATCATACAACAAAATGGAAAATATTTTATTGATTAAAGTTCATTGCTTTGATAAACAAATTGGATTTTATTTCATCTAAAAATACCGAAATTACTTTCTTGCCAACCCAATAGATACGTTTGTTGTTTACCTGCAAGCACTGTTGTGGTTCCATTCGATTCTTCTTAACACATTACCTACCGGTGATTGTTCCATAATTGTTGAAAGTCTATGGTTCATGGCTGAGGATCTTTTAAAAGAATCCTTGAATGGCAACAGCAATTTTAATCACAAACCAACAACTCACCCTGAATAACAAAATCCAATAATTTCCTTCCTAGATTACTGTGTAAAAGAAGAAATTTAAGCTTCCATTTGGTGCAGCACAATTGAGCCGTTTATTTTGAAAGTGGCCTAGCTCCATTTTCGAGAAAAATCAAGCTAGCAATTTTAATATTTATATTTCTAGTTATCTTTTCATTCTGAAACGAATTGTACCTAATACATTGTTGGGAATAACGGTGTGAGTGTAGCTTTATATTCGGCCGCGCGGCAGGAACACCTGACGGTTAAAAACGACGACGATCGGTACAAATTGATGACGCGCCGTTACTCGGTAATGAATAATAACAGTTTAGTGATAGAGCTTGACAGGTCAAGCCGTATAAAGATCTCCGATTATATTGTAGTGTGATTATACGTGATTATATTGTAATAAATACTCCTTCAATATTTAAAATCACAAAGATTTTGTAAAAAGGAAATTAGCTGGTTAATCGAATTATAAAAATTTTTATTTTGAAAGTGGCCCGAGTGCATTTGTCAGTTGTTTGATAGACCATAAATTCTTAGTATCAGAATATTCGTTTTCACCGGAGGACAGAGATTTTGGCGTCGTAGAAATGTCATTAAAGAAATATAATTGACTGTTTGTCCCCCAAGATTATTATAATGTTATCAAGAAGTGCCGGAAAGGTAATAACTTTATTTTTAATGAAATGAAACACGAGGATTTCATATCAACAAGATTCTTGGAGGATGCAATTTTTAAAAGGGTAAAGGAGAAACAATAAATTGGTTAAAAATATGCTGAATGCGTTTTTTGAGAAATGAACCATATCTGACGCTAAGACGTTAGCGTCTTATGTTTGTACGACAGCAATGGTGTTTTAGAGTTATTTGAATTGAAATATCTCCTGAACTACTAACTTTTCGACATACATGTAGGATGGGTTATCAGGAAGAAATAATTGGGAGTACAGAGATCACGATATTTTACGAAAAAACGAGTTTATTAGGAGATTACGTTATGCATCCATCGACGACTCGTCAAAGACTACCGTTTCGGCCTCGTCTCTCGTTCAATTGCCTTTTGCGGTTTTCGACTTTTTCGATCATAGTTTCTTAGCGTTTTTCATTTTCGTTTCGATCGTCGTTTCTTAGCGTTTTTCATTTTCGTTTCGCTCGTCGCTTTTCTCATCACGCACACACATGCATGCATACACGATCGCACACACACACACACACACATGCACACACGCTGCGATCAAGCATCGATAGATCGCTGTGCGCTGTTTTAATTTCCACATACATAGGTTAGTACTTTTTTATAACAAATGTCCAGCTGCGTCGATTGATATATTAAAAAAATATCTCAATCCATTAAAAAAAATGAAGGTGACCTTCATATTTCTTAAAAAATTACAGAAAAACAGAAATTTTTTTTGGTATCGCGTGAGCCCCATTTTAACATTCAACTTTGTCCTTCAGACATTTGACGTATCTTTAAAAACGACAAAGATATTCAAGGTGGTTAAGTTAGGTGAAATACCCTGTAGTTAGAAGATTTCCTGAATTGCATAAATGGTGTTTTTCAAGTTTTGTAATGAAATATAAAATAAATTGAATATTGTTTTTTCAATTTGAAGCATTTTAAATTACATCGAATGGACTTGGGCTCTTTGAAATTTTATGACAAATCTAGTTATTAATTTTGAAAGTGACTTAAGTCCATTCTTGGTAAGAAGACAAATATTACTCACTTAATAATTGCTATTATTTTAATAGGAATTGTAAATTTAACTCTCTTAGATACACATACGGAGTGTGATACATTGGTATCCTATATGTACATTTTTAATTTCATTGAAACGCTTAACTATCTCAATTTAAAATAAAGTTTCAAAATAAACGGTTCAATTATTGAAAAGCCTAATTAATAGGCTACCGGTAGAGAATGTGTTCAAATGGTTTTAGCAGGTTTTGTTACCAAGCAGTTATTTTTTTATTAAGCTATGGAACCCCTATGGGATTATTAGCAGCATGCACATTGCTGATGAAAAATGAAATAATTCGGCAAACTGTAATATTGAGTGCCGGTGACACAGCCCTCTATAAGCGACGTTTCTCGTAAATGTGACCCTAACTAGAAAGCAAGTTCAAGACACGTGCGCGTCGAGAATGATTCTTCAGACTAGAATTCTCTGCGGTGTGCTTGAGCTCTCGAGTTGACGTCCGCAAATAGAGGAAGACCCTCGAAGGAAGATAAACGTGTAGAAGCGAGTAGCAAAGAGAAGGACAACGATTGCCAACTGGTCGTACAACCCTCGCCGGGTTGTTACACGACATAGAAGCCGCCGAGTGAGTGACTTAACATCGTGAGACAACAGGCAAGGTTTCGATAAAAATTTTAACGCTAACAGTTTCTCCACGGAGTGACGCAATTCGCCGAGACAAACGGTCGTTGATATAAAGTTTTATGTTGGTACGTGCAAGCAATCGTCTTAATGGTACGATGTCGCGAACGTGATGGAGAATAGTGGAAACGTAGAAAAGACGTTTGATATGTGTATATTTACTATAGGTGAATGTAACTATAGTGTAGTAATAGTATAGTAATGTACCTATTATTGCGGGTGTACGTTTTACTGCGCTATGTTTTCCCAATGAGATTAAAATACGTAAAAATAAATATTTTGCCCTAAAAAAATTGGTACAATTCAGTGAGATTGTATTCTTGTTAGCGAGGCACACAAAATTGTCAATCATTCTCGTATTGTTACAATCTCAAGATTTGAAAACGGTAAAAGGTAACTTTATAAAAGGTAACAATAAGACCATTTTTCTTCTATCTCGATCAACAAAAGTTCAGGAGAAAGCTTTAATATAATTTATAGATACCTACTCTTTGATACAATAAAAATATAAAAAGAAATTTGTCTTGCCTTTTTAATAAAAAAATTAAGCCCACAGCATTATGTACATTTCGGTGAAGGAGGAGCTCATTACTGCGGCACAGAAGTCACTAGGAAAGTCCCTCATACTGCGGTGTGAATTGCTACTACGATAAAGAACGAGCTTCAATTCAGCCTAACGTTTTAAGTTACGTACCAATTCGGTACACGTAAGTAGGTACGATACGATTCTAGATAAAGAGTATTATGGATAAAACAAGATATGCCTAAAATTAAATCGAAAAGTAATGAGAAAACAGTAACAAAAATAAAAAACAAAGTACTGCGAAGTGCACGAAAAGATTTACTTATGCAATTGAAAACTTAAGAAACAAAAAAGAATGGCGATTTTCAGAAATAAAAAGAAAAATAATTGAAAGAAACAAAACAGTTTACATTGTAAATGTAATTGGGAAATGTAAACTTCACAATATTCTTAATTTAAAAAAGCTTTAAACTAAAAATAATAAATATACCTGAAATATTTGTTAAAAGATTGTATTTGGTTAGTTATGTGATATTATATACTACGGTGTTAAAATTATATAATAAAATGTTTATTCGTTTAAAATGTAATACATAGAAAAATTATTTGTTACTGTACTCAGGATTTCTTTGTATTAATGCCTAGATACGTAGTTTGTTTCTGTACGCACGTATATACGCAATAATTGGTACATGGATCTTTTTCGTCCGCAGTAATACGTACAAGATGTCATCGATTAAAATAACATAAATGTTTCAATATTTTCTTACGTTGAATTAGGTTTTGAGGGCCACTAATTTTTTTTGGTATTCAGAACACATCAGTCTTCTATAAAATGCTTACATATTATTATTTCATGATAAATTAAGAATAACATTAACATAAAGTACGATCGAAGCATGATACCGCATTAATCGGCACAGTTACCCTGCAATTGGGATGGAATATGAAAATTAAAGATAATACTATTTTATAATTTTTCACACATAATTACTTTTTAACGTTTGCATTTCAAAAATTGTGAATCAAGTTACATTATTATGTTAAATTAGTAAGTTAAATATGGTATTGATGAAACTATGTTATACGTTTACTTGACCATCTTTTTATGAGGAGGGAAGGGGCAGGGAAAGAGAGGGAGCAGGAATAATTCGTAATTCTGCTGGCTTCTACATTTTTTAGAAAAGGCAAGCTCTCAATGTTGGCAGTCTTTGTAGGTTTTCTACAAAAACTACTCGTACATGCAAAACGATTTTGATCTGTATACTCTTAGTGAACTCGTTAACCTGGATTTTTTTCATTATAATTGTAAAGAATAGGTCTGAACTAATTTTCAAATTAATTGCCTAACTTAATAATTTAACTTCAGATGAAACTATAACAAGTTCCTATGCAAATTTTAGGAGAATAATACGAACAATTTACAGGAAGATTACCTGGATAATTTAATCATTACACTGCGGATTATGCAAAATAAAAATTTGTCTGCATCGATGGCGAAAAATAGAAACTAAATTGAACGTTATTTCTTCCCTTAATGATTTTAATAGAGGAGAGATCATATATTGACACTTTCAATTTTTAAAATTTTTCAACAATTTTGAATTTCATCTTCTCAGTTTTGCTATAAATGCGTAAAGATCCGCAGTCTATTAGCAATAATATGTAGATAAAGTATAATCCATTGTCCAACATTCTTTATCCAAATTTCTTAAAATACATTTTGGTTTTGAACTATAAACCAGTGAAATGTGGAGAGAATTCGGTTAACTCAATAGTATCTCAATAGACAGAGATATTTCAGAAGAAATTTCATTCTAAGGGAGACTTTTCGGTAACTACGTTTTATCTGTGGAGATTTAGGTTCTCGAACTTGGTACTTTCTGTACGGGCTCGACAGCTTCTTTAAACAATCAAGGTAGCGGCGCGAAGGTTTACAACATCTTACCAAGCGTGGCAAGTTGAGGGATCCGTGGTCGTGCCGAAACACGAAGTGCGAATTTCTCAAAGGAGGTGAGGTCGGTTGTTGACGCACGGTTACTAGTTTCCCTTCCTTCTACAGAATATAGGTATGAAACTTCCCGAAACCAAACAATTAATAATCAATCAAAAACTTGGAGATCCTTCATTTTACCCATAACGAGATTTTGTAGCACGGAAAAATTGTCGCACTTCGGAACGCAATCTTCTTCCAATTCTCTCTGATTGTGTGCGGAAACGATACGAAACCTAATTATAACGGAAAACAAGTTTCTTCGGACACTGTATACAGAGTTGGATACAGTAACAAATATTTTGAAGTATGTGTACAACTTTGAAAATACAATATTTTATTTCATTTGAAGACACAGAAGATTTCGATTGAAGAGAACTATGGTCTATTTGGCCAGAAAAAGTGGAAAAAACTATTTTAACGTTATTTATAGGCTCAAGGTTATAATATTACATATCGTTGGATTCGTCTTAAGATCAGCTACAACATTATCAGATCCAAAATACATTTTACCATTTAAAAAATCAAATTCACCTCAATTCATTTGAGACCAAGCGTAGCCGAACGTACAGGCGTACGCGAAACGCTGCTAAACGCTTAATACTAAATTAGCTATAAGAAAGATTTCAATTCGGACATAGACTGGATAAAATTTTGCTGGATTATAATCACAAATTTTTACCGAATGTAATCAGACCAAAAAGAGCATCCAGACTCTCACAGAACTATAACAAAATCGTCAATAAATTTTTGTAATCGTAAAAAAAGTTACAGAATTATTGGTAATGTTCAAATATTAATAACTATACTAATTTAGATGATCACAAAATGAAATCTGTGCGAAAGTGCTCTGTACACCAACCTGAAAAATTTTTGTAATACAAGAATTTACAAAGTTTTCCTTAAAACACTTGAAAAGTGCCAATGAATGGACGGCAGTTTTAGAGATTGTGTAAGAACGCAAATGCAGTGCCTTAAAATCTCTATATTTTCGACGAAGTTTACTACTTCACGGGTGCACAAATAGAAAAAACAATATTGAAGCCTTATTCTTCAGACCTTTAACTACGACGGACAACAAAAATTTTATAACATACACAAAAATTTAGAAATTTAACTGCAGTGTCATCAGTCGTGCACTAACTTATTGCACAATAATATTGTCTCGTGTGGATAAGTCAGCAATTTTATTGTGCAATATATTGTGCCATATATTGACGATAATATTGATCGTCTAGGAGCCGCTTAAGAATCCTGAGGTCGTTTGAAGTAACTTTTTCGTTTGCGGAAATATTCTCCGCGGCGTTGTTAACGAGTTATTAACGAAAACTACGGACCAATCAGTGGTGGGATCTCTTGTCAGGCCGAAATTCGTCCGCTGTAGCCGTGCTCTGATTGGCCCGTGTTTTTCGTTAATAACTCCTTAACAAAGCCGCGCACAGCATTTTCGCAAAAGAAAAAGTTGCTTCATACAAAGTCAGGAATCATAAAATGATGGGTAAACTGAAAAAAGGTAAATGAAACGGGAAACACAAAGCGAAATGTTGAAAATTAATTTCAAGTGTTTCTCTCTTCATAAAAGTTGCATTAAATGACAAAATCAAAGACTATTTTGCGGCCAAAAATCGATATTTATATTGTATGTACGAATAAACCTGATTCAAATATCATTAACATTCGTGCAGAAGAATAAAATACAGCTTGTACTGTAACTTTGATACAGGGTAAGTTGGAAGATGTGGCAAGTACTTACAGTAGGGACTGATTCACTAAAATAACTTTGTTTTCGAGTTACAGCTTATTTTGTGTTGGAAAATGAGTTAACTCCAACTGTGAACCAGAACATTTTCAATTTGCAATGCACTATTAGAAATAGAGAATAATATTTTTTCATTGAACGTAGGTTTCATACTAATTTCCCCAATCACTTCGGGATACATCATGATATTTACATGGCACACAAACGATGCAGGAAACCAATACAGGAATAGCGTTTCACCTCGGAGCGTGACGGATCAGACTCATTCACTGTCCAGCAATTGCGCACGCGGTGCGCCCAAAGAAGTTTTCACTTCAATAAAAACTTTGTGATGCTAAATTGCACACAACATGTACAGATACATAGATGTTTACATTGGGTGATTGAATGCAAATTCGCAAAGGCGAAATCATACTCAAACTTTTCAAAATATCTACATACGCATAAAATGTTGGTTGTTGCAGTTACAATAAATGCAACGCAGCGAATAAATCTACAAAAGCTTTCAACAGCATATACGGTTTATGTGTCCTGATAGTAAAGAAACAATTTAAATTGATTCACGATATGAATAAGAATGCTTATCTTTGGTGACGGTAAAATCCTTCCACGAAGTAATTTTATATTCAAATTTATTCGAAACGTCCTTGTCGCTATCTGATGCGGAAGCTACACGTCAGGAAGTTCGATTACCCCATCACTTCTACCATGTAGGTTGCCTCTAAAATATTCTAGGAGAAAGAATACTGCCACAAAATACACACACAAAAGACGTAAGCAGTATTTTAATCTTTTTATTAGTTATACAAGAAGGAAGAATGTGCAATTTAATTTAATTCTGTTGTGTCGTTTCAGTGCTCAACTGCAATTCGTCAGCCGCTGATATAGACGCTGTGATATTCAAATAGAGATAATAAATAAACTGAAAAGAATAACTTTTTAATACATGGCGTGAAGAATGGGACATAAATGATGTCCCAACAAGAGTGGAATATTTAAAATACAAATAAAATACAGTTTTTTTTATTTACCACCGAAGTTTTGATATAATCATAAAGTAGACATGTGGGAATGCTCAGCTTTGGTGGAACATTTGCGTTTTTTTCACAAAATTTTCAATCACGTTTTGGCATAATTGTAGTTGGATCTCAGGGATACAGCGTCTAATCTCCTCCTTCAAGGCTTAGGTGGCCGTGGTCGTGGGCTTGTCGTGAGCACATAAACTTTTAACTTCAAAAAACCCCAGAGAAAGAAATCCAAGGGCGTAAAGGGGGTAGACTCGTTTCCAAAAGCGCAGGACGGGCCTTCTCATTTATCGATAATGCAAAGATGGGGTTTCTCAGTAGTTAACAGCGCTAGATTTTCACCATTTTTGTTCTGATGAATCGAACTGTGATAATTAGACTGCGGATCTTTATGCAAAATAAGAATTATCTGCGTTGATTGCAAGAATTAGAAACCAAATGAATGTTCTTCCCTCCCTTAATAATTTTAATAGTGGAGAAATTATATATTGACATCTTCAATTTTCAAAATTTTCTTACAATTTTGAATTTCGTCTATTCAATTTTCCTATAAATGCATAAAGATCCGCAGTCTAGTGATAATGGTTTGACTCTCGAAGCACAGCAGCAGAAATTGCGCCAAATTTAAATTTTCCGCTTTTGTTGGGACATTTTTATATAAAGGGTATAAAGATATCAAATAAAGGGGGACTGGTAAATTCGACTGGCGACTCGTAGGTTGTGACTCTATTTCATGACTTTCGACTTTATTACAACAGAGGCATATGAATAAAGAAACTATCCTGGGAGTGAAAATTCCCTCCATAAAATATCGAAAGTGGGGTCTTAGCCACTGAAACAGAATAGGGAAGTTTTTCAAATGCATTCTAAAAGAGGACACCGCCCATAGACCAAATACGTCAATGCCAGTTAACAAACTCAGTTCCTTCCATTTTTGGAGCTTATAAATTAGGCTTAGGGGCATAGGTCCCTTGGCGCTATGTGTGAGCCTACCAGGTTCAAGTATTATTGAGAACTGTACAACCAGGAGGGCGATTTCCTAAGGAAGTCAGCCGATACTTTCCATAAAATAATAAATTCGTCAAAGAAATACTAAAAAGACTCAAACTGAAACTCGAGCGGGTCACACAATAAGCATGCATCGACAAGTACTTTCGTTAATTTAGCGACATATAATGTTAAGGTAACTATTGGGTTGGCAAGAAAGCAGTATCGGTATTTTTAAGTGAAATATAGCCGAATTGTTTCATTCGATGATCTTATAAATCTTTTGAATAAAGAAATTCGGTTTTATTTCACCTTAAAATACCGAAATTACTTTCTTGCCAACCCAATATTTGTATAATACGAATATTTATGAGTAGACTGCGGATTTTATGGGTTTATGACAAAAAAAAGGGTACATACAATTTAAAGCAGTGGACTTGTTAAAAATATCTAAGGACATTAATGCATTATTTTCAGCTTAGTAGGATAATTAAAAGAAGAATACAATTTTTATTTGGCTCTTGTGTTCTACAATCAATGCGAACATTTTATATTTTGCATAAAGATCCGCAGTCTATTTATGAGCTATACACTCACAGTAGTTTCTTAAATAGTCACTTATACTAATTCATGGACGCAGACTAACGTAAAATTAAGATGACCACCAGGGCTCAATGATTTTGTCCTTCGAAAGAATCCGTGGTAGTCATCATCGATCCTTAATCTCCTCAAAGGACCCACTGCGACATGCGCTCGGGGATCGATAAAGGGCTTGTATACATATTTTCCAAGAGAGCCGGTGACCTGCTAAAAGAGGTTAATGCCTCGTGGCCATTCAAGTTCCTACACGTTTGCAATGCTGAATTGTTCATTACTCTAAGGCACAAGAATACACAATTAATCATGGATGAGGGATTCCGTTAATAGAACTGAATAATGAGAACAGAAAGTACATGGACTGTGAATGGTCAATGAAAAGAATTAGAGCAAATACAATGCAACTTATGATATACTTTCCCCTTTTTTCCAAATTCAGATTTTATTACATTTTATTACATTTCACGTACATAAATTGTAATAAAATCTTGTCTGGTGACTCCCAATCTTTCTGCCAATTCTTCTTGCGTCTGGGTCGGATTTTAGTTGAGCAACCCCTCTAACTCACCGTCATCAAACTTTATCGGTGCACCTGAACGATCGTCGGCTTCCAAATACAAATTTCCGGCTTTAAATCTTTGGTACCTCCTTTTTGCATGTTCTGTAAGATACAGCGTTCTCTTCCAGTGCCGCATAAACCATTTCAGTAGCTCCAACAGCTGATTTCCTAAGCGTGAACGCAAAGAGTAAGCAGTGACGAAAATGATGCTTCTCGCACGCCATATTGCTTGAAATCGTTGCATAGGACTGGAAACTCATAGAACGCTCACCACGAGTCTTCCTAAAACTAAAAGAACGCTCTGTCAGATGGCACCAAAATCAGGAAGTAATTTGAATTCAGTCAGAAGTTATGATCGTAGAAAAAAGGGGGAAGCAACTTATTTGCAAACCTAATATGTACGAAATAAGCCCAATTATCGATCGTAAATGTTCAATATTTAATTTAATGATGCTTTCGGCGCTACCGTTTCGATCAATTAATAAATCTAGCAATTTTGCAAAAAACTTTTCTTCTTTCCTAACGTTTCGGTTCAGTTTTGAACCTTTTTCAAAGGTAGAACTTGCGGTTGCTATAATAACTGTAGTTATGTAAATTTTCAATGCTCAATTTACATAACTAAAGTTATTATAGCAAACGCAAATTCTACCTTTGAAAAAGGTTCAAAACTGAACCGAAACGTTAGGGAAGAAGAAAAGTTTTTTGCAAAATTGCTAGATTTATTAATTGATCGAAACGGTAGCGCCGAAAGCATTATTAAATTAAATACTAATATGTACATATAATCAGAAGTGTGGATTGTTCATATAAATACAGCATTGAAGAAGATAATTAAATATTTAAATAATTCAGGGGACCGTTTCCTTTAGACCAAATGAACGAATGCACGATTGGCCCCCACATTTCTTATTCGATTTTATAAATATGAACAAATGCTATTATACAATACAAAATATTGACATATGGTTAATTGTGGCGATACGTTTATTATAATATTATAGTTATATTATAGTAATACATTCGTTTCGTTCGCGATGAACATTCGCTGGCGATCGTCATTTAAATGAGCACGACTTTGTTGAAATGGGGGTCGAACGTGCATTCGTTCGTGTGGTCTAAGCGCACCATAAGAATGAGAAATAGGCCACGCAAGAGAGGCAGACCAGAATAAGTTGGCTTGCATCAAAGCGAGTCTGAACTGCCTCAAGCAAAAGCTTCCGACAATTAATAGGGATAACTCTTGGCCATGTATCCGGGGGTCCCATGAAAATCACCGACACAGGTTTCTACCGACAATATTTCACTGATTCCAGATTTAACCAACAATAACTTTGGCCGACAACGTCTTTAACCGACAACGATTTTGACCAATGACTTTAGTCGACGACAATATTATTCGATAGTAATATCTAGACTGCGGATCTTTACGCAAAATAAAAATTGTCTGCGTCGATTGCAAAAGATAGCATCGAAATTAAATGTTATTTCTTCCCTTAATCATTTTAATAGATGAGAAATCACATGCAAGGTGTCTCAAAATTTCTGTTAAACGGGATATCTCTTTATCCATCGCATTTAGAAAAAAAATATTTCCAATAAAAGTATGACTTTCAAAGCTCTATGGAACGGTGCATGTTTTTTTATATTTTATTTGACGTGTTGAAGGTCATTATAGGTCAAGTTCATATTTATAAATGGAAACATAATTTTGTTTATTACACCAACTTATTCCATGAGAATAAGCAAGTAAGTTTTATTGGAAACTTTTTTTAAATCGACAAAAACTTTTTAGGTTATTGGAAAGTTGGAGAAAGTGGGTGAAACAATAAAGAATTTAAAGTACAGGAACTCATAAGGTTGGTAAGCGTACTTCTTAGGTCGAAAAGCTTACGTAAAAAAAGATGTAACTGTCTGCGAGTAAGATTCATGTAAAAGTCCTATATTAAAATGAATTACAAAAATTTTGTTGAATAGGTGTCAAATTAAGAAATTATTCATTTTTCCTCAGTTTGTAAATATTCTGAATACGTTACGATGTAATTCTTTGTTTAAAATGAGATTATTTATATCCAAGTAAATGTCGTGTGCAATGTTAAATATGCAAAGATATATTTTCATTTTTAAAAAAGTGTAGGTATCGCAAAACTTAAAAAATGATTAGCTTGAAAATTTGAACTTTATACGTATATGTTGATGCTTTACCCGAGTATATGAGATACCCGAGTACTCGGGTACCCATGAGACACCCGTGTAGAGCAAAAATACCCGGGTATCTCATAAGACAGCCGAGTACCCGGGTACCCGGGTGCCCAGTGCCCAAACATCTCATGAGGTCTCAGAATTGGCTACTAGAATTATTACTACCCGAGATGAATTTCGGTTATGATTCAGTCCTGTTATTCTGTATTCTGTACGGCCGAAGAACGTACAATGTATGCAAGCAACTATATCAATGACAGAGTGACCGTAAACTAACACGTATATGACAAACCACAAAAAATGTTCGGTATAATCGGGAAATTATCGATATCTCGACCACTACACTGATTTCGATGATTTTTTATTATGGTATACAAATTGACATTTTAAACAAAGTGTTTGTTATTTAAACAATTATTTAAATACATTTTTATGCTGCACAAATAATGTATACAAATTTGTTTAGATATTAATTAGTTAAATAGTTTTTAATTATTAACTTCCCGATTTTATAGGGAAGTTATTGTAATTACCCCGAAAATCGAAAATCGATTTTTTAGCAGATCTTCACGTTTCATGGTCATTGCAGTCATTTTATACTATTTTCAGCAAAATGTTCGTGTGTGTGTGTGTGTGTGTGTGTGTGTGTGTGTGTGCGTATGGCCGTTTCTATGTAATCAAATTTTTCGTTAACGTTTTCAGAAAAAGTAACAACGCGATCAGGATGATGAATGATGCAATCGATGTGCCCCGCTGTAACTTAGAGCTGATTAGATTTTGGTCCATATTGGTCAAGTAGTTTTTTAGATTTTTACTTTTTTTTCGAAAAGAGTTGATTCTTCAATGCAATTTATAAGGGAGGACGAAAATTTTCCACCAAAGAACCAAACGCAATTACATAAAAAAAAAATTTTTTCTTAATTTTTTTTAGATTAAAAAAAAAATTTTTTTTTAGATTTAAAAAAAATTTTTTTTTTTAACTGATGCTAATGTTACCGCTTGGAATAATCGAAAGTTATTCCAATGCAACAGTGAATTTATCATCTCTACTCCCAAGAATACATTTTGGGAGAATATCGATGAAATTACAAAAAAAAACGATGTTGGCGATGTTGGCGAAGGAGTAACGAATCGGGAAGTTCTTTGTGTGACTCTTGGGGAGTCACACACCAAATCAAAATCATTCATATCAGTAGCCATGCGTATCACTAACCCTCTCGCAAGAGCAGTCCTACCCGCGAGCTCGCGAAGCGAGCGAGCAAAAACAACCCTACTCGCGAGCGAGCGAAGCGAGCGTGCAACAATAGCCCTCTTGTTATTTATTGTTTAAACAATTTTTATTATAATTTTTATAATGTATAGAAACTTGTTTTATTCGTTATTTTCATTATTATTCCAATAATAATTTATTGTTAAAATAATTGTTTAAATACATAACTTTTTGAATGGATGAATATAGAAATGAATTGTAAAAATTTATTTATTTACAATTTAAACAATTTTTTAAAACAATAAACTATATTATTGAAATAATAATTCAAATACTGAATATAGAAACAAATTATAAAAATGTATTTGTTTAAACAATTATTATAACAATAAATTATTGTTGAAATAGTAATTCAAATAGTGTATATAGAAACAAATTATAAAAATTTATTTGTTTAACAATTATTCTAACAATAAATTATTATTGAAATAGATAATTCAAATAGTGAATATATATTTAGAAACAAATTATAAAAATTTGTTTACTTGAAAATTGTTTAAACTATTGATAACAATAAATAACTACATAAATAATAAATATTATAAGGCCGAACACAATACAGAATACAGAATGACGGAACCGAAATCCAGAACCGACAAATAACAATTATAGAATCGAAATAAGCCAGATATAAGCCAGAACCGATATTCTATTTATTATTAGTAACAGTCATAACATCATTTCGGTTCTTCATAACTGTTTCGAGAACCGGATCTGATATCGTAACAGTTTTCAAGCCCTGGAACCGAGTACACGGATAGCCGACTATCTCATGAGATACCCGGGTAGCCGACTATCTCATGAGATACACGGGTACTCGGGTAATTTTCGTTTTCCCAGGTATCTCATGGATTACCCGAGTACCCGAATATCTCATAAGTCACAGCTCTAGTTCCCGCGACTAATGTGATTTTCGGATATGCGGATGATGTGACTTTTTTATCCCCACTCTAGGGGGTTCCCCCTTCATCGGTCGATCGCGCTGCAAAGAAATTAAGGTATTAGGGTGACTAAATTGGGGTTTTATGATACTTGATGTATTATTCTCAGGTATGGAATAGCATTAGTACAATACAACAATTTCCCGCTTAGCACCGTTGTTTACCCAGGCTCGTCGTTTACACTTGGAAAAGTTATCTAAGAAATCTATGTTTGGCACACGTAAAGAAACGTAGACCATTTCGTTTCCTGTGACTCGATACCCCCGAGGTTCTCACAACAATCGCGGGAACACTGTAGTTGTGCAGACTTTGTTCTTCAGAATTTATTGTTCACTTCTCGAAGCACCATCTACCCTTGCGCAGAAAGGACAAAAACTACAACACTTGGTTTCGTGTGTGTTTATTCAATACACTAACAAGAATCGAGAACTAGACAATACAAGGGTGCTGTGTTCCTGACTATCTAAAAAGGAAGAGTAAGCTCTAGAGTTCAAAAATATAGGTTTATAGTTTATGTGCTTTCTTCAAGAAGGGAGTAGGCACACTGGAGTGAGAATTTGGCAACGGCTCTGCGCGAATTTCCTCCAGGAATTGGCCAGTTCGTTCGAGGTTTAGCGAGGCTTGTACCCTTTGGAAAACTCTGGGTTTATGGTTCATCTGTTTGCTATCGAGGGTTGGGAAGGTTAAAGAGGCAAACGAAATTGGCAAGCAATGGAAGAACTATAGTCGAAAACATCCTTAAAGATAGCTGTCCTCAAGCGGACCATAAACCCAGACGGTAAACTTGTCCAAGTGCTACCTCCTCTCCGATTTCAATGACTTTGAAATATGTTATCAAGGTCACCATTCTGAACAACATTCCTCTTCACAGGCATTTTACTTTAAAAGCTGTCTTGTCCGTGCTCTTCAAAAATTCCCACTCCTTATTTCTTGCTCCACCGATGGGTCCACCACCGTATAAATAGGATCACGTTAAACGTTTCGCGCCTTTTGTCGGTTTTCAAACATAGATGCCACATTCTCTTGACCCACTTTCGCCCAAGAGATTCAAAAGGCAACACGTTACGGTCTTTCACCTTCGAATACAAATAATTATTGTGATTTCTTCCGACCTAGAATAATTCCATTCTACATATCGCTGCTCCAGAAGTTTAATGACGCATTTCCAGAAGAACAATGATGTATTTACATGGTACTGGTTACTGTGAGGCTGGTATTTATTATTTTATAAATTGAAATAACTTAAAAGTTGTAATAGTAACCCACAAGGTCTATAAACTATTCTCATAGAAGAATTAAACCGAATCTATAGGCCATTCTATTAAGACAAATTGGAATTGGTTTTCTTTTGCTACTCCTGTAAAATTTCAATTTTTGCAGTTGTGTCATTATACTTCCGGAGCAGTGATGTATACGTATATGTTCTTCTTCATTTTATGGATATGAAATTGATATAATATCTCATACAATACTTAAATGTTTAGTAATTGGCTAGATCCCAACATATTTAATAATGTAAACAGTATTTTGAGTAATGGTACAGAAATTTTTATTTTTATGAACTTTTCCATGGACTTTTCTTATGAAGTTTTACAATAAACTTCTCTTATGAACCATTCTATGGACTTTTCTTATGAAGTTTACAATAAACTTCTCTTATGAACTTTTATTGTGAACTTATATTATGAAGTTTTATTATGAACTTTTACTATGAACCTTTACTACAAACCTTTCTTCGGAACCTTTATTTTGAACTTTTGAACCTTGGTCTTTCTCAAAATTCGCGATAAATGTTCTTGTGTTACGAATTTTAACACACAAGTTATTGTGCGAATCAGAGCGTTAATTGCCCCTGAGCCAGCGGCGATCTTGTACTGGACAACGCACTAAACATCTCGTAAACGTAAAAATAGGACTTTTGAGAGCGACTGCGGCCTAGAATGATCTTTTATCTAGCGCTTTTGACTACTTGAAACTCTCATCTGTACATTATCAAGAAACGAGTCTACCCCATGCCACTGGACGATCATTTCGCCCTCAGGCCTTGCCCTCAGTACCCTAAACATGGGAGTACCGATGCCTCTGGGTCAACTAACCATATACAGTACATTCTACTATTTAATCCGACTACCCGGTACGAAACATTGTCTTTCCCATGATTATCCTTCCGTATTTAGACGCAGCAAATTATGTTGACTTGGGGGAACGTTCAACACTTGTCAAGCTTCGTGTTTGCATAGCTTTTACCTTTTACAATTTAGCTACTATACTTATTGAAGTAAAAACTCCTTTAGGCGCACCGCGTACACAATTTCTGGTCAATAAATGAGTCTCATCCGTCACGCTTTGAAGTGAAACGCTATTCGTCTCCCCCAAGTTTACCCGAGCGCGAGCGAGAAACAAACAGTAATCGGCGGGCGCGCAGTGGCTCAGTGGGTAGAGCGCGCGACTCCGGACTCCGTGGTCGCGGGTTCGATCCCAACGCCGGCACTTCTGGAAATATTCCATGTGCCATTTAAAAACTGTGGTGCCGAAGGTGGTTCGGAACCCACCTTATAAAAACTGTAGGTCCCGTCGCTAATGACCATAGCAGATGATGCTACGTTAAACAAATAATAAATAAATAATAAATAAACAATAATCGCCATAGAAGTTTTCACTTCGATCGTGCGGCCTTATACGCACAGTATTAGTTTATTTTTAACTCCTTAACGCACCAATTAAAAATTCAAAAGCGGTCGATTTTCCACCAACTTTTTTATTCTCTAATTTCGTAAAATACAATAGAACATTAACAAATAAATCGAATAAAAAACACAAACAAGACCAAGGTAATTGTACCTACTTCGCGTAAACTCTTTTTCGGGCGAGAGGAAATAAGCACAACACTGTCTAACGAGTATATTCGGTTGTATTTATTGTATACATAGAAAACCAAAGTGTAGGTCTCAGGAGTTAACTCGAGCGCGCGGGAAGAAATCGTTTTCTTAAACCCGACTTTACTCGGGCGAGTGCGCTAAGAGGTTAATTTCAAGATCTTTCAAAAATCACTAATCAATCAATAAAAATATGTACAGCCAGAAATGCTATTTTTGCAATACTTCATAATGTATTTACAAAACAAATTGGGATAGAGAAATGCAGCCGCCATCAATCGCGTCAACAAATCTGAAAATAATATCAAAAGCCTCCCTAGAAGACGATCATTTGAGCCGTCGCGTCGCACAGTGGAGTATTTGGCCCGAAAAGCTGGCCAAAAGTCAATTCAAAAATTTTGTCTACAATATACAATTTTTGCATTTCGAGATAGTTAAATATATACAGAATGATATTGCAATACCTTTTTTTAAATTTTATTCCCTCATGAAGTGTTATGCTTCATCAAAGATGGAGAGTTTTCGTAGTCCTGTTTCTCTCAACTAGTCTCTGTATTACTGTGCGCTCGTTAATGATTTTTCTGCACCGCAAAGAAATGAATGGCAACTTTTCCCTTTACAGTTGTTCTTTTTAGGTAAGTATGTACTTTACTTTCATTTAAAAATTATGCGCTTTTTTTACTTGTGTTTTTGAGATTAGTGCTGTTAAAAACTGACCAATAATTCAGTGAAGTACATTAGAATTCAAAGAATTCAAATAGAATTTTAGTATATTTCCAAGTGTGTCCAAGTGCTTGTTTTGGTGTCATTAGACGCGCCAAGGTTTCTAGTTTATTACATGAAAAAAATTAGCTGCCCGTTCGCGCCCTAGCGAATTTCCAAACGGTTTTTGCGGCAACGCTCGATACACTGTACAGCAAGGATGAGCAACCTGCGGCCCGCCGCACTTTCTCGTGCGTCCTGCAAATCGGGACGTTTTGAATAGACTTTTACTATCATCGGACCCATTCATATCTGGCTCCCGAAAAAAATTTCATAAAAAAGGAAAACCGTTTTCACCCGAAACATTACAACTTTTAATTTCAGAGGAACAAGAATCTAATACAAGTAGTAGAGATATAGAAGACGATTCAGAAATAGCTGAGTAAGGATTAATGTAATCCGTTAAAATAAAATAATATAAACAAAAATATATTTATATAGAATTATTTTGTATGCAAAGTTTCTATCCTACACATTCTTTGAATTGCAGAATATAATGGCATTATTTCATTCACAAGAACTCTTAGTGTAATAAAAGTAAATAAAATAATTTTGTTTAAAAAAATGGTTTGAACAAAAGTTGAACAGTGTTCCGACATCTACAAACTTCGATATATAAAATTTCGAAAATATTCTTTTTACAATTAATCAAGGTCACTTTGATTTTTCAAATGTTAAAATTTATTTTTTATTGCATAATGTTGTAGCTGATCTATAGACGAATTCAACGATATATAATATTATGACCTTGAGACCATAAATAACGTTGCAATAGTTTTGGCCAGCTTTTCGGGCCAAATACTCCACTGTGCGTCGCCTTTCAAATTAGCCCCCCCCCCCCCCGTGGAGTCACTACATGGATGGTGAACGGATCCATAATATTTCATAATGTTTCAAGTTCGGAAATTTTATGAATTTCACCAAAATACTTTGCGAATGCTTTTTTTGAAGATCCTAAAGTCCTAAACTATGGGAAAATGTGAATAATCGATTTTTCGTCGGTCACACTAGTATAACCCGTTAACAGAGTATTTCAAAGCGCGGCATCACACTATACGCGAATATTACATCCTATGTGTAGTACCTCGAGATCAGGGACCGTGACTCATTGTTATGCAGTCAATTGCTTTACGAGCCGCAGCGGTATACCGGTCTTATGCCGATGTTGTCCTGTGTTCCAGACAAGGCACATGTAAAGTGCCAGTAAGCTCGTTTAGAATAGTTGAGCAGAAAGTGGGAAAGAGATAGTAAACGGTCGTATCGTGTACTGCGAAATACTACATCTTAACGCAACAGATATAGGAAGGTGTGTAAGTTCATCGGTGAGTCTCCCTTTCTCCACTACTCCAGAGCTGTCACCGTAGATTAATCTCATGTAGCAGTTCATTCGATAAAAAATAACTTGTCTCATATCGATATTTAATGCATCTATTGTACATTACTTTCTAAATGTTTAGCAATGCTGGAAATGTCGATATTAGTGAAATTTAATAAAAATTATAATTAGAACAAGCATTTAAAAATAAAACATGAACAAATTACTATTTTTATTCCGTGATCCCTGCCAAACATATTTATAGTAATATTTCTAAAAGAATTGTTTTTTAAAGTATAGCATTCTTTTACCATCAGAATGCATACCTCAAAAATATTATAGTTCGTTACTTGTTAAAGTAATAAGTCTTAATAGACTAATGAAAGTTGTGGAAGTTATTTTCCTTTGACATGAAATATCTTTTGAGTTCCAAATAGTCCCGCATTATTTCAGATTGAAATATTTTCAGTATACTTTTCCATGTAGGATTTCGTAAGAATCATTTCCACCGTCGCGTCGTCCTTTTTCAGGAATTATTATTGTTTAAAGTGTCACAGACACTTCAGTGGATATTCATGATTATCGAATGTATTGTACAAAAAATTTCCATCACCTACAAAAACATTAAATCGTTATAAGTCAACATGTTATGAATACCATTATGGATTATTGTGTATTTCTTACTTGTATAAGATATTTTTTGCATCTTCAAACACAAGTGAAATATTTCAGTCGTTTAAATTAGATGGAGTACCCTGCAATAAGGACGCGTGCCTACAGTAAAAAGAAAGAAATATTTTACGAGTATAAATCCTGTATAAAATACTAAAAAAATAAAAAACCACAAAATTACCAGAAAATCTTCACTTCTCAGCTATGAAGTGCAAGAACTGAAAGAAGGACTTTCTCGAGACAAGTAATCAGCCCATTAATGTTACTTGTAAAATAGTTGGAAAAAGGAGCACACAGGTAGTCCAAAATTAATGGAGACTAAAGACGTAACTTCGAGAAACTTTGGAAAGTACTGGGCGTTGTTACGAAATTCGTGAAGGAATTGTATTGTGGAAGGGGATTGTAAAGGAATTGCCAAGTAACTTCCAATAATATTCGAAATCTATATCGTTTTGTATATTCAAACTGCTTATTCAATTGTACATATCTTTTATAACAGGTGTAATAAATCAAAACGCTTTTTAAATTCCACATGGTATTACAGTATTATTATACATAGATCGATGAGAGTGGAAAGCAATAGCTTCAATTTAGTGATAACTCCATATTAATGTTATCCGAAGGAAAATTTTTGCACAATCAAGGAATTCTATGAAATCTATGTCAAAAGATATGAACACTTTCTATACTAGACTTTTTGCACAGACTACCTACAGCACGAGAAAATGAGTCTATCAAATCAAATTTTATACTATGTTGTTCTTCAGTAAAAGTATGTAAAAAATTGTTTTGTGGGATCGATAACTAGTCTTCAGTTTGATATGATAACGTGGAGATAAAAACAATTCTCCAATGTTACGAATCTACGTAGTTATACGCAATTTATCTCATACAAATTCTTGGATACGTGTCTACTCATTTGTTTTAGTTGAATTCATTAGAAACTGTTTAGCTACAATGTATTACATTAAACTGATTATACTTATTATTAGACTGCGGATGTTTATGCAATTTGCAATTTTCGCAGACGAATTTTAAGAAAATCGAATCAAATCAGGTTTTATTTTCTGCGGTAGTAGTCTTTTCAGATGAGAAATAAATTAAAATCGTACTAAATTCCGTCGAACTTTTATAACCTAGCATTTTTGAAAATTTTTAGAAGCCATAATTGCATAAATATCTGCAGTCTACTTATTATATGCAGGGTGTTTCGTAACTGGTGGTACAAGCGGAAAGGGAGTGATACTACATGAAAAAATAAGTCGAAAATATGGACTAAAATTTTTTCAAGCGAGGTTTCGTTTGCGAGAAAATCGACTTTGAATTTTCGCCGAGTACGTGCTTTAGTATATGCAGAAAGTAGAATTGGTTGATCATGGTCACACGCGTCCGACGATTCCTATGCAATAGCACGTGTATTCGCTGCATTTTCAAACTCAATTTTCTCGAAAACGAGTTGCCAAACGAAAAAATGTTGTTGCTTTTTTTGACTTATTTTTTCATGTAGTATCACCCCCTTGTCGCTTGTACCACCAGTTACGAAACCCGCTTTATATATATATATATTTATTTTACTAGAATAGTGAAAATATTTAAATATTTCTGAAAAGGAGCAATGAAACAGTTTAAAATGTTTCGCTCGAAGTAATTTTTGGATAACAAAAGGACTAACAAAATTGAGGATATACAAGCAGATACTTGGTAGATCCATCGGCTGAACAAACTCTTTGTATCTAGATACCTCTCGTTCGCTAACGTTGCTGACAGAAGGTTGGGAAGATTAATCATTTTCCTTAGGATCCGTAGCACGGAGCATACGTGTGCGCGCGTGTTCATATACGTTGATACGAAGACATAGAACAACGTAGTTAACGTCAAGTTTTCTTGAAAAATTGGAATATGTTTTCAACGTGTAGAATGTACAAAGAATTGGTTCATTATAATTTCACGAGTAAGAAAATTCATATTGCGAACCATATAATTAATCGTTTGTCACGAGTATTGTGTTTCAACAACGAGGAAGTTGTCAACGCTTGTTCATTCATCTTGAGAACATGCCGTGAAGATTATTTTTAGTAAATTTGTTCAGTTCTTGGGTGAGAATATCACGATAATATCACATTATCTCCAACGAAACGCATAGAATTCTGATGAAAGTATTAAGGGACTGTTGTAAAGGTTGGGACACCTTTTTGTTTTTTAGACATAAAGTTTCATAGGATGAGAATAACTCAAAAAAATATACACCGTTGGAAAGATACCTATAGTTGCCAGCTACGTTTCTGCTGCAGAAAGTATAATGATAGCGTTAACGGATAAAAAGTTAGAAACAAATAAATGAACTGTTCATTCTTGTCGCATATCTTCCGACGTTGTTGGAGCATCTCTAGGAACTTTTTCTTTCAATGTACCTACCCCATAAAAAGAAATCTAATGGAGTAAGATCGGGCGAATGATTGGCCAATTTACTACACCTCCACGATCGATCCAATGCAACGTCTAGGAAATTGCCTATCAAGTATACTTGACGGACTGCCATAGCATAATGTGCGAGGCAACCGTCATCAAAGAGAAACTTCAATTAATTTTCAACGAATCACTGTTGAAAACAATACTGCTATGAATGTTTAAAATACGAGTGTATTCTTTAATTTAATATACATACAATAATTGTACATTAAACTTCACTATATTACTTCGCATATTTTGCTATGTTCATCAGTGCCGTAACGAGAGTATGAAGCGCCTGTGGCAAGTGTCTAACTTGCGCCTCCCCGTAACCCAATAATGACAAAAAAATTAAAAATTTTAATGTAACAAGTTAAATTTTACTAAATGCATTATATTAAATACTATTAACCTCATCAAAATGAGTTGCCTGTATATATTGGGTATGGGAATAAGTTTCCGCCCCTTTTTGTTGTAAAGAAGCGTATAAACAATTTCCATAGCGTGAAAACGTTTTCCAAGAACAGTTCGATCGACGTTTAATTCAATTGACAGTTCTGCAAGTGTTTGACGTGGATTTCCATCAAGTAATACTGGGAAATCTGTATCTTCGAATTTTTTGGCACACCATCGCAATCTTTGCCCTTACGTCGAAATCATTTATTGCTCTATTTGATAGAGCATCGTCCCTGTAAATATATAATAAATATATATAGTAAATATATAACACCTTTCTTTAAAACAAAATAATGCAACATGACTTCCCGCAAATGCTGCTTACTTGCAACAAAAGTCGACATTTTTCACGCGAAAAATTGACTGCTGTTCACGCTCGAAACAATTGTCACTAACTGCGTTTTGAAGCTTACAATCAGACATAGACCTTTCAAAAACATGTTCTACGTTCCATCAAATACGCGATCGGTACTCAAGTACCACGACATCTCCAAAAGGGCGGAAACTTATTCCCATACCCAATACAATAATGTATTTGTCAAGGTATTTGTATGAATAAATAATCTATAACTTAAATAAGAACAAATTTTTATTAATATTCATTGACAACAAAATAAAAGAAATACAAAACATAGGTATATGTTAAAATAAAATAATAAAAACATAAAACAGTTCAGCATATTTTATAATTTAATGTTTTGGCAACATCTTTTTCAATTGATATTATAGACATGTTTGTTAATCGCTCTTGTCCAATAGAAGAACGCAGGTACGATTTTACAATTTTTAATTTGCTAAACGAACGTTTGCAGAAAGCTGTTGCTACAGCCATTGTTATGAAAATCCTTAATTATATGTCTAGATTTGGATACGTGTTTTGTAATGAGAGTTTTTATGCAAGATTTTATGCAAGATAATTTTTTTGCAAGATTTGAAAAGCGTCCAAGCGACCTTTAACCGGGTCGGTATTCTTAGTTTTGCGCCCCAAACCCGTAGTGGGCGCCTCTTTTGCCACGCCCTCGTTACGTCAGTGATGTTCGCACGAATGATATAAACATGTCTTGTAAAAATCTATACGTCAATTTTGTTTTCCTTTTAAGTCTAATTTACTCCCCAGGCCCCTTACCCTTCCGCCCCTCGCACAGCTGTGCTTCGGAGCACGCCTTTGCTTCCCCCACCCTTACCCTTCCCCCACTTCGGAGCCCACTTTGCGGGCTCCGAAGCACAGCTGGACGAGGGGCGGAAGGGTAAGGGGCTTGGCGAGACTAGAATATGGTAACCCTGCTCGTGACTCCACAAGAATACTTATAATATTAATAATAATAATAATAATTTGCTTTATTTCAGCCTTACAGCTAAGAAATGTGACTTGGTTTATAATAACCTATCTGTACAAAACTATCTTATTTCACACATTCCATCCATACCTTCTCTCATTCATTTCTATGTCTCACACATACCTACCCTGTCCTACTCTTTTAGTATCCTAATTATCACTAACCCACTGAATTCCTTACTTATTGCTTCCCTCCCCATTCCCTAACTTTTGCATTTTTGGTTTGTTATTCTCTTTGGTTTATTTATGCTCTCTTTTCTCTTTTTTCCTCAACTTCTTCAACCACTCTTCAACCTTTCTATCTTTTTTCCCGCTCACTACATCCTCGAGCTTGATCATTTCCCCCATTATCCTGCAATCCCTTGTCAAATGCTCTAGGTTTCCATACTTGTCCCCACATAGATCGCATCCTCTTGCCTCTTCCTCCTGTCAGTATCTCTTCCAATTCTCTGAATTTCCGCATCTTACCCGCGCTATGAGCTTATGACTCTCCCCTCTACCCTCCTTCCATAAGAATACTTATCTCCTACTAATATATTTTAAATTGAATCATTTTTACTCTGTGGCGTGACACGACGTTAACACTAGAACTACCGAATGAGTCCAAATGACTTGTTCCTGATTTGTTGTTTTAGAAATGCTAAAATTATAAATATGTTTTTCTCAGAAATTTTTTTAGTGAACTTCTTTACTGAAGCACATATTTAAACAAAACTCAAACGAAATCTAAATAAATGCAATTTTGTTATTAATATAAGGCAATGTATGCCAATTGCGTTTATTATTATTTATTTAATGCTTTAAACCAAGTATGGTTTGTGTAGCATGAACAATACATGAACATATTGACATATTACATATTAGTTCTCTTAACAATACATAATAGCACCTTTTAACTTAACTTAACCCTTTGCGGTCCGCGCTGTATTCGCAGGTTCGTTGCGATGTCGAATCACACTCGACATAGGACCGCAAAGGGTTAACTTACAACTAGGTTATATAGCTTCTTTTAGTGCTCGGTAGTTGTAGTGTTTTAAGAAAGGACCGAACAAAAAATAATTTACAATGTTTACTGTGCTTGTAGAAATTACAGACTGAAAGAAAATGGTTATTGTCTAAAACTAGCTGCGTTACGTCATTGTCGACTTGTGGGAAATTCTAAAATAGCGCTGTTTCGAAGATAAAGAGTAAATTATTAAATAAAATTTTGTTGTATTATACATGTCATCAAAATAGCAATTCTTCAACTTGAACCAGTGCGAATAAGATTGTCAGAGATGTAAAATGGCATGAACGTATGATTACTTTAATTAAGTGTTCAAGTCTTCGTACAGCGGCAAATGAACATGAAATTACCACTGGTAAGCCACTCAATCTCTTTTGTAATGGCGAGTAATTAGTGGGCCTGTCCGGAAATTATCTTCGCCGTAGAAACGATCGAAGTGAAACTAGATCTTTCCTTTACACATGAGTATCGGGTTCTCGAGATTTCGCCGTGATCGAATATCGGGACTCCGCATTGCATCGGGTGTATCGAATACAATCATTTACGTTAGCGGATTTGCAAACCCTTACCACGAATGGTGACTCTGAGAGGCACCACTAGAAATTGCTGTACCATTATTCAAAATAATGTTTACATTATTAAATATATCGGTATCTAATCAATTGCTAAAAATTTCGGTATTGTATGAGGTATTATACCAATTTTATGTCCATACAATTTCAAAAATCATAGCGAATGGAAATATTCTAGGACGGGAGAAATGTTTAACTTTCGAGTTAAAATAGCTCCGAGTGCAAAGAGTTAATTTAATTGACGAAAGCCATTTTGCTTAGTAAAATCAATTAAATTCGTATATCACAGGCGTGGAATCAACATGTGTTATAAAGTTGTAAAGAGTTTAAAATAATTTGTTCACTTAGCAAGTAGGTTTGTTTTTTTTAGAATATTTGGTTTTTTGTGCGGAATGCAACATAAATTACATATTATACATTAGTTTAATAATTTTTACAGACGCAATTATACAGGGTGTCCCGAATTTAAATGGCAAAACTTCAGGAGCGTGTAGGGGACCGAAAACTAAGACGAAAAGTTTTTTAGAGATTTGCTCGTTTTTGCTACGTTTTGGAGAAAATCGCAACAAAAGAAACAAAACAAGTTTTCATTTTTGTATTTATTTATCAAAATTAATCCCACTTCCGGCTCTTATATGTATGTATATTCCGATAACAGAAATCGATGTACAATGGAATATTTGGCAATTTTAGCCGACCAATACTTTTGGAACATTATTAAAGGAGTAGATTCCTTTTTCCAGGATTGCAAGGGTGCGGAATTCGCGTTGTCATTTCTCGATAATATTAAAATGGGGGTTTTCAGTAGTCAAAAACACTAAATAAAAGATCGATCTAGGGCGCTATCGCCCTCAAAAGGCCAATTTTTTATTTGCGCATTATACGGAAGCATACATTATTTGTATGCAGCAAGAAAAATAGCATACGGTATTGTCATAACTACATGACAAATAATGCCAAAGCTGCCGAATAATGCATATTAGGCCTCGTAAACCGAACAGTAGGACTGTTGAGGGCGATAGCGCTCTAGATCGATCTTTTATCTAGCGTTATTTGACTACTGTTACGTCCTAAGGTGGACGTTTTAAAGAGGTAATTTTATTTTACAAATTTAGATAGAGGATAAAACGCAGTTTTGAACCTACCTGCATTCACTGGCTTCGATTCGGGTAATTGAGGATTTCTTATAACTGATTGGCTTTGATTGTTGGATTTGAATCGTAGAAATCGCAGTCAGGTATTTAAAAGTGAAACGATTTGAGAGTTGATTTTATAATAAATGAACAACAAATTCCGGATACATTGAGTTATTAGGACCATATTGTAAGTTGTTAGTATTTACCGCAAAGGTGACTCGCATTTGCTTTAACCGGCCCTTTCAGATTCACGAACGTAAAGGTGACTCGCTTAGGGGTGGCAGATTGAGTCGCTTCGACACACGCTTTGAAGATGATGTATGATGATGATGATGATTATCTCAGCGGGTGTACGCGCGTTTGATTTCACTTCGATCACACACACACACACACACACACACACACACACACACACACACACACACACACACACGCGCGCGCGCGCGCACGCACACGCACACGCACACGCACACGCACACGCACACGCACACGCACACGCACACGCACACGCACACGCACACGCACACGCACACGCACACGCACACGCACACGCACACACACACACACACACACTGCCACGAAAATAAACTGACAATATAAATGAACGAGAAGTATCGTAAAATATTGACTGTTGACTGACTTTGACAACTTAAAGATTTTGAATGGCGACTGAACTGAATATTTTATGAATTTCTAATGTTGACTGAACTCGGCCTAATGAAGAGCCATACCTTTTATAGATTGGTCAATCCATTGTTCTAAGCTTAATCTTCATGGGGTGAGTGCATCCTCATCATTTCTTAGTAATCGCATTTCTTCTTAATTTTACGTTTGCATTTTCGACCGGATTTATAATGTTTGACTTGTTTTTATCATCCTCTTGGCTAGATCATATTACTCTACACATCTTCCTAGATCAGGGGTCACCAACCATGGTTCACCAACCAAGGTTTATCGATTCTTTTGTCCATTTCTTTTACGTAGTGTCTATCTTAGTTTCCTCTGGACAATTTTTACATTCTTCAGTGATGAATAGGTTTCAACGGATGTTTCTTTTCATTATTCGCTCGCATATTATATTTCGAATGATTTCATTTGTTTAATAAAATACATTTTGCTGTGTTCTTAATTTGTTCAACGAAATTAATTTTAATATGAGTTTAAGTTTAAAATAAATCATATGGGTTAGCAATTCCATGTAGTCAACTGCGAAATATATCTTACGAGTTTTTCTTAATTCTATCGCTCGCAATGTGGTAAAATAGGTTGATATTAATTATAAATTATAGTATTTGATATTTTATTTGCTGTACAACATTAGTGGAGCAAGTATAAAAAGAAATTCGAAAAACCCTATTTTTGTATTATTCTGGAAACAAATCTACCACCTTCATAGTGTCAAGGTCATAATTCGACTGCGGATGTTTGTTGAGTATTCGACCTTTATTCTTGTATTAGCGACATCTGTGTGAAGGTGCGTGATTTATCGGACTGGTCGCTTTTTTCTTTTCTGCTTGTCCCGTCCTCCTCGCTTTCTTTTTTCTCCGACCACTCCGTGGTCTACCCTACACGTGTCTATACGCGGAAGTATGTAATTTCGTGTCCTAAATGAAGTTATTATCTATTTTGTAAAGTCTATCGGCGATCCATGCCCAGATAATCCTAACAATGTTTATGCAATTTATGCAATTTTCAGAAAGTGGAATAAAATAGAATCTTATTTCCCGTGGTAGTAGCCACTTTAGATATGTGAAATAAATTAAAATCGTACAAAATTCTGTCGTATTTTGTATTGTAGGATTTTTTGAAAAATTTCAAAAACATAAAGATCCACAGTCTAGCCGTAATATGATATATGGTTGAATTTGTCTTAACACCAGCTACAACATTATCAAATCAAAAATACAATTTAATGTTTATAAAATCAAAGTGATCTTGTTTCTTTCTCTTAAACAAAATTTTTTCATAGTTTTATATATTGTAGTTTGCACATGTCCGAGTACTGTTAAACTTTTGTATGACACATTTGTTCAGATTAACGGAAATTACTATTGCGAAGGAATTCCACGCGTAGATTCTCGTTCGATCACTTCCACATATCCAGCTCAATTATTTTATGATCACATCCGTCATATGATGTACGGGCGATTCATGCTATACTGATCTGTATCACACACACAGAAGTACTTTGTTCAAGGACCTCTTGGCACCCAAACTTTTAAAGATTCTATAAAGCAATGTCTACAGATTCAAAATCAACAAGAAACTAGAGGGCTATTGTTGCTCGCTCGCTTCGCTCGCTCGCGAGTAGGGTTGTTTTTGCTCGCTCGCTTCGCGAGCTCGCGGGTAGGACTGCTCTTGCGAGAGGGTTAGTGATACGCATGGCTAGTAGGGCCTATTGATATTAATGTTTTTTATTTGGTGTGTGACTCTCCAAGAGTCACACAAAGAACTTCCCGATTCGTTACTCCTTCGCCAACATCGCTAACATCGTTTTTTTTGTACTTTCATCGATATTCTCCCAAAATGTATTCTTGGGAGTAGAGATGATAAATTCACTGTTGCATTGGAATAACTTTCGATTATTCCAAGCGGTAACATTAGCATCAGTTAAAAAAAAAAATTTTTTTTAAATCTAAAAAAAAATTTTTTTTTAAATCTAAAAAAAAATTAAGAAAAAAAATTTTTTTTATGTAATTGCGTTTGGTTCTTTGGTGGAAAATTTTCGTGCTCCCTTATAAATTGCATTGTAGAATCAACTCTTTTCGAAAAAAAACTAAAAATCTAAAAAACTACTTGACCAATATGGACCAAAATCTAATCAGCTCTAAGTTACGACGGGGCACATCGATTGCATCATTTATCATCCTGATCGCGTTGTTACTTTTTCTGAAAACGTTAACGAAAAATTTGATACCATACAAACGGACATACGCACACACACACGCACACACACACACACACACACACACACACACACACACACACACACATACAAACATTTTGATAAAAATAGTCTAAAATGACTCCAATGACCATGAAACGTGAAGATCTGCTAAAAAATCGATTTTCGATTTTCGGGGTAATTACAGTAACTTCCCTATGAATCGGGAAGTTAATAAAAAGAAGTTTTGCGGAATTAAAAAATTATTACACGATATATGTAATATTAATTTTCCGGGTAAAATATATTACGTTCGATTGTTTATTCGGCTGAACTTTAGGAACCCCCCCCTTCTTTTCGACATGTGACATACGTCATTCTATTCGTTTTGACATGCTGAATACAAAATGTACGTGTCATTTTTGGCTAAAATGAATAGTTTTCGAGATATTTGCAAAAAACTATAGCGGAACTAGTAATGAAAAATCATGCGATCAGACTTAGTTAGGATTGGGTGGTGGGGGCGGAGAGGGCCAGCCTCCAGGCCGGCCCGACCACGCATACGGAAATCCAGGAGTAGTCTTTCAAAATTGAAAGTTTTCTCTCTCATCTCCGCAGCGTGTTTAGAAGCAAAATGTAAACAAACGCCGCGCCGGGACAGGCTTACGTTGCCGCAGAGCGTGCAGGAATACGAAAAGTTCAATACAGTATTAGCGATAGTTTTTTGGGAATATCTCGAAACCTATTCATTTCAGCCAAAAATGACACATACATTTTGTGTCCAGCATGTCAAAACGAATAAAATGACGTATGTCACATGTCGAAAGGAAGGGGGGGGGGTTTCTAAAGTCTTACCGTTTATTCCTTCAAAATCGCCGAAGAGTATAAAACAAAAAGCCTTTTAAATGTATATAATAATAATAATAAATACACTATATTATAATAAAAATATTTTCGATCGGACTGCTAATAACAGAGTAATCTCTACTAGTCACGATTCGTGGCTAACCCTGTAATAGAGGTTAGGAGTACGTACAGTGGGTGTACAAAGTATTCGTACACCTTTTAAAAACTAATAACTTTTTTATAATTGTACCAAACGACCTGATGTTTTATAATCAATTAGAAGCATTAGTTTTCAAACTGATATGCAAAAAATATTTTCCAAAAATTACAATTTACAAGGTTGCAGGTAAAAATAAAAAAGGCACTTTTTAAAACTTTTTTATTTGGGCCCTTAATGAAAATTTAAAACATGCGTTTTCTCCATCCATGTACTTTATACACATGTTGGAAATTTCATCGAAATCGATTGACGAAGGAAAAAACAACAGGCGTCGAAAGATGTACGATTCTGTGGATTTTAAGCAGAAACTGATCAAAAGTCGTGGGAAACTACGATTTTCACCATTTTTAACCGCTTGTAGCTCGTGTGTATGTTAATCGATTTCAATGAAATTTTCAACATGTGTATGACTAACATAGATCTACAAAACATACATTTTAAATTTTCATTAAGCACCCAAATAAAAAAGTTTTAAAAAATGCCTTTTTTATTTTTGCATTTAACTTTGTAAATTATAATTTTTGGAAAATCTTTTTTGTATATCATTTCGTAAACCAATGCTTCTAATTGATTATAAAAAATCAGGTTGTTTGGTACAATTATAGAAATGTTATTAGTTTTTAAAAAGTGTGAGAATACTTTGTACACCCACTGTATATACAGGGTGTCCCACCCGATTTCGACATCTCGATTTTCTCGCTATTGTTATTCGTAGCAAAAAATGTTTCAGCAGATGCTTGAATGGTATCGAGTGGAGCATATATTGATGTTATTAGATTTTTCGTGAGTGGACGCGTAAAGGTCATATAAAGGTCAACTTTGCTTTTTTACAACATTTTACTGGACATTCGTTATAAAAATGTACTAACCTATGTATGCTGAAAAGTCAGTAGTTCAGGACATATTTCAATTTAAATAACTCTAAAATACCATTTATTGTCGTACTAAGACGTTAGCGTTTACTTACTTGTGTAACGTCTTAGTACGACAGTAATGGTGTTTTAGAGTTATTTAAATCGAAATATCTCGTGAACTGCTAACTTTTCGACATACATAGGTTAGTACTTTTTTATAACGAATATCCAGCTGCATCGGTTGATGTATTAAAAAATACTTCATTCCATTTAAAAAAATGAAGGTGACCTTTATATGACCTTTACGCGTCCACTCACGAAAAAACTAATAACATCAAAATATGCTCCACTCGATACCGTTCAAGCCTCTGCTGAAACATTTTTTGCTACGAGTAGCATAGCCAGAAAATCAAGATTTCGATATCGGGTGGGACACCCTGTATAAGATGTAACATTAATTGGTTCGTATAAACGAGGTTCTACTATAGTGGCATGCGAATCGTACCACGAAGGGTATCTTCGTAACTTGAGAACCTCGGACTCGATTCCGATATTTTCAATCTTCCTGTCTCCATTTTCACGTATTGTACGGGTTTCGCGGTGGCACCTTGCAGGTGCTTTGCACTCGTTTCTCGCGGTATCGTGTTCGTATCGACCAGGTTGGTCTGAAGAAGATCCAGAAGGTTCTATGTTGTCCGCAACGAACAGCGGCCAGATACGAACAGATGATCGTATATGCGTTTATAATATCTGTAGAGCAACAGATAGGACCACGCAGGGTTTCTTCGTGTAAAAAATATCCTTGGTTTTGAAAAACATTATATTGAATATACAGGGTGAAAAACTCCTCCGGACGAAATTACACTATTTAAGGGGCAAATGTAATGGTAAACAAAACATTTTTTTAGTTAACTTTTTTAATAAGATTTCAATGTCATCAGTACTTTTTAAAATGAAACAGCATATTCTTTTTACATCCTCTCGCTCCAATAGGATTATTTTTGCTTCCACGAATTATGCTTTTTACAAAAGTACACTATTCCATTAAAAAAAAAACCGATGACCTTGATATCTTAATTTTATGAAATCTTACATAAGTAAATAATAGTTATAGTATGCAAATATTTATAGCGTGCTTCTGTAACATGTCTTATAATTGTAAATTACATAATAACAGAGAAAGTTATTTATTTATTTGTTCAACTTTCAATTTCAACTTTCAATTGTTGTTAAAATATTATATTACATGTTACATTCATTTAAAAAGAAAAATATAAACTTTCTGGCATTTTAAGAACTACAATGCTCTTTTTATGGTAAAAAAAGCTATCTACATGTGGAATGGTATTACTTACACGGAAACTTGATTTGTTGATTAATACCGTTGGGCGATTGGTGAAATTTGATTTCAGTGTAATCTCGCTGATCGAAACTGTGCCAGGATAATTTGTGTTAGTGATTTCAATGTTAGCCCTTCAACTAGGATACGCACGCATTTACGTGTTCCGGTTGGCAGCACGCCCTGATCATGTCGTGCACGCTTGAAACGCATACCCGATTGCCCGGCCATAAAAATCGACTCCTTGCGAGAATTTCTAGCTCTTTACGCGCTGCGCCGCACAGTGCGTTGTCATTGGACAAAAATAAAAAAATAAACGTCAAAACTCGGTTTACCCTTAACAAATTCAATGAAAATATTCATGGACTGTATTGAACATTTAAGAGCTGTTCCTGGTAAATGTAGTGATCAAATTCGTGTTAACACATTACCGACCGGTGATTATTGCATAATTTTGAAAAATCTATGGTGCATGGCTATACACTTTTTAATGGAAGCTTGAATAGCAACAGCAATTTTCATTGTGAACTAACAAGCCACCTTCAATAACGACGTCAAATAGTTTCATTTAAGATTGCAATGTAAAAGAAAATTTCTATGCTTTCTTTTGGTACAGCACAATTATTGAAAATCCTATTAATAGGCTTCCCGTAGGTAAACTGTTAAAATAGATGCAGTGGTAAAAAGGTGTCCTGGTTTATGCGAAATATCTAAACTCGTGAGGATATTAAGCGATGAAAATGTGTCAACTAATGCACCACAACGCTATTGGAGAAAATATAAATATGCACCCATTACATCCTGTAATGTGGAACGTACTTTTTCAGCATATTAGTTAATATTAATTAACAAACGGCAACAACTAAGTGTTACAAACATGGAAAAATTACTAGCAACTTATTGTAACGCAAATTATGGTGTTTCCGTATAAATAAATTGTTAATTAAAACGTAACAGATAAATATCTCTTTGTATTAGTTCTGATCATATTTTTCGTGCATATTTGCATTTTTGGTGCATATTTGCGTATTTTATGTGCATATTTGCATATGCCTTTTGCATATTTTACGTCCATAAAGATCCGCAGTCTAATTACAAACTATATTTGAAATTGAAATTGATAGGAATATTGATAGAAATATTTCGTATAGCATGGTTCGAATCTGTTTAAAAGAATAAAAAAATATAAACTGTGTTGTTGTGTTGTTGTTATTTTTGTTTTCGCGCCTGGCAAGACGAAACGTCGCATTATGTGAAAATGTGAAAAAGCCAGTCACAGAATGCGAGGGTTTATTGTAACAACCAATCAGGAAGGTCTTGATGATCTTTACAAACAGTTTCATCATTATTTTAGTCAGGCATTGTGTTTTCAGAAATGAGGACCTTAGTAAAGTTCTTAAAAGTATGAATAACGACTATATATAAAATGGCTTCGAATACCTCGAAACGTATTGAAATTGTAATTTTTTTGTATATTAAAAGTATGGCTGTAAACGGTCTTTTGACCGATTTATTTATACATATAAGCGACACCCTAAAATTAGAAAACAATTATTAGAACATAAATATTATATGTGCTTATTTGCATATGGTTTTTGCATATTTTACGTGCATAAAGATCCGCAGTCTAATTACAAACTATATTTGAAATTGAAATTGATAGGAATATTGATAGAAATATTTCGTATAGCATGGTTCGAATCTGTTTAAAAGAATACGTTACAAAATATACATATATAGCATATTCGGTAAATCGTTAAAATGTGGAAGTGAAGCAACCCGCTGACATCTTGTCTGAACCGAAGGGGCTATCGGAGGAGGGATCGCACTATCGCAATTGATGTTTCGCCAAAACGAAGAGTGGTGTTGCGTGTGAGCATGTAGTTTTGCTATCAAAATACATACGTCAGTTCCTTTATCGGTGAAAGTACGCGATAATGTGTCTGGCGTCAGAGCTTTGCTTCTCCACTGCGACGAAAATATTTTCTGGTTACACGAAGGGACACGGCGACCGCGAAACAGCTCTCGCTTGAAAGACCCAAGCGAGTAATTAATTCTACAGCGTTTAACTTAATTTACCCTTTAATGCTAGCAGACGGCCGTGCAGAAAATTTATCTGGAAATATGTGCTTTCAGCTTAACCGACGCGCGACGTGCCGCGCCGCACGGATTCCACTGTTTCATGCTGTTACAGCTAACCTATTCGAAATTGCGTATACGTGATCGCGCCGAAATTCCACCAAATTTTCCGGAATATTTCCCGCATCGATACTCTTAGAAACAAGGAAATTTTATTATTACCCGTATTTCATTTTTAGTTCAATTGAATCCGTGTTTATCCTATTTCTATTATTTAACTTCCTGCTCATCCGTAATGTATAGCTCGAAGGCCCATATTGTTTAAAATATTGTTTAAAATATTTTAACTGAAAAATGCCTTTTGATCCCGCTCGACAGTATCGGATCAAGTCCGCTTACAGTTATCCTGCAAATTAAAGGTCATGTTATGGTATATATATTGGATATTATGTTTTTTGTTTCAATAGTTTTAAAACTAATACTTTTTCTTCGTCGTTTCGGTACTAATAGTTATAGCATCGTGTAATATATGAGCCGTTTAATACAAAAATGGTGTAAGCCTATGTTTGTCTACTTGGTTTAAAATCGCATCTCAAGGGTTCGGTCATCAGTAAATAAAACAATTGTAATATAATTTTAGCGTGGATTATTGTATATATATCACAAACCGAACATTCTTCAATATTATTGTGTTTAATGCCACAACAAGATATGATAATAACAATAACACAATTCACGCGTCTTTCGGCCAAGAAAATTGATAATTACAATCCTCCAAAATTAATGCCAAATTTTAAGGGTTCAATAATCATTAGATAAAACAATTGTAATATAATTTTAGCATGGATTGCATTCATACCACAAACCGAACATTCTTCAATATTATTTTGTTTAATGGCACAACATGGTAAAATAACACAACTCACGCTTTTTTTTTGCCAAGAAAATTGATATTCATAATCCCTCATAATTTATACGTTGCACCGCATTCCCGTGAAACGCAACAATGAATTGATCAAAAATGGTGTAAGCCTATATTTATCTATTTGGTTTAACACCACATCTGAAGGGTTCAATCATCATGAAATAAAACAATTGTAATGTAATTTTAGCGTGGATTGCATACAATATCACAAAACAAACATTCTTCAATATTAACTTTTCATTAATGTTTTCGGCGCATGGGTTCGATCAAATTGGTCAAACTGGTCTAACACACAAAGTTCAATAATAAAGGTAAGTAAAAAAAAAATTTGATCGAATGCGCCGAAAACATTAGTGAAAAATTTATTCAGTAAATATTCTATTCTTCAATATTATTGTGTTTAACGGTTAGATAGCAGATCTTTATGCAAAATAAAAACTGTCCACCTGAATTGCAACAAACCGGGGCGACATAGAATTTTATTTTATTTCTTAATATGTTCCATGGATTGAAAATAATATAATTGCCTTTTAAATTCGTCTAATGTTTTTAATGTTTCAAATTGCATCTACTCATTTTCATATAAGTGCCTAAAATCCGCAGTCTATTAATGTATTCGCGATCGCGTTCTCTCCAAGCCGGCACACGTCTTCACGCACCCCCCTCGACCTCTCGTCACGATCGTGGACTCCTCACTCCCCTCAGGATGACGCGACGTGACTCCTCAATCCGTGGGTTCACACTATCGGATGATCCTGAGGGACCAAACACCTTCTTGCCGAAAATTCCGGGATTCCGAACGTTCCGGGAATTTTCGGCCTACTTCGCTCGCACTCTTCCCAGAAACCAAAGGCATTTCAGTGGAACGCTCGCTTCATTTCTCCGACCTGGTTTCCTACCGCCGCGCTGCGAAGTCGCGCTCTCAATTAAGTACTCTCGGATATTTCAAAGTATATCTAGCCAGTTTATTCAATTTTATTACATAACGTTACATATTGTGTGCATTTGTCAAAATACGGGACACTTTCGTTTGTGCACGCGTTCACATTCAGAGTATCTTAATTTTAATTATCTACACTGTTATTGGAACCTTAAATTTGATTAATATTTGCTATTAATACTAAGCCTACCGAACCTCAAAAGTAACTAGTACATGTTCCCTACTATAATTACTAGACTGCGAATTTTATGCATTTATGACAGAAATCGGAGGATGTAATTTGAAACAGTAAAAACATTATGACAATTTAAGAACGTCCATATGTTATTCTCGATTTATTAAAATTGTTGAAAATGGAAACAAAGTTTTATGTGGCTTCTGTGTCTTGCAATTGATAAAGACAATTTTTATTTTGCGTAAAGATTCGTAGTCTAATAATTACATAGAATCAGTCACATCAGTATTCGTATGCCCTTTAAAACAGAATAACTTTTTTATAATTGTAAAAAATTACAATTTACAAGGTCGCATACAAAAATAAAAAATGCAATTTTTTAAAAACTTTTTTCTTTGGGCACTTAATAAAAATTTAAAATATATGTTTTGTAGATCTATAGTACACCGAATTTTTAGCATAAACTGATCAAAAGTCATGAAAACTACGGTTTTCACCATTTTTAACCGCTTTGTAGCTCGTGTATATGTTAATCGATTTCGATTTTTGAGCATGTGTGTAACTCTACTATACATAGATCTATAAAACATATATTTTAAATTTTCACTAAGGGCTCAAATAAAAAGTTTTAAAAAAATGCCTGTTTTATTTTTGCATGCAACCTTGTGAATTTAAATTTTTGGAAAATCTTTTCTGCATATCATTTAGTAAACCATTGTTTCTAATTGCTTACAAAATCTTTCTCAAATATGAATCAGGCCGTTTGGTACGATTATAAAAAAGTTATTCTGTTTTAAAGGGTATACGAATACTTATGTGACTGACTGCATATACTGATTTTATAATATTCCTTTATAATACTCATAAAGATCCGCAGTCTAGTCACGACAATATGTATGAGACGAATATTTTGTAGCAATCTACAAGATAAAAAATCTTAAATGAAATGTAGTTAATACGATAACATTTACTGGTTACCACATCTAGTTCTGGTATCTTGGGATTCGATACATGTACGTTGCACGTCGAGATGACCGAAGCTGTAAGGTAGACTTTTCTGCACACGAATTTGTTCAATCACGAGAAGTGTGGTCCATGGATATATCCATGGATATATAATACATACATATATATATATATATATATATATATATATACATACATATACATTAATATTTTGCAGTTTAGGGTTTAGGGTTAAGAAGTGTCGGCAACTCAGCTGGGACATACAAATTTATGGTATGGGCAGATGAAGTATCGGAGTTATTGGGTTTTATAGATAAGGATTCTTGATTTCTTGTGACAGTTAACGATTTTCACGCAGCACGTCATCAAAGTATAGTCCTTCACGAACATTTTAAAAAAAATTCCAATTAAATCGATGAAAAACTGAGTTGTCGGCAGATTTTTGTCAAAAAAGATCTGTTTCTCGCCCACTGTGCGCCGTAGGGCGGCGATGATTGATCTCAGCTTGGGTATATCGGTGTGGACACCACAACATTGACTCGAGTGAATCGATTTTTCAAACTTCTTAATTTTCATTATTGTTTTATGGGTCTTTTACTAGCTTATTCCTGGCATTTGTCTTATTAAAATGACACCAAACACGATATAATTTCAACTGTATTTAGTGGTTTAATCGACGGTGAAAGTTTCGGGAGCAAGGAAGGACAGCGACAACGCAGGCCTCTGAACTGTGCCGGCGACGTCGACTGTCCGCGTTTCTGTCTTGCCCATACGCTCTTCTTCGTTGCGTCCGAAACTTTCATCGTCGATTAAACCACTAAATACAGTTGAAATTATATCGTATTTGGTATCATTTTGCATTAGCAAAATGCCACGAAGATGTTGGTGAAAGTTCCATTAAAAAGTAATGGAAAATAAAGAAGATACAACTTTGGTGATGACGCATGTGCGTTTAAACTGTGCCGGCGACGCGACGGTGACACGCTTCGGCCATGCGATCCTATTTCGTTCTGTCTTTCTCTATGTTCGGCTCGTCGATTGAAGTCTCGGCGTGGTCGGCGCGGTAGACGCAGTCATAAAAAAATTGCCTTTCTACGCTATTGAAGTCCGTTCAAAACACGGGTGTTGGGACTTCGATTGCAGAATTACTGTATATGTATAATGACGAATTTAAAAATATTTTTATATTAATTTCAACCCATGGAACATATTAAGAGAGAAAATAAAATTCTATATCGCTCCAGTTTGTTGCAATTCAGGTGGAAAATTTTTGTTTTGCATAAAGATCCGCTGTCTAATCATAGTGATGAGCGTTGATTTAGACTTCGAGACATGATGTTACGGGAGGGTGCGGAACATGCACCGCGCCGCGCCGGGCATAGTGGCAGGAAGCACCGTTTGGGCTAGGTTCACCGCACGCCACGGTTGCCACGCTATATTCTGACCTGACATAATGTATTGCGTCGAGATACAATCAGTAGCAACGTTTGACACACGGCGGTATTCTAAACCTGAATTTGCAGTAAATTGAAAACGATTGACTTTTACCGTCATTTAGGAAACATAGTTTCAATGTTCTCAATTCTTCATTGAGCGTATGTAGGTGTCACCGATTTTTACAATGGTTTCACATACAGTAGAGCCTCCCATAGGGTAATTTCGGGATAGATGCACCACATTTTGTATATAAAAATTTTATTAGAAAGAATTGAAAGTTTAGACAGGCATAGTTGAATTGTTTATTTGAATCTCTTTAATAAACTATAACGTTAAATGAGTAAAACTTTTATATTAATATATTAATATACTGTTTAAAAAAGGTCGAAAAAGTGCACCTCTCCCTAGGGCCTGGGGTTAGATGCTCTCCTAATTGGGAATAGACGCACTCTTTTATTTATATCTTCTTGTTTTTATTTTCTCCCTACATCTTTTTTCTCTACCACACATGTTACATAAATTATTATACATTGTACATGTTCCATGGATCCATTTGAGGCATTCGGAACAACAAATCCAATCTTCTTTAGATGTGGTTGAATAATAATCTTCCAAACATTCGATACAATGATTATCAGAATCTACAGGACTTAATTTATCGCTTTGTAATTAATTGAAAAAGGGATGCTCCTAATGAAAACGACTGCCTAGTATACTTACATAAATTACAGGTGTGCCTATCCCTAAATTGAGGGAGAGACGCACTTATACAAAAACAAGAACCAGTACAAAAGATTTTGTCAAAACACGATGAAAAATCGTAAAGGAGAAACCATTGTCACTATTTAAGTCGATACTGATAGTTGAAACCATAAAATAAGAACGTAATAACATTTGAAAGTACTTACCACGTACAAAAATATTTCGTCACGAGTTCGGAGCACTAAGAAGTTTTTACTCTTCTGTTACGCGTAAATGATGTAATACACATGTTCTTCGAAACGTGGTTATTTGTTTTATAGTTTAGAATCGTCCAGTATTGCCACAATAAAAACTGGTGCATCTATCCCGAAATTACCCTATATCCGAACTAGTAAGGAGACAAAAGTGTTCAGGTAACAGAACAAGCAATTTTTAATAATAAATTAAACCCCTTGGGTCTAACTGGATAAGCATGCTTTTAGCATGCTTTTAGGGTCAAAGATAATCCCCCAAAATTTTAAGTCGCTAACCCCACATTTAGGGATAATATGACGGTAAGCACCCTTAACTTTATCAGGTTTTTCTTGGTTGTTAATTACGATATTAAGATGAAAAAATAACGAGAATATTGGAACTCACTTCGTGCATTTCGTATATTATTTTTACAATTCGCACCCTGGCACGAACAATGACACAACACAAAAAATAACGATTTTGAAGTTGGATAGATGCGTTTAGTTGGCCTCTACGTGAGAGAAAAATGTCATATTTCTAACTCTTAATTGAACCGCTAGATGCAATTACGCCAGGTTTTCTTTTTGAGCTAGTTCATATCGTAGTGGCAGGGACAGTGTCAGTTTAGAGTTGATGGAGGCATCCGTAATATCATTTTATAGAGCCTAGCCGAATTTACTTCCAAAAATATTTTTCTGAAAGATTAAAGAGGTGTGTACTATGCCGATGGAAATTTTATAATTTTCTTAAAATCGTTATTGTGAGAATACTGCATTTTTTAGTTATGTCACTATTTTTGCCGGGGTACGAATTGTTTTGAAAACGACGGGTTCTAATATTCTTAAATTGCGGTTATTCAGTTTGTAAAGATGCTTCCCTGAGGTATGGTGTGCCAAATTCATTTCTTTGGTTATTATATTATTGGAAGAATGGCCAGAAATTTGGATAGACACATTCTTGTTATGTTGATAAAATAATGGGAAATTTGTTAAAGGCAGAAAAAAATTTTTTGAGGTGGGGGTTGTAAGCAATCCTTTAAATGACACCTACCAAAACATTCAAGAACAATGTGTTCTGTTACCTATCTAATATACATATATGAAAGTTTCAATATGATTGGACTCGTGGAACATAGTTAAATAATTGAAAAACAAATTAAATTACACCATTATAATATATAGCGTAATGTTTCTTAAGAAATTTATATTCTGTTCTTATCGTTCCGAGTTTATAAGCAAACATGCAAAGCATATAACTCGATATTAAGGTATGTCTCGACCTAATATACATACAGGGTGTGGCCGGTCGGACGGCAGAACGAGGCAGGGAGTGATTCTACATGCAAAAGTAAAACCGAAAAAAGGAACAATATTTTTTCGTTTGACGCCCTGTTTTCCAGAAAATCAAGTTGAAAATGCAGCGAATGCGCGTGCTGCTAGATAGGAATCATCTGACGCGTCTGATCATGACCAACCAATTCTACTTTCTGCATATTTTAAAGCACGCGAAATCAATGCGACGGATCTATAGAAGTTGCTAATCAGTTTTGCTTCGACGGTCAGTCTTCTTAGAACTCTGCAATCAATGGATTTTACGTCTGTGATAAAAACTTCTTCGTTATAATTCTGCGAGTTTATCTTATTTTATACAGAGTGCTCCAAGTGTTCAAAACTATTTTATGAGGGCCTACATCGTAAGTTTAAAAAATAAATTTTGTAGATCTATATCAATTATACATATTTTGAAAGTTTCATCAAAATCCATTGATGCGGAAAAAATGGCAGGCATTGAAAGGTGTAAGAATTCTTAGGTTTATTACTAGACTGCGGATGTTTATGCAATGTGCAATTTTTGTAGATGAATTTTGAGAAATTGGAATCAAGTAAAATCTTGTTTTTAGTGGCAGTAGCCTGTGTAAACCTGAAACAAATTATAATCGTACTAAACTCTGCCGAATTTTATATTCCAGCATTTAAATGCATAAAGTAAATGCATACAGATCCGCAGTCTATTTATTAAAATTATATGCTCAAAATCGTGAAAAACTGCAATTTAGTCATCTTTAAACATTTCTAGCTCATTGCAACGTTGGCCGAAATTTATAAAATTTTCAGAATGCGTATAATTAACACAAATCTACAAAATGTATTTTTTAAATTTTCAATATAGGCCTGCATAAAACAATTGTAAACAACAACTTCTAGTATTTTCTCTGTAATTCTGATCAATTGCAATACTTTATAAAATTGTGTCGACGTCTTATAGTGAACTCATTGCTCTAACTTCTTAAAAATAAATTCAAATCGTATGATCCGATATTAAAAAACTTATCGTCCTTTCAAAAGTGTCCGAATATTACTGTGATTCAATGTATCTATTATCTCTGCTATGAAACGAATTGAATCAAGTAAAGTACATGCACAAGTTTCATAAGTTTTCTCACGAGAAAAGTGATAGAGCACAGTGGCTCTCACAGACTAATAACGAACCAGCACTTTACTAATTGGGTTTTGTTTTTACATTCGGTATGCGCTTCTCGTATCACTTGAATGATTACTAATTGCAAGAAAAATTGCGCAGGACACTATTAAGAAAGAGCAGGAACATATTTCTAATTGTATGTTCGTGCGCGTAATGGTTTTAATCATTCACGAATACGAGATAAATAGTATTGTGAATACTCTTGGTGGAATCGTGGATCATATACCACCTCTCAAAGTATACAATTTTAATTAATTAGAGACTCTATTTCCTCAAAAACAACGTTTTATACAAGGAAATTTTATTGTAAATACGTGTTCGGCTGACATATATACATAAAAGTTAACAAACAAGACATCGTTCTGAAGATTTCACAATTTTATGTAGAAATATTCAATTAAAATTCTTAAATTTTTATGAAAACCTAAACACTTATCTAGAACTTTCAATAATATACTTCCTCGATGCCATAAATTTTGATTTGTTTTTCTGGTTACATGTTATTTTTCATTTACGAACAACGATTTTCATTTGACTGTTCTTTGGAATCTTCTCTTTGTCAGCAGTAGGTTAGGGAATATATAGCCGAATCGCATGACTTTGTTGTATCCCAGACTTAAATTCCAGGTAATAATGCACAATAGTCCAGCAGACCCAGCAGTTCTAATCTTGTGTAACTTAGTTTAAACGCTAATGAAACTGTTTCACGGAATAAGGATTAAGCTAAAATAGCTGTTACCATTCAAGGTAGGAATGTACGAATTGCACTACTTTTGTGAGATGAGTGCATTACGCAACCAATGGAACTCCTTGGGAATTTGGCACTACAAATTGAAGTAATTATTGTAGGTACAGTTAATTATTAGTAGACTGCGGATCTTTATGCAAAATAAAAGATATTCTGCATTGATTGCAGGAAGCAGGAAGAAAATAAAAATTGATTTCATCCCTTGATGATTTCGTTACATTAAAAACAACGTTACAGTGTTCCTTAAATTTTCCTAATCTATTACTGTTTCATATTTCATTGAATCAATTCCTTCATAAATGCGTAAAAATCCGCAGCCTAATTATTAGTAATAAATAGATTCCGAGTTTTATGCATGTATAACAAAAATAAGCAAGTGCAATTTAAAACAGTGAAGATATTAAAAGTCTTTAAGAATGTTAATATATTATTTTCACCACGTCGAAATTATTAATCAAGGATATAAATTTATATTTAGCTCCTGCGTCTTGCCATTGATGCACAAACTTTTTATTTTGCGTAAATAAAATTTTCATAATAATGTTGCATTTCATACTATTTCTACGTCATTTTATGTTTCTTCCCAATCGGAACTTATAGCCTCGGTCTCTCCTAATAATACTTAAAAATTCAGAATGAGCCGTTAAGTATGACGAAATTAGAGAGGATGATAAAACAGAAGACAAAGCAAAGTGTTGCATAGAACCTAGTTTGAACTGCCTGCATTTGCATGTTCATCGGCCTCGGCGTCTCACGATTGTCTCATAGCCTCCTCCGTTTGCTCGCTTACTACGACGTTTCATCTGACTTTTTATTCGCTGCGAAGCCTTACAATTGTGGAAAGTACGACGTAAAAGTTGCCTTCGCAATGAGAAAGGGGAGAGGAAATGCGGTGAGTTCGGACGAAGTTGAAAGTCGAAGGTTTTCACCTGGGATCGTCACAATGTCGTCTATTCTTACCCACCCCTTTGTTGAATGCCAAGAAACGAAATTATACATCTACAAAGAAAGATAAAGGAAAATTTGCAGAAATAAGAAAGAATGACTTTCGACATAGCTTCGTAATTGTATCGTAGAAAAAGTATCGAAATAATCGTACTCGAAGAGGGTGTTCTGCAAGGGAAAAAATATACCACAAGTGAAAATACTTTAAAAATTCTGGGAAGGGCAAGGGAGTGGGTGAAGGAAGGGAACGAACCTAAATGCGATCGGACTATAATGTGATCAACAGACGAGCACGGTCCCATGAGATTTTAATGTTCCTTAAGAACGTTTCAAGTTTGGTACAAGCATTAAACGAAGATGTTTGAGCAGAAGTCCCTTATTTTCGAATATAGAATATACATTTGTAATGAAAAATTCAACATTTCACTCGAGAAACTCAATTTATAGTTCGAACAGGTGACCTAGAACTATCCAAAGAAGCATGAAAATTGTTTCGATAATATCTCATGAACTATTAGGTTTAGGATATATGAAGGTCAACACTTTTATGCTCAGAATTTGATGCTCTATCGATGTATGGTATAAGAAATAGGACATTCCATTAAAAAAATCAAGGTGACCTTGAAATGTCCTCCACCACTCCACTCACAGGAAAACAATTAATACTACATAATGTAGCCCGTCATACCAAACAACTTTTGTAGGAACACTTTTTTTATAACGACAACGTCTTCCGAAATATCTTGCTGATCTCATTTCAGCAGCACACCTGTGCTGCACCCTGTATATGTATTGAATTATGTACATTTTGAAAATTTCTCCATGTTCAAAATGAGAAATTAAAATTTTTTCAAATGTTTCCATGTGTAATTTAATTATTTATATTGTTTGGAAAGCACTTCCTCGCTACTTCGTAAAGCTTTGACATATTTTCTAAGTGAGACTTTTTTTATGCGGTCCCTCTCCGCCGAATGAAAAAAATTTTCTTTAATATGTTGTGAAAAATTATTTGTTGTAACTATTTATGAAGTTTGTGAATATTTATTTCTGTGCGGTTTTTTTCTGCGCTCCCTATCTACCGCACAAAAACAAGTTTGACTATACAGTCTGAAAATCCTGCGTATCAACAGAATAACGCAACAAATGAATGCAGGAGTACATAACTAAAATATTACTACCGATCGAATGAACTTCGCATAAGTTTTACGCTTCAGTACATCTCATTGTACTATTTAATATAATTAAAAGCTTTGGAAATCGCAATTTACTAGTCTTCTGTTTAGTTCGATCATGCCTGCGCTGAATATTGACGATTTCATTTGTGTTTAACTATACAAATTTGCAATTAACTCTTGCGAATAAGACAATCAGCGGGAGTGCAATACATATTGACATTTTATAATAAAATGGTTGTAACACTTGTACGACGTGAGTCCGTGGACATTTATAAATAGGTTCATAACATTAACTGACACATATTGGTACTTACCATAGTTATTTACGCGTGCTCGTATGTGTGTACGCGAGCGCGCATGTGTAAGTTCTTTGAGAAAAGCTATACTAATTTATTACTACGAGTGCAAATTGTATTTCCAATTAGATAAGTAAGAAGTGTATGACTTTTACGTACACGGTATTTATCACATTTCAAAAAAAATTAATTAGTCAGACAGAAAGGCTTTTTAAATGCACTAGTGTCGTCAGCTGTAGGTTGGATGAGAAAGCCACTGTATATTTATACATAACATACCTCTGTTATATAACGGGAGTACATGTTTGTGTAGCTGCTGATTGTGATTTATACCACGCACTCCGCATCTCTGAACATTAATTTAATTTTGATTTGCTAACGTGATGACCACAAAGCCTCAATTAACAAAATAAGCTCACGAATTTGTTTAAATACATTTTAATCAGCAATATGTATGTTTTAGGTTCTCCAATAATCTTAAACTAGCTTGTGTGTTAATATGTGTACATATATTTAATATCATACTCCATTTCGTTCGTTTTGAGAAATGAGTGCAACCCATTTCTGCTTTTTATCATATGTGTTTCACAAATACACAGTTTACAATTGACCAGAAAGTGTGATTCACTTCATGCTTAAGACGTATATGCAAAATACTAAAAATAAATTTACTGATTGTCCAATTGTTTATATACAATAACTGCAATTGGAAGGCCTGTTCTTTTCACAATTTTTTTCGTAAAAATAATGTTGCTTCTGAAATTTCATTATTAACTTTTCTTCTCCTTTCTATTACCTAATTCTTTTGTCCTAGGCATTGATTAAAAATTTGTTTGCACTACTATCAAATACATACAGTCGAATAAATTGTTAGAAACCAGTATGGGAGGAAAGGCAGAAAGACAGGCTGACACTAGGTGAAACTGCAACTTAATGCAATCTATATATATAAAAATGGATGTTTGTATATATATTTGTATATATATATATGATTCATAGACTCCGGAACTGCTCAACGTATAAAGTTGGGGTTTGAACCGTTAGACGCGGCGTTTCTTCGGGAAGGTTTATGAGCAAAGAGCGTTCGAAAAAGTCCATTGGTTCAAAAGTTGTGACGTCTTTAGTGACACCATTACCACTTTTTCGCCCATTTTTGGTCACGTTTCTGCTTATAACTTTTGATCGAATGGACTTTTTCGAATGCGGTTTGCTCTAAAACCTTCCAGAGACAGAGACAGAGATAGAGAGAGAGAGAGTCAGAGAGAGAGAGAGAGAGAGAGAGAGGGAGAGAGAGGGCACGTTTCTGCTTATAACTTTTGATCGAATTGACTTTTTCGAATGCGGTTTGCTCTAAAACCTTCCAGAACAGAGACAGAGGTAGAGAAAGAGAGAGAGAGAGAGGGAGAGAGAGAGAGGGCACGGTTCTGATTATAACTTTTGATCGAATTTACTTTTTCGAATGCGGTTTGCTGTAAAAACTTCCAGAGACAGAGACAGAGAGAGAGAGAGAGAGAGAGAGAGAGAGAGAGAGAGAGAGAGAGAGAGAGAGAGAGAGAGAGAGAGAGAGTCAGAGAGAGAGAGAGAGGGCACGTTTCTGCTTATAACTTTTGATCGAATGGACTTTTTCGAATGCGGTTTGCTCTAAAACCTTCCAGAGACAGAAACAGAGGCAGAGAGAGGGAGAAAGAGAGAGAGAGTGCGAGAGAGAGTGCGAGAGAGAGTGAGAGAGAGAGAAAGGGCACGTTTCTGCTTATAACTTTTGATCGAATTTACTTTTTCGAATGCGGTTTGCTGTAAAACCTTCCAGAGACAGAGACAAAGATAGAGAGAGAGTCAGAGAGAGAGAGAGAGAGAGAGAGAGAGAGTGAGTGACAGAGTTAGACCGAAAAAAATAGATCATCACAAACACGTTCAGAAAGTACATGCTTTTAAAAAATACTGTGCCACAGCAACGCGTGGCGGGGGAAAGCTAGTACTATATAAAATGTTGCTTTATTATATTAACGGTTTCGAAACTACACGTGGCACACAACCGCTCTCTCATACGCACCAAGACCAAGTGGCCAAACGACGATCATCACAGTAAAACGCACGACGACGCTCATCTCAAACGCACGATACAGTGGTGCTCATTTGTGTACCATTCACATACCTCACACATACCGCGTTCACTGTATGCATTGACTTTTCTCAACATAAATATCCATTGAAATGCGTTTACCTATACAGGGTCTCCCAAAATTCCTGAACATCCCGGAAATGGGAATTTCCTGAGGCCATTTGAAGCGACATTTTCCTTTGCAAAAATGTTATCCGCGGCTTTGTTTAGCAGTTATTAACGAAAAACACGGATCAATCAGAGCGCGACCTAGACGCGAGTTGGCACAGTCGGCCAATCGACAGTTGGCGCGCCATGACTACTATGCCAACTCGCGTCTAGGTCGCGCTCTGATTGGTCCGTGTTTTTCGTTAATAACTCCTAAACAAAGCCGTGGATAATATTTTTGCAAAGGAGAATATCGTTTCAAATGGTTTCAGGAACCTCTCATTTCCGGGATGTTCAGGAATTTTGGGACACCCTGTATTATTAGATATTAGATGTCGCCTATAAAAGAAAGAGGTATTTCCAGCCGCGATATTTTCGGAAACAATAGAATTTTTAACTATTTCGTTCTTTTCTTCGATTTCTTCTTGAATTCTCCTGTTTACGTATTTTAACCCTTTGCATACGGAGCTATTTTAACTCAGAAAATTTTACATTTCTTCCGACCTAGAATAATTCTATTCTATGTATATTACTTTTCTGTTTGCATGAATATGAAATTGATATAATACCTCATACAATACTTAAATGTGCAGTAGTTGATAAGATACCAACATATTTAATAATGTAAACAATATTTTGAATAAAAGTACAGCAATTTTTATTGGAACCTCGAACTCACCACTTGAGTGCTAAGGATTAAGCGAAATCAATATTTCGCCAATTCCATATAAAATTTTGTTTGTATGATTACCGAAACTTCTGGTTCTACATACAGTCATTAGTTATTATACAGTTTGTATTAATTATTGTATAAGCATCGTCAAGTATAATACATTACTGAAGGCGTCAGAAATTCTTGCATTTATATATTTGCGTGTAAAGATACGAACCGATTTGGTTGTATGCGTTTCCTTCTAGAGTTAGCTACATCTCGGGAAAGCGTTCCTTTGTAAGACGGTGTCGGATAATTATATCTAAGTCCCGCGACTCCACTTTGCCCCGTAGATAAATAAACGTTCCCAGTGCGGCTCTCATTTGCGTGAACGCAGACTAGTCTGAAGACTCCCAGGTGGGAGCATTGTAGCTAGGTGCACAGCGAGACCGTGATATGCGAAGTGTGTCATACCACGCGAAGCAATAGATAAATTAATTCGAGACAAGAGTGTGTACAGTGAACGAACACACAAGCGAGTATGTAGCCAAATACAGCCAAGCACTCCAAATGGAAACTTCTGATCATTTGAAAATCGTGAAAAACTGCAACTTCCATCATCCTTAAACGTTTGTAGTTCAACGCAACATGTTGGCCGATTTTCATGAAATTTTCTGAATATACAGGGTGAGTCACTTAACGTTACCACCTGAAATATCTTTGTTGTTTTCAAAGATACATTAAATGTCTTAAGGACAAAGTTGAATGGTACAATGGGGCTCATACGATACCAAAAAATTTTTGTTTTCATCATTTTTTAGAGATATCAAGGCCACCTTCATTTTTTAAAATGGAACCACTCTTTTTGAAACATCTACATTGATATTCCCTTTCATTACGACTTCAGTAATGACCTTCATTAAAGACCTTGAATGACCATGAGTAATGATAGTCACTATTATAATATACTCCTCAAAAGAATTAATCTGTTCAACGAAAAAATTATTACGTTAGTTTTGTTCACAAAAATCGATTTCTTGCAAAATCCTGAGGTCGTAGACGAATATTGAGACCAGATTTGAAATTAGCGTGAAAAAATCTACGGGAAATGATATATAGCATGTTACAAAAAAATTTTTTCCGCGCGTGGTACTGGAGAAACCACATTTTCTTGAAATTCTACATGTTTAACGAATTTTCTCAACGTTAAAAAACGTTAATCTTCTATTTAATCTCCTTATTTTTCCCATATTCTGCCAAGTTTCAGCTTTAATGTAAAAAAGTTTTATCGCTCTACCTCATTTCTATTGAAAGTTCTTTGATTTTGAATGGAGTTTGGTCCAAATTTTCCACTGTGCGCCAGCGCAGCGGTAGCGTATTCAGAGATGTCAGGCAGCCGCTGTACGTGGCGCGCTAATTTCTGCTAAGCACTAACTTCAAACACAACTGCCATAGGTAAAAAATTGTCGCAGCGAGTTCATGGGGTACTCAGACGAATCGGCAGAATCTCTGCTTCAATCTGACGTTCAGGTCATGGTATTACGATCAATTCTCGCCGAGATACAGCGAGTTAAAGGAAAAATGGAAATCGTGCATTTTTTATGCATATTTTCAGAAACACCTGGTATATCGAAATGTTAATGAAATTGAAGAAACAAAAGGAGTACCTTGAAGAGAAAGAAACGCTCTTTCTATTACTTTTTTTGCACAAGATTCTACGACACTTTTTTCATTTTCTGGAGTCAGTTAAAGTTAAAAAGCCCATATTTACTTCACTGTTGAATAACTTGAATAAAAAAGATCGCACAATATTCAACAACCACACAATTTAAACAGGAAAAATAGCCCTTCCAAATGATATTAACGCGATTTATAACAAAAATTTATTGCTCCCTGTGTGATGTTCCAAAGTTGCACAAAATGTTTGTTAACCGTCAATGTTGTTTTTATCTCGCTATAACTTTGTAAAAAACCAACATAGCAACAATTTGAAACAGAGCATCTGAAACTAGAGGTTTCAGGCTTTCAAACGATATCGATACGGAAATTTTTGACGGAGTTATGATCACGCAAAGTGGGAGCAATTTTTCGGGTTCGCAGAAGTGATCGCTTAATTCTTTTGAGGAGTGTAGATCTATTATAATAGATACATACTTTTTAGTAAGTAAGTATATATATTTTAAGAAGTTTTTCAATTCTTATACCATTAATTTTTATTAGGAAAAACACGCTGCAACTGTTGATGCTCATTTCTACATAAATTAGTTATAAATCTTCAATCTGTCCAATCTGGGACTAATTCTTTTTACACTATGATCACAAACCTTTACCAAATGTAATGATACCAGAAAGAGCACCGGGTATTACTCATTAGTATAACAATATCGTCAATTAAATTTTATAATCGTGTAAGAATTTACACAATTTCCTTAAAACACTTGAAAATTGCTAGTAAATGACACTGTTTCAGAGACTTTAAGAACGGATAGCGTGCTACATATACAATCTCTTTTCTTCCGATGAAGCAGAGCACTTTACGGGTGTAACAGAAAACAATACTGAAGCCGTATTATTTTACGACTTACGCAAAATTTTGGAATCGACTTTTTTCCGACTTTTCGGACCAAATACCCCATTGTGCATCGGTTACCGCAGTACAAGCTAAGTATAGCAGTGGACTGTTCATCTAATATAATTGTCCGTATCCCACACTATTGCAGCAGAAGTTTGACGGTGCACCGAATGAGAAACATAAATGTTTAGAATATATGTTATATACATGTAAAGTCGGACGTCCGACTTGTCGTTGTTATAATACTGATTTCATAAAAAATGTACACCCGTCTAATTTGTCATTGCGGTACACTGCTGACTTGAAATTATAGAAATAGCGAAATAAAACTTTTCATATTTCTGACTTATCGTTGCGGATGAGTTGTTCTACTGAATTTTCGTACCACCTCTTTCGCTATCATATTTTCCTAATACAAAATTCAATTCTCGAGGTTTCCGAAAATTTTTTAGCTGTCTAGCTTGTCGTTAAGTTACACCACTGAACTTTCGTGCCACCTCTTATGCTATTATATTCTCCTAATACAAAATTTAATTTTCGAGCTTTTCGAAAAATGTTCGGTCTAGGAGAATACTAGGAGAATATGATAGAGAAAGAGGTGACGCCAAATTTTCTAATCACCTCTTTCATTATGATATTCTCCTAGACCTAATACAAAACTTAATTTTTGTCTAATTTTAAAAATGTTTCTTTATCCAAAATTTTCGAAGATGTCCATGTAATTCTATTATCGAATATTCATGTACAGGGTGGGGAAAAAGAACACATTGACTGTTGTAACTAATGTTCCTTATATTTCACCAAAAAAATTACAATATTAAGAGTGTATCGTGGTGAGATGAGAAGAAGATCTCTAGCCCGACCACTCGCTCGTTGCACGTCGACCAGAAAAAATGGAAGTCCTTTTATCCAGGACGCGTCGCATCGTGTCAGAGATTCGTACACGTAGCACATGAGATGTGAATACCTTTTCTTTGTAGTCGTTAGTCGAAAGTGGACAGAAAACAAAGATGCTTTTACAATGTTACGGTTCGTGTTCAGGCGCCATGGCGTATGCAAATTACAACAAGCAACGGAAGCGTACAACAAGCGACATTTCATCGCGTACGCGTCTCTGCCGCGACGCGTCGTGGACAGATGACCCATGAACTCTCTCGTACAGAAGAAGTGAAGTATACGGTCTCATTTTTGTAGATCTATCAATAATTTACGTTTATAAACTTTTCTTCTTGCTCATTAAAGACGATTCTCTCCTGCATATCTTTTTCCTACATTCTACTGTAGCCTCTTGTCTTCTTTTAGATTTTCAATAAACCTGGACAAAGTCGTGTGACAGATATTGCAGTTTTTCGCGATTGTTTTTATTTTTTTTAAATAAAACACGAAGTATATAATACTATAACTATGTAATACTTTTTTAAAATTAAAACACAACAAGAATTATATGTATATGTATACATTTGCGGCGACAATGTGCCCCAAGTCGCAGTAACAAATTGCCCAAACGGACACCCAATTGACCCAGATTGGTGGTAATGTATAACAATATTTTAGTTATTGGTGTGAACTAACTAGACAGCGAATTTTATGCATTTATGAGAAAAATGAGTAGATGTAATTTAAAACAGCAAAAACATTAGAAGAATTTTAAACTACTATTATACATATTATTTTGAATATATTAAATACAGGGTGTTCCGAATTTAAATGGCAAAGCTTGAGGAGCGTGTAGGGGACCGAAAAACTAAGACAAAAAGTCTTTTAGAGATTTGCTCGTTTTTGCTTCGTTTTGGAGAAAATCGCCAAAAAAGGAGCCAAACCAAGTTTTCATTTTTGTACTTATTTATTTATATTTTATTTACGTTATCATCTATTTAATGTAGATATTGTTCAAAATGTTGCCCTCTTGCAGCAATGCAAGCATTACGTCTAGCACTGACTTGATAAATTGCAGCTAAACATTGTTCTGGTGATATTTGGTGCACTGCATCTATGAAAGTTTATTCGGTGCCAATCAATTCAAGAGAGCAATTAAGAGACCGAATCATAGATGCAGTGCACCAAATATCACCAGAACAATGTTTAGCTGCAATTTATCAAGTCAGTGCTAGACGTAATGCTTGCATTGCTGCAAGAGGGCAACATTTTGCACAATATCTACATTAAATAGATGATAACGTAAATAAAATGCAAATAAATAAGTACAAAAATGAAAACTTGGTTTGGTTCCTTTTTTGCAATTTTCTCCAAAACGAAGCAAAAACGAGCAAATCTCTAAAAGACTTTTTGTCTTAGTTTTTCGGTCCCCTACACGCTCCTGAAGTTTTGCCATTTAAATTCGGGACACCCTGTATATTAAGATAGACAATAGAATCCTGTTTCACTCCAGTTTGTTGCAATTCAGGTTTACAATTTATATTTTGCATAAAGATCCGCTGTATAGAAATAACGAATCAAACCTATTACAACATGTTCTTAAGTGTCATTTCATCCATAAGAATATAAGTACCTATATTATATCCATAAGTATATTAAATAATCGAAATAGACCAAGAAGTAAGGGTCGAATAACATTTACTTATATGATAGATAACCAAGCCTTCGTTAAAAACACTCGCTGCACTACCGCGGACGTCACAAAATGGACGACAGAGTGTCTTTACCTACTTTTGTAACAGAAACAACTAAAAACGAACCGCGTGTTCGTCTCCATCGTTATACATAGACTGCGGATCTTTATGCAAAATAAAAATTGTCTGTATCGATTGCAAGAAATAAATAAATTGAATGTTATTTCTTTTCTTAATGATTTTAATAGAGGAGCAATCATATATTGACATCAATTTTAAAAATGTTTCAACATTTTTGAATTTCATCTTCTCGAGTTTACTATAAATACATCAAGATCCACAGTCTAGTTATAAACAATGATCGGAACAACTTACCCCAGGAACTTTTAGCCCTGGTCTCTGGTTAACCTGGGCCCTGGATTAACCGCATCGCTACCTTGGACGAGTTATCTCGTCGAGATAACACGTTCCGTGGTAGCGAAGCGGTTAAATTGATAACCACCTTGTATAATATGTGACCTTGAGTCGTAGGTCAACCGTACGCGTCTTAAAGCGCCATTAACTTAAGTACATAATACTTAAAACTATTTTTACCACGATTTTGTGTATACCTATTGCGACCAAAAGGTGTCTTTTGACACCTTTGCGTTTGAATGCAGATAATTGCCAAAACTGTCGGGATTTTAAATTATCAGTTAAATATAGATAATTTGAGCAATATATTTATTGATACATTGATGCGTGAAATTTTTTTCATCTGTCGTTCCTTTGTACAAAACCCATGCGTTTATTCTGGCTAAATCGAGGATATTGTAAAATACACGCATAGGCTATCTACGGCATATACATTTCACGCTATACTTTCTCGCCATTTGGTCAGTCATGTCGACTCTAAATTTTAAAAAGACACCTCATGGTAGAAATAGGTATACCGTATGCACATTTTTAGATCTAGGATGAGCTAGAGGAAAATGATATCGCGGAATTAATTTAACAACTATAGTACGACAAGTCGAAAATTAAATTGTGGAGAAATGAGTTAACTTAAAGAATAATTTTAAGTAAAAATTTGAAAAGTGTCTCTTGACACCTCTTGGTAAAAATAGTGTTAACTTAACTACTTGATAGTAGTATACATAGAAATCTTAAAAAAATCTATTAAAATGGAATTATGCCATCCTCGAAACCACGCAATTTCGTGGACCAACAACAACCGAGTTATTCATGTAGCCTGTTTTAGGTGCCGTACCCTGTATATGTATGGCACTGTACACTTACGCGTATTGCGTCAAACGTAAAAGTGTGCACAAATGGAAGGCATATATCTCATACGGGTTTCGCGGTAGCGTATTCGCAACCCTGTGTGAAAGTGCTCCAAATAGTTACGCATGCGGTTACCGTGATGAAGCTGTCGTCAGTTACAAAAGACAGTCGGTTACTAAATTACCAACACAGACAACTACAATACACTGGACGATCGTATCGCTCACCGACCAGAAAGTACCTATTACTACATAAATGAATGAACGTTTACATTCCTGGTCGCAACGACTAAATTGTCGTCAGTGTCCAAAGGAAATCGTTTGCAACACAGACGATCAAAGGAAATCGTCCGCACACGCACACAGATAACCAATCTGGTCGTCGATAACTAAAAAATCAATTGAGATGAAATCCTATAGCACATTTCAACTGATTTCTGTAGGGGTTTTATAAAAGTAGGCTTTTATAATAGATTATAAACTATTGCAGATTGGTCAGCCTGACAAAAGATCCTCCTCGATCTTATGTTACAACTAGACTGCGGATCTTTATGCAAAATAAAAATGTTCTGCATCATTTGTGGGAATCAGGAGAAACATAGAAATTCATTTCATCCCTTAATGGCGTTTTCACATTGAAAACAATGCAACACGGTTGTTAGATGTTTCTAATATTTTATTGTTTTACAAATGCATAAAATGTTTTACAATGCATAAAAATCCACAGTCTAGTTACAACTAACACTTACAACTAATATTAACGGCACACAATTCAAACAATTACGAACATAATATTTTTAACAACGATTATAGAGCCATTATTACTAAAATAATAAAGCAATAATAAATAAATACATATGGACTGATTTATGTGAAGTATTGACATTTCTATGACCTCGGGTCAGTACTTTTATATGTAGGATAATAAAAGGGATCGATTGGTCTAACAAAAAAATTTGGTTGGTACAAGAATAAAGTGCTACTGCACCTGGCGAGTTCATCTGTGTATCTACATAAGAAATAAGGTCATAGGAAGTTAGGACGTATCATGACATATGATCTTTTTCTCTATCATTTTTCTTCTATTTCTACTCAAAAAGTGTATACATACACCTATATGTACTACGAAAGTATTCATTATAGCCTTTCTATTATAAATGTTGAACATTTAATTCATTCTAAATGTTAAATGTGTGGTGGTGTCGGCGCAGCGCACAGGTTCGATCAGTGATATAAACACAAGCAATTTTGCAAATTAATTCAAAAATTCAACGTTTCGATCCCGATGTGGATCATTCTCAAGAGTAAATTTTGCGTCTGAAAAATAATGTGAATATAATATATGTTAACAGTAAAAATAATATAAAAATACTAAATAAACCACTTTTCCATACTTGCTATATCAGAAGAAATACAATTGGAAATTATTAAAAGCGAATTTAATTAATTCATTTGAATAACATTTAGTGGATATATTGATCGGGCTACGATATTGTCTTTCCTTAAGAATTTGATCGCGGAAAGCATTTTTGTGTTCTAGTTGATGAGAATTGCTGAATCTTCAACTCCATTTTGGTGACGAGACCAAGCTTACCAACAACGTCTATGTTGTTAGGTAATGTCAACGGGAATGGAGGACCTGAACAGTTTCACCGCGAAGCAATACTTTTATTCGTGTATTACAGAAATTGTAACAAACGTACAATAAAACATTAACATCACCCACCACGTGCGTGTCGTTGCTTATATTGGTTTTGCACTCCAATTTCACCCTTTTGCAAATCAATTTCACCCATTAAGAATATTTGAAATTAATTATTTATTTAATTAAATAAAGACACACGTGAACGGCGTCATTACTACGAGGGCAACACAAGACTCAATACTCAATACGCTTCTCAGAAAATACGCAGACAATATGCTAATCAGAAAATGGCTACAATAAATATACATATCTACACACAGTTTTCATACATTACAAAATTATTGAATTGGTAACTGTACTTTTAAATAAGTACTTGATGTACATCTTTGCAATTAATTCTTAACAATTAATTTTCATTTGATTTGATTGTTAACAGAAACTTACTTAAAGATACTTTATTTGTAAGAGATTGATATTGATTTGCACAAGAATGAATTTGGATGGAGGCAAAACCTGTAGAACATGTTTTACACGTGGTAAACACATTCAGAAATCGATAACGACATTATTAGGTACATACATACATGGCCGACGAGATAAATTCGAAGTTTTTTTCGGGCAGCCTCATAAATAAGATATAGGTGAAGCAAATATAAAATGTCACCAATGAGCCGAGAATATGACCGAAGAGGGACAAACTTGCTGAAAGAAGACGAAAGTTTATGACCTATACAAGAAATCTATAAATTCTGGCAAACGGTAGGAAGTAACTGCATCCCAGGAAACTCACTGGGATCGTTTTGATCGCAAGAGATGTGCGAAATTCATGATCGAATTGAAAGGAACGATTAATCAGGCTTTACGAAAACGTCTGTTATCACTGGTTTCCCGACTTGTAGCCTCCGTATAGCGCCGGCTACAATCCCCTTGACTATTGCATGTAGGGCGTAGTCGACGCAAAGCTAAATGCAAAGCATCACAACACCAAAGATACCCTAAAGCCCACCATCCGGAGGTGACGACGGACAAGGAGGAGGTGAAGTGGGGTCAGGTATTTACAAGCTCTAGTAGGTCGTGGCAGCTAGTGCAGGCTACATCGAGTAATTCCATTCTTTATACCGTTTGTACCAATGGCACAAGCGCACACTTTTGTACAAATTGGTGAAAGAATACAGGATGACGCATCTAAGACTCCCATCGAAAATATCTCCGTTCTTTTTAGTAATACGAAAAATATTTGAGTAATAGAGATATGCATCTATACGTGTACTATACATGTATGTAATACGATATGCATGAATATGATTTTCCCCAGATAGCACACGATGTCGTAAAGACGTCCATTTTACGTCTATTTTAGATCTGAAAGTTTTACGTCCTAAAAAGAAATCTTTAAGACCATAAACAGTGTGGTTTTTATATACCTATAATCTATTTAGCAGTATGAGCATTGGTATTATCTATTCGAGTTAATGTTTCTGCTTCAATTTCAATTTCAATTTTTATTGTGATTTTAATTGTAATTGTAATTTTAATTTTGATTATATTGCAATCTTAAATTGCAATGTAAATTACTAGATGGCGTTATTGAGGGTGACTTGTTAGTTCACAATGAAATTTGCTGTTGCTATTGAAGGCTCCATTAAAAAATGCTTAGCCGTGTAACATAGATTTTTCAGAATTATGCAATAATCACTGGTCGTTAATGTGTTAAGTTATGCTTTTTGAAGAATAACTTCTTCGATGATCATTTGAAGGTCAACATATTCTACATAGTTCAATTTGTCTTTTCATTAGACATAATATTGCACTCATAAAAATACGTCGTTCCATAAAAAAAACGACAATGACCTTAAAAGATCGGAAAATATGACCTACAGAAAAAAAACTCTTTCTCAAACATGTTTTCATATTACTAAAAACAACGGAGATATTTTCGATGAGATTTTTCGGATTTACTTCGACGACCCTATATGTACAACCCTTTAAGACAGTATACTTGATTTTCTAAAAAGGATTTTGAAAAAATTGCAATTGCATGAACTACATGAGAAAATAAAAAAGGCACCTTCCATATCTTTTTCACTTGAGCCTGTCATAAAAATTTAAAATACGAGGTGGTCCACGCAACTTGCACACCTATATAACTTCCAAAGTATGCGTTGCACGAAAAAGTTTTGTATACAGAAGTTGCATGGTCTGAAGGGGTATATTATGTAGTGTATTTATTTTGTTTACATGTGAAAGCGTTTCGGAGATTTGAAGGTCGACTTTGTTTTTCTAAATGGAATACTATATTTTTTATACCAAAATATGGAAGAATGTCGAATTCTGAGTAAAAAAATATTGACCTTCATTAGCCTTAAACCAAATAATTAACGAGTACCTTCACTTTATTTCCTGAAAATTTTACTCGTTAATTATTAGGTTTAGGGCTAATGAAGGTCAATACTTTTTTACTCAGAATTCGACATTCTTCCATATTTTGGTATAAAAAATATAGTATTCCATTTAGAAAAACAAAGTCGACCTTCAAATCTCCGAAACGCTTTCACCTGTAAAAAAATAAATGCACTACATAATATACCCCTTCAGACCATGTGACTTCTGTACAGTCCCTGTTCACTTTATTAGACTCACCTGAAGAATTGGTGCTTTTTGAAATCCTGTAATGATGGGGTAATGATTTTGTACTACAAGGTTGCCTTATGGGTTGCCTATCCAAGTGAAAAATTTTCTTGCAAGAGCAGAAAATCCCCCTTATACCATGGACCGGCAACTCACCGGACATGAATCCGATTGAAAATGTCTGGGAGTGCCTGAAGAGAGAACTGGCCAAAGAAAATATAACAACAAAGACCAAGTTGATAGAGAGAATAATCTATCACTGGCACCATAACGTTGCATTAAAAGAAATTGCACAAACTTGCATAGATAGCATGTCCAGAAGAGTTGCGGCTTTAAGAGCAGCTGAGGGCGGATTAACAAAATATTAGTGTTTTAAGAATTATATTGATCTATTTGTGTTTGTATCCATTGGTTTTGTGAAATAAATATATGGAAAATTTATTGGTCATCATTAAGTGATATTTGCATAAGGCTGCTATACTCATTATTCATGGTAAAACTAAAAATATCATGATTATAGAGGTGAGTCTAATAAAGTGAGCAGGGACTGTATACTAAACTTTTTCGTGCAACGCATACTTTGGAAGTTATATATGTAGGTGCGCAAGTTGCGTGACCACCCTGCATGTGTTTTGAAAGATGTAAGAATCTGTGGATTTTAAGCAGAAACTGACCTTTCCCTATAATATCGTGTCTGACTCGTAATGAAGATTCTGAACAGAGTCTAATAAATATATGTATGTATGTTACTAATCTTCTTCAAATCGAAATAATATTCTACTTTGGTTTTGTCAATGTACAGCTATTGGAGAATATATCAGCATACAGTAGATATAAATTTTCTATTGTACTTTTTTTAGGAAAGTACTACCAAAAAGTAAAATAAGGGCAAGGGACTAACCACTTGTAGCTCGTGTGTATATTAATCGATTACGATGAAACGTTCAGCACGTGTATAACTAACACAGATTTACAAAACGTATATAAAATGCAAATAAAAATGTTTTAGAAAGTCCCTTTTTTATTTTCTCATGTAATTAATGAAAAAAGTTAGTACCGTTTTAAAGGACGTCCGAACACTTTCGTGAGCTACTGTATATCGATCCAATCAATACGCAAGGTAGAGCCGAAGTTCGCTTATACCGGTTTCTGCAACTGACTCATGGAACAACACCACAATGAACCTTCTATCGTCGTCTATCGCTGGGAACGCCACCAACTCGGCACAATCAAAAATCTTGGCTGGCGCTTTTCATTAAGTTTTACGTGCACTTCACTACGAAAGTTAGATTATTTCAAGTTCTATAAACTCTAGATTACCCGTCAGAACACGGTAAACAGGAAATAAGGTAAAGGAAAAATTAAACAATTTAGTGAAACAGCACGCATCCTCGACATATAAAAATCTTTAAGAATCAGCGCAACAAAATATATAAATCTATTTAGTTATTTGAACGCACACAAAAGTATTTCAAATCTGTCAGATTGTGTAACCGTTGTGAATCGTGAACAGATCTTGTACCACGATGGTTGTATGTATGTAACTTGAGATTTACGACTCCAGGTGGATTTGAAAGGAAATCCACATCGGGAAAGAGAAAGAATGAGTATGAATGCGGAGTATGGCGGAATGGATGTGATTTTTATGTATACATATAACTGATATTCCATAACAATATGCGATTAAAGGCTAAAGCAAGAATATGTATAAGTTACTTGAATTAATATTCGGACGCTCTAAAAAAGACGATAACTTTTTTAATATTGTACTATACGATTTCAACTTTTTTGGGAAGCTAGAGCAATTAGTTTACTACAGGATACGAAAAAATGTTTTTAAAATATATAAAAAAACTGTTTGAAAACCACGCTTACATATATTAAAATGCACTAAAAAGGAGAAAATAATTTTTTTAGACATTAGACGCTATAAATAAAAGCGTGGAGCGCTAAACTATATTGACGTAATATTCGTGGGCGCTTTCATGTAACTCAATTGCATAATTAAACTAGAGGGCTATTGTTGCTCGCTCGCTTCGCTCGCTCGCGAGTAGGGTTGTTTTTGCTCACTCGCTTTGCGAGCTCGCGGGTGGAACTGCTCTTGCGAGAGGGTTAGTGATACGCATGGCTGTAGGGCCTACTGATATTAATGTTTTTTATTTGGTGTGTGACTCTCCAAGAGTCACACAAAGAACTTCCCGATTCGTTACTCCTTCGCCAACATCGCTAACATCGTTTTTTTTTTGTATTTTCATCGATATTCTCCCAAAATGTATTCTTGGGAGTAGAGATGATAAATTCACTGTTGCATTGGAATAACTTTCGATTATTCCAAGCGGTAACATTAGCATCAGTTAAAAAAAAAATTTTTTTTAAATCTAAAAAAAAAATTTTTTTTAAATTTAAAAAAAAATTAAGAAAAAAATTTTTTTTTATGTAATTGCGTTTGGTTCTTTGGTGGAAAATTTTCGTCCTCCCTTATAAATTGCATTGTAGAATCAACTGTTTTCGAAAAAAAACTAAAAATCTAAAAAACTACTTGACCAATATGGACCAAAATCTAATCAGCTCTAAGTTACGACGGGGCACATCGATTGCATCATTCATCATCCTGATCGCGTTGTTACTTTTTCTGAAAACGTTAACGAAAAATTTGATTACATAGAAACGGCCATACGCACACACACACACACACACACACACACACACACACACATACGAACATTTTGCTGAAAATAGTCTAAAATGACTACAATGACCATGAAACGTGAAGATCTGCTAAAAAATCGATTTTCGATTTTCGGGGTAATTACAATAACTTCCCTATAAAATCGGGAAGTTAATTACAATGTAATCGAATTAGCACAACTCTCATAGTTTGTAAACGTGTCGACAACGGACCACCTCAATCAGTGCGTCCACCTTCCTGCCCGGTGCAGCAGTTAGGGGAGACCGGGGCAAGTTCTTCCGATCATTACTTATAACAAGGGAGACGAACGCGTGATTCGTTTTCAGTTGTTTTCGTTATGAAAGTAGGTGAAGAAACTCTTTCGTTCATTTTCATGTCAACAGTAAAGATTCTTAGTGTACGAAAACAAAGAATAAGGCCTTTTGTTCACGTTGCGTCACGTCAGCGACGCGTACGCGACGAATTGTCGCTTGCTGCACGCTTCAGTACTGCAACCGATGCAAAACAATGGAAAACCGTACACGTAGCGTCATCGTCACGATCTACGTCCGTCATAACGCCTAGTGTCATCCTTGTTTTCCATACACTTTTGAATAACAACTAAAAAGAAGAGGTGTTCACATTTCGTAGGCGTGATGCATCCTCGACAGAAGGCCCAAGTTTTTTTTTTTTTTTTTTTTTTTTTATTGAACAGTTGTAACCTCTAGTAGGAGGTTATTCTGCAGTTTATATTACATTACTAATATTACAATGAAAGCTTTATGCTAATGTATGATTAATGTACAAGTATATATCAATTAAAGGCACTTAATTTGTGGTGGGTGTGATAGAGAGTAGCGTTATATACATAATTCACAATTTTTCAGGAAGGAACATAAGATCTTACATATAGTGTTTGTAGGTCTGTGAAGTAGAACGTTGCATGACATAGGAAGAAAGAACCCCCGTAATCTCAGGTCATGTATAAATTTTAATCTGTGAGTGTCATGTATAGGACATTGCCAAAGGACATGATCTATATCCTGTGCCTCATGTCCACATGAACAACCAGGGTTATTTACCACATTGATTTTAGCTAGAGAGAAGTTAAGACTATAATGGCCGGATCTAATTCTGTTAATGGTTACGATGGTTTCTCGAGATAGATTTTTCCCCGAGTACCAGGACTTTCTTCCTTCGTCGTGAAAATGTTCAAAATAATTTTTTCCTTTGTATCGACCTTCACTGACTACATATTCATTAGTGTTATTGAAAGCACGTGATTTGAAGATCACACTTAAATCAGTATACGGCATTTTGAAAGAGCCGTCTGAATCAGCACTGTTTCTGGCAATATTGGCTAATTCATCAGCCTTTTCATTGCCATGAATACCCACATGGGACGGTATCCAGTAAAATAGAATTTCACTGGAATCAGGATACTTTGTGCGGTGTACATAAATTTTGTTCCTGATACTGAGTATGTAAGGGTTAAGACGAATGTTAATAGAGGGATTTCTAAGGGAGGTTAGACAACTTAAGGAGTCAGAAAATATGATACAACATTGATCTTTGTTATTTAGGGCAACGTCTACAGCATCCATGAGAGCAATACACTCAGCTGTAAATATAGATGCATTACTATTCACACTTCTTACTACTGATAAATTCAGATTGTGGCATATGCAAGCTGTTCCAACCGCAGTGGCATCCTTGCTTTTACTACCATCTGAGAATATGGAGAGTGCACCCTTTTCACGCAATAGATCGTCAATTAAGAGGTTGGGATTCCCGGATTTAGCCACGGTTCGACCAAAGTCAACATCAATGTGGATTTCATTAAGTAGGGCGGAATAATTATAATTATATACGTTATAACAATTAGAAGAAAATATGCAGTCAATTAGGCTACCTTGGTCTATCAAGCAACGAATCAACAATCGTTTACTATATTTAAGTTTTGAGTTACGGGTGTCTATAATTTTCCTAATCCTAGTAATAGTGTTGTGTATTAATAGTCCTTTGTTAGAATGGATTTTACATAGATAATTATTACACAGGAATTTGAAGCGCTCTTGTATAAGCTGCAGTTTGGATGCGTGTAGGAGAATGTTCGTGGGAGTACTGCCTCTGAGACCCAAAGCTAGTCTTATGGCATGGTATTGAATTTTTTCAAGTACTTCAATCTGTTTCTTTTGTGTTGGAAAATAAACAAAACTACCATAGTCTGCTATAGACCGAATAAAACTCTTATATAGTATTATTAATGTTTCAGGGTGTGCCCCCCACCAAGTGCCTCTGAGAAATTTTATTATATTAATCGCTCTGTAACACCTTTTTTGAACATGTTCTATCTGGTGTTTAAAAGACATTTTATAATCAAAAATGATACCCAGAAATCGCACAGCCTCCCTGGATACAATAGATATGTTATTTATCATAATTTTGGTCTCTCCAGGTAGAACATTACGTTTATTAAAGTGTACGAAGACACTTTTCTGCGGAGATAAATCTAGGCCTAGATCCCTTAAGTCCTTATTGATCATACAGATCGATTTTTCCAAAAGGTTTATACTTGACTTTACTGTGGACCTTTTACAATATAGAGCAAGATCATCAGCAAACTGTGAGACGGTAACACTCTTAGGTATATTCAAAGCAACTCTAGAAATATAAATATTAAACAATAGTGGGCTTAGTACTCCACCCTGAGGAATACCTTTATAAACCTTCCTGATATTGTTATTTGTGATGTCTGTACAAATTGATCTTTCATGAGTTAAAAACTTAATGAATTTGATTACCTTATGGGGACATCCAATGTCTGCTAGTTTACTTAGGAGAATATCCACATTAACGTTGTCAAAAGCACTACTTATGTCCAGAAATACCGCCAATAAATCTTTTTTATTACTGAAAGCTTCTTCCGCATTGAGGAGCAAATTAGTTAAGTTATCAGTTGTTGATTGACCTTTACGAAAACCAGATTGAGTTTTGGGGATAATGCCATTGCTCTCAATCCACCAGTCCAATTTAAATTTTAACATAGTTTCAAATAGCTTGCATAAACAAGATGTTAGAGAAATTGGCCTGACACTTTTCCCATCTGATTTGCTAATGAAGTGAATGTATGAATCTTTCCATTCCTCAGGGTACATACTAGTACTAAACATTTCATTAAAAATATCCAAAAGTATCAACTTGTATTTTACTGGCATTACCTTTAAAATTTCATAATCAATGCCGTCCATACCAGGAGCTGAACCGGATCTTTTGTTCCCAAGAGCCAGGTTGAACTCAACGAAGGTGAATGGTGAGCTTAGAAAGACATTTTCATCACAGGTTGGTAGATAATTAGGATCTGTTGGGACCCAAGGAGGGCTAATTTTGTCCAGGGTTTCATTGATTATGCTAGCTGTCTGGTGGTTTTCCGTAGTGTGAAAAGGTATTATTTTAGTCCATTTATTTTTTAGAATTTTGACAGTATTCCAAACGTGCTTTCCTTTAGTGTTAAAATTAATATTTTTTGCGAATTCTTTAAACTTCTCTCTTTTCTTTTGTTTGAACGTTCGTTTGGCTAGGGCTACCAATCTTTTGTATGTGTAAAAGTCTACCGGATCAATGGTGTGTTTCCACTTTTTGAAAGCCGCTCTTCTGAGTCTTTTAATCTTGTCACACTCGGAGTCCCACCATGGTACCGGGTTTCTATGTATGCTATTGATAACAGTTTTCTTTTTTGGTGTATTGAGAGTGATTGCATTCGCTAGTATCTGTGTAATAAGGGAATATTTCTCATTCGCGTTCATTAAATCATATTCTGGAGAGAAGAAGTGAGAGAACTTATCATTAAGATTTGTGACTACTCCTTCCCAATCTGTGCGTATTGATTTAAGTTTAAAGTTTTTTTTGCGATATACATATTTACTTAAATAGACATTTATGGATACCGGGAAATGATCAGAACCCAAAGTCTCTTCATCGACTGTGACATTGATTTTTTCAATTAAGTTTATAGACGAGAATATTAAATCTAAATTCGAAGTTGTTGGGACATTATTACGTGTTTGAAAATGTGTAATAGAATTAGAATTGTGTAGAAACAAATTAGAGTTGTTGAGGCTGCTAAGTAACCTTTCACCATTGAGATCACTATGCTTACAATTCCAATTTATATGGTGAGAATTAAAATCACCCATAAAAATTGTATGGCTTTGGTTATCAATGTTTTCAAAGATTAGATCCCACTGTGCTTGGGAGAGTGTAAGACCTGGGGCTCTGTAACACACTATAAGATCGAGAGAGGGCTGGATGTTATTAATTTTAATACCAGCTAGTTCCACCGTTTCATCTGGACTAGGGAGATTGTTGATTTCAATAAAAGCTAGATTATTACGTATAAGGATAAGAATCCCACCACCTATAGCGTAAGATCGGTCTTTCCTGAATGTTTTGAAACCACTGAAATGAAAGTCACTTTCCGAGAGCCAAGATTCCACACACACAAAAATGTCCGTGCCGATGAGGAGTTTAGGTAGATCTTCCTTTTTTGTCGAGATACTTCTTGGATTCCAGAATAGGATTTTGAGGTCTTTGTGACGCAGATAAGCCATTGAAGTGTAGATATTTCCGTTAGTAGAAACAGTTGTCGGACGATTGGGATTGGTCGGAATCCATTGCAGGATCACCAGCCGATTGCAGTAAAAGTTTTTTTTTAATTCTGGAACACCTCGCTTTAAGAGATCGATCCTCTAGTTGGAGTCTCACTACGTCAATCATTTTAATCAAGCCTATTATATCGTTTGTGAATTCTTGTGCAATATTCATCAAGTTGTGTTGTCCCATAGATTTGAGTAAGAATCGTTTAAATTGATTGTAGTCTAAGACTAGAGATGAAGATGACCGACCAACAAATTCTTTTGCTGGTAGTAATGCTTCTTCTAGGTTCTGTAACTTCTCTTCCGGAGAAGTTACGTTGAGACTAGTATCGTCTATAGTCTTTGGCTTTTTAGCCTTGGGTTTTAAAAAATCTGCTTTGATTAATTTTTCCAGATTAGGAGAAGAACTATTTTCATTATGATCTGAGGATGGACTATTCGATGATGGTTCGTCAATAGTGTTGTCAGAGATGGTTGACGGTGGAGCGTTTCTCTTTAATCCTGTGTTCTGATTATTAATATTGATTTCCGGGAACTGAGACATTGAGTCCTTGGAAGCCGCGGCATTGTTGTCCATACTTGTAGTGATGTCAACAGTCGATTTCTCAATAGCATTGGGGCATATCTTAGCAATATGTCCTTTCTGTTTACATATAAAGCAATTTGTAGAGTCTGTACTGAAATATATCCAGTAATTCGTGTCTTCATAGCATATTTGTAAGGATTCTGGTAGGAGGTGTTCCTCTTCTTCCTTGATGTAAACTTGCCGTCGAAACGATAATATGTGAGACCGACCCGGTTTATTTAAGCCGGCCCTAATATAGCTAATTTGAGAGGCTAATGTTATCCCTTTACTTTTTAACAAATTAGCTATAAAATCATGTGGTATGACAGGACTGACATTGGAGATTACAACCCTTTTGTTTTTTTCCATTAACGGTCTAATTTTCAGTGAGTGATTACCTATTTGAATAACTTTATCCGATAACTTCTCCACTAAGGAGACACTGGATAGAAATACACATATCCTCCCACCGGAGATCTTGGAGATAAACATTATGTTGTTGATGCTGGTTAGCATCTCCAGACCGTCTAAATAATCATCGTTAGAGAAACCATCAATGGAGTCAAGTACGATGGCCTGGTCTTTCCTAGGGCGTGAACTTTTTGCCGCTACATTCGCATACGTCTTATTAACTGAGGCTTGAGGAGAACTTTGGCTTTCGATGGATAGGTGACCCCTGTTGTCAGAGGCCATTATTTGAGATTTTTAAACACTTGCACACTATAGAACACGCGTTAGATAACGTATAAGGTATTACTTTATACACTGTACGTAGAATCGATAAGTTGTTCGAGTACAACCTGTGCGGAGCGTAAATAAACACGTCTGCTCTCGACAACTGCCAGCCTCGAACCTTAAGGCCCAAGTTATCTTCAACAGATGGATACATGCAGCAACGCATACACATCCTTTCTCATGTGCAACTACTTTCAATAATGTATGCAATTGGTTTCTTAGAAACAGTAGATAAACCTGTTCCGATAGTAGTACCAATCAAACAACCGGACGGTTTATTTTGTGCCAAGAATTCCTGCTGAAACACTAATTGAAAATTGGAGTTACGTATACACCCCCGATCAAAAGTATGTGTGCACTTGTTCACACAATTCTGCTCCTAGAACAAAAAGAATCTTCAAAAGATTTAATCAAATTTCATGTGATTTGCTTTATACAATATTGGAGAATTTATCTGAACAATAATTTATTAGTAGACCGCGGATTTCATGCATTTATAAGAAAAACTATTATTTACTGCATAATTACATATATTTACTGCATTTATTAACACATTTCTCTAGGGATTGGACCTAAAATATGTATTTGATTTTTTATTTATATTTTTCTGAACAATATACATTTTTTTTTTAGCACTAAAACAAGAATACTTGTACTTTAAGACTATCTATGTACGCCTAGAAAAGGCCTTGTTCCATATACCTAATAATTGTTCTAAAAGAAATTGTTAAAAATCCCTTTTTCACTGAAGTTGCACAAGCCTCCCTTAAAATACGTTTCACAACATTTTTAGTGGTACGCATACTTTAACTATTTACTATTTCAAATTCTATTTTACCCAACTCTGTGAACAATAAATATCGTCTAATAATAATCAAATAACACACTTTCAACGATAAATGTCCACAAATTTTTGAGCGGGAGTGTATGTACATATCGCACCATTATTGCCGTAAATGTGAAGATTTCGACAGTTATGTATCTCTTCTTCAGATATGTATAGACAGCGGAGTTTATGTATTTATAATAAAAATGAGTAGGTGTAATTTAAAACAGTAAAAACATTAGAAGAATTTAAAAACACTGTTATATTATTTGCAACCTATTAAACATATGTATTAAGAAAGAAAATGAATTTCAATTGCACCTCAGTTTGTTGGAAATCAGGTACAAAATTTTTATTTTGCATACAGATCCGCTGTCTAGTTATGTGGTACTGTGCAGTATTTGTTGTTTCTTGGCTCTGATGGTCTTTCATGGTTATCAAATACACTCGAATTTGTTTTATGAACGATACTCTCTTTGTTCACAAACTTAATTAACAAAATACTTACCAATTCTGTTCAGAAACAGCTTTTCGTTTCACCTTATAGACATACTTTTTCTGTTGTATTATCTTTGTGGCGAGGTTTACAATAGTTTCATTAGAAAATTCAATAGATTAGTCATGGTTGTTGCGGAAAAAGAACTATGTTCACTAAACATTATCAATAAATGGAACAATTGAGAAATCTTCATCTTCGATCGTTTCTCCAATTAGCAGAAATGATTTCATTAATTTCTTTTGGAATTATTGTACTCATTTGAAGTGCGAGTCTCGGACTTCCCTTTTTTTAAACTATTCCAGTAATTGCAGCATAAACAGAATTTAAACTTGGCCAATTGCTTTGAAATTTAGCCAAGAATTGGGCAAAACAAGGGTGTGCATATACAAATTATGCTAAGACAACTTAACAAAAGTGCTGTCTTGCGGGCAGGTTCTAAAATTGTCGGCGCCCAACTCAAAGCAGAGAAAATTCCGTTTCTTACGACCTCATTGTACATCCGCTGATATCACTGCGAAAGTACTTTTCCACTTGAAGTTTTCATTAAACCATGGAACTTCGGATTCTTTTATTGTCGTTTACACTTGCATTCGCAAAGTATGACTTCATTCAGATTTTCATCTGCGTAGGTGTTGAATGTACGAATAAAGTAGGTTAAATCCGTTTAGTCATCACAGCGAAATTGTATCAGGACAGAAATCGACTCAGTTCAGAAATCGAAGTCAGTTTGAATCGAAGTCAGTTTGAATCGAAGTCAATCAAAGTGAAACGAAGTCAAATCGACTCAGTTCAGAAATTAACTCAGTTCAGAAATCGAAGTCAATCAAAGTCAATCGAAGTCAAATCGACTCAGTTCAGAAATTAACTCAGTTCAGAAATCGAAGTCAATCAAAGTCAATCGAAGTCAAATCGACTCAGTTCAGAAATCGAAATCAGCCTTCCTGTTACTTGCATTATCATTTTTACCTTACAGTATAACTGTTTTCTTTCATCAGTCGTTCCACATGGTCTGTTCAATAAGTATCAGTATCATAGTACAATAGCATGTAGTCTAACAGTATAACACCAGTGTAACACGAAAATGTTACTTCAAGTGACGTCAACGAAGTAAAACAGTAATACATAGTACATAAAGGAAAGAAATTCCTTAGATAAAATAATTAACATAGATTCATATGATTTTATACAGTGACTCATAGTATTGCCGCGGAGTGTACGTACCGAAACCGTTAAATTGAGAAAGTAATCAAAATTTACAGCGAAGCGAACTATTCAGTTAATATAGGAATGATAGACACAAACAAATGGAAACGTGAAGTGAACGCGTGCTGATCAATCGAATTCAACCGACAGAATTCATTCGACCGTGCGGACTACCAAAGGACGCAATTTTTATTCGAACACGTTCTTGTTTTATTACAGAATAAAATGAACAAATGGTTTCTTCTTTCTATTGGCCATCGGCTTAAACTGTAAACGGTTTGTAAATCCTTTCGATCACAATACAATCCAAATACTCACAATATTACTAAAAATGTGAATCGGTAGATTTTATACGGGATTTAGATATGATTTCAGTGCATACACGCCGAGTTGTAAAGAAATTTATTTATATACTTAGTTTGTTGAAAAATGTTTGATATGCATTCGTTTCATCTCATAATCCATATTAAGAGGATGAAAATAAACCTCGAGGTTACGGATAAAAAATCATTATTGTTGAAATGTATCGTTATCTAAAAGGGGTGAAATAATACCAGAATGAATTTGAGGACTATACTATATTTATATACTATAATAAATATTTGTACATATATATTTACCAAAACATTTATGTAAGAATTTTTACAAACAAAACCATATTTTACGAACGAAACTCGTTTAAACGTGCACGTAAAGAAGACAATTTAAAATTAAAAATACATGAACATTACAAATTTAATATTTTGTATGGTCGCCATTGCTTTGAATTAAAGCGACAATTCGATTAGTAATTGAATTAACAAGATTGGTAATAGTGGTATTAGGAATTTCTTCCCGGCAACGTTTAATTCCCCCTTTTAAACTGTCTATATCGGCGAACTGACAACCATTGGCATACACTTTTCTTACCAGTGTAGCCCATAAATTCTCTATTGGGTTCATGTCAGGGCTACATGCTGGCCATTCCATTATACGAATGTTTCGTGTTTCGAAGGATTCACATCCTGACACGTGAACCGCTACGTTATCCTGCTGAAATATAAATTCGTTTTCTCCAACTACATCTTCTAAAATGGTATTAATACCCCATCGAGCATGTCTATGTATGTTTCTGAATTCATCTTAGGAGAAACGAAACACAATTTCAGTTTCCCAAATGATGAAAAAGCTTGCCACATCATAACACTACCGCCATGAAAATTTCGGCTTAATCTAGAACAGGCCTAGCCAACCCAAATGGTTCCGCGAGCCACTTTGATGACGCGTAACGTTACAGCGGGTCGCATTTTAGATAAACATGATTTTAAAAAATGTAATACAAATACCAAATGAATAAAACATTATTGTTATACTATGGTTCAACACAACTAACTCTCGAGTCTTAATGAGATATTTGTTTATCCTTTCTTTCACTTAATTTTTGTAAATCAATATTTATGTTCGACGTTGCACATATTTTGTTAGTTGGTTTTCTAAATTGGCATCAGCTAATGAAACACGTGATGAACTCTTCGTAAATTTCATCTTCGAAAAACTGTTTCACAAACATATGTGGATCCAAAAGCACTTACAACTCGTTGTGCAGTAATTTTTGATGTGGACGCAGAAATTTGTTCCATTTCTTTGTTGCACTGTAACTCAATTATATCAAAGATATAATAACACTTCATTTATTTAATATTTTTTGTATACATACAACGAGAAACAAAAGTTTCAATAGAAATATAAAATCGCCCGACGGGCCGCACAATTTAACGTGGCGGGGCGCATACGGCCCGCAGGCCGCGTGTTGGCCAGGCCTGATCTAGAATCATTCTTTTGACGCAGATCATGCCAATACGATGAGCATCTGTCTAGATCCTCCAACTTAAACTTATTTTTATCGGAAAAAAAGACTGTATGCCATTCGTCGGTCCATTGCATTTGATTTTCTGCGAATTGAAACCGGGTAGCCTTATAATGTTGTTTTAACATTGGCTTTCTCATCGGTTTTCTGAAAACAACATTGGGTGCATTGTGCAAAATTTGTTGCACACGTCTGAACGTTGTTGGTAATTGTAACTGCGCAACAATTCAACGTACAACTACTTTTTTTTTCGCTTCACTTATTATATTATTTTTTTCACGTTTTGTGATTTTTGTATTTCCTTTTGTAGCACGTTTCTTGCCGTAATTTTCACCACGTTCCAAAAAAGTTCATACTACGGATTCAGAACGTTTAATTTCTTTGGCAATCTTTCGATTCAATTCCCCGCCCCCTTTTTTAAAAGAAGGTATTATTGTCTTTTCAGCTTCATTTAAATATTTTCCTATTGCCATTCTGTTCTGTTAGATAAAATAAAAAATATGACTTAATCAGGAACACGGGACAACAATACCTTTATGATCACTCTTTAAATCAATCAATTTCCTTTATAATTTCTTTCAATATCTAGGGAAAAAAGCACTGCGTTTAAACGAATTTCGCACTTGTAGACGCTGTTGTAACACGTTTCGCTCTGCGACATATCCTGGCATGTAAATACGGAATATTTCGAAGCATAGGTGTTGAAAGTAAAGGTTTAGCAAAGTAAATAACCCCGTTTTGACAACATCATCTGTCCTTTTCTTCTAAATAAGCATGAAAATTTGTCAATTTTAAAGTGATTTTAAACGAGTTTCGCTGACACTATAAGATGTGGTGGTGAATTTTCTAGGTACAGTAAGGGTGTGATCCTTAATTTCTTTAAACGAAACAATCAATGAATTTTATCTGAAACACTTCTTTTTATTTAGCATAGTTTGAAAGTTATAGGAAAGAATGTGATCCGCCTCAACCATTCATATTATGTTCAGCTGAAGTCGGGAACGTCTTTGTAAGCGTTTCCACTGCTGACATCATGCATTTCGCCAAACTATTACTTATCTTTTAGATTGAAAACTCTAAGTCGAAGGATCGCTCTATTGTATAAGAAATAAGAATACTTATATTCTTTCTCCGCTTTCTCCCTTTCCTCCTGTCTCCCTCTCTCTTCCTCCCTCTCTTCTTCTAATAAATTCTAATTGTGCTTCACGCTGAAGTCTATCTTTTTGTTTGCCTGTGATTTAATGATTGGTCCATATTAAATACAATCTTTATATAATATTTGGTCGTTGCAGAAGTGTATTGATACGATTTTCGATTTATCTTTCATTTGCTATTGTTGAAATATGTCAAAATTAATCTATTGTTCGATTGTAATCGATTCGATATGAATCAATATCGGTATTTTTCAGTTTGTTTATGAAACCGTTGGCTGTTTGTTTGATGTATCGTTCAACTTTCTAGCCCGATTGATTCTTATTTGACGTGTGACATTTAAACCAAAAAGACGTGTTTTCTTCGTGCTCATAGTTCGCATGCTTGTGTTAATAAAACTTCGTTTAGTTAATTTTGTTTATTTAATTACATAATCTAATAGCTATTTATCGGTCTGTCAATTTCGGTTTTTCAAAGTGAAATAAAACCGAATATCTTTATCCAAAGGATAAACTGTAATCAATAAAATATTTTCTTGTTTATTCTTTTTGACAAAAGATCATCGATCAAAATGGAAAATATTTCATTGATTAAATTTATTGCTTGAATAAAAAAATTGGCTTTTATTTCACCTTAAAATGCCGAAATTACTTTCTTGCCAACCCAATATTACAAACAATGTTACAATCAGTCGATGAAATAGTTACCATCGTTTTGTATAACTGTTGTCAACATTCTGGTAGCATTCGTATGACATTTTTATAAACACAGACCGATTTTGCATTCAAGAAACAATCGATGTGATTTTTAAAAGCGTCGTACAACGTAAAATTTGGCCATTTAAACTGTTTTGCAAACAGAGTAGACGGGATACAATTTCTTCTAGACTGCGATAGATTTTTATGCAAAACAGAAATGTTCTGCTTCGATTGTCGGAAGCAGAAGAAAACAATTATTGATTTTACCCCCAAATAAGTTGGTTACATTAAAAACAATATTACAATGTTCTTAAATTTTTCTAATCTTTTACTATTTTCTATTTCACCCAATCAATTTATTCATAATTGCGTCAAGATCCACAGTCTGGTGATAACAAAATTTCGCGAATCATCACCGCGTGAAGGTAATTCCGTATAGTGTAAGATCTCTGTAGAACTTTTCCGAAACTCGTACATTACACGATGAAAATGCATATGATTTATGCTGATGTTTACCAATTATTTTTATAACGAAACCGCTATGAACATAACCTAAACCTGTTGTCAAAAAAACAACTGAAGGTGTACTCTTTCCAATTGTATTATGCGGACATACCATTTTTGTTCAATGCACTCCTAGTGCAATATGAACATTCTATTGTAGGCTACGTAACATATTAAGCTATAATTTTAACGCAAACTTGTTTTAGAAAGTAATTTCGGTGTTTTAGGGTGAAATAAAACCGAATTATTTTATTCAAGCAATGAAATTGAATCAATAAAATATTTTCCATTTTGTTCGATGATCCTTTACCATCCTCCTGGAAGCATCATAATTCCGTACTCATGAACTTCTGGTCCTTATCGACAAAAACTGATCCAAGTGTGATTTCAGGTCATCATCATCAGTGAAAGTTTTACCATTGTGTTTTGCCACGCACATCTTTGATAACACGTAAAAAGCTATTGGGGCTTGGTTGGGAAGTGACGTCACATCCACCATATAGCCCGGACATTGCACCATCAGATTACCATTTATTCCGAAGTTAACAAAACTCCTTGAATGGTAAAACATCCGCTAATGATGATGACCTGAAATCGCACTTGCAATCAGTTTCTTGCCGATAAGGATCAGAAGTTTTATGAGCGCGGAATTATGAAACTACCAGAAAGATGGCAGAAGATCATCGATGAAATGAAAAATATTTTATTGATTAAAGTTCATTGCATGAATAAAAAAATTGGCTTTTTCTTACCATTCCAATACATTAAGCTAAACGACGTTCAATGCAATCCTAGTGCAATATAAACATTCTATCTTAGGGTACGTAACATTAAGTTATAATTTTAACGCAGACTTGATGACGTTAAACTACGTTAAGCTAATCGAAATGAAAACATGAAAAATCTGCTTGAATATGTATTTCTTGAGACATGTTTTCTTGTATGCACTTTCAGAAACAGTAATTGCAAAGTTTTATACTTATTTCCAAACTACGGCGAAGGGAAAAGTGAAAGATCTTTCTAGAAAGTTTTTATTCTTATCGACTTACGACTAGTGTTGGATGTTCGAGTCGTACAAGATGCACGAGCTTCACTGACGCAGAAAAAGTTCAAGTCGCTCAGGATCCATCGGTCCAGCACGATTTTTCTTCGTTTTTCTTATCCTCGTAGTCCCCCGTGGAACCAGCATTTTCACTCGAGAATCAGTCGCTTATGGCTTATGGGACCGAACTGCGGGGACGCCTGGGTCAGGAAAGCAAGACTAAAACCAAGGATGACCATTGGCGTTCGAACTGTTCGGAACGTTTATGGAATGACGAAGCTCTAACGGTGCGAGCTAAAAATGCTTGTGATGCTCCAACACTACTTACGACTTGAGTGAAAAGAAAAATGATAACCACGTGCTACCGCTAGAAATGATCCCTTTAGTTTCTAGGAGAGTGTCCCGCGGAATGACCACATACGTACATAGCTAGCATCGTTTACAGTTTACAGGAATTCAGGTAGGACCGCTTGGATTAAGCTGTATTGAATCCGGGTTAGGCCGATTCCTACCGCAGAAGAGAAGGGGCGACTGAGTAACACGCTTACTTGAATTGGCATATACCGCAGCCATTATTGGTTTGCCTGATCCAACACTAGTGAGAGTTTCCCTAGTGCCGGACTTTAAGGTTTTTCTTCAATAAATAACAAAAATAATGTTTTAGTCTTTTTATTCTACATTATTTATAAGTTAATAGTATTAGAAATACAATTAAAGGAACGAAATAGTCAGCATTACAATAATAGTTAACTTAAATAAACGTTGAACTTCGGTATATGAAACTTATTTATGCAAAAGAAAAGAAATCAAACTTATTTATAGAATATATAGAATATATAGAGTATATAGAAAATATAGAATATAAAGAGTATATAGAATATATAGAATATATAGAATATATAGAATATATAGAATATATAGAATATATAGAATATATAGAATATATAGAATATATAGAATATATAGAATATATAGAATATATAGAATATATAGAATATATAGAATATATAGAATATATAGAATATATAGAATATATAGAATATATAGAATATAGAGAATATAGAGAATATATAGAATATAGAGAATATAGAGAATATAGAGAATATATAGAATATATAGAATATATAGAATATACATATAGAATATATAGAATATATTACAGTCCGCGACAAAAAGATAGCATATCTGATTTATTTAAGGTTATCGTAATTTCCACGTAATCAAGGAATGCGTTTTAGTGGTATAAAACACCTTAATTGCAAAATACAACCTGTCACTATAGAAAATGGAAAGAAAAAGTCTTATTTTTCAAGTATACCCATACAGAAATAATGAACTATTGGCGCGACAAAATAATAGCACATATGTGACGAATTTGTCGAAAATTCATTTTATAATCTTTTTATATTCTTTATTGTATTTAAACTCTACTTTATTTTTATAGACATGGGTTAAATGACAAATTTAAGTATAACTAGTTTTCTTTTCATTTGTTTTTATTATAATTGCTTTAAGAAGTACAAATCTTGCAGTACAGTACAATCTTATTATACTCAATCGTTACTAGACTTCGAACTCTATGCATTTATGACAAAAATTGGTATAACAACCTATTAAGACTGTTAAGACTGTGACGAATGGAAATAAATTTCTACTCAATCTACCTACTTGTTACAATTGGGATGGAACATTTTTATCTTTCATAAAGATCCACAGTCGAATTGTAATAATCAAGGGTAGTAAAGTAAATAATTCTAGTCAGTTATGTTTCTAATTCAGTCATAAGAAAAGACCGTCGATTCATACTTTTCTTTGTTACTGTAGTTAGGTACAATTATTGGCACTTGATTTCATACAGAAGACAGTCTCAGTATCTACAGATGGCAATGTAATTAGGCATAGTCATTATCATCAAGGAGAGGCGTGTCGTCTGTAGGGGTGCGAAATTGAAATTCCTCGCGGAAGCGTCTTCGAGGCTGGGTTCATGATGGCATTTCAATAAACTGCCGTTTCGCACCGATCAATTCCTAGGACATGTACATACATATGTGTAAGACGACAGATAGGTGTGGGGTGTTAATCAAGTACTGAAGTAACTTTCTCCAGACTATATCTTCTCGTCTTTACAAGCTCATGCCTACGACATTCTCAAACTTTGAAAACTTACAATTAGTTTCTATGTACACTAGGGTGGTCCTTAGCTATTGGAGTTAAAATATTTTTTACTTTTTTATTGAAGCAAAAATGATATCTGTAAAATTTTATAACAGGCTGGCCAACACGCAGCCCGCGGGCCTCATGCGGCCCACCGGGCGATTTTATATTTCTATTGAAACTTTTGTTTCTCGTTGTATGTATATAAATATATTAAGTAAATGAAAATTCGCATGTGTCATTGTTATAATGCGACGTATAACAATAAAGTTTTATTCATTTTGTATTTGTATTGCATTTTATAAAAGCATCTTTATCTAAAGTGCGGCCCGCTTGAACGTTACGCGTCATCATAGTGGCCCGCGAAACCATTTGGGTTGGCCAGGCCTGTTTTAAAGTAATTGGACAAAAGGACCATTTATGATATCTTACACCAGAATGTGCAGCAGTATCGTTTTTTGATAATGCAATATCTTTTATCCCTATTAAGGGATATGGTACAAAGTTTAGACAATACGCAAGTGGATAATGATATTTAAAAAATTGTTGTTACACCAAGAAATACTGACCACTAGTGAACAGATTATTTCATGTAAGATGCCACGATTATTACCACGATTTCCGAAATTTTTCTATTTCTAATATTTAGACTGCGAATCTCTTCATGCAAAATAAAAATTGTTTACATCAACTGCAACATACGTGAGCTGAATACAAATTTCGTTCATGCTTTAATAACATTAGTAAGCTGCGACTAATAGATTGACGCTCCTAAATTTCTTTCATCTGTGCACTGCTTAAAATTGCATCGACTCATTTTTGTCATAAATGCATAAAGATCCACAGTCTAATAATATTAATTACAAAATGAACAGAAGCCATCAATAGCCTGGCGATGCAAGTACATACTATGTATAGTAGACTTCCATATAGTAGGATTATGAAACTATTTTTAACCAACTGTATAGATATAGGGTGATCTGCTAACCACCTTCGAATGATGTGACAACTTCGGGGGTATGGAGTGTCAGAAAGCGTGGAGGTACTACTATCTTTGACGTGTGCCGAACATAGAGAAGGACAGCGTGTAAATAACAAAGAGGGACTGACAATGAGCCGGCACAGTTCAAAAGTATCGATTACAATGTCAATGCAAATAGGAAAATTTTTTATTTTTCATTCTTTTTTTACAGAACTTTTACCAACGTATTTGTGAGATTTTTCTAATTCAAATGAGTCTAAATACGGCATGACATGACACGACGTGACATCGATAAATATGATTGAAACTGTGTCGAGTTCAGTCTTTTTTAACCAGAGAAATCTCAAAAATCTAATGATAAAAGTTTCGTACAAGTGGAACTAAAAATGAAGAAATTATGAATGAAACTAACAACGTCTTGTTCAGTGATCGGTTCTTCAAACAACTCACAGGTCTGGAAGCGACTTCGGGTTCTTTTTAAACAGTTCAATATGCGAGGCCTGAAAGCGAACGCGGCACTGGGCATTTGAACTGTTCTGTTTATATAGCTCACAATCCGAGTCCAAGAAGCGAATTCGGGTCTTTAAACAACTCGATATGCGAGGCCTGGAAGCGAATTTTGACCGTTGAACATTTGATCTACGCCGCGCCAGCTGCTACGACTCTGCGCGTCTCTTTCTTTCCACATGCTGTCCTTCTTTGCGTTCGAAACTTTCATCGCTTATTAAACAAGTAAATATAATCGCAATTCTACCGTGTTTGGTGCCGCTTTAATTAGAAAAATTTCGCGAATCCGTTGGTAAAGGTTTCGTAACGAATTAGCTAAAATTAAGAAAGTTTCATCATTGCATTAGTATTGCCCCACCGATGTTCGAGCTCGGATTGTGTTTCTTTGTAGCGCGATCGACCGCCCAAGGGGAACCCCCTAGTAGTGGGGATAAAAAAGTAGCATCATTCGCATAGACGAAAGTCACATCGTCCAAAGGAAAACTGTAATATGAAAACGTGATACAGTAAAAGCTCCTTCGTTGTCCAAAGGCCGGGGGTTTGAACGGACAACGATCATGCCCGGACACTATTTTTGATTTATGACTGCGTCGACCGCGCCGGGCGAGACTTCAGTAGAGAACCGAACATAGAGAAGGACAGAATGAAATACGGATCGCGTGACCGAAGCGTGTCGCGTACCGAAACTTTCATCGTAAATTAAACCACTAAATACAGTTAAAAATTACATCGTGTTTGGTGTCATTTTAATCAGAGAAATGTCAAAAATGAACTAGTGAAAGTCCCATAAAGGAATAATGGAAATTAACCTTTAACTACCCGCGCTGGTGTAAAAAGTACACCAATACAATAATATATGTACTGTCCAGAGCACGAGAGAAAACTAGTGGGAGGGGAACGGGGCAAGGGGAACGCAAAGGCAATCTTCTGAACCCCTTCCCTGCCCGCTAGTTTTTTCTCGTGCTCCGCACAGTACTCAGTCACACAGTGATACATGTGGTGTACTGAATACACCGCGCGGGTAGTTACGTGCAAATTCAGGGCGCGGGTAGTTGAAGGTTAAGAAGTTTGAGTATTCGATTCACTCGTGTCAATTTTGTGGTGTTCACAGCGATATACTCCAGCCGACATCAATCGTCGCCGCCCTGCGGAGCGACTCAGCGTTGACAGGCAGTGGAATGGGTAGGCACTGGACAACGATCCTGCCCACGATTCAGGACAACGAAGGGGCTTTTACTATACAGTAATTCTTCAATCGAAGTCCTGGGTTGCCTGTGCGATCGAAGTCCAGTGCCTACTCACTCCACTGCCGGCCAACGCTGCGCCGCGCCGTAGGGCGGTGATGATTGATCTCGGCTCGGGTATATCGATGTGAACACCACAACATTGACTCGAATGAATCGAATTCTCAAACTTTTTAATTTTCATTATCGGTTTATGGGACATTTACTACCTTATTCTTGCCGTTTCTCTGATTAAAATGATACCAAACACGATATAATTTAAACTGTATTTAGTGGTTTAATCGACGGTGAAAGTTTCGGGAGCAAGGAAGGACAGCGACAACGCGGGCCTTTGAACTGTGCCGGCGACGTAGACTGTTCGCGTCTCTTTCTTTCCCATACGCTCTTCTTCGTTGCGTTCAAACTTTCATTGTCGATTAAACCACTAAAATACAGTTGAAATATATCGTGTTTGGTATCATTTTGCATTAGAAAAATGCCACGAATATGTTGGCGAAAGTTCCATTAACAAATAATGGAAAATAAAGAAGATACAACTTTGGTGATGATGCACGGGCCTTTAAACTGTGCTGGCGGCGGCGACACGCTTCGGCCACACGATCCTGTTTCATTCTGTCGTTCTCTATGTTCGGCTCGTCGATTGAAGTCTCGGCGCGGTCGGCGCGGTAGGCGCAGTTATAAAAAAATAGCCTCCCTTCGCTATTGAAGTCCGTTCAAAATACGGGTGTTGGGAGTCCCAACTTGGGACTTCGATCGAAAAATTACTGTATAACTATACAAAGTTTGCACGGTGTAGAGGGGGAAATACTGTAATGCAAACATTTTTATATTGGCGAAGACGGTTGGGAGATTTTAAGGTAATCTCTTGATTCTCTTAAATAGGATGAGTTACCCTTTTTATCGTAAATCGAAAAATCTATTGACCTTCATATATCCCGAATCTATTCGATACGTAACCTTAGACTACGTGGAAGCTAGTAGTTACTTGAACTGATGTGCCTCAACTTGAACAAGGTGAGCAGGAGAGACCAAGGCTAAAAGTTCCCGGCGTACATTCCGATCATTATTTATAAAAAAAGGAATATTACGTGCGATTCGAACTCAGTTGTTTTTGTTATAAACGTGGGCAAGAACAACTTGCCCCTTGCGAGAAAAAGTTCCGCTTCGCCCAACGACAAAAATTTTATAAAAAAAAATTGAACTGACTTCGAAGAAACGCACTAAAAAACTGCACTAAACAATATGAAATAATTTCCATTTAATTTATGTGAATACACACGAACTTAAATACAATATAATCTTTTCGGAGGCGGGGCAAAATTGATTTTCGACATTGAAAATCACGAACATCCTCAAATTCTTCTACATGCTTTCACATATTAATGTATCTTCTCTTCCCATCTACTGATTTCGAAGTTAACATCTGTCATGGGTAAAATTTTCAATTTTCGGAAGTCGGTTTAATTTTTGTTTTGTATAATTTTTTTATTTCACATTTTTTAGTGGAACGAGCAGAATTTGTAGAACAACGTAGGATGGTTTTTCGGTCTTATTGGTTATTTGCAATGAAAACCGCAAAGGATAAAAAAATGAAAAATTTGTTTTCACGGGACCACCCTGGGGACATACTCTACAAGATGCAAAAGGTTTCGTTCCGATTGATGCATCCATCTCGGCGTAATCGGTGAACATACATAGAAAAAAAAGCGAAAAATGGCATATACAGATCGAATTGAGTAACTCCTCCTTATTCGAAGTCGGTTAAAAATACAAAAAACATATTATAATATTTTAATTCTGAGGCTACAATCATAACATATAATAAATGTAACAATAAATTACGTCTACAATACTGCGATAACAATATAAAATACAATAACAATAAATGTAACAATAAATTACTCGCCCAACGACAATTAAATGAAAAAATATAATAAACCTATTACAATATTTTAATTTTAAGGCCACAATTATACATATAATAAATGTAACAATAAATTACTTGTTAAAGATGAAAATATTTAAACTATTTCTACGTCAATTTATGTTTCTTCAAAATTGGAACTTATAGTCCGGTCTCCCCTACATGTGGAAAGTCATTGCGATATTATCTTGTCAACTAATAGGTTTAGCATTAGAACATATGAAGGTCGGCTCACTCTTTCTCCCTCTCGTTCTTTCTCTCTATAAAGCGATTCGTCAAAGTCACAAAAGCACACAGACACAGAGAACACGTCACTCGGAACATTTTAACGCAGAGCCTTTTTCAATATGGTCCATTACGACTCATTCTGTGATTTATGTATGTATTATACCATTCAGTTTGGAGCTTCAGCACCGAATCGATCAGGGTACTCTCAATCTATCACATTAATTAATGTTCGTGTCCAATCTGGATTAGATATAGTTCCAACCTAGATTGGCCTAACACTTTCGGTTGATATAGTAATACATTATCATTGGGAAGAGGATTAGCACAAATAACTGCACCGAATGAATAACAGTTTTCACTACTAGTCACCATGAGACAGGGACAGAGGTGCAATGTTTTAAGTAGTAAACAGAAAATAATCCTGTCACGTCTTCCGGGACGTAACAATCCTATTTATTTTATTTGATGCAGTATTTTTTGAAAATAGTATTTTATTTTAAAAATATTGAAAATATTTGTCTTTATTTTCAATTTCAATTTTAAATATTATTGCTGAAAATAATGGTTCGAATTTAATACATTTATGAGTATAAATAGATTCCTAACGGTAAGATACACTGTATGTTTATCAACAAACAAAGATTTTAAAAAGAATATGAACTTTTTCAACGGCCGTTTCGTTTCGGCACCAGGGTTGCCATATGCGCCGGCCGCCAGGCCCCTTACGTTTCCATCCCTCGCTTAGATGCTCCGTAAAGCCTGCCTTCGCTTTCCCCACTCTTACCACTACCGCTGCCGCGTACCGTGTGGAGCATGCTACTGAGTGTCGCAGAAAAAATCGTATGCTTATACAAGCTGATTTGCTTCGAAAAGGTAGGCTATACTGCAATAACGAAATAAATGTATTCGTGTGTTTAGGATTGGACGGGATAGAATACTCTTCGATGAGGAACGAGCACACTTTATTCCCGTCTCGCGGGTAGTCACAAAACTTTATACACAAAAGACTATGTACAGTTTTCTAGCCAAAATTGTATGTTTTGGCTAGAGCAGAATAAAGAATTGAACAAAGTTATTTGCTGTGAGACAGTGATTGTTCCCAGCGGCGTTGCTGAGAACTGCGGTTGAAACTAATTCGCTTAGAAAGACTGGTCCCACGACGCGCGACTTTCGTAAGCTATTTAGCGATGTTGAATCGATTGTCTTACTCGCGAAACCGGTCAAAACGACGCACGACGTTTCTCGTGAGCAAGAGTGAGAACGACTGACTAACGTTGAGATCGGAGTCGAACAGCTGGCAGTTTACCGTCACCGTCGAACTATTGATTGGCAGATCGATAGATCGATCAGCCAATAGGAATCCCCATTTTGGGGTCGATAATCGATCTCAATAGACGTTCGACGGTGCTGGTCTAAGCTACTGCGAGCTGCTTATCGACTCTCGATCTCGCGGTTATCGTACGAGTCCGCCAATAGCGGAGCGGCGCAGTGAATCGGCGCGTTCACGCTGCCGACACATTCAGCCAATCCCAAACATTCCGCCCGCCTCGTCAGTCATTGACGAAATTGAAGAGCAAATAGCCAATCAGGTGAGCGATGACGAGTGGGATGTAAGGAAAAGCTGAATGAATCCACACTTGCTGCGTAGTAACTAGAAGAACTACGAGTAATGGGTGAACAGCGTGAAACAGTGATCGTGAGATGAAGTTATGATCGTCGATATTACGAGTTAAATAAAAGGTGATACAGAGGTGAGTGGATGAACGCTTCGTTGGATGATTTAGAAGAGGTGAATCATGTAGGTGATGCGGCAAGAACCAGATTAACCTAGCATTGCTTCTAGTTACGGATCGGAAGAACAGAGTGTGAGTCCAGCCTCGGGAGATCCTCCAGTATCCTTCTCCTCGTCTTCCGGTGTCATTCGAGGAATCAATTTTGAGAACCGGACGAAGTAATGGCGACGTCAAGATGCACTAGGTTGCGACGAGAACCAGATGCTAGTGATAACCAGGATACTGGCGGCTCCGCGAGGCTGGGCTCTGAAATAGCGGTGAGATAACAAATTAGAGTTAGCAGAGATGCCGAGGTAAGTGCATGAAATTGATTTAGATGAGTTTAAACGAATTAGGTGTCGTGAATCGTGCAGGTGATCCACCCTGAATTCGATTAACCGAAAATTACGCTTGTAGATGCGTGTCGAGAGAACCGAGGGCGAGTCCAGCCTCAGGAGTTCCTCCAGTATCCTTCTCCTCGTCTTCTGGCGACAACCGAGAGATCAGTTTGGGCACCGGTCGAAGAAATGGCGTCCAGATGCGCAACGTCGTGACGTGGAACAGAGGCCAGCGAGATAACCAGGATACTGGCGGCTCCTCGAGACTGGGCCCGGAATGAGCGGTGAGAGGTTCTCCGATTGAGAGGTGCCCCGGCGTCAGGGCTGCAGGATCCTCAGGGTCGTCTGTCAAAGTAAGTAAGATTTTGAAGAGACGACAAGCTTCGATACCGGTCAGGAGCGTGGTCAGCTCCTCGAAGGATCGCAGCTGTTCTCCGATGATCCTGCGTAGGTGGTACGTAGCTGATTGGACAGCAGCCTTCAAGATTTCTCCAAGGTGTGGAGAGGAAGTGAGATTCGATTTCAATGGGTTGCTTTCCCTGGAGTTCCGCTGACCACGATCCTGTCTGGATCGAAGGTGCGGAGTTACATCAGAATAGCCTCCAGATCTGAAATAGTAGACACAATTAGAGCTAACTGGAGATTTTCCAATTTTAGGTTGGACTGTTTGCCCTTTCCTGAATAAACAAACGGTGCTACGATCGATACTAGAATTTACCGACTGATGACCGCGAAGGATCCTGCATTTCTGGCGTAGCGTGGCCAGAGGCAGTTGTGCCCCATGCCGGCATTGGTTGTGGGCAGCTTCGACCCACAACTTGACCAGAGGGGTTACGTACGGCAGAAATGTTCCGCCGAGCTTAGCGAGCTCGGAGAACCCAGCGTTCAGGAGCGAGTTTGCAGCGATGTTCAGACAGCGGTCGGAGAGAGAGAGCCAGATGATGCCGAAGAAGCAATGAAGGACGAGCGGGTCCCCTCCGCCGATTCCTTCAGCTCGGAGGTGGAGTAACTATCCAGAAAACTCCTGGAGTTGGAGGCCCACGCGCAACGTGGAAACCCGCCAGTCATGCGGATCCAGCACTCCGAGAGAAGACCGCTGAAGAGCCAGAGATCTTGACGGCATAGCGTAGCAAGAGGAGTTTGTGTTCCCCCGTGCAGGCATCGGTTGTGGGCAGCGTCGACCCACAACTTAGTCTGAGGGGATACATGTAGCAGAGATGTTCCGCCGAGCGCAGCGGGCTCGGGGAACCCAGTGTTCCAGCGAGGTGCTGAAACAGTCATCTGACAGACGTCAGAGGAAGAGAGCCCGTGATTGCAGACGACGCAGTGCATGGGAGAGTCCCATACGCCGACTACCTTCAGCTCGGAGGTGGAGTAACCATCAAGAAGAGTCCTGAAGTTGAATTCCCACGAGCCACGTGGAAACCCGCCCATCTTGTGGATCCAGCACTCCGATGTAAGACCGCTGAGGGTCCCGCGATCCTGTGATAGCGTTGAAACAGAAAGTTTTGTCCCCCCGTGCAGGCATAGGTTGTGGGCAGCTTCGACCCACAACTTAGCCAGAGGGGATACAAAAAGTAGATATGTTCCGCCGAGCGCAGCCGGCTCGGGGAACCCAGAATTCAACTGAGATGATGAAGAGGTGATGGGGCAGCAGTCTGAGGAAGAGAGCCCCTGCAGAGGTATGAAGCCGAGCGCAGTGAGCTCGGGGAACCAAGACTTCCAGCGAGATGGTGGAGCAGTGAATTGGCAGTCCGAGGAAGAGAGCCCATTGTTGCTGAAGATGGAGATGGAAGAACGGTCCGGAAGACTCCTGCAGCTGGATGAACACGTGCGACGTGGAATCCCGCCCGCCATGCGGAGCTCTTGGAGTTCCTGCGGTCTCGGTCCCGCCTCAGGATGTGTGTCCGCTCCGGAAAGATGCTCAGCCACGTAGCTGACTCTACTGATGTGAGAGTCCAGCGGGTAACGAGGCTCCTCCACCTTGGTGAGATGACTTCTGGTTGCTAGGTACGGTGCATAAGCTAGACTACGAGTGACAGTGCTCAGCTCGTAATCCCAGATTTCTATTTTGTGCTCAGGTCTCCATCCGATCAGCTGCCAGTTTTGAACATCAGGATGTCCGAATAGAGGCTGGTGCATCCTGTCGATCAGTGGTTTGGATTGAGCTTGTGCCCAAAGCCTGCGATTGTGGTAGAGATGGTTCAGCTTCTCCCAAACCACTTGGAAATCGGTTGAGTTCACCTCGACGCTCTTGAAGATGGTGACGGCGTCGCCTTGTAAACAATTCTTCAATTGATGAAGACGCTCGAGTGAAGACAGAGATGGGTGACTTGCTACAAGAGACGTAAACAAGTCGCGAAAGGCTGGCCAGTCCTTGTCGTGACCCTCGAACGTTGGAAGTGAAGATGTTGCCAACGCAGCGCTTGACCTTGCTGAGTTATCGTCGACGACCGTTGAATTTGAAGTCTGCGACTTCGTAACGGTCGCCGCAGTCTTGCGTTCGGCGATCATGTCGAGTAAAAATTCGACCTGCTCGAGGTAATTCCTGCGGGTCTTGCCGAACTCATCGTCCTTGAGATAAGGGTTCTCTTTCAATTGGGCATCTGTTTCAGCCGCGGTTCTGATGTCCGAATCGCCCCTGCAGTAATCATCCCAATACTGATCGAGGACATCGCGACAAGCTTGAAGAAATCCCAGAGAGATATTAGCCCTTTCTCTCCTTTTGATGGGAACCAAAGAACGAGAGATTCGATGAGCAAAAATCCGTTGAGTATTGACAAGGTCAGCCATTGTTCGTAGCACGAGGTAGAAGCACTGAACGGTTGAATAACTTCTAGTTTGAATTTTCAGTGGAACTGCAGCACTGACTCCGGCTCGAAGGACCAAATGTTTAGGATTGGACGGGATAGAATACTCTTCGATGAGGAACGAGCACACTTTATTCCCGTCTCGCGGGTAGTCACAAAACTTTATACACAAAAGACTATGTACAGTTTTCTAGCCAAAATTGTATGTTTTGGCTAGAGCAGAATAAAGAATTGAACAAAGTTATTTGCTGTGAGACAGTGATTGTTCCCAGCGGCGTTGCTGAGAACTGCGGTTGAAACTAATTCGCTTAGAAAGACTGGTCCCACGACGCGCGACTTTCGTAAGCTATTTAGCGATGTTGAATCGATTGTCTTACTCGCGAAACCGGTCAAAACGACGCACGACGTTTCTCGTGAGCAAGAGTGAGAACGACTGACTAACGTTGAGATCGGAGTCGAACAGCTGGCAGTTTACCGTCACCGTCGAACTATTGATTGGCAGATCGATAGATCGATCAGCCAATAGGAATCCCCATTTTGGGGTCGATAATCGATCTCAATAGACGTTCGACGGTGCTGGTCTAAGCTACTGCGAGCTGCTTATCGACTCTCGATCTCGCGGTTATCGTACGAGTCCGCCAATAGCGGAGCGGCGCAGTGAATCGGCGCGTTCACGCTGCCGACACATTCAGCCAATCCCAAACATCGTGTATTGTTAAATAAACACAAATTAAGGTTTAAAAAATGTATATTTGCGATCTGCTAATTACAATCATCGCTTTCGCTGGTAAATTCGCTTTGGCTTTCTATAATAACATTTGCAAATTCTTGCGGTATACTTTCTTTTTTGTACATACCGCTATTAAAATTTTGTACAAAATCGTCGCTTATAATATAATTGTTACATTGCATACGAGTATTTCTAAATTCTAATTTAATTCTACCGAGTGCAGCAACCATATGAGGCTGCAGTCGATTGCGATCATGCGTTATCATTTCAATTATTAAAGAGAAAAATCGTTCAATTTCAGCGTTTGAGTGTGATAACGATAAACATGCCAGTGCCAAATTTGAAATATTTTTAAATGGCTTTGTACCGTCAGGCTCACATGTCTTATTAATTTCGTCCCAAAATTGAACGATTTCTAATCGTAGTAAATTCGATAGAACAGAATGAATTGATGAATGGCACGCCCTAGGTTTTTTAACTGTTCCTGAGGATATGAGAGAGCGTTTACTACGATAGTACCTTTCTAACATCCTTACTCCTTTCCCTGGGACGTGGCCTGTTTGTACGACCGGCACCTAATGGAACAATGGGGAAACGCTAAAACCGGGCCCCGCTTGGCCCGGTTCGACGCTGGGGTCAGGGTTCAATGAGGCGACTTCATTTCAGCGATATCGTACTTTATTCGCGCTCCTGGGCGCGGCAAAATATAAATGCTCCCCTACCGGGAGCTCAGTCTCTCTCTCTCTCCTCGGTCTGGATTTGTGGGGTTACCACGAAAAGAACAAAAAAGATATTGCCGTAGCAGAAATCCGAAAACAAACCAAAAAGACAAACAAAACAAAACAAAATTTTCGCGTGTACCTCCCGCCCTGACAGTTTGGCGGTGTCACAGCCCTTCTTCGGTGGCGGGCGGCCGTTTACCTCCTGCCGCCCCTTGTATGCCGCGGCCCCCGTGGTTTCCATGTGGGCGCGCAGTCTGGACACGTCCGGACCGTGTAAAACGGTCGTCCGCACCGATAACAATACTCCCACCTCTGTGGGCCGTTACATTCCCTGTGGGTGTGGGTGTGTTCCAGGCACCGCCCACATCCTGCCCTGCGGCGTCCGTGCCGGATTCTTTCCATCCGGGCCTGTGCGGTCTCTCGGAGGGCCTCCTTTACTTGTGGGGGCCACGGCGGTACTACGGCCGTTGGCGTTACCTTCGCTTCCGGGCCCGGCCTTATCTTTGCCATGGAGGTCGGCACTGGCTCCAAACCCGGGCGAGAATTCAAGCCCTTTACCTCGCGCCAACGGGGCCCTCCCCGACCAAATGCTTTCGCACAGGCTTCGACCGCTGCTTTCTGGTCTTCCGGTGTCGGGGTGTGGCCCTTATCTGCTTGCCGTGGCGTTGGCGACATCCCCTCCAGGACGACCGCGGGCTCGTCTCGTGATAGTGCCTCCTCCTCCTCGGTGGCACTTCCTCTGGCCTTGGTGATCGTGGCCGTGGTCACGTACCACTTGTTCGCGGGGGCGCCGCTGAAGTCTTCCAGTGGTGAAGACAGTTCTTCTTCCGGGGGCCCGTTCGGCCGGCATAAGATGGTCGCCGTTGGCGCTCGGCACCCTCCCAGAAATGGGTGTAGCACCTTCAGACGCTTCTCCAGCTCCTTTGTAGCATCCATTCTGGTCGCTGAGTGACAAAATAAACCCTCGACATCAATCCCATGTTCGCTGGCATGAGGGGCGGGAAGTATGGTTTTAAGCAGAGTTGGGCAGTATTTAAATACAAAAGCATCTAAATCCGGATTGATCAATTTGCGTGTGACATTCCGGAAATAGAAAAAAAATATAATATTTGTCACACAAAATACAAATTTTCAGTCAACCTCTGCGGGCAGATCACCTCTATGGGCGATCCACTCCCACAGCTTTATCACACACACAATATAAATAAACTGTCCCGTAGGTTGATTTGCGGGGGACACCCACGATTCGCCGGCGGGTCGCACTCGTTGGTACGTCCCTTTCCCGCGTATCACCCCGCGACCGACCACGGGACCACACAGTTTTCAATAAATAATACAGATGAAAAGAAATAAATAAAACAACAAAAAAATTAATAAGAAGGGAAAAGAAAACGAAATAGCGGTTAAATAATAAATAAACGTGGAAACCAAATCACAAAATAAATAATAACATCAGGTCGCCCGAGGGCCCGTCAAAGTTACAAAAATAATAAATAATACAAACCAAACGGAACGCAACGAAATTAATAAAACCGAAAATAACACCGAAAACAAATAATATGAACAAAAAAAAAGAGAAATTATTGAAATCTCTTTGAATATTCGGATAATGAAGCTGAAAATAAATTCTTACTAGTCACCAGATATATTAGCACACAGGCGGAATGGCACACGAACTAGCAAGTGCTAAATATAGAATGTCAACACAATACAGTTCCGAGACAACAGTAATTCCAATGGTATTTACTGTGTTGGCTCGATCCTTGCGAAGGAAAAAAAATTCGTTCGCGAATGGATCGCGTGTTTCCTCGCCGAGAAAAGAATTTTACCTGTGAGAACCCCGAACTTCCTCACGCGTCTCTATGAAAAAGCCCGCTCTCAAATCGCTTTTTCGGCGAGAGGTCTGCACTGTTCGGGCGCCAATTTGTCACGTCGGTTGCTCTTCCGCGAACGAAAAGACAACCGAGCACGGGATATTATGGTTTGTAGACCGGGCCACGCTCGGTTGCGCGACACGTGGTTCTCCCGAGACAAACAATCACTCGCGGATTCGGAGCAGATCAATTCTAAGCTCGATAAAACGAAATTCGGGCCCCAGACACGTTGCCATGCCACACGAAAACTCTCGAACTATTAGCAAAGACCGCGAAACGAATCGGAATCCGCGAGGACTGCACGTGCGCGATAGACAAGGATAGCCTCGAACCGGCCCAGGGTTCGACGTGAGGAAAAGGACGGGGCATTCCCCGCGACGGGAACGTTTCTCACAGGCAGAATAAGCTGCAATAACTAGAAGGCAAATAACAATCGTTTATTCCGAACGATAGGGGTCACATATAAGCCACCGGTGTAAACCGGCGCGGCGGCAGTCAAAATATTTGCCGGCGCGACGGCAATAACATTGTCCAACAAATTTCAACTTTTTTATGATTTCAATATACTGTTGGGTCCTTCTTATAGAGTTTTTTGCGCTGATTCCGAATCTGTTTTTAACTTTTTTCCTATACGCACAGTTTTTGAAAAACATGGCTTTGAAAAAAAAACATATTTTTCAACTTTAAACAAATATTGTGATGTTATTATAAAAGATATTGAATTGTTCTTTACAGCAAAAGATTCTGTAGACTTTCCCGAATACAGAGATATCCAATATTAATACATTATGAATTATTAATACATAAACATTATAAAGAAACACCACTTTTTAAGGGGGGTTTTTCAAGATAAAAGTCCGCTCTATCGCGTGGTATAGTTCGATTTTCCGCTGGACCCTTATTTTTTGAGATAAATTGAAAAATATCCGCAAAAATTGGTGCAAAATTGGTGTCTCTCCGTCTTTAATGACATCACAATATTTATTTAAAGTTGAAAAATATGTTTTTTTTTCAAAGCCATGTTTTTCAAAAATTGTGCGAATAGTAAAAAAATTAAAAACAGATTCGGAATCAGCGCAAAAAGCTCTATAAGGACCCAACAGTATATTGAAAACAAATTTGCTGTTGGACAGTGTAATATTCGGCGGATGTTCGGCCGGTCGCGCATAGCCTATTCTAATTCTAATTCGCGTCGAGCTCGGCAGTCACAGGACCTCGCGTGAAAATACAAGCCTCGAAGGCACGATTTCTGCCGAGCTCCGGTAGAATACGCATCTCTCTTACAATCTGACTAGGCGAGGACGAAGGAAGGGCGCGACGAGAACGAAACGGGCACGTCGCGTCGCGTCGTCTCACCGCGGAACATCTCGAGGATAGCTGGTAATACAATGACCAAAAACGTGCACCCTGATCCGTCCCCGTTCCGCGGACAATCGACGGCGTAACGACCATGGCGTGCCTATCGGGAGTGCTCGTCCCGGTCGTCGGAGACGCCACGGACACGCGGTACGCGACACGAGCTTCCGGACGCGTCAAATACGCCCCGAGCCGACACAAACAGTTACAATAAATCGAATTAACGATAGCCTGACCGGCACTTACCTATCGGTAGAAACGCTTCCTTCCGCAATGGCGGCCGACGCAAAAATATTGTGAGATATACGCGGTTATAGCGGCGAAATCAACTGATTGTTTTGCTGTCCTGTGGTCTAGTGACCCAATTCGAGCCGGCTTGGGAACGCGGCAGCGAGGCGTCCCCCTACTCCCTCAACTATCTCCTCCAATGCGACGCTCGGGCCTGTCGCGTAGCTTCTCGCAACAGGGACGAATTTGGTGACCTCGGTCCCGGGCCTCCGGCAATTTCTCGATTCCCCGAGGCGACGTTCGATATACGCTGCGAGATCGGTATGAGTGGATCCGAGCCATTCCGGGGTGGCTCTCACGGCATGTTCCCGGACGAGAAGTCGACGAGGTTGGGTGGCTGGTCATCCCTTATCCTTCATATCCACGTCGATGTCTCCGGATTGATGAATCCGGGCTCGGTCCAAACCCAGCTGTCTTCTCTGCGAGCACCGTCTCGCGATAGGCTCTCCGATCGCCTCTTCTCGAGGTTTCCCGCCCATTAGAGGCAGGAGATAGGTACCGCGCATCTCACGGAATCTGGCTAGCCTTGAAACTTCGTGTCATAGAACTTTCGATAGAAATGAGGTAGAGCGATGACATTTTTTAAAAATTAAAGCTGAAACTTCGTAGAATATGGGAAAATAGGAAGATTATGGTACAAACGTTTTTTAACGTTGAGAAAATTCGTTAAACATGTAGAATTTCAAGAAAATGTGGTTTCTCCAGTACCACGCGCGGAAAATTTTTTTTTTAACATGGTATATATCATTTCCCGTAGATTTTTCACGCTGATTTCAAATCTGGTCTCAATTGAACTATTGGAACATCTGTGATTTTTAATCGAGTTTGGTCCAAATTTTCCACTGTGCGCCGCAGTGGTCCGGATCGAAGAAGTTGGTGTCATTTAGCGAAAAAGTCAACTTTCTCATATCGATTTCTAACAAATTTGTATTGCTTCCTAAATGTCTATCAACCTTGAAAATGAAAAAATTAATGCGGTTTATGAAGAATTGTAATTAGGACGAATACTTAAAGTGTAGACATTTAGAGACAGTACTTTTTAGCAAGAAAATTGCCTCTCTTCTTCGAGGTGCCCTGATCACATCACTTAATATTTCTTATTTATTTTTTGTTCACGATGAAGAGCACTCTTTTGTGTTACAAAATTAACATTGACACTAAAAGTTATTGTTAACAATATGTTAAAAATTAATATTCAATGAAATAAAAAAATTGGCCAAATTTTTTACATTTGACAAGGAATATCTCGAGGGTCATAAAAAGTCACGGTTTATAACAAATTGGATCATTTTCAGTATTCTTTCCCGTATATAGTCATACAAAAATCTTGTCCTACCTCGTCCTACCTTGCAAGTTATCAATGTTCAAAGTTGTCAATGTTACTTCGCGATGAGTTTCGCTTGCGTAAAACAGGCTCGTATGACTGATCAAATGTTCCAAATATGAACGTTTCTGCAATAACATTATAAGAGATAAATAGAGTAAAGATATATATATACAGGGTGTCCCACCCGATTTCGACTCTTGATTTTCTCGCTATTGTTATTCGTAGCAAAAAATGTTTCAGCAGAGGCTCGAACGGTATCGAGTGGAGCATATTTTGATGTTATGAGTTTTTTCGTGAGTGGACACGTGAAGGTCATATAACGGTTAACTTCGTTTTTTTTAAGTGGAATGAGGTATTTTTTAATACATTAATCGATGCAGCTGGACATTCGTTATAAAAAAGTACTAATCTATTTATGTCGAAAAGTTAATAGTTCGGGACATATTTCAATTTAAATAACTCTAAAATACCATTACTGTCGTACTAAGATATTGGTGTTTACTTACTTGTGTAACGTCTTAGTTCTTTTCCCCCTTAATTCTTTTGAGGAGTGTATTAAGTACCATTTCTTCTCTGAATTATTGCTAAGACAGGAAATATTATATCACCCATAAGTGATACGGTTTCTTAGAATATTATAACGACGCAAGAAGTAAAATATTTTATTTCGTGTTTCAGATTGTTAAAAGAGAGATATTTCATTTTTGGTTCAGATTATTAAAACAGAAATATTTTATTTTGTGTTTCAGATTGTTAAAATAGAAGTATTTTACTTTTCGCGTCGTTATAATATGCGAACCCAACGGACCTTCATATATTACTTTTTGTAAGGAAGTTGAGTTTTTCAATTAAAATGTATTTTACTGCAAATTTCAATGTGAAGTTCTAACTTTTTTAACTTCCCGATTTTATAGGGAAGTTATTGTAATTACCCCGAAAATCGAAAATCGATTTTTTAGCAGATCTTCACGTTTCATGGTCATTGTAGTCATTTTAGACTATTTTCAGCAAAATGTTCGTGTGTGTGTGTGTGTGTGTGTGTGCGTATGGCCGTTTCTATGTAATCAAATTTTTCGTTAACGTTTTCAGAAAAAGTAACAACGCGATCAGGATGATGAATGATGCAATCGATGTGCCCCGTCGTAACTTAGAGCTGATTAGATTTTGGTCCATATTGGTCAAGTAGTTTTTTAGATTTTTAGTTTTTTTTCGAAAACAGTTGATTCTACAATGCAATTTATAAGGGAGGACGAAAATTTTCCACCAAAGAACCAAACGCAATTACATAAAAAAAAGTTTTTTTCTTAATTTTTTTAACTGATGCTAATGTTACCGCTTGGAATAATCGAAAGTTATTCCAATGCAACAGTGAATTTATCATCTCTACTCCCAAGAATACATTTTGGGAGAATATCGATGAAAGTACAAAAAAAAAACGATGTTAGCGATGTTGGCGAAGGAGTAACGAATCGGGAAGTTCTTTGTGTGACTCTTGGAGAGTCACACACCAAATAAAAAACATTAATATCAGTAGGCCCTACTAGCCATGCGTATCACTAACCCTCTCGCAAGAGCAGTTCCACCCGCGAGCTCGCAAAGCGAGTGAGCAAAAACAACCCTACTTGCGAGCGAGCGAAGCGAGCGAGCAACAATAGCCCTCTAGTTAAAAATGCTTTCATCGGCTTTGAAAAGACTAAAGAAAGATTTACATCTAATGAAATTTTAAGACTCAACATTTTGTCCATATATTGCATACCCTTATCACATTTCTTTAATATCTGCAAAACTATTTCCCTTCATATCAATAGGCGTAAAGGTATAGGTCAATATATGTATTCTGTATATGATCATTAACTGCAGAAAAAAACAAAGGCAGAACGTAAAATAAATTCTAAAAATGTATTAATGAAAACACTGTAAATAAAATGAACGAAACACTTTCATGACTCGAGTATTTTCTATTATTGCAAAAATAGTAATCAAATATCTACAGAGAATTTCACATGAAAAGAAGACAGATCTCTGAGATGGAAAATGGTAGTATGTTTTTCTGAGTCACTGATGGATAGATACGCGCACCTAAGTGAGATTTAATTGCTACTTCGCTTTAGACTCTCTGCAAAAGTGTTCCGTTTCTTCCTACATTTTCAGTCGTAAAACTGCGCTTTCCTGACGTTGACAAATATCATTGACAGTGTAGGGCGTGACTGCGATAATGGTAAAATCATTGTGATGGTCTTTGTACAAAATTAGATTAGAAAGATAGAGAAATACTCTTATGTATAGTTTTTATTTTTCATCCGAAGCGGAACTAATAAGAAGTATACAGTGTGCCCCGGGAACTTTGTTCATTTGAAATATTATCGTGATATCAAATCTGTAGTACGCGGAAAATGTTACTAACGATAGTTGTCGTATTTAGAAAAATATGTAATATGGTGATAATGGTTTCTTTACTTTATCGGACTCAAAATTTTTGCCTTTCTTCTATAAATTATTATGTATTTGGTAATCCAGTAGATTTGAACCCGGGGAACCTGCAGATCGAAGTTTCGATCCTGTAGGATCAATGGTTCAGGAGTTATGCTTGCTTAAGGGTGTGGGTCGGATTTTGACCTTGGTCGAGTGCGAGTGTGGTAGTACCTTAACACACCGATAGATACTGTATACGTACACGAGATTGCAAGGGTTCCGTAGATTTCGTTTGCTGTCTCTCTAACGCACATTTGGGGCCCCTACGTAGTCACAATCGCTAGATAACAGACCCACAATTACGGGATGCTTCCATATATGGCCTACTTTTGCGTTTTCGAGGCGTAATTTGCATTATTCGGCAGCATGTAGCGCAGTTTCACAAATATTGGACGAAGCGACAGTGCTGCCATTGTCGAGACACATACATTTTCTTAAATATCGAGAGATTTAGGGTTCTTATAGACCAAAATGTAGGCATCCCGGAATTCAGGGTCACATACAATGTCAATGAAACCTTTATTATGTTAAACTATACGTGTTTAAACACAGCAAACGAAATCTACGAAGTAGATCCCTATACGGGAGATTTTGGTCCAAGTATTAGTTTCATGGCATTTTTAGCTAGGAGCGCTAGCGTTTTTAGTCACTATTTTACCGATATTTTACCAATACAGTGACTGAATCGGTAAAACAGTGACTAAAAACACTAGCGCTCCTAGCTACAAATGCGGAGGGCACCGATACTACGACCAAGGTCAAAATCCGACCCACACCCTTAAAGTTGAGCAATCTGCAGTGTTTTTGACAGGTTATCGATCAGAACCGCTAGATGGCAGCACGGGCACGCGTTAATACTGATCCTTTAGAGCGGGTATTGCGATTGTTGTTCTCATTTTTGATGATATGGCCACGATGTTGAATTTTAACTGGTCTGGGTTAGGTCTGGGTTAGGTTTTGTAAATATTTTCCACGATATTTCTACTACACCATTTTCTGAGATTTTTTCTCTAAATTAACGATATGTGCCCGTGCTGCCATCTAGCGGTTTTTCTCGATAAGCGGCTCGCGATCGTCACTACAAACCAATATGGCGGCGTCCTTACCTGTCATAAACACTGCAGATTACTCAACTTTAAGCAAGCATAATTCCTGAACCATTGATCCTACAGGATCGAAACACCAATCTGTAGCGGCCCCGGGTACAAATCTACTGGATTACATATCAAATACATCATAATTCATAGGAGAAAGCCACAAATTTTGAGTCCGGTAAAGTAAAGTTTACCTTTAACCAGTGTGTGCGTGGGGGAAATATAAGACCCATTCTCTTTTTTAAAATACCATACAATATTAAATATTTCACGCTCAATTTCGATAGAGTAGCGAATTCGAAGTATATAAAATCCTAAGGTACTTACTGTTTCGGAGATCATTCATTCATCTTATTTCTGCTATGAAACCTGTTCGAAATGTCGACCATGTGTACCGATACAACTAGAGTAATAGGATGAACGAAGTCAAATATCTCAGGAAATTAAGCTTTACGAGAAACGTACCACAGTACTTTTATATTTAGGATTTGTTATTCTAACGAAATATGTTTTCATGTAAGGTTTCGTTTCCGAGAAAATCGAGCTTGAAAATTCAACGAATACACGTGCAATTAAATAGAAATCGGCTGGTGCGTCTGTTCGTGGCCGACCAATTCTACTTCCTGCGAATACTAGAGCACGTGAACCCAAACGAACCCTTCACACTCGATTTTCTCAAAGACGAAACCTTTTTTAATTTTTTATATAGATTCACCTTCTTGTATATTTCACACCCTGTATATTTCGTTAAACCTGCTACATATCAGATGATTGCATAAGTTCGTGCCCGATTTGAAAATAAAATTCAATGGTTCATTTTTAAAGAATACAATTAGAAAAGAATGGTGACTATATAATTTCTTTTTTAATCTTTTTCTTTTCAATCTAACCTTTGCAGTACTATTAACTAATGCAATCATCTAATACATGATACGATATAAGTAAAATATATGTATACCTCCAAAAATATCTCCGTTGTTTTTAGTAATACGAGAAAATGCTTCAGGCAGAAAATTTGGTTCGATGGGGCAATTATTGTGACGGAGAAATTTTTTCTTTAGGTCATATTTTCCGATATTTCAAGATCTTGGTCTTTTTTTTAAATGGAACGACGTATTTTGATTAGTGTAACATTATAGCTAATGAAAAGATAAATTCAACCAATCATAATATGTTGACCTTCGAAATAGTTACTCTTCAAAATGTACGAAGACCAGCTCATGCTTATCGTACTCTACTAGCCACATTGGCTTGGAGGAGTCGAACACCAAAGGAAGTGGAGTGTCAATGTTTGGTGCGGTATTACAAACAGTACAATAATTGGTCCATACTTTATAAACTTTTGAGAGAAATTTTGTCGGATTTAATTGAAGACATTCCCCTACAAAATCGTATTGAAATTTATTTCCAACACGATGGATGTCCTGCTCACTACGCGAGAACATAATTGGATGACCTTTGATCCAGGAAATTTACGGAATGCTATACAAAGCGAGTTTTTAAGATACTAAAAAGAAATTCCACTTGCCCTATGGGTCAGCGACCTCGACAATCCTATGTACGTGAATTTTCTGGTCTCTAGAATCTTTCTCGCCCTATATATATACATATATTTGATTGAACGGATATGAAAATATGTTCTCGTGGCTGGGAAATATTGTGAAGACGCAAGCTGGGATTTTCCTTTGAAATACCCGTTGGGGAAACACGTAAACAGGTGGGAATATGGTAGAACCAATAGAAAATTGGGGCATTGCCTCGAACCTACGATGCTTTCAGACATAATATACAAATTCCACATTCATATCCTTTAAGGACAATTCGCAAAAAGCTTCTGCGTTAAGAAGAAAACAAAGTCATCAATTTATTATACCCCCCATGGGCCAGCTGGGTCGTTTATGTTCGGAGAGAAATTATACTTTAAAATAATATAAAAAATATATATAAAAAAAAATTTTTAGAAACCACGCTTATATTAAAATTTACTAAAAAGGAGAAAATAATTTTTTTAGACATTAGTGATTATAAATAAAAGCGTGGAGCGCTAAACTATATTGACGTAATCTTTATTTATAGTCACTAATGTCAAACAATATTATTTTCTCCTTTCTGGTGCATTTTAATATAAGCGTAGTTTTTAAAAAGTTTTTTTTTTATATATTCTTTTATTTTCTACTTTTTAGTCTTTTTTAAATGGAACGCAAGATATAGTAATACTGGTATGAAATAGTAAGATATAGAAACGCAAGATATGGAAATATGCGAGATAGAATGAGGGTATGACTCCGAGAGACGATGGCTCTTGATGGAGTCCGAAATTGTGCAAAATGGAACTGAATGAACGGAACACCACACTGAGCTCCTTCTGTGCGAAATGGGTCAGTGGAGTGGGGATGAGTTGGAGTGGGAACACGCAATGAAGTAGGGAGCGCTGTTGCGCGGAGTGGGGATCGCTGAACGTGATGACGTACTTCCGAGCGTTGCGCGGCGTGGTGTGACGGTTAATATGAAAATTTTTTTTTTCCTAGACGCACAGTTTTTTGTTTAAATTTGTTTTTTAATATTGCATATTCATCCAGTTCTGAACTATGTTTAAAGTTTCAAGTCTCTAGTTCATCGGGAAGTGAGTTAAAATTCGATTACAAGTTTTGACGCATACAACGACAACTCGGCTAGCTAATATAAGCGTGGTAATAAATGCTTCAAACATTTGACGTTCCAACGATTGTATATTGAAATAAGGACTTTCGGCACGTATTCCAGAGCTTAATTAGATTTTTTGAAAGTCGGTGACAGTAAAAGATTTAATCGTGAACAGAGTTGTGCAAAATTTGTATCTAAATAAAATATTTAATTCTATAATATTTTATTTAAATATTTAAATAAAATTTTTGCCCAACTCTGGTCGTGAACATAATCGACCCCAGATTGCCCGATGGAGGTGCAATAATCATACTTGCCCACGGAGGGTTAGCTGCGGAGGGCTCATTTCTCAAAAGTGATCTTGTCCGGATAAAATGCAGACACTGAGGAGGGCGTCTCGTATAACGGCAGTGAAAACAAGCGATCTTTAAGAAATTTCTTCAGAATAATTAATGAACATATAGGACACCAGGTGCGCGCTGCATGAAAAACAGATTGGTGGGAAAGCAACCGTTTCAGGGGCTTCAACCGTGGTGATCTTTTTAAAGAACAACGCGTTCATGCAAAATTGCTCGCGTATCTTGAGAAAAAGAGAACTGAGTGGTTGATATGCTAACATTAGCATATGGAGAGTGTGCTATGAAGCTTACAACCATTTACGAATGAGTGAAAAGGTTTCAACGAGAGAAAGAAGGACATAAACTAGGTAGACTCTCCGTCATGGTAACGTAACGGCTCAAATGTCGATTCTTGTATGTGAACTTCTCGCACAGTTTAATGCGGTCGTTCTTAATCATCCTCCGTATTTACTTTATGTAGCTCCATGACTTTTTTATATTCAACGATAAAAAATGTTATGCGAAGGGGACATGTGGATGACATCAAAAAGAGTCCTAAACAGTGCTTCATAAGATTTCCAGCACTGTTTTGAGCAATGGAAACGTTCCTGGAGCGTGTGTACTGATCGTCCAACAGGAGTTGGAAGTGAGAAAATAGGGATCACGTGATATCCCTACTCCGCGCTACACGTCTTCTGCAATTCGTCGAACCCTTAGACCATATACAGGGTGTCCCGAATTTAAATGGCAAAACTTCAGGAGTGTGTAGGGGACCGAAAAACTAAGACAAAAAGTCTTTTAGAGATTTGCTCGTTTTTGCTTCGTTTTGGAAAAAATCGCAAAAAAAGAAACAAAACAAGTTTTCCGTTATCATCTATTTAATATAAATATTGTTCAAAATGTTGCCCTCTTGCAGCAATGGAAGCATTACATCTAGCACTGACTTGATAAATTGCAACTAAACAGTGTTCTGGTGATATTTGGTGCACTGCATCCATGATTCGGTGTCTTAATTGCTCTCTTGAATTGATTGGCACCGAATAGATGCACCATAGATGCACCAGAACAATATTTAGCTGCAATTTATCAAGTCACTGCTAAACGTAATGCTTGCATTGCTGCAAGAGGGCAACATTTTGAACAATATCTACATTAAATAGATGATAACGTAAATAAAATGTAAATAAATAAGTATAAAAATTAAACTTGTTTTGTTTCTCTTTTTGCGATTTTCTCCAAAACGAAGCAAAAACGAGCAAATCTCTAAAAGACTTTTTGTCTTAGTTTTTTGGACCCCTACACGCTCCTGAAGTTTTGCCATTTAAATTTGGGACACCCTGTATACCTATAAACCTGGTGCAGATAATTCTCCCCTCGGCAAAAATAAAGTACACTGTGACGTCACATTTTCAAAAGATGTATAAGCTATGCTCATCGACAGGGCCTACGTTTGGTTCATAGGGTTTGAGGGGGATCAGGGGGTGCGCCATGTACACAGCATACGGAAAGAATGGACAGGATAATTTCAAAGAATTTCGCATTGTATCATGAAATAATCAATTATAAACTGTATTTGAGATACAGATGTTTATTCTATACGTTTTATTAAGGTAATTCAATGAAGAATAAAGTAATAATAGTATTATGTATTAACTATGTTAGGAATCGATATTTGTTTCTGAAGATTAATAACTTTCGCATATTATGCAGGTTACAAAATGTTTTTTACATATAAATCGATCACATTTACAACATTTTAAGGTAGTACTGCTAGTTTTACATAATTTACATTTACCTCGCTTGTGATTAGTTATTATTAGACTGCGGATCTTTATGCATTTATAAAAAAATTGAGTATATGAAATTCAAAATTGTTGAAAAATTTTAAAAATTGAAAATGTCAATACATGATTTCTGCTCTATTACAATCGTTCAGGGAAGAAATAACATTCAATTTAGTTTCTATTTCTTGCAATCGATGTATACAATTTTTATTAACTTCCCGATTTTATAGGGAAGTTATTGTAATTACCCCGAAAATCGAAAATCGATTTTTTAGCAGATCTTCACGTTTCATGGTCATTGCAGTCATTTTAGACTATTTTCAGCAAAATGTTCGTGTATGTGTGCGTGTGCGTGTGCGTGTATGTGTGCGTGTGCGTGTGCGTGTGCGTGTGCGTGTGCGTGTGCGTGTGCGTGTGCGTGTGCGTGTGCGTGTGCGTGTGCGTGTGCGTGTGCGTGTGCGTGTGCGTGTGCGTGTGCGTGTGCGTGTGCGTGTGCGTGTGTGTGTGTGTGTGTGTGTGTGTGTGCGTGCGCGCGTGTGTGTGTGTGTGTGTGTGTGCGAGTGCGTGCGTGCGTGCGTGCGTGCGTGCGTGCGTGCGCGCGCGCGTATGGCCGTTTCTATGTAATCAAATTTTTCGTTAACGTTTTCAGAAAAAGTAACAACGCGATCAGGACGATGAATGATGCAATCGATGTTCCCCGTCGTAACTTAGAGCTGATTAGATTTTGGTCCATATTGGTCAAGTTGTTTTTTAGATTTTTAGTTTTTTTTCGAAAAGCGTTGATTCTACAATGCAATTTATAAGGGAGGACGAAAATTTTCCACCAAAGAACCAAACGCAATGACATAAAAAAAAATTTTTTTCTTAATTTTTTAACTGATGCTAATGTTACCGCTTGGAATAATCGAAAGTTATTCCAATGCAAGAGTGAATTTATCATCTCTACTCCCAAGAATACATTTTGAGAGAATATCGATGAAAGTACAAAAAAAAAACGATGTTAGCGATGTTGGCGAAGGAGTAACGAATCGGGAAGTTCTTTGTGTGACTCTTGGAGAGTCACACACCAAATAAAAAACATTAATATCAGTAGGCCCTACTAGCCATGCGTATCAGTAACCCTCTCGCAAGAGCAGTTCCACCCGCGAGCTAGCAAAGCGAGCGAGCAAAAACAACCCTACTCGCGAGCGAGCGAAGCGAGCGAGCAACAATAGCCCTCTAGTTTTCAATAGAGACTACACTTGTTACACTTAGTGATTAAAAAAGTTATTGTTCAAAAATGTGTGTAATGCCGTAGTGTTTGGCTTCGGCTGCCGTGTCAGCCATTTTGAAATTATCTTAAGACTTATCTTTTGACGTCACAGTGTACCTTGTCTTTGCCGACCTGAACTCTCGGCGTTTTCCTATACACATACTACAGTAAAAGCTCCTTCGTTGTCCGATGTGATTGAACTCACCGTAACTCGCGCATGCACGGCCAAGACAGTAGCGTATCCACAATGACGAAGCCGAGCGGCCAGGGCCCTGACGCCTTGTGGCAGTTATTCTGGCGGGAATGTACCAGTGTTATTTCCTTGTTTTATTATGTATTCTTTTGCGTAGTTATTGCAGTGCTCTTTTCCTATCCCATCCTCAAAATAAAGAATAAGTTTCAATTATAAAAGTCTGCGGGGTGCTCAAGCTACCCGATTTCATCGAAATGGTTACGTTACTGAGGCTGAAATTGCCGCGCATGCGCGAGTTACGGTGGGTTCAATCACATCACTGGGCACGATCGTTGTCCAGTGCCTACCCACTCAACTGCCTGTCAACGCCGAGTTGCTCCGCAGAACGGCGACGATTGATGTCGGCTCGTGTATATGGGTGTGAATACCACAATATTGACTCGAGTGCATCGAATACTTTCACTAACTTATTTCTGGCATTTTTCTGATTAAAATGATACCAAACATGATATAATTTCAACTTTATTAAAGGATAGCGAGTGAAAAAAAAGAAAAACTGAAATGTTTAAAATACCAATGCGATACTAACACTTTTATTAATAAGTTTCTATTGATTATTTTTCTTATTCTTTTTCGATTATGTATAATTAGTCATTTAAAATTTAACTAGCCGTTTCAATAAAGTCTAATTGAATCGAAAATGAATTCATAAAAATGCAAAACTAGCCGTCGTCTTGCTTTAAGGGAGGCATCTTGTACGAAGAGGCCAAATTCATGTCAAACCATAGGCGCTGGACAACGATCGTGCCTATAGCGCAGGTCGCGCTGTGCTCCTGCGGGCTGTAACTCCGTTAATTTCCAAAATTCAAGTCTAATTCTTTAGACATATGCTATATATAGCATGTATTAAATGTATGATAAATTATAAATTATGCTTCACATGTAGAGTAAATATGGGAAAAATTATATCGTGTTTGTTATCATTTTAATTAGAAAATTGCCAGAAATAAGTTAGTGATAGTGCCATACAAAAATAATGAAAAATGAACAATTTCATCATTGCCATTACATTGTAAGAACTCGCGGGCCTTTAAGGGTGTGGGTCCGGCTCGAGCGAGAGTGTGGTGGCACACTCACACACCGCTAGACACTATATACGTACACGAAGATTGCAAGGGTCCAGCTCTAGACAATTCCCGTCTCTCTCATGCACATTTGGGGCCCCTACGTAGTCACAATCGCTAGATAAAAGATCAATCTAGCGCGCATGGTCCCTTAGATGGCCTACTTTTGCGTTTTCGAGGCGTAATTTTCATTATTCGGCAGCATGTAGCGGAGAAGTGAGAAGCAAGGGCGGCGCGACTGTGCTGCCACTGTCAAGGGACACACATTTTCTTAAATATCGAGAAATTTAGGATTCTTATAGTAACCGCATGCACCATGCGCGCTAGCGGGGACTCATACAATGCCAATGATACGTTTATTATGTTAAACCATGTCTGTTTAAACACAGGAATTGTCTAGAGCTGAAACATACCCCTAAACGGAGGATTGGGTACAAGTATAGGTCCGGCATTTTTCGCTACGGGGCGCTAATACCTGTTTCTGATCATTCGGTCACTGTATCGGTAAAACAGAGGACGAGAAAAAGCTTGTTGCCGGTAAGTTAGGCTTCATACGTAAACGTCACATCACTATACGGCTCACGATGATGCTGCGTCGGTGTGCTTCAGGGAGAGTGTGTGAGACACCCTCACCACTCGGGCAGCATGTACGTGTGCCTAGGCGGATCGCAAGGGTCCAGCTCTAGTCAATTCCCGTCTCTCTCATGCACATTTGGGGCCCCTACGTAGTCACAATCGCTAGATAAAAGATCAATCTAGCGCGCATGGTCCCTAAGATGGTCTACTTTTGCGTTTTCGAGGCATAATTTTCATTTTTCGGCAGCAAGATGTGTGTTCGGGAGGCTCTGCAAGCAGGCTTGACTAGCCGTACCGCGCGGCGCACTCACACAGTAACAGCTCGGGCAGCGTGTACGTGTGTCTAGGCGGATCGTAAGGTTTTGAGATGCTTCAAACCATTTCTCGTCCTCCGCCGCATGCTCCGCCGTATCTTCGGTCGCATTATAACGAAAGTTATAAACGGAACGAAAGTTCGTAGCGTTTTTAAATAAAACTTCAAAGAGAAAATTAAGATATTTATTCATACGTTCATAGAATAACATGTACATTATAAAAATTGATTTATTTAATAATAATATAAGTATTTAAATATATATTTTGAACGCGCGCAGAGGAATAGCAAGGGAACTCAAAGGAACTTGTGGGTAATTGAAATGTACACATTTTATAATTGATGTCTTTTCATTTATTATTATTGGTAGAAATAAAAATGGTACGGCGCTACTCGGCCGCATCCCATCAACTTTTTGAAGATTTCCTTCCGTGCCTGTCTCCTTAGTATTCGGCAGGCTTGACTAGTGTTCCTGATTTCTCAACATTTTTCATTTCTCGAGAGATGAGATATAAGACTATATTTCTCGAGAATTTTCTAGAATTTTAAATAAAATAAAAAAATATTGTAAAACTTATGATATTTGGAATATCTACTTATCGAAATATATTTATTGAAAAAAAATATATTTATCGAAAAAAACATTAATTCAACGTTTATTCCTGTCCAATATGTTGTCACGTTCGGTGGTTCAGCCATCGTTAATAATTAAATATAATCAATGATCCATAACATATACCTTTGAATTTCTTTTTATGTTTAATCTAATAATGTTGTACGAGAATTTAAATATAAAGTACTATTGTTAAAAATCAAATAGAACTATCGTATATTACACCATAGAATTAAGGAAATTCATTCTTCATTTGAATCGTATTGAACGAAAAAACTGCGTAGCGAAATTATTTCATTAAATTACCAAGTCACTTCCAAATATAAATCGTGATCTAATATCCGCTGAGGACTGTCTATCGAGAATCGATGAGTAATAATTGTTCGTCGCCCCACGTGTGACGCAGATGTAATTCGATCTGGCCAGGGGAGGCATAGATAAGAAAGCAGCTAAGGAGAAACTGACATAGGAAATGCGCAGGGTAATATGATCTAGCTAATGACGACATAATCATCTGATAAAATTGACGAAACAAAGAACTGATCGGTCTATAAAAGGGATGACTCCTCATGAGGAGCGCAGTCTGCAGTCTACAAAAGTCCAGTCAATAACTCATTACACAGTACACAGTCAATCAGTCTACAAATCTCATAGTCTGCAGTATCCAGTCAATAAAAGAACAGTTAACATACGAATTAAACAGTGCGAAAATATCGGTCAGTTTTTGTCTAAAAAGTATTCAAGTGAAAGTTTCTTTCTCTGACTTCAATAAAATTAAATTAAAAAAGTTCAATCAATATTTCACCAAGTACGGAGTACTTTAAAGTTGGAGTACTTTAATTTCAAATTAAAAGTAAAACGTATTATTCAGTTAAAATAAGTTGTAACAACACCTCAACATCAACCAACCTCAGCACAGGAGAGATCGTTCGAACCACATCAGCAGGAAGATCCAAATTATAATCAAGCAGAAAGACTAATTAGCGGTAATTACTAACAATTTATAATAAGATTCCGATAAAATATTATGTATCCGAAATTTGGAGCTTAAAATATAGTTTTGTTTATTTTCATTCAAACAAATCGAAACTTCAAATCGTTTTTAAAGAGTATACCCATCATCGATTTCTTCGTACCAGTTCCTAAATCAAAGCCATATAATATAGAATATTATAGGGAATAAGAAATCCTCAATTACCCGAACCGAAGCCGGTGAATGCAGGTAGGTTCAAAACTGCGTTATATCTCAATTCAAAATCTTTCCAATCATTTCAATCTATTCAAATTAAATTTCAATTTTAACTATTCAAAATCTACAATACGTCCACCTCAGGACGTAACATAACATATTTTTGGTGACAGCGCGGTGGGATAGAACGCAGGAATTGAGGATTTTATTTTATTTTGTCATAAACACTAGTTTTCCAAATTTTAACAATGGCAACTGGTGGAGAAATTCAAAGGTACATGTTATGCATCATTGATTATATTTAATTATTAACGATGGCTGAACCACCGGACGTGACAATGTACATTAGGGTGGGCCTAAGCTATACTTGGAGAAACATTTTTATCGAGATATAATGCACGCAACTATCCAGTATTGTTCCTTTAGGTGAGAAAAAAATTTGTGCAAAGTTTGAAATTCACCTTAACTATGGAACATGGCACATCGTTGGATTTGTAATTTTTTTCTGAACAGGAATATAGAATAATTATATGACCTCCTTTAGATAAAAATAACGATGACCTGGAAATTTCGAAACATGATTTTCAAAAAATTTTTTTATTTTGTCATTATATTTACCTCATCGAACAGTGCAAGTTTCTCCTCTGGCATTTTTTCGTACAATCACAAGTAACAGAGATATTTGAATACCTACATTAAAATGTAGCATATTTTGACTGATGGTAGGAAATACGTATTTGTTCATTTCCGAAAATATGTTCCAAAATAAATGAGATTCATAAGAATTTTCCTAGATTTCAATTTCTCGAGAAATGAGAAATAAAGAATTATGAAGTTTCTCGAGAGATTCTCGAGAAGGAACAACACGCTTGACTAGCCGTACCGCGCGGCGCACTCACACAGTAACCGCTCGGGCAGCGTGTACGTGTGCCTAGGCGGATCGCAAGGTTTCGGAAAGCTTCAAATCATTTCTCGTCCTTCGCCGCCTCCTGCACTAGGTATACTATATCTACATATATATACCATGCAATACCTTCCTATACCTGGTATAGCATAGAACACTAGGGTCGTCACGGGGAGCGAGACCCGCGTCAAACCATTTCTCGTCCTCCGCTGCATCCTCCGCCGTATCTTCCGCCGCATTATAAATTATTATTATTATTCTATACATTATAAAAATTGAAGCAATTATTTTAACAATAAATTATTAGGTTGGAACGAAAGTTCGTAGCGTTTTTAAATAAAAATTCAAAGTTGAAATTAAGATATTTATTCATAGGATCATTGAATAACAAATACATTATAAACATTGGTTTATTTATTAATGGTATGTTTAAATATATATATATATAGTTTGTACGCGCGCCGGGGAATATCAGGGGAATGCAAAGTGCACATTTTATAATTTATAATTTATTATAAAAGTAATTTATTATATAATTTATTATAATTTATTGTAAAAGTAAAAATTATACGGGCTGCCTCCTCGGCCTCCGCCGCGCCGCGCGCTGCCCCGCGTCCTATCAACTCTTTGAAGACTTCCTTCCGTGCCTGTCTTCTTAGTATTTATTGCAACATCTAAAAAAAATTAATGATAATGAAAATAACATGGGATGCCTAGTTGGAACCAGGGATTGAAAACTGTTATGATATCGGTTCCGGTTCTCGAAACAGTTATGAAGAACCGAAATGGTGTTGTAACTGTTACGAGAATATCGGTTCTGGCTTACCTATGTATATCGGTTACGGTAACGGTTTTGGAGAACTGATATTATTTCGGTTTTATAATTGTTAATTTTCGGTTCTGGATGTCGGTTCCCGGTTTCGGTTCTGTATTCTGTATTATGTTCGGCCTCATATGTATATTCATTATTCAAGTAGTCCTTTATAGTAATTCATAATTTAATAATTTTTAAATTAGAAAATTCTTATGATTTGTCTCTACATGCATTATTTAAATTATCATCTGAATAACAATTTATTGTTGAAACAATTGTTTAAAGAAATCAATTTTCATAATGTATAGAAATTTGTTTCTATATTCATTGTTTGAATTATCATTTCCATAATAATGTTTAATTAAACATTTGTTTTAACAACAAATTATTATTGGAATAATAATTCAATTAATGCATGTAGAGAGAAATTATAAAAATTTATTCATTTAAAAATTATTTAAATTATGAATAACAATAAAGAACTACTTGAATAATGAATATATAAGACCGAACACAATACAGAATACAGAACCGAAACCGGGAACCGACATCCAGAACCGAAAATTAACAATTATAAAACCGAAATAATATCGGTTCTCTAAAACCGTTACCGTGACCGATATACATATGTAAGCCAGAACCGATATCATAACAGTTCTCAATCCCTGGTCCCAACTAGGCATCCTATGTTATTTTCATTATCATTAATTTTTTTTATATGTTGCAGAAAATACTAAGGAGACAGGCACGGAAGGAAATCTTCAAAAAGTTGATGGGATGCGGCCGAGTAGCGCCGTACCATTTTTATTTCTACCAATAATAATAAATGAAAAGACATAAATTATAAAATGTGTACATTTCAATTACCCACAAGTTCCTTTGAGTTCCCTTGCTATTCCTCTGCGCGCGTTCAAAATATATATTTAAATACTTATATTATTATTAAATAAATCAATTTTTATAATGTACATGTTATTCTATGAACGTATGAATAAATATCTTAATTTTCTCTTTGAAGTTTTATTTAAAAACGCTACGAACTTTCGTTCCGTTTATAACTTTCGTTATAATGCGACCGAAGATACGGCGGAGCATGCGGCGGAGGACGAGAAATGGTTTGAAGCATCTCAAAACCTTACGATCCGCCTAGACACACGTACACGCTGCCCGAGCTGTTACTGTGTGAGTGCGCCGCGCGGTACGGCTAGTCAAGCCTGCTTGCAGAGCCTCCCGAACACACATCTTGCTGCCGAAAAATGAAAATTATGCCTCGAAAACGCAAAAGTAGACCATCTTAGGGACCATGCGCGCTAGATTGATCTTTTATCTAGCGATTGTGACTACGTAGGGGCCCCAAATGTGCATGAGAGAGACGGGAATTGACTAGAGCTGGACCCTTGCGATCCGCCTAGGCACACGTACATGCTGCCCGAGTGGTGAGGGTGTGGCACACACTCTCAATCGAGCACACCGACACTGTGTGACGTCACGCTTGCTCCTGACTTACCGGCACATTTACTGATGCGGTGAATGTAGACAAAGTACCCAGCTCCCCTACTGGACGAAAATGTTATTACTTAGGTTCTTCTAGCGGCCGCTCGTTCGTTTCTGGCGTGACCATCGAAAAGTTGTCAAGGTCAACTTAGAACCGGCACCCTTAAACTGTGCCGACGGCGCGACGGCGACACGCTTCGGTCACGCGATCCGTATTTCATTCTGTCCTTCTCTATGTTCGACTCTACTGAAGTCTTGCTCGGCGCGGTGGGGGCGATATCTAGACGCAGTCATAAATCAAAAATAGTGTCTGGGTACGATCGTTGTCCGCTCAAACATCCGGCCTTTGGACAACGAAGGAGCTTTTACTGTATACCTATGAGGGGCGCGCAGTGGCTCAGTGGGTAGAACGCGCGTCTACGGACTCCGTGGTCGCGGGTTCGATTCCCGACGCCAGCACCTCTGGAAATACTCCATGTGCTTGTAAACTGTGGTGCCCAAGGTGGTTTGGAACCCACCTTATAAAAAACTGTAGGTCCCGTCGCTAATAACCATAGCAGTTGAAGCGACGTTAAATAAATAATGATAATGATGATGATGTATACCTATGCCGGGTCTATTAGTATATATGGTCTAAGGTCGAACTACTTGACGAAGACAGCAAATGCACATTTTAAAGTGACTGAAACAGAGCGATGTGTTGACACTGAGGTACTATGGCCACCGTTCCCGTTAGAACCTAAGCGTAAAGGGGCCTATTCACGATCAAGCAGTTTGCGCAACATGATTGATTGTGAATGATAGTGATCGACTAATTGCGCAACCTGTTGTGTAAAATCAGAATTTCCTGATATTTTGTGCACAACAATCGGGTTGTGTTTGTACTGTGAATGGCTAGTGTTGCACAAATATTGTCAGACGAGTCTCATCACTACGGAGTGAAAAACTGAACGATTGCTCAAATTATGTGTCAACGCGAATACAATTTGGATTTGTGTAACATCATGCTGCACGATAATTGTTGCGCAACATGCTTGATCGTGAATAGGCTCCTTTAGCTGAAACGGTATGGCTGGATCGGCAACAATATAAAAGTTGGAAACTTGTTCGCGAGCCATGCAAATCGGCAACCAACGCAACCGTAATCACTAGACTGCGGATCTTTATGCATTTACAGCAAAATTGAGAAGACAAAATTCAAAATTGTTGGAAAATTTTTAAAATTGAAAACGTCAATATATGATTTCTCTTCTATTATCATCATTAGACTGCGGATTTTATGGATTTATGATAAAAATGGGCACGCTCAATTTAAAGCGGGGGACGTATTAAAAATATTGAAGGACATCAATGTACCAGTTTCAGCTTAGTAGGATAATTAAAAGAAGTATACAATTTTTATTTGGCTGCTGTGTCCTGCAATCAATGCGAACATTTTTTATTTTGCATAAAGGTCCGCAGTCTAATAATCATTAAGGGAAGAAATAACATTCAATTTAGTTTCTATTCCTTGCAATCGATGCAGACAATTTTAATTTTTTGCATAAAGATCCTCAGTGTAGTAATCACCGATTTCGGGAATGCGGTAACCGAGGAGTCGGGCGCACCCTCTCATCTTTCCCGTACTTAAATATGGGCTAGTTTGTGTGCTCGAAGCACTTCATAAGGATGCACCTATACATAGATGGGTTCCCGGACCTGAACCACTCCCAAATTATCTTAATGACCAGGCTATCTTAAGTAGCCGAGGTTGAGGATGTGCGATAATCGGCACCATCCCACAGCCTACGACGTAGCTCCGGTATCTTAGACTCCTCAAGGGTCGGACGAGACGTAGATGGGTTACGAAGTTTATGTGTATAAAGAGGAGTTAGTAGTAGTCCTACCAGTCAACATCTCCGGGTTGTACAGTCCATGCACGGACAGCTCCTTTGGTCACCTCGCGAAGGTGTTTGGTCAGGATATTGTGACAAGGGGTCCATAAGTCGAGTTTGCGGTAGATGTCCCGGGAACAGGCGCCCGAGTCCCTGGTCCGGGATACAGACCTGAAATACGCGCGAGCTCCACGTGGCACAAAATTTAATTAGTTTCTAGTCGCATGACTCTTATTGTTAGCAGTTCATCGGGGAAAGCCGTTACGAAATAATTCATGATGCAAGTATCCGACAAGGGAGCTTCGCTAACCCGTCGGAATACAGGCTCGGGCGGTAAGAGGATTGTTGGGTCACCAGCTCGAATCTCAGTCTGGGTTTACGCTACGGTCGATCTAGGTGATGTCATTTTTGAGAAAGTCTCCTAGTGGACTCTTTAACGAATTTATTGCGTTACGACCCGGACACGGCTGGGAAAGTATCAGCGGATTTTCGCAAGGAAATCAGCTCGTCCGTACTGCTCCCAATGGCACTTGACGCCTTTACATTAGTAATAATTAGAAATTTATTAAACAATAAGACACTTTCGGTTATTATTTTAGTATTCAAACATTGTTAAAAATTCTTATGCCTGAAATGAACGATTTAACCCTCATCCGTCCCTCATTCCACGAACTGAATCTGTCCCTCGGTGTGAAATTGACACAGTGATAAAAAATCGACAAAATAACAAGACAAACAGTATTTTTCGATGCTTTTTTAGTCAAATTGATGAGTTAACATTTACATCTTAGGTTTTTCGGTTATGTGTTTTGCATTAAGTAATAAAAGTCACGAAGTTTCAGGAAAATTTAACTACAAATAACAGAACAGTATAACTTATTTCAGGAAAGCTGTGACAGATTGGCACGAGGGTTAACAAACAAACAAACTTATAGCGCTGGGGGGTCCGTAATTTATAAGCCAGTTTTGGAAATGCAAGGGACTTGGTGTTGTCTTCCTTGGTGCCCTATACTGTCAAATTTTTATCCTCAAAACAACGCACCAGCCTGTAGTCGTTGGATATTGCCGAAAACCGCCCTAAACGCGCTTATCGATCAAGGCCAAAGCTCCCACTATTCTAATATTTTCCGTGGGCGCTGTGGTTCACGACTTTTGTTGTCAATGTTCGGTTTCCGAATAAACTATATATGTTCAAGGTACTTAACTAATTTAACCAGTTTAACTAATTGCTACTTGTTATATGTATATTAAAATCTTTGATAATCAATCTTACAGAAATTACTTTTTTTGACAGTTTTTGTATGATTTTGTTTTCTTGTTAAAGTATTAAAACTTTTCGATAAAATACTATTCTATCGAAAGATAACAATATTGAAAAATACTTAAACACTATCTTACTACTTTAGAATGTTCTTAAGACAATACGACCTTTTATTTGAGTGCTCTTTGAATCTTCGTGTCTGATTCAGAATGCAACTCTGAGAAATGTTGTGACGAGGTGGAGGGGCAAGGCAGAGTCATAAAAAAGTGTCTAGGCCCCATAACTATTACGATAAGCCACTGAGTCAGCGTATGTGAAGGAGAACTCTGTTCTCTTCGCTGTCTTTGAGCCGGAGGAAACATTTGTGCAAATGACAGCACAATTTTTTAGGCTTCTGTAAAAGATATAGTTAAAAGTGGAGATGCTTGATAGGATTGATATGTTGATCAGACTCATTCATTATTTACTTACGCGCAACACATTGATTTCTCAGCGGATATGATTTCTAGGTTGATATTAATGCGTTTAGACCAAACGAATGAATGCTGTTGACGTCTGTCGTATGTATAAATGCCATATGTGACAAATAGGAGAAGATGTAATTGATAACTACTGTTACATTATTTTCCATCTACACTCCTCAAAAGAATTAAGGGATCACTTGTGCGAACCCGAAAAATTGCTCTCAATTTACGTGATCATAACTCCGTCAAAAATTGCCGTATCGATATCGTTAAACAATGGTTTGAAAGCCTGAAACCTATAGTTTCAGATGCTCTGTTTCAAATTATTGCTATGTTTTTTACAAAGTTATAGATGGATGAAGACAACATTGACGGTTAACAAACATTTTGTGCAACTTTGGAACATCACACGGGGAGCACCACATTTTTGTTATAAATTGCGTTAATATCATTTGGAAGGGTTATCTTTCCTGTTTAAATTGTGTGGTTATTGAATATTGTGCGATTTTTTTTATTCGAGTTATTCAACATTGAAGTAAATATGGGCTTTTCAACTTTAACTGGCTCCAGAAAGCGAAAAAATTATCGTAGAATCTTGTGCTACAAAAGTAATAGAAAGAGCGTTTCTTTCTCTTCAAGGTACTAATTTTGTTTTTTCAATTTCATTAACATTTCGATATTCCAGGTGTTTCTGAAAATATGCTTAAAAAATGCAAAATTTCCATTTTTCCTTTAACTCGCTGTATCTCGGCGAGAAATGATCGTAATACCATGATCCGAAAGTCAAATTGAAGCAGAGATTCTGCCGATTCGATTGAGTACCCCATGAACTCGCTGCGACAATTTTTTACCATTGGCAGTTGCGTTTGAAGTTAGTGCTTCGCAGAAATTAGCGCGCCACATACAGCGGCTGCCTGACATCTCTGAATACGCTACCGCCGCGCCGCACAGTGGGCCAGATCGACGCGCTAGCTGTTCATGAGCTAAAAAATGAAAGTCCTCATATCGAGTTTTAACCAATGCACAGTGATTCTTAAATGTCCATTACATTCGAAAACGATAATATTAATTAAAGTTATTAAAAACTCTCGTTACAATAAGCGTTCAAAGATCAAACTTTTCCAGATACGATTTATCACCGAAAAAATTCCTTTCCTTCATAACGATGTTCTGGAAAACCTACTAAAGATTAAGTGCCCAATTTTTTTTTTATGAAGAATGTATATCTATGTTGGGAACGCACCAGGAACTAAACATTAATGTTCATAATTTGTTATAAAAAAAAATACTTAGTCAACTAAGGAATACCGTCAATGTTTTTCACCTTTGACAATGAATAAGTGAAAAGTGTTACAGAGTGTCGCTATCTAACAAAGTAGAACATTTTCAGCAACGTCTCCTCTTAAAGATCCTGCAAATTTCACATCAAAATCGATCCAAACTTGGAAATTATGATGGTTTAAAGCGCCGCGTGACACGCAATTCAGCGGCGAGTCGCGTTGCGCGAGACGCATTGACGACCACTCAGCAGCTGTTAAGAGTGTAAAGACCTAACCCAGACCTATCTTATGAAGTTTTTAGATTATACGACCATTGATAAACATTCGAACTTATTACTAGCTCACAGTTGAATCATTTGTATTTGAGAGATTATAGTAACAGCATCGTAGTATAGCATCAGAGCAGTTTTTCCATATTAAAGACCTGTATTTTACCTTTGTTAAGAGGAATTATAGTATAGATTTTTGTTTATTCATAGATAAACAGAGTTATAAGCAGAAAATCCGTATGATCAATTGAATATAGTCAGGAACTTTGTAAAATATAATACTTAATCTTGTTTGAATTTTTGTAATTTTTTAAATAAGACAGTAATAACACATTTTTGTTATTTCATTAAATATAATAAACTTCATTCATTCAATAATTATGAATTACTCTTGTTTGAATGCCTGAATAACCAGTTTTCAAATATTATTCATTATTCACAGGAGTTTACAGACATTTCCGGTGATGTAACAAAAAAATGTTTCCTACAAAAAGTAATCAGTACTCAGTCTTCTACAAATCTCAATACAAAAAATTTCAATAATTTCTTTTTTTTAATAAAAAATGGTGTTTACCTTCATTATTTATTTATAACTATATATTTTTTATTCAATAATATTATAGCTGATGCCAAGACGAATCCGACGATATATTTAATGTGGTCTTTATGTTTTGAAATAATGGTGAAATACGTGTGAACAGCTAGCGCGCCGATCTGGCCCACTGTGCGCCGCACAGTGGGGTATTTGGCCCGAAAAAGTGGAAAAAATTCAATTTCTAAATTTTTGCGTATGGCATAAAATTTTTGTTGTTCGTTGTAATTAAAGGTCTGAAGAATAAGGCTGCAATATTATTTTTTCTATTTGTACACCCGTGAAGTAGTAAACTTCATCGAAAGTCGAGAGATTTTAAGGCGCGCTTGGCGTTCTTAAACAGTCTCTAAGACAGCGTCTGTTCATTGGCGATTTTCATGTGTTTGAAGGGAAATTCTGTAAATTCTTGTATTACAAAAGTTGTTCAGGTAGGTATACAGAGCACTTTCGCATAGATTTTATTTTGTTATCATCTAAATTAGTATAGTTATTAATATTTGAATATTACCAATCATTCTGTAAGCTTTTTAAAAATTACAAAACTTTATTGACAATTTTGTTATAGTATAAAGCCGTATTGAGTGCTCTTTTTGGTGTCATTACATTCGGTAAAGATTCGTGATTATAAGCCAACAAAGTTTGATTCCGGATATGTCCGGATTCAAATTTTATAGCTAATTTAGAATTAAGTGTTTAGCAGCGTTTCGCGTACGTTCGGCTACGCTTGGTCTCAAATGAAGAAGAAACATTATCCGAGGAAGAAATTTCTTATGTATTTTCCGATGAAAATTAATGGTAATCATTTTAAAATATTCTTATAATATACCGGGTGAGTCATTTAACGTGAAACAGACGTATATCTGGGAAATGAAGCTATTTTGGAGAAAAATGTTTCAGACAAAAGTTGTATGGTTTAGAGGGGGGCATAAAATGGTGTCATTGATTTGACCTTGGATAGTCGTTTGAAAATCACGTGAAGGTCATCTTCCATTTCCTAAATAGAACTCCCTATTTTTTGTTGCATATTCTTCTAGCTTGTTTTGACAGCTTTCCAAAACACTATATTAAAATATTTTTTTCTTAAATATTTTTCAAGTTATAATAGTGCAAATATTCCACTATCACCTTGCTTTTTCAGGGGTTCTCGATAATCTGAGGAAAAAATGTTTCGAACAAAAGAGGAACAGTATACAGACGTCTACAAATTTCAATATATAAAAGTTAAAAAAAAAATTTTTTTTTCAAAAAATTGAGGTAAATTTGATTTTTCAAATACTAAAATGTATTTTGGATTTCATAATGTTGTAGCTGATCTTAAGGCGAATCCAACGATATATAATATTATAACCTTGAGCCTATAAATAACGCTACAATAGTTTTTTCCACTTTTTCAGGCCAAATACCCCACTGTGCGCCGTGGAAAACAGTGGAAAAGGACCAAACTCGATTCAAAATCAGAGAACTTTCCATAAAAATTTTTTTTAATTAATGCTGAAACTTGACAGAATATGGGAAAATAGGAAGATTATGGTACGAACGTTTTTTAACGTTCAGAAAATTGGTTAAACATGTAGAATTTCAAGAAAATGTGGTTTCTCCAGTACCACATGCGGAAAATTTTTTTTTTACATGCTATATATCATTTCCCGTAGATTTTTCACGCTGATTTCAAATCTGGTCTAAAAATTTGTCTACGACCTCAGGATCTTACAAAAAATCGATCGCACAGTATTCAACCACCGCACAATTTACACAAGAAAGATAGCCCTTTCAAATGATATTAACGCGATTTATCAAAAAAATTTGTTGCTCCCCGTGTGATGTTGCAAAGTTGCACAAAATTTTTGTGAACCGTCAATGTTGTCTTCATCTCGCTATAACTTTGTAAAAAACCAACATAGCAACAATTTGAAACAGAGCATCTGAAACTAGGGGGTTTCAGGCTTTTAAACCATTGTTTAACGACATCGATACAGTAATTTTTGACGGAGTTATGATCACGTAAACTAGGAGCAATTTTTCGGGTTCGCAGAAATGATCCCGGACTGTATTAAATGTATTGACCTTAGACCATATAGACCTATAGACCCGGCGCAGATAATTTTCCCCTCGGCAAAGATGAAGACGGTGTGACGTCAGATTGTCGAAAGATATGCTCGTCGACAGTGCCTACGCTTGGCTTATATGGAGGGTGAGGGGGATCAGAGCGGGTGCGTCCTGTACATGTACCCAGTACGCGGGAGGAATGGACAGGATAATTTCAAAGAATTTGGCATTGTATCATGAAATTATCTATTATAAACTGTATTTGAGATACAGACGTTTATTCTGTATGTTTTACTAAGATATTACAATGAAGTATAACAATGAATATTAACAACTTTCGCATATTATGCAGGTTACAAAATGTTTTTTTACATATATAAATTGATCACATTTACAACATTTTAAGGTAGTACTGCTAGTTTTACACAATTTACATTTACCTCGCTTGTGATTAGTTATTGCTAGACTACGGATCTTTATGCATTTACAAAAAAATTGAGTAGATGAAATTCAAAATCGTTGAAAAATTTAAAAAATTGAAAATGTCGATACATGACTGCTCTATTACAATCATTCAGGGAAGAAATAACATTCAGTTTAATTTCTATTTCTGGATTTCTGGAACAATTTGGAATCACTACAGAAAATTCACACGGAGCAAGTGTACAATGGCGTAGTGTCGGCGTCGGTCTGCTGTTTCAGCCATTTTGAAATTATCTTAAGACTTATCTTGTGACGTCACACCGTCCGTTTATCTTTGCCGAGCTGCACTCTCGGTTTCCTATACACATACTCTACCTATGCCGGGTCTATATGTATATATGGTCTAAGGCAGTGGTGAGCAACCCGCGGCGTATTGCGTGCCAAAAGTGGAAACATAGGACTACGCGCGGGCCGCAACCAGCAACGAACGCAATATTCAATACGTAAAATCGTTTGAAAATCGTGGACGAAGAACGCCGCGCGGCGTCGCGCAGCGCTACATTCAGGCGGGCCGCAGGCAGTTTGCTAGCGGGCCAAATGCGGCCCGCGGGCCATGGGGTTTCTCATCACTGGTCTAAGGTATTAACGATGAAAATAAATTTCTACCTCACTTCAGTTTGTTACAATTCAGGTATTGAATTTTTATTTCGCATAAAGACCCGCTGTCTATTTATGAGTTAACATAATAACACATTCGTAATACGTTTACAATTCTTTTAGTATTTGTACAATTTTCTGTCAGTTAACAAGTAACACAGTTGTATTACATGAAATCATATAATGGATTATGGTAGAATGTTGCAAAACAATGAGTTTAAAACCATTTTTGTTTTGATAAAATAATTTTTTGAAAAACACTATTGTATATGGAAAAAAGTTAACATTTTTTTAAGCACGGCATAGCATATCACTATGACGCTATTGTTATATTGTTAACGTCACAAATCTGGGGTTAACCAAAAGTGAAGAGAATTTAATTAATTACAAAATTATAAATAAATTATTAACAGGCATAGATGAGAGTACTTGTACAAATAATTGAAAACCATTTTATTCATTTTTCTAAGTTTATATGTAGTTCACATTAAATAACATAAGTCCATACTTTTTAAGCGCATTGGGATTTTAACTATAACCAGTTATTTGATCAGTTTTTTTAGAAACCATAGTAAAGTCATGCTAATCATACGAATTTTGTCAAATTATTGTAGACGACTATAAATATTATTATAATAATACACCATAAATACCCAGATAAAAATCCATATTCAAAGATGCGCTTTTTTCCTGCAGTTTTTATTTGCTCTTTTAAGTAAGAGCGTCTACTCTACGACTCAACCACCTGTTCCGACCCATTCTGTAGTGAATTCGTTAAACGCAGTAAGGAAGAAAACAGAGCAAACAAAGTAGGCTGGTTTTGTATGTCAAAGATCCACAGTTTAGGAAAGGTTCGAGATAAATTCTTTTTAAGCTCCCGTGCTTGATTTAGGGTATCTCAGACAGATAAGCAACGCGGGTAGAAGATTGAATCCAGATATGGATAACAGGTTACGGTAGCTTGCTCCAAACTTATCTCCAAACAACGGTCTTGCTTCCACAGTTGTGTATATAGACACAGCACCAATAGAGTCACTGTCTACAATAGATGGAAAGTAATTCTAAATCGTTATGGATTTAACAATTTCCGTGGGAATACTGTCGCCAGTGATCTCAATTCTGTACAGCCACTAACCTCTAATCTAGGCCCATTAATTTTGAAAGAACATTCAACACGTGGTAATTTGATCACATACTGATTTATTGTAATGTTTCATTGTGTGTTATACAAGGTGTCCAAGACCACCCGTCTAGGGGTGTTAACTTCCTAGATAAGCATATTCGGTAAAAATGTTTGGAAAAAACCTTGTAATTGACCTTCGGATCCATTTTCAAGGTTATTTGAAGGTCAGTACGTATTTTTTAAACGGGAACCCCTACTTTTGACTACGGATTCTGAAAGAGCTCGAAATTTCACGTTCAGATATGTACTTATGTCCTAGATTAAAATGACTGCTAGAGGCCATTCAGAGGTCAAATTACTGTTTGGTGGTAAATAAAAGATGACAGTAAATACTGGCATCGAGATTGGACAAGGCTTCTGATTCATAAACTTGTCTCCGACGTTAAGCTTGTTCTCCCTTTCCAAGGTCATTGAAAGGTCGATTACTGAACACAACTGCCTGGTGGACGAACATTTACGAATGTTATTGTTCGGATCTAGTATTCTATCGCAACTCGAAGTCAAGCATAGAGGCCGAGTATAACGTAAATCGACCTTTCAAGACAAGTTTATGAATCAGAAGCCTTGTCCAATCTTGATGCCAGTATTTACTGTCATCTTTTATTTACTTCCAAACAGTGATTTGACCTCTGAATGGCCTCTAGCAGTCATTTTAATCTAGGACATAAGTACTATAGGTGTGCGAGACGGTACGGGAATTCCCGAAAATGTCCGGGAATCCCGTGACTGTGTTCGGGATCTCTGAGGCGAAAGCCGAACGTAGAGAAGGACAGCATGTAAATACGGATCGCAAAGAACACGCGGGCCTTTGAACTGTGCCGGCGACTTTAAAATTTTGTAGGAGAACCGAAATCAAAATTATTTATGTTTTTCAATAAGACGCTCGATAATACGAACATTGGTACACAACTCGCAACAGGCGTCTTTACCATAGATAGAGACACAGAGATAACGGTATATTTCGTAGAAACTACAGTAGATAGGAATACTAATATTATAAAATGGTGGAAGGAAAATTCAGAAAGATATCCTATATTATCAGTTGCTGCAAAACTTTACATCGCTATACCAAGTACACAAACAACTAGCGAAAGGCTGTTTTCAACAACTGAAACTATTGTTACTATTAAAAGAACCAAGCTATTGGCAACAAATGTAGAGAAATTAATTTTTTTACACGAGAATTTAAAATAAAGCTATGTGTATACTATATCTTAGTTTTTAATTATACAATGTATACTGCATTTTCATTTATTGTTTGCTGTAATTTGCATTACAATATGTAACTATAATTTTTTCCCTATTGTCAACGGTAAGATGATGTCTTCTCTCGCTGAAGATTAATTTGTACACTGGAATTGTCCTTTCAAGATCACAAGACGTAATTGGTGCATATGTGTATTTTTTCCAATATCTTGCATTAATTTCGTTTGGTCCTTCAGTAGTGGAAGCATATAGAGTTTGGTTAAGTTTTACCAACGTTAATTTTTGTCAAAGTCCCATAACTTTACCTACTTTCTATAAAAATAAACATTTGCATAAACATCCGCTGTCTAGTTATAAATTATCAAGTAAAATGAAACTTGATGTTTTATTTAGATAAATCAAACACTATGGTCATATTCAAGAAAACAAGACACGTTTTCTAATCCCAGCATTTTAAGAGATCCCGAACACATCCACGGGAATCCCGAATATGTACGGGAATCCCATATACAGGGTGGCCCACATAACTCTGAACAGCTCAATATCTCCGTTACTTTTCGTTGTACAAAAAAACTTCGTAGGACAAAGTTACACTGTTTGGAGGGCCACATATAACGGGGTAAGGGAAAAAAATGTCAAGGTCATTTTTATGAGATTTCAAGGTTATAGATGTTTTTTTAAATGGAATGAGGTATTTTTTAATACATCAATCGATGCAGCTGGACATTCGTTATAAAAAAGTACTAACCTATGTATATCGAAAAGTTAGTGGTTCAGGAGATATTTCAATTTAAATAATGCTAAAACACCATTACTATGGCACTAAGACGTTACACAAGTAAGTAAACACTAACGTCTTAGTACGACAGTAACGGTATTTTGGAGTTATTTAAATTGAAATATCTCCTGAACTACTAACTTTTCGACATACATAGGTAGTACTTTTTTATAAAGAATGTCCAGCTGCATCGATTGATGTATTAAAAAATACCTCATTCCATTTAAAAAAACATCGATAACCTTGAAATCTCATAAAAATGAACTTGAAAATTTTTTTCCCTTACACCGTTATATGTGGCCCTTCAAACAGTGTAACTTTGCCCTACGAAGTTTTTTTGTACAACGAAAAGTAACGGAGATATTGAGCTGTTCAGAGTTATGTGGGCCACCCTGTATATTCGGGATTCCTGAATATTTTCGGGAATACCCAAACATTTTCCGGAATTCCCGTACCGTCTCGCACACAGTGCTCCGATATCGACCAAGATTTTTCGTGTGATGGATGGCCGCTGGTGGCGCTTTCAGCCTCAGTAAAGTAAGATTCTCGATAAAATGGGATACCTTGAGCACACTGCAGAATTTGAAAAGATTTGTATGATTTGATTCTGAAAAATGAATGTATAACATGTACATTTGTGTATATTTTGTAACTTGTAGGACACGTCCTGAAGTTTCGGTACTTTCGCGCCAATATAACTGTCTCAAGGCGCAGGTCACCAGGGCTCCACTACCTCGTCATCATAGATACGTTACTGTTTTTTCCACGCAGCGCCACCAGCGGCCATCCATCGTACGAAAAATCTTGGACGATATCGGAACACTGCTCGCACACCTCTAATGAGTACATATCTGAACGTGAAATGTCGAGCTCTTTCAGAATCCGTAGTCAAAAGTAGGGGTTCCCATTTAAAAAATACGTACTGACCTCCAAATAACCTTGAAAATGGATCAGAAGGTCAATTACAAGGTCATGGACATACATCCTCCATTAATCCCTGCAACTTTTATTCCAAACATTTTTACCGAATATGCTTATCTAGGAAGTTAACACCCCTGGACGGGTGGTCTTGGACAGCCTGTATATCTGTGGTTGTCAGGAAGAACGCCGCATGTCACATAATTTCGCTTTGGAGATATTGCCGTTTAGTTTTCATCACTAATGCTTTGACATAGGACAGATAATGAGCCTTTCGAATTTATTTTCGTGACTATTTTTCTGGTAAATACGTCAATCCTATATCATGAATCTCAATTAATGCGTAAACTCAAATTTGAAATTGTGACATGCGACGTGTTTCCTGACAACCACAGATATTTCCTAAAATACAGGGTGTTCGAAAAGTCTGGAAACGGTCGAATATCTAAAAAATAAAGCATTTTAGAGAAAAATGGTTCAGACATATATTTTATGGTTTCGCAAGGGCTATAAGATGATGTCATTGAAGAACTTACATTTCGTGGTACATTTCGGTTAACGCTAATGCCGGCGGTATTGTACCTTTGAAGCCTTATAACTCGAAAAGTAATTCATGAAAAAACATTTGATTCTAGTGTTTTGGAAAACTCTCGAGATCAGCTACAAAAATATGTAATAAAAAATAGGGGGTGTCATTTAAAAAAATTGAGGTAACCTTCACGTGACCTTCAAATGATTCTTCAAGGTCAAACCAATGGCGCCATCTTATAGCCCTTGCGAAACCATAAAATATATGTCTGAACCATTTTTCTCTAAAATGCTTTATTTTTGAGATATTCGACCGTTTCCAGACTTTTCGAACACCCTGTATATATTTACTTATTAAAAAGTTTCGTGATCCACATATTTAGTATTAAAACAACTAATTAGATCATCTCAACATAATACACATGCAAAATAGTTTTTTCCAGCGTTTCGGTGGAAGAACTCCATTGTCACGATTTTTCAATGGTTTTCGATAACACTGTCCAACAGCCAAAAATCTTTTCGATTCTCACTATGCGATTCTTATAGAGTTTTTCGCGCTGATTCCGAATCTGGCCTTAATTTTTCTCCTATACGCATAGTTTTTGAGAAATTTGGGTTTGAAAAAAAAACATATTTTTCGACTTTGAACAAAGATTGTGATGTTATTATAAAATATATTGTATTGTTCTTTACATTATGATTGTTTAAACATGTTTAAACAATCATTAAAGACGGAGAGGCACCACTTTTGCACCAATTTTTGACGATATTTTTGAATTTATCTCAAAAAATAAGGGTCCGGCAGAAAATCGAACTATACCACACGATAGTGCAGACTTTTATCTTGAGAAACCCCCCTTTGAAGTTTGAAACGTCGACGTTTTTACCGAAACAGAAAGCAAAATATCTTCGCCCGACACGAGCTGCCGCCAGTGGCGCTCACCACTACAACGGGCGTTCGCCGCGGCGTATCCCGTGGAACGCCTATTCTAGCGGTAAGAGCCACTGGCGGCAGCTCGTGTCGGGAGAAGATATTTTGCTTTCTGGTTCGGTAAAAACGTCGACGTTTCAAACTTCAAAGGGGGGTTTCTCAAGATAAAAGTCTGCACTATCGTGTGGTATAGTTCGATTTTCTGCCGGACCCTTATTTTTTGAGATAAATTCAAAAATATCGTCAAAAATTGGTGCAAAAGTGGTGCCTCTCGTGGTCGCGGGTTCGATCCCCGACGCCGGCACCTCTGGAATACTCCATGTGCTCTGTAGACTGTGGTGCCCAAGGTGGTTCGGAACCCACCTTATAAAAACTGTAGGTCCCGTCGTGAAATAATTCCGAAAAGGAGTTCAAAAAGCGACGTTAAATAACAAACAAAAAAAAAAAAAAAGTGGTGCCTCTCCGTCTTTAATGATTGTTTAAACATGTTTAAACAATCATAATGTATTACTATTGCACATCACTGGATTCGGGAAAGTGTAGAGAATCTTTTTATGTAAAGAACAATACAATATCTTTTATAATAACATCACAACATTTGTTCAAAGTTGAAAAATAGGTCATTTTTTCAAACTCAAATTTCTCAAAAACTGTGTGTCTAGGAGAAAAATTAAGGACAGATTCGGAATCAGCGCGAAAAACTCTATAAGAATCGCATCGTGAGAATCGAAGGGTAAAAAAAAAAGTTTGAATTTGTTGAACAGTGTAATTTGAGGAAAAAAACTGTCGAACAAACGTTGATCAGTATTTAATCATCTACAAACTCCTATATATAAAATTTCGAAAAAACAATTTTTTCGACAAAAAATTAAAGTTATTTTGATTTTTTAAATGTTAATAAACAACGCGAACATAGTTTTTTCCGTATTTTCGGGCCATATACCCCCTCATAGAATGTTTCAGAAATATGTAACACGACATGTGAAATGTACGAACTATGCAAATTACGTACACCTGACGTAAATATAGAACTCAAAAAGTTCTATCGTATAGAACTTCCGCAAATATGAATTCTGCATGAGCACTACACTATACGAGATCAAATTCTGACGCACGCTGTTTTGAGCCTTGGTCAACTAAACTGTACTGTTCTGGTTAGATTGAAAAATCTAAAATAACATGACCATACCTACAGAAAAAAAACAGCATGGGCAGTTACATAAAATTGATTAATACAAAAGTTTTAATAACTTGAACTAAAATATCGTCATATTTGATTTTCATCTAATTTATGTATGGTAGACTTTCGTTTATACGAATAAACTTTTGTTTATTCTCTGTTGTATGAATTTGTAACTCGGTCTCTCCTATTCGAAATACAATCCAACGTTATCGATTTTATACGAACGCATGTACCAATAAATCGACTCCCCATAAGCAATTAAATGTTTAACTAGAGATTGTTGTTCAACTTCAGTTGTCTTCAATTATTGTAACTAATACAAATTACTGGATAGCTATTGAATGCTCTATTATTTGAATTCGTTGGTTACCTCAATTGCTTTGTTCGCTAACAGATTTTGATAACCGAGAAGTTTTATTATAATGTGGAATCGCAGGATTCCATCCTATCTACCAGTTCTATCTCATGAATGCCTTTTTACCTTTATATTATCTTCTTTCTATTGCGAAGCGCATTTTTCTTTTAAATTTCTGTTTTAAAATAACAATATAGCTGAAGAAGATAAATAAAATGTATTATACGTAAATAAAATAAATACACTGGCGGCCAAAAGAAAGCGTAAAATTGAAATTTCTGTATATGAATATTAATAACTAGACTGCGGATCTTTATGCATTTATAGGAAGATTGAGTAGATGAAATTCAAAATTGTAGGTAAATGTTAAAAATTGAAAACGTCAATATATGATTTCTCATCTATTAAAATTATTAACGGAAGAAATAGCATTCTATTTGCTTTCTACTTCTTGCAATCGATGCAGACAATTTTTATTTTTAATAAAGATCAACAGTCTATTAACAACTTTAGTACTAGATGGTTCTTCAAATCTTGATAACATGCATCTAACCTGGGGCATCATGGCCACACTATACAATATCAAACTTCTTATTCATTCGTCCGTTTTCACATTATGCATCAATGATCTGCTCTGTTCGACTGCGGACTCTTCATCGATTTCAATAATCTTGAAATATGTTATCAAGGTTATCATTGTGAACACATTTTTTATTACGACGAATTCTATCCTCTTTAAATTTGTCGAACACGTACTTTAACCCCTTGCCGTATCATTTTCTTTACAGTTACATTGATTAAAACGTCTTTATTCCCTAAAATGTCGTAAAAGAGAAAAGAAAATTTATATTTTTTGTATGCCTACATTTATTTGAATACTTAAATATTGATTACAAACCAATAAAATTTCATTTTATTTGAAAAGAAACGCGTAACATTCATATTTGTTAGACATTGTTTAAAATCTTCCTGACGAGTAGACAATGGATTAAGGCAATGCTTCCCGAACTATTATTACTCGCGGCGCACTTTACAGCAAATTAAAAAATTGCGGTGCACCTTATTATTATGTGTAAGCATATACAGTGGGTAACGAATGTATTCGAACGCCCTTTAAAACAGAATAACTTTTTTACAATTGTACGAAACGACCTGATTCTTTATAATCAATTAGAAGTATTGGTTTATAAAATGATGTGCAAAAAAGATTTTTCAAAAATTATAATTTACAAGGTTACATGCAAAAATAAAAAAGGCATTTTTTCAAACTTTTTTATTAGGGCCCTTAAAGAAAATTTAAAATATATGTTTTGTAGATCTACGTTAGTTATATATATGCTGAAAATTTCATCAAAATCGATTAACATACACACGAGCTACAAGCGATTAAAAATGTTGAAAATCGTATTTTTACACGATTTTTTATCAGTTTCTGCTTAAAATCCACAAAATGACAGATCTACACAACAGATCTACAAAACATATATTTTAAATTTTCATTATGGGCCCAAATAAAAAAGTTTTAAAGAATGCCTTTTTTTTATTTTTGCATGTAACCTTGTAAACGATAATTTTTGAAAATCTTTTTTGCACATCATTTTATAAACCAATACTTCTAATTGATTATACAGAATCAGGTCGTTTGGTACAATTACAAAGTTAGTTTGTTTTATAGGGCGTTCGAATACTTTCGTTACCCACTGTATTTTAGTAGCTAATTATTTTAATGATTTATATTGAGAATATTATTTCATATTTTACTCATTGTTGATGTAATTTTAATTATTTTGCGGCGCACGGTTTGGAAAGCACTGGGTTAAGGCCTATAATAACGCGTTAAGATAAAGTTTCAGTGTGTAATAATTCTGGTAGTTACCGTATACATTATTGTTTAAACTTTCTTTTCTCTGCCACTGTAAACTGAACTGTCATCGTCTTCGTAGAAAATTCCATAACAAGGAAAAGAGGATAAAAAAGAATGATTTCCGGAAGTGTAGACCCGTCGAGCACAACAATAGGGATCGAGGAAAGGCGGTTCGACCTCTTGCACATCTGTGCTCACGCCGCGCCGCGCCGCGTCGAACCTCTTCTCCTTATATGCCATGAAACATAGGTGGGTAGGTCGTCGCATGCATACAAGTGGCGTCAAGGAGATCCATAGTGCTCTTACTTGAAGTCGTTATCGACCGATAAAGCGAGCCTGATCCGAACCACCACCTTTCAGATACATTGTTTGTGATCGAACTAACCCAAGCACCACGATGGTTCAATATCACATCTCGGACTTTTCTTTAAACACCATTTTCTACTTGAAAATGTTAATTCGATATTAAATCAATTATTACTAACAATAAATTATTATGTAATATGACAATATGTCACAATTTCTGGTAATCATGATAATCAGATTCGTTAATAACACATACTTTACCTTTTCTTTAGCTATTCTTCTATTGCTATTCCTTTATCTACTTGTAAAATATTAACCCTTTGCAAAACATTTCTTCCGACTTAAAATATTGCCATTTTTTTATGAGATTTTAAATTTGGTGGATATGAAATTGCTATTATACCTTATGAAATACTTAAATGTTCAGTAATTAATTAGATACCTACATATCTAATAATGTAAACAATATTCTCAATAATGGTACAGCAATTTTTGGTACTTTGGGGTTTATCCCATCGACCTCTCCCGCCATCATAATGAAAAGCAAGTTCCAAAATAAATAATATAATAATAATAATTTAATAATGATATAATATAATAATCATTATTATATTACATTATTATAATAATATAATAATAATATAGTAATAATTTCGTGTTTGGCGAAAATGGTCGACGGGATAATCCCAAAGTACCCTAATTTTTAATGGCGCCTCATAGTCGCCACTCGAGTGCTAAGGGTTAATCTCGAGATTTTTTAATACATCCAAGGATTGTGCCAATCGGTGAAATAATAATTTGCGAAAAATAGACCGTATCAAATTTGAGAAGTTTATATTCTTGTAAGTTGATTTTCTTGATTGTACTACATCATTACAATACACATCTTCTTATATATTATTATATTATATCACTGGGGGCACCGCCCCTGCTCGCTTTGCTCGCCAATCCCCGCAGCGCCACGCTCTCGCTCTCTCTCTCGCTCTTCCTCTCGCTCTTTCTCGCCCTTTCACTCGCTCTGTCTCTCTCTCTCGCTCACTCTCTTGCTCTCTCTTTCTCGTTCTCTTTCGTGCCGTCTCTCTCTCTCTCTCTCTCTCTCTCTCTCTCTCTCTCTCTCTCTCTCTCTCTCTCTCACTCACTCTCTCTCCCTCTCTGAAAAATACTGTCACGTCGCTCAATTTTCGGTTCCCCTTCAGAAGGCAACCCGCTCGGCGTTTTTGCGTGACACAAATTACAAAACTATTTTATCTAATAGATAGATATTATATTATGTCAACATATTATACATGGTTGAATTTGTCTTTTCATTAGCTATGATGTTGCCCTAATTAAAATACGTTGTTCTATTTATAAAAAACGCCGATGACCTTGAAATATCGGAAAATATGATTTACAGAGAAAATCTTCTCTATCACAATAATTGCCCCACTGAACCAAACATTTTCTTCCTGAATCATTTTTTCATATTACTAAAAACAACGGAGATATTTTCTGCGGGACTCTTAGGTGCCTTACCCGGTATAGCGGGTGTCCCAAAAAGAGCGAAAAAATTTTTATTTGGCGCCATTTCTGCTGTTATTTTGAGAGTCAAACCATTATCACAGTTCGACGGTAGACAGTCTGCCATTATTAAAAGTGGATCGCTATTAGACACAACCAAAATGGTGAAAATCTAACGCATTCGAGTACCGCAGAACCCCATCTCTGCATTATCGAGAAAAGAGAAACCGCATCCCGTACTTTTGCATTCCTGGAAATGAGTCTACCCCCTTATCGCCTTTGGATTTGTTTCTCTGGGGTTTTTTGAAGTTAGAAGTTTATGTGAACAAGCCCACGGCCACTCAATCCTTGAAGGAGGAGATCAAACGCTGTAACCATGAGATTCAGCCACAATTATGTCAAAATGTGATTGAAAATTTCGTCACAAGAAACTTTACCAGTTGTGTTGTTCCATACATAATGTCTACTGATGATTAAATCAAAATTTCGGTAGTAAATCAATAAAACTATATTTAATTTGGAATTTCAATATTCTGCTCTTGTTGGGACACTCTTTACATAGACACGCGTTGTATTAGAATTCTGTTACGCCGATACCGGCTCGATAAGGAATTCTTTTCCGTGGCCCGCGCTGGTCGATGTAAACGAGCGATTGAGAACCAGTCGCATGGTTCATGCTTTCGGCCGAATATTCGGAGGAATAGCATAGATGGAGACAAGCTCTAAATCTCAGCCATGCTGCCATACCTAAGAGTCCATTCTTTGGTACGTATCGTGGGCTCGGAATGATCTCTGATGTCGGGAGAGTGACTTCTACTGCGCGAGATCCGATCGCTATGACGCGACCCAAATAACGATATAGAAACAACCAACCGAGTCAGCCTGGGTGCTCTGGAAGGAGGCGATTGATTGGTGACTCATCGTTTGGTGCCTAATCGTTCGAAATTCACAAAGAGCCCGTTCAGACGCGGCGAAACCCACGCGATTTTTGTTTTCGATTGTTCGACCGCGCGGACACGTGTGAACGAATACGAAGACGCTAATGTAAATAAGATCCGTGCGATCAAAAACGTATGATTTCCGCTGTGTCTGAACGGAATCAAAAACGTGAAGAAACAATCGACGGTGGCGGTAGGATACGCTTGCGTGGGCTGAGCAACACAGAGTATAATATTTCGATCATTTAACATTTAACCTTTAACCCTAGCACTTCCAAGCTCCGATCCGTCACGCAGACTCCCCGGGGGAGGGTGGCTCCTCGAGCCCATACTCTTCTTTACTCATTTCTCCTAGGAAAAAATTACTGAAAACAAAAGTTGGTAATATTTAAATGTGTGATACTTCATGAACATTCTATATTGTATTTATTGTTACATGTATATGTATGTATACAATAGAATAATATAAAATAACGTATAAGATAACGAATAAGATTATGAGTTGATGCGTCAATTATTCGAGAGATGCTTCGCCAGGTGATCATGTCCACCTCCACGCAAAGATATCCACGTACAATCGGAAAGACCCAGCAAAACAATATTTGCAATGAGCGACACTCTGATTGATCGAACGAGTCTGCAAGATGTGTCACGGGTGATTGGTCGAAGAAATTATACCACTGCTCACAGCCGAGTCCTCCCTTCATAGAGGCAAACACGTACAGCCAGAAATGACGGCAGAGCACATTAATGTAAGCTGAAAATTGTGCTGCGACAATGTGAGAGATGGAACAATCTCCTGGATTCGATTCTGCTTGGTTTCGTGACGCGAATTTATTGGGATGGCAATGACTTTGAATAACTACGACGTTGTCCGTTCGGCGATGTTCGCTGGTTATATCTGTATATCTCGAACACCTGTGCACGCATTGTGCAATTTACAATCTAACAATGTACGGAATTGTCTAGAAGTCGTGACTGGGTCTGTGCTACGATCGAGTGGGAAACTTTCATTTTCGAGTTATTTATTGGCATGAATATTTATTGGTTCTATGAATTCGTTACGGACTTGGATACGGCTGAAAATTAAGTGTCTCGTTTCGAAACGGAAAAACAGACCAGCCATACCGTGGTAAAACAGGTTTTTCTTTGTAATAATTAGACTTAGTCTGCATCGATTGCATAAAATAGAAACCAAATTGCATGTTATTTCTTTCCTTGATGATTTTAATAGAGGAGAAATCATATTGACATCTTCAATTTTCAAAATTTTCCGATAGTTTTGTATTTCATGTACTCAATTTTGCTATAAATGCATAAAGATCCGCAGTCTAGTTTCTAGATTCTTATACTTATAAGTAGACTGTGGATTTTATACATTTATGACAAAAATGGATACGTACAATTTATAGCAGTGGACATGTAATAAATATTTAAGGACATCAATGTGTTAGTTCCAGCTTCATAGGATAATTAAAAGAAAAATGCAATTTTTATGTGGCTCCTGAGTCCTGCAATGAAAGCAAACATTTTTTATTTTGCGTAAAGATCCGCAGTCTACTTATATGTATATAAAAGAATTTAGAATCTTTCAATTGCTTGAAGAAGTTAATTTGTAATATTTTAAATGTGATTTTTGTTAGGTGAAGGTTTCTATTATTCTTCTACGTATAATACATAGCTTTGGCACAAATACTATTTAAAACGTAAGGAGCCCAGGATGTATCCTCTCAAACGCTAATATTATTAAAACATATAATATTTATTTTACTTATTGTTCCATAGGTGGAACGTAACTAGAAATAATGACAATAAATAAAGTTTTGAACTCGTGAAAAATCTATTCAGGAATGAAATAAATTTTTATTTACCTCCTGCTGCCCACAATCGTTGTAAAACGTGTTTAGTTTGCATGAAGATCCGCAGTCTAATTATGATGAAAGCAACAAAACATTCATTAAAGGGTTCCCCTAGTGTCGGACTCGAGGATTTTCTTAAATAAATAAGAAAAATTATAATGTTTTAGTCTTTTCATCCCACATTATTTATAAGTTAACAATGCCAGAAATTCAAATAAAGGAACAAAGTAATCAACATTATAGTAACAGTTAACTGAAATAAACTTTGAACTTTGGTATATGATTTTGAGAGAACTAACACTAATCGTTTCACGAAATGACCTGATGTTTTGTAAGCAATGTTTACTAAGTGATGTGCAAACAAGATATTCAAGGAAAAGTTTTAAAAAATGCTTGTTTTATTTTTGCATGTGTTTCGTAGCGTTTTTGTGGTGGACACTGAGTGTAGCGCGGACGAATTCCACTCAAGGTTGTAAGGCTTGATCGCGGACGCGTCCACTCGCGAATGCCCTCGCACGCTAGCTGCTACCCGCCAAATTAATATTGGGTAGCCGGTTCAATGGTTACGTGATCGCAAAAGACAATGATTAGGCTGATTATAATGAAGACGTTAAAGAGCGTTTCGTCCCGGACCTGCTAGTGGACTCGTCAGTAAGGCAATTCTAGCAGGTCCTGCCTTATACGCTAGCGCACGCGAGAGAAATTGAATGTTTGACGTGGAATGTGGCGCGGTTGTCCTGATCGTTGGACACTGATGTACCGCGATGTAAAGTCTGACGACTTGTGCTGTGTGATCGACAAGACAACGGCCGGTGCGTTGTACTTGTCTGCCCGAGGATTGAAATGATGATACTTGTCCGAAAGCCAAAAGAGAACTAGTGGAATTCGAATTCCTGTTCTAACGCGATGAGGACAAACATGTACTGATTGGTTCCTGCCGAAAGTTGCATTTACCAATCAGCACGCTTTAACTGTTTGGACCTCCTTCTCATAGTTCTGACGGAACCTTGAGAAGGAGGTGCGACGAGTCTCGGTAATCTGGGACTGGCCTTGACGGTCGCGGGTGGTCGTTTCGAAGGGACAACATTTATAGCACCTTGTTCTTTACGATATACAAAACTAGACATCTGGCGAATGTCTCGAATGGTCGCCGAAAGACCCTAATTGACTTAATCTTCGAGGTAGATTTTCAGTCACGAACGGATCATAAATATTGTTCGAGGGGAACCGCGTGTCCTGTTCCTGCGCGACGGAACAGCATGTAACCTGATTAATTGATATTTTTGGAATACCTCTTTTGCGCATCATTTAGTAAACCAATGCTTCTAATTGCTTACAAACAAACAGATCGTTTGGTACAATTCTAAAAAAGTTATTCTGTTTTAAAGGGCGTACGAATACTTACGACTTTTATGTCTAATGTTAACGAGATTCGAGTGTCAAGTGAAATATTTCTTATTACAGTATAAACTGTATATTGATAGAATTTATCACATGCGGTATGGTTTTTGACATGTTGGCTGGCAAGTTACCACGTGTACACAACATGCCCTACGCTAGGTGTCAAATTCGCCGTACTTCGAGGCTTTTACAGTGGGTTTTCCTCAGAACAGCGGACAACCGTATGCCCGTGGTCAGCATTCGATACTCCACCTAATCCCTCGGTCTTTTACACGAAACGACACGGTACAAAATACGATACGGAACGTGATACGCTGCAGGAAATGGACGCCATGCACCTCATAGGTACCAATAGGAATTCTCGACACGAAATACAAAATCTAAACTCACTAATTGAAGACTATGAAGACCACGGGATCATTCAGAAGATGGCGAAAGACGATCGTTCAGCAATGCAATATTAATTAAAAGATATAGAAAACGAGGACTTCAATTAGCAGCAGCAATCACATTGAACAGTTGAATTAGTGGCTGGAGCAACGCTGGATGTGATATTTCCTTAAGGTCTATTAGCTGTTATTGTTCTCCCATCAAATCCTGCACTCCTGTCAAATTTTCACTTTGTATCATTCAATGTTGTTCCAGCCAACAATTTAATAATTAAACTAGAGGGCTATTGTTGCTCGCTCGCTTCGCTCGCTCGCGAGTAGGGTTGTTTTTGCTCGCTCGCTTCGCGAGCTCGCGGGTAGACTGCTCTTGCGAGAGGGTTAGTGATACGCATGGCTAGTAGGGCCTACTGATATTAATGTTTTTTATTTGGTGTGTGACTCTCCAAGAGTCACACAAAGAACTTCCCGATTCGTTACTCCTTCGCCAACATCGCTAACATCGTTTTTTTTTGTACTTTCATCGATATTCTCCCAAAATGTATTCTTGGGAGTAGAGATGATAAATTCACTGTTGCATTGGAATAACTTTCGATTATTCCAAGCGGTAACATTAGCATCAGTTAAAAAAAAAATTTTTTTTTAATCTAAAAAAAAAATTTTTTTTAAATCTAAAAAAATTTTTAAAAATTTTTTTGTAATGTAATTGCGTTTGGTTCTTTGGTGGAAAATGTTCGTCCTCCCTTATAAATTGCATTGTAGAATCAACTCTTTTCGAAAAAAAACTAAAAATCTAAAAAACTACTTGACCAATATGGACCAAAATCTAATCAGCTCTAAGTTACGACGGGGCACATCGATTGCATCATTCATCATCCTGATCGCGTTGTTACTTTTTCTGAAAACGTTAACGAAAAATTTGATTACATAGAAACGGCCATACGCACACACACACACACACACACACACACACACACACACACACACACACACACACGAACATTTTGCTGAAAATAGTCTAAAATGACTGCAATGACCATGAAACGTGAAGATCTGCTAAAAAATCGATTTTCGATTTTCGGGGTAATTACAATAACTTCCCTATAAAATCGGGAAGTTAATTAACCATAACAAACAACGTTGGATGATACCAAGTGCAAATTTTACAGGAGTGCAGGATTTGATGGGAGAACACTAGGGATTGCGGATACCCGAGCCTCGGGTCGAGTCGGACAATGATCGAGTTGGGTTGGGTCGGGATCCCGAATGTATACAATGTTCGGGTACCCGCGATTTCGGGTACCCGAAGTGATAATCGGGTCGGGTTGAGTTGGGGTCCTTTTTTTTTTCTTCCCATAAGGGTTTTATTTTCCCTTACTCTCCTCGGGATGCTGGTGGGGACCGTTTCTTTCATTCGCCCACCAGCATCTATCCGAGAACAGCCACTCATGTTCTTGGCTGTACGAGTTGGGGTCCCGAAAGTTTGCTATATTCGGATACCCGAAGTTAAAGTTGTATTTATATAATTATAATGCCGTTTTACGATTTTTCAGTTCAATCTTTTATTTTCACTGGCAGGTTCAGAATGATTTTTGTATTTTTAGTGTAATCGGTTATCAAACTTCGGTTTTAAGTAAGACATCGTAATGTGCACAGAGTTATTTATCGCTGATTTGATCGCAGATTTGCCCCAACTTTAACTTTGAGTACCCGAATATTGCAAACTTTCGGGACCCCGACTCGACTCGACTCGATTACCATTCCTAGTACCCCGAACTTTATAAACTTTCGGGATCCCGACTCGATCCCGAACAAATTTCCCGACCCGACCCGAACCCGAAATGTCGGGTAAAAGCTAATAAACCTTAAGAAAATTTCCAGCCACCAATTCAGTTGATGAATACACGCCGGTCTGTCAACATGACCCCCTTATACCTCCCACAAACGTTTGCGTTAAAAGAGACAGTTACTCACAAAATAGAGCATACACAAGCTACACAAGTTTTACTGTTGGATCAACAAAGAAGAAATAATGTTTTCGCATGTGAAATGTCTTTATACACAATCTGTAATCCAGACAAATAATTAACCATTAGAAATAACTTAAACAATGCATTTTATATCGCTGTATAAAGAAAAACTATGGTTTCAAATACTCGTTTTACGATGAAAGTGTTTCAAATTGTTCTACCTGTGTCATCTTTGATTATCTTCTCGTTGCTGTGTTACGTTTGACCACCATTTATTATTGTTTATTAGCAAAACTACACGATGACTGCAAAAAAGGTAGAAACAAATATTTCTACGCAATAAAGTTGTTTTGTGAAGGGAAACCTCTGAGAAAAATTGGAAAAATAATAGTTGTGTTATATTTGATATTTTTCGGAACCACTGAATACATACAAATACATCCGGATTCCAGATTGAAGACTACACAATTTTTTTTTTAAATGTACATTTATATACCTCCGGTTTTGTGGTTTGTTTCCATCACTTCAACATGGACGACAGTTAGCAAAAAATACGTGCCGAGTATTTTTTCGAGAACTGTTTCCTATGTAAATCTCATTTGAATCGATCCGGATTGGACATGCTTTGTAAGTTGCGAAAAAACGAATCCCGAAACATTCTCGAAAAAGAAAGTACACCTGAATGTACATATTACATTCACAGATGGAAGTCAATCTGATAATAGTGCCGCAATCTGAAACAATCACGAATGTATGTAGCATATATAGGTGCGGCAGAGTTTCAGTACATACATTGTGAATTCGATAAAGCAGGACACCTAAATATCTCCGTTACTTTTCGTTGTACAAAAAAACTTCGTAGGACAAAGTTACATTGTTTGAAGGGCCACATATAACGGTGTAAGGGAAAAAAAATTTCAAGGTCATTTTTATGAGATTTCAAGGTTATTGATATTTTTTTAAATAGAATGAGGTATTTTTTAATACATCAATCGATGCAGCTGGACATTCGTTATAAAAAAGTACTAACCTATGTATGTCGAAAAGTTAGTAGTTCACGAGATATTTCGATTTAAATAACTCTAAAATACCATTACTGTCGTGCTAAGATGTTGCACAAGTAAGTAAACACTAACGTCTTAGTACGACAGTAATGGTATTTTAGAGTTACTTAAATTGAAATATCTCCTGAACTCCTAACTTTTCGACATACATAGGTTAATACTTTTTTATAACGAATACCCAGCTGCATCGATTCATGTATTAAAAAATACCTCATTCCATTTAAAAAAACATCAATAACCTTGAAATCTCATAAAAATGACCTTGAAATTTTTTTCCCTTACGCCGTTATATGTGGCCTTTCAAACAGTGTAACTTTGTCCTACGAAGTTTTTTTGTACAACGAAAAGTAACGGAGATATTTAGGTGTCCTGCTTTATCGAATTCACCCTGTATAGTCATGAATCTACGTATACCATCGTATGAACTTATAGGACATGATACTATATGCAATATGTTCTTGATACGTCTCACACGATATATTCGTTGTTTAATAAAATAATACAATATACAGAGTGCTTGTTATCTGATGGTACAAACGAAAAGATAATTGCAAACAAAAATAAGTCGAAAATGTGGAATAAAATTGTTTTATACGAGTAGACAGCGGATTGTATGCATTTATAACAAAAATGAGTAGCTGTAATTTAAAACAGTAAAAACGTTATTATTATTATTATTATTTACTTAATGCTTTAATACTAAACCTACCACTGCCGGTCAAATGATCGGTTTTATACTTTTCGTTTCACAATTATTGAAATTATGAAGTTGCTAACATTGAAATTGATTCGATCAATTTCTTTACCCAAGCACATATTGTTATAAAAATTGCACAGAACCTAAGTAAATACAGTCTTGTCATTTTTGTAACTAAAATCATTTTAATCACTTTTTAGGGCCCGGTAGGTTTAACATAACTTAACTTAAAACTAGTTTAAATAGCTTCTACTTGATTACACTACATAAATGAAATTCAATTTTAATTGCACATCGCTTAATAACAGGCCTTTAATATCTGGGCCACATAGGAAGCATTTTATACAAATCGGGAGACAGAACTTGTGTCGCAAAAGAGCTGATAGAAACGTATCGCGTTCATCTTCCTATTTTGGACATTGCCAAATGATGTGATCTAGATCTTAGCCTACGCTCATTAAACCATGGTTTACCATCATCTTTATGGAAAAATCGGGGTAAACTTTACTTTACCGGACTCAAAATTAGTACCTTCCTCCTACGAATTATGATGTATTTGGTATGTAATCCAGTTGATTTGTACCCGGCGCGGATGCAGATCGAAGTTTCGATCCTCTAGGATCAATAGTTGAGGTGCTATGGTCGCTTAAATTTGAGCATTTTTGACAGGTAACGGCGCCGCCATATTGGTTTGTAGTGACGACCGCGAGCCGCTTTTCTTGCCCCCCCCCCTCGACCTAATCCTAATCAACTCAGTAAACGGCATGCGACCGTCACTACAAATCAATATGGCGGCGCCCTTACCTGTCAAAAACACTGAAAAATGCTCAACTTTAAGCGACCATAGCTCCTCAACTATTGATCCTAGTGGTTCGAAACTTCGATCTGCATCCGCGCCAAGTACAAATCTACTGAATTACGTACCAAATACATCATAATTCGTAGGAGAAAGAAACTAATTTTGAGTCCGGTAAAATAAAGAGCAGCCAAAAATCGGATGTACTCTTTACCCTTAAATATATCTTGCTCTTTGATTAAGTTTTTTTTTTATTGAGAGCTTAAGTGTAACTCCACATAGGGGGTTATAAAGCTATAAATTAGGATTAACATAAGATCTGATATACATTTGGGTGATATGACATGTTACAGTTATACATTAGTAGTGTAGGTACAGCTGAATATAACGCATTAAGTACGTAACTTTAAATCTTTAAATTACATTCCTTGAAAAAATTTAAAAGAAGATGACATGCCTGAATATTCGGTTCATATAGATCATCACAAAAACCAAAATTTTTGAAGTTTGGAACATTAAAGAGGAAGATATTATTGAAAATTTGCTTGACAGCATGCAACGACGTTTGCAAGCCGTAATAAGTGCTCACGGTGGTCCGACAAAATATTAAAACATTGTAATTTGTTTAAAATGTATACTGTTATTTAGTTCGAATACTTTTGCGGCATTCATTTAGCCGATGTTGCTAAGAAATGTTTTATAAGTATTGTTTATGTTATTAGAGAGTCTTCACATTTAACATGTATAATCATGATACTTATATGTTACCATAGAAATAAGAAAATATATAAAATAAACTTTTTAAAAACCACGCTTATATTAACACATTATCGACCTGTGATTATTGCATAATTTTGAAAAATCTATGGTTCATGGCTAAATACTTCTTAATGGAACCTTTAACAGTGACAGCAATTTCCATTGTGAACAAACAAGTCAACCTTAATAACATTATCCAATATACTTTCATTTAAGATTGTAATGTAAATTAAAATTTCTATGTTTTCTTTCGGTACAGCACAATTATTGAAAATCCTATTAATATGCTTTCGGTAGGTTAAGTGTTAAAATGCTCTAAAAAGGAGAAAATTATTTTTTTAGACATTAGAGACTATAAATAAAAGCGGGGAGCGCTAAACTATATTGACGTAATCTTCGTGGGCGGTCAACGCTTTTATTAATGATCACTAATGGCTAAAAAAATTGTTTTCTCCTTTTTAGTGCATTTTAATATAAGCGTGGTTTTTAAAAAGTATTTTTATATATATTTTTCTATTCTCTACTTTTTAGTCTTTTTTAAATAGAACGCAAGATATAGTAATACTGGTATGAAATAGTAAGATATAGAGAAGCGCAAGTTATGGAAATACGCGAGATAGAATGAGGGGATGACTCCGAAATTGAGAAAATGGAGTCCGAAATTGTCTGAAATGGAACTGAATGAACGGAACGCCACACTGACTGAGCTCCTTCGTTGCGACATGGGTCAGTGTAGTGGGGATGAGTCGGAGTGGGAACGCGTAGTGGAGTAGGGAGTGCTGGCGCGCGGAGTAGGAATCGCTGAACGCGATGACATACTACCGAGCGTCGCGCGACAACACGTGACGGTTAATATTAGAATTTTTTTTCTCCTGAACGCGCAGTTGTTTTTTTTAAATTTGTTTTTTAATATTGCATTGTCGTCCAGTTCTGGAAATGGTTTAAAATTCGATTACAAGATTAGATGCATACAACAACAACAACGACAACTCGGCAAGCTAATACAAGCGTGGTAAAAACGTTTTGTAATTCGTAATATGATTCATACTTTTTAAGCGTGAAACTTTCCATTTCAGAGCGTTCGAATACTTTCATGACTCACTGTATATGGATTTGTTGTTGCGAGACAATACCTGGAGAAGTGAAATGAAAAATTGTGATGGATTTACTTCAGGAAAGTGCAGAATATTGAGTATATTACGGTTCAACTGTTGAATGAACGGTCAAATAAAAACGGTCTCTAAAAATATATTTCATGTTGTTTCCGAACGTCGAAATTTTTAAAAATATAACGGTTTATGATTTCGGCTTAGTACTATCTACGCAGTATAAACCACATTCGATATTTTCGAAGTTATATGTTGAAAAGTGCGAGTTTTTATACTCTTCTCGTGCAAATATTCATATATTAAGCGGCTACGAAAATAGCTATATAATATGTAAATATCATGTATGAAATAATGGATAATTAACGTTCACGGTTCCATTTCGAAATGTTAAAAAATGCATGACATTCAGAGGGTAAGAAAGTTTCAAAGCAGCACATGCATTTAGAAGAAGCAACCACCTAAACGAGCATGCAAAAAGGGCGTCATGTGCGCACTGACTTTCGAGGTGCTTTTAAAGTGTCCTCCTTTTATAACCCATGGTAACCACCAGCGTTATACGTGCTCCGTTAAACCGTAATGTGGCACATAGCGAATTTTCCCGTCTTGTTCGACGAAACATCGTATCTCGTTACGTGGAAACGTGCCTGTAGATCGGGCTGCCGCGCGTCCTTCCCGGTCGTAATCCTCTCTCCCTTTTCTGGTTATATCTAAACTCATATCGAAGCATTGCTTCCTGGGTTATTGAACCTTTCATGCATTCACGACCAAGTGATATGTTTCCGTCTAAGAAAAACCGGAGATTACGGCTGCCACGGATTATCAGACATTCTTACACGAATACTCACAGGTTTGGACTCAATTCCCACTCACTGCGTTGTAAGCAGAGGTTGGCATTATTTAGAGAAATAGATATTGCAAAGACTATTTAATATTTTAGCAAATACTATTTTAACCCTTTGCACTCCAAACTATTTTAATTCGAAAATTAAACATTTCTTTCCATTTAGGATATTTCCATTCCCTATGATTTTGAAATTTTATGTATATGAAATTGGTATAATACTTCATAAATGTATAATACCTCATAAACCTAAATGTTTAATAGATATATTTAAAAATCTAAACAATATTTTGAATAATGTTACAGCAATTTTTAGTGGCGCCTCAGGGTCGTATAATATAAAATGTCCGATTTTCAGCAGTGACTTTAAACAAACCCAATTTTGTACCCAATGTATTCTATCTAAAAATCTCAAGTTTCTTGATTGTCTTACGGTATGTATAAGATATAAGATATTTACAAGATTGTTATTTTGATTTTGTAGTTCTTTTTTACCATCAACAACTTGTAAGTTAATTAATCACCACATTTTGACCAAAAATCACATAATGCTTTCGTCAATAAGTTATTTTTCCAGACATATAAAAAGAATACACGACTGTCGCGTTGGTTGACGTTGGAATAAACTGTATTTAAAAGTAAAATTATACATCTAAATTTAAATTGAACATAGGATAGTAACACCAGACGTACCGAGCTATAAAAGAAATATTTTAAAAACGAAATACTATTTTAAAAAATTAAAATATATTAAATTAAAATAAATAGGATCATTTACTATTCACTATTTAAAATACTATTTTACACACCTATGATTGTAAGTGCTAACCACGTGGCGTCGTGTAGGTCACATATAGCAATTTTTTTTATCAAACTTGAAAATTGATTTCTACTTTCTTCAGAATCTATCGTTCATTTCATTCTAAATTTTTTTATATCGAAAATGATATTTTCACAGACAAACGTTTATTTGAAAAAATTATTTCGTTTCTGAAACTGCCATAGATTTAACGATTAAAGCTTTCTCTTTACAACGACACCGTAAAAATTGATGCACGATTTGTTTTTTAGTCGTTTAATCGAGCATTGAATGAGAGCTGTGCTCCAACTAGTATAGGTTGCACTCGACCCTTGCATACGATCGGATTTGCTCTTCATTTTTGTTCTATAAAACAGCGAGAGAAAATCGTACATCAATTTTGAAGAAGTCGTTGTAAAGAGGAGGCATCACTATCTAAATCTATGGCAATTTCATTTACGAGAAAAGTTTTCGAAAATTGTTGAAGACATTTGAATTTGCAGCATATATTTTTAGGAAAACTGGGTTTTCAGTTTTCCACCTGCTACGTCATGTGAAAATATCTTATTGTTAGAGGAAAATGAACACAATTTAAATATCGACAATTTTTTGAATATCGAAAATATTTTGTTTAACACTAACCGTACCACGACCGGTTTCATATTTTTTATTTTTAACTTCCCGATTTTATAGGGAAGTTATTGTAATTACCCCGAAAATCGAAAATCGATTTTTTAGCAGATCTTCACGTTTCATGGTCATTGCAACAGTCATTGTCAACAGTCATTTTAGACTGTTTTCAGCAAAATGTTCGTGTGTGTGTGTGTGTGTGTGTGTGCGCGCGTGCGCGCGCGCGCGTTGGCCGTTTCTATGTAATCAAATTTTTCGTTAACGTTTTCAGAAAAAGTAACAACGCGATCAGGATGATGAATGATGCAATCGATGTGCCCCGCTGTAACTTAGAGCTGATTAGATTTTGGTCCATATTGGTCAAGTAGTTTTTTAGTTTTTTTAGTTTTTTTTCGAAAAGAGTTGATTATACAATGCAATTTATAAGGGAGGACGAAAATTTTCCACCAAAGAACCAAACGCAATTACATTACAAAAAAATTTTTTTTAATTTTTTTTTAACTGATGCTAATGTTACCGCTTGGAATAATCGAAAGTTATTCCAATGCAACAGTGAATTTATCATCTCTACTCCCAAGAATACATTTTGGGAGAATATCGATGAAAGTACAAAAAAAAAAACGATGTTAGCGATGTTGGCGAAGGAGTAACGAATCGGGAAGTTCTTTGTGTGACTCTTGGAGAGTCACACACCAAATAAAAAACATTAATATCAGTAGGCCCTACTAGCCATGCGTATCACTAACCCTCTCGCAAGAGCAGTCCTACCCGCGAGCTCGCGAAGCGAGCGAGCAAAAACAACCCTACTCGCGAGCGAGCGAAGCGAGCGAGCAACAATAGCCCTCTAGTTCAATTATTGAAATTATAAAGACGTTTCGATTCGAAATTATTACATAAATGTATTTATTCAAGCACGTATTGTTATCAAAATTGTGAGAAATCTAAATAAGTTCAGTCTTGTAATTTTTACAAAACAATGTACATCAGTCACCTTTTGTACTCTGTTAGTGTTAGTGTTAAATACCTTTCGAATGCACTATTGACGCTCGCGATGTTTACCATGTGTACCACACAACTTGGTGATAAACACTCACCCAACTCTTAATGGGGTTGAAGCGTCTTTTTAGGAAAAATGGGTATCCGGTTTTCCACCTGCTACATCGTGTGAAAATCTCTTGGAAGAAAATGAACACTGTTTCGCGAAAGTAAAGGCTTCAAGCTTTAAAACGAGACTAGGTTTGTGATTGTACTATTTGTTTCTACGAAATAATCACAATTTAAATATCGACAACTTTTTGAAAATCGAAAATACTGTGTTTAAATACTTTTTGAATGCACTATTGACGTTCGCGATGTTTGGCGTAGGTCGTTACCACACAACTTGGTGGTGAACACCCACCTAACTGTTAATGGGGTTGAAGCGTCTTTGTTTAAGGCGACCTGCAAGAGTGTCGGACTACAGAGAGCACACGTTCGGCGGGCCCGTTAATTCTTGTGTCGCTTCGCAAGGTTTATGACACGTAAACTGCTAGAGAGCTTACGGCTAGAACGCGTTTGTCAAGTGTGTATAGTAGTAAAACTACATTTAGGTTTCGCCTGCAGTGGCTATTTGATAGATAGCTGAAGAAATCCGCTTGTTTGCATTAATCTCGAGAATGTAGATTCCAGATATCCTTTTTACAAGCCTGTTCACAATAAATCTTCGTGTTTTGTAATGAAATTGTACACTGACCCATATGCTACTAATTGTATTAGTAAGTGCAAAAAATTAAAACTGCGGGCTACTCTAAAAATCGTTTTTCTATATTTTTCATCGCATTTTTGATATTACAGTTTTAATATTCGAGCACAATTCAGCACATCTGTTGAAATTATGTAATTCTGAAAGTGGGGAACTTACTTCTAGGAGGTCAATTAGTACAATAGCTACTTCATAAATGTTCACATTTGGAGCAGATCATTTGGGTCAATGACTATGACAAGCGTGCTCTCCCCGCGTGACAGCAGTTACTATCTGATAGCAATTACTATTACACTATTGAAGTAATAATAAACATTTCATGAAATATTAGCCACTTACACTTACAATCCATATATCTATATATACAGGGTGGGGCACCTAAAACAGGCCACCTGAATAATTCGCTTGCTTTTGAAGATAGAAAAAAATGCATCAGACCAAACTTACTTGATATCGGGCACTCGTAATCTGATGTCATTAATTTTTTTATAGATAGAGACGTCAAGAAGATACGAAGATCAACTCTGTTTTTTTAAATGGAATGTGGTATTTTTTAATACATGAATTGATGCAGCTGGATATTCGTTATAAAAAAGTACTAACCTATGTATATCGAAAAGTTAGTGGTTCAGGAGATATTTCAATTTAAATAATGCTAAAACACCATTACTATGGTACTAAGACGTTACACAAGTAAGTAAACACTAACGTCTTAGTACGACAGTAACGGTATTTTAGAGTTATTTAAATTGAAATATCTCCTGAACTACTAACTTTTCGACATACATAGTAGTACTTTTTTATAACGAATATCCAGCTGCATCGATTCATGAATTAAAAAATACCACATTCCATTTAAAAAAACAGAGTTGACCTTCATATCTCCTTGACGTCTCCACCTATAAAAAATGTAATGACATCAGATTACGAGCGCCTCGATATCAAGTAAGTTTCATCTGATGCATTTTTTTCTATCTTCAAAAGCAAGCGAGTTATTCAGGTGGCCTATTGTTAGGTGCCCCACCCTGTATATATCAATGATGTATGGATTTTATATATGTATATGTATCACTATTTTGTAATCATTCTACCATTCTATTAACACCACTCTATGAGCAATTTCCACACATTAAGCAAATGTTCTCTTGAGTATGACCTAACAACTTTCTGTTTTGCCCTTGTTAGATGCTGGGAATCTTGATTGCAATCTAAACTAGCAAGACCGTAGGGTAAGTAACATTCACCGATTCCAATTTGCTTGCACTCTTCACACTATGTTACGTGAGACAAAATTAAAAATTGAAAAAGCCTTCGGTAGTAAAAGCCGAAAGCTGAACATTGTAAATAGTTTGGTAGGGTTACCACAACAAGTACTTTTATGAAAATTTAAAGTTTAAAGCGTTTTTGAAGTTAAGATATGTATAAGATTAAATTTTAAAGTTATGTCTACCCTAACCTGTTAGGGTGCTTTTGACTTTTTGAATAATCCTATACAGGGTGAATTCGATAAAGCAGGACACCTAAATATCTCCGTTACTTTTCGTTGTACAAAAAAACTTCGTAGGACAAAGTTACACTGTTTGAAGAGCCACATATAACGGTGTAAGGAAAAAAAAATTTCAAGGTCATTTTTATGAGATTTCAAGGTTATCGGTGTTTTTTAAATGGAATGAGGTATTTTTTAATACATCAATCGATGCAGCTGGGCATTCGTTAGAAAAAAGTACTAACCTAATATGTCAAAAAGTTAGTAGTTCACGAGATATTTCAATTTAAATAACTCTAAAATATCATTACTGTCGTACTAAGACGTTAGTGTTTACTTACTTGTGTAACATCTTATCACGACAGTAATGGTATTTTGGAGTTATTTAAATTGAAATATCTCCTGAACTACTAACTTTTCGACATACATAGGTTAGTACTTTTTTATAAAGAATGTCCAGCTGCATCGATTGATGTATTAAAAAATACCTCGTTCCATTTAAAAAGTCATCGATAACCTTGAAATCTCATAAAAATGACCTTGAAATTTGTTTTCCCTTACACCGTTATATGTGGCCCTTCAAACAGTGTAACTTTGTCCTACGAAGTTTTTTTGTACCACGAAAAGTAACGGAGATATTTAGGTGTCCTGCTTTATCGAATTCACCCTGTATACACAATGCTTAAACGTAGTTACCATATGTTCTATTTATTATACTACAATATTTACCGTAAAGGCCAAATTAAAAATTTTAGTTATTGCATAATTACACGTATCTCGTAGTGTTTAAACACACACTTAAGGTATATTTTAGTGTGCAAATATTTAGCACCATTCGCTGTAGAACACAATTCAAATCAATCGAAATTAATTATTCTTCAAAAAATGAATTTGGTTGTTGAAATAAAATACTTTAACGGTAAAAGAATAGTTAAAAATCTATGAGTGCAAGATCAGAAGTTTTTGAGTTTCTTATTAATAGATAAACTGAGATAATAAAACTAGTTTTTTTTTCTTGTTAGGAAAAGTGGAGATAATCTTCAGAAAAATGTGGCAATTTTAAATGTGAAAACAGAATTTTATATGAACCAACTTAATACAAATCTGAGCCATTCGCCATGTTTTTCGTTTTCTGACGCTTTACGTCGTACATTATACTTTTTAAGAGCCTCTTCAGATCAAATCCGCTTTACAAACTTCACTCACGCGCAACTACTTCCCTTTAGGTCTTTCATCGCTGATGAAACGTGTCTAATCTATTTATACATATGTGCCCATAATTGTGAAAGTAGTCTAGGTCAAAATGATTAAAAATCTGTTTATCAGTTATTTCACATCACATTATTTTAAACTAAATTAATTCAATGCAATTTTTACAATATTTTCGAAATTGAACCGTTAGATAGTGATTGTTATTTCAACATTATATGGAATTCATTTAGTGTTAATATCCTTTTCCTTTAAATATCTCGAAACAAGAAATACAATATGACTAGACCACTTTCATAATTATGGGATTGACACCAGAGTTGGGCATTAATCGATTAAAATTTTTATCAAGATTGATTGATTACTGTGTACGATTAAAAAAGGTAATAATTGAAAATTCATGGATTCAATCCATTGATGAAGTTAATCGTCAATCGTTGATTGAAAAAAGAAATCATCGAAAAATCGGAGACTGATTCAATCGATTGATGAAGTTAATCGTTAATCGTTGATTAAAAAGAGAAATCATCGAAAAAAAATATAAAAGCACGTAAACAGAGTTTGTATTATAGATCAAATGATAATACACCTAAATTCAGTTTACATTTTTTTCAGTATTCATATAGTTTTGATTCCGCATTTTATTTTGAAATTTCAGAAGTTAATCATTAATTCGATTGACGATTACAATTGAGAGGAATGTAATCGTTAATCACAATTAATGACTAAAGTAAAGATTTAACCGTTATTCCCAACTAACGATTAATAAGTATTTAATCGTTAACCGCAATTAACGACTAAACTAGGAAATTTATTCATCAATCGTTGATTATATTGTTGCCCAACTCTGATGGGCACATATGTATTTATATGTATAAAACGATATATTACCCTAGCAGCACAAGATATTGTATACACATTCATATAATATCAAAAAGAGATTCAATCTGTTTTTAATATTCAAATATACATACAATATTTATTTTACATTAAGTACCAAATATTCTTTTTTATCCTAACTTATAAGATAGGAAGAAATATTTTTCTCATATTAAAAAGTGTGGCTTAAAAAATATTTATCCAATATTTTTGTGCTACTAGGGTAGTAACTCCAGTTTGTAAAACTTTCTACAAACACGGTCACTACACAAAATTATCTCATTAATAGATTCAGAATATTTGAAAAAATTCATGTTTCTTCATCTTGTGCACACTTGATACGATCTTACATATTTTTCGATACAGTCAATAATTTCGAAGATATTCGAAAAAATGATATTGTCAGTATTTAATTAATTATTTTAATGTTTAAGCGTCCGGGGACACATTTCCCTGTTATCCGATCGAGTTCAATCTTATTGTTAGCACAGATTTTTTTTATTACCATACCACCTTAAAATACACTCACTCGCATACGCGTCAAATTGTAACATTTTTTACCAAAAGTGCGTCTTCAGAGTTACCTAATCGTTGTGTCATGCAAAAATATGTTAAAGAAAAATAAACGATACATAACAAAATTATAGGTTTCAAGCTTTAAAATCAGTCCAATTACATATATTGTTGTACTATTTTGTTTAACGAAATGATCACAATTTAAATATCGACAATTTCTCACAAATGAGAAATTTCGTATGCAAACGTACTATAAATTTTATAAACTTGCCATATGTAAATTATTTACATCTACAGCACCTGTGGTTGTTTATTCTTTATAGAACCAAAATTGTCTGTTTCATTTTACCATTTTCACATTCTTTTTCTTGATTCCCTATCACGATTGGTACCCATCACGGTCGAATGGTTTTCGATCGAGTTCCGTCTCAATATCTACAACGTACCCATCAGCTGGTACGATTACGTCGCGCGTCGGCCATGAAAGCAATACCAATTTTGTGGTTTAGCCTTCGGCAAACATCGCAGCTTGAAAGAACATCTATAAAGCGATTCATAGTGGCTGGACTATTTTGAGTTTAGAGCGACGCGACTGGCTGAGTCCTTATTTTACTGAATGTTACTTAATATTTATGGCTGGTCTAATAAAACACTTTCACTTGTTTCTATCGTTATAATATTCGATTTTTCTATTTAAATGTTCGAAGATAAATGAAACACTGTTATCATAGTGCTATGGAATACAAAAATAGTAAAAAAAGTACATGTATTATCACATTTTTATTGTAAAAATATTAAAATTCGGATCACGACAATTACAAAATATTTCTTTCTTAAAAATATATAATTACAAAGAAGAAATTTTCGGTAATTTTGTAGTTACTATTTTTGTACACCGAAAATTACCTACATAATACTGTAGGAATTTTCTTCTATTCATAATGAATGTTTTAAAGATTAAGTTTCATAATTAGTTTGATTAGCACACATATCAGTAAGGACCGGGTGGAAAGATCACGCGTAGAAGAAACTTAGAATAAAGAGGCTTTTGTATTCTTTGAAGGTAGTATGAATAGAGCTCTTAAAACTCTCTACACAATTCTTTGTTCAGAACCACTGACCTGGTGGGTCTGCCAACGTTCAACGTGTGTTTTTTTAATGAACCAGTATGCCGAAGGCGTCCATATATTCTTTCCAATGTTTTCCTATTTGCGGAACGTTTATTACCAAAACGTTCTACTACAACAACGTTGCTTTCATCAAGACCATACATCTCATGCATGCATATCTGCCGTTCTCGCATTTGTGGAATTTACCACTGTGAATTCGAATTTAAATTATTACACAATCGCATTATATGTACAGGGTGTAAAAAAAGTAATGGTCATCCGTCCTAGGGGCGAATCTACACCTCTGGATCTGTGGACATTTTTAAGAGAAACTTGCTGCAAAATTGTTTATAACACAGAAAATTAGTGTTAAAGTTTTTTTTTGCATCAACGCATTCTACTCATCGAGAAGAGGAAAAGTTTGAAAGGAGCCATATGTCACAAACAAATAGTTATTGAGATATAAGCTGTTAAAGTTTTTGCAAAATTTGATTGTGTGGAATTATACGTATAGACAAAAGCCTACTACTACAGTCCACACGTCCGTGTCGATGAGACAGAAGATGATCGTGTGCGTGCCGCGAGACAGACGAAATTTAAAGGCGCATTCGTCGTTAGGCTCCTTTAAATTTCGTCTGTCACGCACACGATCATCTTCTATCTCATCGACACGGACGTGTGGACTGTAGTAGTAGGCATTTGTCTATACGTACAATTCCACACAATCAAATTTTGCAAAAACTTTAACAGCTTATATCTCAATAACTATTTGTTTGTGACATATGGCTCCTTTCAAACTTTTCCTCTTCTCGATGAGTAGAATGCGTTGATGCAAAAAAAAACTTTAACACTAATTTTCTGTGTTATAAACAATTTTGCGGCAAGTTTCTCTTACAAATGTCCACCGATTCAGAGGTGTAGATTCGCCCCTAGGACGGATGACCATTACTTTTTTTACACCCTGTACATTTACTTTTCTCGCATTACCATATATCACTGTATGAATCTTGAATTTGTTAAGGATGTTCTGGAGGTATATAAAAACGCAACAAAATTTTTGAAAATTTGACAAGATATAATTCTTACTAAATTCATGGAATTACGAAAGTTTGGGTTCGATTCACTGCACCGTTTAAGAATTATAGCAACTTAAAGTTTGCACATTTTAACACGTCTTCTTATGGAAAATTCATAAAATTCCACTTCAAACCCTATTTAAACATAAGGGTTAAAAGAGTTACGTAAACTATTTTTTGTTTGCCATTACATTTGCCCCTTAAAATAGTGTAACATCTTCCTGAGCAGTTTTTTCATAGGACCGTGAATATGGAAGATATTTGGGTGTTCCCAATTATATGGTCCACCCTGTATATAAATTTGTATTAATTGGAACAATGTTTTTATGAAAAATATATTCATTTCTAATTGGTTGGAATAACACTAGAAATATAAATGCTTCATATCAAGTATAATTCGTGCCGAAAAAGTACGACATTTGAGGAAGTCGAGTGAGTGGCTTAAACGAAAAGAGGCTGAGCAGTTTTTTTCATAAGACAAGACACTCGACGAAAGTGAATCTGCCAGAAGCTGTTGAAGAACGACAGACAACTGCAAAAGAGACACGGCGAGGTAGCACAAATTAGCGCTAGCATTAATAAAGCTGAAAGCCCCGTTAAAACTACCCTCTGTGCTTGAAGAGATTTCCAGGTCCGTGTAAATCATTATTTTCTTCTTTACGCGGTTATGACTCCGAGTCAGCCTCCATGTTTTCGGTGACAACGAGTCTATACTATATTTCAATGTATAAGAACTTATCAATATAATTTAAAATACGCAGTATCAAGCAATTAACATTAATAACTGCATGGTATCAGATGATTGCATAATTTGTGCCCGATTGTGTACAAAAAATTATATTAATCACCATTCATTTTTACAATTATTGGGTTAGCGAGAAAGTAATTTCGGTATTTTAAGGTAAAATAAAACCGAATTTCTTTATTCAAGCGATAAACTTTAATCAATAAAATATTTTCTTCTTTATTCATTTCGGCAAAAGTTCATCGAACAAAAAGGAAAATATCTTATTCATTAAAATTCATTGCCTGAATAAAAAATTGGACTCTAAAAATATCTAAATTACTTTCTCGCCAACCCAATAGAAATGATTACAATAATTGATTAATAAAGCTGTATTCTTTAAAATTTAACCATTGAACTTTACTTTCGAATTAGGTACCAACTTGTACAATCATCTGATATATAGTTAAAGCTTTTATAATTATTTTCAATGGTGATGGAAAATGTTCCAAATTCATTTAAATTATTTAAATATGCAGATTATTTCCGGTAAACTTGTCAATGAGCTACCTCCTCTACCATTTCAATGAGCTTTACATATGTTGTTATGATCACCATTCTGAACAACATTTCCCTTTAAAGCAAAAAGCTTCACTTGTAAACCCATGGGTGTTCTTGATAGTGGACACCGCAGTGCTTCGTGCGGCAGAAACATCGTACGCCGAGTTAAGTTTGGGTTAGGTTTAGGTTTGGACTAATCCAGACATATGTGTATAAGAGAAAATATTACAGATAAATCGTATAAATTAGTTCGGAAGGCGCTATTCGAACAAAAAGAAATGATGTGGACTTTTATCCCTGTAGCATTTATCTGAAAGTTTATCCATTTGTTGTCTCTTATTTACGCAAATAATTCCTACATATTGTTTTTAAACTTTAAATAGATTTTTTTGAACGTTAGGGATGTGTGTGTGTGTGTGTGTGTGTGTGTGTGTGTGTGTGTGTGTGTGTGTGTGTGTGTGGGTGGGTGTGTGTGTGTGTAAGGGGGTTAATATTTCCGTAAGACTGAATATGTGGTCGCGAACTTGGATCCTTACAAAGCAAAACAAAAGGAGGTTACTAACAAGGAGAGTGCAAGGACGACGTCTCACCGATTTAGTTGATACTCTGTATACTTATAGATCTCGCTCTCCCATTTACGAATATATACCATTATAGACGCTAACACTCAATAGTTGTTGAGATATTCATGAACAAAGTTCTTACATTACTGCAAAGTTCTTAAATCTGCTATTGTAGAGGAGGCATATAACGAACAAGGCTTGGTGTATCGACAGCGTATGAGACTTCCACCCGATGGGCTAGGGTTCGATTCTCGTCTGTTGAAAAATTTTTTTTCATATTTATTTATATTATTTTTTCGCTGTGTAACATTGACTTGTCTATATGAGATTGCACATTTATTACAAGTTAAAGAACAAAAGGATTAATAAATTATAAATAAATTCGCTGTGTAACATTGACTTGTTTGTAAGAGATTGCACATTTATTTATATAGAACAAGTTAAAGAACAAAAGGATTAATAAATTATAAATAAATTAGCCGAAATTAATAAAATAGTAAATATCCCTCTCGTGTCTGAAAATAGAAAAAATAAAGTAAATATGGGAAGAGAAAATATGGTACACGATAAATTTAACAATATTGCACTTACATATTTTCAATTACATACGAAACATAGCATACAGAAACAGCTTGCACATCGAATAAGTGCAGTATTATTGCATTGGTAAAAAATTTTCTAAAAAAGATACAGAACTGCACTTATTTATAATATATAATAATTATTTATTTATAATACTATAGGCAAGTCAATGTTACACAGCGAAAAAATAATATAAATAAATATGAAAAAAAAATTTCAACAGAAGAGAATCGAACCCTAGCCCATCAGGTGGAAGTCTCGTACGTTGTCGATACACCAAGCCTTGTTCGTTATATGCCTCCTCTATAATAGTAAATTTAAGCAGTAATGTAAGAACTTTGTTCATGAATATCTCAACAACTATTGAGTGTTAGCGTCTATAATGGTATATATTCTTAAATGGGAGAGTGAGATCTATAAGTATACAGAGTATCAACTAAATCGGTGAGACGTCGTCCTTGCACTCTCCTTGTAAGCAAACGTCGATCCGACCAAAGGAGAAGAGGCAATATTTCGATAAGTTTGTCTTATTGTCTTACTTACGCAAATCATTTCTACATATTGTTTTAAGCTTTAAATAGGTTTGTTTGAAAGTAAGTTATAGTTTCATATTTCCGTAATATTGAATACAAGGAAAAACAAAAGTAGGATACTAAACAAATGCCGATCTGGCGAAAGGGGAAATGTCTCGAGTAAAAAAGAAGGAAAGGTCAATATAAGCGGATTCAACATTTTCTTCCGTTTGAAGTCACAAAGATCTCGCGACTCGGTGTTCGACTGTTCAAAGGAAGAACATAAATTGAGAGACACAAATGACTCGTCCTAAAGTGATTTTATTCTCTGTGATGGCTGTGGCTCCCATTCTTTCCCTGAGCCAATCCAGTGACGAACGAAGAACGAAATCCTGGTACAAATTCTTCTTCCCTCGAAGCGACATTTTTATTCCTTTTCCCCTGTTGGCTGCGCAGTATCTTGCTGCTGTACCCTGGAATGGAACAAAGTCAGAGATCTCTCGCTTCGCGCATCAGTCGATTCACCAGCACGTAAACATACGAAGGAACCTTTGGTCCCGGCGTTGTTTCGCGGCAAATTCTGAGATTAAGAGCTTTCACCTTGATAGAGGAATGAGGGGGAGGGGAGGAAGCTGTCGAAAGGGCGTAGGAAAAGAGGAACGTGCGAATAAAGCGTGCTTTCAAAAGCAGGATACGAAGAATTGAGAGGATAGGATGGTACAGGGGACGGAATCTGAAAGGCTAAGCAAGTGGAAAATACAACAATGAAGTTTCGAGAGGATAGTGTCTTTCACGATATTTGAGTCTAGCAAGGGCTGGTAGTTTCAGATATAAATGAAATACTCACATGCAAAAATATTTGCGATAAAATGTACTCTGCAGCAAAACTGGAAGACATATACAGTGACTCCCATTAATATGTTCGGACGTTCTAAAATAAAACGATAACTTTTTTAATATTGGACTACACGATTTTAACTTGTGTGGGAAGCTGGAGCAATTAGTTTACTATACGACGTGAAAAGAACTTTTCTCAAAAATTTCAATTCGTCAGAATTGTAGAGAAAATACTAAAAGTTGAATTTTACAATTTTTCAAAAATAGTTTTTGTACATCCGTGTCAATTTTATGCATTGCGAAAGTTTCATCGAAACCGACATAAAAAAGTTGCAAAATACAACGTTCAGAATTTTTTTTTGCTTTGTGTAGCAAACCAATCGTTCTTACTTCCGAGAAAAGTTCAAATCGTATGGTCCAATATTAAAAAGGATATTGTCCCTTTAAGAGTGTCCGAATATTAGTGGGAGTCACTACGATGTGGAAAGAATATTTTTCAAAAATTGCAATTGATCGGAATTGTAGAAAAAATAATAAAAGTTGCATTTTACATTTTTTTTATGCGATCCTATATCGAAAATGTAAAAAATATGTTTTGTAGATCTGTGTCAATTAAACATATTCTGAAAATTTCGTCAAAATTCGTCGACGTTGCAATGAGCAACAAACGGTTAAAGATGGTAAAAATTGCAATTTTCACGATTTTTGGCGTCTATATAACTACAATAAATTTAAGGACTCTTACATCTTTCAATGCCTGTCGTTTTTTTAACGCATCAACCGATTACGATGAAACTTTTATAGTGCATATACAGGGTGGTGCACCTAAAACAGACCACCTGAATAACTCGCTTGCTTTTGGAGATAGAAAAACATTCATCAGACCAAACTTACTTGATATCGAGGCGCTCGTAATCTGATGTCATTCATTTTTTTATAGGCGGAGACATCAAGGAGATATGAAGGTCAACTCTGTTTTGTTAATGGAATGTGGTATTATTCCTCATGGTATAATGTGGCAAAGTGAATAGTGTGTAATACATTTTCAAAGTTAAATAATTAATGAACTAAGCAATTAGTTAGTTAAATAATGTAATGTTATAAATAGTTAAAAATGCCTCATGAAAAAATAAATGATACCAAAATTAGCTTGATTAAGAATTTAATAGATACAAATTATTTGGTGAAGGACATTTTGCGATTTACAATAACATGAAAAATAATGATAATTACCGTAAAAATAAACAATCAGGTGGTGGCCTAAAGTTAATCTTCTCGAGAAAGGCGTATATTATATATTATATCATACATTATAATGTTTGACAAGCTTACTTCTCCGTTAAAATTAACGAACAAAGTGATTCTTAATAAGAGGAGAATACTTATTTAAAAAATTGATAACTGTATATATACAGTATAAATGACGATCCATTTTACATATCAATAAACAATCGTTATTGTAACTAAGACATTCAACTACAATATTGCAAAAATATTCCAATCTACCTTTTGTACCCCTTTTTAAAATTTTTGTGTAATAGAGTAAAGAAAAAGAACGGTACATGATAATGAAATTTTTCGCAGTAACTGCTTTTTTGGTCAAAATGAAATGATGAAGCGGATATAGTATGCAAAACAGGCTCGGGTAACTGATTGCTCACGAGCACCGGCTCTGCGAACCGCTACTTCCACAACCATGTTGACTCGCTCGGGCCGCACAGGGGCATACAAATATGTCTTCTTATATTTACTATTAGGTTGTGTAATAAGTCCGGTCACGCTGAACATACCAAGTTTCTTTTTAAATGAAATGTAGCGATTTTATGTGATATGTGTAATATGTTGGAAATTTCCTTAGTCGTATATCTTCTATTTTGAAAAATTAAATTCAGAATTTCGTCCACATTAATCATTGATTAATTTCATCCCGTTTTCGTATGTCAACGTTAGAATTCCCAACTTTAAACCTTGTTTCTGATATTTGTAAGTTCTTCCTAGATATTCTCCCACGTAACCCAGCTTCATATAGAGGAGATTTTATTTGAATGATCCCTATTGGCTCGGTTTAATTCTTCTTTTATTTGATTGGCACTGATAAACAGTTCTTTCTTGATCAATTTAGCAATTTCTCTATCCCTACTGGTTCAGTTAAATCTTCTATTTTGAAAGATTAAATTCAGAATTTCGTCCACATTAATCATTGATTAATTTCATCCCGTTTTCGTATGTCAACGTTAGAATTCCCAACTTTAAACCTTGTTTCTGATATTTGTAAGTTCTTCCTAGATATTCTCCCACGTAACCCAGCTTCATATAGAGGAGATTCTATTTGAATGATCCCTATTGGCTCGGTTTAATTCTTCTTTTATTTGATTGGCACTGATAAACAGTTCTTTCTTGATCAATTTAGCAATTTCTCTATCCCTACTGGTTCAGTTAAATCTTCTATTTTGAAAGATTAAATTCAGAATTTCGTCCACATTAATCATTGATTAATGTCATTCCATTTGCGATCGTTGACGTAAAAAGATCCATCTTTAAACCTTGTTTCTGAAATGTGTGATTTGTTCCTAGATATTCTCCCACGTAACCCAGCTTCATATACACCTGATTTTATTTGAATGATCCTTATTGGTTCGGTTTTAATTCAGCTTTTATTTGTTTGGTACTGATAAACAGTTCTTTCTTGACCAATTTAGTAATTTCTCTATCCTGACATAACGATATTTATCTTTTTTGATATGTACTTTTCCACGTTTTAATAGTAATTAATAGCAAGTTGTTATAAAATTCTGCCTTCTCTTATCCTTTTATAATTTAACTCGATTAGTGACTCTGAGGAGCCACTAAAAATTGCTGTGGAATTATTGGAAATATTGTTTACATTGTTAAATATTTCGGTATCTAATCAGTTACTAAACATTTATGTATTGCATGAGATATACTAATTTCATATCCATAAAATTTAAAAAGTTATTGGGAGTGGAAATATTCTATGTTGGAAGAAATGTTTAATTCGCCAGGTAAAATAGCTCCGAGTGCAAAGAGTTAATGAACTTTCTGTTGCACGTAACTCTCGTGTTATCACGCTGCAAGTAAACAATTCGTGACAATAAGTACAAAACATAATTGCGTCAACTGAAATAACAACGCGATTCTTCGAGTAGTAGGAGTAGCGAAGCTTGTATTTGTTCGTAAGCAATCAGTAGGTCATCAGCTTGTAATCAATGTTGAAAAGATGATTGTGAAGAAATGAAAGTTATGTATCTATGGACGCCTTGAAAACCGTAGATATTGTACTACGTTATTCTGGACTGAAACACAAGAAAGGATAAGCAATACGTGTTTTATGTATAAAAATTGAAAATTTATTATCTATTAAAACAACATATTATTATACTATTGGGTTGGAACGAACATTCGTAGCGTTTGTAAATTAAAATTTAAAGCTAAAGTTCAGATATTTATTTATAGATTTATTCAATAACATAGTTTCCATTCTGTTATATTACTTTTTGCCATTTTCGAGGTAACTTCTCGTGTTATTGAATAAACGTAAGAATAATATACCTTAATTTTATCTTCGATTCTTAATTTGAAAATGCTACAAACTTTCTTTCCAACCCAATATGTACTTCGATAAAGTATAAATTATATTTAACTACATTGTAAAGTATGTAATACGTACCTACATTGTAGTACGTGTTTCAAAATAACTTCAAAATTATATCACGCGAGACTCTACAGTAATTACTAACGACGAAGAATGGAAAGGTGTGATTGTAGCGTTAATATAGTTATAGTATTATAGTCTTGTCGAGATCCTCTTCAGATATTCACGCGACGTTATTTAATCGTACTAGATCGTGAAGCACTAAACCGATTACGCTAAGGACTTTGCGCTGTTAGGATTGCCTTTCACAACATCTCGTGAATAAGATTTACAGTGTTCAAGTTTATCTGAATCAAATTCGGTTCATGAAAACAACCGTAAGACTAGATTCTCGCTGGGTAACTAGTTGTTCATGATCAGTTAGTTTCCACGCTCTTAAGGATGTTCTGGAGGTACAATGGGAGACAAAAGTATAAGAAATTCGAAACCCATCAATATATTGGCAATGGATTCATGAGTATATTTTGCATTAAACTTTTGCGAATACTGTACCCTCTGTAGCTATATTCAGTGGTCTACACTTGTCGCGTATCCATGCTAGTGAGAGACAACACGATAAATTTAACGTTTTGTAACAGTTTATAAGTTTTTTGCTCTGTAACTGTTTAGTGAATCCTAATAAATTTTGAACATAATTAATTACATCATTTTTACTACATATAAAAAAACTGGAGTTTCTAGTTGCGGTTTTTGAAGGTTTAAATAGGGTTTGAAGTAGAATTTTATGAATTCTCCATAAGAAGACGTGTTGAAATGTGCAAACTTTAAGTTGCTATAATTCTTAAACGGTGCAGTGAATCGAACCCAAACTTTGGTAATTGCATTAATTTAGTAAGAATTGTATCTTGTCAAATTTTCAAAAATTTTGTTGCGTTTTTATATACCTCCAGAACATCCTTAAGGTGCGACATTCAACAACCAAAAACTGGGTATAGACAAATGAAAGTGATATTTCAAAACGTGTGACCACACACACCCGGCGCGGCGCGACGCGACCATGCTTTTTAATTTCAAAACTCCGCGAGCAATAAAAGCGATAAAAGCAACCACGATTGGGTTGGAATCAATTGTTTTTTACCACCTTTAGAACCGTTACGTACTGTCGACCATTCCAGACACCAAAAACCTGACAATCAAATTTAGCGACTACATTCAGCAGCGTGCTCGTACAAATAATAAACGGTTTATGTCTACAAATGTCTTCTTATATTTACTATTAGGTTGTGTAATAAGTAGACTGCGGATTTTATGCATTTATGACCAAAATGGGTACGTACAATTTAAAACATTGGAGGTATTGAAAAGATTTAAGGCCACCAGTGTATTAGTTTCACCTTAACAAGATCATCAAAAGAAGAATGAAATTTTTATTTGGCTCCTGTGTCTTGCAATCAATGCAAACATTTTTTATTTTGCATAAAGATCCGCAGTCTAGTAATAAGAATAACATTTAACATACCAAGATTTCTTTAATGTAATGTAGCGATTTTATGTGTAACATGTAGGTATAACATGTAACATGTATTAAATTCAGAATTCGTCCACGTTGATCATTGATTAATGTATGTAATTCCCCTTTCTGAAATGTGTGATTTCTTCTTAGATATTCCACCATGTAATTCAGCTTCATATAAACGTGATTTTATTTGAATGAACCCTATTGGCTCAGTTTTAACTCTTCTTTTATTTGTTTGGTACTGATAAACAGTTCTTTTTTTACCGATTTAGTAATTTCTCTATCCTTACATAACGATAATTATCTTTTTTATATGTACTTTTTGACAAATTTTTCTTATCTCTTCCTATGATGTTTCAAACTCTAGTATAGCTAGTTGTTGTAAAATTCTGCCTTCTCTTATTCTTTTATAAATTAATAAACTTTTCGTTGCACGCAACTCTCGTGTTTGAAATAATTCGTGACAATAACTAAAAAACATAATTCCGTCAACTGAAATACCAATGCTACTCTTCTACTTTTCGATATTACAAACAGGTTGAAAGTTAACAAAATAACGTAATAATAAACTTAATATGATATGCCATACATTGCTCCATTTTTAACAAAATTCCCAACATCGACTCCAAGAAATAATCGATTTAGCGTGGAAACACTATCAATTCTTGTCGTCTGATATCGATTTTTTAAATAATAAAAAAAATGAATGTATAATATGTGTATTTGTGTATATTTTGTAACTTGTAGGACACGTCCTGAAGTTTTTTTGTCCGGAACAGATTGTTTCGGTACTTTCGCGCCAATATAACTGTGTCAAGGCGCAGGGCGCAGGGCTCCACTTCCTCGTCATCATAGATACGTTACTGTTTTTTCCGCGCAGCGCCACCAGCGGCCATCCATCGTACGAAAAATCTTGGACGATATCGGAACACTGAATCAGTGTCGCCAGAAAGTAACCAAACCAGTACTCGAGGGGAATACAAGGTACCCCCTCTCTGATGACCAGTGCAGTCTACGGCAGTCTTGCGCCGCGCACGCGCAACGTGTCACATTTTACTCTACTCTGGTCATCAGAGAGGGGGTACCTTGTATTCCCCTTGAGTGCTGGTTTGGTCACTTACTGGCGACACTGGTTTATGTCCGATCGTCGCGAGACCAAACATCACCTTGTAACCTCATCTTCCCAAATATCGTTAAAATAAATACGCGTTGTTATCCACACATTGCTAGAGGCCAACTCATTCCAAACCCGATCCTACATACATTTGTCGATTATTCACGGTTTCGCTATCTTTGACAAATGAACCTAATTCATCAAACGAAGTGACACTCGTACGAATGGCATAACAAAATTTTTGGACTATTTTCTTTACACTTTGATGAAAGGACTTGTACAAAACTCGTCGAATTTGGATACTTGAACAGTTCCTGTCCTTTATTTCTTTTTCTCTTCGATATTTAGGGAAAAATCTTCGTCGCAATAATAGGCCCGTTGAAGCAAACATTTCCTTCCCGAAACATTTTCTCGTATTACTAAGAACAACGGAGATATTTTACCCGTATATATTGTAAATACTTTTGTGTGCATTAAATAAGCTTTAAATATATCTTTAAATATTTTAATTGAAGGAAACAGTGTGTTTATTAAAATATCCAAGTTTATTAACTTCCCGATTCATGGGGAAGTTACTGTAATTACCCCGAAAATCAAAAATCGATTTTTTAGCAGATCTTCACGTTTCATGGTCATTGGAGTCATTTTAAACTATTTTTATCAAAATGTTTGTATGTGTGTGTGTGTGTGTGTGTGTGTGTGTGTGTGTGTGTGTGTGTGTGTGTGTGTGTGTGTGTGTGTGTGTGTGTGTGTGTGTGTGTGTGCGTATGTCCGTTTGTATGGTATCAAATTTTTCGTTAACGTTTTCTGAAAAAGTAACAACGCGATCAGGATGATGAATGATGCAATCGATGTGCCCCGTCGTAACTTAGAGCTGATTAGATTTTGGTCCATATTGGTCAAGTAGTTTTTTAGATTTTTAGTTTTTTTTTTCGAAAAGAGTTGATTCTACAATGCAATTTATAAGGGAGGACGAAAATTTTCCACCAAAGAACCAAACGCAATTACATAACAAATTTTTTTCTTAATTTTTTTTTAGATTTAAAAAAAAATTTTTTTTTTTAACTGATGCTATTATTACCGCTTGGAATAATCGAAAGTTATTCCAATGCAAGAGTGGGTTAATCATCTCTACTCCCAAGAATACATTTTGGGAGAATATCGATGAAAGTACAAAAAAAAACGATGTTAGCGATGTTGGCGAAGGAGTAACGAATCGAGAAGTTCTTTGTGTGACTCTTGGAGAGTCACACACCAAATAAAAAACATTAATAGCAGTAGGCCCTACTAGCCATGCGTATCACGCAAGAGCAGTCCTACCCGCGAGCTCGCGAAGCGAGCGAGCAAAAACAACCCTACTCAATAGCCCTCTAGTTGATCAATTTTCTTTGAATGGCACGAAAGTATTTCCATTCGAATGTTATGCACAATATAAATCTAAATGTTTCTGAATGTGAAATTTTCAATCGCTCATTCTACAAACAAAGAAATCTCTATGCGAACCGAGATTTTCAACAGCTGGCATTAGCAAGTCAAATGTAATTGTTCTTCCCTATGGAGTGATATATACCGCTATTATTTCCGCATCAATAAATCTTTTCGGTTTTTTTGGCAGATTCTTGAAACTGTGTGCCATTTAACTGTTTTGTTTTACTCGAACGATGAATATGTATATTTGAATACGACTTCTTAAATAACATTTTCTGGGAGAATTACACGAGGATTATGAAAATTATTCTAATGAATACATCCTTCTGACAAAAAATACGTACAGAATATCGACAAGACAATACTAATCCTATATATTATAATACTGATCCAATACGGTTTGACTATATGTATATATTATAATATTAATCCAATACTGATTAAAATTGGACCAAACATGGCATAATTCGGAGCATATTTGCTTGTTCAATTAACAATTCGCTAGCACCTCCATTATCTCACACAATGCTATCTGAATTCTGCATTATTCAAATATTCAATTTATAATGATCCATATGTATAAGTGTTATTTACTGTATAAATTAGTAAAAATTTTATTTAATCATGTTTTGTTATTTTGCAAAGAGTTATAATTCATGAAAGTGAAAAATAACAAGCCATTCATGCGCATGTTACATTATAATTGATGGCGCTTTGGGTTTCTGAGACCCAACAGTTCCTGGGTTAATGTGGATAACCAAGGTTCTACCGTATCGTGAATTAACTAAATATGATTCAGATTGTGTCGTGTTTGAAGTCATTTGAATAAAACATATCACGTATACATTGTAGAAGGTTTACAAAGAAAACATAAAAGAAGGTTCTTCACTGAATTAGTATTATCTTAACCGGATGCGCTGATTTCAATGTTTTGTTTACTCGATGTCCTTTTCCATGTTTAACGCTAGCCTTAACCCCTTACCCTACAATATTCGTGTCAGACTCGTGTCGTAACTTGTTAATGTATAGTTATTGGAGAACATGTATAGAGATACACAATAGATATCAATTTTCTCTTTTTTTAGGAAATTACGAACTACAAAGAAAAGTAATCACTGAAACCGTAAAATAAATCGTATGGCAAGGGGTATTTGAGATTTAAGACTTATGATATTAAAGAATAGTGTTTGTACACGATATACATGTATGTGTAGTGACATTTCTGTATTGTATACATTACTGTATTTACAATTTCACTATGGAAAACTGCTAACTTATCTCCATGTAAAATAAAATGTTCTACCTAAATTGCAACAAACTGGAGTGAAATAGAAATTCATTTTCTCTTTTAACATGTTTAATAGGTTGAAAGTAATATAACTGTATTTCCAAATTCTTCGAATATTTTCACTGTTTTCAATTGCACCTACTTATTCCTGTCATAAATGCATAAAATCCGATCTCTAATTATAAATAATGTAAAAGAGAAATTATGTAAGAGAAGAGATGTTAAACAGTTATTTTATTTAAGAAAAGAAAGCACACGACTTATATACAATTTAACAAACAGTGAATAAACATTAAATTCTTTAACCGTATTACGTATAATATACAACTTGACGTATTCGTGTTTCAGAGAAAAAGTGAAGTCGCCGCGTGAACGCGTCCTTTTATAAACTACTCGCTCGGATGTTTTATTTAACGAATCTTCTAGAAGACGTCTCGTATTTATTTATTGATTATTTTTTATGTGTCGCGGTCGCAGTACCGCGGCACTCATGCACACGCACAATTCACACATACATACAATAGAAAACATACAAATCCGCACTTCCTACAATTATTATTATTTATTACTTTCTCTTATTTATTTTTAAGAAAAATCTTAAGAGCATTCGGCACTAGCGAAACTCCCCCTATTTTCTTTCTCAATTACTTTTAAGATGTATTGTACTAAAAATGGAATGGATCTTTGGTACTTTATAGCAGGGTACAATTCTGCTAAATATAGTCGTTTATGGAACTGACGCCATCCGCTTACCTTTGTGGGCGTTTACACTACCTAATTTGTCAAATTGTCGCTTAACCTTTCATAGTAAGCAGATGTGCCGTTGGCTCAGAAATGTTCAAAGAGCATCGTTATGGCTCTACGTTTAGTTCATTTCTCATACGAACCGACCACGCCTGGAGGAAAACTCGCACGGCTGCCAATTTTCCATATCTCAAATGTATCTCAGCCCCGCTTTCGAAAGGGCGCGGCGCACTAAAAGTGAAATGAAGGAGAGACGCAAACACGTTCGAGCTACTTTAGTTTTATCAGTCGTATTTTTAGTCGTCTAGTTTTTCGGCACTTCATAAGCAACATCTCTAACACGTAAACGTTTCGTTTTTAACCTTAATGTCGCGCCAATATACATATCATATAAACAGTTAAACAAAACAAATTTCACAGTAGCGGACATTATTTTATAAGATGAAGATATTTATAAAAATATCATTGCTATGTTGTAATAAAATTTTAGTATGTAAGAATTATGGTGGTTATTATATACATTACTATTAAATCTTTCTTTTGTCCGTCACGTGTCATCTTTCATTTCTTTTAATTCTAAACTTACCACGAGGAGTCAAATGACCCATTTTAGATTTTTTATTCGGCAATTATTGAAATTGTATAGGTGTTTTCATGGGAATTTATTGAATATATTTTTTGACTCCAGTATATGTATATCTGCGGTTGCAGGAAGAACGCCACATGTCACACACTTTCATTTTCGAAATATAGCCGTTTAAAGTTTTGATCACTAATGCTTCGACATAGAACATCGGTTGATTTGTATTATTTTATCGAGTCTTTCGAATTTGTTTTCATAACTTTTTTACCACGCTTATATCTGTGGTTGTTAGGAAGAACGCCGCAAGTCACATAATTTCACTTTCGAGATATTGCCGTTTAAAGTCTTGATCACTAATGCTTTGATATAGGACATCGGTTAAATTGCATTATGGTTTTCAGCATTTCGAATTTATTTTCATGACTTTTTTCTGGTAAATACATAAATCCTATACTACAGAGCACAATTAATGCATGGACTGAAATTTTTTGAAATTGAGACATGCGGCGTTTTTCACTTCCCGATGAATTAGAGACTTGAAACTTCAACATAGCTCAGAACTTCAAACATAGTACGTCATCGCGTCCAGCGATCCCCACTCCGCGCGCCAGCGCTCCCTACTCCACTACGCGTTCCCGCTCCGAGTCATCCCTACTCCACCGACCCATTTGGCACCGAAGGAGCTTAGTCAGTGTGGTGTTCCGTTCATTCAGTTCCATTTCGGACAATTTCGGATTCCATCAAGAGCCGTCGTCTCTCGGAGTCATCCCCTCATTCTATCTCGCGTATTTCAATTTTATTATTTCATACCAGTATTACTATATCTTGCGTTCCATTTGACCCACATGAAACCACACTTATATTAAAATGCACTAAAAAGGAGAAAATAATTTTTTTAGACATTGGTGACCATAAATAAAAGCGTGTAGCGCCCACGAAGATTACGTCAATATAGTTTAGCGCTTCACGCTTTTATTTATAGTCTCTAATGTCTAAAAAAATTATTTTCTCCTTTTTTAGTGCATTTGAATATAGACGTGATTTTTAAAAAGTTTTTTTTATATATTTTTTCTGGTAAATGCGTCAATCCTACACATACTACGAAACTCAATGAATGCATAACTCAAATTTCTTGAAATTGTGTCATGCGGCGCTTTTCCATGCAACTACAGATATTATAGTAAAAATCGTATAAAATGTAAATAAATTAATCTTGTTATTTTTATAATACTATACACATCAGTCTCTTTTGATGGTTGGTAGGTTTAGTATAAATATCTTACAATTATTTGTAGTTACGATCACGTAAATGCTTAACTAGTTATCAATACATTATTTCTTGATCAATTTGTATAATTTACGTTTAATCAAGGCTTATTCTATCGCAAGAAAAGTGACAGAACTCAAAAAATGACAATTTTGAGGTTATGTCTTTAAAAATATGTATGAAGTGCCCCAACATGCACGAAAACCGTCACATCTCTATCTCGCAATTTATCATACTTACCTGATATTTAAAAGAAGCTTAAACTATTTCAATATTAGTTTTATAGTCTTCTTTAAGTTGATTTTTTCTCAAATGCTGCATTTAAGTTGTCACTTTTCTCGCTGGGGTGCGATATTTCCTTTCATGTAAGATCCTTTGAAAGTAGTAATCTTACAAGGGACATTACATTCAATAAATATTCCTGTGTTGGCAAGCTTAATATTCTGTGCATTCTGTATACTACGTTTTCACACTATTCCGATAGAATGGAATATCGTTGTTCCTGAAAATTTTGCCACAAATCAATGAATGGAATTGCAGGAGCGTTGTACCCGTTTAGCGACTACATTTTAAAATATACCCAAACATGTGCTATTGAGTTTAAATCTAAGCTATGAGGCGTTTTAATTTTTTAAATGGTTCAACAGCGAGGTTTCCACACTGTCCCCCTTAAAGTCCAATTTCCCACAAACTTTTTTGAAGTGGAATCTTCTTTAGGAGCACCAAGTACACAACTGCCGGGCAGTGAATGAGTCTGATCCGTCACGCTTCGAGGTGAAACGTTGTTCGTTTCACGAGTGAGCGAGAAACAAACAGGTGTGCAATCGCCATTCATTTTGGTCTTATGCTCACAGTATTGGTCTGTTTTTTTTAAATAGAACTATTACTGTATTTCCGACGAGTTGTAAAAATATCCGAACACATGTAATAATATTTATCACTTGGTTCAGTGATTTTTGATTACTATAACCCATCTATAGTGATGTACTTATTTAAATACCGTGTATGTCATTGAATTAGTTTCTAGTTTTATTAGAATGATCTTAACACTCTTTCAGTACCCTCGATGTCATATTGTTTTAAACACTTCACTTTTACATATGTACATATTGCAAATATTTATCCATATTGCGAGTATTTTCGTGAGTTACAGTACATATAGCATGGTGTGCAATATTTTCATACACCAAATGTTTCATACACCATAGTTGACATTTGCATTCTTTTACTTTTAAAGAAAACAAGAGTTTGTAGAATTTTATTCGGTTCGTGTTTATTAGAGAACATAGTTTGTATACTTTGTTTGACTGTTATTTTCATCTTCCTGTGGAATTATGCATTCATGTGGTTACCTTCATTTTTAAATTCTGCATGGTCATAGAAATAATTTTGTAAATTGCTATCGTACGTTAGAAATCAGAAAAAAGTGCTGTCTCGTGTCTTCGAGATTCTAAGAGCACGAAAAAGTACTAAGAATCCCCTTGTGCAAGCTCAAGCCACCTTCGCAAGGGAGTATTAGACTAAAAGTTCTATTATGTCATATAGTCAACCACTAATGCAAGTCTTTTTGTACAGTAAAAACGAGTTAATGAAGCCATTCTTTCGACTACGTAGTTTTCTTTGAAATATTCAGTTTACTTTTAAATTTACAAATTTAAAATATACCGAAAAATCGCGCAGCATAAACGTAAAGCATAAATACAGTTTTTGAATAGACTCAAAAATTAAAAAAAGAGTATTTTACTGAAAATAGTCATTAAATTTGATAATAAAAATTAATAATAAGTTGCGATAGGCAAGTTACAATTCGTACCGAATGAAACTTTGTTATCCAATACCCACGAACTTAATAATAGAAATTAGTTTATGTTATCGGCGCACAGGTTCGATCCAAAATCAAGACAAAGCAATTTTGCAATTTAAAAAATTTTTCTCAACGTTTCGAACCAAGTATGGATCATCTTCAAGAGAATTTTGCGTCTCAAAAATACTGAATATTGTACTGAGTGTTTCGCAAGATCAATAATAACCACAACATAATTTTTCACCCTACTTGCTATGTGTAAATTGTTTATAAGTGTATAAATTTGCAACTGAATTCCATGCTGGCACGAACTAAACTGAACCATGTGAACGTTAAGAGAGAATCAGTGCAAAAACAAAGGAACAACGTATATTGACAATCAGCCAATCAGACGCGGTGATCGAAAAGTTCTTGAACCGATACTTGACGGTAAATACAAATTGAAAAACTGCCTTTCCTAACCCAGACACATTTGCTTATACAGGGTGGCCCACATAATTCTGAACAGCTCAATATCTCCATTACTTTTCGTTGTACAAAAAAACTTCGTAGGACAAAGTTACACTGTTTGAAGGGCCACATATAACGGTGTAAGGGAAAACAAATTTCAAGGTCATTTTTATGAGATTTCAAGGTTATCGATGACTTTTTAAATGGAACGAGGTATTTTTTAATACATCAATCGATGCAGCTGGACATTCTTTATAAAAAAGTACTAACCTATGTATGTCGAAAAGTTAGTAGTTCAGGAGATATTTCAATTTAAATAACTCCAAAATACCATTACTGTCCTACTAATGCAATAGTGTTTACTTACTTGTGTAACGCCTTAGTACGACAATAATGGTATTTTGGAGTTATTTAAATTGAAATATCTCCTCAACTACTAACTTTTCGACATACATAGGTTAGTACTTTTTTATAAAGAATGTCCAGCTGCATCGATTGATGTATTAAAAAATACCTCGTTCCATTTAAAAAGTCATCGATAACCTTGAAATCTCATAAAAATGACCTTGAAATTTGTTTTCCCTTACACCGTTATATGTGGCCCTTCAAACAGTGTAACTTTGTCCTACGAAGTTTTTTTGTACAACGAAAAGTAACGGAGATATTGAGCTGTTCAGAGTTATGTGGGCCACCCTGTATACCATTTGTTGTTATGGTAAAAATTGACATTCAAAATATTTGACCCAACAATTCTAAAACACTGAGCGTTTATTTGGTGGATGAGAACAATTCTTAGAATTTGTTATATGAAAGAAAACTTTCCTTTAAATTGCAAAATTGCTTTGTCTTGATTTTGGATCGAACCTGTACGCGGATAACATAAACTAATTTCTATTAATTCGTCCACTATCAAATGTAACTGTTTGTTTCACACATTTCGGTAAATGAGTTTCATTCCCCTTTTTCCATCAATTGAAGCATTTGTCCGATGACAGCCGATTCATTTTTCATTCAATTAATTAAATTACATTGTACCATTGGTCAGTGCCCTAGTTTACGTATTTTCAGTGAAAGTGTCAAACGAAATTTTATGTTTTTTTTCGAACATTCAGATTTCCTTTCACTTTCAGCCGATGTAAAATTATTTCCCTTGTTAATGCTCTCTATTAAAGCTCTAGCTCTTTGTTTGTCAGTATCTTGTTTGGTATCATTTGAATAAGAAAAATGTCGCAAATGGATTGATAAAATTTCATTAAAAACAAGTAAAAAATAAAGAAGTTTCATTATTGCACTAGTATTGTCTCACCGACACGCTATTTTTTGTTGCACCTTCGGCCGCGCGGTTCGTGTTTACATGCTGTCCTTTTCTACGTTCGGCGCGGTCGATGCGGCCACGAAAAATAGTATCCCTTAACGATCTCTGTCACACCACAGAACCGAGAATCGGCTTAGATCGCGACTTTCCTGTATTTACCTTCAATGATGGATGACAATTTTTCAGTTGAAAACAAATCGATAAGAAACACGACAAAACTTTTTAGAAGTCATTTTTAGCCTTTGTTTAGCTCAGCTACACTGAACACGACTTGTTGCTTCTAATGAGTGTGAAAAGTTTGTTTATAAACAGGAGAAAAGTTGACAGCCATGACTAAACTGCGGATGTTTATGCAATTATCAATTTTTGTAGACAAATTTTAAGAAAGTGGCATAAAATACAATCTTATTTCCAGTGGTAATAGCCAGAGGTGGGCATTATTTGGCGAAAAAATATCTGAAATACTATTTAATATTTTAGATTTTATTTTGCTTAAAGAAAATAGTATTTTATTTCAACAATCTGTACCTCGAAATAAAATATTTCTATTTGAACAATCTGAACCTCGAAATAAAATATTTCTATTTTAACAATTTCATCCACAAAATAAAATATTTCTATTTTAAAAATCTGAAACACAAAATAAACTAGAGGGCTATTGTTGCTCGCTCGCTTCGCTCGCTCGCGAGTAGGGTTGGTTTTGCTCGCTCGCTTCGCGAGCTCGCGGGTAGGACTGCTCTTGCGAGAGGGTTAGTGATACGCATGGCTAGTAGGGCCTACTGATATTAATGTTTTTTATTTGGTGTGTGACTCTCCAAGAGTCACACAAAGAACTTCCCGATTCGTTACTCCTTCGCCAACATCGCTAACATCGTTTTTTTTTTGTACTTTCATCGATATTCTCCCAAAATGTATTCTTGGGAGAAGAGATGATAAATTCACTGTTGCATTGGAATAACTTTCGATTATTCCAAGCGGTAACATTAGCATCAGATAAAAAAAAATTTTTTTAATCTAAAAAAAAAATTTTTTTAATCTAAAAAAAAATTTTTTTTTAAATCTCAAAAAAAATGAAGAAAAAAATTTTTTTTATGTAATTGCGTTTGGTTCTTTGGTGGAAAATTTTCGTCCTACCTTATAAATTGCATTGTAGAATCAACTCTTTTCGAAAAAAAACTAAAAATCTAAAAATCTACTTGACCAATATGGACCAAAATCTAATCAGCTTTAAGTTACGACGGGGCACATCGCTTGCATCATTCATCATCCTGATCGGGTTGTTACTTTTTCTGAAAACGTTAACGAAAAATTTGATTACATAGAAACGGCCATACGCGCGCGCGCGCGCACACACACACACACACACACACACACACACACACACACACACACACGCACACACACACGCACACACGCACACACACACACACACACACACACACACACACACACACACACACACACACACACACACATACGAACATTTTGCTGAAAATAGTCTAAAATGACTGCAATGACCATGAAACGTGAAGATCTGCTAAAAAATCGATTTTCGGGGTAATTACAATAACTTCCCTATAAAATCGGGAAGTTAAATATTTCTATTTTAATAATCTGAAACACAAAATAGAATATTTTATTTTTTGCGTCGATATACCTAATACTTTCAGTAATCGCATTACTTATTTAATATTTCTTATCTATTTAAAGAAGAAATGGTACTTAATATAAGAAACTCTATCATTTTCCATATTTTCGTTTTATTTTTTTGTTTGACTGCTGCTATTCGCATACAACAAGGTGCAGCGTTCCAAATTGGAATCTGTTAGGGTGCTCCTTCGAGGACACAGAATCAGTGCAGCAAAGCTAAAAAGTCTCTCAATTGGAGCAGAGGATGGAATAGCTGTGTTGTATTTTAAAAATAATGTTTTCATGTATTTGTACTTTGCAATACTTTCAATTCGTGTATCACTATCGCTCAAATATAGAAATAATTCTAATTCTGCAATGTTTGTATAACTGATATCATTTGTTTCTTTTTCCATAAAGTAAAAAAGTCATCTAACTTCTTTGTTTTGTGAAAGTAATTGAGGTCGTGACTCTGAATCTGGATTTGCTATCTGTTTCAAAGCATTTAATACGGTCTCTTTAAAAAAGTACGTTTTTCTTCATTTAAGTCTTTCAGAATCTATCGTAATTTCCATTTTGGATGGCTTACAGTAGCAATTATATAGTCGCTTGCGTGTTCAGAAAAATCGAATAAATCACGAAATCGAGATTTTAAACTCAATAGTAAATGAAGTTTCAAAGGTCCGCAATATCTATTGAATGCGAACTTTCTGAGCAATAATATTTAAAATTGAAATTAAAAATAAAGACAAAGTCCAAATATTTTCAATATTCTTAAAATAAAACACTATTTTCAAAAATTACTGCATCAAATAAAATATTTCATTTTCAAAAATTACTGCATCAAATAAAATATTTTATTTTCAATGTTGTACAGATACTGTAAAATAAATGGGATTATTTACTATTTACTATTTAAAATACTATTTTCCCCAGCTCTGGTAGTAGCCTTTACAAATCTCAAAAAAAAAAAAATTGTATTAAATTCTGTCGAATTTTATATTTCAGCCTTTTCTAGAAATGTTTAGAAGCCATAAATGCATAAAGATCCGCAGTTTAATCATGACATTGGTGTTTCCAGTGCGTTAATGTGGAGAAAACGCACTATCCCAACTTATACGGTGTCACAACCTTTACGACACTCCCTTACATTATACAGGGTGTCCCGCACACAATGGGCAAACGATCAGGAAGTTAATTCTACACGCAAAAGTGAGACGAAATTAAATAATAACATTTTTGTGTTTGACGTATTTTTTCCGAGAAAAACTAGTTTAAAACTAAACAACTTAACACTAAACCTATCGAGCTTTAAAAGTAACTAGTACAAGTTCCTCAATAAAAATGACAAGATTGATTTTATTTAGACTTTGTGCAGCTCCTATTGTAATACGTGCACCACTAAAGATAACTATACAATTATTTCTTATGAAATCAGTTTTATTATTTCTGTAATTGTGAAATAAAAATCCTGAAACCGGTCATCTTGACCGGTGTTGGTAGGTTTATTGTTAAAAAACCGTCGGGATTGCGTGCTTTAGTATAGCAGTAGAATCTGTAGGTCATGGTCAGACGCATCAGACAATTCCTATCTAATAGCACACGTATTCGATGAATTTTCAAACTCGATTTACTCGAAAACGGAACATCAAATGACAAAAATGTATTCTGCAGTCTCGTCTCGCTTTTGCGTGTAGAATTATTTCCTAATCGGTTGTCCAGTGTATGCGGGACACCCTGTATTTTCTACCCTCGTCAGATGGAACATTTAAGGTATGCCTCAAGTCAGCTAGAAACGAGGGTGGCTATCTGATCAGAAATGATTGCTGCTTCAGCAATCTTCTTAGACCCTTACAAAATTTATAGACATTTTTTCGGTAAGATTATGCACTGGCTGGCAGTCGCTAACTCTTTAACGACCGAGGCCTCGGAATAAAAACAGTACAACTGTTTTATACTCTTTATTTTCTTTTTTTAAGTAATTAATGAATTAAGAATGAAACAGAAATAATAAACATTGGATCACTTTAACTCTTTGCACTCCTTTGTCGAGTGACTCGATATCGGAGAATGGAAAATGTAAATGAAACGTGTTTTTATACGTATTTGGTTCTTCCTTCATGTAACTAAAAAACACGACTTAAATAAATAAAAATCGTATTTTTTAGTTAAAATCAGATATAAGTACCACAAATATAAATTACAAGAAAGTTTGAGAGCTATATTTAATATAATTAGTGGACAAAATTGTTTAATACAAAGTAGGAGTCAAGAAACTGTCCTTCGAAGTAAATCTCACATGAAACACTTAAAATAGTAGGGTATTGTTGGCAATAAAATTGAAAAATAATTCGGAATGCAAACGGTTAATAATGGATCCGTATTTTACGGGAATTTAGTGTTTACTTTTGAATCCACAGTATGTGATAATTTCGTATAACTATTTCGTCTTTAGTGGTAATGGTTTACACTATTCCACTAGATTTATAACTTTCTAATCTTTTCTTCGATGTTAAGTTGATTTTATTTTAATTTATTATTAGGAAGCGGATTTTATGCATTTATAACAAAAATGAGTAAGTGTAATTCTACTCAGTGAAAAAATTAGGGGGATTTAAAAACGCTGTTATATTATTTTCGACCTATTAAACATATTAAGAAAGAAATTTAATTTTTATTTTGTATTAAGATCCGTTGTCTATTTATTATATCATTGAAATGATAAAATCGATAACTTTAAAGAAGGGTATGATGTGCCTGTAATTAACGAAACTTACGTGAGTGTCGAATAGATCTCTAAGAAAATCTCATACGTAGTGACGCAACCTGTATGTTCTGTTAGCAATGATTAATAGCGTATATTTGAGATTAAGATTTGGTTGTAGTCTTAGTTTCTGCAAACTTTAACTTGTGAATTGCGTTTAGGTCGAGTACTATACTTCACGAACAGTACAGGGTTAGAGAGAAAGCTTTGTTCGTGATTAAGACGCTAAGGCTTTCAGTTTAACTGGTTGCAGGGTGCGTTGGTCGAGAGCTGTAACTAAATTGAATTCGTAAGTTTGTAATGAAAATCGTTTCTATCATGTGAACTTCACAAGATTTCCACCAAATTTTACCAAAGAATGAGCCTCTAAATATTTTTCATACACAGTTTAAATGGTTCCAAAAGAGAAGTGATAGTACATAGAAATTTTCGTTTATGATCAACTTTTTATCATGTTTCTTAAGTCATGGATATCTTTTGTAGGTAGTATATGTTTCTTTTCGTTGCATCTGATATCACGTGTTTACGTGCTCGCTATCCCTTAGATCGGGGGTAACGAACTTCTTCTCCGCCGCGCCGGGGGCCAAAGAACACTCACTACCAATGCGACACAGAGTCGCCAGATTAACCCTTTGTAGTACGGAGCTATTTTAACTCGAAAATTAAACATTTCTTCCGACCTAGACAATGATTCCATTGTATATGATTTCTTTTATTTTATGGATATGAAATTGATATACTACGTAAACGTGTAGTAATTGATTAGATACCAACATATTTAATAATATAAACAATATTGTGAATAATGGTACTTCCAATAATGTTTTCCTATTCGTATTACTGTTTATTATTTTGGTTTCACTGGGTAAAAGATATCGGCACCCCGCAAGGAAAGTGACACAACTCAAGAATGCAGCATTTGAGAAAAATCAACTTAAAGAATACTATAAAACCTATATTGAAATATTTTAAGCTTCTTTTAAATTTCAAATAAGTATGATAAATTGCGAAATAGAGATGTGACGCTTTTCGTGCATGTTGGATCACTTTATACATATTTTCAATGACATAACCTCAAAATTGCCATTTTTTGACTTGTGTCACTTTTTTTGCGGGGATGCGATATATCAAAACAACATGAATAATAACTAGAACTTCGCGCGCGCGCGAATTACAATCTTCCATCTTCTCTTCCGTCTTCACTCATCTTCTTCCATCTTCTTTCACCTTCTTCACCTTCTTTCCATCTTCTCTCTTCCATCTTCTTCCATCTTCCATCTTCTTCCTTCTTCTTCCATCTCCTTCCTTCTTCTCCCTTCCATCTTCTTCCGTCTTCTCTCTTTCATCTTCTTCCATCTTCTCTTCCATCTTCTTCCATCTTCTTCCTTCTTCTCTCTTTCATCTTCTTCCATCTTCTCTTCCATTTTCTTCCATCTTCTCTTCCATCTTCTTCCATCTTCTTCCATCTTCTTCCATCTTCTTCCATCTTCTTTCCAATCTATTAAAGTCTTTTTATTAAGGCATACTACATGTATTACTTCACTGAAATCGGATCTAGCGCTTTAAGTTCTGAAACATGTACAAATGTACAGCCGATACACTTTATGCGGCGCGTCTAGTTGTAAAAGGAAGAAAGTATGTATTCGGTTCTCCGGAATAGAAGGAAACTGATGCAACTTATCCTCGAACGCCGCGCCGAAGCCTTCAAGAAATCTATCGATTCCACGGAAAAATGCTAGGCGTAAAAACCGTTTCGTTCGAGAGATTCCACGGAGGTGTGCGTCGTCGTTGATGCGTGTACGTGATCACTCGTTCGCTTAGTATAAAATCTACCAAGCTTTCCGCATTTTCCTGTTTCTCATCTAAGCTCCGAGCATCCTTGACGGGAGTATGGCTTGGAAACAACTTCTATGCGGTGCGTATTGATTCGAATAAATGCGACGAAGATAGTTCTAGGCACGTACGACGAGGTGAAATTTCCTGAATCTGTTGCTTGTAACTCGCACAATATATATCTCATATGTGTATACTATCGTTCGCGATTTCTTTTCATTTCATCCTTTGTTTCAATGGAAATCCAAAAACGACAGATTTCAATTTTAAATCGAAATGCACGGAAATACAAATGGAACCTGGAAGCTAGTAAAGTATTTACCAGAACAAAGTAATGTTATCTTCGAGGTAAATATCGACAGGATTAAACATTTTAAATATGTTATATAAAATTGTTTCAAAATACTGCTTCACTGTACACAGTGAGCGTTTCAAACATGGCGTTTCATGCAAACTTTTCGAATATAAAGCTTGCATTGACTTCGCTGTTATAGTTTAGGTATTCCTCTCTACATTATAACCAAATGTGTACTCATTGGACGTTATTCCAGACGTGTAACGAAGTAGCTATACTATAGACTTCGACTAAAATTGTTTGCTTAATGCTATTTTTCAATTTTGTTCTAAAAAATTTCTTACTACTTTAAGCGCTTTATTTGAAATTTACTTCAATGGACAGTTCCCGTACTGCTACTTATTTTAAACAATTTTGTTCACTAATTATATTAAATATACCTCTCAAAATTTGTTGTAATTTATAATTGTGGAACTTATATTTGCTTTAAACTAAACCATAAGACAATTAAATAAATAAACGAAGAACGAAGTAGATATAAAACCCAGTTTTATTTATATTTTTCTTTCTCTAATGTCGAGTCACACTCGATAAAGGAGTGCAAAGAGTTAATACTTCCAGGACGGCTGATGCAAATACGCAACAGCGAGATCAAAGATTCAAAGCGGGTGTGAAATTGTCACGCGTGAAAATTACAAAGGCACGTGTATCGATACCTACCGATTGGAAGTCGATTCGCCGGACGTAGAGTTGCCAGATTAAGACTTGTGTGACTTGTGTCCCGACTCTACCTTCCCCTTTTACGACACTACACCCCAACGCTTCCGCCGCAGCCTGATCACGCGACGCGTTTCATCTCTGTCGTTGTATAAACTTGAGACGAATGAGACAAGATGCGTTTCGAAGGAAGTTAGAAAGAAGAATAATGGAGAATTAACGTGTAACAAAGAATATAATATAATAACGGGAATCGCGACGTCCTAGTAAACAAAGGCTTGATGCTATATAGACCAAGCGTGTGATTAATGACAAGATGTATAGGGTGAATCTATGGATCAGTGGACATTTGTAAGATTGCCGCAAAATTGTTTATAACAATTAAAATTGTTGTTGTTCCGGACAACGAGAGGTAGAACGAGTTACTTCACTTAGAATAACTTTATTTCCCCAACTTGGGTCCGTTAACTTACAATGTACTTTGTACAAGAACACTTTATGTATCAAAACAAGTCACAATGTCGATGAATTTTAATAAAGAATTGTGAACCTGAGATGATTTAGAGTTTCTAGAGCGTCAGATTTAATCACTGATCAGATTTACTCGCGAAACCGGTCAAGAAACGCGCGACGTTCTCTTGAGTAAGAGCGACAGAGAAATGTCTGCACAGATCGAACAGCTGGCAGTTTGCCGTCACCGTCGAACGAACGATTGGTAGATCGACCGAGAGATCAACCAATCGGAATCCTGTTCCGATTGAGTCGATAATCGATCACAACCAATCTCCGACGGCGCCGGCCTATGAAACCGCGAGCTGCGAATCGATTCTCGATCTCGCTGTTAAGTGAGAATCAACCACTAGCGGGGCTGCGCATTAGATCGACTTTTGCACGCTGCCGACACGCTCAGCCGATCCCAAACAGTTGTTAAAATTGTTTTTTACATTAACACCTTCCACTCATCCAGAAAAGAAAAGGTGTGAAAAAAGCCACATATCGCAAACAGATAGTTATTGAGATATAAGCTGTTAAAGTTTTTGTAAAATTTGATTGTGTGGAGTTATACGTATAGACAAGCCTACTACTACAGTCCACCCGACCGTGTCGATGAGACAGAACATAATCGTGTGCGTGCCTCGAGACAAACGAAATTGAAAGGGACATTCGTCGATTACCTATACCAAAAAAGTGATCGCCTCCCTGTCCATTCGAATCATAAAGAAGTTGCAAAATGTGAAAGAATACATTATATTCATTGTTACACATTTTTTGATGGGACGATAAGCCTTTACGCGTAGTAATAAATTCCAAAAATTTTTTGTATATAGGTACAAATTTTCTATGGCCTGAAATATTAATCCAGATAAGAAATTACCAAAAGTTTAAAACTTTCGCAACAATTGTTCAGATTTATTTAATTTTTCGAAAGTGTGTTAACGCTTCTGTAAGCTGGTGTACGTATATGATTTATTATGCTACAAGTTTAGGTGCCATCCATGTTATAAAATGAAATGGATTTAATAATTCGGGGGTCATTCAGGAATACATTTAGGAATTATTTCCCATTGAATTGCATTCCCCGACACGAATTAAATCGTTCTTGTTTATAGATCATTTTCAATGATCATTTTTATGCTATGCTGTATACGATGTTCAAATTTCATAAGAAATTTCACAAAACCTGCATATTCGAAGACGTAGCATACAAATTGGGAGAGCGACGAAGCTGCTACAGTAAAAGTACGTGCTCTACGTGCGAAGTTTTTTTACAATGACGTTAAAGAAAGTCATGGGACAAGCTGGAATGAGGGATATCACGGTATGAAGATAAAACGAGACGCTGACGCAGGCGGAGAAGGGCTGGAAAACCGGTCGATCCTTTTGGAGTCGTTTAGCAAATACACTTCCGAGCTTTACTCTACCCACGATTGAAGAACTCGCTCTCGCTTGGTTCTTCGAGCTGGAAGAAGAGGTAGCGGAGGTAGGAAAAGGATACATAAAAGCAGGCTAGCCACTTTACTCAACGAATTTTCTACAGTAGTGCTGGCCGAGTAGTCGTATCTCATTGTCTGTGCACGCAACTTCGAACCACGAACTCTCGCTACGTTTCACATTGGTAGTTACAACCATTGCGGGGAAGATATTTGCTGCAATATCGTTTCTAGGAGTAGACAAGCAGAAACAAACTCTCTTTTCTTATCAGCTCTTTTTATTTTATTCCTCGATGCCAGATTTTCTAATATTCAAATATGCTGCTGTGAATACTGTAATACTATCTTAATATTTCTCTCCTTCGCTTCTTATTATATTACAAATAGAACAGGCTGTAGGGAGAGTTCCCCTAGTGCCGGACACTTAAGGTTTATCTTAAGTCAATAAGAAAAAATAATGTTCTAGTATTTTCATTCAACTATTATTATTTATAAGTAGACAGCGGATTTTATGCATTTATAACAATAATGGGAAGCAGTAGAAATTCTTTTTTACTGTGCCATGTGAAATCCAATCTTCATCTGTATTCTTAACTTGGAATGTTTTCATATTGAAACATACACTCAGTAAAATAAGTCTCCGTACACTCTTTAAAACAGAATAACTTTTTTATAATTATACCAAATGTCCTGATGTTTTATAGGCAATTAGAATTAGAAGCATTGGTTTACTGAATGATGTGCAAAAAATATTTTCTAAAAATTACAATTTACAAGGTTGCATGCAAATATAAAAAGGCACTTTTTAAAACTTTTTTATTTGGACCCTTGATAAAAATTTAAAATATATGTTTTGTAGATTACTATAGTAGTTACACACCTACTGAAAATTTTAACGAAATCTATTGATATACACACGACCTATAAGCGGTTAAAATAGGCGGAAATCGTAGTTCTACTTTTGATCAGTTTCTGCTTAAAATCCACAGAATCGTACATTTTTCGATGCGTGTCATTTTTTCCTGCGTCAATCGATTTCGATGAAATTTTCAGCATGTGTATAACTAACATAGATCTACAAAGCGTATATTTTAAATTTTCATTAGGGACCCAAATAAAAAAGTTTTAGGAAATGCTTTTTTTATTTTTGCATTTAATCTGATTAATTGTAATTTTTAGAAAATATTTTTTGCACATCATTCAGTAAACCAATGATTCTAATTGCTTACAAAACATCAGATCATTTGGTATAATTATAAAAAAGTTATTCTGTTTTAAAGGGTGTACGGATACTTATTTCACTGATTGTAACTTCTCAATAAAATCCAAGTCGTATGGTGCAATATTTAAAACTTATCGTCTTTTTAAAGCGGCCCCTGGACGATCAATATTATCGTCAATATATTGCACAATAATTGATATTGTACAATAATATTGATCGTCTGTAAATCAAATTGAAAGATTGCGCAATATATTGAGTCAATCAAATAGAATTTGATTTTTATTGAACAATCTCGTAAATATTGCTTCGTCTGTGGGTAATATTGCGCAATATTGGCTCAGTTCTATCTTCACAGTCGCAAAGTGAACATTGAATTTTCAAGTATGGCTACGAAGGAAAACGAGGAAGAAAGAAAATTCATTTTAGGATGTATCGGGGTGTATCAGAGCTTACCTGCTTTATGGAATATCAAGAGTAAGGAGTATAGCAACAGGATAAAGAAATGAACAATACGAACATCTGCTTAGGAAATATAAAGAAAAGTATCCAGATGCTGATAAGTCGCAGTTAGTTAAAAAATTTGATTCGTTGCGCACTAACTTCAGAAAGTAATCCTTTGTTTCTTTTTATCTTTTCCTCCTTCTTTTTTAAAGCTATAACTAATGCAATGGCCACACAACTTGCTTCCTTTTTATTCCACATGAAAAATCATAATGTGTCTTTAAAATCACCTAGTGAAAATACCATTAATGGTAAAAACACAATTTAATGACATTCAATTATAACTGAAATGAAATTTCATACAACATTGTATGTGTTATATATTTACTTTGGTTAATCAGTAAAGAAAATAAAGGAAAGTATATTTTTGTATTGGAAAAGATTCATCATATAACATTACTGACATAGCAATGTTGCGTAATATTCATGTATCAAAGGTGTTTTATACCTAAGATTTACGCTATGGTGTTTAATCATATGAAGAGTTTCCAATAATAACCTTTGCTGTAAATTCTCTTCTCTGTCAACCACTTTGACATTGTCAAAGCTAAATCTGTGATCCAGTTCTAATGAATGTCTCGTCAATACTGTATGTTGTGATGGTTGTAAAAAGACATTATGTTTATGTTCTCTGATACGTGTATCTAAATTCCTGGATGTTTGTCCAATATAAACTAAATCACATCCTGAGCAAGGTATGGAATATACAACATTGCAACTTTTTAGTTGCGGTACTTTGTCTTTAATAGGTGGAAACAGAGACTTGAGATAACAAGGAATTTTGAAGATTGTATGTATCCCTGCTTTTCTGAAGATCCTTTTTATGTCATTAGAAATGTTTTGAACAAAAGGTAGCACTACCGTATTTTTCCAATTGATCGGACCCAACTTTTTTAATCTATCTTCTTTTCGTTTTTCGACAAGAAGAGGATGATACAAATCAAATATACGTTCCTTGATAATACTTGACGTAAAACTCTCAGGGTAGCCGTTTTGTTTCAACGTTTTTCTTATTAACAATAAATTTTCTGGTCGAAAGACAGGATCGGATAGTAGAATAGCACGGTCTATCCAACCCTTGATTAAACCCACTTTGTGTTGCAAAGGATGAAAAGAGTAAAAATTCATATATTAATTTGTTCCCTGTTCTAATAACATTAACGTCAAGAAAACTCAGACTTGAATCAGTTTCGGTTTCATATGTGAATTGTAGTCTTTCATGAAAACTATTAAATGTATCTAATATCTGTGTCAGTTGTTCAGGTTTTATACAGACTATAATGTCATCGACGTATCTCTTGTATAGAATTAACTCAAATTGTAATTTGGCAATAGAAACTTCCTCCAATTTTTCCATTACAAGATTTGCTATGACTGGGGAAATTGAGGAACCCATAGCTGTACCGAACACTTGCTTATAATAAACACCATTAAATGAAAAAACATTGGCTTCTAATACAAACTTGACTGCATGACGGAACTCAACCTGTTGTATGTCGGTTTCGTTATTGGCCCAGCTAAAACAGTCGTAAAAATCAAATTTTACAATTTACAAAATTTTTACAATTTTACAAAATTTTTACAATTTTACAAAAGTTTTTCACAATTCCGACCAAATGCATTTTTTCAACATATTTTTTAGACGTCATTTACTAAACTAATTCATCTAGCCTTACAGAGAAATTGAAGTTGTTTGTTCCATTCATAAAAAAGTTATTCTGATTTAAAGTCTGTGTGATCAGTTTTGCTTCTAACTTGTATGTACCCGTCGCTCGGTCTTAGTTTCTGAGATATTCGCAAAAAATTTAAGTTAAAAGGTTACTTAGGATCTCAAAGAGATTGTGTAGTTGAAGTTGGTTAGTGTTGGTGTGAGAGCGTCATTGATGAAACATACATATGTCAAAGTGAAGATCACATATACATATTTACATATGTACGGGCAAATTGCATATAGTAGCATTTACATATTTTTGTTAAACACTTTTCGATAAAAACGAGCAACGGACAGAACCTTTTTAAAGTCACTTAGGAGAGTGTCCTTGACAACATATGTCAATTTCAATAACAACGTGCCCCACAACGGGGCAAAATGTTTCGTTGTGTTTGTTCGTTTCAACTGTACACGAGATGAAATAGGCTTAACGGATAGACGCGACAGTTAGGAGCATTTTTGTGTTGCGGTGCTCGGTTTTTTTACTATTTTACGACCTTCCATAGAACAAACTGACTTTGTTAGTACCTCGTTGAATTCGTCTAAAAAAGCACTAAAAATACACTATGGAGTATAGCTATAACACAACAAAAATTCGTAAGAGTTTTGAGCATTTATATAACGAATTCCAAATATTAATAGTATCAAGTGAAAAGAGTTAAAAAGGCATGATATATGTATAATGAAAAGAAGTGAAAATATTATGTATTTAAAACAAAGTATAACTATAAAACGAATATTTGACTGGTGCACATCTACAAGTAACAACGTAGTAATATTAAATGTTAACAAAGTCAGCAAATTAATTTAAAATGAAAAATTTCAGTAATATGTAGAATTTCCTTTCTTACGCATTAATTGAAAAAATACTCTGAGCATGTCTCTAACCACTTTTTTCATAATTTCGTCACTACTTGAATTCCATGATTCGGAACAGCTTCTTTAACCTAAGAAGCATTTGATCCGACGAATATATTAGTCATTTCAATAAATTGATATTGACAAATTTAAACAGAAAATATTGGATGTTCACTGCCTTGAAACAAAGATATTCTTTAATTTAAAAAAAAGGTTCATTCAAATTGATTAATTAGTTTCTGAGATATTTATACACATTGGTAATTCTTAAAATCTCAAAATTTCCTTTAAATTACATATTCTTTAAATATCAAGGAAGTGGAAAACTGGAAAAAGAAATTCGAATTTTTAAAGGTCTAGACTGGACCCTCGCCTTGCGCGGGTAACAATCGGTATATGAAAGCCCGCAACTAATTGTAAAATACCGACGAGGAAACCACGCTCCAGAATTCGCACGCCTAGTGAACTCAATATTTATTGCGACCTGTCTCCAAGTTTATAACACAGCAATTATTATGAATTATGTGCCAGAACGAAACCTGCGTGTATGCAAAAAAATGTGCAATAATGGAGCTACTTGTGACGATTTCATTTTAAAGTTAATTTATTAATTTACAACTGTAAAATACACAAAATCGTACGTGTGATTTTGATAAGAATAAAAAATCTACCAACATCGGCGTGGCGGTAAGCAAGCTTTTCTGTTTTGGCTGTTTACGAATTCTTCATCATTAAGTATTGTTTCACATTTCTGTGAATATCTATGGAAATACAAGTCCCATGCAAATCACCGAAAATATTTCACTGCCTACAGATTTGACCGACAATAATTTTGGCCGACAACGTCTTTAACTGACAACGATTTTCATCGACAACGATTTTGACAGACTATTTTGACCGCCGACGACTTTAGCTGACAACCGTAGTAACAGCCACCAGTAACATGATCTACAACGATATTCATATGATGTTTACTGACAACGACGTACTACCTCATTGATTATGTACTTCTTTTTTATATATTTTTGAGCTACTTCTTTTGATACTTTTTTTTAGAGTTCTTGTTTATACAGGCTGAGTCACCTAACGTTGCCAGCTCAAATATCTTTGTGGTTTTTAAAGATGTGTCAAATGTCTGAAGGACAAAGTTGAATGGTTCAGTGGGGCTCACATAATACCAAAAATATTTCTGTTTTATGTAATTCTTTTTAGAGATATCAAGGTCATCTTCATTTTTTTTAATGGAATGAGGTATTTTTTAATACATTAATCGATACAGCTGGGCATTCGTTATAAAAAAGTACTAACCTATGTATGTCGAAAAGTTAGTAGTTCAAAAGATATTTCAATTTAAGTAATTCTAAAACACCATTACTGTCGTACTAAGCCATTAGCGTTTATTTACTAGTGTAACATCTTAGTACGACAGTAATGGTGTGTTAGAATTATTTAAATTGAAATATCTCCTGGACTACTAACTTTTCGACATACATAGGTTAGTACCTTTTTTTACAACGAATGTCCAGCTGCATTGATTCATGTATTAAGAAATACCTCATTCCATTTAAAAAATGAGGGTGACCTTGATATCTCTAAAAGAAATCACATAAAAACAAAAATATTTTTGGTATCATGTGAGCCCCACTGAACCATTCAACTTTGTCCTTCAGACATTTGACGCATCTTTAAAAACCAGAAAGATATTTGAGCTGGCAACGTTAGGTGACTCACCCTGTATAATATCAAGAAGAAAGTACATACATAATCAATGAGGCAATACGTCGTTGTTATTAAACATCATATGAATATGGTTATAGATCATTGATGGTTAAAATCGTCGTCGATTAAATTCGTCGACGATCAAAGTTTTCATTGCACCCGGAAATACAGGGAGTCCCGGTATTACTGATACAACCGTAGAGAGGGTGATTCTACATGAGAAATTAAGTCGGAACTATAGAATAACATTTTTTCATCCGAAGCTTCGTTTTCGCGGAAATCGAGTTTGAAAATGCAGCGAACACGCATCTTATTCGATAGGAAACGTCTGACACATCTGACGCGTCTGACCATAACCGACCTATTCTACTTCCTGCATACAGGATGAGTCGCCTAACGTTTGTACCTCAAATATCATTGTTGTTTTCAAAGATACATGACATGTCTTGGGGACAAAGTTGAATGGTAAAATGGAGTTCACATAATACCAAAAAAATGTTTGTCTTTATGTTATTTTTTTAGAGATATCGAGGTCATCTTCATTTTTTAAAGTGTAAAGAGTAAAGTTTTTTAAAGTAAACCATCCTTTTTTGAACACCTACAATGATAGTCCCTTTCATTACCAATTCCGCGATTATAATTATTCAAGATCATTCAAGAAAAGTAAACAATGGTCGAAAATTTATAAAAATACGTGTTAATCCTTCTATTTCCACAGAAAGTATTTCTTGGCTTATTGTTCTCATTAACCCAAATATTATTGTTAAATTCAATTAAAGGGATTTTAAAAATTAAGTTCGTATACAACCCCTGGCAGAATGTTTCCGATCTGAGGCATTGACACGGATTTTAGAGAAAACATTCACAATTTGGAAGTATAAAATATTACCTTATGGAGTTAAAACTGATTGGAAATGGAAAGGAAGGGGCTTATTGAAGAATAAAAAATAACATATGCTTCCATTTATTATAACAAAGAAACGAGAAAATAAGCAAAATGTTACATGGAAAAAAGTTCTCGATTAATAGAACAGCTGGAAGAAAGTTTCCGATTCGATTTACACTGTTCAACACCAAATTTGTTCAACAATTACTGTTCAATGATTCTTATAGAGTTTTTTGCGCTGATTCCGAATCTGCCCTTAATTATTGCCGTAGACGCACAGTTTTTGATAAACAAATATTGTGATGTTGTTATAAAAGATATTGGATTGTTCTTTGCAGCAAAAGATTCTGTAGACTTTCCCGAATACAGTCATATCCAATATTAATACATTATGAATGTTTAAACATGTTTAAACAATCGTTAAAGATGGAGAGACACCACTTTTGCATCAATTGTTGAGGATGTTTTTCAGTTTATCTTAAAAAATAAGGCTCCAGCGTAAAGACGAATTATATCACGCGATAGAGCAGACTTTTTTCTTAAGCAATCACCCTTCAAAGTTTGCAAGGTCGACGTTTTTTCGAACCGAAAAGCAAAATATCTTCGCCCGATATAAGTTGCCGTCAGTGGTTCTCACCACTAGAACGACCGTTCGCCGCGCCGTATCCCGAAACTTCCTTCCAGCTGTTCTATTAATCGGGAACTTTTCTCCGTGTAACATTTTGTTTATTTTCTCGTTTCTTTGTTATAATAAATGAAAACTTATGTTACTTTGTTGTTTTTCATTCTTCAATAAGCCCCTTTTTATTTCCCATGAGTTTTTACTCCATAAAGTAATATTTGGTAATTATTGCGAACAGGTCTGCGTCCTCAGATTTTGATGAAATTTTAATATGTTATACAGCAACACATTTTGAACAACTTTTTCCTTTTCCAATATAGGGGGGTCGCTTTTAGTTTTCGAGATAGTTGCAAAAAACTATCGCTAATGCTGTATTAAACTTTTCGTATTCTTGGACGCTCCGTGGCAACGTAAGCCTGCCTCGGTGCGGCGTTTGTTTACATTTTGACGCTTTGGGGGTGAGAGAGAAAACAGGGTCTCACTCTGGTCATACATATATCGGGTGAGCTTTCACTTTTGAAAGACGGCCGGCTCTCTCCGTCCCCCTACTACCTAATCCTAACTAATTCTGACCGCATAAAATTGGAATTAGTTAGGATTAAGTAGTGTTCCGTCGCGCAGGAACAATATTCGTGTTTCCTTCGGACAGGATTTATGGTATTTTCGTGTCTAAATCTCTTCTTCGAGAATTAAAGAAACTAGGGTCATTCGGCGACCATTCAAGGCATCTGATTAACGTTTAGTTTTTATACACCCTTGAAAATGCAAGGTGCCATAAATTTAGACCCTCCGAAGGACCGCCCGCGATCGTTACGCACGGTGTCGAATTACCGAGACCCGTCGCATCGTCGACTGAGTTAGATATCGTCCCACTCCTCCTACCCAGGGCTTCATTCAGTGCTACGGGAAGGAGGTCCTAGAATTCGAAAGTGTACTGATTGAGAAATGCAACTTTCGGCAGGAACCAATCAGTGCATCTTATTTCTTATTCGAGACCCAACGAGCATCGCGTTAGGACTGGAAGACGAAGTCGCTCAGTTGAGTCTTACGCTCTAACGCCGTGACATTCTCCAGTCCTCGGGCAGACAAGTACAACGCACGAGCCGTTGTCTTGTCAATCATACGTGCAAAGTTAGCATCACGGTAGTTCGTTGTCCAGCGGTCAGGACATCCGACAAACCAGGATCGCGTCGGTCAAGATCCCTCGCGTACGGGATCACATCAGTCGAGATCCCTCGCGTGCGTTCGAATTATCACCGTGAATCATTATCATCATCTGCGCGCGTATAAGGCAGGACCTGCTAGATCAGCCTTACTGACGAGTCCACTAGCAGGTCCGGGACGAAACGCTTCCATTAACGTATTTCAAATCATGCGAATCAATTATTAACTTCCCGATTTTATAGGGAAGTTATTGTAATTACCCCGAAAATCGAAAATCGATTTTTTAGCAGATCTTCACGTTTCATGGTCATTGGAGTCATTTTAAACTATTTTTATCAAAATGTTCGTGTGTGTGTGTGTGTGTGTGTGTGTGTGTGTGTGTGTGTGTGTGCGTGCGTGTGTGTGTGTGTGTGTGTGTGCGTGTGTGTGTGTGTGTGTGTGTGTGTGCGCGCGCGCGCGCGCGCGCGCGTATGGCCGTTTCTATGTAATCAAATTTTTCGTTAACGTTTTCAGAAAAAGTAACAACGCGATCGGGATGATGAATGATGCAATCGATGTGCCCCGTCGTAACTTAGAGCTGATTAGATTTTGGTCCATATTGGTCAAGTAGTTTGTTAGATTTTTACTTTTTTTTCGAAAAGAGTTGATTCTACAATGCAATTTATAAGGGAGCACGAAAATTTTCCACCAAAGAACCAAACGCAATTACATAAAAAATTTTTTTCTTAATTTTTTTTTAGATTTAAAAAAATTTTTTTTTTTTAACTGATGCTAATGTTACCGCTTGGAATAATCGAAAGTTATTCCAATGCAAGAGTGAATTTATCATCTCTATTCCCAAGAATACATTTTGGGAGAATATCGATGAAAGTACAAAAAAAACGATGTTAGCGATGTTGGCGAAGGAGTAACGAATCGAGAAGTTCTTTGTGTGACTCTTGGAGAGTCACACACCAAATAAAAAACATTAATAGCAGTAGGCCCTACTAGCCATGCGTATCACTAACCCTCTCGCAAGAGCAGTCCTACCCGCGAGCTCGCGAAGCGAGCGAGCAAAAACAACCCTGCGAGCTCACGAGCGAAGCGAGCGAGCAACAATAGCCCTCTAGTTGTCTTTGCGATCATCTTCTCATTGAACTAGCTGCCCAAGATTAACTTGACGGGCAGTGATCCGGAACATTCGCGAACCGACAGTTCCGCGACAAAACAGGTAGTAGGGGGCGGAGAGGGCTACGCATACGAAAATCCAGAAGCAGTCTTTCAAAAGTGAAAGCTCACCCTATATATGTATGACCAGAGTGAGACCCTGTTTTCTCTCTCACCTCCACAGCGTCAAAATGTAAACAAACGCCGCGCTGAGACAGGCTTACGTTGCCACGGAGCGTGCAAGAATACGAAAAATTCAATACAGTATTAGCGATAGTTTTTTGCAAATATCTCGTAAACTAAAAGCGACCCTCCTATATTGGATAAGGAAGAAGTTGTTCAAAATGTCGAAATCAAGAACATATTTAAATTTGCACCCAAACCCCGGTAATCCACAATAAGCCATAACAGCTGCAGCATTTGGGCTAATCATAAAATGATGAAACAAACGGCCGTCAATACCGTAGCGCTACCGCCACCCCCCATTCCCCCACCGACGATGTGACACTGAACGATCACTGAACCCAACCAGGAAAACACGCTGCTCATGGTACCACTTACAAAGGAAGGACCCCACGTCAGTGTTCCCATTGAACCCACCGTTTTTCGCGCATGCGCGGCCAGGACAGTAGCGTATCTACAATGACGCAGCAGAGCGGCCAGGGCCCTGGCTCCTTGAGGTAGTGATATTGGCAGGAATGTATCGAAACAATCTGGTCCGGACAAAAAGACTCTAGGACGTGTCCTACAAGATACAAAATATATAGAAATACACATGTTATACATTCATTTTTCAGAATCAAATTATACCAATTTTTTAAAAGTCTGCGAGGTGCTCAAGCTACCTGATTTCATCGAAATGGTTACGTTACTGAGGCTGAAATTGCCGCGCATGCACGAAAAACGGTGGGTTCAATCGAAACACTGCCCCAAGTGTCTGACTTCGATTTTGATACCGATATATTTAATAATGTAAACAATAGTTTGATTAATGGTACTTCAGTTTTTAGTGTTGACTCTGAGCCCCCCCCCCTGTGCGGCGTGAGCCCCACGTTAGGAAACACTGTTCTAAAGTCATTGTATTTTTAAACCAGAATACATAAAAATATGCACCATCATCTGCTAACTGGAAAATTAAATATTCCTTCCAGCCTAGAATAATTGCATTCTATATGATTTCTTCTTTTTAAAGATATATGAAATTGATATATAACCTCATACAATACCTAAATGTTTAGTAATTGGTTAGATACCGGTATATTTAATAATGTAAACAATATTTTGAAAAATGGTGTAGTAATTCATCACTCGGGTGCTAAGGGTTAAAATGAGAGAGAGTGAGAGAAGAGGTCGTAATTAACATTTCGTGACTACCTGCATCAGTGCCGTTAACGCATCATAATACTATGTACAAAGGAATTTTTCTGAACCTTGGCGACTCGACTGCTTGATTTCGCATCAAGTTTATCCGCATTCCACAACTCCGTGCTTTCACATCAGGTTCGTTTGTACGTTATCCAACCTCGCAGCAGCTCATCGATTCCATATCGAGTTTGTCTGCGTTTCTCTACCAAGCTCCTACCGATTCCTTGATTTCGCATCGGGTTCGTCTGCGTAGTGATTCGCCGTTCTCGCATCGGGTTCGTTCACGAAATCTCACATTTTCCTAGCAGCTCCCCTGACTTCGTATCTGGTTCGTACGTGCAACTACTAACAGATTGACTATCCATTTCCTTATAAACTCTCCGGCTACACAAACTGCGCGCGGTGCTGACTCGTCACACTATTTATGTTGAAAAATGGCTTAATAGAATTACAAACCATAGCAAATGGTAAACACTGATAGAAATGAAACGTGTGATATTTGGATAATCAGATTATTAGTATTTATTGCGTTATTATTAGACTGCGAATCTTTATGCATTTATAGCAAAATTGAGCAGATAAAATTCAAACAAAATTTAAAAAAATGAAGATGTCAATATATGATTTGTCCTGTAATTGAAGTTGTCAATATATGATTATAATCATTAAAGGAAGAAATAACATTCAATTTACTTTCTATTTCTTTCAATCGATGCAGACAATTTTTATTTTGCATAAAAATCCGACAGTATCCGGAATTACCCAATTCCGAACGGTGAAGAATTTCTACAATCATCATAATTACTAAATAAATAGCAGTGCAAAGGGTTAAACGAGAAATAAATGAGGGAGGATTACAAATAGTCGAAACATTTTTACCGAACCATTAGTTTCATGAAAAAATATTTCGCATAGTTGTATGTTTAATTATCGTTCGAACGTTAATAAAAAGTGGAAAAACTGGTCCTCTCTACATTCATTAAGGGAGTAAATCCGTGCTTCGTGAAAAAATAGAAGGGAAATCGCTTCGAGATAAAATTTATGAGACAAATATACGATGCTCTTCGTGTGCAATTGTGCATTACCGTCCATGTAAAACAACACGGATTCTAGGAATCCGGTATGCCGAGCTTCTCGTCACTTCCTGACAGTTTCGGTTGCTCGACACAGGGTTACGCTACATGTACATGTATGTATATGGGTTTTTTATTTTTCGGAACACAAACCAGACGATATTGACCTAAAACAGTTGGCCGTAAAAGAATTTATTCAACGTGAGAGTAACAGTGTTAACGAATAGACGTGTTCTACTACCGATAATTTTTATAAAAACGTACAAATTCATACAAGTTCGTGCAATTATAATTATTTCTTTAAAATTTAGATTAAGTAGATTTTCTTACTTATAACATCAATAATATCAATAATTACTAGACTGCGGATCTTTATGAAAAATAAAAATTTCTTGACTGAATTGCACCAAACTGGAGTGAAATAGAAATTAATTTTTTCCCTATTATGTTTAGTAGGTTGAGAATAATATAATAGTATGTTTAAATTTTTCTAATATATTTTGCTATTTTAAATTAAGCCTATTCATTTTCGTCATAAATGCATAAAATCTGTTCCACGGGATACAGTGCAGCGAACGACCGTTCTAGTGGTGAGCGCCACTGGCGGCAACTCATGTCAGGCGAAGATATTTTGCTTCCTGGTTCAAAAAAATGTCGACGGTTCCAAACTTGCTCAAACGTTTCCACTGCTCTATCGCGTGGTATAGTTCGATTTTCCGCTGGATCCTTATTTTTTGAGATAAATCGAAAAATATTCTCAAGAATTGGTGCAAAAGTGGTGTCTTTCCGTCTTTAATGATTGATTAAACATATTTAAACAATCATAATGTATTAATATTGGATATCACTGTATTCGGGAAAGTCTACAAAATCTTTTGCCGTAAAGAACAATTTAATATTTTTTATAATAACGTCTCAATATTTATTCAAAGTTGAAAAATATGTCTTTTTACCACGCTTATATTAGCTTGCCGAGTTGTCTTTGTTGTTATTGTTGTTGTTGTATGCGTCAAATCTTGTAATCAAATTTTAAACCACTTTACGATGCGGTAGAGACTTGAAATTTTAAACATAGCTCAGAACTGGATGACAATGCAATATTAAAAAACAAATTTTAAAGAAACTGTGCGTTCAGGAGAAAAAAATTTTAATATTAACCGTTACACCTCGTCGCGCGACGCTCGGTAGTACGTCATCGCGTTCAGCGATCCCCACTCCGCGCGCCACCGCTCCCAACTCCACTACGCGTTCCCATTCCACTGACCCACTTCGCACCGAAGGAGCTCAGTCGAGTGGTGTTCCGTTCATTCAGTTCCATTTCGGACAATTTCGGACTCCGTCAAGAGCCGTCGTCTCTCGGAGTCATCCCCTCATTCTGTCTCGCGTATTTCCATAACTTACTATTTCATACCAGTATTACTATATCTTGCGTTCCATTTAAAAAAGAGTAAACAGTATAAAATAAAAATATGTAAAAAAAAAACGTTTTAAAAACTACGTTTGTATTAAAATGCACTAAAAAGGAGAAAATAATTTTTTTAGATATTAGTGACTATAAATAAAAGCGTGGAGCGCCCACGAAGATTACGTCAATATAGTTTAGCGCTCCACGCTTTTATTTATAGTCACTAATGTCTAAAAAATTTATTTTCTTTATTTTTAGTGCATTTTAATATAAGCACGGTTTTTAAAGTTTTTTTATATATTTTTATTTTTAAACTCAAGTTTCTCAAAAACTGTACGTTAGGAGAAAAATTAAGGATAGGTTAGGAATCAGCGCGAAAAACTCTATAAGAATCGCATAGTGAGAATCGAAATAAAAAAAAGTTGAAATTTGTTGGACCGTGTTATAAGCAGCTTTATAAAAGGCGTTATACATATAGGTTTCTTGTGAGAGCAGGTGTGGGGGAGAGGGAGAGATTGGGCGAAAGAGAGAAAATTTCTTTGTGTGAGAAAATGTGGAGGTCGCGTACTTAGTTGCCAACCTAATACTTTCACTGGAATATTACCACGTTTTTATTAGCTCGCTTTCCTGTCTGTCTGTTTGTTCGGTACAAATTTTGCAATTGATTTTAAACTAACTTCCCGAAGAGCTAGAGACTTGAAATTTTAAACATAGCTCAGAACTGGATGGCAATGCAATATTTAAAAACAAAATTTTTAAAAAGCCTATGCGTTCAGGAGATACAAATGATTAATAAATTGAACCTTTGTACCCCCCTCCCCCCTCCCCCGCTGCGTGACGTAGTACGTCTTCGCGTTCAACGTCCCCACTCTACTACGTGTTCCCACTCTGACACATCCCCACTCCACTGACCCGCTTCTCGCCGAAGGAGCTCAGTATGCGTCAGTGTGCGTTTGAGCTCCGTGCGGTGTTTACAAAGTTACTACGTATTATTTATACTATAACAATGTTTGTTTAACAAGCGAAAGAACCGTTACACCGAGATTCTCAGTCGAACCTTTATCTTTGACGTTTTACCACGGCGTTTCAATATGATTGAAAGTCGCAATACCGTCTGTTTACTACACGTCGCTGTTATAATCTCAAAATAATGTCTACAAAAAAGGAGCAGTTCGTTAATGATGATTTTCACAGGCAAGTCGCCAAATCATCAGGTATGCCATTAAATATTTTACCACGTTTTTATTAGGTCGCTTTCTTATATGTCTGTTTGTCTGTTCGGTACAAATTTAACAACTGATTTTAAACTAACTTCCCGATGAGCTAGAGACTTGAAATTTTAAACATAGCTTAGAACTATATGACAATGCAACATTAAAAAAAATTTTTTTAATTTATAAAAGCCTATGCGTTTAGGAGATATAAAATATTAAAAATTTAACCGTTACACCTCCCCGCGCGACGATCGGTAGTGCCACTCGGTTGCCACTCCGACTCATCCCCATTCCACTGACCAGCTTCCCATTGAAGGAGCTCAGTGTGCGTTCGAGCTCAGTGCGGTGTTTACAAAGTTACTACGTATTATTATAGTATAATGTTTGTTTACCAAGCGAAAGAACAGTTACACCGAAATTCTCCGTCGATTTATCTTTGACATTTTACCACGGCGTTCGTTTTCGATATGACGCGTCGCAATACCGTCTGAAATTTACTACATGTCTCTGTTATAATCTCATCAAAATGTTCAAAATCGATTGTAAAATTTTACACACATAAGGCTAAAAAGCAGAAAATAATTATTTAAATAAAAATAAATTTTTTTAAAATACCACGTTTTTAAAACGGACTAAAAAGTATAAAATAAAATTTTAAAAAACGCCACGTTTAAAAACGGACTGAAAAGTATAAAATAATTTTTTCTAGCACCATACAGATTCCTAACCCCGTACAGATAGTCCTGAAAATTTGTGATTGTGAATTTTGAATAGCTATGAAAATACTTGTAAGATTTAAAACGAAAAACGTGGGGCGCATGCAATACATAATTGATGCATGAACACCTAAATCACTAACAATTTTATTGCACTGCAAATGATATGAACTGTTTTGCGAGTTTTCTCAGCGGCAGATACTCTCTACACTCCGTACTATGTATTATCTTGCGCCCCACGTTTTTCGTTTTAAATCTTACAAGTATTTTCATAGCTATTCAAAATTCACAATCACAAATTTTCAGGACTATCTCTATGGGGTTAGGAATCTTTTTAGTCCATTTTTTAAACATGGCGTTTTTTAAAATTTTGTTTTATACGTTTTAGTTCGTTTTAAAAACGTGATATTTTTTAGGAATTTATTTTTATTTAAATAATTTTTTTTTAAACATCTCCATCACTCATTTAGTCAAGAACAGAAGATTGAAGCGCCGATTTCGCGTTTTTGCTCATTGTGCGGCGCGAGGTTTGCCGCGCAGCCATGTGGGGGACTGTCTCCTGGCGGCATTGATGGTCGAGATCTCTCGGCGGTCGGACGCGCGTAGATAAGTTTAGTATATTAACCGACAATAAAGTTAGTGCGTTGTAGTGAAGTGTCTCATGTATCCATTTCCTCTCGAGAACACTTGTCTGTTGATTTCTCTGCGCTCATTTGATGAATGTATTATTACATGTAAGCGACATAATCCCATGAATGTCTAGCGTAAAAATACAATTTATATACGTTGTTTCTAATCTCACTAGTTCAATTATACGTGATGTTTCGGTATTATCAATTTTTAGAGAATATCGTTTTCAATCGTATTGGATAGAACTTCTTTCTTTACATTAGAATTGTTTATTGTTCGGCTCTGACCATATTATTCAGAATGATTGACTATAACATATTCCTTTGGTATACAGTGTTTGGTATACATTGTTACGAGCCGACGACTAGGCAGGTTAGCCGTGACCGAGGATTGTTTGGTTGTTACGAGATTTATTCTGGACTAGCCGACGCCTGTTTCATCACCGGGTTGCTACCAGGTAGGAACACGTGGACTAGCTGGTCTCTGTTTCACCACCGCACCGGGTCGCCGCGCCGCATGTGGAAAGGGGCAGTTGACTAGCTGATGTCTGTTTCATCAACGGGTTGCAGCGTGTGGAATGGAATAAGGGATCGGATTTTCCGTTAGTCTCGTAACTTATGAAAATAATTACAGTGAGTCACGAAAGTATTCGAACACTCTGAAATGAAATGTTTCACGCTTAAAAAATATAAGTCATACTACGAATTATAAAATACTTTTACAGTCAGCGGCAATAATAAGTGGACACCCTTAAAAATCACATAACTTTTTAGAAATTGGTCCAAAGGACTTGAATTTTTTAAAGATGTTAGACCGACTAGTTCGCTAGAGAATAAGTAAACAATAATTTATTAAGATTGCAATTGGTAGGAATCATACAAAATTTAAAAAATGATGATTTGCCAACTTTTTTATCTGGGCCTGTAACGATAATTTAAAAAATGCGTTTTATAGATTTCGGTAACTTATATGCATACTGAACATTTCATCGAAATCGGTCAACATTGCAATGAGCTACATACGTTTAAAGGTGAGAGCTTAAGGGTGAAAGTCGCAGATTTTCAGCCTTGCCAGGGCATTTCGCCCTTACGTGATCATCTTTAAACCGTTTGTAGTTCATTGCAATGTTGACCGATTTCGGTGAAATTTTCAGTATGCATACAAGTTACCAAAATCTATAAAATGCATTTTTTAAATTATCGTTACAGGCCCACATAAAAAAGTTGACAAAACATCATTTTTAAAAATTTTGTATAATTCCTACCAATTGTAATCGTAATAAATTTTTGTTTACTTATTCTAGCGAACTAGCCGGTCTAACATTTTAAAAAGGATTTAAGGATGTCCACTTATTATTGCCGCTGACTGTATTTCTATAGTAACGAATAAGTGTCATGATTATACATGTTCAATGTAAAGTGTCTTTGATAACATAAACAATCCTTATAAAACATTTCGTCGTAACATCGGCTAAATGAATGACACAAAAGTATTCGAACGATGAAACTTGTAATACAAAACAAACCTTGCATGTGACAAACTGTAAACATTGGCTTTCTCAGTTGGAATTATACACTTTCCGCGTTCAGTGCTGCGAGTATTAATAAGATTGTAAAAGTTATATTAATAATGTACACAAAAAAGTCAGAAACAAGCATTACTGATACGAAATTGATAATTAAGTGGCATAATGAAGGCAAAAGCTCAATTATTAGGGAGAAGTAAATCTACCGTTTATTACATAGTGAAAAAGTTAAAAACCACTGGAAAATACAATTGTGCGTGAAGTAAAAAGAGACCCTACAATTTCTGGTCCAAAACTTGCAACTAAACTTTGACGAAGAATCCTTCGTGAAAATGAGTTTCATGGTCGTATTCCTCGAAAGAAGCCGCTTATTTGCAAAGTTAAAAAGCAGAAGAGACTAATTTCGCTGAAAAGTGTGTCAATAGAGATAAAGATTTTCGGAAACGCGGTATATTCTCTGACGAAAGCAATTATTTAACATATTTGGACCAGATGGATGCCACAAAATTTGGAGATTAGCAAATAGAGAAATGGATCTTAAAAACCTACGTCTAACCGTGAAGCATGGGGGTGGATCGAAAATGGTATGGGGGTGTATGGGAGCCAACGGTGTTGGAAACCTCATTATTATCGAAGGAATATTAAATAAATATAAATATCTACAAATATTAAAAGATAATTTGAAACGAAGTGCGGAAAAATTAGGGGTAGTAGAGAATTTTCATTCTCACCAGAACAATGATCCGAAACATACTGCACATATCGTTAAGTTTTAGAAACACCCCCGCGAAGTCGAGACATCAACACCATAGAACACTTGTGGGCAGAAATCGGCAGACAACTTAGTAAATATAATGCTAATTTCAAGGAAGCATTAATAAAAACCAAAATTTTTGAATTTTTTAACAGTATAAAGAAAGATATAACTGAAAATTTGGTTGACAGCATGCAACGACGTTTGCAAGCCGTAATAAGTGCGCACGATGGTCTGACAAAATATTAAAACACTGTAATTTGTTTAAAATGTATACTGTTATTTAACCGTTCGAATACGTTTGTTACATTCATGTAGCTGATGTTACTAAGAAATGTTTTATAAGTATTGTTTATGTTATCAGAGAGACTTTAAATGTAACATGTATAATCATGATACTTATACTGTTTTGTACCTAATTCATAATGTGACTCATATTTCTTAAGCGTGGAACTTTCCATTTTAGAGCGTTCCAATACTTTCATGACTCACTGTAGTAGGGTAAATGTACCTATTATTGCGGGTATACGTTTCACTGCGGTATTTTTTCCCAATGAGATTATAATATTGCCTTGAATAAATATGTACAATTCAATGAGAATGTATTCTCGTTGACGATGCAAATAAACTTGACAATCATTTTCATATTTTTCTAATCTCGGGATTTGAAAAAACATTCTTCATAAACGGTAACTGTTGTTCACATGATTGTACATTGTACATTCTTTATACCGGGTGTTCATTTGAAAACTTTCCAGCCGAATATCTCGAAAAGTATGAAAGATATTAAAAAACTGTAAAACACGTGTCCAAGGATTTCGAGGTGGAAACTTTGTTTTTTCAAATGGAAACCTATATTTTTTATTATGGGATCTTATTGTACCCACCCAAATAAAAAACTGATATGCCCCCCTCTTTCTCCCTCGAAATCCTTGGGCACGTGTTTTACACTTTTTTAATATCTTTCATACTTTTCGAGATATTTGGCTGGAAAGTTTTCAAATGAACACCCTGTATACCTTTAAATTGCACAGTTTTATTATTATTTTGATACCTACTTCGATACAATAGAAATATAAAACAAAATTTCTCTTGCCTTTTTCATAAAAAAATTAAATCCTCAGCAATACGTACGATAAAGTGAAGGACGAGCTCATTACTGCGGAACAAAGATCACTAGAGTGTCCCTAATACTGCGGTGTGCATTGAAACTACGATAAGAAACGCGCTTCACTTCAGCCTACCGTTTTAGGTTAGGTACCTATTAAATGTTAACCCTTAGCACTTATCACTCAGAGTCACCACTAAAAATTGCTGCACCATTATTCAAAATATTGTTTACATTATTAACCCTCATCCGTCCTTCATTTTGCAAACTATATCTGTCAAATTGACACAGTGGTAAAATACCGACGAAATAACAAGATAAAAAGTTATTTTCCGATGTTTTTGTATTCAAATGGATGCGTTAACATCTGCATCTTACTTTCTGCACAATTTTCGCATAAAATAAAGCGATGTGTGGGACATACTGCTGGTTTACACAAATCATATCGGGCACTATGTATATAAGCATTCGGTTTTTTCTCACACATGTCAAATCGGGCTCGTTTTTTTGTTGGAGGAGTATGCATTATACGATTACTAAAAGACGGTGCAATCACTGGTGGTATACCCTGTATTTGTGCAACAAGTGAAGTCGCATTAGATCCTCGCGGTAGATATGTGCGTAACGTAATACATATAGGAATGCACCAAAGAATGTCCAATTTCAATCAAAAAAAGGCGTCGACGATATCTTTTATTTTTATTCCACGTTACATTGAGTGAAGTTTATGTATAAAAGCATTTCATGCTGATATATCTAACATATTAGCGAAAATTGCCATTGGCTATCTATTTGTTTTACATCTGTATGTGACCACCATCTCCATATCATCAAGAACATCGACGCGACGCCTCCTTTTGTAGCGTTATATTTTATTATTTCAGGTTTTTTATCTACTTCACTACTTATTTGCTTTGGCGTATGGTATGTACTAAGTAGAATAACAAATCGTCTTCTTTTTGTCACATAAGACGCCATTGTACCTTTTAGTATGTAATCAAAAACAAATTCCAAATGATGAAGTGGCTTCTTCTTCATATCGAGTAAAATTTGTGGAATTTCTTTTCTATTTCTTCGTATGCTCCCTACAAGCGTCACCTTTTGTTTTTGTAATATAGTTGCTAATTCGTGTGAAGTAAAAAGATTGTGACACGTAACATTGCGTCCACCCAAACCTTCAACTAATTGTAGCACTATGCGTTGACCCTGCTTTACTTCTGTGTGGCAGTTTCGATCGCGTCCCGTGTAAATTTCCATACTATATGAGTAATACGTTTTCTTCTAATTTAGAAAAGATGAATTTTCCTTTAATTTTCGAATGCCGTATAAATTTGTCATTGAAATAATGGTCATTGAAACATTCCGCGACAGTCCGTAAGAGTACATGTGTCATATTGACACACAGGGACTCTTTCGTAACAAATTCGACTTGCAGTTTTGATATCATTATTTTCCATAAACAATGCTAAGCATATGTGTTTCGCATTAAAAAAAATAAAAGTCACAAAGTTTCGGGCAAATTTACCGACAAATAACAGAACAGTACACCTTAATTCGCGAAAACTGTGTCAAATTGACACGAGGGACGGATGAGGGTTAAATATATTGGAATCTAATCAATTACTAAACATTTAAGTATTGTATGGGGTATAAGTACTGTAAGGGGAATTATATCAATTCCATATCTATAAAAAGAAAAAATCATATAGAATGAAATTATTCTAGGTCGGACGAAATGTTTAATTTGCGAGTCAAAATAGTTCCGAATGCAAAGGGTTAAATATCTTCATAAACAACGAATATTTTAAGAAACGCTCGGACGATTTTTTTTGTTGATTTATTCAGCTTTCAGTTGCTTAAGTTTTAGGCAATCGTTATAATTTTTAGCATATTCGAGCAGAAACGTGTCGACAGATTTTCTCCTGTTGTATCATGCAAAAATATTCTGGAACAAAATGAACGATGCATTGCCAAAGTAGGGACTTCGAGCTTTAAAATCAGTCTAGATTTATTATACTATTTTTTTAACGAGATTCTTAATGTTTAAATATCGACAATTTCAGGATGATCAGGAAAGTCTTGAAATACTTTTTGCATATACTGTAAAACAGGAAGAAATATTGGGGTGAACGCGACATGAACAAAAAATAAAGCACGAAATCTTTCCTGTCCGGGGCTAAGCGAGTAGTTTTGTGATTAACAGTATATGCTGCACCATAGATCGTTACTATCTAGAGGTAAGGCTAGAAAAACAGAATGAGGGAAAACAGGATGCATTTGTCCTGTTCTTTCCGGACACAACACTGGCATATCTGTTTCGTGAAACGTTGTCTAGATACGAGAAAGGCGGGATGAAACATCCGGATGAGCCTCTGCACGCACACTAACGTAGAATATCTTTGGGTAACGCTCTGCAAACTCCCATTATGACCGGTAGTTCCGTCTACCTTAAAACATTTTACTTTTTATTTATCCTGTAACAGACCTTTACAAAATGATACGCATAAAACGTCCTGGAGTGACAATTTATGTTGGATATTTTTACGTAACAACCAAATAACCGTAACCGTGTATTTAACAGTGACGATGTAAGTGATTATTTCATTTTGATGTTTGAAATCTAGAGAATTCGAGTAGGTAATGATGAGAAACTAAATATTCAGAAAGTATATAGCATAGGGGTACTTCACCTTGTCCCCCCCTTTGATATTATGTTAAAACAATATTCTTTACTTATAAACCACTAATATTCTTCAAGTATTATTAATAATATGTTTACCGACATATTTCGCAAATTTCAGCCTTATTTATTAATTCCAGTTGGATGCCGCTATTAATAGTTATTTCTATATTTCTCTATTTCTCTAACAATTAGAAGTTTCCCGTTTAGTTTTGTGTTAGTTAGATTAATTATGTTTATTATAAATATTAGATGATTGTATAAGTTCGTGCCCGATTTGAAAATAAAATTCAATGGTTAAATTTTAAAGAATAAAACTTTATTATAATTGTAGAAAATTTTACCATTATTTAATTTTAATTTAACCAACTTTTTAACCAATCCTTAAAATTTAACCATTGAATTTTATTTTCAAATCGGGCACGAACTTATTTAAATATACATTCAGATAGGTATTATAAATATTTTGTACATTCTTAGGGTTAAAATCGTATAAATGATTTTGTATGTGGCGGATACTCTCCTAGCAGCGTGCGATAATTAATTTCTGAATATGTATTGTATATTGTTAAATTTAGATCATATTTTCGTTTGTTTTAGGTACACGCTGATGTGTATATCTAGGGAGAGTACACCGTGAACATTGAGTGAGTTTTTCTAAAAATTTTCAACCATTAATTTATTTGAACTTCATTTGGTTAGGGTTGGACGTGTGAAATCTCGTAGTCTTTACAGAAGTAGTCAACGATACAGAATTACAGTATCATCCAACATATTTTTATGTTTCAATAACCAATAAGTAATTCTTATAGGCTAATGTACTACATACGAACCTGAAGTGTGATAGTAAAGTGGTCAGGAAAAACGCATTTGTGAGAGAAGTGAATAAGTAAAAGAGATTATTAAAAATTTTTCAAACGATAACTTTGATTTCCAGGATAATTGTATATCTTTAAACAAATAATAACATGACAATTATCGTTCACATGGATGTAGAAAGCTATTGATATATCGGAAGTCAATTATTAATTGCATAGAAAAAACATAAAATTAAGTATCATGTATTAAAAGGTAGTTAGATTAAAATGTTGATACTATCACGAGATAAAAAGTTAGTCATTACTGATTGAAAAAATATGTTTATTGAAACATTTTAAAATTTATTTTGGAAAGACTGCCAATACATTAGAAAATGGAAATACGTCCTATTTTCAACAGGAGCATGGCCAAAGCACATAACCTATGTGATGTGTCAATGCCTTCTATACAATACGCCCCATATGTTAAGGTGCCATTTCCTTTCAGTGTCAGGTCCATGCGTCTAACGTATCCGTCAGATGCTTGAATACTGGCGCAATGTTTGCCTGTCAGCGAAATTCAACTGACGCGTTTACAAATTTACACGTTCTTTGCGACATGGAACTCTTTTTAATCGTTTCGGATTGGATAAAAATAGTGATAGAAAACAAACAAGTTTTTTAAATACGTGTAGGTACATTACTTTCCTACATATACAGAGTGAGTCAAGTCTAACGTTATTACCTCAACTATCTTTGTTGTTTTCAAAAATATAGTAAATGTCTTGGGGACAAAGTTGAATAGTAAAATGGGGCTCGCACAATACAAACAAAAGTTTTGTTTTTGTGTCATTTTTTTAGAGATATCAAAGTCACCTGCATTTTTTTTAAATGGAACCACCCTTGTTTAAACAACTACAATGATAGTTCCTTTCATTACGAATTCAGTGACTATAATTATTGCTGTAATAAAGGAAATTATATAAAGCATAACGAGTGAAACTTGTAGCAACTTTCTAAGGTCCTTCAATGTTATTGAATGTTTTTAAACATCCTCGAGCCGGCTAGAAGATAAAACATTAAATGTTAGGTGACTCACCCTATATACAGTTAGGAGCATAACTGATCACACACACTTTAAATCAGAATACCTATTTTACGAATGGACCAAACGACTTAATTTATCTGTAAGGCTAGATGAATTAGTTCAGTAAATTACGTCTAAAAAATATACTGAAAAACTACATTTGGTTGGAATTGTGGAAAAACAATAGTAAAAATTGATTTTCACTACTTTTTTAGCTGGGCCAATAACGAGAATTTAAAAGATGTGATTGGTTAACTTGTATAAATTATATACGTTCTGAAAATTTCATTGAAATTGGTTAATTGGTTTATGAAGTATAAATTAGCAAAAGTGGTAAAAATTGCAATTGTTCAAGATTTTCAGCCTATTTACCTACCTCGTAAACCAATGAACCAATTTCAATGAAATTTTCAGAATGTATATAATTCATACAAGTTTACAAAATACATCTTTTACATTTTCGTTATTCGCCCAGCTAAAAAAGTTGTAAAAATCAATTTTGACTATTGTTTATCACAATTCCGACCAAATGCATTTTTTCAACTTATTTATTAGACGTCATTTACTAAACTAATTCTTCTAGCCTTACAGAGAAATTGTAGTCGTTTGGTCCATTCATAAAAAAGTTATTCTGATTCAAAGTGTGTGCAAACAGTTATGCTCCTTACTGTTTACATATGTATAATATACATATATGTATGTACCTGTAACACGTATCGTATGAAATTAAGGCAGAACTCTCAACTATAATTTCTTATCCATACATCCACGAATATTTCGCTGTTGTCATTCATTTTACTATCAAGTTCCGTTTGAGGCGTACAAACTTTTCAGTCTTCACGCTACGAGATTACTGGCTAGTTGGTACACTTAGATATATGTACTATAATTTAGCCGAGAGTGAACACTTCCCAAGAGTTTTAACTGTCGGAATCGTGGTAAATCTTGCAAACAAACTTATGCTAATTAAATAGCAACGAAATGGGGTAATTGCCAGTAATTATACTTAATTTACTGTGAAATGAACGAACCACTGCAGTACTGAGAAACCGCTATAAACAGAAGTCGTTACCATTTAATTGGATACACAACATTCTTATTACGTATACAGTGATCGATACATTTTTTAATTAAGTTAGGTCTCTTCTCCTGATCTTAGTATTTTAACAATTGTGACTTTATATTTATGTACCTACATCACTGCATCTTTATTTTAAGCTCAATTAGATCTGATACTTTCAAATAAATTTTATAACTACCGTATTCATAGGAATTCTTAATGGAACTTCCCATAAAAGTTTCTTCATTAATTTAACTGTTCCAAATATTGGATTGTTGTATGTCGTACTTTGCACATATACAGTGTTTGAAAAATGGTATAAAAAAAAATAGTTCGGATAAGAAGTGAACGGTTTTGAGGAGGCCACAATTTGGTGTACAGCTGGATATTTTTTACTAAAAGTATTGAACTATTTATGCTAAAAAATGATTACTCGACTGGAGTATTTCATTAAAAAAATACACACACACATGTCAACTTTATGTGACCTCTACACATGTGTCTGCGAAGAAACTACAAGATTATCAATTAAATATTGGAACTGGTCTTTCCGTATATCACGCGTTTCGCGGCTATGTTCACTTCTGCCAATTTTATTCTTGTACATATATTTTTGTACGAATTTTTTGAATTTATGACAAAGATCAAGTAAATCCTCTATAAGCGCAAAAGTCTCGGGGGGATTCGTTTGCGTTTATTGTAGACGGGTAGCTATGTTTTGATCTTCAAAGGGCGAGCCGAACGTAGAGAACACGCGCGGGCCTTTGAACTGTGCCGGCGATTGTGACTCTCCACGTCTCTTTCTTTCTCATACGCTGTCCTTCCTTGCGCTCGAAACGTTCATCGTCAATTGAACCACTAAATACAGTTGAAATTATTATATCGTGTTTGGTCTCATTTTAATAAGAACAATGCCACAAATATATTGGTGAAAGTTTCATAAAAATGTAAGTAATAATAAAAAAAGGTTGAATATTAGTGTTACATTGTGAGGACGCACGGGCCTTTGAACCAGAGTTGTGCTAATTCAATTACATTGTAATTCAATTACGTAATTGAATTATAATACAATGTATAATTGATATACAATATAATTCATATACAATATAATTGAAATACAATATAATTTAAATACAATGTGTAATTGATATACAATATAATTGAAATACAATGCAACTGAAATACAATATAATTAAAATGCACCTCTCCAAATTATAGCCCAGAACTTTAAAGAAGTGCGATATATTTCTATGTTTTTCTTTCATATACTTGTTTAGTTTCTGCGCGGCGTAGTTTCTATTCCTCGTCCTTGTTCATAATACGTAACGCTATTTTATGTAATTTAAGTACGAAGTATTTTATAATACTACTCCATTGCAATTACGAATTACATTGTAATTTAATTGAATGAAGATCTGAATTATAAATTACAATATAACTGCATTACAATGTAATTCAATTAATTTGTAATTATAATTCTGGAGTAATTCAATTGTAATTCTGCACAACTCTGCTTTGAACTGTGCCGACGACAGCGACTCTCCGAATTGCATTAGTAGTGGTTCACACCGATCTACCCGAGCTGAGATCAGATTACTACAGTAAAGGGGATATTTTTTGCGTTTATCGTGTTCAGCCTTTTTGCGTTTATAGAGGATTTACTGTAGATGTAATTTAAAACAGTAAAAATATTAAAAGAATTTAAAAATATTACGAATTTCTATTTTACTCCAGTTTGTTGCAATGCATTGTTCAAAATGTTTGTTTTGCATAAAGATCCGCTGTCTACTTATAATATATTTAGATTTAATCAGTTATTGGGGTCTCATTCTTCGCATAACAGAATAACAAGTGACTGACTTGTATACATTCGATTGGTCTCAAAGCAACGCAGAATAAAAACAACTATGGAATTCGCAACGCGCGAACACAGTGAAAATATTCAACAACGAGCATACTACTGCGCTGGTATTTAACAAGCAGACTTATTTGAATTAAACAATTAAATACCGGTCGTATTTGAAAAAGCGTTCAATAATGAAACATCATTCCCGAGATAATTGGCGTTTCCAACTTTTTTTCATCCTGTTTACGAATACTAACCGACAAAGACAATCAATACCGTTAAAATTATGCGGGTCAACGCGCTTCATCCGATGCAATAGTCCACCAATAAGCCCTCCCATTATTCCGCGATGTGATTCATCTGAAAATTGTAATTATGCGATTGATCGTCTCAAACGGCAGTGATTAAAGGAAATTGGTTGCAGCTAATTAGGTACTGATTGTTGAAGAATTTACTAACCTGCATTGAGTAACAATTACGGTTAAATTTCGGAAATAATAATCAAGCCTAAATCATTCGAGTTATGTAGGAGAGATCGAGGTACACATTTGGATATTTTGTCGCCACAAATACGTTCTGTGTAACCATAATATTAAGAATTCTCGAGACAGTAATAAATAAATGAAAAGTACGATTATTTTCTTATGTAAGAAAAAAATCAAGTATTAGGTGTGCAGATAAGTTCTTTCCCCTTTTTTCTCCAAATTCAACATTTTATTACATTTTATGTAGGTAAATATTGTCTGGTTACTCCCAGACTTTCTGCCAATTGTTCTTGCGTCTGGGTCGGATTTTCGTTCAGCAATTCTTCTAACTCACCGTCATCAAACGTTCTCGGTGCACCTGAACTATCGTCGTCTTCCAAATTAAAATTTCCGACTTTCATTCTTTGGTATCACTTATTGCATGTTCTGTAAGATACAGCTTTCTCTCCCAGTGCCGCACAAACCATTTCAGCAGCTTCAACGGCTGATTTCCTGAGCTGGAATGCAAAGAGTAAGCAGTGATGGAAATGATGTTTCTCGCACGACATATTGCTTTGAAATTGTTGCATAGGACTGGAAACTCTTAGATCGCTCATCACGACTGTCTTAAAACTAGCAGAACGTTCTTTCAGATGGCACCAAACTCGGGAAGTAATTCCAATTCAGTCAGGAGTTAGGATCGTAGAAAAAAGGGGAAGGAACTTATTTGCACACCTAATAGTTAGCGATTTTTCAAAGGGATTCACACTAAGCTGATGATAGTGCATATTTTTATGTATTCCGGTTTCAAAATACGATCACATTAGAACAGTGGTGGGGTAGTTTGATTGATAAGGGAGGCAATTCATCAATTTCCTAGTGGTTTATTCGTAAAACCCATCATTTAACCCTTAGCACTCGAATGGTGACTCAGAGTCACCACTAAAAATTGCTACACCTTTTTTCAAAATATTGTTTACATTATTAAATATATCGGTATCTAATCAATTACTAAACATTTAGGTATTGTATGAGGTATTATACCAATTTCATAACCATAAAATTTCAAAAATGAATTTATCGTAGGGCAAGGAGTTAAAATAATACAATTAAATACACTCGAAGCTATTTTATCATATTGTATTTTGTAGCAGCTGTAAGTAAATAAACACCACACTAGGGGCACATTTAGACAGTTTGTCGAAACAAACATTAACATTAACAGTAAATGAATTAATATTTATCCTCAAATAGGCGATATTTCTATAGTAGTGCGTTCGAATGTAGTACATAGTTCCCAAACTGCCAAAGCCTATCGAAATACACGAAACATCAAGATTGAACACTTATGTCAAATTTAATTTACATTTTAATGGGTATGAAATGCCAACGTCACGCTCAGCGAGACCTGTCGCCGAGCTGCCATCCGCCTGCTGTACCAGCGTTCTGATTGGTTCGTGTTTTCCATTAATGAATCTTTGACCCCTTGCTGTATCATTTTCTTTACAGTTACAGTAATTGAAAAGTTTCTGTCACCAAAAATGTCGTAGAAGAGGAAAGAAAATTTATATTTTTTGTATGGCTACATTTATTTTCATGCTTAAATATTGATTACAGACGAATCAAATTTTATTTTTTCAAAAAGACAAAAGTCAGGCGTAAGATTGATATTTGTTAGACTTTGTTTAAAATCTTCATGACGAGTGTGACTTGTTAAAATACAATAAGAGGTTAATAAAGCGGCAGAGAACATTTTCGCAAAAGAAAAAGTTACTGGAACACCCCGTATGCAGGGTAGATGGAAGGTATGCTAGTAAATCAGAAAATGTTAGCTCTTAAAAAGGTAGGAGCAGTGAAAGTGAGAAGACAGCAAAATGACGTACTAACAAAAACAGGAACGAAAACAAAAACATACAGTAAAACATTCAGAGGAAGTGATAAAGAAATAAAGAAGAAACCGCAGAGATTCGTGATGGATGGAATAGTAAACGAGCTCCAAGGATACAGAAATCCACGCGGAGCCTTGAAAGAAAACAATGGGAACAGACAGTATCGCTGTGAAAAATTTAAAAGAAATCGAGTCGGAAAGTATGTTAACGATTGGTGTACGCAGGCAACTGAATATGATATATGTTTAATCTTTGATAGCGATAATTAGACTGCGGATCTTTATGCATTTATGGCTTATGGCTTACAAAAATTTTCAAAAAAGCTCGAATATAAAATACGATAGAATTTTGTACAATTTTTAGTGTTTTAGATCTACAAAGGTTGTTCCCATTGAAAATTGGATTTTATTTCATTCCACTTTCTTAAAATTTGTCTAAAAAAATTGGAAAATGTATAAAGATCCGCAGTGTAGTGATAATATATGTTCTAGTAGTATATTTGTTTATTTACTTGCACCTTCTAAATAAAAACAGTACAATCATTTGATTTCATTCATCATATTCATTTGCCTACATACAGTGGGTAACGAAAGTATTCGAAAGCCCTTTAAAACAAAATAACTTTTTTATAATTGCACCAAACGACCTGATTTTTTATAATTAATTAGAAGCATTGGTTTATGAAATGATATGCAAAAAAAATTTTCAAAAAATTGTAATTTACAAGGTTACATGCAAAAATAAAAATAAAATTTTAAAAAACGCCACGTTTAAAAAACGGACTAAAAAGTATAAAATAATTTTTTCTAGCCCCATACAGATTCCTAACCCCGTACAGATAGTCCTGAAAATTTGTGATTGTGAATTTTGAATAGCTATGGAAATACTTGTAAGATTTAAAACGAAAAACGTGGGGCGCAAGATAATACATAGTACGGAGTGTAGAGAGTATCTGCCGCTGAGAAAACTCGCAAAACAGTTCATATCATTTGCAGTGCAATAAAATTGTTAGTGATTTAGGTGTTCATGCATCAATTATCTATTGCATGCGCCCCACGTTTTTCGTTTTAAATCTTACAAGTATTTTCATAGCTATTCAAAATTCACAATCACAAATTTTCAGGACTATCTGTACGGGGTTAGGAATCTGTATGGTGCTAGAAAAAATTATTTTATACTTTTCAGTCCGTTTTTAAACGTGGCGTTTTTTAAAATTTTATTTTATACTTTTTAGTCCGTTTTAAAAACGTGGTATTTTTAAAAAATTTATTTTTATTTAAATAATTATTTTCTGCTTTTTAGCCTTATGTGTGTAAAATTTTACAATCGATTTTGAACATTTTGATGAGATTATAACAGAGACATGTAGTAAATTTCAGACGGTATTGCGACGCGTCATATCGAAAACGAACGCCGTGGTAAAATGTCAAAGATAAAGGTTCGACTGAGAATTTCGGTGTAACTGTTCTTTCGCTTGGTAAACAAACATTATACTATAATAATACGTAGTAACTTTGTAAACACCGCACTGAGGTCGAACGCACACTGACGCACACCGAGCTCCTTCGGTGCGAAGCGGGTCAGTGGAGTGGGGATGAGTCAGAGTGGGAACACGTAGTAGAGTGGGGACGCTGAACGCGAAGACGTACTACGTCACGCGGCGGGGGGGGGGGGGGGTGCAAAGGTTCAAATTATTAATAATTTATATCTCCTGAAAGCATAGGCTACTTTTAAAAATTTTTTTAAATATTGCAATTGTCATCCAGTTCTGAGCTATGTTTCAAATTTCAAGTCTCTAGCTCATCGGGAAGTTAGTTTAAAATCAATTGCAAAATTTGTACCGAACAAACAGACAAACAGACAAACAAGAAAGCGAGCTAATAAAAACGTGGTAAAAAAGGCATGTTTTAAACTTTTTTATTAGGGTCCTTAAAGAAAATTAAAAATATATGTTTTATAGATCTATGTTACTTATACACATGCTCAAAATTTCATCGAAATCGGTTGACGCAGGAAAAAACGACACGCATCGAAAGATGTACGATTTTGTGGATTTTAAGCAGAAACTGATCAAAAATCGTGTAAAACTATGATTTTCAACATTTTCAATCGCATGTAGCTCGTATGTATGTTAATCGATTTTGACGAAATTTTCAGCATGTGTATGACTAACATAGATCTACAAAACATACATTTTAAATTTTCTTTAAGGGTCCTAATAAAAAAGTTAAAAATTGCCTTTTTTATTTTTGCATGTAACCTTGTAAATTATAATTTTTTGGCAAATCTTTTTTGCATATCATTTCATAAACCAATGCTTCTAATTGATTATAAAAAATCAGGTCGTTTGGTAGAATTATAAAAAAGTTATTCTGTTTTAAAGGGCTTTCGAATACTTTCGTTACACACTGTATCACCAATCATTAACTTACTTTCCGACTCGACTGTATGAGGAAATAACTGACGAAATAAGGGTAAACGTAAATAAAGGTGCAGAGTTATACATTTAGAACATAAATCAGAAAGATCCGGACGTGACTACTATAACGTGTTTTCGAATACCTATAGTTGTCTAATATGTCTTTATGTTACTTTCATGTGTACTTCGCACGAGTATCGATACCAGCGCTTTATGTGCTTTTTACGATCAATTTTATCAGGCATTAAATCCATATCAATTTAAATTGAATTGCCGTGAAAAATGATCCGAAAGTATCCAATTATCAGAAAACGAACTGTTTCTATTACCAATATTTACATTGTAGTATGCGAGTCTGCCTATTTCGATAATTTGCATTATTTCTTTATATTCAATGGAGCTATACGTTGTTTAATCACATAGAACTTGTCAAATTGATTTATGTAGTCTGTGTGTCCCATTTGTATAGGTACATATTATTCTTCTTACATCCGAAGTTATGCTTTTGATATAGTTAAAACAAGGAATGCTTTGTATTTACATTTTCTGAAAACATAAAAACAGCTACGTGGAAAGAAACAACTGTAAGCTCAACTAGAATTTTAATCACTAACAAGCATTTTTGTTTCACTTTCTTACGAAGTGTTTATACATAAAATTTGGAGTATCATCAAGAGAAAATCACAAATTATTAGTAGAATAACTAGTAGGATAAAATCATTGAAGATGTGCCCCATAAACAGCATTTTGTAATAAGGTGTGCCCGATAAAAAATATTAACGCTAAGTGTAACACAATCAGAAACGTACTAACGTATACGTACTAAAGTTTTATAAAAATTATTACTACACAGTGGGCTTAATATTATTAGAAAAAGAAAAATAAGCGACGAAAACAAAATGGAATGTACATATTGTTGTTGATGACTCAACATTGATATACAGAGGGCTTACACGTAACGAACGATTGCATTTTTTGTAGAATAAACGTTTTTTAGAAGAATTAAAATTATTTTATAATGTACGAGCGAAATAAAAATGCTATATTTTATATACATATGTATATATTTATGTTTATATAATTATATATTTATTTACGTATACGTATATTTATTTATAATTAGATTAATAATTAGATTAGATTATAGAATTAAATATACACATACATATACATTAGAATGTTCTATATACAGGGTGGCTCACATAACTCTGAACAGCTCAATATCTCCGTTACTTTTCGTTGTACAAAAAAACTTCGTAGGATAAAGTTACACTATTTGAAGGGCCACATATAACAGTGTAAGGGAAGCAAAATTTCAAGGTCATTTTTATGAGATTTCAAGGTTATCGATGTTTTTTTAAATGGAATGAGGTACTTTGTAATACATCAATCGATGCAGCTGGACATTCTTTATAAAAAAGTACTAACCTATGTATGTCGAAAAGTTAGTAGTTCAGGAGATATTTCAATTTAAATAACTCCAAAATACCATTACAGTCGTACTAAGACGTTACACAAGTAAGTAAACACTAACGCCTTAGTACGACAGTAATGGTATTTTGGAGTTATTTAAATTGAAATATCTCCTGAACTACTAACTTTTCGACATACATAGGTTAGTACTTTTTTATAAAGAATGTCCAGCTGCATCGATTGATGTATTAAAAAATACCCCATTCCATTTAAAAAAACATCGATAACCTTGAAATCTCATAAAAATGACCTTGAAATTTTTTTTCCCTTACACCGTTATATGTGGCCCTTCAAACAGTGTAACTTTGTCCTACGAAGTTTTTTTGTACAACGAAAAGTAACGGAGATATTGAGCTGTTCGGAGTTATGTGGGCCACCCTGTATACTATATGTACATATTTATATACATATATTCTATATTCTACATACATATTTATATACATATATTCTATATTCTACATACATATATGTATATACAATGTATATGTATGTATTCATATGTATACATATAGAATTTGGTATAGATATATGTATATAATAAACGTCCATCTTTCAAAGACGTATAATATCCGGTTTTCCAGGCTGGAAATGTTAAAAGCTACAGAAAAAGTAGTAGTTGGTTGTTCTAGGGAAATCCTTGCGAGTATTAGAAGATATTTAGAGTCTTCAAACAGTAATTGTAAAATGATAAAGAGTTTTTCCATTATGATACAAGGAAAGTGTGATTTATCTGAAACCGTTTTGTGTCCGTTTAGTTTGAAAAAAGCAATTTATTTGAGATTTCGTCGTATGTGAATATTTGTTTCGAAGGTTCAGTTTACTATTAGATCTCGTCACAGATAATCAGTGTAACGCGATTTGTTTTTCTACGATCGTACCGCAATTCAAGTCTCTCTGTGCCCCTACACGAGCTAAAAGTGTTCCGCATTCCACGCGGAATTCGACGAAACAGGAGAGACGGCTGAACAGGATAACGAGGGAATTGCATTAATGTGTCTCGCAACGCGCCTCTGACAAAACTTGTCCGTTTACGAGCTTCATTCGAACCGTAATTACGAATCACCTTTCATAAAACTGTACGCTAACTGGACATATATGATTGACTACTATATGTACAGTTTTGATAACAGATCACGTTTCATCTATGATCTGTAAATATTCATAAGAAGAACTACAGAGTGATCGATTTCAATTTGTGAATGACAATTACTTACAAGGGAATCTATCGAACTCCTGAATTTAAAAAATTATGAAACTTTGCACACAAGCAGAGTAAGTTATGGCTAATACAACACTATTTTTTCGTGCTACTTCTCGCATTGAAGGGGTGAAATCAGCCCTTGAAAAGATTTCAATATTTTCTCTAATCGTGAAATATCTGAAAAACAGACAAATGGTATTAAAAAACACTGCACTGAAAGTTGCATGGTATTATTGTCTACCGAACTGTGTAAAGAATTTTTTTTAAATGTATTTTTCCAAAAAGAATTTTAAAAAATACATTTTGTAACCAATTATACTGCGATACATTCATACATCCAAGATCTAATAGTTAATAAGATATTATCGAAATAATGTTTGATATGTACTCGCCATTTTCAAGTTGAGGGACATCAGTTCCAGTAGACTATATATGTAGCTACTTTCTGCAAAATAAAAATATTTTGCAACATATGGGCAGCAGGAGTTAAATAAAAATTCACTTCATTCCTTAATAGATTTTTTACATTGAAAACATCGTAAGAATATTCCTAGATTTTTCTAATAGTTCGCCGTTTTATATTTCACCCAACTAATTTCTTCACAAATACATAAAAATCCGCAGTCCACTTCCAGGTAGTAGGCACTGAAAGTTATTTCGACAATGTCTCTTTAACTATTAGGTTTTGGACATATGGAGGTTAATACATTTTTACGTAGAATTTGATGCTGTATCGATTCTTGATACAAAACATAGATCTTTCCATTAAGAGGTCACCTTGAAATCTCCGAAACGCCTTCACGCATATAAAACGTGTTTATATCACAATATTTCCCACCTTTATACTATGCAAATTTTGTATACATGGTGATTCTGGGAACTGGGACAAGTTACTGCTCTTTTTTAAGTAAAAATTGAGAAAAATGATAGAGGAAGAAATTATATATCCTAATATATCCTAACTTCTTATGACCTTATTTTTTGTGTAGATGCACAGATGCACCCACCCAGGTGCAATTGCACTTCATTCTTTAATGCAACTCAACTGTTTTTGTTAAAGTACAAAGGTCATCGAAATGTCAATACATCACGAGATATTTGACATTTTGTGTCAGACACGTAATGTACTACAAGATGTATCCAAACTATCGATATGATTTGTAGGAACCAATGCCATGTTTACTCTGACACTCTGCTCTGAAGTATTTCTTAACACTAAACCTACCACGATGGGTCAAAGACTCCTTTTTAGATTTTTTATTTGACAATTATTGAGATTGTTAAGGTGTTTTCATGGGAATTGATTGAATACATTTTTTGTCTCCAGTACATATTGTAATAAAAATCACACACAATATAAATTTTAATTTTATTTTGTTTTATAATACCATACACATTAGTCACTTCTTGATGGTCGGTAGGTTTAGTGTTAAAATAAAATTTTATAGGATAAGAATTACGCAAGGCCAGAATATGCAGCAAATGCGGATCCTGGCGTCGGGTTGAGAGAAATTGAAGGGACGACGGAGATCACAACGACCAGAGAGACGTAGTCGCCACGAGGCACCCCGAACCTTCCTCAATACACCAGGATGAGAATTACGCAAAACAGTATGTACCGTTGGAAAGGTATAGCTGTCAGCTGCATATTCGCTGCAGAAAGTATAATAATAGCGTTAATGGATAACAAGTTATAGCCAATTTACTGAAGGCAATGTTTCCGGCAAAAAAATGTTGGCTGGTCTTTACTTTACCGGACTCAAAATTTGTGCCTTTATCCTATTAATTATGATGTATTTGGTATGTAATCCAGTAGATTTGTACCCGGGACGGTTGCAGGTCGAAGTTTCGATCCTGTAGGATCAATGGTTCAGGAGTTAGGCTTGCTTAAAATTGTGCTGATGGCCCGTGCTGCCATCTAGCGGTTCTGCTCTGTAAGCGGGTCGCGATCGTCACTACAAACCAATATGGCGGCGTCCTTACCTGTCAAAAACCTTGTAGATTGCTCAACTTTAAGCAACAATAACTCTTGATTCATTGATCCAAATTCATCATAATTTATAGGAGAAAGGGCACAATATACAGTATAAGTTGGGACACCCCAAAAACTCTAAAAAGTTAGTGTTGAAATCAGAAGCATTGTCCAATCTCGATGCCAGTATTTACTGTCATCTTTTATTTATCACCAAACAGTGATTTGACCTCTGAATGGCCTCTAGCAGTCATTTTAATCTAGGACATAAGTACATATCTGAACGTGAAATTTCGAGCTCTTTCAGAATCCGTAGTTAAAAGCAGGGGTTCCTATTTAAAAAATACGTACTGACCTCCAAATAACCTAAAAAATGGATCCGAAGGTTAATTACAAGGTCATGGACATATGTCCTCCATTAATCCCTGCAACCATTATTCCAAACATTTTTACCGAATATGCTTATGTAGGAAGTCAACAAGTTAGGTATTTTAAGAAATCCCTTATTTGGTTTTTCCAACCCCTGTGTCCGGAGATGGCGACATTAATGATTCCTAACTATCAGGTACCGCATTTTTCGCAATATTTAACGAAATGTCCAAACTTCTTTGGAAACTTCTATAGAAGAAGCATCCAAGTTTCAGACGGATACTCACAAACTGCGTGGGACGTGAAGAAACTTCTTGATGAGGCCGCAAGTGACAATCTGTCAAGTTTGTTAAACACGAGAAATACGGTACGAAACGTTCAATTAAACTTGTATTAAACATTGTACACCTCGTTCTGCAGTCACAGAAATTGCTAAACTTCTTCTTCATTGAACTAAATTAATGGATTTAAAAAAATCATTTAGAATGCAAATGAACCGACTGATCTTATCGAACCGAATTATTGGGCAGATTAAAAAAAGGTTAAATCCCGGCAGCTTACGTTATGTAATAATTTTCGAAGAGGATATAACGTTTTTTGCAATCTGTGACAGTACAGGATGACAGGAACGGGGAAACAAACAAACTATGAAAAAACGTATCGTCCATTCTGCGTAAATCAAGTTAGGCTGAAATGTGAAAATGGCTGCGTCGATAAAGATTTCGGAAGATCACACGTGCAGATTGAACCCGAACCTTTTTTTAAAACTGCGAAGCAGGAAACAAGATTGTCACGACTAGTATGGTGAATCGATATCTGGTATTACTCGCTGCGTCGCGTGTTGTGTTGCAGATACACATTCGGTCGCCTTGAATAGACAATTTATTGCATGTCTTGTTACTTGCATAAAATCTTAATAATGTTTATACATCACTTGACTGCGGATCTTTATGCAAAATAAAAATATTCTGCATCGATTGTGGAAAGCAGTAGTTAAATAAAAATTCATTTCAACCCTTAATAGTCTTTTTACGTTGAAAACAACATAACAATATTCTTAGATTTCCTATATTTTTCACTGTTTCATATATCATGTAGTTAATTTCTTCACATAAATGCATAGAAAGTATTTTGGATGTAATCTTCCATAGTGTTTTATGTAACTTGATATATATACTTTTTTTAAATATACTCAAAAAGCAGATTCGTGTTAAACATTGAAACAAACACCTTACAGAAAAAAATAATGACGGAACTGTAAAAGCAATGTTAATTTTAATTGAAAAATATTCATCTTTCTGGGATATATTTATAAAATGTACTTTTTCCACACTTTATTTGATTATAAAATATTTACATCATGTTAGCCGCAGTTGACATGTATTATTTTAATGTCAATATTCTACGTTAAAGTTAAATATAAATAAATTCTATGATTTCGTCTAATATGTTTTGATTAAAAAGGACAATGTACTGTTTTTAATGTTGCAATGTAATTTAATATTGTAACTGTTTGTAATGTAATGTTTGTTAAAGTATGGAGTGATATAATAACCTTAGTGTATGGCAGTAAATATTCATATTCAAATAAGCGGTAAATATTTATATTCAAATAAGTGTGAAATTGATAACAGCTGGATTAGTAATAACTACAATTTCCTTTTTTGTTACGTGAGTTCAAATTTGACAAGAGCATGTCTGCAACATCAATTACGCATGAGATATTAACATATTGATCCAACTTCTTTATAAGATTGAATATTCAAAAGTTAATCCCTTTCGACACACCATACATGAAATTCCGAAATCGACATTAACTTAACAAATAATGAAATTTAGGTTATTGATTGTTACATCTACAGGTTAAATGTCGACATAAAAATAAATTGACAGATTTTACTGAGAATTTTCTCACATTTTAACATCATATGCATATATGCAAATAACAATTAATATAAAAATGTAATGATAAAGGCATTCTTTAAACTGTAAAGTACATGTAAAATTTATTGATATATGCATATTTTTATCCTTCGAAAAATACTTTATTGCGACTGCTTATTTTCAGCTATTTTTCTGATTTAATGATTATTACAAAGCGGAATTCACACGAGTTCACGATGAATTTTACATAAGAATATCCGTTGAAGGATCTTTAATATGCTCGCGTAAAAATTTCTTGCGAAAACGCGCAGATTTGAAGGTAGTAAGAATGAAAATATTGTTTAAATAAGCATTTATAATGTTCATAGCTTAAAATTGAAAATATAGTATACAGTATTAACTGCAATTGAATGCAATAATGAACATATTTTTTCTGATCAAATTGCCTGTCGAGGTCCGTTATTCCGTTTGGAATACAACAGGTTGCGAATTCATAAAACAAATACACGCTTCAATAAATGAAATGTGTTGCATTGTAATTGTTACAAATATTGGTAATGTTACAAATTGAGATAAAGTATACGAATAGCGATCATTCACGAATTTAATTATTCCCTATGAAAGTCAGGAAACGGGTTGCCATTACGCTATGAATTACCGACTTTTCATATCATACAATTATAATGTTTCCATTAATTAGTGTTGTAGCTGCTCCGAAAGCCGCAGAGCTAAATAATTTTGCCAGAATGAAATAGTTATGCGATCGAAATTTCCGACATTAATTGCCGACGCAATCGTTTAGCTTAACTGCATTCCAAAATGTGTCCTTTACATTCTTTTAAAAGGTATACAGGGGGTCCCTCATACAATAAACAACTGAGTAGGAGGTAATTCTACACGCAAAAGCGAGATGAAACTAAAGAATAACATTTTCTTGTTGGACGCATTCTTTTCGAGAAAAACTAGTTCAAAAATCCGTCGGGATCGCGTGCTTTAATATTATATAACAAGTAGTAGAATCGGTAGGTCATGGTCAGACACATCAGACGATTCGTATCTAATAGTAATATCTAAAACTCGATTTACTCATAAACGGAACGTCAAATGATGAAATTGTACTCCCTCTATCCCATAATAATAGTAGCAAGTGTATATTTAACGGGAATTATTGGCGAATGCAGCTGGAAGTTATGTCGTAGCACAAAATCGGGAAGCCTTCAATCCAAATCAATGTTTCATGACATCTGCCATTTGTTTTGACACATCTTTCAATTTTCGGATAACCTAATTATTACGAATTATAAATAACTATTTTTCTAATTTCATCCGCTGATCGAAGTCAATTGTTTTATATCAGTTGAATATCAACCCATTGTAAAAGTGTGATAAAAAAGTAAGTTATAATGATGGAAGCAATGAAGAACGATGGCTCCAGTAATTTTAAGCTCACGCATATAGGGAAAGCAATGCTTCGTAGCCAAGGGATCCTACCTGCAAGTTTAAAATGTAGTAACGAAATTATCGAAAAATTACTAATTATTAATCAGAAACTATCTGTACACTCAAAATAAAAATTATAATAAATGTTGCGTTCTATATTTATTTTCTTTTGCTACTATTATTATGGGACAAATTAAATTTATCAACTGCCATTATTATTATGGCCGATGATATTCAGTACATTGTACGTACAGTCATGTCAGAACATGTTGACATATTAAAATATTCGCTTTCATCAGTTTAATGTACCAAATGAGGAAAAATAGATGATGTGTTATCTTTTTGTCCCGGAGTGTAATAACATACATATTTACATATTAGACTCTGTTCAGAATCTTCATCACGGGTCAGATACGATATTGTAGGGCAAGGGGTTACAGTTGAACCATGATTTCGAGACAAAGTGTTGCTCAAGGATGTCGGTGGGACAAATACATTTAAATGAGTGGTTGGCTTAGATTCAACTGTTCGAGAAAGTGATGTAGGTGTTGGGTAACGCGAGGATTCTTGCACAGAATACATCTGCAACTACAGCGGATAGATAAGAGTACCGTTGGCCCAGGGGTTTCTCACTGTACAAGTGCACTAGTAAAAAATTAGCTGCTGACAAGCAATTTATTCTACAGTCGGATTCATGCTTGTGCAAAATCAGATAGGCTAATGTTATTCCGTTCTTGGAAAGTTTGTAACTGGATCAGGATTTAATGGAACCATGTCATACAGTACATACACTCTTACTGTTGGCACAAGAATCGGCTATTACTCGATTCTCGAGAATTAGACTTATTCAATTGAATATAATATATATTAACGGAATATAATTATACTGTTTTGACTCCGAAATTAACTGACAGGTACAACACATGAATGATTCAAAAAGCGGGAAAAGAAAGCACAGTGTGTCCATAGATATCTTTCACTTCATGTTAATTAATTATTTTATTCATGCCGACCGATTTTGCAAAAATAATATCATATGGAGGCTTATCTTTTAGTTCTTTTAGTGTGGTATACGTTTTATGCACCCTTTGCACTCGGAGCAATTTTAACTTGATAATTAAACATTTCTTCTGACCTAGAATAATTCCATTCTATGTTAATTTGTTCCTTTGTACGAATATGAAATTGATATAATACCTCATGCAATGCTTAAATGTTTATTAACTGATTAGATACCGACATATTTAATAATGTTAACACATTACCGACCGGTGATTATTGTATAATTTTGAAAAACCTATGGTACATAGCTAAACACTTTTTAATGGCACCTTCAATATCAACAGCAATTTTCATTGTGAACTAACAAGTCACCCTCAATAACGTTATCTAATAGTTTCATTTAATATTACAATGTAAAAGGAAATTTCTATGCTTCCTTTTAGCACATCACAATTATCGAAAATTCTATTAATACGCTTCCGGTAAGTAAAGTGTTAACTATATTTTGAATAATGGTACAGCAATTTTTAGTGGCGCCTCAGAGTCACCATTCGAGAGCTAAGGGTTAATTATATACTGTGGAGAAATGCATTTTTCAAATATGATTTACTCGACTACTATTGTTTGGTCAAGCGTGCTTCATAAGTTCAATGTCATTTTCACAGCTACAGAAGAAAAAAAGATAACAAATGCCCTAGAAGTAATCCATGCAAAGTTGTGCTGAAAGTTACAATGGCAATGAATTAAAGAAAAACATATCTCATACATAATGCATCAAAGTGCAGCATGTATGGAAAAGATCCATGTCACGAATTTATATAGAAATAATATTAAATATGTTTCATATAGTTCATCAAAGTACTCAACCATTTCCTTAGAAAACAACTTTAAAGGAGCAAGGATGCACAATAATTTATCTTCATTTTTATAAATTAACTATACTAGAAATCCAATTAAAAGAACAAGGATGTACAATCACTTTTTACGAAATTGTCACCATTTAAATGTGGACAATTTTTTCGAAAATCAGGTATTTAGTGTTCAAATACTTTTTAGATCCACTGTATGTATGTATATCAAATATAGCAATTATTTTATAAGTTTAACCCTTTGCACTCCTTTGTCGAGTGTGACTCGCCATCGGGGGAAGGAAAATATAAACGAAACGTGTTTTTATATGTATTTTGTTCTTCCACTAAATACCACAAATATAAGTTCCAATAAATTACAACAAAGTTTGAGAGCTATGTTTAATATAAATAGTACACAAAATTGTTTAAAATAAGTAGGAGTCAAGAAACTGTCCTTTCAAGTAAATTTCAAATTAAATACTTAAAATAATATCAAGTTGGTGGCAACAAAATTGAAAAATAATTCGGAGTGCAAATGGTTAATGTAAACGAAAAGGAAAAACATTAGTAGTTGACATGATATGACAAATAATTGTAGTAATGTTGATAAACCGCTGTAGCTTAATACAATTTCGAAAATAATCAAGAAGATGTAAAATTTCATGAAGACATTTTGCACATTTTAGTTGAACAAAATCCAATAGTAGCTACTGAAGAGGTTGTTTATTAAAAATTGGAATCAGCTCGCCTTGTATGATTCAAGACTATCAAGATTTAATGAAGTATTTATAAACTAATATGTGATTTTCTAAGTGTAATTTGAATGGAAAATGACATAAAGTAGTTAAAGAATAGTGTAAAAGAATTGTTTCATATGTAAGCGACCGATATCTAGCAATTTTGCCTGACTTTCATCACGATATTTCCATACTTCCACACTTCCACACTTTTTCCGTCAAGTTCGCATGCATAGTGTTCTTAAGAAGTAGAATTAGTAGGTCACGATCAGACGCTCCAGACGATTCCTACTCAATTGCACGCGTTCGCCGAATTATCGAACTAAAATTTCTCGAAAAGGCGGAGACTAATGAGAAAAATTTGTTGTATATTTTCTCACGTATAATCGCCCCCTCCACGTTTATATTATCGTGAGACGCCCTGTAGACATATGGAATAAAATGGTTTACGAAACTTTAATTGGATTTCTAGTACTGTTAGTTCATTAATAATGTAGAATAAAAAGACTAAAACATTATTTTTTCTTATTTATTTAAGAAAAACCTTCAGCGTCCGGCACTAGGGGAATTCTACCTGTCACTACATTAAACCAAATAATCTCTGTCCTTTTTTCTTCTAAAATTCATAACTCTCTCGACGTCAGCTAAATACATTTCAACTAAGAATGACAGTATTTTAAAACACCGGTCTAGTATGTCGACAGAATACGAAGGTAGAGCCGTGGTCCGTTCGTACTGGTCCCTAAGGAAAACCATGACCGTCAAAGTTTCCACATGCGCTTTACCCTGAACAAGAGGCTTCCTATACTACGAGTAAGAGGAAAATCGTCGGATATCTCTTTTCCTTTACGATGAAAACCAATTAGTAGGTCTGAAGTCCCCTAAGGACGCTGTAGGTTAACGTAGCCTCTCTCTTACTCGAGTCGCAAATACATTTATACGGACTCACATTTATTCACAAATCGTTTTGCGTAAAACATCGTAATCACTAGACTACGAATGAAGACTCCGGAATAAAAAAAGTTTGTGCATCAATTACAAAACGCAAGAACTAAATATAAATTTATATTCTTCATTAATAATTTGAATGTGATGAAAATAATATATTAATACTCTCAAAATCTTTTAATATTTTCAATGGTTTAAATTGCACTTGTTCATTTTTATAAATAAATGCATAAAATCCGGAGTCTATTAATCATACTTGCTCAAAAACTATGAAAGCAGTCACAGCTCACTATTACACAAAGCAATTAATCTGCATACAATCTTAACCTCTTCAGAGATACTGGCACATATGTTTATTTTCTTTTTAAATTAAAATTATTTTAAGTAATACAAAATCAAAAGTTTTTGTAGAACAACAGAATTACTACAGAATCTCTAACCAATAAAAACAAAAAATTCGCTGTAAGGAAGCAGTGAATATTTTACTAATATTTTCAAACGAGAAATTATTCTACGCAATATTGTGTGATTAAAGAGTATTTTCACATGCATGTATATAAAGACCAAAGTATGGACCAAATATACCATGTATATGTATAGACCAAAATGTATAATTGAGAAATGTAATTCAATTTTTACAGACGAATTTTAAGAAAATGGCATGAAATAAAATTCTACTTTTATAATTATTATTATTTTATATATACATAATATATACCAAATTCAATTACAAAACTTTTTTATTTGTCAAGATTTTTTTATGGGACTTTCGCCAACTTATTTGTGGCATTTTTCATATTAAAATGAATAATTTATGGTTTTTTATTGTTGTATGTGAAAAGTTGTTTTAAAACAACTTTCGAAACGAATAAAAATTACTACGAAAAGCGTCGTAAAACAGTGAAAAGTGAAATCATACTCTTTGAAATATCAGTATCTACCATAAAAAAGAAGATTTTTAATGTAATCAACATTTATATTTTTGAAAAATTATATTCATTTTTAATTACTATCGAGACTTTTACTAGCGGGCTAACCACACTGTTAATCCTAAACGGTGAAATAATATTTTTAATAAATTTTTTTCACATGTAATATAAATATCGACTTCCAGCTTCCAAATAACGTTTGAATTTTTGCATTTCATGCATTTGTTTCGACATCCAATTTCTCGCTCCGTGAGCTCTCCACTTCATTTGTATTTTTAATATTTTTTTTATAACTTTCTCATCATATTTTCTGGAAATGATGGAGCTTTCATAAGTCCTCGCGACCTATGGAAATGATGACTTATTCATATTTTAGGTGCCGGAGCTACATTTTATTTCGGAATGCTTGAACTTGATTAAACTGAAATATTAATTCATTTTATATTTTCACCGATGTATCATTAAATGTTCGATTCGGGTCAAATTAGGCTGTGCGCTACTCGTCACCGCGAGTACCGGAAACTTTATTGACCGATCGAATGACGTATAAATGTTTCGCCGGCGAATGAAATTTTTAACTGAACGATAAATGGTGCGCCGTGTGATTGGTAATCCGTTCACAGTAACGTATCGCGTTACCCAGCCTGAAAAAAGGTAGCATTTCGATTGGATCGAGAGCAGTGATCGTAACTTCGAAAAATTATATCGCGATGACCGATTGTTCAAACATACAATTCATATTCAAAAATTTTCCGATAAATCATTTATTTCGCTAAAACATATCCTATTATTACAGTGGATATTATAAATACAAGAATAAAAGTTATATATTCAGGACAAATGAACGGATTCACTTTGAAACATACGGGAAATATTAGGTTGAGGCCGATTTTAGAATGCGACTATTATAAAACGTTTCGATCAAGAAATGCTATTACAATCTATGGGTTTATTATATAAAACTTTGAGGTACAATGCTGAACCTTAATATCCTGTGTTCAATTTTAATTTAGATGTATAATTTTACTTTTAAATCAAATTTATTTCAACGTCAACCAATGCGACTGTCGTGTATTCCTTTCTATGTCTGGAAAAATATCTTTTATGTTATTTTTCGTCAAAATGTGGTGATTAATTAACGTGCTAGTTGTTGATGGTAAAAAAGAACTACAAAATCAAGATAACAATCTTGTAAATGAAAAACGTGAATGATCATAATATCTTATTTTTACCGTAATACAATCAAGAAACTTGAAATTTGTAGATAGAATATATTGGGTACAAAATTGCGTTTGTTTAATGTCATTACTAAAATTGAGACATTTCATAATGCAACAACCTAGTACAGTGACTCCCATTAATATTCGGACGTTCTCAAAAAGAAACGATAACTTTGTTAACCCTCATCCGTCCCTCGTGTCAATTTGACACAGTTTTCTTGAAATAAGTTACACTGTTCTGTTATTTGTAGGTAAATTTGTCTGAAACTTGGTGACTTTAATTTTTTTAATGCGAAACATATAACTACAAAAACCTAAGATTTAAATGTTAACTCATCCATTTCAATGAAAAAAAAACTCGAAACGTAACTGTCTGACTTGTTATTTTATCGATTTTTTTTATCACTGTGTCAATTTAACACCGAGAAACAGATTCAGTTCGTGAAATGAGGGACGGATGAGGGTTAATACAGTTAATCCTCTACCGACGCAAAAGCCTCGGGGAGGTTCGTTTGCATCGATCATAGAGGGACACTATTTTTTTAGCATCAAAGGCCGAGCCGAACCTAGAGAAGGACAGCGCGTGTAAAGGGAGACCGCGACTGCGACTCTCCGCGTCTCTTATTTTCCCATACGCTGCCCTTCCTTGCGCCCGAAACGTTCATCGTCAATGAATCGCACGAGGCATTGAACTGTGTCGGCGATTGCGACTCTCCGCGTCGCATTAGTAGTGGTTCACACCGATATACACGAGCCGAGATCAGATTACTACAGTCGACGGGATATTTTTCTGCGTCCATCGTGTAGCATTTTCTTGTGTCGATAGAGGATTTACTGTATTGGACTATGCCATTTGCACTTTTTTGGGAAGCTAGAGCAATTAGTTTACTACAGGATGTGAAAAGAAATTTTTTCAAAAGTTGCATTTGATCGGAATTGTATAGAAAATACTTGTTACGAGCCGAGGGCTGGCGGATAGACGCGACGGAGGTTTGTTCGTGTGGACAGGATTGTCGTGAACTAGCCGGTGCCTGTTTCATCACCGGGTGTCACAGGATAGGTTTTCATGGACTAGCCGATGCTTGTTTCATCACCGGGTCGCCGCTAGGTTAGGAGAAGGGGTAGTCGTGGACTAGCCGATGTCTGTTTCACCACCGGGTCGCCGCTAGATAGGGAAAGGGTTGTCGTGGACTAGCCGATGTTTGTTTCACCACCGGGTCGCCACTAGATGGAAGGTTGTGAACTAGCCGATGCCTGTTTCATCACCGGGTGTCACAGGATAGGTTTTCGTGGACTAGCCAATGCCTGTTTCATCACCGGGTCGCCGCTAGGTTAGGAGAAGGGGTAGTCGTGGACTAGTAGTAGTAGTAGTAGTAGTAGTAGTGTTTATTGCCGGGGAAGGGCGGTTCGGTCGCCCCTCGCTTCCTTAGGGCACACCGGTTCTTTCATCACCAGTATCACAATTGGCGCTGCCGGCACTCGGCCCTTTAGCGGGTTGCAATTGTCCTCGTTTTTCAGCCGTCCCCTCTGTTTTATTCGGCCCGGGCCATTTTCAGAGTCGTCGACTTACTAGACGGTCATCATTGATGAGCGGGCCATGCTACCTAATTTTTGTGAGTTTTTGAGCTGTTTTACGGCTCGGTGTGAACGTCGGGCCCCCTCACCTTCAGACCTGCAGGGTGTCTCGCCTGCCCTTTCAGACTCCCCCACTTCACCATATTTTCATGTCGAATGTGTCAAGTGTTTGAAGCCCGTCCCTATTCTGTTTCCAGATAGTCCAGAAACCTGTCCACACCCTCCCCTAGGGCTAATCCCTCCGCCTATGCTGTGAGTCTATTGGGAGTACAAATGCAAGGGACCGCGTATTGTTTTCTTTGACCATTGGGAAGAAGTTACTGCTACTTCGGATCCAATCCGAATTCATCGAATTCTATCAATTCCATTCGGTCTTCACCTGCCGACCTACTTCGCGATGGGGTTGAGAAGGAAGGGTTCACCAACTTCACCGAAATCTGTCTCCTGAGAGATTTTGATATCAGGTTCATCGGGATCTTCCTTCTTGGGTGGGCTTGACACATCCTAGAAAATATGGCTGATTGTTCGGATGTGACCGGTCGCCACTAGATGAAAGGTTGTGAACTAGCCGATGCCTGTTTCATCACCGGTTATCACAGGATAGGTTTCCGTGGATTAGCCGATGCCAGTTTCATCACCGGGTCGCCACTAGATAGGAAATCGTGAACTAGCTGATGTCTGTTTCACCACCGCACAGTGGCCCAAGAACGCGATTTTACTGGCCAAAAGTCAATTTTCGAAGTTCAACATTTTGAAAAAACTTTTTTGACTATAAAGTAACAATACTTCAAACCATCAAAATCCAAAATATTATCCATTTCAGATAATTGTGTAACCGAGGGTACCGTTCTAAAGACAAAATTCTGAAATTCAAAGTGAAACTAATTATTCTAAGAACTCATTATAGAGCATTATATAACAGGTTTGAATAAATGTTTTATATATATTAATAGGCATGTTTTCATTGTTTAATTAGGTTTCCAGCATTATTTAATCCATGTACGAATGCTGCAATATTATTGGCAATTTAAACTTTGGGAAGGTTTTTAAAAAAATGTATAAAAGTGTTAGACATCAGACTTGTTTTGTATGAAAGTTCAAACAATTTCGAATAAGAGCATATAAATTTTAGGTGCAGCCTGCTGCAGCCGTGTAGTTTATACAATAATTAAGAAATAAAATTCCGCGGTATTTGGGCGTCTGGATAGCATAGTTGACTTGGACTGTGATGTTTAAACTGCTCGAGTCGTATCTGCTTGTTAGTATTTCTTTGTGTAAACTGTTACTTTGTATTACATTGTTCAGATTCACAGAAATAATTGGTTCTCGTCGAGCATACTTGTTTTTGATCACGTTAGTCTTCAATCGAATATTCACGTGAAAACATCTGTACCAGTGATGTGATTGAACATAATTGATGCAATTTCAGCCTCAGTATACGTTACTATTTCGATGAAATCGGGTAGTTTGAGCACCCGGCAGACTTTTAAAAAAGACTTTTAAAAGTATTAACAATTCTTACCTCGTTCCGCGTCACGTCTCTTGTCCATCAGTCGTCCCACCAATAACACTGGTACATTCCCGCCAGAATAACTGCCTCAAGGCGTCAGGGCCCTGGCCGCTCGGCTGCGTCATTGTAGCTACGCTACTGTCTTGGCCGCGCATGCGCGAGTTACGGTGGGTTCAATCACATCACTGACCTGTACTGAAGGATTTTGCTAAGTTTTATGTGTGTTAAATTGTTTATTATAGTTAGTTATATAATTATAGTTGAACATACTTATGTATGTAAATACATACATTGTACATATTTTTAATTCATTTATATAGTGTGTAATTTAGTTTAAGAGTTGAAAATAATTTTAAATTACAATGTCGGAAAGTATGTTCCACTTTAACCTTCCCATCATACTGTCTTGATATCAAAAGGTTAATTATTTTTATATTTGTAGACAAATATAACTTTAAAAATGAGGATCTTTTTAATGCATGGTATAATGAAGGTGATCCGAGCAGGAAAATAATTGCTGTGTCGGATGTTATTTTTGATAAAATCAACGAAGTGACTTGTGACGAAACTAGAAAGTCCATTAAACAAAAAGTACGTCTTTTTTGCGATAATTTATCCCAGAAATGGAAAAATTGTCATCGGTCACTAAAGCACTTTAAAGTGAATTACGATAAATGGTTAGAATAACATCTAATCTTTGATCGAAACGTAAATGAAGATCAATTGATAATGCAGAAGATTTAGATGAAGAGGAAATATAATTATATACAAATTTATTGCGTTGAAAAATGTCGATACGTGTCTCTTTAATTTTGACCACGAAAAACGAATTTCCAGTCTATATCTGTATAGTATTGAATCCACCATTTTGAATTTTTCATTTTTGATGTCAGATTCGTTATCAGTGACCTCAAAAACATCTGATTCCCAACTTTTATAAAGATCCAATGACATTTCGACTTTTGACCAGTAAAATCGCGTTCTCGGACCACTGTGCGATGTCTGATTCACCACTGGGTGTAACATGATTTCGGGAAAGAGTAAGGTATTAGGAAGTTCAGCTCTCGTAACTCTAAATACAATTGTTGATAAACCTTGAGCGGTAAAGGTTAAAGATTTAGAAATGCTAGTTACTGAAGTTTAAAGGATGTAGGAAAGATATTAAAGACTCTAAATTATCTAATATAAAGAGTACAATATATTCTATAGTAACATGGAAATACACTTGTAGTGTGTTGTATTATTCGCAGAAGCTAATTCCCGAGCTCTCGGTTTTGACGAACTGAGAAATGCGGGGGTAAATGAGTTGACTTGCCTTTGAAACCGCGTTTCTAAGCTTCTTGCAAGCTACTATGATCAAGACGGAATAAAACCCAATCTTACAAGACGCGTACAAGTTCGTGTTTAGTCTTTAACTAAGCCTGTGGTGGCCAAACTCGAGCTCTTTATATACTAGTGAAATTGCTCAGAAAATGGTAGTGGGGGTAAACGGAAATCTGGATGATCGTCTATGTCTCCCAGATGTATGCACTTTTCCATAAGGGGAAAAACTGTTTATTTGGGCATGCGAGCTGGACCTCCTGCATGAACACGTGGTTTCGAGAAGGGTGCAAAAGTCACGTAGGCAAAGTCTCTGTACGTAACATACTAAAAGTTACATTGTACTACTTTTTTATGCGGGCCTATATTGAAATTTTAAAAAATACGTTTTCATAAAAGAAAGTTTCATAAAAATGGGTTGATGCGGGAAAAAACGACAGGCATTGAAAGATGTAAGAATTACTGCAGTTGGAGGCCGAAATCGCGAAAAACCGCAATTTTTACCATTTTTAAACGTTTAGCTCATTACAACGTCGACCGATTTTGATGTAAATTTCAGAATATGTTTAATTGATACAGAGCTACGAAACGAGTTTTCTAAATTTCCCATATAAGTCCACATAAAAAAGTTGGAAAATACAACTTTCAGTATTTTCTTTGCAATTCCGAGAACTTGCAGTTTTTCCAAAAAATTTTGTCACGTTGTATAGCAGACCAATTGTTTTAACTTCTCCAAAAATTTCAAATCGTATATTCGAATATTTAAAAAGTTATGGTCTTTTTAAGAGTGTCCGAATATTAGTGGGCGTCACTATATTTACAATAAGATATTTCTACAACATGTAACCCGCTTTTCCTCAGAAATTCTGCAAATTCAAGTCTCCAGAAACTTTCAAACATTTTTCTCGTAAATGAAACTGCTATGAAGCCTTCTTTTTACGACATCTCCTTAAAATTGATGTACGATTTTTTTTCTCTGTTTTATGGACAAACATGGGCTACAAGTTTGGTCGTGTAAAGTCTTCATGGTGTAACTTGTACTACTATAATATCAATTTTGAAGAAGTTGTAAAGATTTAACTTTAATCTTTAAAATGAAAGGTGGTTTCAGTCACGAAAAAAATGTTCAAAGTTTTCATGTTTGAATGTATAGAATTTTCGATTTTCGATAATGATTTCGTTGCATTAAAAACGACGTTACAACATTTTGAAATTTTTCTAATCTGTTATTGTTTTATATTTCACCGAATCAATTTCTTATAATAGTTGTTCAAAGTAGATACTCTGCAAGCGATACTCATGATCCTTCTCGTTGAACAAACGGTTTTATCGTTACTCTTGCTATTGAGCACTTATGTGTGTATATGTATGTCTCTCGCGTGGCAGAATAATCAATGGTATGTACTCGTTATTAGAATATTTCCGTTGCTTTTACTAATGTAAAGTGACGTCCAGATAAAATATCCCACGGCTTGCGGTTTTTAACCAGAATTTATTTTTCGCTGGCTCAGGTATCCAATTGCTCCTTTTTACTATTTTTCGTAACATCGCATTTAACGGAATTATTATAGATATGGCACCCTTTATAATCGGGAATGTTATCAGTTATTTTTTACGTTGCGAAATTTTTCACGTCAAATAATTCCGTAACGCGTAAAACTAAAATGAGTTTCGAGCGAGAATCCAGGGAAAAAGTATTGGGTGCATGTGAAAGGTTAAAAACTGTCCAAACGTAAAGCGTTTAAAATTCATGGTATTTAACGGGAATATTTTATACAGAAACTTGTAAAAAGAATGTATGATGTTGAATAAGTTCCGATAATTTATCGTAGTTGTGTATAATTATAATGATATCAAAACATTTTAGGAAAATTGTGATTACAAGTAAAAATGAATTTAGATTAAAAGGATTTTTGATTTATTTCGTTATTACAATATCATTCTCATTAGTATATTATCTGAGATTCTTAATTTTTCAATGTTGTTGGTATAAAATTAGTATTTGAAAGTTTATAGTTGTTATTTCTCGGCTTGTATTCACTCTAACCAAGCTGCATCAGTGTTTCAACCCCGACTAATACGATAATTATCTTATTACTCTTAAATTATTTTTAAAATATTATCTAAATTATTCTTAAATTATTTTCATTCTTTATAATGTGTACCTCTTAATTTTTATTAGAATATTTTTGGAAGGAAACATTCTAAAGTATGCTGACATGGATGTAGTATCGATTTCTGTTAGCGAAACTCAGTGAAGTCTATAATACATTGGCAGCTTATACGTTCTACAGGATATTGCAGTTGATGCACCTGAATCACTGAGAAAACTCGTTAAGCGATTTTTATGATATCCTTCTACCTACTCTTGACGTTCGCACGTAAAGAATGGACAGGTGACTTGAATAGATACAAAAAGAAACTGCGATCTCGGCGGCTCTTAAAGTCATGGGGAAGTTACTTCTTAGCTCTTTTGTTTTGTCTTTCGACATCTCCTTTGAGACTTTAAATTCACGCCGTTCTTCCGAGTGATGTGCATTACTTTCTCTTCGCTCCTTACTTTATCGTTGCCAGCAATTTTTCCTTGCAATAGGGTAACTGTACCAATTACTGTGGTATCATGCTCCGGTCGTACTTTATTTTATATTATTCCTAATTTATCATGAAATAACAATATGTATATGCATTTTATTGAAAAATAATGTGTTCTGAAAAAAAATCAGAAGCTCTGCAAAAAAATTGGTCACCATCAAAAAACCTAATGTACCATAAGAAAATATTAAAAATAAAATTGGCAACATTTTAGACGTATTTCTGAGAACGAAAATGAGCAATGTACTAATTACTGCGTACCCGTTACTGCAGAGTAGAATTCGAAATATACAAGTGTACGGAAACAAACTAAGTATCTAGGCATTCATTTAAATAAATTTTGAGTCTAGCAACAAATAATTTTCTTATTTATTACATTTTAAATACCGTAAATTAAAATTAATTAAATTAATTAAATTAATTTTAATACCGTAGTATAGTATCACACGAATAACTAAATATTAGGTTGGCAAATAAGTTCGTTCGGTTTTTGCGATTTATTCCAATGTAAAAAACCGAACGAACTTATTTGCCAACCCAATACAATCTTATAACAAATGTAATATTTGAGTAATATTTATTATCTTTAGTTTGAAGCTGTTTTAAATTGAGAACATTTCACAATTGCATTTACAATATAAACTCTTTTGTTCTTTTCATTTCTTCTTCCTTTTTATTTCTTAAAATCTCCATTCCTTCTTTGTTTCTTCCATTCCTTCTTTGTTTACAGTTACATAAATAGATCTTTTCGTGTACTTCACTTTACTTTGTTTTTTATTTTTGTTAGTGTTTTCTTTCATTACTTAAGATTTAATTTTTGAGCAATACATTTTTTTCTAAGGGTCGGTGTATACATGCATGCGCAAAAGAACTTTCTTAGAAATAAACTGTTAATTTTTATAGAAATATAAACTTTTCTATATGTTATTTCATACAAAAGAACAATTAACTGCATCATTGCTTTTATTTTAATAAACTTTACAGAGTTAGAAATATACTAAAAACCTACTTAGATGTGTGTTCATTTCTCTAATAAGTTTAAGTATAAATATTCCTTCTGAGCTTGGATAAGCAGTGTAAATATTTCCTAGGATAATATTTTCATGTGATTAAAATTACCGGAATGTTTAACGTGGAAATTTGATGGAAACTCATTCAGTAGAATAATAAAGATGAAATGCTTGTACCATCTAAAGCTATCATTATAATCCGGTTGAGAAAAGTTAACTAAGTAGAACTCACATTATTTCTTATAATCCAACTAATTGTACAACATAGTTTCTTCTCGCATTAGATGCTATATGTATAATACATGAGTGAACATAATGTAATATGTATACTAATCTTGAAATTACACAATTAATTATTCTTCACTAGTATACAGGGTGTTTCGTTTATTTGATGACGGAAATATCTTGTGACGCACTGAAGTTACGAAAAAAATTTGTTTACAAAAATTGTTCGGTATGAAGGGTACAATCATGTAGTCTAATTTTTTTTAGGACTAGAATGGTAGGGACGAATTGCTTAACCAGTTAAATCATTCTTATATTTTTATAATCTCAGGATTTGAAAAAACGTTCTTCATAAAAGGTAAACATAACACCATTTTTCTTCTACCTCGATCACCAACAGACTGTGGTTCATATATATTGTACACTCTTTACATTGCTTTAAATTACAGAGCGGAAAGTTTTATTATTATTTAGATACCTACTTCGATACAATAAAAATATAAAACAAAATTTCTCTTGCCTTTTTAATAACTTTACTGCGGCACAAAAACCACTAGGAATGTCCTTAATACTGCGGTGTGTATAGCAACAACGTTTTCAGCCTCACGTTTTGGGTTAGGTACCTATTCGATACACGTAAGTAGATAGGATATGATTCTAGATAAAGATAATTGCAGATAAAATAAGAAGATATAGCAAAAAGTAAATCGAAAAGTAATGAAACAAGAACAGTGACAAAAATAAAAAAACGAAGCAAAGTGAAGTACACGAAAAAATCTACTTATGGAAATGAAAACTTAAGAAACATATAGAAAGAATGAAGATTTTAAGAAATAAAAAGGAAGAAGAATTGAGAAAGACAAAGGAGTTTACATTGTAAATACGAATGTGAAACGTTGTAAACTTCTCAATGTTCTTAATTCAAAACAGCTTCAAACTGAAGATAATAAATATTACTTAAATATTTATTAAAAGAATGTATTTAGTTATTTCTATGTGATATTAGACTACGATGTTAAAATTAATGAAAGGTTTATTTATTTAAAATGTAATACACAAAAAGAATTATTTGTTGCTGTGGTTTGTTTCCGTACGCTCGTATATTTTGAATTCTAGTCCGCAGTAATGGATAGACAGTAATTAGTAGGTATATTGCTCATTTTCGTCCGCAGTAATAAGTACAAAATGTTACCGATTTTATTTTGCAATATCTTCTTATGGTGCATTAGGTTTTGAGGGTGACCAATTTTTATGTATTTAGAACACCTCATTTTTCCATAAAATGCCGACACATATCATTATTTCATGATAAATTAGGAATAATATTAAAATAAAGTACGATCGAAGCATGATACCGCACTGATCCGTACAGTTACCCCATATCGTGAAATAAATCGTATGAAAATTGAATTGTTTACAATTGTGAATGGGGAGGTGTTGGTAGTGGTGCAATTTCTATGATAACTAATTGAAACAGAGGGCCTACATCTATACTAAAACTTGTGACGTTACCAACATACGCACTGAATGGTGAACGTGCATACAGATGTAAACGACTACGTGACCGAAATGCTTCTCACCTGTTTATGTGACAGTAATCAATGGTCAGGCAACTGATCAATTATTCTACACGACGTACAAATTACCGTTTCGACGAACCGAATGAGCACCGGAAAATACGGGTTTTCGTTGTCTGGTTCTGCAAGGCGATAAAACGAGGACAGTGATTATAGTGCGCGGAAATATAAAATTAAAAAGTCTCAATTTTCCCACGCTCGGCACTGTTCACCGGAATTAAAATGTGTAATTGAAATTAACATTGTCAACTCGTTCGTTTCGTTCGGTCGTATGTTATAATGCGTAACTCTTTGTATCTGCATGCTGCCGATTCCATCGTGTTTGTTCATTATACACCGAATATTCAGTGAAAAATAACACACTCGCAGCAACGAATGAAAATGGAACTAACTACGTTAAATTCTTTTTGCAATTACGAATTGCTATTCGATTCAACCACAATTAACGCGCGTTCCTCTGTACACATTACAATAGTACTAAATCATTTCTTTGAAATCGATTTAATTAAAAGTGTTACAGAGCCGAATTAACATTGTTTACACGGTGTTTTAATGAATTAATGAGAGTGCGATGAGAATGTGATTTACTTCAGACGCGCAATTTCTATGTTTAAGGTAGAAACAAACCATGAAATTAATATTGAATTTCGAAACTAGTTGGGTTCTGGATATTTTTCGAAGACTGTAATCATTAGAATTATGATTATGAAAGATGTACCCTCAAGTCCTGTTCAATTTCAATAACATACTGAATGAACAAATTTTAATCGTTCAAGTATTGTTCATTCACAAAGGATTGACTTTTCTTGATATTAGTACATTTTCGGTTAATACTTTTTTATGAAACTGTTCTGCGAAAAGTGCAATAGTACAAAAATGATGTATGGTAAAAACAAGTAGTACGAGCAAATAATATACAGGGGTCTGCTGAAAGAGACTATGTACAAGAATGCTCCAACAAGAGTTGAATCATCACAGCATGTGCGAATGTACTTGTCAGAGTTGAACATTCCCTCAGATTCCGTTTACAGGCACATATCGACGTAGACGCCATCATTTCGAACATTTATGAAATACAGGTATTCTGCTTCTATATTTTAGTTTTATGCGTTTTTTCTGTCCGTGACCTTGAATGACCTTGAGTAATTATGGTCACTGAATTCGTAATGAAAGGGACTATCATTGTAGATGTTTAAAAAAGGGTGGTTTCATTTTAAAAAATGAAGGTCACCTTGATATCTATAAAAAAGTGACATATAAACAAAAACTTTTTGGTGTCGTAAGAGCTCCATTTTACCATTCTACTTTGTCCTCAAGACATTTAATGTATCTTTGCAAACAACAAAGATATTTGAGGTGATAACGTTAGAAGACTCACCCTGTGCACAGGGTGTTTCGTAAATGGTGGGCAAAATGCCAGGAATAGATTCCTAATACTTAGATAAGAAAAAAAGTTATATCAACGTAGGTCCGAAAAAGATTAGTTTCCGAGCTATTAAAGTTTGTCAGCGTTATCAATCTTAACAGAAAGATAATCATGTCCGTTATAATATGATAAATATAAATATCGGATTACAGCATTATCGTACATACATGGTATCTCTAATTACAACGTTATAACGCAATACAGCGGAGTCGTGCCGTGCTTACGTATCTCATGAAATATGTAGACTACACAAAATCACCGAGTAAAGTGTAGCACAACTAGCAATTAACATTACAAATTCCTAGAATGTTTAAGATCAGAGATAATGAATTCATTATCATAATTGTTAGGTCAATTACCACATTCACGTTAGCGTAATTTTGGAAGCGTCACAACCTTCATAAATTATTTAGTCCTAAGTACACAGTCGCAATTACAGTCTGAATTTTTTGCACATAGATATGTATGCTTCCCAAAATGAGTGCAATGTATTCCAAATTCCTTACCATGAAATTCCATCTCTTAACCAGATTCTAATTTGTTCATTTATAATCGACTTGTTGATCGTTAGATATTAGGGGGAATTCCCTTAGCGACGGACACTTAAAATATACAGGGTGTGGTCGGACGGGTGGTACAACCAAGCAGGGGGTGATACTACATGTAAAGATAATTCGAAAAAAAGGAATAACATTTTTTTGCTTGACGCTTCGTTTTCGAGAAAATCGAGTTTGAAAATGCAGCGAATACACGTGCTATTGCATAGGAATCGTCTGATACGTCTGACCATAATCAACCAATTCTACTTTCCGCATATTCAGTAAACCGCATTAATATTCGGACGCTTTAAAAAAGATGATAACTTTTTTAATAGTATACTACTATACGATTTGAACTTTTTTGGGCACCTAGAGCAGGGGTGTCCAACCTGTGGCGCATGCGCCAAACGTGGCGAATTGGATCCTTGCGTCTATACTTATTTTTTTGTAGTAGGCGTCATAACTGAACCGATCTTCATATTTTCAACACCTGAGTGCTCTCAGTTGAATTTACTCATCATTTCGTTGCAATTTTTTGACAGTTTATAATTATAGGATGGGAATTGCAGTGTTCAAGACAGCGATCGCCCTTTCGTCCAAAAGATCATTTCTCACTATTGTAGATTGTAGATTTTCAACTAGCGTAAGTTAATTAATTTAGTTGCGTGATTGAGTTATCCCTTTTCCTCCCCTAACCGAAACAGATCCTACCCCTATTTTCGAACCGCAACGATGAACGTAAGAAGGTAGAAAAACTGCTTAAGTTGTATGGTGCATCTCAACTCGTATGTGAAAAAAATTTACGCATGGTATGCAGAAGGTTGGCCACCCCTGAGCTAGAGCAATTAGTTTACTACAGGATGTGAAAAGAAATTTCTTCAAAAATTGCAATTAGTCGGAATTCTAGAAAAAATACTAAAAGTTGCATTTTACAACCTTTTTACGTGGTCCTATATTGAAAATTTAATATAGTTCGCCGCGCCGCACAGTGGGCCAGATCGGTGCGCTAGCTGTTCACGCGTATTTCACCATTATTTCAAAACATAAAGACCACATTAAATATATCGTCGGATTCGTCTTGGCATCAGTTATAATATTATTGAATAAAAAATATATAGTTATAAATAAATAATGAAGGTAAACACAATTTTTTATTAAAAAAAAGAAATTATTGAAATTTTTTGTATTGAGATTTGTAGAAGACTGAGTACTGATTACTTTTTGTAGGAAACATTTTTTTGTTACACCACCGGAAATGTCTGTAAACTCGTGTGAATAATGAATAATATTTGAATACTGGTTATTCAGGCATTCATACAAGAGTAATTCATAATTATTGAATGAATGAAGTTTATTATATTTAATGAAATAACAAAAATGTGTTATTACTGTCTTATTTAAAAAATTACAAAAATTCAAACAAGATTAAGTATTATATTTTACAAAGTTCCTGACTATATCCGATTAATCATACGGATTTTCTGCTTATAACTCTGTTTATCTATGAATAAACAAAAATCTATACTATAATTCCTCTTAACAAAGGTAAAATACAGGTCTTTAATATGGAAAAACTGCTCCGATGCTATACTACGATGCTGTTACTATAATCTCTCAAATACAAATGATTCAACTGTGAGCTAGTAATAAGTTCGAATGTTTATCAATGGTCGTATAATCTAAAAACTTCATAAGATAGGTCTGGGTTAGGTCTTTACACTCTTAACAGCTGCTGAGTGGTCGTCAATGCGTCTCGCGCAACGCGATTCGCCGCGGAATTGCGTGACACGCGACGCTTTAAACCTTCATAATTTCCAAGCTTGGGTCGATTTGGGTGTGAAATTTGCAGGATCTTTTAGAGGAGACGATGCTGAAAATGTTCCACTTTGTTAGACCACGACACTATATAACACTTTCAACTTATCCCTTGTCAAAGGTGAAAAACTTTGACGGTAGTCCTTGGTTGACCAAAAAGAATTGTTGTCATTTATAATGGATATTTATCAGTCAAAGATAGTCTATCATCGATAATGACTATTTGTAAGTAGAACATATGCAAATTAATATTTTTAATAAACTAGATTTCCCGAATAATTTCTATGAAAGTAAACGATTACTGCATTCCTTGTGATAAAATATGAACTTTCTACAAATGATTTTTTTTTATTAAATTGAAAAAAGGCTATTGTTTATAGTGTCTGAATAACAATTATCGCAAAATTGGCAGTATATTTTAAGTTATGTGAATACAATTTCTTTTATAAGTATTTAAAATTTGAAAATTAGTATAACTAAAATCGTCATTAACTGACAAATATACGAAATCAATTCGAAATCAATACGAACCAATTCTAGTGTTTGGGATCTTCATTTTAATCGTTTTTACGAATCGTTAAGATCGTCTCACGTATACCGTAGGAACAGCACATCCAGCAACCGGCAAAACATTCTCGCCGAGAATGTCCCTTCTGTCGATGGAAAATTGCGGGGAAAAAATAAGATACGAAAAACGCGAGAATTTATTACACAACCCAATAGTTACAAATAATCATTATCGATGATAGACATTATATCTGACTGGTAAACAACCATTATAAATGACAACAATTCTTTTTGGTCATAAGGAACCGTTATCAATGATGGAAATCATTTTTGGCTATTAGTAGTAGTAACCATTGTCGAGAACAGAAATTTTATTGGGCTACTAATTATGCGAGAGTCAGAATAGATCCAAGTCAAAATCATGTTCGTGGATATATCCGAAATAGCACATTGATGTGGAAAACAAATGAAAGGACTCACGCGAGCTTCGAAAATTTTCCTTTCGTCCCTCTAATAAAATCGTAGTCGTTACAGTAAAATAAGAAGCGATTGTGTAGGCAGTGCTAAGTGCTAATGCTCGCCACTCAAAAGTAACTGCGCCCGAACCCCGGTAATCTGCAATAACCAAATTATTTCAGCGTGTCTTTAGAATACATTGACTATCGCCAGTGAAGCGTCCGAAATATCGCAAGTCCGTATGCCGAACTTCGCGGGGTCGTAAATCCCGTTTCGCTTGCTCGCGACGATACTCGGGGCTTTGACGGTGTTATAGGAGTAACACCGACTATTTGAAAGAAGTTCGACTCTTTGGAAGTTAACACACTTTAATATATATTTAAAAACTTAACAAGTTACAATAAAGGCTGAGATTCGAGGTAAAGGTGAAGTTGTTTTCGATTCGAGTGATTTTCGTGATCTACTCTTCGGTATCTCGTCGTGTATAAAGTCGACTCGGCGTCTTTTCTTATTGGCTAACATACAAATGAATGGGGATGACAAAGTGATTTCTATTGGTGAGTGGGTGGTGCTTTTTGGTCGTAGGAGTGGGAGCGGTTCGGTGAAACTATGTTTAGGTTATGGAAAATATTAGGTGTGAATGATATGGGAAATGAGACGGAAACTAAAATGTTGCTTATACAAAGATTCGTGGTTCGCTCTTGAGACGGTCCCGAAGTGGTGTCCGATGACACCCAAACTCTGGGACCGTCGCGTCAAGTGTTTCGGGTTATTGCAGTGGACCGTGTCTAAATACATCTCACGTTCGGTCTGCTCGAGACCGAACAGCCAGAAAACTCCGAAAAAGTCCACGATGTCACCCAGTCATAAAGCAATAAAAACTCGACCGTACGCCCCAACATTATTACCATCGTCGGACTCGCACCCGGACCGCTTACCTGCGTATAGTAAACTGGTGCCCTACCGTCGAACCTACAGAAGTGTCTTGGCACCTATAGCTGCTATGATCTGGGCTACAAGATGCGTCAACTTTAAATAAAAATATCTGAAGATTAAGTCTAAAGCACGACATATTCGAGCGTTCAGAAACACGGTTTCCAGACCACAAAATATGACAGTAATTACTCTGTCCAACACAATCAATCTTTTTTCATGTTCCACAATTATTGTTGGGTGATTCTTATAGAGTTTTTTGCGCTAATTCTGAATCTGCCCTTAATTTTCCCCCGAGACGCGCATTGAGAAACATGATTTTGAAAAAAAAAAATATTTGTCAACTTTAAACAAATATTGTGAAGTTATTATAAACGATATTGAATTGTTCTTTACAGCAAAAGATTCTATAGACTTTCCTGAATACAATGATATTCAATATCAATACATTATGAATGTTTAAACATGTTTAAGCAATCGTTAGAAATGAAAAGACACGACTTTTGCACCAATTTTTGAGGATATTTTTCAGTTTACGTTAAAAAATAAGGGTCCAGCGTAAAATCGAACTACATCACGCGATAGAGCAGACTTTTATCTTGAGGAACCACCCTGTCAAATTTGCGTGGTCGACGTTTTTTTCGAACCAGAAAGCAATATATCTTCGCCCGACATGAGTTGTCGCCAGTGGCGCTCACCACTACATAGAACGGTCTGGGTTAGGTTGTTTGACGGGTTACGGCGCGGCGAACGACCGCGCTAGTGGTGAGCGCCACTGAAAGTGCCGGCGCAGTGCGGTCCGGCTGACGTGCGTTCTAGTGGGCGGCAAAACTACCAGCGCGGCTTCAATTTGACGACCGAGTGACGGTGCGGTCCGGCTGACGTGCGTCCTAGTGGGCAGCGACCTTTAAACGTTTGTAACTCATTGCAACGTGGACCGATTTTGATAAAATTTTCAGAATATGTTTAATTGGTACAGATGTACGAAACGTATTTTTAAAATTTTCAACATAGGCCCACACTAAAATGTTGTAAAATGCAACTTTTAGTATTTTCTCTACAATTCCGATAAATTGCAATTTTTGAAAAGGTTTCTTTTCACGTCCTGTAGCAAACTAATTGCTCTAGCTTGTAAAAAAAGTTAAAATCGTATAGTCAAATATTACAAAAGTTATCGTATTTTTTAGAGCGTCCGCATATTAATGCAGTTCACTGTACTAAAGCACGCGAACCTGGCTGAACTTTAAACTCGATTTTCTCGAAAACGAAGCGTCAAGCAAAAAAATGTTATTCCTTTTTTTCGAATTATCTTTACATGTAGTATCACCCCCTGCTTGGTTGTACCACCCGTCCGGCCACGCCCTGTGTAATATTGTACTTATGCACGCCTCCACTTTCAAGGATACCATTTATATTATATTATGCATTTTCTTAAACCGTATAACTTTTGTGAGTGACGTTTTACCGCATTATTTGAGATAACCAAGATATTCAAATGGAATAACAATTTAATTAAAGAGTTCGTGAGACACATTTTATTGGGTTGGCAAGAAAGTAATTTCGGTACTTTGGGGTGCAATGAAAAAACCCAATCCTTTTTGTTCGATGATTTTTTGCCATCTTTCTGCGCTCATAAAATTTAAAATCTCCTCAATTTTAAATTTATATTAAATTTTATTTAAAAAATTATTATTCATCATTACTGAAAATTTATTGGTTGAATATAAATATTGGCTTCACTTTAAAATACCGAAATTACTTTGTTGCCAACCCAATACATTGAGGTCTCCCATGACCCCGAAAGAATTTCTCCACACTAACCTCCGTTACTGTGTGACGTAATAATTGCAAATATCCAGCTCCTATGAGTCCTTTAGAACATTTCGATTGTTTAGTCTTAAATTATATACTTGAGCTATCTAAGAAAATTTATACAGAATTTTGAAAAGGTCTTATTATGATATTTTGAAATCTGAATATATACCTGTACTACTTAAAGGTTAATCTTCTTCCCAAATTCTTAATGTCTCCAACTCAGAATTAGTAGAGATTTATTTATGGAGTCATCAGGAATATTTTCAACAATATACTGAAATTGCGCCATCAGTATATTGTTTATGTGACTTACAATTTCCAACATACAATATATCACATTGGTATTTTTTGTTTTATTAACTTCCCGATTTTATAGGGAAGTTATTGTAATTACCCCGAAAATCGAAAATCGATTTTTTAGCAGATCTTCACGTTTCATGGTCATTGGAGTCATTTTAAACTATTTTTATCAAAATGTTCGTATGTGTGTGTGTGTGTGTGTGTGTGCGTATGGCCGTTTCTATGTAATCAAATTTTTCGTTAACGTTTTCAGAAAAAGTAACAACGCGATCAGGATGATGAATGATGCAATCGATGTGCCCCGCTGTAACTTAGAGCTGATTAGATTTTGGTCCATTTTGATCAAGTAGTTTTTTAGATTTTTACTTTTTTTTTCGAAAAGAGTTGATTCTACAATGCATTTTATAAGGGAGGACGAAAATTTTCCACCAAAGAACCAAACGCAATTACATAAAAAATTTTTTTCTTAATTTTTTTTTTAGATTTAAAAAAAAATTTTTTTTTTAACTGATGTTAATGTTACCGCTTGGAATAATCGAAAGTTATTCCAATGCAAGAGTGAATTTATCATCTCTATTCCCAAGAATACATTTTGGGAGAATATCGATGAAAGTACAAAAAAAGACGATGTTAGCGATGTTGGCGAAGGAGTAACGAATCGGGAAGTTCTTTGTGTGACTCTTGGAGAGTCACACACCAAATAAAAAACATTAATAGCAGTAGGCCCTACTAGCCATGCGTACCACTAACCCTCTCGCAAGAGCAGTCCTACCCGCGAGCTCGCGAAGCGAGCGAGAAAAAACAACCCTACTCACGAGAGAGCGAAGCGAGCGAGCAACAATAGCCCTGTAGTTAATTTCACTGATTAATGTACATTGTTCATACCATATAAATAATTTTGTTGAACCGCGTAACAAGGTTTGAATCTCGTTACAACTTCTTAATATTAATTATTTGTTGTGCTTCTGATCATGTACATATTTAGATTGCATGATTTTACTCTTTGCATAAAGTTTCAATTGAATCTTTAGCACATCTTAAAATATTACGGCATGTGCCGGAACATCTCGTCTTCTTCTGCGGTTACCTACTTACTGCTTCACTTCCTTATCTTCTTGTCTACCTTGCAATCCGGATAAAGCTGCCCGCAATCTTTCCGTTAAACAGCTTTATAAGCCCGCATTCAACAGATCCAATTTTTTAAATTCCTCTCTTGACTTATCCACGAGTAGTTTACCAACACCTATAGATACCAGATTTAATTTGAATTTACAAATAAAAATTGAAGAAATTATTCCACATCCATAACATGATAAAAGCACACTCTATAGTTTAATTCTTTTTGATTGTCACCCCCGAATGGACCTACAAATTTGTATAATTTGAATTTCTAATAAATAAAATAGAATTTCCATTACTTCCCGAGATCTTGTAGTACGTTCAACAAGATTGTGATTATTGAGAAATATAAATAATCATAACGATTTTTGTTCATTATTATTGTTAATTTATTAAGGTAAATTATTTCACCAACAAATTTTAAAAAATCTTCTGCAACTATCTTTTCTGACTTTTTTCTTGGTGCACCAGCGCAAACTGCAGTATACATTGAAGTGATCTACATGTTCAGTGAGAGACACAAATATTCGCACACCCTTCCGCAGCTTCCTTTAAATTGGAACAAACTACTTGAATTTCTTTTTAATATTATAAGAACTAGTTTTTTTACTCTATAACGCGTCAAAGAATTTTTTAAAAATTGCTATCGATCGGAATTTCGAAGATAAAGGTAAAAATCACGATTTCGAACGTTTTTTTTTGTTAATTAAATTAAAACATACCTTTTGCAAATATAAGTAAGTTATACCTATACAAAGAGTGTACATTTAAATCATAGTTTTCTTACGATTTTTACAATTTTTAATCATTTATACCTCGCAAAAACGTTAATCAATTTCGATGGAACTTTGTGTTTTATTATTATATTATACAGGGTGTCCCAAAATTCCTTCAACAGCCGGAAATGGGGGGTTCCTGACGTCATTTGAAGCGGCATTTTCCGTTGCAAAAATGTTATCCGTGGCTTTGTTTAGAAGTTATTAACGAAAAACACGGACCAATCAGAGCGCGACCTAGACGCGAGTTGTCTATTGGCCGACTGTGCCAACTCGCGTCTAGGTCGCACTCTGATTGGTCCGTGTTTTTCGTTAATAACTTCTAAACAAAGCCGCGGATAACATTTTTGCAAAGGAAAATGTCGCTTCAAATGACGTCAGGAACCTCCCATTTCCGGCTGTTGAAGGAATTTTGGGACACCCTGTATAAATTTATATTATAGGCTCGAATAAAAATATTAACAATTACAACCTTCACTTTTATCTTCGCAATTTCACCCAATAGCAATCTTCAAATAATGTTTTTAGACATCATTTAGTAAACTATTTCTTGCAACATTTTAAACAAGACTCAAGTCGTTTGGTCCAGTTTCAAAAAAGTTTCTAAAGCTCTAGGGTGTACGAAAACTTTTGGCCAGAACTGTATATTTGTTTAAGCTAAAACTGGAAACTACGTGGACTTAAATAACAAAATATGGGATACTTTGTAACTATTATGGACTACCACAGCGGCTAAAAGTGTAGGATTATGAAAGAATTTAAAACACTGAAAATATGCAGAAACACAGATTAGAAGGAAGTACAATACAAAGTGATATAAACTATGATTCAGGCAACGCACCTGTAGTGATGAAGGCATATAATTTGTTCGCCTTCCATGAGAGTTCGGTTTTCACAAGCTTAGGAAAGCTTGACTTTAAAAATGTAAAAGTATTTTTTAATAGAAGTTTTGTCAATTTTCTACATCACCTACTGTCGGAAGTAGAGAAAAACAAAGAATTGTACCCTGAAGTCTTGTTTAATTTCAATAACATACTGAATGAACAAATTTTAATCGTTACAAGTATTGTTCATTCACAAATTGGATTGACTTTTCTTGATATTAGTACATTTTCGGTTAATACCTTTTTATGAAACTGTCCTGCGAAAAGTGCAATAGTACAAAATTATGTGTGGTAGAAACAAGTAGTACGAGCAAATAATATGCAGGCTGTCACCGACTGGTGGTACAGGTCGCAAGGAAGTGAATCTACATAACTAGACAGCGGATCTTTATGCAAAATAAAAATTTCCTATCTGCATTGCAACATACTGGAATGAAATAGAAAATTATTTTCTTTCTTAATATGTTTAAACCCTTGCCATATTTTAACGAGGCAGACTCGTCATGAAGGTTTTAACAAAGTCTAACAAATATGAATGTCCTGCTTTTCATTTTAGATGAAATAAAATTTGATTCGTTTGTGGTAGCATATTCAGAGATGTCAGGCAGCCGCTGTACGTGGCGCGCCAATTTCTGCGAAGCACTAACTTCAACAGCTGCCATAGGTAAAAAATTGTCGCAGCGAGTTCATGGGGTACTGAATCGGATCGGCAGAATCTCTACTTCAATCTGACGTTCAGATCATGGTATTACGATCATTTCTCGCCGAGATACAGCGAGTTAAATGAAAAATAGAAATTGTGCATTTTTTAAGCATATTTTCAGAAACATCTGGTATATCGAAATGTTATTGAAATTGAAAAAAACGAAAGGTGTGCCTTGAAGAGAAAGAAACGCCCTTTCTATTGGTTATTTGCACAAGATCCTACGATAATTTTTTCGGTTTCTGGAGCCAGTTAAAGTTAAAAACCCCATATTTACTTCAATGTTGAATAACTCGAATAAAAAAATCGCACAATATTCAACAACAACACAATCTACACAGGAAAGATAGCCCTTCCCATTAATATTAACGCGATTTATTAAAAAAATTTTTGCTCCCGTGTGATGTTCCAAAGATGCACAAAATTTTTGTTAACCGTCAATGTTGTCTTTATCTCGCTATAATTTTGTAAAAAACCAACATAGCAACAATTTGAAACAGAGCATCTGAAACTGGAGGTTTCAGGCTTTCAAACCATTGTTTAAGGATATCGATACGGCTATTTTTCACGGAGTTATGATCACGTAAATTGGGAGCAATTTTTCGGGTTCGCAGAAGTAATCCCTTAATTCTTTTGAGTGTATTTTCTTTTCCCTTCAAATAAATGTAGCCATAGAAGAAATATAAATTTTCTTTTCTCTTCTACGACATTTTAAGGGACAAAGACATTTTAATCACTGTAACTGTAAAGAAAATGGTACGGCAAGGGGTTAATAGAATGAAATAAATATTACAATATGTTTAAGTTCTTCTAATGTTTTTCCTGTTTCAAATTACACCTACTCATTTTTGTCATAAATGCATAAAATCCGCTGTCTATGCATAACAAATAAAGTCGGAAAAAGTACAATGTTTTTTCGTTTAAGGTTTCGTTTTCGATTAAAATGAATTTGTAGGTCCGTTGGCTTCGGGTATCTCCAGTATTTGCAGGAAGTAGAATTGGTCGGTCATGAACAGACGCACTAGCTGATTCCTATCTAATAGGACGCGTATTCGTTGAATTTTCAAACTCGATTTTCTCGAAAACGAAACCCTTAAACAAAAAAACTTCACACTGTCGTTTTGATTTAACTTTTTATGTAGATTCGCCTCCTTGCAGCTTGTATCACCAGGTCGGTCACACCCTGTATGCATTTGTGTAGCATAAATATGTTGAGATAAATTTATAATAAAAACAGTGTTAATGTTGCTCGGAGTACTATCAGATTATAAATTGTTTAATTACACAGACTAACAATGATTATTATACTGTAACACGTATAATATTTTTGATGCACCTATAAATGTTATAAATAGACTGAGGACTTTTATGTATTTATGAAGAAATTGGTTGGACGAAATATAAAATAGGGAAAGATTTAATAAATTCAAGAGTGTTGTAATGTTGGTTTGAATGTAACAAAGTCGTTAAAGGTTGAAATCAATTGTTATGCTATTCCTGCTTCCTAGAATCAATGAAAAAGAATTTTATTTTGCATAAATATCCGCAGTTTGGTTATAAAGATTAACCTCTACTAACTACAACGGGCGTTCACAGGTCCGGATACCGTGGATCGCCTATTCTAGCGGTAAGCGCCACTGGCGGCAGCTCGTGTCAGGCAAAGATATTTTGCTTTTTGGTTCGGTAATAACGTCGACTTTTCAAACCTCAAAGGGGGGTTTCTCAAGATAAAACATGCTTAAACAATCATAATGTCGTTTAGACATGCTTAAACAATCATAATGTATTAATATTGGATATCACTGTATTCGGGAAAGTCTAAGGAATCTTTTGATGTAAAGATCAATTCAATATCTTTTATAATAACATCACAATATTTGTTCAAAGTTGAAAAATAGGTCATTTTTTCAAACTCAAATTTCTCAAAAGCTGTGCGTCTAGGAGAAAAATTCAGGACAGATTCGGAATCAGCGCAAGAAACTCTATAAGAATTGCATAGTGAGAATCGAAATCCTTTTTGGCTGTTGGACAGTGTAATTTTATGATAATTTAAGAACATGTAGTTTTATGCAGGTCGAACATCCAAACGAATTATAAAATGAACTTGTTGTCAGTAATTTTTCGAAACTAATGAGTACTCGAACGTTGTATTGTGTTTAGCTGGTACAAAGCATCCATTACTATAATTGTTAGTTGACGAATGTATTTCGCTGTTGGGATTTGCGAATACCTCTGTGACCAATATTCCAACCATGTGTCCATAGCTGGTTGTAGTCTTGCGACTGTGCGTCGATGTTCATCGTGGCTTGGTTTACTGCCCCAAGGGAAACATATGAATCCCCTCTCCCTTTCCTTCTCACGTAGAAACGTCTACGGCAATAGGAACACCGCGCACTGTGTCGGTTACATTTAGATACACATAATGTGACTTACTGCGTCCAAATGTAGGTATAATCTGTTAGTTAAAATACTTTAACATGCAAAATATGTGTTATTACGTTGCGTTTATGCAAAAATAATTGTGGTTCCCTCGGTTTAAGGGGGTAGACTCGTTTCCAGGATTGCAAGGGAGCGGGATGCGCGTTCTCATTTCTCAATAATTCAAAGATGGGGCTTTTCAATAGTCAAAAACGCTAGATAAAAGATCAATCGAGGCGTAATATGCACTATTCGCAGCATGTAGCTGTCGCAGCTCTCTGAAAATAGCTACAATAGCAGCTGTATGCTTACGAATAATGCAAATTACGCCTCGTAAACGTAAAAATAGGACTTCTAGGGCGATCGCGGCCTAGATTGATCTTTTATCTAGCTCTTTTGACTACTGAAAACCCCCATGAAACCCCCATCTTTGCATTAATGAGAAATCAGAAGGCACATCCAGGACCGTTGCAATCCTGGAAAACGAGTCTACTCCCTTAACTTACAGCGATTTTTATGAAGCGACGTTTTATCTCATTACTATGATCTAATGATATTAGATGTATATACAGGGTGTCCCAGTTTTTTCCGGCCAAACTTGGCCAACGTGTTTTATACGTAAAAGTAAGAAAACAATGTTATATGAATATGCTGCGATTAGAGAAAATGAAGAAGAAATTAATAATACGGTGGGGTCAATTTTTGTTAGATGCCAACCCTGTATTCGTAATAACGGACGTCATTTTGAAATAACTCGTTAATACAACATTTAAGAGCATATGTCCATATATAACATTTTTTTCATACTTTTGCGTGTAGAACACGCTGGCAACATTTGGCCGGAAAAAACTGGGACACCCCGTATATACAGGGTCTCCCAGACCACACGTATCACCCGTTTATAATATATAAAATAGGTTATTTTAAAAAATTCAAACTGTTTCTTTTATAAATCAGATGCGCTCTATCAAGTGGTGATATTTTTAACTTCCGGTTCCGGCCGGAAATAGGTGATTGAGACCGGAAGTTACATTTTTTAAATGGAACATGGTATTTTTTATTACGGATTCGGATTCTATGCGAAAAAACAAGAAACTTTTGCCTGAAACATTTTTTCAATAAATGTCATTTTATGTCATTTATGTAACCTTCAAAATGAGTCTTGGTGAAATAATGTTTTCACTATCTGTGTAATATAGCCCATTTTTTTAATTCAAGTAATGAACTTTAATCAATAAAATATTTTCCACTTTGTTCCATGATCTTTTGCCATCTTTCTGGCATCTTTCTGGGTTATGCCAAGAGCAGATAGTGAAACATTATTTCGCCAAGGCTCATTTTAAAGGTTACATAAAGGACATTTTTTAAAAAATGTTTCAGACAACAGTTTCTTGTTTTTCCGCATAGAATCTGAATCTGTAATAAAAAATACCATATTCCATTTGAAAAATGTAACTTCCGGCCGAACCGAAAGTTAAAAATATTACCATTTGATAGAGCGCATCTGATTTATAAAATAAACAGTTTGAATTTTTGAAAATAACTTATTCTCTAGATTATGAATGGGTGGTACGGGTGGTCTGGGACACCCTGTATATACAGTGACTCAAAAACTTGATCAAATGTTCGAACAAAAAGGAAACAAGTCACAGTATACCTTTCTCAGAATCTTGCTTAAGACTGTTGAGACATATACGAAAAATGTTAACATTGCGTCGGTACTTTACGACAGTTTAAGCCCTGTAATCGTATAAAGCGGACGTGTATTACGAATTTGTATATTCTGTGTATACTTGATCAATTAATTGTGTTTAGCTCAATTGTGAAAAATTCTTATATTTTTGACATTCCTTAGCACAAATATAATTACTGGTAAGTCATAACGTTATTTTTAAACATTCGAGGATACGTTTGTAATAAAATAATGAATAAAAAAGATATTTTTAGTCATATTTCATAATGAGACCAATAAAAGCAAGTAAAATATCAGAAATGAAAAAACTATTAATATCTGGGCTTTCTCATCGCGAGATTTCTAAGAAGATACTGTGCTCTGTTGGTATTGTGTCTTCAGTACGTAAAACTTTAAAAGAAAACATACTATAAAATAAAGCAGGACGAAAATCAAAGTTATCCACTATCACAAAGCGATGAATCATACGATCAATCCGTAATGGTAGCGTTAAAGTGCCGTACAAATGCAAAAAAATTAACGTAAGCGCTGAGACAGTGCGTAATGCACTGCGAGAAGTGAATTTAAGAGGACGTGCAAAAATAAAGAAACCTCTTCTTACAAAGCGGCACAAGAAGCTTCGACTACAGTTTGCCGAAAAATGTAAAAATTATACAGATCTCGATTGGGCCCGGGTAATATGGTCAGACGAGACGAAAATTAATTGTTTTGGGTGCGATGGACGCGAATCGACATGGCGAGGAAATATAGAACAAGTACAGTCGCATCAAGTTCATCCAACATTGAAATTTGGAGGAGGCCATATTATGGTTTGGAGTTGTATGACCACTGAGGGCGTCGGATGCGTTGAAAAAATTAAAGGTCGAATGACTGCAACGTCATACACATCCATCCTGCAGAAAAGTTTAATTGGAAGTTTGGTAAAATGGAATAAGAACGCAGAAGAAGTCATTTTTCAGCACGATAACGAACCTAAACACAAGGCAAAAATCACCAAAGTATGGTTAACAGCTATGATTTTACTGTTTTAGACTGGCCCCACAGTCTCCCGATCTGAACCCAATAGAACACATATGGGGTTTACTAAAAAGAACAGTTGCCAACTTCAATCACAATTCGAGAAGTATTATTGAATTGTGGTCAGAAGTTAAAACCGCTTGGGAAAATATTAAGGCTGAACAGTGTAAAAGTTTAGTAGATAGTATGCCAAGACGCATAGAAGCTGTACTGAAAGCGAAAGGAGGGTATACGAAGTACTAATATTTCATTTTCTCAAACTCAAAAATTTGATCATTACATAATTTGTTAATTTCATTTAATTTTGTTTAAAAAGTGTAACATATTTAAGTTAATTCTGTATTATATGAACTACGAAAACTATGTATGTATTATAATAAAATATTTTGTTACATATCTTATTAACATGTGTTCAATTAAATAAAAATTTAAACAAAATTAAACATTTGATCAATTGTTTGAGTCACTGTATATATGCATCTCAGAACAACTATTTCATTAAAAATTTCATTTCGCAATTTTAATGAATGGAACAATTTTATCGGGAGTGTTGAAATGATTTGTAGATTAATTAAAGGCAAGAGACTTTTTTTAAATTCATTACATCGGTAGATGAATGAAACGTCACGAATAAACATTGGATGGATACTCGGTTGAAGCAGTAAACATTTTCTGGCTTATTCTGTGTATAGAGGTAGGGCATCGGAAAATTATGCAAATTTTATTCGAGCACGTAGTTGTTTGAGTTATTTGTGGCCTTTTAATGCTGCTACTAGCAGACCCTAATGAATTTATGGAGAATATTTTACGGTTGGCAAGTAATGCGAGACAGTTTCTAAATAAAAGTGTGTATGAATTTTAAAAAGAAATATATAAATTGCACGAAGGGGAATTTAGACTGTATTTTGAATAATTTACCCAAAGTTATATTTTATGGTCTATTCAGATTAAGAAAAAAAATCCTGAAATGTATCCTGTCCAATCTTGAAATAATTCAGAACATTCAGCGCTTAATTCATTTCTCCTTAATTTACACATTAATTGTATGCATGCTAGACTCTAGTCTCTTTTTCAAATTAATACATTTTCACGCGTCAACTGTTCGTGTGCTTTATTACATCATCAACTTGTAATAATTTAGCTCTGCAATAGGGTCTAGGAAACCGAAACAGGTCCAACATAAACATTTTAGATGCTAGAAATAGTAACTTAAGATCATTAAGTCAAACTATAAAGACGTGATATTATGCAAATTAAATTTCAAGAAAAACAACAAATGTAAAATTGTTATGGCGAGGATTTATAGAAAAATCCGATGTTTTGTAAATGTTTTTGGTGTAAGCTTTATAGAAATAGCGTGCTCTAGTAAATATTATACAATTAATCAATTAAATAACCACTTTTAAGTAAATAATAGTGTAAAAATTTCTATGTAACAAGTATCGATTTTTCACATCGATTCAAATTGCAAGATGAAAAATCGATTGAAAGAAATCGCCTGCTAAAGAATCGATCTTCGAGAAATCAATTCAACTGTTAGATTTTAGATTTTATCTTTCGGCGTGTAAAAATTCAGACATTTTACAATAATGGTTGTGGGAAATTTCTTGCTCCAATAAAAAAATTTGTCAATGCAATAGCATTATCTTACGAATAATAAAAAATATGTCTAACCATTTTTTAAATTTACTATAGCTTTAATGATATACACGAAAATAGAGTAACTCTATGTATCTTCAAGGGCTGTTTACATTTTGAAGAAACGAAATTGGACAGAAAAATTGCCTGATACTTCTCTTAATCCCCTATAAGCCTGGAAAATTTGAAGAAATTGGTATTTTCAGTTTGCCAGAGGTCTCTTGTCAGCATGTCGCAGACTTCGGTACAATGTCACTACGGTAAAAGCTCCTTCGTTGTCCTGAATCGTGGGCACAATCATTGTCCAGTGCCTACCCACTCCACTGCCTGTCAACGCCGAGTCGCTCCGCAGGGCGGCGACGATTGATGTCGGCTCGGGTATATCGGTGCGAACACCGCACATTGACTCGAGTGAATCGAATATTCAAACTTCTTAATTTTCATTATTTTTTATGGGACTATTTCTGGCATTTCTCTGATTAAAATGACACCAAACACGATATAATTTCAACTGTATTTAGTGGTTTAATCGACGATGAAAGTTTCGAACGCAACGAAGAATAGCATATGGGACATTCTTTGAACTGTGCCGGCGACGACGACACTCTTCGATCACGAGAACCGTATTCCATTCTGTCCTTCTCTATGTTCGGTTCTCTACTGAAGTCTCGCTCGGCGTGGTCGGCGCGTTATCTAGACGCAGTCATAAATCAAAAATAGTGTCCGGGCACGATCGTTGTCCGCTCACACCCCCGGCCTTTGGACAACGAAGGAGCTTTTACTGTAGTATCACAAATGTAAAATAGGCCTTGGCAGCAGAGTTTATTCAACTTTCTCGCAATTGATATCATTTTTTATTTTAAATAAAATGCTGACTATATAATACTTTTTTAAAACTAAAACACAACAAGAATTATGTACATATGCAGTAAAATCGCGATAGTTGTCAATGACCGGGTATGCGACAGTTATCAGGTGCCTACCCACTCCATTGCCGGCCAAGGAAGGACAGAGAACACAGGTCCGCGTGTTCTCTTTGATCCGTACTTACATGTCGTCTTTCTCTACGTTCTGCTTTCGATTGAACTCTCGGCCGGTCGGCGCGGTAGATGCAGTCATAAAGAAATAATATCGGTATGCGATAGTTGTCCACGCAGAACACAGGCTGGTTGACAACTATCGCGACTTTACTGTACACATATATTTGCGGCGGAAAATTGTTACGGAACACAGTAACAACTTGTCCCAATTGACACATGTGAAAATCTACAACAATATTTTAGTTATAGTGTGAAATCAGTAATAAAACCTATTATAACATGTTCTTAAATGCAATTTGATCGATAAGGATAAAAGAATCAGTGACATCGATATTAAACAATTGAAGTAGACCAAAACGTAGAGATCGAATAATATCCACATCACATAATACATACTTGGTACGTAACTAAGCCTTCGTTCAAAACATACGCTTACATATTTCGGACGTCACAAAAATGGACGACAGAGTATCTTAATCCACTTTTATAACAAAAAACTCTGAAAACGAATCATAATGATTGGAACAACTTACCCCCGAAACTTCTAGCCCCGGTCTCCCTATTTGTAGGCATTTGCAGTCCCCTTTCACCATACGTTTATAAATAGACTGCGGATCTTAAGGTCGTCGCTCACTAGAACGCACCGGCGCCCACCCGGCACCGCGCGGCCTCAGCTGTTTTGGATTTCTTCTATGCATTTTAATTGATGTGCGCACATCCATTTAAAATACATAGAAGAAATCCAAAACAGCTGAAGCCGCGCGATGCCGGGTGGGCGCCGGTGCGTTCTAGTGAGCGACGACCTTTATGCATTTATGAAGAAATTGGTTGGACGAAATATAAAAAACTGAAAGATTTAAAAAATTCGAGAGTATTGTAATGCAGCTATGAATGTAACTTTAAAGAAAATGGTACGGCAAGGGGTTAATAGATTGACAATAATATAACAATATGTTTGAATTTTTTTAATGTTTTTACTGTTTCAAATTACACTTACCCATTATTGTAATAAATGCATAAAATCCGCTGTCTATGGATAACAAATAAAGTCGGAAAAAGTACAATGTTTTTTCGTTTAAGGTTTCGTTTTCGATTAAAATGAATTTGTAGGTCCGTTGGCTTCGGGTGCTCCAGTATTTGCAGGAAGTAGAATTGGTCGGTCATGAACAGACGCACTAGCTGATTCCTATCTAATAGGACGCGTATTCGTTGTATTTTCAAACTCGATTTTCTCGAAAACGAAACCCTTAAACAAAAAAACTTCACACTGTCGTTTTGATTTAACTTTTTATGTAGATTCGCCTCCTTGCGGCTTGTATCACCAGGTCGGTCACACCCTGTATGCATTTGTGTAGCATAAATATGTTGAGATAAATTTATAATAAAAACAGTGTTAATGTTGCTCGGAGTACTATCAGATTATAAATTGTTTAATCACGAGGACTAACAATGATTATTATACTGTAACACGTATAATATTTTTGATGCACCTATAAATGTTATAAATAGACTGAGGACCTTTATGTATTTATGAAGAAATTGGTTGGACGAAATATAAAATAGGGAAAGATTTAAAAAATTCAAGAGTTTTGTAATGTTGCTTTGAATGTAAAAAAGTCGTTAGGGGATGAAATCAATCGTTATGTTATCCTTACTTCCCACTTCAATGAAAAACATTTTTATTTTGGAAGTCTCCCCACTTGTAGGCTTTTTGAGTCCCGTTTCACGCAACTATCGATGTTCTACTGTAGCTATTGAATAAAATATAACAGTTCATGTTGTAGGATCTTCGCGCAATGTAGTAGATTAGCAATGACAAGATTGATTAGGAATTCCTGAAGGGTAGAGCCTAAATGTGGATGGTGTGTAGGAGGTATCTAGCCGAATATTATCATGTTCCGAGCGTAAATTATGCAGAGAGGAAGCGTAGTATGCGAAACGATGTCAATGCCGACGACCTGCTCGTCCATTATCGCTACTCTGATAAAGGTAGGAGGGCGAAGCGTTGCGCCTTGCTACGTCGCACAATAATACGAACGATAATCCATCCTCGTGACATCGTCGCCTCGTTTCCTCCTCGCTGTTGTTACTATTTCGATCTAAGAAGCACGCTCTTTAGTATTTAGCGAAAGAATATCCGCGCTGGCCAATATAATTAGGAACTTACAAATTATCATACCACTATGCGACCTTTGATGATTGACATTGACCAAGCAAAGCTCCGTATTAAGTCTTGCTCACAACGGTAGTGTATACGATTGTACGGAAAGTCTCAGTCGATTATCAATTATTTTTATAAACCTTTATTATTGTTGAGATCATTTTCCACACAGTACAAAATTGTCGCTGGCTCAGGAGCAATTAAAAGCTTTGGTTCGCAATATTGTGATGTTATTATAAAAGATATTGAATTGTTCTTTACAGCAAAAGATTCTGTAGACTTTCCCGAATACAGCGATATCCAATATTAATACATTATGATTGTTTAAACATATATAAACAATGATTAAAGACGGAGAGACACCACTTTTGCACCAATTTTTGAGGATATTTTTCAATTTATCTCAAAAAATAAGGGTCCAGCGGAAAATCGAACTATACCACTCGATAGAGCAGACTTTTATCTTGAGGAACCACCCTGTCAAGTTTGCATGGTCGACGTTTTTTTCGAACCAGAAGGCAAAATATCTTCGCCCGACATGAGTTGCCGTCAGTGGCACTCACCACTAGAATGGGCGTTTGATCTGGCCCACTGTGCGCCGCGCCGCGCCTTATCACATGGAACAATCATAATGTAGTAATATTGGATATCGCTGTGTTCGGGAAAGTCTACAGAATCTTTTGCTGTAAAGAACAATTCAATATCTTTTATAATAACATCACAATATATGTTCAAAGTTGAAAAATATGTCTTTTTTTTAAACTCAATTTTCTCAAAAACTGTACGTATAGGAGAAAAATTAAGGACAGATGTGGAATCAGCGCGAAAAACTATAAGAATCGTATAGTGGGAATCGAAATACTTTTTGGCTGTTGGACAGTGTTATCAATGATTATTGGAACATTAATTTTTATTTATTTAATCATATCTGTAATTTATGTAATATAACTGTCTTTTATTTATTCAACAACCGTAGTAAAATCTCATATATCTACAAGAGGATATCCGCGTACTCGGCTGCTGACCGGTTCTTGCTACATATTTTCTTAAATAACTCTGATGATTGCCGGAAGTTGCAAATGAGACTTATATAATATCAAAATATACTATCTTAGGAATAGACACAACCAAAATTACTGATACGTTCCGATACGTTTTTTTTTATCCTTTGGTAAAGATTAGGGAAACCTATAAAATTTTATTGTTTCATTTCAGCTCAATTATTATGTTGCATATAAGTATTACAAAATTTTTTAAGTTGAATTACAATTAGCCAACTCTTAGCCATTATTTCCCAAAAAAATTATTTCCTACAAACGTCTTTTGTTCATATCACAACGTAAACAAGTTACGCTAAGAATTGATGTACTATTTGATCTTCCTAATATTCGCTTACAAAATTCGCTGCAACTAATTTTCTACTGCATTTTTTAAATTTTTGTTTTCAAAAAATGATTATTTGGACATTTCAACATAGTATGAACATAGTTTCGAATCGATATGAAGATGTGACTTTATCGATTTTTATCCATGGTTTGTGACACTGTGCGGCGCGCCAACTGTCGATTGGTCGCGCTCTGATTGGTCCGTGTTATTCGTTAAGAACTCCTAAACAAAGCCGCGGATAACATTTTTGCAAAGGAAAATGTTGCTTCAAATGATCTGAGGAACTTCCCATTTCCAGTTGTTGAAAGAATTTTGGGACACTCTGTAGAGTGAGCTTTCAATTTTGAAAGACTACTCCTGGATTTTCCTATGCGTGGTCGCCCTCTCCGCCCCCCACCTAATCCTAACTAATTCTGATCGCATGATTTTTGTATTCTATATAGCCATCATACAGGATTTGAACTAGTAATGAAAAATCATGCGATCAGAATTAGTTAGGATTAGGTGGCGGGGGAAGAGAGGGCCGGCCTGACGGCATACGACGCGACGCATACGAAAATCCAGGAGTAGTCAGTCTTTCAAAATTGAAAGCTCACTCTATATATATAATGTATATCCAGAGTGAGACCCTGTTTGCTCTCTCATCTCCACAGCGTGTTTAGATAAAAAAGTAAACAAACGCCGCGTCGGGGCAGGCTTACGTTGCCACGGAGCGTGCAAGAGTACGGAAAATTTAATACAGTATTAGCGATAGATTTTTGCGAATATCTCGAAAACTAAAATCGAGCGGCCGTAACATGTATAGGAGAAAGTTGTTCAGAACGTAGAAATCTATAACATATCTAAATTTCATCAAAATCTGAAAGGAAACTCTTTTTCTAAATAATGACCACAAGTACTTTTCTGCTGAAATATGAAAGTGATATTAAAACAAAGTTTAAGAATGCTTTCGAACCTTGTTTCAAGTGCTACGGGGAAAGAAAAGAATTCTTATCAAGCCCGCTACAAAATGCTTCTTATTCCATTAAATATATTATTTAGTTTTATAGTTACCCATACAGACTTGCCCCACCGTGATAGTACGGGCTTGCTCCATATAGTAATATTTACGGGGCAAGATCATCTCAGTGTTTTTCTCAATAAATTTTAAAAAATACAATAAAAACGGTTTATTTAATGTAAACCTACATCAATATTTGTTGTACTTACCTAAAATAACAACACGGAATATATGAATTACTTTCAAACTATTGCACGTTCAGGGTAACCTCAAAGTTGTATGTGTACGCACGTGACTGTTTGGCATTGGTTGATTTAAGCGAGGAAAACACCTTTATTCTTAGGCGACATCTATGTCGAATAGTTCATACTAACTTATACTACATTAATAAATACAAGCTAGAGAAATTTCGTTCATATTATAATAAAAATAACCAATTAACGGACTTGCCCCGTAGACGGACTTACCCCACTCCAGCTTATCAAAAAACAGCGTTTATAAATTCATTGTAACATATTACTACAATTACTATTATATTTGCCAAATTGATTTTCTTGAAATTGTCATGGGACGCAGTGGAATAGGACGACGAGAGACACCACTGACAAAGACAACGCACTGACAGTATGTAGTACCTGATGGGTTATGTGGAAACCTTTCGATACGAGTGTGTTACCCTAATGCGCCACGCGCAGTTCGTATGGTCCGTGTCTGAGATGGATGGAGTAGAATGGCCGTCGCCATTTTTGAGGTAACTCATCATTAGACAGCGGATCTTTGTGGAAAATAAAAATGTTCTACCTGGATTGCAACAAACTGGAGTGAAATTGAAATTTATTTTCTATCTCAATATGTTTAATAGGTTGAGAATATGTAATATAATAGTACCTATGTATTTTTATATTCGTCTAATATTTTTACTGTCATAAATTACACCTACTCATTTTTGTCATAAATTAATCAAATCTGCTGTCTACTCAACATGTTATTGAATAATTTGAATTTTAACTTGAAAACGCTACAAACAATTTCATTATCCTTGACTTTGTTAAACTGAAATAAAACTTCATTGCTCTGTTATCTTCTCCTTTTAAGATATTATAAACGACAAAGACATTGTAATAATTGTACGTGGAATGAAACTCGTGCTCGACCCATCGGTATATGCAATTAAAGTTTTTTAAGTTTTAAATTAGTAAAGAGCAGCAACTTTTTTATATTACACAGATCAAACGTATGTGTTTAAAAACTTAAATAAAAGCATATCAAGCATGTAATAACTCACAACCAGTATGGTTAATAACATTCGGTATTCTCATTAAGGTGTGATATTAAATTTTCTATTTTCTCAAGCATGAAATTCTCGATTATTCTACGTTCTTGCAGATTAAAGTATGAAATTTTTAATATTTCACGAGAATTTCATTGACAACTAAATTTATTACTAATGTATTCTATACTGTAGGTAGTATGTAGCATTGCATTAATAATTTCCTTATTTCGTACAAATTTTTCTTTACAAATAGAAGAACTAACAACGTAATTTCGTTGATTAATAAAAAATTGGTAGATGTATGTTGATAATTCAAGTACCAATCTATTTGCTGCGCTGCTGGTACGATTGCGAGGGGAACCTGCTTTCCTCCGAGTCGCTTATTATAAATTCATTTTCATTGACTTACGTTTCTGCGAGAGATATGTATTCCTTTTAAATCAATCCCATGTTATGCATACACGTTCCTAGATTTAAAATCTGAGTGTACAAGCTGGAATTCGATTCTCAGTTTTTCAGCGTTGTTTAAACTTTTTAAACCATGCATCCATGGTTAAATTTGAATTAAAAACTATATATAGTAGAGATTACTAAGCAACTTCTGAATTTCTTGAGGTAATATCTTGATATTTTTCTCATGAAGATTCACAAATACTATAGAATCAAATTCTGAAACGATACATTAGTCCTCGAAAGGTCCTTCCCATATTTGAAAATTAGATATAATATTTATGACGAGTTGGCAGATATGTTGCTGTTTAAACTTTTTAAACTATGCGTCCATATTTAAATTTGAATTGAAAACTATATATGTATAGTAGACATTATAAAGCAACTTCCAAATTTCTTAATGTAGTATCTTTACCTTTTAACCTTGAAATTGTCCTCATGAAGATTCACGAATACTATAGAATCAAATTCTGAAACGATACATTAATCCTCGACAAGATCTTTCCCAAATTTAAAAATTAAAGATATTATTTTTGACGAGCTAGCACTTATGTTGTCATATGTACCATTTTTTAAATTAAACTTGAAAGATATACAACATCATGGTATCTTCTTAACGGGGTAGACTCCTTTTTCTAGGATTGCAAGGCTGCGCGCTTCGCCTACTCATTTATCGATAATACATTTACGGGGCTTTTCAATAGTCAAAAAGCTAGATAAAAGATCGATTTAGGGCGCTATCTCCCTCAAAAATCCTATTTTTTCGTATACGAGGCGTAATTTGTATTATTCGGCACCCTTGCAATCCTGGAAACGAGTCTACCCCCTTAAAAGTCTCCGAGCATTAATGCTAGAGACTGTATACGTATTGTTCCGTCTGCCAACGGAATTTGTTGTATATTTTCTTCGTTCTGGTATTTTTCATAGTACTGGATTTATTTCTAAGAGATCGTATTACCAATAAAGTCATTACCGACCGACTTCTGGTGTTCTTCGACGCGGCTCATTATATCCTTCTTCAATTGGAAATATTCCAATTTCCAAATAACCTCTTTAGAACAGCAAGACAATGCCCATTCTTTAAACGGAAAGTATACACTTAATTAAATGTCCCGTTATACAAGTAGAAAGTTTCTCGGAGTGATTGTCGTCTAACTTTCTGGCAATGAAAGTAATCAGTGCACTTCCGCATAATAGGCCATCGCGTACATCATCGGTGACCTAAGGTCAATGTCCCTATTTCTGATCATGTCCCGATTTCTAATCAGGAGACAACAAATTAGTTATACAGAAAATTATTTTAAATTAATTCAGTATTTTCATACAAAATGCTAATTCGTCCGTTGCTGAATGGGGCAACACATTAATGGAAATTTTAGTACCGCTGAGAGATGACAAGAAGGTCCCTGGCAGGAATGCGGTGACGTAGACAAGAATGCGCACCCGATTGGTTAGCTTGGAAGGTGCGCGCCTTCTATTGGTCGAAGCGGTCACACACACACACTACTACTGCTATGCAGAACAATAGACCCCTCTTTCCTCTGTGCCCCCTCGGGGACCTTCTTGTCATCTCTCAACAGTAGGTATGTCTGTTGTGAAGAATCGTGATTTGAGGAGTTTCCTTAAGTTTTGAGCGTTCCATGTGGTCGTTGCGGTATTAGTGAAATATTGTCTAAATTTGTATTTCTTTTGGCCAAAGATTCATCATAACTTATTCGGGTAGAAAAACCAAGCGTAACTATATTATTTTTTAGCAAATTTTACGTTGTCAACACACTTTAACATCAGACCGTTGAACGAATGAAGGTTTTCAAATAATAGTGTAATTAATCGTAAAAATTGTAATTTTTGGTCTAGAGATAATCCCCATTGGTTATAATTAGGTTAGTAATAAGTAGGATACGAACAGGGTAGGACAGGGTAGGAATGAGTGAGACAAATAAAGAGAGTGAGAGAAGGTATGGACCGAATGTGTGAATAAGATACAGCTGTAAAGTTAGGATACTGTAAACCAAGTCACATTTCTTAGCTGTAAGGCTAAAATACAGCAATAAGAATAATATTGGGTTGGAAAATAAGTTCGTTCAGTTTTTGTGATTTATTCCACTCTAAAAAACCGAACGAACTTATTTGCCAACTCAATAATAATTATCCCCATTGGTTCAGAGAACATAATTTTCAAGATACATCATTTTTACACTTTGCTTGGCACAGCGACACTAAACACGACTTGTTGCGTCCAATGCTCATGAAACGTTCGTTTATAAACAGAAATAAAGTTGAAAACCACGACATTGGGGTGTTTCCACAGTGCGTTAATGTGGAAAAAATGTACTGTCCCAACTTATACGGTATCCCAACCTTTACGACACTCCCTTAGTATGTAATCACTGCGCGTGATATCTCACCAACAGCTTTCGTGTACTGAAACATTTCTTGCGAAATTAATGTGCAAGAAGTTTATTGGTCGAAGAAGTTGTTTCAATATACTTTTGTAAAATTTTTGTTCTCTTACAATAATTGTGGTCACACAAAGAAAAACAAATTCACATAGCGATAAGTGCACAATTCTTTCTGCGCATAAAGTACATCAAATTTCCAACAAATGGAATATATGTGCCTTCAATTATAGATGAAAAATTTTCAGTTGAAAACGAATCAATAAGAAATACAATAAAACTCTTTAGGACATATTTTTAGCTCCTGCTTGCCACAGCGACACTAAACACGACTTGTTGCATCCAATGCTCATGAAACATTTGTTTATAAACAGAAAAAGTTGACAACCATGACATTGGGGTGTTTCCACAGTGCGTTAATGTGGAAGAAACGCACTGTCCCAACTTATACGGTGTCGCAACCTTGACGACACCCCCTTATAATGTAATCACCGCGAAGGATATCTAACCAACAGATTTTGTGTACTGAAACATTACTTGCGATGTTAACCCTTTGCACTACGAATTATTTTTCAATTTAGTTGCCAACAATTCCCTACTATTTTAAGCGTTTTATTTGAAATTTACTTGAAACGACAGTTCCTTGACCGCTACTTATTTTAAACAATGTTGTTTACTAATTATATCAAATATAACTCTCAAACTTTTTTGTAATTTATATTTGTGGAACTTATGTACGGTTGTGCCCATAATTATGAAAGGGGCCTAAGTCAAATATTCCTTGTTTCGAGATATTTAAAGAAAAAGTATATTAACACTAAATGAATTCCGTAAAATGTTGAAATAAGAAGCACTATCTAACAGTTCATTTTTGACAATATCGTAAAAATTACATTGAATTAATTGGTAATTATTTAGAAAGAGAGTTTCCTCTCAGATTTTGTTCATCTTGAAATATGTTATAGATTTCTACATTTTCAACAACTTTTTCCTACACATGTTACCGCCGCTCGATTTTAGTTTTCGAGATATTCGCAAAAACTATCGCTTACACAGTATTGAATTTTTCGTATTGCTGCACGGTCCGCAGCAACGTAAGCCTAATGGCCGGACCCCTCCGCCCCCCACCACCTAACCCTAACCAATTCTGATCTTACGTTGCCGCAGAGCGTGCAGAAATACGAAAGATTCAATATAGTGTTAGCGATAGTTTTTTGCGAATATCTCGAAAACTAAAATCGAGCGGCGGTAACACGTATAGGAAAAAATTGTTCAGAATGATGACCTTGACAACATATTTCAAGATTATCAAAATCTGAGAGGAAACCCTCTTTCTAAATAATTACCAATTAATTTAGTTTAAAATGCAATGTGATGCGAAATAGCTGATAAACTCATTCGTTTTTAATTTTGACTCAGGCCACTTTCGTAATTATGCATTTTAGGCATATTTGTTTTTAACTAAAAAATAAGACAATTCAATAAATAAAGGAAGAACCAAATGCATATAACAACCCGTTTTATTTATATTTCTCCTTCTCCGATGTCGAGTCACACTCGACAAATGAGTGCAAAAGATTAATATGCTAGAAGTTTATTGGTAGAAGAAGTCGTTTCAATATACTTTTGCAAAATTGTTGTTCTCTTACACGTATAATTGTGGTACATACTCTGCAGAAAATTCGAATTAAAAATTTCATGCCGTACTTACAGAAAGATAATTTCGTATCTAATTGGTTTGGGTAACACTTGCAACTACCTGGTGTAGCTAAGGGCATTGAACTCTTACAACCACATAGGTAAACGTAATATTTATACAACAACTTGCCAGTGGCAAGCAAATATCGTGCCGGGTCCGGCGGTATTAAGGTAGAATTTCCAATTCGCGTGAGACATGTGCGTTCAACGTATACGTCGAAATCTCGTGTGCACCGATGTAATGGAGGAACATGCTTTTGTCTTCCTGAAAGCGATTTTCCACCTTGCATCCGTGTTCACGTCAGTAGTTCTCATTTAATGATTGTCTACTTCTGCAGCTGTCTAGACTTAAACGCATTGTGATTGCATTTATGACTAAACTTAGAAACAGATCGATAAGATTTCAATTCTTTTTGTGAGACTGAAATATTAATACATAACTTGTTCTTTGTAATTATAGTTGTTAGTAGACTGCGGATCTTTGTGCAAAATAAAAATTGTCTGTTTGACTATAGTCTGTTTGAAATAGACTAGTTTGGTAATAGTTGCATAACTTTTCGAATATAAGGCTGTAACTTGTTGGTTTGATAACTTTAACTCTTAGCACTCGAATGGCGACTCTGAGGCGTCACTAAAAATTCCTGTACCATTACTCGCAATATTGTTTACATAATTAAATATATCGGTATTATTTAATCAATTACTAAACATTTAGGTATTTTACCAGGTATTATACCAATTTCATATCCATAAAAATTCACAGATCATAGAGAATGGAAATATTCTAGGCCGCAAGAAATGCTTAATTTTCCAGTTAAAATAGCTCCGAGCGCAAAGGGTTAATAGCCGCGTCACAAATCAAATGCTAGACACGATCTTACTGCATTCATATGATAAATGGAAACTGATTGTCACTGGTTTTAAAACGCGGGGTGACTTCGAACTAACAACTTTAACTGACGTTAAACGTAATGGAACGCCAATTATAACGAGGCACCGCAGTTATATTTTCCCGTCGTTCAACCGCTGGCCAGGATATGCCGGTTACATCGGGTCACTGCCATAAACTCGAAACGTAATGGCGTTCCGGGCGCTGGTTAAACGTTGTAGTACGACACACCTGTGGGCTGTCCCCAGCACATTTTACTCGCACTTTTATTTATTTATCCGTAACGAGCACGACCGGTTTCGAAGTCACCCCTCCCCCCATTCCGATGCGGGCTACCCTTGTCCTGTCATCTCTGATATCTCACCACTATTCCGTGATATCTCGTCGAGATACAGGGCCGTCGAGATAAATCCGGAATTCTGTCGAGCAGTCCTACAAATAAGATGTATCGGTAAGGCAAACATAAACAAATTAATTTTTTACAAGGTAACTTACTATATAAGGTATTTCACCTAACTAGACCTATTTTTTATGAGAGGAAAGAAGGTCGGAGTTTTTCGACAAAACAAACTCAAGTTCACTATTTGCCAGATTTCGAAGGTTTTTTAACTCTTTGCACTCGGAGCAATTTTAACTCGAAAATTAAACATTTCTTCCGACCTAGAATAATTCCATTCTATACGATTTTTTTCTTATGGTACAAGTTTCTTTATAAAAAGTTCTAAATGAGAATAACAGCAAATAATAACCACTAGGGGCATATGGAATAGATTTGTAAAATGCTAGGATAATATGTAACCAAACAAAAATTAAAATTACATATTAACCCCTAGCACTCGAGTGGCGACTCGAGTCATCGTTGAATTTGTTTTTTGAAAATATGTAGTCTTATCACTAGACTGCGGATTGTTATGCAAAATTAAATTTTTGTACATCACTTACGATCTACTGAAGCTAAGTAACAATTTCTTTTACTCATTAATAATTTTAATATGTTCAAAATAGTGTATCGACACAGTTCAAGACATTTATCCTTTTTACTGTTTCGAGTTACACCTATTCATTTTTGTCATAAATGCATAAAATCTGCAGTCTATTTATCACGTAGCGGATTCAGGTTCAAACTTAAGGAGGTAGACTCGATTCCAGGATTGCAAGGGTGCGGGATACGCCTTCTCATTTCTCAATAATGCAAAGATGGGGATTTTAGTAGTCAAAAGCGCTAGATAAAAGATCAATCTATGACGTATTTGTCGTCAAAAGTCCTATCTTTACGTTTACGAGGCGTAATTTGCATTATTCAGCAGCGTAATTTGCATTATTCGGAAGCATAAAGCTGCGACAGCTACATGCTGCCGAATAATGCAAATTAAATTTAAAAACGCCTCGTAAACATAAATATAGAACTTTCGAGGACCATCGCAGTCTATATTGATCTTTTATCTAGCGCTTTCGACTATTGAAAAGCCCCATCTTTGCATTATTGAGAAATGAGAACACAGCATCCCGCACCCTTTGAAACGTACCACCTGTTTCTTTAAAGTTTAAGGACTGTTAGGAAAAAATGCATTTACGCACTAACATCCCACTAAAGATGACGGTCGGAGGGGAAGTGTAGGGCTCGACACGGTACTCTCGAATGTACTGGGCCCATACCCACTAAAAGAACAGTCTAGGACTCAAAATTGAAACCTGATCCACCTCCTACTGGACCAAAGAATGGTGAACACTGCGACTCGCTATTCGCATTACTCCAGTGCTCACACAGCTTTGAATCTCTCCCACGCCTGTTCTTGTCTTATAAACGTGTATACCCCCTTAAAAAGGAGTGGTTCATGCAGGGTGTTTCGTCTAAAACAGGACACCTAAATATCTCCTCTATCTCTGAAAATACAAAAAATGTTTCTAACGTAATCTAAATGGTTTCTTATAAATGGCTTTTTATAAATTGTAATTTTTTAATTGTTTTTTCAAGGTCATCCGTGTTTTTTTACATATATACACACATTTTTTGTTGTCGTATGTTATAGCAAACATTATTGTGCATTCATCCATGTTTAATAGCACGACCTTGAAATGACAATGAACTCTAAAATTTGCTAATTACTACAGAACTTACTTTCCTATACTATAATAGATAGTCGAATTAATATTCGGACGTTCTAAAAAAGACGATAACTTTTTTAATACTATACTATACGATTTGAAGTTTTTTGGGAAGCTAGAGCAATTAGATTACTACAGGATGTGAAAAGAATTTTTTTCAAAAAATGCAATTGATCGGAATTGTAGAAAAGCACTAAAAGTTACATTTTACAGCTTTTTTATATGGGCCTATATGAAAAATTTAAAAAATACATTTTGTATATCTGTGTCAATTAAACATATTCTGAAAATTTCGTCAAAATCGGTCGACGTTGCAATGAGCTACAAACATTTAAAAATTATAAAAATTGCAGATTTTCACGATTTTCGGCCGATATCAAAGAATTTTTACATCCTTCAATACCTGTTGTTTTTTCCTGCATCAACCGATTTCGATGAAACTTTCACAGTGCATATAATTGATACAGATGTACAAAACGTAGCTTTTAAATTTTCAATATCGGCCCACATAAAAAAGTTGTAAAATGCAACTTTTAGTGTTTTTTCTACAATTCCGATCAATTGCAATTTTTGAAAAAATTTCTTTTCACATCCTTTTGTAAACTAATTGCTCTAGCTTCCAAAAAAAGTTCAAATCGTATAGTACAATATTAAAAAAGTTATTGTATTTTTTAGAGCGTCCGAATATTAATTCGAGTAACTGTAGTTAAAATGTACACTATATCCTAAAATAAATTTTTTATTTTTGAAAATTTATTTTCCTTCATAATATAATCATATTTAAACGCATATTTGTTTATAATTGAGATCCGGTTAATCGAGGTCCTACTGTATTGATATTTTTCTGGAATTTCAACTGTTTGTCTTTATAAAGTGACTTTTCCTGATTTACCACGACGACCCTATATGTATAAGAACGCTGCTATCTATGTCTGCTCATTCCATGACATTAGTTACTTCTGCCGATGTAATTCTTTTCTTTCATAGACACTCAACGATATTGAATATTCGACATTTTACTATTCCCTGTTCCTTTCTGTAACGTTGCAAACTTAATAACGAGGAAACTAAAAATGCAAAATGAGAGGTAACTTACTTTAGGAAACAAGACAAGAAGTCAACTGCGTCAATTTTTAATTCTGTTTACTGTAACGACACAGGAAGTTAGCGACATGAATTTTTTATTTTGAGAAGGATGAGACGCTCCTTTCATGTTCGTGCATATTTCAACTTGGCTATTTCGCTTTAATCCGTTAAGGAGTTTAAAAGCTCGAGTAATTCATTGCAAGAGAAAAATATATATAAATTGCACCTTTTTAATAAATTGTTTTGCGGAAACGGTGAAAAATTTCGGGTCATTTTAAGACGATCAGTAACATGAAAAATATGGAAGTGTGTGTGTGTAAAGTTAGCAAACAAGTTAAAATTAATTTACTGTCTACTCACAAGGAGAGGTCACAGTGGTGGGATCGTCGATTTTAGAAATCTTTTTCTGGTGTATCTAAAGCAAGAATAAGCAGGCCCATGTCCGAGTGTTTTTGACAATAGTCCTTGTTTATTAACTTGTATCATCAAATTGTAACTAACATTTCATTTTATTATATCCAGAAAATATATTAGTATACTTCATTTCTTGGTAGAGATTACGTGTTCAAATCCCTCTTACGATTAATAATTTTCTTTTAATTTTTATGGGTTTCTTCGTAGTTTTTTTATTTTTGTTTCTCTTTGCTTCCAATTTCTTATTCTTATTTGGAGTTTTAAGGCCTTTTCTTTATTTCTCTTTTCTTTAAAAATGTTTTCTTTTTTCTTTCTTTCTAATTTTGCTATTTATTTATTGGTGGGGTTGTCAATAGTGCAACTCTCTCTCTCTCTCTAATTATACATATATTTTGTGCAGGAAATGGACAGTACGTAGGCTGGTATGCTTCACAAAAACAATTGAAACATAAATATTTTTGGCAGTACGAAGATTTTATAAATGCTAATGAATTGCATAGGCACTATGCTGTTCTGATATCATCTGGAATGCAAACGTGGTTCACGTTAGAAAAAATAAAACTGTCAGATATCAATTTTGTTGCGTACCAAGCCTACTGAAATCAAATAAACCCCGGAGAAGTTAAGATATGAGTAAGAAGTAAAATATATCAAGATATTTTCTGGTTATCATAAAATTAAATGTTAATTACCTTAATAAATAATGAGTATTGTCAAAAACGCTCGAACATGGGTGTGTTTGTTTTTGCTTTAAATTCACCAGAAAAGGTTTCATTAAAATCGACGATCCCAACACTGTGATTTCTTTTTGTAAGTATGATAACGTAAGTAACGTGTAAGTATGACTTTTAAAGTTTAGACTCAAAGGTGTGAATACCCTGACTCCAAATTTCACAGATTTTGGTATTTCCATCAAATAATATTGTATACTCTTTTAGAACTTCATGTTGAACCTTGATGATAAATAACTTTTTTGGCATGAGAAGTAGTTTCTTTTCCTCGAAGGTCTTTTGATTCCAAGTTGCGCTAATCTCCTAACAGAAACGCGAAAACAAGTATAGCACCCATGCTAGGAGAAGATACGAGTGAACGTATCGTAAAATGTACGAGAGCCGAGGCTGGATTCTCACTGTGGTTTCATCGGATAGAAATACCTATGTGCTCCTTACACTCTTCTCGTGAAATATATTTGTACGAAAAGTCTCGAGAGAACATTGATGCACTTTCGCAGTATATTTAACAATCCAATTTTAATCGAAGAAATGATACAATGCATTGAATACATACTATAATTCAACATAATACGGTGGATCTAAAAAATATTGTATCTGAACACTAAATTTCCCATTCTCGAGAAATTATCAGTATCTAAACTGATAATTTTGTTACTAAAAATAGTACATCAATATAATTGGATCCATTTTAACCCCTTGCCCTACAATATCGCGCCAGATTCGTGATCAAAATTCTAAGAAACAGAGTTTCTTGTAAAATTCTTTCAAATTCTTGGAGAAGCTCAAGTAGCTTGGTCTCCATTGAAAAAAGTTATTTATCTATAATCAATCTTAAAGTATGTAAGGAGACATTTTTGACTGACTGTATGTACTTACATGTCACATAAATTAAAATTCATGCTTTCCATAGAGTTTGAATACTTGCCTGTTATGGTAGTACCTGATCAATTTTTTAAAGAAATTCAGTCTTTTATATGCATTACGTAGTCTTCCATCGACATTAAAATAGTTACTAAGATATTCACCTTTGACCTCTAAACAAACTGTGAAATTATGAAACATGCTTTCAGCGTGAAAGATTTAATCAAGAAACACTCGTAGAATTTCTTATTAGCGTCGCATTGTTTGTACGTTATTGTAATTATTTCTGTTTCAGAATAACAGGCAAGATGTCAGCTGATTGGCAATACAACTCATAAGGCATTAAAAGGTAGCGTAATAATTTTTCCTATTATCTCACTTTGTTATCCAAAAAGGTTACTACAGTCGATGTGACATGGCTAGATTAGTGTATTGTTGAATAGTTTGTGACCGCCGATTATCCACCATTTCTACTTATTCTGGGGGTGAATTAGATGTGTGGGCTGAACTGCACCACAGGAAACCAAAAATTTTTAACTTCCTCGAATATCATCCAGTAGATTTTTACGACAAAATGCCGAAAATCCAAGTTTTAATGTTAGGAATTCGCTGATTCAAAAGTTGTGGGTGTTTAAAATGGAGTGATTGTTTTTGACAGGTAAGAGCGCCACTTTATAAGACAATAATATGTACAATGCTACACCTGATTTAAAAAAAGCCAGTGGCGCTCACCACTAGAACAGGCGTTCCACGGTATACGGCGCGGCGCCGCGCACAGTGGGCCAGATCGGCGCGCTAGCTGTTCACGCGTATTTCACCATTATTTCAAAACATGAAGACCACACTAAATATATCGTCGGATTCGTCTCGGCATCAGCTACAATATTATTGAATAAAAAATATACAGTTATAAATAAATAATGAAGGTAAACACAATTTTTTATTAAAAAAAGAAATTATTGAAATTTTTTGTATTGAGATTTGTAGAAGACTGAGTACTGATTACTTTTTGTACGAAACATTTTTTTGTTACACCACCGGAAATGTCTGTAAACTCGTGTCAATAATGAATAATATTTGAATACTGGTTATTCAGGCATTCAAACAAGAGTAATTCATAATTATTGAATGAATGAAGTTTATTATATTTAATGAAATAACATAAATGTGTTATTACTGTCTTATTTAAAAAATTACAAAAATTCAAACTAGAGGGCTATTGTTGCTCGCTCGCTACGCTCGCTCGCGAGTAGGGTTGTTTTTGCTCGCTCGCTTCGCGAGCTCGCGGGTAGGACTGCTCTTGCGAGACGGTTAGTGATACGCATGGCTAGTAGGGCCTACTGATATTAATGTTTTTTATTTGGTGTGTGACTCTCCAAGAGTCACACAAAGAACTTCCCGATTCGTTACTCCTTCGCCAACATCGCTAACATCGTTTTTTTTTGTACTTTCATCGATATTCTCCCAAAATGTATTCTTGGGAGTAGAGATGATAAATTCACTGTTGCATTGGAATAACTTTCGATTATTCCAAGCGGTAACATTAGCATCAGTTAAAAAAAAAATTAAGAAAAAAATTTTTTATGTAATTGCGTTTGGTTCTTTGGTGGAAAATTTTCGTCCTCCCTTATAAATTGCATTGTAGAATCAACTCTTTTCGAAAAAAAAGTAAAAATCTAACAAACTACTTGACCAATATGGACCAAAATCTAATCAGCTCTAAGTTACGACGGGGCACATCGATTGCATCATTCATCATCCTGATCGCGTTGTTACTTTTTCTGAAAACGTTAACGAAAAATTTGATTACATAGAAACGGCCATACGCACACACACACACACACACACACACACACACACACACACACACACACACACACACACACACACACACACGAACATTTTGCTGAAAATAGTCTAAAATGACTGCAATGACCATGAAACGTGAAGATCTGCTAAAAAATCGATTTTCGATTTTCGGGGTAATTACAATAACTTCCCTATAAAATCGGGAAGTTAACAAGATTAAGTATTATATTTTACAAAGTTATTGACTATATTCGATTGATCATACGGATTTTCTGCTTATAACTCTGTTTATAATATATATTATATTATAATTCCTCTTAACAAAGGTAAAATACAGGTCTTTAATATGGAAAAACTGCTCTGATGCTATATACTACGATGCTGTTACTATAATCTTTCAAATACAAATGATTCAACTGTGAGCTAGTAATAAGTTCGAATGCTTATCAATTGTTGTATAATCTAAAAAATTCATAAGATACAGTCCCTGCTCACTTTATTAGACTCACCTCTATAATCATGATATTTTTGGTTTTACCATGAATAATGGGTATAGCAGCCTTATGCAAATATCACTTAATGATGACCAATGAATTTTCCATATATTTATTTTACAAAAACAATTGATACAAACACAAATAGATCAATATAATTCTTAAAACACTAATATTTTGTAAATCCATCCTCAGCTGCTCTTAAAGCCGCAACTCTTCTGGAAATGCTATCAATGCAAGTTTGTGCAATTTCTTTTAATGCAACGTTATGGTGCTAGTGATAGATTATTCTCTCTATCAACTTGGTCTTTGTTGTTATATTTTCTTTAGCCAGTTCTCTCTTCAGGCACTCCCAGCTATTTTCAATCGGATTCATGTCCGGTGAGTTGCCGGGCCATGGTAAAAGGGGGATTTTTTGCTCTTGCAAGAAAATTTTACACTTGGATAGGCAACCCATAACGCAATCTTGTAGTACGAACGCATTACCCCATCATTACCCCATAGGTTGAAAACAGCGTTGCATTCCTTATAGGATTTCAAAAAGCACCAATTCTTCAGGTGAGTCTAATAAAGTGAGCAGGGACTGTAGGTATGGGTTAGGTCTTTACACTCTTAAGAGCTGCTGAGTAGTCGTCAATGCGTCTCGCGCAACGTGATTCGCCGCGGAATTACGTGACACGCGACGGTTTAAACCATCATAATTTCCAAGTTTGGATCGATTTGGGTGTGAAATTTGTAGGATCTTTTAGAGGAGACGTTGCTGAAAATGTTCCACTTTGTTAGAGCACGACACTATATAACACTTTTAACTTATCCCTTGTCAAAGGTGAAAAACTTTCACGGTATTCCTTAGTTGACTAAGTATTTTTTTTATAACAAATTATGAACATTAATGTTTAGTTCTTGGTGCGTTCTCAACATAGATATACATTCTTCATACAAAAAAAAATTGGGCACTTAATCTTTAGTAGGTTTTCCAGGACATCGTTATAAAGAAAAGGAATTTTTTCGGTGATAAATTGTATCTGAAAAACTTTGATCTTTGAACGCTTATTGTAACGAGAGTTTTTAATAACTTTAATTAATATTATCGTTTTTGAATGTAATGGACATTTAAGAAACATTGTACATTCGTTAAAAATCGATATGAGGACTTCGATTTTTTAGCTCATGAACAGCTAGCGCGTCGATCTGGCCCACTGTGCGGCGCGACGAACGTCCGTTCTAGTGGTGAGCGCCACTGGCGGCAACTCCTGTCGGGCGAAGATATTTTGTTTTCTGGTTCGAAAAAAACGTCGACCATGCAAACTTGTAAGGGTGGTTTCTCACGATAAAAATCTGCTTATTTTTTCAAAGAAATTGAAAAATATCCTAAAAAATTGGTGCAAAAGTGGTGTCTCTCCGCCTTTAGTGATTGTTTAAACATGTTTAAATATTCAATATCACTGTTTATTAATATTCGATATCACTGTATTCGGGAAAGTCTACAGAATCTTTCGCTGCAAAGAACAATCCAATATCTTTTATAATAACACCACAATATTTGTTCAAAGTTGAAAAATATGTCTTTTTTAAAACCTAATTTTCTCAAAAATTTGACGTCTAGGAGAAAAATTAAGGACATATTCAGAATCAGCGCGAAAAACTCTATAAAAATCGTATAGTGGGAATCGAAATACTGTTTGGCTGTTGGACAGTGTAATTAAAGAACCCTTGAACAGCAGAAGGAGAACATTCGAATCGAAATACGGAACATAATGCCAGATACTCTTACAAACGTCATGGAAAATATTCTCAAAGGAACCCAACTTTGTAAATCCACAAATGGCGAGCACCTATGGGACATAATTTTTCAAATATTTTGTACTAATTGATTATAAAAAATCAGGCGTTTGGTACAATTATAAAAAAGTTATTTTGTTTTAAACGTCGTACGAATACTTATGTGACTGACTATATGTTGAATTCCAGTCAAGTTTACGAACTAAGTCTAAATATTGGAAACAATGATACTTACTATAAAAACGTGAAGTACATACAAGTATTCGTTACAGTTGTAACTTTTACATACGTTTAATTAAAATGTTTTGATTAAATCAGAGTTGTGCTAATTGAATTACAGTGTAATTCAATTACTAAGTATTTTAATCAGATGTGTAATTGAAATACAATATAATTGAAATACAGCTCTCCAAATTATAGCCCAGAACTTTGAAGAAGTGCGATATATTTTTATGTTTTTCTTGCATAAACTTGTTTTGTGTCTGTGCGGCATAGTTTCTATTCCTCGTCCAAGTTCATAATACGTAACGCTATTTTATGTAATTTAATTACGAAATATTTTATAATTGTACTCCATTGCAATTACGAATTACATTGTAATTTAATTGAATGAAGATTAGAATTACAATTGAATTACTCCAGAATTATAATTACAAAGTAATTGAATTACATTGTAATTCAGTTATATTGTAATTTATAATTCTGGAGTAATTCAATTGTAATTCTGCACAACTCTGGATTAAATCAATTGTCAATTTATGCGACACAGTACATACCAAGTTTAATTTTGTCACTTCTATTAACCACGAACCATACTCCCGATTGCTTTCCAGCTCTCCGCGAAAGCCACGGACGGTGAAGATTGATATTCATAATTCATCGTCATAAAACGTTTCTTCAATTCATCCGCGATTTAATTGTCCGGACAATTAATTGCGATCTGTCAAATCTCGATCGAGACTCGAAAAAGTATAGAAATTGCATCACAGGGTAAAAAACTCTTGACATGTTCGATGATTTACGATCCGTTGCCGAAATGTTTTTTATTCTCCACAGCACCACCTAGAAAATGATACAGATATCCGAATATGATAGATTAGTATTCGTAAATGAATACAAATATAATCTAACTTTTAACTCGTATCCTTTCGCTGCTTAAGATCAAAGAAGAATGCAACTCTGATTTCACAGAACGTCTGACAAACCCTGACAAACATTGTAACAAAACAAAACCACGTAGACTTTTCAATAAAGTGCGCTTGTAAATCCAGGATTTGATTTTTACGTCGCTTCGTGTCGTAGTATTTGCGAGTCTATATTCTCAACTACCGTCCATTCAAAATATCCATTAAAAATATATATAATATAATATTTACTTATATATAAGTCTTTATTTGATCCCCTTAGGGTTACAAATTCGATATCCATTCTCCCTCCTTTTCCCTTCCCTTCCTCCTCTCTTATTCCAGTCTTTAATTCTAATTTCCTTATTCTAATACTTACCCTAAATACTTAATATTGTATTAAACGACTTATAAACTACTACATTAGTGCTATATAATATAATATGTATCATAATTGATTTATAAAGCTGTATTCTTTAAAATTTAACCATCGAATTTTATTCTGCAATTTAAAAAAAATTATTACTGTGTAATTGATTAATAAAGCTGTATTCTTTAAAATTTAACCATCGAATTTTATTCTACAATTAGAAAAGAATGGTTATTGTATAATTGATTAATAAAGCTGCATTCTGTAACATTTAACCATTGAATTTCATTCTGCAATTGGAAATGAATGGTGACTGATTAATAAAGCTGTATTGTTTAAAATTTAACCATTGAATTTTGTTTTCAAATCGGGCACGAACTTATATCATCATCTGATATATAATTCTTGTTGTGTTTTAGTTTTTAAAGAGTATGTGTTATATAGTTAATATTTTATTTTAAAAAAATAAAAACAATCACGAGAAACTTCAATATCTGTCACACAACTTTGTCCAGAGTGATTAAAACACTAAAATATGTAGAAGAGGCTGCAATAGGATACACAAAAAATATAATGGCCTTTAATGAACATGAAGAAAAGATTATGGCAAATTCCTTTTAAAATGTTCATCTTTATATTTTCCATCTTTTTCCACTAGAAGTAAAAATTTAGCGTACAGAATGTTCCACCTTTCTGGTGGTTGAAGAATCGAATGCAATATATGCCAATGTAAGATCATACCAAAGATAATGTTTTGTGGTTATTATATTGTTTTGATGTTCTGTTAAACACAGCATATTTTTGTTAACCTAAACCTAAATAAGTCAATATTATTCACATAATAATGTTGTATTTCATTAAAAAATAAAATATTGCATTAAAGTTTTACATAGTTATTAGTCAATTTTATTCTTTCGTAATAACTTGATCCGAATAAATGAACGAATATTACAAAACCTATTACAATATTCTAGTTTGATTGTTAGAACTTTGAAATATAATAAATTTAATAATAAATTACTCGTTAAAGATTAGAATATCTATGGTATTTCTACGTAATTTTAGATGTTTCTTCAAAATCGGAACTTATAGAGCCCCGGTCTATCAAACCGACCTTGAAATCCATAGAACAAGATATTGTGGTGGGGAGATGTGTTTTGTCCTTCGGTGTAGAACGAATGATAACTTTAACTGAAAAAGTTAACGACTAAGTTTACCTAAAATTGCTACAAGAAATCATAATGTGAGAAAGAAAGGTCAATGATTTTATTTTACAACGAGACAGTCTCCTATTCATAAGGCAATAATTATTGGAAGTTATTTAAGAAACAACTGTCTTAATGTCCCCTCTTTGATGGCGCCCGCAAAGTTCTGATTTATCCCCTATTGGAAACATGTGGTCTAATTAAGAGTAGACGAAACTAGGCCAAGCAACGTTAGCGATTTAAAACCATTAATAACCAAGATAAGTCTACCGTAAAGTATCATATTGTTTGGAAACTTCAAATAAAAGATGTTTGCAATTTCGTGCTGCTCTTGAAGATCTTTTAAAGAATTAAAAAACAAAAAATATTTATATTAAAGATTAGAATTCTTTTGTTTTACCTAAACTGTTGTTACTTGATTGAGGGTCACCGTGTATACAGAATCCATTAGAAGATTACACAGAAAATATTCCCTCTCGTTCTATAGATTGGTGCCACGTCTCAAACGCCATGCGAAATTTCGAGGAGCAGCAAACGACGATACAGGCTAATACTTGTGAAACGCTTCTATGCTCTGCTACCAATCTTAACGACCGCGATTCTTCCAAAGCTGAGTACAAATTGTAGGAGAAACTGTACCTAACCGGCCGTTCTTCTCGCAGACCATTAATGCTTCCTCCAGTTGGAGTCATGTTTAACATTTCTCTTCGCTCGCTCACAATCTCTTCCGTACATCTGCCGTGATTGCTGCACTCCGAGTTTGCTTTAATTCAACAAAATGTCGAAACACTGGGACCAAATTCGTCGCCGAGAAATTGCTTCCCTATTCCATTCTCTCGAGATTAGAAAGAACACGATTTTCAAGAATAAGTTACACATCTCGAGAAAAAGTAACGGTACACTTTTGTACGTATACGATGTTGTAGCATTCTAAAATTGTTTGTCAGAATTGAATGGACGTAACTTGAGTTCTAGGAATTTTAACCCTTTGAACTAGGAACTATTTTAAATCGAAAATTAAACATTTCTTCTGATCTAGAATAATTCCATTCTATGTTAATTTGTTTCTTTGTACGAATATGAAATTGATATACTACCTCATGCAATACCTAAATGTTTAGTAATTGATTAGATACCAACATATTTAACCCTCCAAGTGCTGTGCCGAAGTCATTTTCGACCGGGGACATCCAAATTGTCATTTATGTACACAATTTGTGACAATTAAACTAACTGTTTCATTGAGCATATCGGAAAGACTAATGTGTCTACACAAGATATCATCAAAAGTACATTTTTAAAAATTATTAATTAGGGCTGTGAACGGTCCTATGTAAGCATTGCCAATTAGAGTAAAGTCGCGATAGTTGTGAACGACTGGGTATGCGATAGTTGTTAGGTGCCTACCCACTCCACTGCCGGCCAAGGAAGGACAGCGTATAGGAAAGAAAGAGACGCGGACAAAAAATATCCAATGTTTCCATAGTGGACATATTTTGCATCTATAGTGGACATCACACATTTACCGCCTATTTGGAGGGATTTATGCTTGAAAAAGGGTAGATGAGGTCGTATAGGAATGGAGAAGCCGTTCAATTTCAAAACTCTCGTAACAGTTAAGTTCTATGCCGCACGTGTTGCAATCGATGGGTTCCTCTTCTTGAACCCTGCTAACCATGCACGACCAGGTCTGTCATTTTAAAATTCATTCACCCAGTGCAAATCCTTTAATAACTTTTGAACGCTGTTAAACAAGTCCTCGGATGTGACAGGGAAACCAGCTCTAGCACTAGTCTGTATCCATAATATTAAAATATCTCCCTCACTTTTTTGCAGAACACGTTTGCAGCCCATTTTCTTGAAATGTTCGGATCCCTTCAACAGTTAATTCTTCAATGTTGTTTGAGGGACTTGATGATTTTTCGCAGCTGTCGCGCCAATGGGGTTCCCTTCTGGACACTGGGTGTCCACTATAGAATCATTTAGCGTTTTGTGTTTGTTAAGTGGACACAGGACCTAAATGCCAACGTGGTCGAAATTTACATGCAACTTCTCATGAATATCAATGTATACAATCTACTTCAATATTCAAATGGAAGGTGATGTCGCTGAAGTGATTATGAATGCCAAAACAAATGTTGCAACATACCTGTCTCCTTACTGGATTCGAGAAACTGACGACACCTGCGAGTCACTCCGACGACGACGCCATATTCAAGGTCTTATCTCTCTTTCCCATGATGCTCTGGGAGATCGCTAGTTCCCGAACTACTATCCACATAGAGTCACCTACCACATCTATGAATTTCGACTTCTTTTGGTGCCTTTAACTCTTATTATTCCCATTTATTCAACCTAGTGTCCACTTTACCCCCCTTTACCTTAATATTATAATTATATTAATATTATAATATAATTATTATAAGCTCAAGAGAATATTTTTGAACATTTTGCGTAACAGAAATAGGTAAAGCAAATGAATCTTACACGTTGAATTTTATTTATTCCATTTTTCTGGGTTGAAGGTCATTTGTAGGTCATACTGTGTTACATGGATGAATTCGTTATTCTGTCAGCTACAAAATTACGTTAACGAAGATATATATGATTCCATTTAAAAAAAAACATCGATGACCTCGAAATCTTATAAAAAAATTAACTTGAAAATTGTTTCCCTTACACTGTTACATGTGACCCTTCAAACAGTGTAACTTTGTCCCAAGAAGTTTTTTTGTAGAACGAAAAGTAACGGAGATATTTAGGTGTTCCTAAAGCCTGCCTGTATTCACCGATCGCCATACTCAACTGCTCGATAAGTCGCTAAGCATTTCCCTACGAAGATTCGCGCCGTCTCAGTTATCTCTGTTCTCGTCCGCCGTTTCGGGCGAATCTACTATCTGTAGGTGTTAAGTAGTATACGCATGTCGCGAAAGTCGTGGTTCCCAGTGAGACGTCGGACGTACGTGCCGCGTGGACAAAAGGTTGTTTCGCATTTGAACGTCCAGTAAGGGGAATGGGTCGCGGGACGATAATTTCGTGCAAGTCAGACTCCGGAACGTAACACTTGTAATAGTTAAAAAATCATTTGTCCGCATGCCTTTCGTCGTCTTTGCTCGGAATGTCTTTTCTTCTAGATGGTCAACTGGTGTACAGGATTCCTACCAATCGAATTAACTATATCAAACATCCCAAAAATGTCATAAACTATGATATATTCTCTAGGCATTGGCGATCCCACATTTCAATTTCTGTGAAAATTAAGCAAATGGCAGATATTTTAAATTTAAAGACTGACTTTCGGTAGAAAATTTGTTAATTTTTTATTTATGAAAATGAAAATGAAAAAGGGAAGGAAAATTTTAAAAAATCGATCGTCAACTCCTAATATCATAATGAAGATAACTATAAAATTATAATGTAATTGCTAAGGTAGAAATCGAAATATCTTGTACACAGTTTTGAAAAACATAACTCTGAGTGAAACGCGTTTAAAGTTTACGGATGTATTTTTTCTATCAAAAAAGTTTCGATTTTTTACAAATATTACTGTATCCGAACCCCTTAAATTCATTGGGAATGATATCCAATGCAAAATGTTATTTCAGGAAGGACAACATAGTGACACTTCTTAAACGCTCCATCACCGCAATGGAACAAACATTCACAGCCATTAACGGACGACAGAGTCAACACTAGACTAGTATCAACACTTACCAAAATCCGACAGTCAATCACTGTCTGCTATCAAGTAGTACATATAGGTGGATTACATTTACTTAATCCAGAGATAGTGCTGCAATACTGATAACAATTAAAAGGACAAATACGAATAAGTAGATACATAGAGTCAACGTTTAGTTGAGAAATTAAAAATAAATAGAAATTGTGTAAAAAGACTAATTATAGTATTAATTACATGAAGATTTCTTCCTCGCCAATTAGGCAATTATGCACATTTACAGAATAGCAGAATGTATGAGAATATAAGATGATAAAACCATAAAAAATTTTTACTGCGAAATGTAAAGGTCTGGGTATGAAATAAAATGCAATTTTTTCCTTATGAACAATTTTCGTAAAATGGTTGTTTTTGTATACTGTCTACAGTTCTGCAGTTTGATAATTCTATAACTGTATAATCGCATTTTCACATAATCGCATATATTGTATAGTTTGTAATGTATATCCTATATAAACCTTATATGGTTTGAAACAATAAATAAATAACATGATAATATATATTTATTTTAATGGGCAACGAATAGAACTAAAATGTACAGATTTAATTAAAAATATTATTGTTCATAATTTATTATGAAAAGAATACTTAGTAAACTAAAGAAAATCATGGAAGTTTTTCACGTTTGACAAGGAATATGTTGAAAGTTGCGTAAGACTGCGTGTTCTAACAGAGTGAAACATTTTTAGCAACATCTCCTCTAAAAGATCCTGCAAAGTCCACGTCCCTCTTCGCCTCACCCCGGAAATTATGATAGTTTAAAGTTTAAAGCGTCGCGTGACATGTAATTCCGCGGCGAGTCGTGTCGCATGAAACGCGTTGACGACCACCCAGTGGATCGTGAGATTAAAGAGGCTAATGTTACAAGTTGTTTAGAATATACGATCATTAATAAGTAGTTGAACTTTCTACTAGCACTCACAAGGAATGAATTCAGGCGAAAGCAGCCCTAAAAAGTGAGAGTAGAAAACAATTTCCACTAATATCTTAGAAACTATTAAAGACAGATCAATGGTATAAATGGCGAAGTTGTGAGTCTTTTTATGGGGAATACACTTACGAAGACAATTTAAAAATATCACCATTTGTTCAAATAATATATTAGAAAATATTATTTTTCGTTTACTTTTCTACTTATAATATTTGAACGCGGGTAGTGTATACTGAAAAGATTTTTCTGAAAAGGCCTAAAAATTATTTTTGATTTCATGATGTTATGCTCAATTAAGATTTAATTTCAACGAGGTAGTTGTAACCTAACAAAATTAGTTTAAACTAATTGTGAGTTACACATAAAGTCATATTGTAACATAACCATAGATTGCATAGTTTGTAACGATATATGCTATATAAACATTATATGGTTTGAAGCAATAAATAAATAACATTGTAATATACAGGGTCTACGCGTTAAGTTATGTCACCATTTTTTAGGCATTTCCGGTAGTGCAATTAAAAAATGTTTTAAACAAAAGTTTATCAGTACTTGGTGAGCTACATTTTTGCATATTCTTAAATCTGAAAAAATGCTTTTTACATAAAAATGTAAAGGTCACCTTGACTGTTTTAAATGACACCATATGTTTTGGACGTCATAGGATTGTTACTGACGTCGAGACGAATTCAACAGTATACTATGACCTTGAAATGACCTCAAACTCAAAAATTTTGTGCAAACGTAATTTTAATGAAAAGTTATTTCTTACAAAATAAATCAGATGTTCGAACTGCGATCCACCTTCTATGGTACAGAACTCCGCTCTTTGTATTAGATTTTTCGTTGTTGCCATAATTAGGGCGTCTCAGTTTATGTTTACTCTCGTCGCTTCCCATATTATGTTTGTATTTACCATTTACGGTTCAGAATCGTCAGTGTGTCATCGATCTAATCAGCTTATAGACAGTATTCCTTCAGTCGTAGTTTAGTATATAACGATTTGATCTTTCAGAATGAGTAAGTTTTCAAACACAGAAAGATGTGATATGTTATCTGTTTTCAATTAATGTGGAAAAAGTGCACGCACGGCGGAAAGATTGTACAAAGAACGATTTCCAAATAGGAATTGTCCTTCTAGAGAAACGTTCCGTTATCTTACAAAATCATTGGTTTTACGTAGTAAATTTCCTGATGGGAAACATCCTACACGCAGTAGACCCGTCGCAAATGTAGACAATGCAATATTAGTGCTAAGTTATTTTGAAGCCTATCCGGACGCGTCTCTTCGACAAGTTGCAAAAGAATTGAATATGTCGGTAACAAGTATTAATACACTAACGAAAAGATACAAATATCATCCATTTAAAATGACATTAGTTCAAGAACTGCGGGTTACTGATGGACAGCGGCGATTAGAATTTCTAGCGTGGCTACTTGCTGCTAATGAAGAGGACCCTAAAATTTTTATGAAAATTATATGGATAGACGAATCTAAATTTACAAATAATGGTGTTTTCAATCGACGAAGTCAACGTTATTGGCCAACAGAGAATCCACACTGGACACGAGATCGCAACTTTCAAACTAAAGTTAGTATCAATGTTTGGTGTAGTATTTTAAATGGTCACTTAATCGGACCATATTTCTTCGAAGAAAATTTGACAGCTGCTCGATATCTCAACTTTTTGGAAGAGAAACTTCTACACTTATTGCAAGATATTTGACTGAACATTAGGAACGATATGTACCTTTAACAAGACGGGTGTCCTGCCCACAATGCTATTATAATTAGGGGATATCTTAATAACAAGTTTAGAAATCGTTGGATAGGTATGGTTGAACGTATGGTCCAATTCGTTGGCCACCGCGTTCTCCGAATCTGACTCCGTTGGATTTTTATCTTTGGGGATATCTGCAATCCGTTGTATACGACACAACAATCAATAAAGTTCAAGAACTTCGGAATCGCATTACAACTGCATGTAATAACATAAAACGAGACGCCCTAATTATGGCGACAACGAAAAATCTAATACAAAGAGCGGAGTTCTGTATCACAGAAGGTGGATCGCAGTTCGAACATCTGATGTAACTTGATTTATCAAGGTGGTCTTTACTTTTTTATGTAAAAAGCATTTTTTTCAGATTTAAGAATATACGAAAATGTAGCTCACCAAGTACTGATAAACTTTTGTTTAAAACATTTTTTAATTGCACTACCTGAAATGCCTAAAAAATGGTGACATAACTTAACGCGTAGACCCCGTATATTTATTGCAATAGGCAACGAATAGAACTAAAATGTAACGATTTAACCAACAGGTGTTTTATAAAACAATTACGTTAATGTAATATTGAACCATTTAAACTCAACGTGAACGAAACTCTTGAAATGTCTATATGGAAAGACCCTCGATATTTCAATTGCGGATGCGCAAGTCAATCCTCGCCTACATATTCTCTGTTCGGTGTAATGACTGTTATAGAACTCTGAAGTGGTGTAACTAAAGTGTACGCTAGAGTTCCATCGCACAGAAACTTCATCGTGTTACGTATCTCTAGTGAAATATTTTCTAACAACTGTTTGTGATTACTACCACTTATTGTTAGTGTACGTGGAACAAAGACTCGTCCCATTAGAGAATATGCAGTGATAACAATCTAGACATTCTATGTAAATTCATGCTAATGCCAAAACTATGTACGTAATGACATGCAGCTTTTTGTGCATCTACTGATGGTCTTCAACTATACTTACTGAAACTTTTTCTGCGAGATTTATTTTACGCCGCCCCCTAACATTGTTTTATTCAGTAAGAAAAGAATTCTTGCAAAAGATGAAGTTAATCGGATAAGAAGAAGACGTGCACGCCGATTGTGTACAAGATGCTTTATAATTAGACAGCGGATCTTCTTGCAAAATAAAAATTTTCTACCTTAATTGCGAGAGAACAGAGACATAGAAGTATATTTTCTCTCTTAATATATTCAATAGGTTGAAAATAATATGAAGACATTTTTAAATTGGTAATTTAAAAAGAATTTTTAAAGTTACTTTTCCACCTTAATTGCAAGAGAACAGAGAGACATAGAAATATATTTTCTCCCTTAATATCTTCAACTTGTTGAAGATAATATAAAGGTAGTCTTAAATTCGTCTAATGCTTTTAATGTTTGAAATTACACATACACATTTTTGTCATAAATGCATAAAATCCGCTGTCTAGTTATAATTGTCGCGTGGGCCACATCGTTTTCGATACTCCATCTGGAAAAGTACTAATTAAGTAGCAAGTACACATTTTTAAATATTACTGTAAGACAATAAAATTTGTACAATGAATTTAAAAATTATTACAAAATATGTATTTATTACGGTAATTATCAGCACATAGAAACAATTTTTTAATGAATTGTAGAGCAAATTTCACCCGGATATCTCTTATGGTTTAAGAGTTATAGTAAAATGTTACCAAATTTCTCGATGGAGCTCACTATGCGGCGTCCAATTGATCTTAAATTTTGTATATCTTATTATTTCATGAAACGGAACAAGTTTTGAGGTACGTCCGTCGTGTTAAAAATTTCATAGCTGAAAAATAAGGTCCACCCCAGTGGTAATACACTATTTCGTTTTGTGAAAACTTTACATGGTTTGTAAAACATATTATTGTTGGGGCATTAACATATATCCACAATGAAATGTTGCAAGTACCACCAACAAAAGATAAGTAAAATGTAAATATTTGCCATTAGCAGAAGTTGATCTCGTTTACGAAAGAGATATAAAAGATTTCCTCGTAAAACCCCCTGTAGGGTTGAATAAAAGCTGTATCACATTTCTACTGAAATTAGTTTTGCGATAAGCTTCGAACTTTCTTGAACGCGTATCATTACAGCTTTCTTGTTTACAGGTATTTGAACTCGTTTACTTTGGCTACGGATAGCTTTAAAATAATGCGGTTTCTCCGAGGAGGCTATTACTAATCTTAATGACATTTCGCTACAAACTGTTTCTATTAAATATCTTTCACTCGTACTTTTTTCAATCCTAAATCATTTCTATCAAATAAGCATAAACGTTCCCCAAGTTTGTGAAATTATTGGAATTATTTAGCGTAAAATATCACTGTGATATGATTAACTTTGAATGTTTGATAGTTGAATTACTTTGAAAGTGTAAAAACCATTTTAATGTATACATAATGAATGTTTGGAGTGTTGTCTCTTATTACACCTGTTGAGAGCATAAAAATATTTTAATTAGTCGCGCGAGTCACCGCCAACCTACGTAAACTACTATTGCCATATACAATAAATCCATGATCTAAGAAATCCTCTCGGGTCCGTGCCGTTTCTTAGATTCTGTGGTTCTACTACAGTAAACCCTCTATAGTCGAAAAAGCCTCGGGGAGGTTCATTTGCAAAGTTCGTAGACAGACACTACCTTTTTTTAGTTTCAAAGACTGAGCCGAACGTAGAGAAGGACAGTGCGTGTAAAGAGAGACCGCGCGCGGCCGACTTTCCGCGTCTTTTTCTTTCCCATACGCTATCATTCCTTGCGCCCGAAACTTTAATTATTAACTTCCCGATTTTATAGGGAAGTTATTGTAATTACCCCGAAAATCGAAAATCGATTTTTTAGCAGATCTTCACGTTTCATGGTCATTTGAGTCATTTTAGACTATTTTTATCAAAATGTCTGTATGTGTGTGTGTGTGTGTGTGCGCGTATGGCCGTTTGTATGTTATCAAATTTTTCGTTAACGTTTTCTGAAAAAGTAACAACGGGATCAGAATGATGAATGATGCAATCGATGTGCCCCGTCGTAACTTAGAGCTGATTAGATTTTGGTCCATATTGGTCAAGTAGTTTTTTAGATTTTTAGTTTTTTTCGAAAAGAGTTGATTCTACAATGCAATTTATAAGGGAGGACGAAAATTTTCCAGCAAAAAACCAAACGCAATTACATAAAAAATTTTTTTCTTAATTTTTTTTTTTATTTAAAAAAAAGTTCTTTTAACTGATGCTATTGTTACCGCTTGGAATAATCGAAAGTTATTCCAATGCAAGAGTGGGTTAATCATCTTTACTCCCAAGAATACATTTTGGGAGAATATCGATGAAAGTACAAACTAGAGGGCTATTGTTGCTCGCTCGCTCGCGAGTGGGGTTGTTTTTTCTCGCTCGCTTCGCGAGCTCGCGGGTAGGACTGCTCTTGCGAGAGGGTTAGTGATACGCATGGCCAGTAGGGCCTACAGATATTAATGTTTTTTATTTGGTGTGTGACTCTCCAAGAGTCACACAAAGAACTTCCCGATTCGTTACTCCTTCGCCAACATCGCTAACATCGTTTTTTTTTGTACTTTCATCGATTTTCTCCCAAAATGTATTCTTGGGAGTAGAGATGATAAATTCACTGTTGCATTGGAATAACTTTCGATTATTCCAAGCGGTAACATTAGCATCAGTTAAAAAAAAAATTTTTTTTAAATCTAAAAAAAAATTAAGAAAAAATTTTTTTTTATGTAATTGCGTTTGGTTCTTTGGTGGAAAATTTTCGTCCTCCCTTATAAATTGCATTGTAGAATCAACTCTTTTCGAAAAAAAACTAAAAATCTAAAAAACTACTTGACCAATATGGACCAAAATCTAATCAGCTCTAAGTTACGACGGGGCACATCGATTGCATCATTCATCATCCTGATCGCGTTGTTACTTTTTCTGAAAACGTTAACGAAAAATTTGATACCATACAAACGGACATACGCACGCACACACACACACACACACACAAACATTTTGATAAAAATAGTCTAAAATGACTCCAATGACGATGAAACGTGAAGATCTGCTAAAAACTCGATTTTCGATTTTCCGGGTAATTACAGTAACTTCCCTATGAATCGGGAAGTTTAAAAAAAACGATGTTAGCGATGTTGGCGAAGGAGTAACGAATCGGGAAGTTCTTTGTGTGACTCTTGGAGAGTCACACACCAAAGAAAAAACATTAATAGCAGTAGGCCCTACTAGCTATGCGTATCACTAACCCTCTCGCAAGAGCAGTCGTACCCGCGAGCTCGCGAAGCGAGCGAGCAAAAACAACCCTACTCGCGAGCGAGCGAAGCGAGCGAGCAACAATAGCCTCCAGTTGAAAGATGTAATCAGGTCCAGAAATGCGTTCTGCATGATTATTGATTTGTTCTTTGATTAAATTTATGTATTGGACACTATTCATTCTCCCATTGATGAACTTGATACTTGTCTTGTCGAAATAACCGACGCCGGCCCAAACCATTACGCTGCCTCCTCCCATTTGTCGTCGAATTGCTGACATTGTCTCTTTTCTTATGTCGTGAAAATAATATTGGAACCCATCAGGATCATCCAGATTAAATTTCTTTTAGTCCGAAAATAGCACCCTTCTCCATATCTTTTTCCAACGCACTCTTTCTTTTGCAAAGCGTAAACGTTCTGCTTTGTGTTTCGTTGTTAACGGAGGTTTCTTTTTCAATTTTAGCCTCTTAATATTTTTGCTGGATAGTAGAACTCGACGAACACTTCAACCACTGGTACTAACACCAGATTTTTGCATTATTTGCTTCGTTGTTAACTGCGAGTTGGAAGCTACGATGACTATTAGTGATGGTTAGCGATGGCTAGTGATGACGGCCGACCAGTACTTTTCTTTTTGCCATAATCTTCAGCATTTTTTAAGAAATTGTGTATTACTTTACGACTTCTTTTTATTACTTTCGATATTTTCGCTACTGATAACTGTTGCTCTTTTAGTTCAAAAATTTGCTTTTTTTCAGACTCGTTTAATTTTTTTCCGCGTCCCATACTTACAAATTTATATAATATTGTACTGTAATCTTTACTCGTTGATAGATCATGAAATACTGAGCAATTTCTAAACATATTAACAGAGTGTGCTATCATTTCGACCTTAGTATGGAACAGTTTTTCTTTGTTGTATACAAACATGTACGACATTGTGACTTATTTCCAGCAAGCCGCATATTCTGAGCTCATAATGTTTTGATATTATACGTTACAGACGAAAAATTTTACATAGGTCATTGAGAAATTAAAGATAGCACACCTGGGCTATCTTTTTGACGAGGGGTGTACAACTTGTCAGAGTTTGTCGTGTCAATAGGTGGCGAATACGTTTTTAAGGAATTTAAACGTTATAACAAAGAGTTTGATTTTTTTGAAAAGTTAGTACAATTATTAATTGACTACATGACGTGTAAAGAGATTTGTGGAAAATTGCAAATGGTCGGAATTGCTGAGGAAATACTAACAGTTGTATTTCGCTATTTTTTTGGGGTGGCCATTTATTGAAAATTTGAAGAGCACGTTGTGTGGATCAACAGGGTGTTCACACTATTCCTGGCCAGAGTTTCTCTTGCAAATTATTAGAAAAACATGAAAGAGGAAAAAAAAGTACGTACTATTTTTTATACGCAACGCAACATGTGTAATTTTTTTGTGTTTATGATATTTTACTGTACAGCGACCCTCAAGGTCATGCAAGGTCGGAAACGAAAGAAGCATTTTGAATATTTAAGTATTTCAAAATGCTTCTTTCGTTTCTGACCTTGCATGACCTTCAGGGTCACTGCACAGTATACGAATGAATTCGACTAGACACGCGCTCTCATGTGACATAAGAAATAATAAAGTCACCATCGTATCTAACAAAATACCATAAACACCAAAAAATTGCATATGACGTTGCGTTGCGTATAAAAAACAGTATGTACTACTTTTTCCTCTTTCATGTTTTTCTAATAATTACTATTTGCAAGAGAAATGCTGGCCAGGAATAGTGTGAACACCCTGTTGATCCACACAACGTGCTCTTTAAATTTTCAATAAATGGCCACCCCAAAAAAATAGCGAAATACAACTGTTAGTATTTCCTCTGCAATTCCGACCAATTGCAATTTTCCACAAATCTTTTCCCACGTCATGTTATCAATTAATTGTACTAACTTTTCAAAAAAATCAAACTCGCGGGGACCAATGTTAAACAAGCCATCGCTCAGTGGGGTGTTTGGCCGAAATGTCAGGACAAACTATTTTGGCGTTATTGAAAGGGTCAACGTAATAATGTAGTAATGAACTGTGATAAACCTCTCCATAGAGAACAGCCCCGGGAATAGCACATAAACAAAGCGAGCCTATCCCTAAGTCTGCCTATCCCCACCACATCCCCGTGCCTGTAGCCCCAATGTTTTGACTTTGACGTTGCACGCTACGTAGTATGTGTGACCGCTGTAGCCAATATTTCGACGACAGCCGAAAGTGCGTGTGAAACGAAGTCTGCCTCCTCCACTCTGATCCAATCGGCCGCGCGTTCGTACCTAGACACGTCCTGTCTGGGAACCTTCTCCTCAGGCTCGCCTCAATACTATGTCACCAGTTCGGACCAGGGTGACCATATTCTCGGGGAACCAGTCCCCTTACGTCTCCGTCCCTCGCCTAGATGCTCCGTCAAGCCTGCCTCGCTTCCCCCACTCTTACCACTACCGCTGCCGCGTACCGCGTGGAGCCGACTCGGTAGCATGCTCCACGCGGTACGCGGCAGCGGTAGTGGTAAGAGTGGGGGAAGTGAGGCAGGCTTGACGGAGCATCTTGGCGAGGGACGGAGACGTAAGGGGACTGGTTCCCCCTACAATCGCATAGTAGTGGGCGGTAGAAGTTTATAATATCTGAACCCACTGCGCTGTTCCCCCATCGCTCGTACTTACGGGGCAGTGTATTGGACTACTTGTTGGACATAAACAAATGGAAAATGTTTTTCACTACGTGGAAGGTGTAATGTCTAAAAAATATTCAGCAATTTTATTGAGCCGAAACAGCAAACAATTCAAACCTAACAGCTGTTTGTAGTTACTGGAGTGTTTCACATCTCATGTGTGTCGTATGAAATTTTTACATGGTGCGTACAGTTGAAAAGTATCGTAATGGGCGAAATGACATATTGGTTTCCCTAAAATGAACATTTGATTATTTTCCGGTGTATCTGAAATAATTTTTTATATCATATGTGTTAATACACAACCTAATGGTTGTAAGAAAAGTTCTGTCGCATTTTAAATAAGCAAGTAATTTTACTTGTACATCGAAAACACATGTTGCTAATTAGTTATTGGGATACGGGAATTGACAGGTTACCTGAATGATGGCAACAAGTTGTTACGAATAATGAAAAATGAACGGTATTTCAAAGAGCAAGAATCGTAGAATATGACCATATATTTGAACATTTTTTCACACTAGATCCGGTGGAAAATTTGCAGAACAAAGATATGTCCCTAATATATTTTCTAGTAATTATTTTCAATCATTATTTAAGAAGAATTCACCAAGCGGTAGGAGCGTTTCCTACTTCCGTGATGTTATAAAGGAGAGGTACCGATAGTTTACCTAAGGAGTTGTGGAGCACATAAAAACCTTTTTTTTGTGCCACGCACAGCAGGCAGCCGCTACCCCCGTCGAGAGTTTAGGACCTGCCGGACACGGACCGGCACGAAAAAAAATTTCAGAGAGAAATCCGCCCGACATTTCCGAAGCCTGGCACCCTATCCTTAAGCATTGGTAGACTGTCCCTGACGGACCACACTAAACAGTCCTTTAGTCACACCGATACAGTGATGCCAGAATGAGGTTGAAATCAACCTCATTTCCCCCTCCAGGCTCTCCACCTTTATCCCCTTCCACTATCCTATTCCACCGTTCAGACCCTATCGCGCACGCGCAACGTGTCTCCCATTCGCCTCACTCTGCCTCACTCTATTCTCGTCGCGCAACGTGTCACATATTACTCTGGTCATCAGAGAGGGGGTACTTGTATTCCCCCGAATCCTTTCCGATTATCCCTGTCTGGTAACACTGCACCGATATACCCGAGCCGAGATCAGATTACTACAGTGGAGAGGATATTTTTTTGCATTTATCGAGTACGACCTGTCTGCGACTATAGACGATTTACTGTATTTCTTTGTGACCTCGCCGAACGCGCCGAACGTAAAAAAGGACAGCGGGTGTAAACACGGATCGCGCGGAGAGAGTCTCCGGAAAGTTCGTGCCGTTTTTGAAGGAAAATTGAAACGCCGCACATTTAAATTTTGGTATACATTTAGTAAATTAAATAGGTGCCATTCTGTTCCACAACCATTCGCCATCTTTCAGGCAACTTGAAAGTTCTGTCGTTCCAGAACCTCTCAGGTTTTTCGTTGAAAAACTTTTCTATATGATTTTTTATCTCGACCAAAGAGTTGAAGTTTTTTCCATTAAGGGAATTTTGTAATGGTCGAAATAGGTGTAAATCTGAGTGCGCGAGGTCTGGTGAATATAGTGGATGGGGTAGAACATTCCAACCGAGATCCAACAACTTTTGTCGAGTTGTCAAAGACACATGAGGCCGCGATTCATCAGAATTTTCTCCGTTAAATCGTGGGGAACCCATACATACAAAAAAAATGATAGTGGATGTGGTGGACTTTAATATTTTTAACATTTTTGCAAATTCACGGGTCGTATAGCGTGGATTATTCTCGATCAGTGTTTTAATCTAATCTACATCTGTGGTGGAAGGCCTACCCGAACGTTTTTTATCTTCAAGGTTGAAATCACCATCTTTAAACCTAGCAAACCACTTTCGCACAGTTCTTTCAGCTACAGCACCTTCGCCATAAACAGCGCATATATTGTTTGGCGCTTGTATGGCATTTTTGCCTTTCCGGTAAAAGAAAAGCATTAAATGCCTATAATGCACTTTGTTTGCTTCCATATTCAAAGGCGTATAAAACTGACAAGAATAAACGTATCGTAACCAAAATTTTTTCCAAATAAGCCTGAAGTATTGTCTTTTAGAATATGTATGCATGTCATTTGTTTCCAATCATTCTGATATATTCAGACCAGTCCTTGTACCACCTACCGAAAATCGGTACGAACTTTCCGGACAACCGAAGTCCACTCCACTTACCCAACGCTATACTACGATGAACAGTTTCGCGATTTCAAATCACAGACGACTAAGCTGATAATTAGCTAAGGCTGTATCTGGATAAGGTGGTCAAATATGCCCCCAAACTAAAACCAAATTCATCTTTTTTCATACCATTCTATAGGGCTCCCTAAAAAGATCCTCTGTAGCAAGTTTCAAGTTGGTACCCCTATCACAAGGGTAGCTATAGCGTGAGCACGGTTCACTGAATTATGCTCTGTTCCGACTGTTCTGTTCAATAAAAAATTACAAAAAAATTGAAGAACATTCTACCTGATAGCACCCACGACTGTGAATTTTTTCGAATATTTCATTGCAAAATCTATGGTTAGAAAATACCTGAAACTTAAAATCGCTGATTTTATATTGAAGTCACCAGATGACCACGTTTATATCGTTATGGTTGTTATATCTTATTGTTATCCTATTATTATTTGCATTATAGTTATGAAATCATTTTTCAACGTGCTTCCGTGTAGTCACAGAAGCAGAATGTACCATCTACTATTTCATTATAAAAGAAAAACGTTTTCCATTGAGAAGTGAGCCCGTGGCAAATCAATAGCTCCTTGATGTGTCTTCATTATTGCTGGAGACACTTTCTAATAAAGAGTTCTTGTTTCGGTTCGATGGTTCTCGACAAGGACTACCTGTACCGATTACTGCGGTATCATTCTACGATCGTACTTTATTTTAATACCATTCCTAAAAAATTTATCATGAAATAATAATATTTGTAAACTTGCTGCATACCGCCAATTAAACCACTAAATACAGTTCAAATGATATCGTGTTTAGTGTAATTTTAATCAGAAAAATGCCACAAACAAGTTGTAGAAAGTCTCATAAAAGAGTAATGAAAAATAAAGAAGTTTTGTCATTCGATTAGTAGTGGTTCACATCGATATACCCGGATCCAGTATCGATTTCCATTTTACATTGTTCGGCGATCGAGGCAGTTGGAGCTTCTCTGCCCCTCGCGCGGTACACCCCTCAGTGGAAGGGGTAGACCAGCGCTCGGATTTACTTACTCGCGACAGCCGAGTTTCGAAGGCTACGTCCCCTCGACCCGGCCGCGCGTCTCGCTCCCCGTGGCGGTCCTAGTTCGGAGCTCCTCCGAAGCGTTCCATACTCGCTATTCGTGGCGCCTAGGAAAGCTAGGGCCCCCACAGGGAGCGAGACGCGCGCCGGGTCGAGGGGGCGTAGCCTTCAAAACTCAGCCGTCGCGAGTAAGTAAATCCGAGCGATGGAGTACACGAACGGACTAAGATCGACCACCTCCGTGGAATTTAGATCAAGACTTGTAACAATATTATTTCGATTTCACTGGCAATACGTCACGTTACAGAAAATTGAAAAGGAATTTCAGATAGTGAAAGTAGAAGTGACATTCATTTTCTACAGACAATAACAACAAGATTCTATTTGTCTGTGACATCTTACTGCATAAAAGATTCTGTCGAATATAATACGTGACCGTTTATTAGTGGAGAGAGTAAGGGGCTCGTTTGTAAATGAGACCGGTAGAAAGACTCATTAAAATGGACGAATTCGCGGTAATGCGGAAAATAATAATGCAGCAAGAACTCCGAAGGCACGGTGAAATTGCTTAACCATTATGAAAAGAACGACTCTTCATTCTTTCCCCAGCGAGTAGCGAGAAAAGATGAACATTCACCTCATTTCCCATCATATCCTAGCAGCTTCGGTTTTTCCTGGCGTACTGCGCCTGAAAACGGACACATTATACCGCCTGCTCTCTCGCCTCAAAGAGTGCTGCCGCTCAGAAATAACGAGAATGTAATTTTCCGGGACGCGTATTATTATCATCGACAGGACACAACTCCTCCAGCGACTCACCACTGCTGTTCGCCTTGTTCTTCGTGTTTTGCATATTCGGATGTTCAGGCTGCACATCCGTCCCTATTTCCCGTTACTTTTGTTGAAACGCACCGTTGCGACTCCCATCTCGCTTCGTTACCACAAATTCTTCCTTGCGTCGCGCCGTGTTTCTCTTCTCCGTTCTGCGATCTAAATCTTCGTTTCTTCGCATACATTTCATACATAGTACTGTATATGTACGGCGCAACCTTGTTCCGACAGACGTACATGCACTCTCTTTCCTACGTTTTGCTATATATTCCTCGTTGTGTTGCATTCGTCGCAATAAAATCTATCCTTATTCCCTATTTTTTCTTACAGTATTATTGAGTCATTCATTGAGCATCAAATTCCACATTCAAGAGCGTATAAAACTGGCACAAAACAAACAACTGAAACAAACTTTTTTCTAAAGAAGTCTGGACTATCACCTTTTAGAATATGTTTACATGCCATTTGTTATCAATAGACTGCGGAGCTTTATGCAAAATAAAAATGTTTTGCATTGATTGTGAGAAGCAGGAATAACATAAAAACTTTTTAAAAACCACGCTTATATTGAAATACACTAAAAAGGAGAGAAGAATTTTTTTATACATTGGTGCATATAAATAAAAGCGTGGAGCGCTAAACTATATTGACGTAACCTTCGTGGGTGCTCCACGCTTTTATTTATAGTCAACAATGCCTAAAAAAATTATTTTCTCCTTTTTAGTGCACATAAGCGTGGTTTTTAAAAAGTGGTTTTAGAAAGTTTTTTAAAAATATTTTTTTACTTTCTACTTTTTAGTCGTTTTTAAATGTAACGCAAGATATAGTAATACTGGTATGAAATAGTAAGATTGAAATACGCGAGACAGAATGAGGGGATGACTCCGAGAGACGACGTCTCTTGATGGAGTCCGAAATTGTCCGAAATGGAACTAAATGAACGGAACACAGGGGGTGTAAGCTGTAATGGAAATAGTTTGACCACTATTGTTCCGCCCTGAGTCATAGGCGGCGCTGGTGTTCTCCATCGCGTGATGGGGGCGCATGCGCAGAACGCGTACTTTGCTTTATATCCATGTTGATCCACGCTGACTGACGTAGCGCAGGGCCGGCGTGACCTTTTGCGGGGCCCGGTTCAAAAATTTTGCGGGGCCAGAATATACATTCAAAATCCTATACTTAAATTTCATAATAAGTAATTATTTATTACAAATACAAAGAATGTAACATATATATATTTTGTAAGTAATATTATATAATTTTTCTTGCTTTTTTCGCAGCAAAATCTTTGATGACGTCATCAAAATTTATTGTGCTTGTTAGTTCGGATTCTATTGACAGAATAGCCAGAGACGTAAATCGTTCTTGGCTGATTGTCGATCGAAGGTAATTTTTGATTAGTTTCAATCGCGAGAAACTTCTTTCCGCCGAAGCCACGGTTACTGGCGTAGTTAACATTATTTGTAATGCAATTAATAAATTTGGGTACGCTTCCGAAAGATTGCTTTTTATAATGTATCTCATCGCATCTAGAGCCGAATAATTGGCTTGCGTTATCGATCGGAACATCTTAATCTCTTCATACATTTCAGTTCCGTCGATATCTCCTTCCAAATGTAAGTGAAGATCTTGACAACATTTTAATAAATATTCGTCATCTAAATTCGTAATCTCATTCATATACAGAAAACCAAAAATATTCTGTTGATTTGCATATAATTCAAATCTACTTTTAAATGATACTAACGCAGTATCTATTATTTTTAAAAAGTAATGTATACGGAAGTATTCTTCGTCGCTGATCGTCGACGATTCAACCTGTCCTTCGTAATCAAATAATTTCCGTTTTTTGCCCCTGTATGATGACTTGAAATCTGGTGCTATGTCTATTTCCTTTGCAACTTCATGTGCTGCGATCATGGCCTTGCTGAATCCTGCATTTCTGTATTCCGCAAAGAATACGTTCAGACCTTTTAGATGCTTCGTGGCCAAATCTATTTGCATCTTTTGATTTTGCAATACTTTGCTGACGATATTAATTTTTGACAATATTTCGTACCAAATGATGAGACTGGCAATAAATTCAAATTCATTTATCTTTCGCACTATAGACAAAATCTCAAGTTTTAATTTGTTGTCAGATGCGTTGTTGGCAATTTCGTTTAAAGCATTTCGAAATTGACGAACTTGAAAGCGAACAGCCCTTACACTATCAAAACGGCATTCCCACCTAGTTTCTGATAATGGTTTAGGTGTAATTTTTTCAACATGTTTTTTTAAAACATCCCAACGCGATGTTGATGCTGCAAATATCGTATAAATCTTTTGTAAAACACCAAAAAAATGCAGTGCTTGGGTTGATGATTTTGCTATATCTCCCAGTAACAAATTCAAGTTGTGACTACCGCATGGTACATAAAACGCTTTATGATTTTTATGTAATATATTTGCTTGTACTCCCTGATACATTCCCCTCATATTGGCACCGTTATCATATCCTTGTCCGCGACAGTCAGATATGTTTAGTCCCAACTGATCCAGAATAAGCATTATTGTTTCGGATAGTCCTTTTCCTGTTGTATCGTGAACTATTTCAAATTTGATAAAACGTTCTTTGATTTCAACGTCATCGTCTGTTATGTTAACATAACGAAGGACAACCGATAGTTGCTCTTGATGGCTCACATCTGGTGTACAATCCAATAAAATGGAATAATATTTTGCTCTCTTTATTGCATCGATAATTACTTTTTGTACTTTATTTGCCATTGCACTTATTAATTCGTTTTGAATTGAATGAGATAAATAATGATGCCCTTTATGGCTGCTTTGTTTAAATGGTCATTTAGAACAGAATCAAATTTTGCAATTAACTGTATTAAACCCAAAAAATTACCATTGTGCGGTGTGTACAAAGTATCGGAACTTCCGCGGAAAGCTAAATTGTGTTGCGCCAAATATAAAATACTTGCAGATATTCTTTGGAAAACTTGTTCGCAACGTGCCGTTTCAAGTTTTGAAAGTTTTTCTAACTCTTTATCGATTATATTGTTAGTGCGAAAATTTTGTTCAGTCTGAAGCCACATATTTATTGCTTGTAAATGTACCGCAGATCGTTCGTGCATTTTGACTCGCTGTGTTAAGTGAATCGCAAAATCCATCTGTCCCCAATGAAACATCAGTTGTTGAAAATAATTTACAAGCAAAACAGTACACCTTATCTTTAGATTTAGAATAAATTAGCCATCTTCGTGCTTTCCTTTGCCCATTCGCCAGTATTCTTGTAAAATATGTTGCAGAAAAACTCCTTTTATTTTCGTTCTTAGGGAAGTTAAATTGATTAACTTGTACAGGACCATGCTGAACTATTAAATTTACTGTTTGTTGTGTTTTTTTAATTGGCCACGTGCTAGGATCTTCAATGTCGAAATTCTTTTCTTCTTTTTGTTCTTCAATTTCCATATCTTCAATGTCCTTTTCTCGACGAGTTTCACAATCGCTCGTTTTCCTATTGTTTTCATTTTCGTCCAATTCAGTTTCGTTGGTGCTTCTTTTTTTTCCTTCACGGGTGTATTCAACTGTTGCTTTCCTTCTTCCAAAGGGATCTGATACATTGCCGAATGTTCTTCATCTTCGTTTGGCTGTCTTGAATGACCAGTAGTTTCAATTACGTATTTCATAATATTGTTTGTTTGCTGCTTAATATAACCGTCTCGCTGCTTTTCCTTTTCAGTTTTTCAGCCCCACTCATGTATTTCCTTCCACGATCTCTATCTCTGCCAGCCATAACGGTTCTTAAAAAAAACATATTTCTGTACATAAAACGTTTATGTCTGTTACAAAAATGAATAAAACCGCATGCAAAAAAAAACAATTACTGCAAGATAGGATAAACTACATATTTCATTAGTTTGTATGTACTTAAAACATTTCTATGTTATTGCTTACTGTTCGGCGGGGACCGACGCGACGGTCGAATGCGCCTGAGGCCGGGACCGCTCAAAGGAGACCCCCGCGTATCGAAACACTCGGATCGCAACGAATTTTTGTGTGAACATAGCTTAAACATCCTCATGAACTATCCAATTGGTTTTAGCCTCCAATGCGAACCCGTTTTCGAGATAATCGATATTGAAATGCGACATGTGCGGTATTATCAAACATATATCTTGTCCATCGTAAAACTAGATTACTTGTCATTTATTATATTAGAAATAATGTGTAGCACGTAGAAAAATAAAACAGAAAGTGGAAAAAATATTTTTTAAAAATGCCGACACGGGACGCGAACCACGACCAATCTCGTGGTAGATATTCGCTCAACCCACTCGGCCACGAACCGCTGCGCTGTGACAAGAAGCTTTCACTCATGGAATATATCGCACATGTCGCATTTCAATATCGATTATCTCGAAAACGGGTTCGCATTGGAGGCTAAAACCAATTGGATAGTTCATAAGGATGTCTAAGCTATGTTCACACTAAATTCGTTGCGATACGGGTGTCTCGATACGCGGGGTCTCCTTGTCAGAGTTGAGCGCGCGAGGAAAGAAAGGATAAGAGATCGTGAGGAAAAGGGAGAGAGAATGATTTCAATTTAATAAATGAAGAGAGTGATATAATCGCCGACGGATCGAAATATCGCAATTTCAATTAGGGTTGATTTTAAGTTAAAAGAGGGATAATAATTTTTAAAAAATACTTACGAGAAATCAAACGTTTTCACAATGTATAAGAGCAGGTTACAGATCAAAATGTATATGACACGGTTTATACCACAATACTACTTTCAAAAATATTCGTCGTCTTAAATTCACCAGGACGTAATGATCAGAGATCTCGCCACGCATCGAGAGATTAAGTAACGCCCAACGTCGAAGACGGCAGCAATGGGATAGCCTGATTCTTCTTTGTTTAAAACGTATGAAACGCGATTCATTTCAAACGTGTTCATTCGGATAACGAACATTAATAAATGTCCGTTGCTATGCAAGTTCGTAGGAGCTGCGACTCGTTGACAGACTTCCAAGAATTGGGAAGTCTTATGTCAATTTTTTTAAGAATGGCCACCACAACGTACGGCACACAGTGGGTAAAATCGATGAATTCTGTATCAAAATCAAAGAACTTAGAAATGACATAGAGCGATGAAATTTTTTTTAATGAAAGCTGAAACTTTGTAAAATACATATATAATAATTGTGGAGATTGTGATACGAATGTTTTTTAATCTTGACAAAAATTCGTTAAAATTGCACAATTTTAAGAAAATTGTGGTTTTTCCAATACCGGGCGCGGAAAAATTTTTTTTTAATATGCTATACATCATTTCCCGTAGATTTTTTTACACTGATTTCAAATCTGGTGACCATCTCAGAATCCTCACATTAGAATCGTCGTTGTGAGGCAATTATTGCGGTAGCGGAGCATTTAGTAAAGAAGTCAATAAAGAACAGTACACAGTTCTCCCGAATCCTCTTACTGCTTTCGGCTTATTTGTTGATCACCCAAACCTAATTATTCATTTCCCTTACGATTATCCGCTGCTTATAATTGTATCATCAAACTAAATATAGTTCATCTGTGGGCGCCGCGCTGCACCGTGGTCATCCCAATCGCTTACATGGGACATTACTTGAAGACACCGATTTTACTGACATTCTCATAGAATATTGGTATCTTAAGGAAATACAAGTCATATTTTTTCGTATCCAAAATTCGCTTTCAAGGGGCAAAAAATTCAATGAAAGTACAAAATCTGTATTATATATGACTTTTGCAAAAAACTATTGATATAGTTTAATTTCTCGTAAAAAGTACATTTCTCTGAAAGCGTTTGGATTTTTTTATCTGAAATAGTTTCCAGGATATAAGGACTTCATGGAGTTACACTAAACTTTGATGATTTTTGTCACGCCTTCAAACTGAATTATCAGAATTCTGTAAAAAGTTAATCAAAATCAGTGTTTTCTAATTGGGTAATTTCCTTAACACCTAATGTCCTCCGCACCCATGTTGCAGACGTGCCAACGTTTGATGTCAACATTTAATGTCAACGTCTACAACACGTTGCAACGAAATATTTCAATGCAAAGACGGGAGAGAAAATTTTGCACTCATGTCAGTGTACAGCAAGTTGTCATCGATTAGTGTATTATGCGATTGCATTTTCCACACACACCCGAATATTCAATCAACTATACAGGGGGTCCTGCAAAACGTCTGCTGAGTCTTCGTAGACCGCGGGGCCTTTCAAAACGCGAGGCCGGGTTCCGGCGAACGCGCTGAACCCGCCTCGCGCCGGCCCTGACGTAGCGTCCATAATGGAATTGTTCAAAGTGAGTCGAATTTGGTCGAAGTGAAAAAACGTGGTAAAAAGTAGCTATGGTTGCGAGAGTGTGCGTTGTTCCTAATTGCCCTGGCAATTTTCGCAAATTATATAAATTTCCTAAGGACAGGAAAATGTAAAAAATAATAAGTTTAATAAATATTTAATTTTATTTGAAACTGTACGAATTTCTACCCTTTTCACTTGTAAGATTAAGTGTACGCGTGTACATTAAAGTATATATTAGGTTGGGGAAAAAGAAATCCATTATTTTTACGTTATCTCAAGCGGAGAAATGATGGATTTCTTTTTCCCCAACCTAATATATAGCTAATAGCTACGATATATAGAGTTGTGTGAGTCACGCAAGTATGTGTGTATAAGTGAGTTAGCGTTTATATCTATATATACTGTCGTTAGTTCTGCCCTGGGTCACAGGGAGCGCTAAAATACTGGACACATTTTTAACACGGCAGCTTATGCCCCCTGACGGAACACCACAACCACAACTGAGCTCCTTCGGTGCGAAGTGGGCCAGTGGAATGGGGATGAGTCGGAGTGGGAACACGTAGTGGAGTAGGGAGCGCTGGCGCGCGGAGTGGGGATCGCTGAACGCGATGACGTACTACCGAGCGTCGCGCGGCGAGATGAGACGGTTAATATAAACATTTTCTTTCTCCTAGACGCGCTGTTTTTTTTTTAAATTTGTTTTTGAAGTGGAACTTCTTTTGGCAGAGTGTAAGCGTAAAGTGACTAATTTCTCGCAACATAAAAATGTGTAACGGAAGTGACGTGGATGGTTAACTGATCCGCTTTCGAGCGGAGCTGCGAGAACTGTCAAGAGACAAACATTTTCTTAAATACCGAGAGATGTAGCGTTCTTATAGAAAAAGTTGGAGGCAACCCCGCTAGCAGGGACACATACAATGTCAATGCAACGTTTATTATGATAAACCATACGTTTTTCAACACACAGTTTGTCAAATACAGAAATACAAAAGCGAGGGTTATGTGACGATACACTTCCGGTTCGAGCGCTGATGTCTGACGACACCGCGACTCGTCGGTCACTTTATCGGTAATCGGTAATAATTTATTATTAAGGGTGTAGATCTGGCTTTGACCTCGAAATTAGTTGGAGCTCCGTCCAATAAGGGAGCTGAGTACATTTTCTACAGTCACTGCATCAGTAAATGTTGCCGGTAGACACATATGTACATATATGTACACGAGGATTGCAAGGGCCCGGCTCTTGACGAATGTCCTCTCTCTAATGCACATTCTGGGCCCGTACGTAGTCACAATCGCTAGATAAAAGATCAATCTAGCGCGGAAGTATCCTAAGGTAGCCTATGTTCGCGTTTTCGATGCGTACTTTGCAATATTCGGCAGCATGGTGTCTGTCCGAGAGGCTGTGTATAGTGACCTGACGTTTGCGCATGAAGCAGAATTTACCGGCAATATCATTTTTCATCCTCTGTTTTACCGATATAGTGACTCAATGATCAAATGCAGACATCAACGCTCATATCGCTGGAACTGTAATTTCACAAAACCCTCCCTTTCTACACGAGGTAGCAAGGGTCCGGCATGCAACGTTTGTCCTCTCGCTAATGCACATTTGGGCCTCTACGTAGTCAGAATCGCTAGATAAAAGATCAATCTAGCGCGGATGTATCCCAAAAAGGACTATTTTTGCGTTTTCGAGGCGTAATTTACATTATTCGGCTGTATGTAGCGGAGTCGTGGCTGTGCGACAGTGGTGTCGCCTATCGTGGCTGTCAAATGATACGCCACAGCACACATGCTGCCGAATAATGCAAATTACGCCTCGAAAACGCAAAAATAGGCCATTTTGGGATACATCCGCGCTAGATTGATCTTTTATCTAGCGATTCTGACTACGTAGAGGCCCAAATGTGCATTAGCGAGAGGACAAACGTTGCGTGCCGGACCCTTGCTATCTCGTGTACGTATATGTGTCTAGCGGTGTGTAGATGCGGCGCGGCGGTGGACGATAATATAGGGTGTGCCCAACCACATGACTATGTAGTCTTTTGAATTTTTCAAAAAAAAAGCATGGAAAACCATGCGTGGGAGAAGTGAAACTTCTTGCAGTCTAGTAATGTTTAGAAATAAATTAAGATTGGAAATGGTAAATAATCCTGATGAAGCGAAAAAAAGTAATGAACGATCAAAATTTGCGACGCAAAGAAGGAGAGCGTATTGGAAATTCTGTGAACTATGTCTCTTTCTTTCCCATACGCTCTCCTTCTTTGCGTCGCAAATTTTGATCGTTCATTACTTTTTTTTTTGCTTCATTAGGATTATTTACCATTTCCAATCTTAATTTATTTCTAAACATTACTAGACTGCAAGAAGTTTAACTTCTGCTGCGCGTGGTTTTTTTAAATATTGAATTGTCATCCAGTTCTGAGCTATGTTTAAAGTTGCAAGTCTCTAGCTCACCGGGAAGTGGTTTAAATTTCGATTACAAGATTCGACGCATACAACAACAACAACAATGACAACGACAAATTTGCAAGCTAATATAAGCGTGGTAAAAAAAATGTATAAGGTCCAATTACCCCCGTGTACACGGTTAACATTAAAATTGCACACACAGTACACACAGAGGAGGTTAATATCACCTATCTATTCCTATATTATGTTAAACAAGAAATTTTATTTCACATGTTCCATGCAACATTTTACAGTATTTGAACGTTTATGGACGTTGTCTACTTATTTAAAATGACTTACTTACATACTTCGTATCATTCATAATTTATTATTCATAAATTGCACTGACACCATTAGGCAAGCAAGATGTGAACACCCTTATACCGTTCTTAAGAAGTTCTTCCAGTTTGGAAAGCCGACAAATTCGATTCTGTTAGGTCTTCCAACCTCTACACTGTTAAGAATGTTCCCTTAAAGCGATTTTATGCACTCAAGCATGACGGAGTGAATAACGAAGTGTTCTTGATAGCTACCGCTCCAAAACACATGATGTATCGAATAATTAGAGCATGAGGTGCTGTTACATAAGAAACTTTGGAAGAAGCATCACTGTATATAATGCTTGTCTTAAATAATGTAATCTGTTGGTAAACATTACTTTGAATATCCATTACCGTAACCGGGAAGTGAAGCATATCTGAAGTAAACAAATAATTCGAACATTTTTCAATCCAATTGCATTTCGATATAATAAAGGAATTTTTTAAAAGCTTGCGTACTCCTATAAAGAATGAAAATTTAAATACATATCTTTTGTAATTATGTTAATATTAAACGTACCCTAATATATAAATAATTATAACTTTAGAGAAATGTATCTTATCGATCACACTACATGTGCACTATTTTTTTATATGAATTATTGCTTCAGAATAACCATACTAATTCTACAAACTAATAATAATTAGACTGCGAATCTTTATGCATTGACGGCTTCTAAAAATTTTCAACAAATGCTAGAATATAAAATTTCACAGAATTTAATACGATTATTATTTACTTCAGATCTGTAAAGGCACCGAAAATAAGATTATATTTGTTCCCACTTTCTTGAAATTTGCCTGGAAAAATTAACAATTGCATAAACATTCGTAGTCTACTAATAATGTTTAATTAGTAGTTAGGCCATATATGTGGCTAGTAATGTAAAACTTATTAATAGAGGAACTCTGACTTTTTCTCTTCTCACGAATCTTTTAAAACTTCATCGTTAATATTAACCAATTGTCTACCATTTTCAATGGGTTTTGTAATTCTTTAAGCACTGTTATGTATCATTATACATGATACTTCATTGATAGTTACAGTAACAAACCATAATGTAGGTACTATTGCAAATAGTTGAAATACGTAGCATAATATATCTTTCTTATCCGTATACAGTTACTCGAATTAATATTCTGACGCTCTAAAAAAGACGATAATTTTTTAAATACTGTACTATACGATTTGAACTTTCTTGGGAAGCTAGTGCAATTAGTTTACTACAGGATGTGAAAAGAAATTTTCCAAAAATTCCAATTGTAAGGAATTGTTGAAAAAATACTAAAAGTTGCATTGTATAACTTTTTTATGTGGGCCTATATTGAAAATTTCTATGGGTGGGCCTATATTGAAGAGTTCAAATCGTATTATACAATATTAAAAAAGTTATCGTTTTTTTAGAGCGTACGAATATTAATTCGAGTCACTGTACATACAAGGTGTCCCAGTTTTTTCCGGCCAAACTTTGCCAGTGTGTTCTACACGCAAAAGTAAGAAAAATATGTTATACTAGCTACTCGGGGCGTGCCTGCGGCACGCCCTCGCAGCCAGGCCCTCCGGGCGGGTTGCCCTTGCGGGCGGCGCACCAATGACGTCACAACTTTTGAACGACCGGACTTTCGCATGGACAGAATTTCATGTCAACCAAATGATTTATTTTCTTGTATTAACTTTGAAATCACAATAAATCTCGAGGTGTTTTATTTTCATTTCGATTTCGATTGCAAAATCGATGTTAATGTACACAATCAAAACAAAGAAATGTTTTATTTCAATTGGTTTTCTGTGATATGAACATTTTTTCATTACGGCCCACTCGCGGCGGAAGATGAATGTATCTGTGGAACGGTTAGCCCGCGCAACACTGCTTGCGAGAAACTCGCTACGTCTTCACGGCCCTCTCGCGGCGGAAAATGGCTGTATCTCGGGAACGGTGTACCTATCGCACAAAGGCTCAACCGAAAGCATGTAGGGTATGCACCCCCTTAGGGATCGAATTTTTAAAAACGCCGAAATAGGTGTTTGATTATTTGTATCAAAGAACATCAAGACCAAGTATCAAGCAAATCTGACCACAAATAAAATATTCCTAATACAAACGTTGCAACCCCCTTTCACCCCCTTAGGGGTTGAATTTTTAAAAATGCCGAAATAGGTGTTTGATTATTTGTATCAAAGAGCATTAAGACCAAGTATCAAGCAAATCTGACCACAAATAAAATATTCCTAATACAAACGTTGCAACCCCCTTTCACCCCCTTAGGGGTTGAATTTTTAAAAATGCCGAAATAGGTGTTTGATTATTTGTATCAAAAAGCATTAAGGCCAAGTATCAAGCAAATCCGACCACAAATAAAATATTCCTCATACAAACGTTGCAACCCCCTTTCACCCCCGTAGGAGTTGAATTTTTAAAAATGCCGAAATAGGTGTTTGATTATTTGTATCAAAGAGCATTAAGACCAAGTATCAAGCAAATCTGACCACAAATAAAATATTCCTCATACAAACGTTGCAACCCCCTTTCACCCCCGTAGGAGTTGAATTTTTAAAAATGCCGAAATAGGTGTTTGATTATTTGTATCAAAGAGCATTAAGACCAAGTATCAAGCAAATCTGACCACAAATAAAATATTCCTAATACAAACGTTGCAACCCCCTTTCACCCCCTTAGGGGTTGAATTTTTAAAAATGCCGAAATAGGTGTTTGATTATTTGTATCAAAGAGCATTAAGACCAAGTATCAAGCAAATCTGACCACAAATAAAATATTCCTAATACAAACGTTGCAACCCCCTTTCACCCCCTTAGGGGTTGAATTTTTAAAAATGCCGAAATAGGTGTTTGATTATTTGTATCAAAAAGCATTAAGGCCAAGTATCAAGCAAATCCGACCACAAATAAAATATTCCTCATACAAACGTTGCAACCCCCTTTCACCCCCGTAGGAGTTGAATTTTTAAAAATGCCGAAATAGGTGTTTGATTATTTGTATCAAAGAGCATTAAGACCAAGTATCAAGCAAATCTGACCACAAATAAAATATTCCTAATACAAACGTTGCAACCCCCTTTCACCCCCTTAGGGGTTGAATTTTTAAAAATGCCGAAATAGGTGTTTGATTATTTGTATCAAAGAGCATTAAGACCAAGTATCAAGCAAATCTGACCACAAATAAAATATTCCTAATACAAACGTTGCAACCCCCTTTCACCCCCTTAGGGGTTGAATTTTTAAAAATGCCGAAATAGGTGTTTGATTATTTGTATCAAAAAGCATTAAGGCCAAGTATCAAGCAAATCCGACCACAAATAAAATATTCCTCATACAAACGTTGCAACCCCCTTTCACCCCCTTAAGGGTTGAATTTCGAAATATCCTTTCTTATCTCTTGTATAGATCATAAAGGAAACCTCTATGCAAAATTTCAGCTTTCTAGGGCCAAGGGTTTAGCCTGGGCGTTGATAGGTGAATAAGTCAGCACATCATTTTTATATATATGTTATATAAACATATGCTCTTAAATGTTTTATTAAGGAGTTATAACTAATAATACAAAATTATAATGAACTGGCATTTCGTCGACACAGCGTAGGAACGTATTATGAATATCTCTGTTTGTGTTTACATAAAGTCTTATGTTTACTTGCTGAAGTAGTTGATATCGACATTTTTTATTAACGTTTTATTAACGAGTTAACATTTCAAAATGACGTCCGTTATTACGAATACAGGATTGGCATCTAACAAAAATTGACCCTTATTGATAATACGTTCGTACGCTGTGTCGACGAAATGCCAGTTCATTATCATTTTGTATTATTAGTTATAACTCCTTAATAAAACATTTAAGAGCATATGTTCATATAACATATTTTTCTTACTTTTGCGTGTAGAACACACTGGCAAAGTTTGGCCGGAAAAAACTGGGACACCCTGTATGTACAGTGGGTGTACAAAGTATTCGTACACCTTTCAAAAACTAACATAGATCTACAAAACACATATTTTAAATTTTCGCTGAGGGTCCAAATAAAAAAGTTTTAAAAAACCCATTGTTTTATTTGTGCATGTAACCTTGTAAATTATAATTTTTGGAAAATATTTTTTGCATATCATTTCGTAAACCAATGCTTCTAATTGATTATAAAAAATCAGGTCATCTGGTACAATTATAAAAAAGTTATTAGTTTTTAAATGGTGTACAAATACTTAGTAATAATAAATACTTAGAATTTAAATTCACATTAATCTTAATGATTTTCTGTTTTGCATCTTCCATTTAACTGTTTACAAATTGTACATTATTTATTCTAACTGAGATCGTACCATTAATACACACCAAAATCTGATTACTAGAGACAATGAATCGAGAATGATAATGCAGACTGTAGATACATACTGTTGCTCTTTATTTAATCCGGAAGAAATTTTTATTCTATACTTAGCTTTTGGAATCGTTTTAGTTTACTAGGTACATGGACTAAATCTTTGACACAGATTAATGCTGTGTTCCGTCCTAAGCGCAAAAAACGAATAGCTTGCCATCAATAAGCATTATCCGTCTAACAGTAGATAATGCCACTTGAATCGATGGTAATTTGTCTGGCTATGTACCATTGCTAAGTGGGTGCTTGATTACATCTGGCAATCTAGTGCAGTGCTGGCTACGGGTAGGATGTCTTATACATATTAGCCCTTTGACTGCGAAAGGTATATGCATACATACGTGTATGTATACGTATACGTACAAACGATCTGACACGTCTCTTAATACACACACGAAACATATACAGTCGGTCACAAAATACCACGTACTTGTCAAAACGGGAGTTTCAAACAAAGAAACAAGATCTTATAGGTTTTGCACTCCAAATTCAACCTTTTGCAAGTCAAACTCAACCTTATGCAAATTAATTTCACACTTTTGCAAATCACTTTCAGCCTTCTGCAAATCAATTTCACCTTTTTGTAAATCAAGTTCAGCATTTTGCAAATTAATTTCATTCATTAAGAATATTTAACGAGAGAATAATAAGATTCAATATTCAATACGCTTCAATAAATAAATATACGTACTTCCATTTTTTAAATTTATTAATCAGAAAATGGCTACAATGAATATACGTTGCATATCTACACTCAGTCTTTTCATACATTACAAAATTAATGAATTGGCAATTACTTTTAAATAAGTATTTCATGTGTACCTTTGCAATAAATAAAATTTGGAATTTTTTAAAAATTAATTTTTTAAAAAAAATTTACTTAAAAATACTTTATTTGTAAAAGGTTGAAATTCATTTGCAAATGGGTCAAAGTGAGTTGCAACAGGATAAAAGTGATTTTCAAAAGGGTGAATTTGGAGTGCAAAATCTATAAGATCTTGTTTCTTTGTTTGAAACACTCCAAACTTTGACAAGTACGCGGTCTTTTGTGACCGACTGTATGTGTTCCGTGTGTGTATTAAGAGACGTGTCAGATCGTTTGTACGTATACGTATACGTACACGTATGTATGCATATACCTTTCGCAGTCAAAGGGCTAATATGTATAAGACATCTTAGATTGCCAGGTATAATTAAGCATATTCTATTGACATTAATCCAATTATTACTTAAAAATGTAAACTCAGAATTAATGATTGGTATTTTTATGTTCAATTACAAGAAAATGTGACTTAATGATTCTGTATTTTTAATTTTTTTCGACGAGGTAAACAAATATTACATAATTTACTCAAAGTTTATGTACTTTCAACTATCATTACATTTTTCTCATTTTTTTGTTGACTTTTGAAGTGTTGAAATTTAAGAACTATACATATCAAGATATTTTAAAGTAACTACATATATATATACGTATACGAATTGTAATAAACAGTTACTATGTTCCACTTGAATTCATTACTTGAAATACAGTGACTCATGAAAGTATATGAACACACTTTTTTATAATCGGATCAAACAAGCTAACTTTTCTTGAAATGTTAGAAGAATTGGTAAAAATGAGACAATAAAAAAGACACTTTTTAGCCCCTAATGAAAATTTATAATTTGCGTTTTGTACAAGTTTTCTACAAGTGGTTAAATGTGATAAAAATCATAGTTTCTCACGACTTTTGATCAGTTTCTGCTTAAAATCCACAAATTCTTACATCCTTTGATGTGTATCGTATTTTCCTGCGTCAACCGATTTCGATGAATTTTTCAGCATGTGTATAACTAACACACATCTACAAATCAAATATTTTAAATTTTCATTACGGTCTCTGATAAAAAAGGTTTAAAAACTATCTTTTCTACTTTCTCATGTAATTCTTAACAATTGCAATTTTTTAAAGATCTTTTTTGCATGTCATTTGTTAGACCAATTCCTCTAACATTTCAAGAAAAAGTCAGGTTATTTGGTGCGATTATAAAGGCGTTATACTGTTTTAAAGTATGAGTACAAATACTTTCGTGCGTCACTCTATGTATGATTTATTAGAATCTCGTAAAAACATAGCTGTACATTTAATCCCAATGAGTAGAGAGAAACGAGTTCACGATTTTTTAGCATTTTCCCTTTTTTCATTCACAGGATTTTGATTGTTGAACTTATTTTCGAACATACCGCGTACCATGCAGCAACATAACACAGCTGTTTATCCATATGGTATTCATTATTTAACGAGATATGCATAACAAAGCATGTCAACAACTGACATATGAACGTCGCGCGGCACAATGCAGCTGGTTTTTTATTACATCGTGCCGCAGATAAAGAGTTATTGAAGCCAAAATATGCGGCATTGTTAATCAAGTTATATAATACTCTTGTATACAATACAGTTCCCAATTGACAGCTTCATTGATCGCGATCATGATTGAAATTCTGATTCTCTTGACAATGGACATGAAATAAAGCTCAATACCTGGGTCCTCGAATATTGAGTGTTTTCAATAATTGACTCGTTTTTAATTAGAGGATAAAATGTTAGAAGAAACCATTGGGAAATATTTAATACTAATTGTACCACGACCGGTCGAATGACCGCTTTCACATTGTTTATTGCTTAATTATTGAAATTATAAAGATGCTTCCATCAGAAGCTATTCCACAAATTGAATAACGTATTATTATAAGAATTGTGGAAAATCTAAATAAATTCAGTCTTGTAATTGTTATAATTCAATATATAAATCACACATTTTGTACCCGGTACGGTTAGCAACATTTTTATGTTACTATAAATTTTCGAATTTTTTTGTATTTGATGACATGGTATCGTGCTATCATAGGTTATTAAATTGGTTTTAATCTCAGCTACTGTGCCACAATGATAAAAGGATGTAGGCTCAGTTTCAGAAAAAATAATGTTTTTCTGTGACATTTTTGTCTTCATCAAGCGAGATATCTAAAGTACTAGGATTTCGCTTTTTCAGCTTACATGCAAGATGTTCACATTTACAATCATACATCATTTAATTAAATATTACATAGACGCTCTTCAGTTATAATTACTGAACTCAACGTTCGTTTGGTTGAGTCGTTAAATAATCACATGTAATTATTGAATAACGTAGATCGACTATTTATTTTCATTATATTATACATATACATATTTATGTTCTCTTAAACATTAAACTCATTAATTAAGTGCTCATAAAATTGTTTTTCTCGATTATCTCCTAAATTATTCACTGTATCGAAAGATATGTCAGACAAAGCCTGTAAATCTCGACAGACTGCGTCTTTTATGTCGTGTTACTTTTTTTCGTGAAACTAACGGTTTCGGAAAAATTGAAAAAAATGGCAGAATAAAACTAGAGGGCTATTGTTGCTCGCTCGCGAGCTCGCGGGTAGGACTGCTCTTGCGAGAGGGTTAGTGATACGCATGGCTAGTAGGGCCTACTGATATTAATGTTTTTTATTTGGTGTGAAACTCTCCAAGAGTCACACAAAGAACTTCCCGATTCGTTACTCCTTCGCCAACATCGCTAACATCGTTTTTTTTTTGTACTTTCATCGATATTCTCCCAAAATGTATTCTTGGGAGTAGAGATGATAAATTCACTGTTGCATTGGAATAACTTTCGATTATTCCAAGCGGTAACATTAGCATCAGTTAAAAAAATTAAGAAAAAATTTTTTTTTATGTAATTGCGTTTGGTTCTTTGGTGGAAAATTTTCGTCCTCCCTTATAAATTGCATTGTAGAATCAACTCTTTTCGAAAAAAAACTAAAAATCTAAAAAACTACTTGACCAATATGGACCAAAATCTAATCAGCTCTAAGTTACGACGGGGCACATCGATTGCATCATTCATCATCCTGATCGCGTTGTTACTTTTTCTGAAAACGTTAACGAAAAATTTGATACCATACAAACGGACATACGCACGCACACACACACATACAGACATTTTGATAAAAATAGTCTAAAATGACTCCAATGACCATGAAACGTGAAGATCTGCTAAAAAATCGATTTTCGATTTTCGGGGTAATTACAATAACTTCCCTATAAAATCGGGAAGTTAATAAAAAAATTCTATCCTATGAAATTTTATATCTAAAAAACAAATGACTCCTCGAGCTTTACGACAGTCCCTTACATTTTTGTATCAATCGTAATTTCTAAAGGCACAAAACGGTGGAGAAGTGCTAGCTTGCTCTTAGTAGACAGACGAAACGACAATACCAAATCAGCTTGAAGTTTCCTATAATCTTGTTGAACGGGCGGACACACTATGTCCAATTCGAATCAGCGCTTTCTCCTCTGGCATTAGATGCGGTTGATGATTACGTCGTCGCGGATACGACTAGCTTACCAATTTGCGGTTGTTAATTGTACCCTAGATGCTGCCGAAGTACGTCGTCAGAATGTAGAGGCGGAGGTTACGCTTAACGAATCATGTGCTCTGCTGGGTGGCAAATTTTAATCGTGGGATCTATGGTGTCACAGCAGCATGAAAAAGGATTTAATGACAGTCTATTAGTGTATACGAAATATACGTGTCTAGGGCAACTCATTCAGATCTATCTCTGGTGTCATGTCCGGTGGTTCAGTCGTTAATAATGTCGTTAATAATTAACGATATTATTTTGAGTCGTTAATAATAATTGATAAATTCAATCATGTATAACATACATCTTCTGAATTTCTTTTTATACTTACTCTAACAATGTTGTACGAAAATAAAATATCAAATACTATAAGTGATAATGAATAGACTGCGGATTTTATGCATTTATGACAAAAATGGGTAAGCACCATTTAAAGCAGAGGACATATTAAAAAGATTTAAAGACATCAGCGTATTGGTTTCAGTTTAATTAGATAATTAAACGGAGAAATAAATGTTTATTTCGCTCTTGTGTCTTGCAATCAATGCAAACAATTTTTATTTTGCATAAAGATCCGCAGTCTAATAATGAATATTAAACTATCGTATATTATACCACATTGCAAGCGATAGAATTAAGGAAAACTCATAAGATATATTTCGCAGTTGACTACATGGAATTACTAACCCATGTGATTTATTTCAAACTTTAAACTCATCTTGAATTTAATCCTTCATTGAACAAATTAAGAATACAGCGAAATCTATTTTATTAACCAAATAAAGTAATTCGAAATATAATATGCGAGTGAATAATTAAAAGAAACATCTGTTGAAAACTGTTCATCACTAAAGAATGTAAAGATAGTCCAGAGGAAACTAAGATAGACACTACGTATAAGAAATGGACAAAAGAATCGGTGAACAATAGGTTGATGAACCCCGATCTAGGAGGATGTGTAGAGCAATATGATCTAGCCAAGAGGATGATAAAAACAAAACGATATTATACATCCGGTCTGGTGAGGATGCAATCACCCCATGAAGATTAAGCCTAGAACAATGGATTGACCAATCTATAAAAGGGATGGCTCTTCATCAGGACGAGTTCACTCTGAATCAGAAATTCATCAGATACGTCGTTCGTCAAAGTCAGTTTAAAGTCAGCCAATATCAAAATTCAGTTCAGTCGCCATTCGATTCTTTAAGTCAGTCAATATTTCAGAGTTTAAAGTCAGTTCAATATAAAAAATTCAGTTAAGTTCGTGAAGGCGTGTTAACCCGCCGGAGTTTTTCATCAGTATTCATCATCATCGTCGTCATCATCGACATCATAATTATCATCATCATCCATCACCTACAAAAGCGTGTCAATATGCCACCCCTAAGCGAGTCATCTTTACGTTCGTGAAGCTGAAAGGACCGGTTAAAACAAAAGCGAAATCAACCTTACGATAAATACTAACAATTTACAATAAAATACTAATAACTCAATGTATCCGAAATTTGTTGCTCAGAATATATTCTTGTTTATGTTTACTTAAATCGAAATATCAAATAATTTTTAAAAGAGTTACCCAACTTCTCAATTACCAAAGCCGGTGAATGCAGGTAGGTTCAAAAACTGTGCTTTATCCTCTATCTAAATCTTTAAAATAAAATTACCTCTTTCAAACGTCCATCTTAGGACGTAACACTGGGAATATGTATGAAATTTCCGATCATACCGACAAATAATTTAGATAGAAATTGAGTGGTTTCAAGGAGCACAGAATATACTACACTTAAGGGGACATTACACTTTCTCGATTGAAAATTTAAACAATTTTTATGGGATTGGTAAAGTAATGATTAAACAATTTTTTTTGAGTCCGTAATTTTTTTGACATATATCTTAATATTTTAGTCTTACATCGGCCCCTCTCGTGTTCTGTTTTTCGTCTGACCACCTCGTCGTTTTCGTGAGCGTGTTACACCCGTGCATTTTTGAGACCTCCCTAAACTCTTCAGAAAAATCTTACGTAAGATCAGTGTCATTCGAACCGCGGCACACTGGTCCACTCGCCCAATTTAGCTGTTCATTTGGTTAACCCCTTGCCCTACGATTTATTTTACGGTTTCAGTGATTAGAACTTTTTTCGGAGATCGTAATTTCCTAAGAAAGGAGAAGATCGATATAAATTGTATACCTATATGTTCTCCAACAGCTATGTATTAACAAAACGAAAATAGACTGTTATTTCGGTTTAAAGGAAATTGCTAACATACGTTTTGATCAGAATCTGTTGAGAATCTTCCTCACGAGTCGGACACAATACAGTAAAAATCTTTCGTTGTCCTGAATCATGGGCACGATCGTTGTCCAGTGCCTACCCACTCCACTGCCTGTCAACGCCGAGTCGCTCCGCAGGGCGGCGACGATTGATGTCGGCTCGGGTATATCGAATACTCAAACTTCTTAATTTTCATTATTCTTTTATGGGACTATCACTAGCTTATTTCTGGCATTTTTCTTACTGAAATGACACCAAACACGATATAATTTCAACTGTATTTAGTGGTTTAATCGACGACGACAGTTTCGAACGCAACGAAGAACAGCGTATGGGACATTCTTTGAACTGTGTCGGCGACGGCGCGGCGACACGCTTCGATCACGCGATCCGATTTCATTCTGTTCTTCTCTATGTTCGGCTCTCTACTGAAGTCTCGCTCGGCGCGGTCGGCGCGATATCTAGACGCAGTCATAAATTAAAAATAGTGTCCGGGCACGATCGTTGTCCGCTCAAACCCCCGGCTTTGGACAATGAAGAAGCTTTTACTGTATTTGTAAGGCAAGGGGTTAATTTTGACAAAGTAAAAAATTCATCCATCATGATGTATCTATTTCGATGTACAGTAAATCTTCAATCGGAGTCCTGGGTCGCCTATCTAACCGTAGTCCAGTGCCTACTCACTCCACTGCCGGCCAACGCTGCGCCGCGCCGTAGGGCGGCGATGTTTGATCTCGGCTCGGGTATATCGGTGTGAACACCACACATTGACTCGACTGAATCGAAGTCTCAAACTTCTTAATTTTAATGATCGGTTTATGGGACTTTAACTAGCTTATTCCTGGCGTTTCGCTGAATACAATGGTACCAAGAACGATATAATTGGGCCAATATTTAGTGGTTTAATCGACGATGAAAGTTTCGAACGCAACGAAGAAGAGCGTATTGAAAAGAAAGAGACGCGAACAGTAGCCGCCGCCGGCACAGTTCAAAGGCCCGCGTTGTCGCTGTTCTTCATTGCGTTCGAAACTTTCATCGTCGATTAAACTACTAAATATTGGCCCAATTGTATCGTATTTGGTATCATTTTGCATTAGAAAAATGCCACGAATATGTTGGTGAAAGTTCCATAATGATATCATAGAAAATAAAGAAGCTAAGACTTTGGTGTTTCATTGTGATGACGCACGGGCCTTCAAACTGTGCCGGCGACAGCGACACGCTTCGGCCACACGATCCTATTTCATTCTGTCCTTCTCTATGTTCGGCTCGTCGTTTGAAGTCTTGGCGCGGTCGACGGAGTCATAAAAAAATAGCCTCTCTACGCTACCCAAGTCCGTTCAACACACGGGTGTTGGGACTTCGATCGAAAAATTACTGTATTCTTTGTGCTACAAAAGACGCTTTCTACAAATTGACAGATATATCTCGCAAAGTCTGCATTTTCTTTACGAACAAAATTTAAGTTTGGCGTCAGAGTTCAAGGTCATTTGATGGTCACGTCACAGTACATATTTCAATATATTTTTTTTATGAGTCAAGCAATGCAAAACGAAAAAATATATGTTGTTATTGAAAAGAAAAACATCAATGATGTTGAAAACCATGAGAGAAAACATTTTCAGAAAACAACTCCTGCGGGATACTGACCGCTTGATAATACTTTGTCAAAATAAAAGAAGACATTTTGAGGGTCACGCTTAAATAAGACACCCTGTATAGCTCACACTTCTGCAAGAAAAGATAATAATCATTCAATGTATTTCAATTATTCTAACCTATAATAATCACGAACGAGCTACCTACATATTCAGGGAAAATCTGTATTAATATTTATTCAAGAACCGGGTATGGAACGTTTGAGAAGAAAATATCTGCATGAATGTATGCCATAGGAATCATGGGATCTAATTTTAGACGGCATAATTTGATATGAATCGTTCATATCTAAATATTTGATATCTAAACAATGTAAAAGCTGATATCTCGATAGACTAATCTCAATATTCGTTGGCCACATATTTGTACGGACTCTGAACCTTTTGTCTTTTCTTTCTATAATAATATATAATAATGTTGAACGGTGAATATGAACTATTTTATTCCATATAACTACAGGGTGTCACAGTACTCGGGTGCATATAGCCAAGAACATGGGGGTTTGTTCTCGAATAGATGCTGGTGAGTGAATGGAAGAAACGGTCCTCACCAGCATCCCGAGAGGAGATAAGGGAAGGAAAAAAAAGTACTTGGGTGCAACAGTGGGGTGGTGATTCTACATGAGACAATGAATCGAAAATATGAGATATATGTTTTTCATTTGAGGCCTCATTTTTTAACGAATCGAGTTCAAAAATTCGGCGAACTGATCATATCCTGCCAGTTCTACTTATTCTTACAAGGGCTAGGCACGGAACTCCTCAAATTTATTTTCACCGTCCAGAAATATTTGAAATATTATTTAACACACACTTCATACATTTTATTTCATGTTTTCGATTACCAAAATAAAATATTTTATTTTACGTTTCAGATTATCAAAACAAAAATATTTGATTTCATTTTATTATTAAACCGATTGGTTTATTTAGCAAATACAATATTGTTACATGCAGCTTCATAAAATAGTATTTTATTTGAACTGCAGAACAACGATTATTTGAAATATTAATTGAAATATTGTATTTTTACTCCACAATTTTACCCAGCCATGCTAATATAAATGGTACATTGTGTGTTCTATTTATCCTACATACAATATTATATAAAATTTTCGTAATCGATTTCGATGAAATTTTCAGCATGTGTGTAACTACTATAGATCTACAAAACATATATTTCAAATTTTCATTAAGGACCCAAATAATAACGTTTTAAAAACTGCCTTTTTTATTTTCGCATGTAACCTTGTAAATCATAATTTTTGGGAAATCTTTTTTGCATATCATTTCGTGAACCAATGCTTCTAATTGATTATTAAAAAATCAGGTTGTTGGTACAATTATAAAAAGAAGTTATTCTGTTTTAAAGGGCGTACGAATACTTTGTATACCCACTGTGCATGTAAGGACAAAAGAATATATTCTTACCACATTCTGTCTGTCAAATGGCATCGTTGTATCGTTTATTAGCATATTTTCAATAAGAAATATAGAATAGTATGTTCTATCAAGTATAATGGCTTATTTTGGCACTAGTTAATCAAGTTGCGCGAGGACTTCAGGTATTTAATATTCAGTTATTTCGTCTTGGTGCTCAGTGGACAGACATCAGCATGTAGAATGTACTATATAGTATGCACGGCTAAGTTTCAAGATGGGTTTGGCTCCGTTTGCCACAATGTCGGAGAAATCTGGCCAATAAATTACACCTAGTCTGGAATTTCCTTCATTTCACAAATTCTCGGATCAACTTTGAAATCGCATGTTAAACTGATTGAAAGACTGGACGATCTACCGTGCTTAATTGATGACATGCACGCGGTGATGTTCCATAATGATGAATTGTCGACTACGGCCATAGTTCTGCTTCGATACATCATATTATTCATATCTATTATTGTTCTTCTAATAAAATGAAAAAAGTATTTTTGCGAGAAGTTTCAATATTCAAGAATAAGATTAACAACAAAATTATTGTCCTTCAAGAATACGTTTAACATGTTATAACAATTTACCATCCCTCAGGCAGCTGGTTATATCTGTTTTGTGTAATGTCAAGATACAAATTAATTGCCAAGTCTATTACATAAGATATAATCGGGATGCTATTGCAATCGATACACGTCGAGCATTCGTCACTTTTCAATAACATTAATTTTGTTAAGGGAATCATATATTTTTACTACTTTCCGAAGTTATCTATAAATGATGGAAACGTTTTGTTTTTCACCTATAAAATCTCATAGGTTGAGAATTAAGAAAAAAAATGTATACCGTTGGATAGGTATAGTTGTCAACTACATTTCCGTTGCAGCAAGTATCATCATAGCGTTAACGGATAAAAAGTTGCAGCCAAGTTTCTGAAGACTATAATCTCAGCAAGTAAAAAATTTTACCGTCAGGCTCATAAAAATGACTTCTACATGCAAAACAAAGAAAAAAATGGGTGGATCTGCAATGAATAAATCAAGACAATGTTATAAAAAACCGCAACTACGTATACATTTATTGAACCACTAATTTTTTCCATACCTCCGACTTGTCGTTGACTTATACTACTAAATTTTCGGGCTACCTCCTTTGATATTATGTTCTCCTAATACAAAAATCAATTTTCTCTGTTTTCGAAAAATTTTCGGTCGTCTAGCTTATCTTCGAGTTGCACTACTGAATTTAAAAAAAACTTCGGCCGTCTGGCTCGCGGTGAGGTGCACTACTGAATTTTCGAAAAATTGTCGGTCGCCTGACCTGCCGTTGAGTTGCACTACTTAATTTTCAGGCTACCACCTTTGATATCATGTTCTCCTGATACAAAAATCAATTTTCTCTGTTTCCGAAAAATTTTCGGTCGTTTAGCATATTGTCGAGTTGCACTATTGAATTTAAAATAAACTTCGGCCGTCTGGCTCGCGGTGAGGTGCACTACTGAATTTTCGAAAAATTGTCGGTCGCCTGACCTGCCGTTGAGTTGCACTACTTAATTTTCAGGCTACCACCTTTGATATCATGTTCTCCTGATACAAAAATCAATTTTCTCTGTTTCCGAAAAATTTTCGGTCGTTTAGCATATTGTCGAGTTGCACTATTGAATTTAAAATAAACTTCGGCCGTCTGGCTCGCGGTGAGGTGCACTACTGAATTTTCGAAAAATTTTTGCCGTATGGCTCGACGTTAAGTTGTACTACTGAAATTTTCTGCCACCTACTTCGCTTTCATGTTTGTTGTCCTAATACAGAATTCAATTTCCAAATTTTTCGATAAATTTTCGAGATTTTTGGATTATGAGATTGCTATTACAATATTTCATAATTTCTACAGTGTGGGAAATAACAACACATTAGCTCGTTCTAAACATATACTTTATTTGCTACCATATACATTACAATTTTAAATATGTACATACGTAATTTTACAGTTTTAAACAATTATTTCATTATATGTATAAGAGTGTTGATACGAAAATCTAGTATGACATGAAGCGCTATGAAGATCCTAAAGATCAGGCACAAATGGCTTCAAGTTAGAAAATTAATACAAAGAAAAGTAATACAGAACAAAGACGTTCTAAATAAAAATTCGAACAAATGTGTTCCAGTTGACTGATACATGATAATCAACCCCGTTTTACTACTTCAGTAAACTAACGCAATTATCTCGATCTTGAGCCAGTAAACTATCGATTTTAATCAACAGTTTGAAAATCTGTAATCGCGTGAAATGCGCCTATTTACTTTTCCACAAGCTCTCTTTCCCGGTGTTAATCGGAGCGCACCATAGCTCATGTAGGATTATTTGACATCAATTCGTCCTCTCTTTTATTCACAGCTGCTGTTACTGCTTTCTGCTCACGGTAAAATTACTGCACGAGAATTTTCTACTGTATCGAAAATCATCCGAGGTGTTGGGCGAATTTACGATGGATCTATTGAATTTACGGTATCTACGGATTGCCTCCGGAACATCAATTTCCTGGTATCATACTTTGTTTTGTTATCTGCTGTTTCCAGTGTGGTTCAAAGTATTTCCTTTTCTTCAGGCTTTTATAAAAGTCTTCTTATAAAAGTTTTACGCTGCTTAACATTTGAAACAGCTATTTTAGAAGCAATTACATCAAATTCGATTAGTTTACTACAATACATTAAAGATTTGAATTGTACTTCTAGTACTATTCTATCTTATGTATTCACTTATTTATTAATTATTTAAGCCAGATGGTTTATTTAGAAAATTTAAATAGTTAAAATTCTTAAGATTATATTAAGTTCGTCTCATGATCATGACATTGCCATATGACATGGGTCAGGTTTTGAAATTATGCTTCGCACTGGCAACTTTTTGTATTGTCTCTGCAATTCCGACAAATTGTAATTTTTTAAAAAAATGTTCACATCATGTAGTAAACTAATTGTTCTCATAAAGTTAAAGAAGTATTCTCAAAAAAGTATTCTCGTTTAAAGAGTGTAGGAATACTTATACATACATATGTATCTGAGGCAGAGTTGTGCAGAATTACATTGTAATTTAGTCATACTGTAATTTATAATTCATATATTCATTCAATTAAATTACAATGTAATTCGTAATTGCAATTTGAATACAATTATAAAATACATTGCAATTAAATTACAATGTAATTCGTAATTGCAGTTGGAGTACAATTATTAAATACTTTGTAATTAAATTACATTAATTACGAATTACGATGTAATTAAATTAAAATTAAAAATTAAAGAATAATAAAGTAATAGGTAAGAAGAGGTTGAAAAATCCATGTGAAGGTTTCAAACAAAAGAAATTTATTATTTAAAAAATTTATAAGATCTGAACAGAAATAACTTCTGCGTTACACATTTTTTAAATTTCAAACATAAACATGAAAAGCAGAAAAAAGAAACATGTCCCTACTTTACCTACGTTAAAATATATATTAAAAGAAAAAGTAACGACAATCATCTAATGAGACTCATTAAGCAAACATTAATATTATATGTAAGTAAAATGAATTTCATTTTTACATTATTACATTACATACATTATCTAATAACAAAAAACTGAAAAAAGAAAGTACACCGCACAGACAACAAACAAGTATATGAAAGAAAAACATAAAAATATATCGCATTTCTTCAAAGTTCTGGGCTATAATTTGGAGAGCTGTATTTTAATTATATTGTATTTCAACTACACATCTGATTAAAAGACTTAGTAATTGAATTAATTGAAAGGTTTGAATTATGTAAATTCAGTTACGACGTACTTGAATTACTATATAATTGAAATACAATGTAATTCAATTGCGTAATTGAATTACAATGTAATTGAATTAGCACAACTCTGATCTGAGGTTTATTCTAGTCAAACAAAAACAACGAACATTAAAAAAAAGCCATAAGAAATTTTGCTAGTCCATTGAGGAAAAAGTATAAGAAAACTGTAATAATAGAATCGGATACTATTTTCAAATGGTAAAAAAGTAAAATTCAATTGGTTGAACTAAAAAACTCTCGTCGAATTGAAAGTAAAAAGAGTGAAAAGTCAACAATTTGATGTGTATTTCAAGCATCGCAGCCATACACTCTATCAATCGAAAACCTGATCATCCATGTAAAAGCAAAATTTAAAGCAATATCGTCTACTGAAACGCTTGTTTCATAGTTTGATGAACCCTTGGATTGTGGCTTCTATCTTTCAGCCTTACACATTCCACGCTCGGACGCCTCAATTAGCAGCCTCGTTCTGTCGCTTCAAATTTCCGCTGTAAATGTTGGGCAAACGCGTGAGGTCGATGATGTGTGATCACTTGGCGGAACACACGTATTCAAAGTGACCATCTAGGTAAAAGCTTTCAACGAGCGTATGCCGATGAAATCTGGAGATATCTTACATACAGTATTTGTTAATTACATATTGATTCGCACACATTTACAACCAACTTGACTGCGAGGATTATGTATCCAATTTAAGTACATGGTGGACCAAAACTTACTGTATCATTTAAAATAATACTAACTTTTTAGCATGTGTTACCGGTTTTGCAGTCCAAATTCACTCTTTCGCAAGTCAAATGCACCCTTTTGCAAATCAATTTCACTTTTCTATAAATCAATTTCACTCTTCTGCAAATAAAGTATTTTTAAGTAAGTTTTTGTAAAAAGAATCAAATCAAATGTAAATTAATTATTAAGAAATTCAAAATTTTATTTGCTGCAAAGATGTACATTAAATACTTATTTAAAAGTAATTACCAATTCATTAACTTCGTAATGTATGAAAACTGTGTGTAGATATGTATATTGATTGTAGCCACTTTCTAATTATAATAATTTAAAAAATGGAAGCACATACAGTAGCGGACCAAAGTTTAAGACCGCTTTAAAGAAGACAATAACTTTTTTAATATTGTACTATACGATTTGAACTTTTTTGGGAAGCTAGAGCAATTACTTTACTAAAGGATGTGAAAAGAAATTTTTTCAAAAATTGCAATTGATCGGAATTGTTGAAAAAATACTAAAAGTTGAATTTTTAACTTTTTTATGTGGGCCTATATTGAAAGATGGTAAAAATTGCAGATTTTCATTTATTTATTGCCGGAAATCTTGAAAATCTGCCATTTTTACCATCTTTAAACGTTTGTAGCTCATTGCAACGTCGACCAATTTTTACGAAATTTTCAGAATATGTTTAATTGACACAGATCTACAAAACGTATTTTTTAAATTTTCAATATAGGCCCACATAAAAAAGTTAAAAATTCAACTTTTAGTATTTTTTCAACAATTTCGATCAATTGCAATTTTTGAAGAAATTTCTTTTCACATCCTTTAGTAAACTAATTGCTGTAGCTTCCCAAAAAAGTTCAAATCGTATAGTACAATATTAAAAAAGTTATCGTCTTCTTTAGAGCGGTCTTAAACTTTTGTCCGCTACTGTATATATTTATTGATGCGTATTGAGTATTGAGTCTTAGGCCGCTATTAGACTACGCCACTGGTGGTGTAACCAAGTTGCTCCACCAGTAGCTCAGCACGTTTTGGGGCATTGAAACAAATGGAACCTATTAGACTGCGGTAACTGATCGAGCCACTAAAAATTGTTGCCGATCTGGTGGACGGCATCGGCAGCCGGCCGGGCAACATTTGGTGGTGCCGCCACCAGCCGTTGCATTGTTTTGTATGTAGGGTATTAGACTAAGCCACCAGTTGCGCCACCAGCATCGCGAAAACATAAACAATTGGCGTGAAAAATTTCCTGTACGTGTCATTTCTCGAAATGAAGACTTCAATTGGCCACCGAGATCATGTGATTTATCACCATTAGATATTTTTCTTTAGGACTGTGTTAAAGATAAAGTCTACGCTAATGCTCCAGCAACAACTCAAAAACAATATTAGAGCTGTTATTGATGAAATACGGCCGCAATTATGCGAAAACGTGATCAAAAATTTCATCAAAAGAATGACCATTTGTAAGAAGAGCCGAGGCGATTTTCCGATTCCTTCTCCTCCTCTTTTTTAATAAAAGAGCAAGGAGAAGCAAACTATCGTTTGATGCAATTTTCTTTCGACAATAGCACAGCACAGCGTTGCATCGACAGCGGGAATAAACGCTTGGTGGTACCACCAGTTACCGATTTACTAAAGCTCTTCAAGTGGCCTAGTCCAATAGCGGCTTTATGTTTACCTCGCAGTAATGACACCGTTCATGTGTGTGTCTAAATCAATATATAATTTAATCTAAATAAATAAATAATCAATTTTAAACATTCTTAATGGGTGAAATTGATTTGCAGAAGGATAAAAATTATTTGCAAAATGGTGAAACTGATTTACAAAAAGATGAAATTAATTTACATAAGGTTGAATTTGACTTGCTAAAGGGTGAACTTGGAGTGCAGAAACTATAACTTTTCGCAATTTCATTCTATATATCCAACAAAAGAATCAATATAGTACTCTCAAACATGCAGTATCAATTCTTATCGTTTCTCTAAAAGAGATCACTTTTGTTTCGACGTTTTCATAATTTTACATCCCTCACAAATGAGTAAATTTGAACATACCCAAGATATTGATTATCGTGTAAGTAAAAACCCACTACAAGAGCCGACACTTGAAAGCCCAGAACTTTGGTAATTCTTAAAATTACGAGATTTCCTTTGAACTACGTTCAAAGAAGTGAAAAATGTAACAAAGGACTTCGACTTTTTCAAAGAACTAAACTGGAATCTCTCCTTGAAGAACAAAAAATCGCCGGTTAACTTTGGAGAGATGACTGTAAAAGGGAAGTCTTCCCTTCGAAGGATTACATTGAAATGAATATGTACAGAAATTGTTTAAATTCTGTAGAGTCGTTCGAATTGACAAAATTCTAAGAGGACAAAAGTAACATCAGTTTATACCTTCGTTTCATTCGTTTCAATTTCTCTATTAAATTGACAATGTTCTCACGCATTTCCTCGATGTAAAATAAATGGATACTTCTTTCCAGAATAAAATTAGTAAATATTAACAAAAATTGAAAGTTATTCATTATTTTTATATTGATACAAACGAAGGTAAAATAGAGATTGTTTCATTGTTGAATTCTAATTTCGCGCACGCGAAAGGATCTGATTTGGATGTCCTCTGGAAAAACAATGAGAAAAAGAATTTCCTGTTGAGAAGTTGCATTTCCCTTATTTCCTGTAGAATCTAGAATCACTGCACTTTGAGACATTTCGTAGTTTACTGCGATTAGTGCAGTACGAAGTGCGGCTGAACCATATTAAGGCGCAAACGCGAGTAAAGAGCGCAACATTCGGGGATTACAGGCGACGAGACGTCCTTGGGCCGAAAATTTACGAGGGTGTAAGTGGAGCCTAGTTGAGGGAGAATTCTAAAACGCAGGAACCCGGAAACATAACGTACCAATTAACATGTTCGGTGAAATTCCAATTTACGTTACCCAAAATTTATTAAAATATATCAAGCTTACACGCTCACGTCATCGCGCATCGGTCCTTACGTTGACGAATTACCTGCCTTAAGATTTCGCAACGGTAATTGCGCGAAATGGGGTCCCTGTTCATATTTCGAATATGACTATGATATTTATTTCGTTATATCGATCGTAGAGTTGTTAATAAAACATGTATTAATTCTATCGGCGCACTGGTTCGATCATTTGATATGTAAAAGCAATTCTGATTGGTTTGGTTTCGATCTTATTTTAGATCATTTTCAAGAAATAATTGCGTATGAAAATTATTGTATATTAAGATATTATACGATATTTTTAAACTGAGTTAAGAAAAAAGCTATTACCCACTTGCTTTGTGAAAAATAATATTTAAATTTGTTTAAATTTGCAAAATTGCTTTTACATATCAAATGATTGAACCAGTGCGTCTATAGCATTAATACATGTTTCATTGACTATGATACTGTTCATATTATTTGTGAGTTTTGCTTAGTACCTTACAAAGTTTCGAGATGAAAGCATTTCGGAAGAGAAGTAATCGTGGAGTTCGGAAATTGCTGAGACATTTTTACGAGGAAAATAGTTGATGCATTTTCATTGTATAGGAAAAGATATATGGACCGTTTATTTTGAAAGTGGTGTAAGTCCGTTTTTTGTTGTTTCGAGAAAATTAAAGGTTAGCATATTAGTCAATTAAAAAATATAAATTAATTACATCAAGTATGGCAATGTTTCTACTAATTTATCAATATGTAAATTGATTATATAAATTTATTTTAGGCGAGTTTAACTAAAATAATATATATTTACGGGCTGTAAATGGACTTACACCATTTTCATAATTAGTCAACTGTAAAAATCATTTAATTTCAATTATGAAAAATTAAATATCACTTGAAATATATTTTGTATTAATCTAATTATGTTCATAAATAATAACAAGAAATAAAATAGGAGTAGTATTTTTTATATTGAACGTTAATTATATTTATATATTGTTAAACTTAACATAAGATATTGCTATTATTTATTTATGCTCTATATATGGCAGTGTTTTGAAATATTCATGAAGCACAGGAGGTACGTAAGGTACTAACTGCTCCATATCTTTATACTTTTCGTATGTAAAGGCTTGGCATCGTTATACAAAGGCGCCGGGCCGATCCTTTCAAATTTTGGCGATATTATATAATATCAAAAATCCAAATTTTAATGTTAGGAATTTACTGGTTCAAAAATTATACATGTGTAAAGTTGAGCGATTTTACGGCTTTTTGAGCTAGGTGGCAGTTCAGACAAACGTGTCCAACCCTGATGTAATTGTTAATTTATTCTGATGAAAACAGTTAACATATTTCCGTTAGAAAGCCTGCTTGCTACTATTGGGTTGGCAAGAAAGTGATTTCGGTATTTTAAAGTGAAATAAAACCAAATTTCTTTATTCAAGCGATGAACTTTAATCAATAAAATATTTTCTTATTTATTCATTTTGGCAACACATCATCGCAAAGAAGGGAAATATCTTATTAATTAAAGCTCATTGCCTGAATAAAAAAATTGGGCTCTATTTCACCTTAAAATACCGAAATTATTATACTTTCTTGCCAACCCAATACTTACTATATTCGCCTATGTGACGAAATAGTTGAGAAACTAGATGTCGATATTCTTTCAAGTTTCACGCAAAGAGACAGTTTCAGCATTTTATTGGCATACTACATCAACTACAATATTCATTTTCCCACTTGTGTACAATAGAATTTTGAATGTCTCATTTGCTGCCAATACGAATACATTTCCCGTAAACGTGCTTGTTCATTTTTCTGAGGTCCTCGAATTTTACTTACACGTCACTGGCTCTTGCCTCCTTGGCGTTCCATTAAGCAGTAGATTTAACTTCAAATCAATCAATCGTGTAACCTACTTCCTTTGCTTGCCAATGCACGGTATTCAATCATCTACAAGCTTTGGCTGCTCGAACGGCTTAACATGTCTTACCAAAAATGCATCAAAATAATTTGGGGATTAAAATTTCTTCTTGCACGCAAGCATCATACATGCATACATACATATGTATGTATGTAACAGTAACACATATTGAGCCGTTTTTTTTTAAAGTGGTATAAATCCACTTTCGGAAAAAAATGAGTTAATGGTAATTTTAGTAAGATATAGATATCCTATTTTTATATTTATAATTATACATTCAATGGAGTACGATTTCTTGATAAAGTAATCAAAAGAATTTTAACTATAAAATGTTATCGCAAAAATATGTTTTTCGAGAGTGGAATAAGTCTATTTCTAATAATCATAGTTAAAACAATTTTCTAATTGCAATTATTATTGATTATTACGACTTCGGTGTGTACTGTCCTTTAGCAGATATTAGCTAGTGCCTTAAAAATAACATCGTAAACGCGATAACGGTATTATTGCCATGATGATGTGGTGAGAAATAATTTCACTGATTTTGTTTAGTATTTTTTCGCAAGTCCTACTGTTTGGTTTGTGTTTCTTATACTAATCGATTGAAGCGTGAGCATTATTTAAATATAATTGTTATCAAAGCAGAGAATCAAAGTTTTAGATAAACAATATTTCATACAGTTATTACAATGAGTTCACATATCTATCAAAAAAACGACAATATCTCAACTTGGTCTGATAGTGATGTTCGTAAGTAAGAGTAATAAATTTTTCGCGGAAATATTGTAGTTTTTTTTAGAAATTCGAAAATAAGGATTTCAAATGTATAATTGAATAAAGAATTGCCGAAAAAAATAGTTTCATTTTGTATGAAATGGAACGAGAAGATTTTGTCTCAACCAAATCTCTAGAAGAAGCGATATCAAACCGGAAAAAAAATACGGACGGAGAAATTATAAAATGGCTGAAAATATGCTGGATGAGGTTTAGAACGGATGAACCGCACAAAATTTTTTGCAATACTACTGGGTTGACAAATAAGTACGTTCGGTTTTTTAGAGTGGAATAAATCACAAAAACCGAACGAATATCCCGAAGTAAATTGCGCTAGAACTGAAAGCAACAAAAAAAAGTTACAGCGAAGAATGTTGGACGTTTAACAGAACTAAAAGAGTCGTCAAAAATAAAGATTTTTAATTGACATACACAACGCCTTTTTATCCACGTACTAAGATAAATATGATCCCGTCCTAGATGTATCATGCAGTTATGAACTTTCCGTGGCAAACTGCGATTTAATTGATAGTCTGCGGTCTGGTTATCTAGCAATTATAATGAGCACGTGTAATTAATTTATGCTCAGGTTACGTGAGATAACGTTCACGTTGTATTTATGGATTAGGATTTACATTATTGCGTGCAGCTGAATTAATTACGCAGAAGTGGATTGTGAGTTTCCGATCAAGTTGCGGAGCAATTAAATGACACACTTAATTACCTATTGTTTAGTAGGACTGATACTATTGAGTTTAGAACAGAAGTTTCTTTCAAACTTGACAAGTTTAGGACATGATGGAAATTGGATGCTGGAATTCTAGGCGACGCGACGCGACGTGCCTTTGTGGAGTTTCACCGCGTAACCACGGAAAATTTGTTGCAGGAAATTGCATTGTACGCTTTCAAATCGTTTAAAATACACTTCAATGTTGTAACAGTGTTATTGGCTACCTCTTACCCTCTCTTGATAACATGATAATACAATTAAAATAATTTTTCTATCATCAAAAATGTTGCCAGCTATTTTCTGGAAAGTGAAATTCAAAGCATTTGAATAGTTCTTAATTAATATTGAATAGACTACTAAATTGAACCAAATTAACAATTCATAATCAACTAATGCCACCAGTAACAGTATAAATGCTTTTTTTGGCTAAGATAAACGATGATAGAAGCTAATCTAAATTTGGCATGGTTCACAGTGGTCGGGGCGGACGATCATGCAGTTCATTTGGTAAAAAATGCATCTACATTACTTTCTAAATGTTTGGCAATGCCAAAAATTTCGATATTAATGTGAATATTAATTATTAATGACATTTTCATAGCTTCTTTGGCAGCTGTGTCGACTTCCTCATTCTCTGGGATTCCGACGTGGCGTGGGAGAGAACCCATGCAATGATTATGTCTTTATTTTTTTTATGTGCATTATAAATATTGTGTTGAATATAATTTGGATTATGAGATCCTTGTTATCCGTGTTTGCTAGGCATGATATTACGCTAATGGAGTCAGAGAAAATGATGTATTTTGAATCCCTGCATTGATAATGAATTTCACAGCGTTTCAGAAAGTTGAACAAAAATGTTGTAATTTGTATAATTTACGATTATCTGGGAATATGATTGCGTAGCTGCACCCTTCACTTGATTCGGAGCCATCGGTCACCTCAGTCTTGTGTGTTCCTTTTTTAAACTATTATTTATTATTTTGGTTTCAGTGTAAAAAAGGGACACACAAGACTGAGATTACCGATGGCTCCAAATCAAATGAAGGGTGCAGCTGCGCAACTAAATTCCCAGATAATCGTAAATTGTACAAATTACAAAATTTTGGTTTAATTTTCTTCTGTAAGGACTACGCAATCATATCCGCTGTGAAATCCATTATCAATGCCAAGGATTCAAAATACATCATTTTCTCTGACTCTACTAGCGTAATATCATGCCTAGCAAACGTTGAAAACAAGGATCCTATAATCCAAAATATATTCAACACAATTTATAATGCACATCAAAACACTATTATTTATTATTTCGGTTCCAGTGATTAATATCGCTAATATACAGTCCCTGCTCATTTTATTAGACTCACCTGAAGAATTGGTGCTGTTTGAAATCCTATAAGGAATTGAACGCTGTTTTCAACCTATGGGGTAATGATTTTATACTACAAGGTTGCCTTATGGGTTGCCTATCCAAGTGTAAAATTTTCTTGCAAGAGCAAAAAATCTAACCATGGCCCGGCAACTCACCGGACATGAATCCGATTGAAAATGTCTGGGAGTGCCTGAAAAGAGAACTGGCCAAAGAAAATATAACGACAAAGACCAAGTTGATAGAGAGAATAATCTATCACTGGCACCATAACGCTGCATTAAAAGAAATTGCACAAACTTGCATAGATAGCATGTCCAGAAGAGTTGCGGCTTTAAGAGCAGCTAAGGACGGATTTACAAAATATTAGTGTTTTTAGAATTACATTGATCTATTTGTGTTTGTATCCATTGTTTTTGTAAAATAAATATATGGAAAATTCATTGGACATCATTAAGTGATATTTGCATAAGACTACTATACCTATTATTCAGGTAAAACTAAAAATATCATGATTATAGAGGTGAGTCTAATAAAGTGAGCAGGGACTGTAGTAAGCAAGCAGGTGAAAGGAAAAATTTTAAAAACAAACTTGAAATTGCTAGAAGACTAGAACCGAGATAGACGAACCAGGGAACAATCTGCATAGTTTGTTTAGAAAACAGTGAAGAAGATTGGATGGAATATTCAGGCTGCCAAAAATAGACCGACGGGGCTTGTGACAATATCCCAGAATATTTTGATCATAATATTTTCGATCGTTGCAAATAAGTATGAGTAATTCTTACTGTGTCCGGCAGTAGAGGATACTCTTAATGATTTCGTGAAACCATATAACCAAGGAGTATAATGTTTGTTTAAATTAATTATTTATTTATTTATAAACTATCAATAAAATAACTTCATAAAATAACAAAGAAGGGACATGCACAAAAACTCATGGTACAAAAGGTATGGTATTATCCAATTATACTACGTAATAGTATTTTCGAAGTGTGAAAAGACCCCCTAAAATATCAATACGATTGTTGTAGAGAGTGCTAGAGTCTGCAATAATGTGATTTATTGGATTAATTAATCCATATGTAGATATCTGGATTTAAGTGTTTGAAATCCTGCTCTAAATCTCAATACACGTTCAGGTACATAGAAATTGATTTGCATAAGGAGAGAGAGACGATCAATGTGATTATTAATTAAATTAAATATAAGGCTATGGTAGGATAATCTTCTCCGAGCAGACAATGTTTCCAGGTTAGCTGTGTTTAATATTGTGGAGTAATCATGATCAAAAGTTCACATTGGATTATTTAGCTTATATGAACAAAACCTGAGATTATAGTAAACTTGTCGAAACATTACTTCCTCTCGGATTTTGATGAGATTGAAATATGTTGTCAAGGTCGCCATTCTGAACTACTTTTTCGTTTGGAAGTATATGGCTGTCTCTTTTTTATTAGAAAGAAAATTCTTACGGTTTTTTTTATCTTTTGATTTTATAATAAAAACCGCAAGAACTTTCTTTTCAACCTAATAGTCTCCAAAATATTTGCAACCAATGCAAATTTTGAATAACCGAATTTGTTCTTTATGGCAGAGCTCTGCTCGCTGTACCCCCTCCTCAAAACACCTAATACAAATTTACTCTGAAATTTACTTTAATGACAACAAAGAACAAGAAAGTAACTCGAGCTTTTAGCCATCGTGGATGGTTAGGTTGATAGTTTTGATCATTTTTCAAGTGTTAGGCTTTCCAGGAAGGGAGTGCAAGGGGTAGGGGCCCTGCCCCTGCCGTAAAGAACAAATTTGGTCATTGAAAATACCTAAATTATTACATAAATTATTACTTTATAATAATTATTCTAATCACTCTTCAATTATCAGGAAAATCTTGAGTGTTGGACACTAGGGGTACTCCCCCTCCATATTACTTTCATATTTTATTTTTAAATAATTGCAAGAACAGCGTACAGCTGAATTTAGTTGTAGAAATGAAGTTGGGAAATTAATTTAATGAATTCTCTCATGAAACAATAGCCATTGTCCGAATTAGTTTTACGTCATTCGTGGCTTAATAGTGACGCTTACTTTTAAGAGGGAAAAGCATCAGGTGGAAACGGGATGACATTTCCCTTTCCAATTTCAAATTATTTCATATTCAGAGGTTGCTCGTATGATATTCAACCGCGAGACATTAGCATGTAAAGGGTGTACCAAGGAAGGAAAAGTGGAGTAGGGTGAGTTCGGTAGTCGGCTGGTGCTGGTGAGTAGGCGGTGCACCAGTGGCAGCCATTCCACTGCACCGTAATACCATTAGAAAGGAGGATGAGCCTGGCTGGTTATTTCAGTACATTTATTTGACCAGCCGTCAGCCGGCCATGTTACTGGAAAGTTTTTTTTGCAACGAACATTTGCAAATGCGTTACTATTAACAAGGAATTATACGTTCGATTTTTTACCGATTTTCAATTGATTAATGAACCATTCATTTTCTTTTTATATCTCACGCTGCGAAATAAGTATTTGAATAGTAAAATGAATAATTTTCAATATTATGAAATATAATCCTTGTATCATGATTAACCTTTTCTGGTCTTATGTCAAATCCGAGTCAACATTAACTTTTGCACCAACAGTCGCTTATTTTATTTGATTTATCTACAGGGCGTATAAAAAGTAATGGTCATCCATTCTAGAGGTGAACCAACTCTGGATCGGTGGACATTTCTAACAGAAACTTGTATACGAAATCTAAAACGAAATCTAAAAGCACATTCACCGCTAGGCCCGTACCAAGTCATCATCGTCTTCCTGCCCATTCAGATAATAAATTTGATATTCTTCCAATTACACGGTCCAACAAATTTCAACTTTTTTTTGGGATTTCGATTCTCACTATGCAATTCTTATAGAGTTTTTTGCGCTGATTCCGAATCTGTCCTTAATTTTTCTCCTAGACGCACAGTTTTTGAGAAATTTGAGTTTGAAAAAATGACCTATTTTTCAACTTTGAACAAATATTGTGATGTTATTATAAAAGATATTGAATTGATCTTTACACCAAAAGATTCCTTAGACTTTCCCAAAGGGGTGTTTCTCAAGATAAAAATCTGCACTATTGCATGGTATAGTTCGATTTTCTGCTGGACCCTTATTTTTTGAGATAAATTCAAAAATATCGTCAAAAATTGGTACAAAAATGGTGTCTCTCCGTCTTTAATGATCATTTAAACATGTTTAAACAATCATAATGTATTAGTAGTGGATGTCACTGTATTCGGGAAAGTCTAAGGAATCTTTTGTTGTAAAGATCAATTCAATATCTTTCATAATAACATCACAATATTTGTTCAAAGTTGAAAAATAGGTCATTTTTTCAAACTCAAATTTCTCAAAAACTGTGCGTCTAGGAGAAAAATTAAGGACAGACTCGGAATCAGCGCAAAAAACTCTATAAGAATTGCATAGTGAGAATCGAAATCCTTTTTGGCTGTTGGACAGTGTTATCAATAAGAGATTTGAGGCTTTCACGGCCCGGCGTCATACAGTTATTTCTGTTGAGGTTTTCGGGTGTAAGCCGTGTCCTAAAGGAAGAGATTTCCCAACGTTTCGCAAGCATTGCAGCTAGCTTCATCAGGGGGTCGGAAGACACACTGATACTGGTGTGTGCCTGATTTGTGCTCCACTTATATAGTGGAGGTTGCTCATGTTCTGGTTCAGTGAGCACCAATCAAAGTAGACTTTTAATTGGGCGGCCGAACAATTAAAAAACTGGGAGGAGTGTGTGCCATATTGGACTCAGGTTGTAACCTGCATCCCTGTTGATGTTATTAGGGTGTTTCTTAATTTCCAATGATTCCCGGTGTTTTCTGAGAAAATATCCCTTAGTTCTGGCTAAAACTTTGGCTTCATTGAAAAGTATGGTGTGTCCTGTTGTTATCTGGTGTTCAGCCACAGCTGATTGAATGTAGCCTAACCTGGCGCATCGCTCATGTTCCTTGAGTCGAGTGCTCACACTCCTCCCAGTTTCGCCGATGTAAACTTTACCGCATGAGCACGGGATTTTGTATACCCCTGGCGTAGATAGTTGACATCCCACTCAGACCCATAGTCAGCACTATTGGATCCCCAACCTACAACCTAGCCAAATTCCTGACATCCATCCTCAAACCCCTCACAGGTAACACTTCCAGTTACATTCAAAATTCCTCCCATTTCATACATAAGATACAGTCCATCCGAACACAACCAGAAGACTTACTTGTCAGTTTCGATGTAAAGTCCCTCTTCACGAATGTCCCAATCAGTGACAGTATTAATATCATCAAAGACAAAATACCCGAAAACCTAATACCTCTAGTCCAACACTGCCTTACCTCTACCTACTTCCTCTTCCAGGGCACCTACTATGAACAAGTATCTGGAGCAGCAATGGGATCACCCATCTCTCCCATCATTGCCGACATCTATATGGAGCATCTAGAGAATCAAATTCTCAACGAAGCACCCCTAAAACCAACACAATGGTTCAGATATGTAGACGATACTTTCGTAGTATGGAGCCATGGTAGAGACACGCTTAATAACTTCCTCGAATACATAAATTCACTACATCCCAACATACAATTCACCATGGAAATAGAAGACACAAACTCCTCTCTACCTTTCTTGGACGTACTGATCACTAGAAAACCGGATGGATCCCTTGGCCACCAGGTATACAGAAAACCCACACACACCAATAGATATTTACATGCATCCTCCCACCACCATCCAGCCCAAAAGAATTCGGTTATCAGTTCCCTCATAAACAGAGCCATCAGCATCAGTGAAGAACGACACTTACCCCAAGAACTTGATCACCTAAGGACCACATTGTGCCAAAATGGTTTTTCCAAACAAAAAATCAACCGCACCATAGACCGACTCACGAAACCGAGAGACAAACAGACCACGCCCGACAACAACAGAAATTATACAACCACCTTCCTGCCGTACATACAGGGTACAACCGATCGTATTAGCAGAATTCTCAAAAAACACAACATCAAGACAGTCTTCACCACACACACAAAAATAGGACAGATACTCACCTCCCCCAAGGATCCCCAGCCGCAACTATCTACGCCAGGGGTATACAAAATCCCGTGCTCATGCGGTAAAGTTTACATCGGCGAAACTGGGAGGAGTGTGAGCACTCGACTCAAGGAACATGAGCGATGCGCCAGGTTAGGCTACATTCAATCAGCTGTGGCTGAACACCAGATAACAACAGGACACACCATACTTTTCAATGAAGCCAAAGTTTTAGCCAGAACTAAGGGATATTTTCTCAGAAAACACCGGGAATCATTGGAAATTAAGAAACACCCTAATAACATCAACAGGGATGCAGGTTACAACCTGAGTCCAATATGGCACACACTCCTCCCAGTTTTTTAATTGTTCGGCCGCCCAATTAAAAGTCTACTTTGATTGGTGCTCACTGAACCAGAACATGAGCAACCTCCACTATATAAGTGGAGCACAAATCAGGCACACACCAGTATCAGTGTGTCTTCCGACCCCCTGATGAAGCTAGCTGCAATGCTTGCGAAACGTTGGGAAATCTCTTCCTTTAGGACACGGCTTACACCCGAAAACCTCAACACAAATAACTGTAGTGTTATCAATGATTATTAGAACATTAATTGTTATTTATTTAATCATATCTGTAATTTATGTAATATAATTTTCTTTTATTTATTCAACAACCGTAGTCAAATCTTATATATCTACAAGAGGATATCCGCGTACTCGGCTGCTGACCGGTTCTTGCTACATATTTTCTTAAATAACTCTGATGATTGCCGGAAGTTGCAAATGAGACTTATATAATATCAAAATATACTATCTTAGGAATAGACACAACCAAAATTACAAAGTAGTTAACAGAGTGCAAAGGGTTAACAATACATATATATTATGTCATTTTATATGTCTCCAGTAATAAAAGTTCAATAAACAACAGCGAATTCATAGTTTCATTTTGTGAGAGCTTCAACAATATGTGATTTTAGTTGCTGGAGTGGTACGAAAATTGGTAAGAAATAATAAAACTGGATCGAGAATCCAGAAACTGTTCAAACAGATCGTCCTGTCCTTTGAAAAGTAACAGTTTGAAAGAACTGATCTGATTTTGACGAAGCTGCCAGCCGCGTCGCAGTCCGAATGGAGATTTCAGAATTTATGATTTTCATTTCTTGGCTCGCGTCGGACGTGTTACTCGCTGCGTACGTGACGGAAATATTTAAGAAGTCGAAAGGTGGTTACGTTTGTGTTTTAAGAGGAGCACGCTTTAGTTCCTCTCTCCATGTAATCTGTACCAGCTCAGATGTAAGCGCCTGGTTGTAACACATGGTACCGCAGCCAGATTTCATATTGCGAAGGAGGTGCCCCCGCGGCCCTGGTATGCATTTTACAATTTCCTTTTATTTTGCCTTCCTCTTCCTCCACTATCAAAGGTAGCGTGTTGAAATTCTAAATACGAAAATTAATATGTTACCAGCATTGTTTCTCGCATACTACACTAGAATAAAGATTTTCATTTAATAAGCATACCGTGTTAATAAATTTTTGTGAACTGAATATGAATTCGTGCATTTTTCTTAACTCTCTTGCGCACTTTTAGAGAAAGTGAATTTAAAAAAACAATACTGAAGAGCACGTTAAAAGTAACATACAGTTAGGATCAAAATTAAGTGGACATCCATAACAACTAATAACTAGACTGCGCATCTTTATGCATTTATAGAAAAATTGAGAAGATCAAATTCAAAATTGTTCAAAAATTTTAGAATTGAAGATGTCAATATACAATTTCTCCTCTATTAAAATCATTACGAGAAGAAATACCATTCAATTTAGTTTCTGATTTTTACTTTGCATAAAGATCCGCAGTCTACTAATAACTTATTGTTTGGTATTGAACCGAGTGACCTAAGCTCTTTTTTGGGACGTTAGAAGAATTAGTTTACTAGTTAATGCCAAAATTACTGCTGATTTTTTTACTTTTTACTGTTATTTTTATCAAAAATTGCCCCTTCGAACCAAATACTCTTTTCCTTCGATCTTTTTTCCTATCATGAAAAATAAGTGAGGTATTTAAGATGGTGAAGTTAATTGAAATTCCCTGTATTATATCTACGTATCCATTTGAAATACTGTGACTCCCATTAATATTCGGATACTCTTAAAAAAAAACGAATACTTTTTAAATATTGGACTACACGATTTGACATTTTTTGTGAAGCTAGAGTAGTTGGTTTACTACAGGAAGTGGAAAAAACTTTTTTCAAGAATTGCAATAGGCCGGAATTATAGAGAAAATAATACAAGTGCATTTTAAAACTTTTTTACGTGGGTCTATATTGAAAATTTAAAAAATACTCTGTCAATTATATGCATTCTGAAAGTTTCGTCGAAATCGTAGGAAGATCTATGAATCCTTAGATTTATTGCAACTGGAGTTCTAACGTCCACCGATTTGGACGAAATTTTCAGAATATGATTAATTGATGCAAATCTGCGAAACGTGTTTTCTACATTTTCCATATAAGCCCATATAAAAAAGTTGCAAAATTCAACCTTTAGTATTTTCTCTGCAATTCCGACAACATGAAATTTTTTTCAAAAATTGTGTGCATATTGTGTAGCAAACCAATTGTTCTAACTTCTCAAAAAACTTCAAATCGTATGGTCCAATATCAAAAAAATTATCGTTTTTTTAACAGTATCAGAATATTCGTGGGAGTCACTGTAAGTATTTGTGCTTTAAGGGGTTGAAATGAGTAATAGTTACTTAGAAAGAATCAAATACAGGATCTAGCAATGGGTATTGAAGGTTTTGTGAGTGTTGTGTTGGGAGTATCAACATAGGATTGGGGAAAATGTGGTGCGTAAGAAGTTCAATATGTAATGCAGCTTTAGTAGCTATGAATTCTTGGTTCGTGCGGCAACATATTTTCTGCGTTACAGTGTTCATTCAAGCAGGGTCCATAAGGGAAGTTCATCGCCAATTTCGATATGAATACATACGAGTATTTATGATATTCCCAGGCGTAATAAGATTCCTTCACGGAACAGAATTATACCAAAATGTGAAAGTCAGAATAGGGCACACTTGTCTAATGTAATTTTAAAAAATAAATGCGCATATGTCTTTGTAATATCTGCATTTCAATTACTATCGCAAGCCAATCATCACATATTAATATCCGACAATTAATAATTAGTCGACTGCATATAAGATATGAACAATTAAAATTAATATAAATTATATTAACAGAATTTTTAAAAAATAATAAACTTCTGTTAAAAAATATGGTTTTGGGTAAGTATAACATATTTACTCCCGTATATACATCATATAACTAGACTACGGATTTTAAGCATTTATGATACAAATGGGTAGGTACAATTTAAAATAGTATAAAAGTAGAAAGAATGTAAGAACATCAATGCATTGTTTTGAATTTATTGGAATTATTAACCCTTTGTACTCGGAGCTATTTTAACTCTAAAACTAAATATTTCTTCCTAGCTAAAATAATTCTATTCTACATATCTGATTTTTTCATTTTATGGATGTAAAATAGTTATAATACCTCAAACAATACTTAAATGTTTAGTAATTGGTTAAAGCCCAACATATTTAAAATTCATAGTATAAAATACATATGCGTTTTATCCCTTTGCAATTGAGGAGCTACTTTAACTCAAAAATTAAACCTTCGCTTCCGGCCTAGAATAATTCCATTCTATATTAATTTTATCCTTTGTCTGAATATAAATTTGATGTAATACTTCATACAATACTTAAATGTTTAGTAATTGATTAGATCCCAACACATTACAAATTTTTTTAAGAGGTTTTATCCCTTTGAACTCGGGGAGCTACTTTAACTCAAAAATTAAACCTTTGCTTCCGGCTGTTACGAGCCGAGGACTGGTGGATAGACGTGGCCGAGGTTCGTTCGTGTGAACAGGATGGTCGTGAACTAGCCGGTGCCTGTTTCATCACCGGGTGTCACAGGATAGGTTTTCGTGGACTAGCCGATGCCTGTTTCATCACCGGGTCGCCAGTAGGTTAGGAAAGACAGAGGGTGTCGTGGACTAGCCGATGTCTGTTTCACCACCGGGTCACCACTAGATAGGAATTCGTGAACTAGCCGATGCCTGTTTCATCACCAGGTGTCACAGGAATTCGGAAAGAGGTAAGGTATTAGGAAGTTCAGCTCTCGTAACTCTATATAGAATTGTTGATAAACCTCGATCGGTAAAGGTTTATCGATATGGATGCAATGCTAGTTACTGGAGTTTAAAGGATGTAGGAAAGATATTGCGGACTCTCAATTATCTAATATGAAGAGTACAATATATTCTTTTGAGAAATGGAAATACACGTGTAATGTGTCGTGTGGTTCGCGGAAGCTAATTCCCGAGCTCTCGTTTTTCACGTACTGAGAAATGCGGGGGTAAATGAATTTGACTTGCCTTTAAAACCGCGTTTTTAAACATCTTTCAAGTTACAACGATCAAGAGGGAATGAAACCCAATCTCACAAGACGCGTACAAGTTCTCTTTCAGTCTTCAACATAAGCCCATGGTGGCCAAGCTCGAGCCCTTTATATAGTAATGAAATTGTTCAGAAAATGGTAGTGGGGTAAACGGAAATCTGGAAAATTGTCTATGTTTCCCAGATGTATGCACTTTCCATAAGGGGAAAAACTGTTTATTTGGGCATGCGAGCTGGACCTCCTGCATAAACACGTGGTTTCAAGAAGGGAGCAAAAGTCACGCAGGCAAAGCCTCCGTACGTAACACGGCCTAGAATAATTCCACTCTATATTAATTTTATCCTTTGTCTAAATATAAATTTGATATAATACCTCATACAATAGTTAAATGTTTAGTAATCGATTAGAGACCAACATATTTAAAAGCAATATTTTAAATAATGGCAGAGCAATTTTTAGTGGTGACTCTGACTCTGTAAAAAGCCGTGGCAATTATGTTTAGTGTTAAGAAAAACTGTCTTATCCGAATCACTAATTAATGCAGTTCACATGTTGCTGCTGACAAGAGATGCCACTTAAGTGGAGCACACTAATTTTAATGAAATATGCATGTTATATGTTAATGGCAAGTATGTATACATAAACTCCGGCAATGGATACACTTCTGAGGTAACATATACATTGCCGAAATTCAGCCTGCAAATGATTTTCCAATGGAAAACATTGTACAGTGAGTCACGGAAGTATTTGACGCTCTGAAATGGAAGGTTTCACGCTTAAAAAATATGAGCTATATTACGAATTACAAAACATTCTTTATTTCTACAGTAACGTACAAGTATCAGGATTATACATGTTAAATTTAAAGTCTCTCTGATAACATAAACAATACTTATAAAACATTTCTTAATAATATCGGCTAAATGAATGCCACAAAAAGTATTCGAACGACTAAATAACAGTATACATTCTAAAGAAATTACAGTGTTTTAATATTTTGTCGGACCACAGTGAGCACTTATTACGGCTTGCCAACGTCGTTGCATGCTGTCAACCAAAGTTCCAGTAATATCTTTCTTTGTACTGTTACAAACTTCTTCTAAAATTAAAAATTTTGGTTTTTAATGCTTCCTTGGAATTAATATTATACTTGCTAAGTTGTTTGCCGATTTCTGCCCATAACTGTTCTATGGTGTTGATGTCCGGACTTTACGGGGGTGTTTCTAAAACGTTTATAAATATGGTTCATTGTTTAACGATATGTGCAATATGTTTCGGATCATTGTCCTGTTGAAAATGAAAATTCTCTACTAGCTCTAATCTTTCCGCACTTCGTTTCAAATTATCTTTTAATATTTGTAGATATTTATATTTATCTTATTCCTGTGATAATAATGAGGTTTCCAACACCTTCACGGTTCGACGGAGGTCTTTAAGATCCATTTCTCTATTTGCTGATCTCCAAATTTTGTGGAATCCATCTGGTCCAAATATGTTAAATAATTGCTTTCGTCAGAGAATATAGCGCGTTTTCAAAAATCTTTATCTCTATCGACATACTTTTTAGCGAAATTTAGTCTCTTCTGCTTATTAACTTTGCTAATAACCGGCTTCTGTCGAGAAATACGGTCATGAAAATCATTTTCACGAAGGATTCTTCGACAGAGTTCAGGGTGCACTTGTTTTTTAAACTATTTTTAAAATTCTTTTTTTATTTCACGCACAATTGCATTTTCTTCCATCTTCGTCGACTCTATCCTAAAGGATTCAAGTGGTTTTTAACCTTTTCACTACGTAATAAACGGTCGATTTATTTCCCCCTAATAATTGAGCTATTTCACCATAGCTTTTGCCTTCATTATGCCACTTAATTATCAATTTCCTATCAGTGATACTTGTTTCTGATTTTTCTGTGTACATTATTAATATAACTTTTACGATCTCATTAATATCTCATTAATACTCGCAGCACTGAACGCGGAGAGTGTACAATGTCAACTGAGAAAACCAATGTTCACAGTTTGTCACATTCGAGGTTTGTTTTGTATGACAAGTTTCATCGTTCGAATAATTTTGTGACATTCACTTAGCCGATGTTACTACGAAATGTTTATGTTATCAAAGACAATTTTTCAGCATGAAACTTTTGATATCATAGCGTTGAATACTTTCGTGACTCACTGTATGTCTCCAATAACAAAAATTAGAAGAAAAACAAGTGCAAATTATTGGCGGACTGTAACACGTTTCATGCCGCGTGGGGCGTATGCAAGCTGAACTTTCCGTTCAGGCTAATAGGAGTTCTCATTGAAAAACGGACCATATGTGTTTCTTAAAATAATTCCTTAAAAATTTAATTTATTGCTTTGTTGTTTAACGCATATTAAACTCTACACTCTTTTCTTAATAATTATGGTTTTACGGGATAATTATTAATTGATATACTTATAATTGATAATTATGGAACGTATATAATTAGCAATGATATAAAAGCAATTATTCACTTGTCGTCGTCTTCTCGCTTGTTGTCGTAAACACTGTGTAATATTATCAGTAAGCAGCATAACTGATTCTACACACTTTAAATCAGAACAACTGTTTTTTGATTGGACCACACGATTTCAATTTCTCTGTAAGGCTAGAAGAATTAGTTTAGTAAATGATGTATAAAAAATATGTTGAAAAAATGCATTTGGTCGGAATTGTGAAAACCAATAGTAAACATTGATTTTTACAACTTTTTTAGCTGGCCCAATAACGAAAATTCAAAAGATGTGTCTGGTCAACTGGTATAAATTATATACACTCTAAAAATTTCATTGAAATTAGTTAATTGGGTTGTGAATTATAAACGATCAAAACTGGTAAAAATTGCAATTTTTCAAGATTTTCGATCTTTTTACCACTTTTGATCGTTTTTAATTCGCAAATCAATTAACCAATTTCAATGAAATTTTCAGCACGTATACAGGGTGGCCCATATAACTCTGAACAGCTCAATATCTCCGTTACTTTTCGTTGTACAAAAAAACTTCGTAGGACAAAGTTACACTGTTTGAAGGGCCACATATAACGGTGTAAGGGAAAAAAAATTTCAAGGTCATTTTTATGAGATTTCAAGGTTATCGATGTTTTTGTAAATGGAATGAGGTATTTTTTAATACATCAATCGATGCAGCTGGACATTCTTTATAAAAAAGTACTAACCTATGTATGTCGAAAAGTTAGTAGTTCAAGAGATATTTCAATTTAAATAACTCTAAAATACCATTACTGTCGTACTAAGACGTTACTCTGTGGAGATTTTTTGTACGACTAATAATAACCGAGATATATAGGTGACATATAAAAGTTATTGTGATTTAAAGTGTGTGGAATCAGTTATGCTCCTTACTGTACGTATACTGCGTTTTTGGTTAGTCGTTGGGAGTTCAAATTTTCCACTGCTTGCAACAATTGCTTGTGTAAAGGATGTTCGTTGTAAGGCCTTCATGCTCGTGTGACCAAAAATCATTAAACCTTAACACGTTTGCTGCGTGACCTGACTTCCAATTTCTTTCCCCATGTGCTAACGTATCAAATAATATCACGGCTTCTGAAAAACTCATATCCTGATCAAATATTATACCTACTATTGGCTTACACATCTTACATTAGTGAAGAACGTATATTTTCTTATAGCATCATAGAACTGAGCAAATAACTTGCAGCCTGAAAATTGTAATTTAAATTAAAATGCAGCGTGACATTATACATATACTCGTAAAATGTATTTTCGTATAACTATTGAACGGATAAATATATGCAGGGTGTTTCGTCTAAAACAGGACACCTAAATATCTCTTCAGGTTATTGTGATGCAAAAAATATTTGTTACGCAATGTGCATGGTGTCAATCGACCAAATATCTGGCACGAATATTGTTTTCTGAAGGTCATTTTTTTCGGAGTTATCAAGGTCATCGATGTTTTTTGATACATAACTACATTTTTATTTTATTGCATCGGGTAACTGATCGAAAAATACATTCATATATGTATAATAACATGACCTTGAGCTTGATCTGAAGGTAAAACTTTAATTTTCGAAGATTGAGGTCACTTGAAGGTTATTTCAAAAAGAATGCCCAAAACGCGAACCTGAGCACTAGATTTAATTCTATAATTGTCAATTTTGATGTAGCAAACACCTACAATAAATCACTTTTTTATTAAAGTGAATTAAGACAGTCTTTTCGGGAAATACTGAAAGTCATAAGAAAGCGGGATTTCCGTTAATGACAAAGACCTTGTTATTGACCTTGTTATCTAAAGACAATAAATCGATAAAGTAAATAATTATCTATACTTTGACCACTATTGCAACTAAATTGTGCAGATGAGTAAAGAGAAGATTGAATATCTCTGATATTCTTCCATGAAAGTTTTACCAGTTTTCAACTTTCTTGTTTATCGATGGTATTTAATTTTTTACAGGCCGAACGTCGTCCATAAAATATGTATACTCATAAAAATGATCACTAGACTCCGGATGTTTATGCAAAATAAAGATTTTCTATCTGATTTGCAACAAACTTGAGTGAAATATCCACTTAAAGAAAAAAACTGAAAATAATATAACAATAACTAATGTTTTTACTGTTTTAAATTACACCTACTCAGTTGTTCTATAAATGCATAAAATCCGTTGTCTACTTATTAGAAACGGTTTAATTCTAGTCAATTTCTTCGGACTAATTACTCCTTGACAGTAGGTGTTCGTGAATGTAACCGGTACTTAATAATTGCAATTAGTCCGGCTTTCAAGTAGAATTTCTTTCCCTCTGTGACAACGTAAAACAGAGAGCAGTAACGAACCGAACGTGCCGGATTAGAATTGCGGACGTTAGGTTGTCTCGTCGAAGTTGTTTCTTCCCCAGGGCAAAGACCGGATCCTTTACCTTGGCGCAATGTCGATGAATTGAGTCGGGTTGGCACTCTATGGACGATCGATCCCACCTTTGGTGACTGAACACCAAAGGAAGCTTCGGAACTACAGTTCACGACAAAAAGTTCGACTCACGATCTTCGTGTACTTTATACTTTCTATCTATTACTTAAAACGCATTACACACAACTGTTCTAACTAGGGTAACTGTCCCGATTATACTGCGGTATCATGTTTCGATCGTACTTTATTTTAATATTACTCCTAATTTATCATGCAATAGTAATATGTGTAAACATTTTATGGAAGAATGATGTGCTCTGAGTACAAAAAAAATTGGTGGACCTCAAAACCTATTAGAACATAAGAAAATATGAAAAATAAAATCGACATTTTGTACGTATTACTGCGGACAAAGAAGAGCCATGTACCAATTATTGCGAATTAGAATTCGAAATATTTGAGCGTACGGAAACAAACTATGTAATCTAGGCATTAATTTAAATAAATCCGGTATAGTAACAAATAATTCTTTGATTTATTACATTTTAAATGAATGAAACCTTTTAGTAATTTTAACACCGTAGTGAAATTTGAGTAATATTTATTATCATTGGTTTGAAGCTATTTTAAATTAAGAGTATTGTGAATGTACAACATTTCACAATGGTGTTTACAATGTGTAAACTCCTTTGTCTATCTCAATTCTTCTTCCTTTTTATTTCTTAAAGTCTCCATTCGTTCTATGTTTCTTAAGTTTTCTGTTCTGTGCACTTCACTTTACTTTGTTTCTTTATTTTTTTTTACTGTTTTTGTCAATACTTTTCGATTTAATTTTTACCGTATCTTCTTATTCTATCTACATATAATACTCTTTGTGTATCGAATAGGTATCTATGTAATCTAAAACGTTAGGCTGAGGTGTACCTCGTTTCTCATCGTAGTTACAATTCACACTGCAGTATTAGGGACATTCCTAGTGATTTTTGTGCCGCGGTAATGAGCTCCTCCTTCACTTTAATGTACCTAATGCTGATGCCTTACTTTTTTTTATTAAATAGGCAAGAGAAGTTTCTTTTTATATTCTTATTGTATTGAAGTAGAAATCTAAATAATAATAAAACTTTCTTCTATGCAATTGAAAACAACCATGTATAATAGGTCATCCTATTGAGAACAGGGAATAGAAAACAGGGAGTAGTCGATCATTCATTTTCATTTGATACAACAAAAACTAGCATCCTCACTTAAACTAATTAACCAACACATAACAACAAACAGGAGTTAAATTGTTACTTTTTGTGCTGGCACTTTATATATTTAGTGTTTTAACTATTTAAAACATTTTTTATCATATCAACACACACAAGTCTAAACCCTATCTGCTAGTTAATCGAGTTATGTTATAATTTAATTCGTGCGTACATCTACGTAATTGTAACAGCGATATTTTCGTATTTTATTATAGGATTCATCTTTCAGTTTCATATATTTACGAAATGTATGGTTTTCATTCTTTACCATGAATATGTTTTTAAATAGCATTACTGTAAATATTGGATCTAAGAAAACGGGAATCTACGATCTATGAAAAACGAATATCCCTTCTTCTACGGGACATATCTCGCAAGGGGCAAGAAGCTAGAGCTGGCTCGGTTCACCAACTTATTTGTGCCACTTTTCATATTGAAATGATACTAAACGCGATATAATTAACTTCCCGATTTCATAGGGAAGTTATTGTAATTACCCCGAAAATCGAAAATCGATTTTTTAGCAGATCTTCACGTTTCATGGTCATTGGAGTCATTTTAGACTATTTTCAGCAAAATGTTCGTATGTGTGTGTGTGTGTGTGTGTGTGTGTGTGTGTGTGTGTGTGTGTGCGCGTATGGCCGTTTCTATGTAATCAAACTTTTCGTTAACGTTTTCTGAAAAAGTAACAACGCGATCAGAATGATGAACGATGCAATCGATGTGCCCCGCTGTAACTTAGAGCTGATTAGATTTTGGTCCATTTTGGTCAAGTAGTTTTTTAGTTTTTTTCGAAAGGAGTTGATTAAACATTGCAATTTATACGAAAGGGGTATCCACCGAAGAAGTAAACGTAACTATATATATATATTTTAAAAAAAAATTTCTTGTTTTTTTTTAATTAAAAAAAAATGTTTTTTCCAATTATGCAACTAATGCTAATGTAACCGCTTACAATAATCGAAAATTATTCCAATGCAAGAGTGAGTTAATCATCGCCGAGAATACATTTTCAAAGAATATCGATGAAAGTACAAAAACATTTATATTACAATCTTTAAATAAACAATGAGTTCAAAACAAATTGTTAACTGAGATTAAATTGAAAATTAATATAAAATATATGATAATTAATAACATTGACGTTGAAGACGAATTGGTTAATGGAGCATGCGGAATATTAAAATTTATTACTTTTCAAGAAAATACTAAAATTCCGTCTATATTGTGGTTAGATTTTCAATTGGCCATAGTAGGAGTGAAAGTAAGAACTCGTTATCGTGATTATATGAAAAATGCAAATATAAATCAAAATTTAACACCAATAATAAAAAAATATCGAATCAAGTAAATATTTCGAGTGAAGGAAAATAACAAATCACACGTAGTCAATTTCCAGTGGTTCCTGCTGAAGCGATTGCGATGCATAAAAGTCAGGGACAAACGTACGAGAAAGTATGTATGGATTTTAAAACATCAGAAATACGAACTTTACAAATGTTGTATGTAGCACTGAGCAGAGTTTCAAAATTGAGCGGGTTATATATTTTGAGAAAATTTAAATTAATAGTATCGAAGAAAACCAAGATCAATACTGCAAACCCGGATAATGATGAGTTGTATCGTTTGCGAAAAACTAATTAAGACAATTTATTTTGCAACATTAGTATGCTATAACAAGAAACCAAGCGAGCAACGAGCATACGATATTGGTTTAATGCGACGCCATATAGCAAACATTTTGATAAGTAGAAAACTATTGAATTTCCCTGAAAACGTATAATCTTCTTAAAACGTACACTTAATAAATAATAATAATAATATACAGAAACTAACGAATCGGGAAGTTCTTTGTGTGGCTCGTGGAGAGTCACACACAAAATGAAAGACATTAATAGCTGTGGGCCCTACTAGCCATGCGTACCACTAACATTCTCGCAAGAGCAGTCCTGCCCGCGAGCTCGCGAAGCGAGCGAGCAACAATAGCCCTCTAGTTTAAACTGTATTTAGTGGTTTAATTGACGGTATGAAATAAGTTTTCGGTCGCGTACGCGGTCCATGTTTATACAGGCTACCCTTTTTTGCGTTCGGCGCGGTCGGCAAGGTCACAAAACAATAGTAGAACGGTACGATCTAAGAAACAGCACGGACCCAAGGGTTTTTCTTAAATCGAACCGTAACTGTGTATGCATTATTCTATTTGTTCTATCTCACATAGCTAGAAAGTTATATCCACAAAACAAAAAAGAATCATAATAGTTGTTTTCTCTCTTCCACAATAAGGTTTCGTCGAAGAAGATTGTTTTTACATATTCCAGCACGTGCTATAAATACCCTATACAGCTTTATTAACATCAGTCTCCTCACATTAGAAACTATTATTCATAATTGACAATACTAACCCTTTGTACTCGGAGAGCTATTTTAACTCGAAAATTAAACATTTCTTCCGACCTAGAATTATTCCATTCTATATAATTTTTTAATTTTATGGATATGAAATTGATATAATACCTAATACCATAATTTATTAACTGATTAGATACCAACATATACAGGGTGTCCCACCCGATTTCGACATCTTGATTTTGGTATGGTAATTATTTAGAATAAGGGTTTCCTTTCAGGCTTTCATCATCTTGAAATATGTTATAGATTTCTACGTTTTGAACAACTTTTTCCTATACATGTTATCGTCGCTCGATTTTATTTTCCGAGATATTCGTAAAAAACTATCGCTAATACAGTATTAAATTTTTCCACGGCAACATAAGCCTGTCCCGACGCCGCGTTTGTTTACAGTTTGCTTTTAAACACGCTGCGGAGATGAGAAAGAAAACACGGTCTCACTGTAGTCATACATATATAGGGTGAGCTTTCAATTTTGAAAAACTACTCCTGGATTTTCGTATGCATGCACGGCCCTCTCCGCCCCCACCGTCTAATCCTAACTAATTCTGATCGCATGATTTTCATTACTAGTTCAAATTCTGTATGACGGCTATATAGATTGCAAAAATTATGCGATCAGAATTAGTTACGATTAGATGTGGTGGGGGCTGCAGAGTGCCGGCCGTCGGGCCGGCCCGACCATGCATACGAAAATCCAGAAGTAGTCTTCCAGAATTAAAAGCTGACCCTATATATTATGTGTGACCAGAATGAAACCCTGTTTTCTCTCTCATATCCACAGCGTGTTTAGAAACAAAAAGTAAACAAACGCCACGCCGGGACAGGCTTATACGTTGCCACGCAGCGTGCAAGAATATAGAAATTCAATACAGTATTTGCAATAGTTTTTGCGAATATCTCGAAAACTAAAATCGAGCGGCGATAACGTGTATAGGAAAAAGTTGTTCAGAATGATGACCTTGACAACATATTTCAAGATGATCAAAATCTGAGAGCAAACCCTTGTTCTAAATAATTACCAAAATGTTTCAGCAGAGGCTTGAATGGTATCGAGTGGAGCATATTATGATATTATTAGTTTTTCGTGAGTGGACGCGTAAAGGTCATATAAAGGTCAACCTTGTATTTTTAAATGGAATGAGGTATTTTTGAATACATCAATCGATGCAGCTGGAAATTCGTTATAAAAAAGTACTAATCTATGTATGCCGAAAAGTTAGTAGTTCAGGAGATATTTCAATTTAAATAACTCTAAAATACCATTACTGTCGTACTAACAAGACGTTACAGAAATAAGTAGACGCTAACGTCTCAGTACGACAGTAATGGTATTTTAGAGTTATTTAAATTGAAATATCTCCTAGAACTACTAACTTTTCGACATACATAGGTTAGTACTTTTTTGTAACGAATGTCCAGCTGCATCGATTGATGTATTAAAAAATACCTCCTTCCATTTAAAAAAACAAAGTTGACCTTTATATGACCTTTACGCGCCCACTCTCGAAAAAGCTAATAACATCAAAATATGCTCCACTCGATACCATTCAAGCCTCTGCTGAAACATTTTTTGCTACGAGTAACAATAGCGAGGAAATCAAGATCTGAGTGCTAAGGGCTAACATAAAAAAGTACAATGATAATATTGTATTTATGACATGATCATACATTCATGGATGATTCACACCCCGATAAAACGTGTTCATTCTTTCTAAAATAATAATATTAGCGAACAACACATCGTTGCAATTGTTTGAATAAAAACAATTCTTTTTTTTAATTTCATTTCTTCATTACAGGGTTTAAATTCTACTTTATCCTGACGAACTTCCATTCGTTCGATGTGTGTCTTGTAGGTGTAAATGTATGTACCAGTTTTTTGTCACAGATTGTACGACGAACCGGCGAGTCCGTCCTTAGGGACAAGACAATTACCGCAAAGTAATTGATGGAGTTGTTGGAATCAATGGTCGCCCGGAAAGATGTTGAAACGGCGAGTGAAATTCAGCTTCGGTGACTCGGGAAACTGCTATCACCGTAACTTTCAATCAATCAACGTTGATTACTTGGAGCGTTGGTCGGTTTGACAAATGAAATTACCTTTCCTGTGATTTTTGTGAAATATTCGTGGCATCGAGACACGTCAGAGATTTTGATTAAATTAATGGAACAATTGTTGAAAGGAAGCGTTGTATTGATCAAGTTTCGTTACATCGAACCATATTTTTAAGAACTGCCCGTTCTCTTTAACGCTTGCATTTCGACAGAGATTTAATTTGTTTATTCAATTGTAACACGTTCATTCTACTCGATAATGTAAAATTATGAGCTCAAATGCAACGAATTTATTACAGTTCATATCGTATTAAATAAATACTTATAATTAAAAAGCTTTTATGTATATTTACAAGTATTGTGTACTCGGTTTTTTATTTTCCATGCCGTTATTTTTATTGGCAGAACTGCACGACAATTCGTCTTCGTTGCTTCGTTAATTCTATTTAATTTTACAATTTAATAAATCATTTTATCAGTTTCTGTACGAATAATACATACGTCAGTGCTTTCAATCAATCACTTTCCATTCTTCGTTAACTTTTAAATCTTCTCTTGTTACTACTCCCACCTTTTCAATTCCACCATCCTTTTTTCCATGATAAAACTCTACGTGCCATTTTCTGCACTGTTGTTCGAGTGACAGCTTTCTCATCTCGTTTTGTTAAGCTTCTGCTAGGCACTCTCATTTTCTCTCTTCAATTTGTTGGTACAATTGAACATCTTTTATGGAAAGCCAAATCGATATCTCAGATCCCGTAAAAACGTAAACGTAAATGGACCTCGTACATGATCTCGTGCTCCAGTAAAAAATAAGATGGGATACGGAAAGATTTTCTGGATCTCTTGAAACGGGCTTCCTTAAAAGTGTCCCTATATACCAATAACATTCAGAACTTTTAAACGCAGTTCGGAATGATTGCATTGCTTGTGCTATGCAATGTACTATTTCACGTTTCAACGAAACATTTATGCTACATTTGATCGAGGAACTCACAAATAAAAGTTGACGTCATTTTAGAATCCTGCTATACTCGAAAAAAAGAAGTAGCTATTTGATGTTTCGATATTTAGTGGGATTTTATTCTAATGAACACATTGCTGCATGTTTTCTTATAATTAGCTTAGAATCAATGCAATTAAATACATTACTGGTTGATATTTGTGAGTCTGTAAAAGATAATAGGCACCATTCATTGGTTAACACAAATAAAACAATGTTTAGATATACCGGTGTGCATAAAAGAAAATGTACAACATCATCATAAATGTATGGCTACTAGTTCGAAATACTTTTATATTGATTTGTGTGAAGCATGGTAGCTGTGGAGGAATTTACTTGAAAAATACACAAATCAAGATACTCCAAATGAGTCGACTAATGGACTAACGCTATAATTTAGCTATTGAAAACATTCGGAAAGATACTGATAACAATGATGTCCATGGATGAAATAACGAATGTAACCGGTCGATATCACTGTCCAACAAATTTCAACTTTTTTTATGATTCCAATATACTGTTGGGTACTTCTTGTAGAGTTCTTTGCGCTGATTCCGAATCTGTCCTTAATTTTTCTCGTATAAGCACAGTTTTTGAGAAACATGGCTTTGAAAAAAAAACATACTTTCCAACTTTAAACAAATATTGTGATTTTATTACAAAAGATATTGAATTGTTCTTTACAGCAAAAGATTCTGTAGACTTTCCCGAATACAGTGATATTCAATATTAATACATTATGATCGTTTAAACATGTTAAACAATCATTAAAGGCGGAGGGACACCACTTTTGCACCAATTTTTGAGGATATTTTTCAGTTTATCTCAAAAAATAAGGGTCTAGCGAAAAATCGAACTATATCACGCAATAGAGCAAACTTTTATCTTGAAAAACCACCCTTGGAATTTTGCAACATCGACGTTTTTACCGAACCGGAAAGCAAAATATCTTCGTCCGACATGAGTTGCCGCCAGTGGCGCTCGGGACGGGATACGGAGCGGTGAACGACCGTTCTGGTGGTGAGCGCCACTGGTGACAATTCATATCGGGCGAAGATATTTTGTTTTCCGGTTCGGAAAAAACGTCGACGTTCCAAACTTGAAAGGGTGGTTTCTCAAGATAAAAGTCTGCTCTATCGCGTGGTATAGTTCAATTTTCCGCTGGACCCTTATTTTTTGACATAAACTGTAAAATATCCTCAAAAATTGGTGTAAAAGTGGTGTCTCTCCGTCTTTAATGATTGTTTAAACAATCATAATGTATTAATATTGGATATCTCTGTATTCGGGAAAATCTACACAATCTTTTGCTGTAAAGAACAATTCAATATCTTTTATAACATCACAATATTTGTTTAAAGTTGAAAAATATGTTTTTTTTCAAAGCCATGTTTCTCAAAAACTGTGCGTATAGGAGAAAAATTAGGGACAGATTCAGAATCAGCGCAAAAAACTCTATAAGAAGGACCCAACAGTCTATTGAAAACAAATTTGGTGTTGGACAGTGTATTCAATACAATATTAGCAATAGTTTTTTGCGAATATCTCGAAAACTAAAAGCGACCCCCCTATATTTGGAAAGGAAAAAGTTGTTCAAAATGTCGAAATCTATAACATATTTAAATTTCATCAAGATCGGAGAATGTAACCTTTTCTATATATTTACCGAAAATACATCAGTTTAAAGTCCAACTTTGCAAAAACTAGGGCGGACTTACCCCACTCTAATACATTTAACTAATTGCTTATAATTTTGAGGGGAAAATATTATTAATTATTTAACTAAAAAATTATTTTCTCCTTTTTAGTGCATTTTAATATAAGCCTGGTTTTTAGAAAGTTTTTTTATATATTTTATTTTCTACTTTTATTGTTATCGGAAGCAAGTGTGTATACAAAATTTCAGCAAGATTGGACTATGGGAAGAGGTTTAAAATTCGATTACAAGATTTGATGCATACAACACTTGGCAAGTTAATATAATCGTGGTAAAAAGAAACGCGCCGATTACTTATTACTTGTAGACAGATCCGTTTATTTTGACGGTGAGAACTATACTGACTCGATTGAAGACAATACAAAAGGAGAGAGAGAGAGAGAGAGAGAGAGAGAGAGAGAGAGAGAGAGAGAGAGAGAACATACAAGAGATAAATTGACATATACATTTAAATAGAGCGGCTCAGGTGACGAGCAAACATAACACATGAAGAGTTTAGCACGAGTTACAAAATACTGCGGTTCCGCGTTCGCGCTAACAGATAATTTAGAAAAAACTATTATCACGTAATGTAGTTTAAATTACAACAAATAAATCTTTTGCATACATTTTACATATTTCCACGTATTATATCTGCATAAAGATCCGCTGTCTAGTGATGTACCAAAACTATTAGCGAAGCAGATCATCGAGAAACATTTCGAGAGGTTGCGGAAGAGTTAAAAATTGATTATCAAACAGCCATTCAACGTTTAGAACAATTGGAAATAAAATAAAAGATGTAGCTTTAACATTCAAGAACAAAAACCGCAATAATGTACTCTTGCATCGTAACTTAACTTAACATTATCATCTATTCAAAATGATTCTATTATTTAAGTATTGAAGTGTCCATCTATTATTCTATTGCCTTGAAACAGCACACATTCAGATATAGTACAAGAAGAAAGAAACGATGCAAAAACGAAAACTTCAAACCTATCAATACAGGTGATGGAGATTTCGTGTCAATGTCAAACTGTATGAATTGACTGAAGTAAAAGCACAGACTTTTATTTTTAAAACTTCTATTCCAGTGCAATGAAAACGGAAATTGTAAACTATTTTCTTACATTTATACGAAAATTTCAAGTTTTTTTTCAAAGAATCGTCAAATGTTTATATTTCGTACAGCGTCTGCATTAATTTCTCCTCGAATGTACAGCGCCAATCCAAAATTGTGATACAAACTGCGAAAAGGTGATCGCACATGAAAAAATACTTCGCAACTACACAATACATATATACTTACACCATTTCCAAAAACGTGATATGCGAGCATTTATATAACCGAAGCGATAGGATCGATAACTTTGGCTCGAATGTAAATAGTGGAAATAGTTAAATAATCTGGAACGAATTTTTTTGTACCAGGTCGTATTTCTGAAAAATCGGGTTTGAACATATTCTCTCGGGATGTAACAAAATACGGGGGTGTATTGGAAATATGTACAAATAGGATTTTTCCGAAATTTCATGTATAAAGAAACTCCTGTGTTTACACAGGGACTAGTTAAAAACGCGTGTATTACACATTTTTTAAAGTTTAATTTTCTTGAAAACGGGGTTGCGAATGAAAAAATTCTTTATGCGGATCTTTATGAGAAATAAAAATTTTCTGAATGAATTGCAACAAACAGGAACTACATAGAAATTTATTTTCTTTCCTGATATGTTTATTTATTTGTTATTGCTTTAAATATTATTACATTAGGCTTACATTAAATCTTTCCGAATATTTTTAATAGGTTGAAAATAATATAACAGTATTTTTAAAGTCTTCCGTTTTCACTGTTTTAAACCACACCTTTTAATTTTTGCCATAAATGCGTAAAATCCGCTGTCTAGTTATAATATAAAGAATCATCTGGGAAAAGTACAGAATTATGGAAAGTAATAATTAGCTCTTATCAATGCAGGATAGTGAACTTCACGTTGTCTTTTTTTTCTATATTAAATAGTAAAAAGAAAATGTATCAGAAAAATGTAGACTTAAACAATTGCCAAGATTCTGTTATATTATAGCCGATTAATTATTTTGTACGAACTCACTTTGTCATCAGTTCGAGGATCATTTAATCTTCTTTAAGTAATGCTGTACTTTGTTCGAAGTGATTATTGAACGTCTCCAGCAATTTTTCTGGAATCGTTCCGACCTTCAATCCCCTGCTCCAAAAGTTTCGAGAGAATTTATCGCTACTGCGTTCTTTGCGCTACTTCCCAATGCCTTAAGTGTAGCCCGCTTGACGAAGTTTTTCTTCGGTTTCCAAAGACCATTAAAACGTAATTTGGGTTGCCCGTTGGGAATTCAGAATTTATAACTCGTCTGGAAGACATTCTTCGAAGAAATCATATCAGTATCTTGGTCAAATATTCGCAGAGCAACTACGAAACAGATCAAGGTGATCGATTTCCGACTTTTTTACTTTACAATTGCCGAAATTTTAAACCTCATGCGTGCTTTAGTTTGTCTATACACTAGGATGGCTCTTATTTAGTCCTTGACGAACATTTTTTCAAAATCTCTTTTACGCCCCCCTTCCCCAGGATTGGTCGAATTAATAGAAAGAAATCTGTGCAAAGTTTGAATTCGATCGGATAACAGGAAAACAAGCCCCGGGGCCCTTAAAATAATTAATTAAACGCTCAAAAAATCGTTTTTCTCGAATATCTTCTAAATTATTGATCGCATCGAAAAATAAGTTTGACAAAACCTGGAGAAAAAGCTGGACAGACTGCGTATTACCTATCTCGTATACCAAACGGTTTTCATAAAAATTGAGAAAAATGTGGGACCAAAATCAAAAAACTTTTTCTGAAATTTGAAAACTGAAGAGTGTTTTCATTATCTTTTATCAATAAACATTATCGAAGTATGTGCATTTTTTTAACTCGCGGAACTTCCCTCTTTTGAAGTGCATACTATTTTTTGCAGGAAATTACATATATTATGTAATTATGTTAAATTATTGGGTATGGGAATAAGTTTCCGCCCTTTTGACAGATTTCGTTATACTAAAGTACGATCGCATATTTGATGGAACGTAGGACATGTTTTTGAAAGGTGTGCGTTTAAGCTTCAAAACGCAGTTAGTGGCAATTGTTTAGAGCGTGAACAGCAGTCAATTTTTCGTGTCAAAAATGTCGACTTTTCTTCCAAGTAAGCAGCATTTGCGGGAAGTTGTATTGCATTATTTTGTTTTAAAGAAAAGTGCCGCGGAAACGCATCGTTTGCTCGTGTATGTTTACGGGGGCGATACTCCATGAAATACAAGTTGTAAAAAATGGTTCCGGCGGTTTAAAACCATGATTTTGACGTAAGGGACAAAGATCGCGATGGTGCGCCAAAAAAATTCGAAGATACAGATTTGCGAGCATTACTTGATGAAAATCCACGTCAAACACTTGAAGAACTATATTACTACGTTTGAAGCGAGCATTACAAGAAAAACGACCGGAATGGGACAACAGGCACGATAAGCTGATTCCGTTACATGACAACGCTAGGCCACATGTCGCGAAACCCGTCAAGGAATACTTGGAAGGATGAACTGGAAAATTTTGCCCCACCCGCCATATTCGCCGGACATTACTCCTTCAGATTTGCACTTGTTCCGATCCGTGCAGTCTGCCGTATCCGGATAGCAGTTCACTTCCTATGAAAGTATCCGAAATTGGCTCGATGAATGGCTTGCATCGAAACAACCAGATTGTTTTCTTTGAGGAATTCGTTTATTACCTGACAGGTGGAAGAAGGTTGTAGATGCCGATAGGGCATACTTTGAATGAATTTACTTTCCATCTGAATTTCTGAATAAAGAGCTTCTTTTCAACAAAAAAATTTTTTTCATACGATATTATACGTTTTCATACGATATTATAAACCAGTTATTTTTCGCGTTTGGTTGTTGTAGCATTATTGTGGTAAAAATTTAATTTCGGTTAGTGAACTATTTCAGATGCTCTTGGCTACATCATAAACTCATAATAGTGACGTGCGGGAAAACATTTCATACAACCTCTCACGAACTATTTGCAACTGTTCTAAATAGTTTCTGGAGCCGTGTACAAACTTACACTGAAATTCGCCATCACGCAATTTCAATCTAATTTCGAACAACTCCTATTATACGCATTTTTCTTGTAAATTAATAATTGAAATATCTTTGTCTTTGTATGTAACAGTAGACATTTAAATTCTGCTAGACTCTCTATTCTCCTATATCTTCCTTAAGTAACCAAGCCAGGAGTGACAGATGTGAGAAAAGTCATTTTACCGATCTTCTCCATCTTCATCCACTACAAAAGCTGTAACTACATGATTCATATCCATGATTGTATTTAACCACATATCTTTATTACATTCCTATCATCCTATAAATACCTTGCGCCTTTAATCCCAATAAAAGTAAAGAATTATGCTACTAATTGACGTTATTTGATTATGAAATGTTTCGTGAGATAACGAAAGACATATACAGTGGATTGAAAAAGTATTATTATTATTTATTTCATGCTTTAAACCAAGTATGGTTTATGTAGCAGATTGAAAAAGTATTTAACTCTCGGAATCCTGCGAGTTCTAGGCCTATGCCGGAGTCATTTCTGACTTGCACCGATATTTCACTAATACAGTTTCATTCCGATATAAGGCAATGCCTCAGGACCGGCTTCCGTCGTATTTCAGTTTAACAATTAGAATGTTATGCCTTTCTTTTTAGATGAAATATAATTTGATTCGTTTGCAATCAATATTTAAGCATTCAAATAAATGTAGCCATACAAAAAATATATAGTTTCTTGTCTCTTCTACGATATTTATGGGGATAAAGACGTTTTAGTCACTGTAACTGTAAAGACAATGTTACGGCAAGGGGTTCATGTAAAATAATCAAATTGTTAGGGCAACAACCGTGTTGAGACGGCTACATGAGCAGCTTTATGTTTATGTAAACGTAAAAATAGGACTTTTGAGGGCGATTGCGGTCTAGATTGATCTTTTATCTAGCACTTTTGAATACTAACAAAATCCATCTTTGCATTATCGACAAATGAGAAGGCTTTCTAAAGAAGAAACTTTCTAAAAGAAGGACAGATGACTTTTTTGAACGCGTTGACTCTACGTACCAATTCGCAGGATAACCGAAACATACGATTGGCATGAATTCTACTCTTACATCGGTCCCTTTCGAGTACCGTTTTTCGTGAGCGTGTTACATCCGCGAATTTTTGGGGCCTTCCTAAACTTTTCAGAAAAATCTTACGCAATCGTACGTCACTTGCCCAATCTAGCAGTTCATTTGGTTACGATTTGTCTTATCCTTGCCTTACGATTTATTTTACGGTTTTATTGACTAAAACTTTTTTGTAGATCATAATTTCCTAAAAAAGGAGAATGTCGATATAAATCGTGTGCCTATATATTCTCCAATAGCTGTATATTAACAAAACTAAAATAGAATTTTATTTCGGTTTAAAGGAAATTATTTACATACATTTTTATCAGAATGTGTTCAGAATCTTCATCACGTGTCAGACACGATATTGTAAGGCAAGGGGTTAAAAAGCAACTTACCCAAATCGATGTTGATCGAATGTATATTGCTTGTTAAAAGTCCACGACATTTGAAAACGATGAAATTAATGAGATTTATTAAAAAATTTTAATTAGAATACGCATTGAAAAATCAACATTTTGTGACCCATTCGTCACTTATGATTAACTGTTATCTTTTAAATTTTCTTAGTCGATGGTCTTTCAACCGAATAATTTCAATCTTTACATTTACATTAATGTTATTAATCGGTATCCTATTCATCAAGTTTTCACTGTATTTATAATTGCATTACGCGGATATCGGATTCTAAAAAACGGTAAAATACATATATCTGGTTTTGAAAATACGTAGAAATTATGAATTGCGAAATGAAATCGTTTGTGCATAATAAACATCTGAAGGGGAAGTTCGATAAATACATATTCACGTAACCTATATCCAAAATTAATCCAATTGGTACGGCTGTTCGTTTATGTTATCATTTCCTCACAACATGTACAAACACCGAATATTACTAGACTTGTAAAATTATGCAAATGATAATATACCGTTGTGATTATCAGACTCCGGATCAATTTTCATCTTGAATTGAAAAACAGGAGTTAAAAAAAGAGTTGAAAAAAAAGGAAGTACAGAAATAGTATTATGTAGTGTACATTCACTTACCATATTCTTGAAATTTATTTTCAAATTGAGAATTTTATAAAATACAACAATAAAAAAGTAGATGATATTGGTTTCTGAACTCTAACAATAAGACAAACAGATTGATTGAAAGCACACCTTTTTGTTGGTTCGATGTACGATAGCAGTCAGAGGCTTTAAAGACTGAAAAGATATAGGGAAAGGTGTCATAAACTGGCAATCTATTGATTCAGGAAGGTAGCAATCTCGTAAATACGAGAAATTGATCGTCAACTCGGATGGTATAGTGAAATTGCTGCAAAAGGAACTTTTGGAACTACGTCGTTTATTTCAGTACGCTTTTTTTATCTTCTTTACATTTTCGCGGAAACTATGTTGTTTTTCATAAACTTCAAACAAAATAAAAATTTAAATATAAACAACTTTCTTCTAAGAAAAAGGAAAGCGATATAAGCATAGCTTAACCGTACTTTCGTAACTGTTCGAAACATACATGAAGTTAAACACGTAAAAGGATGATAGAAAAAATAATTTTCAATTATTTTTTCGAGTGTATAAGTAAAAAACGGATTCGTAAATTTTTAATTTCTACATGTACATGCCTAAGAAAGAAATCATAGTTCAACCTGAAACAAAATATTGTTCATGTTAAACAATATAATATTTAATTTTATTTTAAAAATATGTCAAAAATACATATATATACTTTTTTATAAGTACTAAAAATAAAGTTTTAATTATGTTGTACTCTAATTGCAGGAATAGTAAAATAAACAATTAAGGGGAAAGACAAATAGAAAAGAGAAAAACGCGTTCATACTACTGTTAAATTAACATTTAGAAAATAGTAAATGGAAATATACTTGCAAATCAAGTTGTGTATTCCCAGAGTTCTGCATATTTAAATACATTGTAATTGAATAACGCTATATAATTACATTGTATTTTGTATATACAGTATTTGAATTACACTGTAATTGCATTACATAATTCAAACTTTTGATGAGTGTAATCGAAGCACAACGTAATTGAAATACAATATAATGTAAATTACTCAATGTGTACATTAAGGTCGTCGCTCACTAGAACGCAACGGCGCCCACCCGGCACCGCGCGGCCTCAGCTGTTTTGGATTTCTTCTATGTATTTTAAATAGATGTGCGCACATCCATTTAAAATACATAGAAGAAATCCAAAACAGCTGAGGCCGCGCGGTGCCGGGTGGGCGCCGGTGCGTTCTAGTGAGCGACGACCTTTACTCGCTTTATGTGAAAATTATCTTTCATTTTTATCCGTGTTTCTCCTGTTTCGCATTCACAGACAACTCCTATGTTTATGTTCATCGGATGTTTTCTTATGCGACGATGGCCAACCTTCCAAAATGCAGCAATCTTAGTAACAATTTATATTTCTTTTCTGAAACGAACGTAATAAACAAGTTTATTTTTGATCACACAATATGAATTTATGAATAATTCCATGTTCATCTCACTAATACTAATCTTTTTCTTTTTCCATCACTTATTCTTCTTAATTATAATTCCTAATTACACTGTATTTTGTAATTATACAATATTTCAATTGTAAGAACGACTTTTTTAATTGAACCATAAAAAGAACGAATTGTAATTTAATTGAATAAGATATCAGATTAGAAATTACATCATAATTGAATGAAGCGACCGAATTTCGAATTATAAAATAATTTAATACAATGTAAATGTTTCTTCTATCGATCGTATTTGCTGTTAATAAATTTTTAAATGCTTTCGGCGCAACGGTTCGATCGTTTATTACAAATTATAAAGCAATTTTGCTAATTGTCAAACAAAATCAACGTTTCGATCCTAGTTTGGATCTTTTTAACTTCCCGATTTTATAGGGAAGTTATTGTAATTACCCCGAAAATCGAAAATCGATTTTTTAGCAAATCTTCACGTTTCATGGTCATTGCAGTCATTTTAGACTATTTTCAGCAAAATGTTCGTATGTGTGTGTGTGTGTGTGTGTGTGTGTGTGTGTGTGTGTGTGCGTATGGCCGTTTCTATGTAATCAAATTTTTCGTTAACGTTTTCAGAAAAAGTAACAACGCGATCAGGATGATGAATGATGCAATCGATGTGCCCCGCTGTAACTTAGAGCTGATTAGATTTTGGTCCATATTGGTCAAGTAGTTTTTTAGATTTTTACTTTTTTTTCGAAAAGAGTTGATTCTTCAATGCAATTTATAAGGGAGGACGAAAATTTTCCACCAAAGAACCAAACGCAATTACATAAAAAATTTTTTTCTTAATTTTTTTTAGATTAAAAAAAAATTTTCTTTTTAGATTTAAAAAAATTTTTTTTTTTAACTGATGCTAATGTTACCGCTTGGAATAATCGAAAGTTATTCCAATGCAACAGTGAATTTATCATCTCTACTCCCAAGAATATGTTTGGGAGAATATCGATGAAATTACAAAAAAAAACGATGTTAGCGATGTTGGCGAAGGAGTAACGAATCGGGAAGTTCTTTGTGTGACTCTTGGAGAGTCACACACCAAATAAAAAACATTAATATCAGTAGCCATGCCTATCACTAACCCTCTCGCAAGAGCAGTCCTACCCGCGAGCTCGCGAAGCGAGCGAGCAATAACAACCCTACTCGCGAGCGAGCGAAGCGAGCGAGCAACAATAGCCCTATAGTTCTAGATTTATTTGAATCGCGTCTGTAAAGTAAATATGTTATAATAATTTTAAGAAAAGAACTATTGAATGATTGAATATAAGGAATATTGTTCGTTTTCACGAGCCTTCCGCTCGTCGAAAAGAGATCAACGTGACATCATAAAGACACACTCGCTTGCTTTGGAGAAAATAAATTTATGATAAATGTGTGACACAGAAGATAAATTCTGTTTTTAAAATGATTAAAACATATTTACTTTACAGACGCGATTCAAATAAATCTTGAAAAAGATTCAAACTAGGATCGAAACGTTGATTTTGTTTGGCAATTAGCAAAATTGCTTTATAATATGTAATAAACGATCGAACCCTTGCGCCGAAAGCATTTAAAAATTTAATACAATGTAATTGAATTACTTTGTAATTATAATTCGTGAATGTATAATAATTCATTGTAATTCAACACAACTCTGTGCATTCCTTTCACTAGTCGTGTTATTATTGTGTTGTGTCTAATTGCGAGGTAGTCTTCCTAAAAAGAGGGTTATTTAGGTCACAGATTGGGGTGAAGTCGAACTCGAAATAATTAAACTTACTTTTAATTGTTCTGCATTCAGTGGTTCCTTGGTTTCTTTGTCACGGCTTGTGGTACCGCAAAACGGATATTGCTAAACTTTCTCAGAGGAATTGTCGAGCCCATTATTTTATCGCCTCTGCGTTCATAGCATTGTTCTGAATCGCTTTCCTACGACATTGTTAATCCATTGGTAGGTGATATTCGGTACTCTTATTGTATAATAAATCTGCCGACTTAAATAGGCAGCATGAAACTATTCGTTGTTCGTTTAGACAGTTTATTCTAAAATGATATTAAGCTATTACTGCATTTCTTCTGTACAGGGTGATCCTGCAAAAATTAGCACTTAAATATCTCTGTTATTTTTGGAGATACTGAAAAAGTTTAGTAACAAAAGTTGTTCAGGTCAATAATTTTTTTCAGTTGGATAATTTTTGGAGATTTCAAGGTCACCTTCACTTTGTTAAATAGAGTCATACATTTTTTGTACGTTAGTTGATGCAGCTCAACATTTTCTATAAATTAATGTAAATGAAGGTAGTGTTAAAATAGAAACTGAGGAGGGATGATCTAATTGTAAGACTATTCCGTGAAATACTTTGTTAATCATTCTTTGTAAAATCGACATTGGTGCTTTGAATTTTTGTTGTTCAGGAGGCTGTTACTGCCTCAGAGCATTAAAAAATACGATTTTTAAAATCTATGTATTGAGAATTTTTGTATAAAACATTACAATTTTTTCATGGAAATTTGTATACACAATCTACATACCTTGGTAAAAGATATGGGAATAACATTTTTTAGGTCTATTTAGCGCCTACCGTTTATATTACATAATTCCACTTTATACATATTATGTTATATACTTCTCTATTTTTTGTAAAGTGTTATAGTAATGTATGCTATATAAACCAAACTAGGTTTATAGCATCAATAAATAAATAATTAATTAATTTTTTAGGTCTGCGGTCATAATAGTCATATTACATGTCTAGAATTGTCTGGACATTGTGTCTGGGCCTGTGCTACGATCGAGTGGAACATTGTCAGTTTCGAGTTATTTATTGGCGTACTTAGCTCTTAGAATTAGTTACGGACTTGGGTACGGTTGAAAGTTAAGTATCTTCTTTCGTTTCGGGAAAGCAAACCAGCCGTACCCCAGTCAATGACAATTGAGGCATCAGAGGCCCACACTCAGCGGAAAGGTGACACCAATTTTGGGACAGATACCTGAACAAGGGATCCTTGTGCATAGGCTTGTCTTAGGGTGCGTTCCGTTTCACGCATTGAGCGCATGGATCGCATTCAATGTGATGCGCGCATTGATATCGTTCCGTTTCGTTAATGGAACACTTTTCCATGCAATTTGATGCAAATAAAAAATGGCTGCTTACATGGGTGACAAAATAAAGACATTGAAAAATAAGAATTTAACAATTGTAGTGATTTGAGTGATACTACCGATATCAGTGACAGCAAAGATGAATTGGAAGATATTTTTGTAAATTTTGCTTTGGAATTAATTTATTTATAATTCCATGTTATGTAAAAAATATATTGATTGAATATATTTTATACCTTGAGTAGCCCTCGCAGCACTTTTCTTGTCAAGCAACAAGGTCAATACTTTCTTTGTAGTCAAGGTTGCTTTCTTCACAAATTGTGCTTTGTTTCACAATGTGCTTTACCTGCATCTGCTTTTTTCAAATCTGCCGCTAATGCATCGGCTACGCATCAAACGCATCACTTCTGAGTTCTCGTAGCTGATGCACAATTGATGCGCGAGAAGTGGTGGGAATCTGGGGAATTCTGTGCGCTCTGATGCGCGCATTGAATAAAACGGAACGGTTCTCTATGCAGTCTATGCGCATTATGCGTGAAACGGATGCATGTTGCCAAATATTGCAAATATTGCAAAACCATTAAACGTAAAAGAACTACTTTTGAGGCAAACAGCGGACTAGATTGATCTTTCATCTAGCGATTTTGACGACTAAAAAGCCCCGTCTTTGAATTATCGAGAAATTAGAAGTGGAATCCCGGACCCTTACAATTCTCGCGTACGTATACGTGGTCTAGCGGTGTGTGAGTGTTCACGCGCGAGCGTCGTCTGCTGAAAAAGGACCCCTTAATCTTTAATTGCGAACGTGAATTGTGAAGTGAAACTGATTGTGAGAACTGAACTGTGAACTTTTCTATCAACTTTTAAACGTTTTCTTATGAACTTTTTCTTGTGAACTTATGAACTTTTTGTGAACGTTTTCTTGTGAATTCGTGCACTTTTCTATGAACTTTTTCTCATAAATCTTCTCATGAACTTTTATTATGGACTTTTTTATGAACCTGTGTTATGAATTTTGCCTTGAATTGTTACTTTGAATTCGGAACTTTGAACTGTTGAACCTTGGACGTTCCAAGAGTTTATGACAAGTGTGTGATTCGTGTACGCATTCTTGTGCAACCCAGAGCGTTTGATTGCCCTTGAACCAGCAACAATCTTGGATTGAACAACGCTCTATACATTATACATATGTCCCAAATTAAACTCACACCTACAGCATAACACCACAGATTCTTTTCATCCGTATGTATGACATGTGAAAATAATTCGTATGATGTACTAGATGAATTGCAGTACACATTCTTAACGATTCGCTGAATGGTAAAAATTCAACACGAATTATAAATGTTGAATGAAGTCATTCCTATTCTAAAGAGGTTCAAGTTATCGAGTTTTGACTGTACAACTGTTTTTAATCAAAAATCTTCAGCTCTTAAGCTTAGACAGCCAATGTTCTCTATTATTATTCAACTATGTAATTTAGTAATAAGTCATTTTACCACGTTTTCTTTATATTTACTGTAAGAAGACATTACTAATAAAACGAAGGAGATATAGATACCTATTTATTTATATTTTAATTACTGGTAATAATCAATCTTTTAAAAAGACGGTGTTGATAAAAACACAAGTGACCTTGAATTAACTTAAAACGATTCCGACTTGTGGAAAGTATCAAAATCGTTGGTAATTTGTTGAAATTGCAGAAAAAGTGAGCCAATAGTTACTGCAAGCCAAAGTGACTCTTAATTGTTGTGTACGGTAACGATTGCAGGAACTCAGATTGCATTTCGATAATTGGTTTTCCAACGTTAAAATTACATACTACGACGGACCTTGTTTGGTTTCATTAACAGAATTGCAGCCGCATTTTCCTCTGTAACTGCTTCTACACTATAAAAACCTGAGAATAATAATTCGAATACAATAGAAGTACAGATCTTATTTAAAACATAATTAAATGTATGCAGAAAATAGTTTAATGTTTCGTCTTCTCTTCAGCATATTTGCACTTGAATATTTTATCATTTCACAATCAAACACAGGTCGGTTCGGCCGAGAAGTCACTACGTTTTCCCTTAAATTGCTGCTCCTTTTCTCTGGAATATTTCCCCCAGAGACTATTCTCAAGCTAATAAAATTTCATATCTTATCCGGACCCGTATAAATTGCATTCAGAGGTTAAATTTGCTTTTAGAACAACAAAGTTTAGTTCGATGTTTTCTTTTGTGTTTTGAGTACACATTTTCATAAAACATTAGCAAATATTCCTCTCTTTAAAAAAAAGGTAATTTATAAAACTAGAATAGTGTTTATAGAAACTCCTTGAATTTTTTCCGAAAATAAACTGTCAAATATTTATGTTTATAATATTCTTTCACACATTATTCATTTGGTATGTGTCCATGCTACGAATAATATCATATTTCACATGGCCAGTAAAACAATAATATCTTTCCAAATTATTTGGTATATTCTTTCTATTAAAAATATTCGTTTCAAGTGTTAAAGCCGATAGAAGACTTTAATGGCACGTTTCTTTACCTACTATGAGAGCATATTGTAGTTTAACAATATAAAGAATTCAAACGCAGTAAAACCGCATTTACTTGGACAATCTTGAAAAACTACATTTTTGCTGTGCATGCAAATTTATTACTTCGATTTGAAACGTATGAAACCATTTCCGTTTCGATTTAATCTAGCCGTGCTGAGGTTATTTATACAATTGTTATGTTGTCCAGATATTTTTAAGTCCGTTATAAAATGGGCTATAAAAATCATTATACATACATTTATAAAGAAACTGTTAGAATATGCTTCAAATATATGTTCTCTGAAAAGCTTTAATTACGAAATCATGCTCGAGAGAGTGCAGCATAAATTTCTCAATTTTTGTTCATATAAGCTAAATAAACCAATGTCAATCTTTCATCATGATTACTCCACAATATTAAACACAGTCAACCTGGAAACATTGTCTGCTCGGAGAAGAGAGTTCCATAGCACTATTTTTAATTTAATTAATAATAATATTGATTGTCCCTCTCTCCTTATGCAAATCAATTAAATTTATTAAACTAGAGGGCTATTGTTGCTCGCTCGCTTCGCTCGCTCGCGAGTAGGGTTGTTATTGCTCGCTCGCTTCGCGAGCTCGCGGGTAGGACTGCTCTTGCGAGAGGGTTAGTGATACGCATGGCTACTGATATTAATGTTTTTTATTTGGTGTGTGACTCTCCAAGAGTCACACAAAGAACTTCCCGATTCGTTACTCCTTCGCCAACATCGCTAACATCGTTTTTTTTTTGTAATTTCATCGATATTCTCCCAAACATATTCTTGGGAGTAGAGATGATAAATTCACTGTTGCATTGGAATAACTTTCGATTATTCCAAGCGGTAACATTAGCATCAGTTAAAAAAAAAAATTTTTTTAAATCTAAAAAAAAAATTTTTTTTAATCTAAAAAAAAATTAAGAAAAAAATTTTGTATGTAATTGCGTTTGGTTCTTTGGTGGAAAATTTTCGTCCACCCTTATAAATTGCATTGTAGAATCAACTCTTTTCGAAAAAAAACTAAAAATCTAAAAACTACTTGACCAATATGGACCAAAATCTAATCAGCTCTAAGTTATGACGGGGCACATCGATTGCATCATTCATCATCCTGATCGTGTTGTTACTTTTTCTGAAAACGTTAACGAAAAATTTGATACCATACAAACGGACATACGCACACACACACACACACACACACACACACACAAACATTTTGATAAAAATAGTCTAAAATGACTCCAATGACCATGAAACGTGAAGATCTGCTAAAAAATCGATTTTCGATTTTCGGGGTAATTACAGTAACTTCCCTATGAATCGGGAAGTTAATAATTTATTCAAACGCTTAATTTTAGATCTTCATACGGACTAATTAATCCGATAAATCGCATTATTGCAGACTCTAGCACTCTCTATAATCGTATTGAATTTTTTAGTGGGTCTTTGCACACTTTTAAAAGATAATTACGTAGGATTATCAGATAATACCATACCTTTTGTACCATGAGATTTTGTGCATGTCCCTTCTTTGTTACTTTACGTAAACTCTTTTTTCTATTGTGCAAACATTTATGTAAGAGGGCTTTGGACCGTTTATAAAATAATCAGGACGAAATTGCCAATGTTTTGACACCTCCCTAAACTCTTCAGAAAAATCTTGCATAAAATCAGTGTCGTTCCAACCGCGGTGAGAGAACATCTCTAAAGCCTTGTCACTTCAAAGATCACGGTCACTAATAGAGTAAAGTGCCCAAATATTAACCACTTTTTGTTGATGTCATTTTTTGATTATTTTAGAATGCTCTTTTTCGTCCAAAAAATTACCAGTTGCAGATGCATTTCCTCCCTATAAGATTCTGAGGTAAAGTTTGTTAAAAAATTAATACAGCTTGGGAAAAATTTTTTTTTTTGTGGTGTGTCATTTGCAGGTTCCAGCGAAAGGGGTTCTTGATATGGTACACCTTAAGTCCCTAATATGACACTTATTGTTAGTGCCATATTCGGCACCCACACTAAGAATGTCAATGGCTATACCCATATTAAGAAACTCTTGGTAGTGCCATGTTGGGAACTCCACGTGGACTGATAATACTAGCTACTGACAAAGAGAAAATGAATTTCAGCCTAAAACCAACAGTTCGCAAACATTAATATAAATAAACTGAAACTACAGATATGTTCAAACATTTCAAAATCACTGACCTTCCTTGAAAAAGATACAATTGAAAATCTAACCACAAAAATATTCAACTCGTGGAGACAACTGGCGGAGGATCGATACTAAAATCTATTGTAGACTGGTGCGATTGCACTACACATAATAATTTGATTTACCATAAACATGGTAAACTATTGTTTGTGGATATTCTCACAAGAGTGCGATTTCTCCTTTACAAGTATAAGGTAGTGCCATAATAGGCGACTATACCATATTTGGGCACTTTACCCTGTGTGTGTCTTTAATAGTCACATTTAAACAGATATTCGATTCTTACTTTAATCATTTAAACAAGTTGACAATAATACATTGGTGGTTTAAAATTATTTGAATCTCCCTACTGTTTGAAAATGCACCTATTTATCTGGACCTACCATGCGTCAGCTGGCGCTAATTGATTGTAAGTGGAACATGGCTAATCGAAATACTTGCAGTGTTAGGTTAAACCTGGACATTTTTCTTCAAGCAAAGATAAGGGATAATAGCTGAATTTGGACCAGCACACGGTAGCACCAAATCGCCAAAACGTGGCCAAAAGCCAAAAATGAATTTTCCGTCTGGGGTATGTCTCTTGCCTTAATGGGTACGCGGGTAATGAATCTATGGGAAATCCGAAGTAAAACGGTCTTATCGTTTATACATGCAAAATGGTGATTGCACAAATATATTGCCTTCATTCGTCACGCGGTTTGCGTGGCGTGAATTACGTCATCGTTATGTTCAGTGTAATGTGTATAATTATGAAGAAGCTGAATTAATCGCACTAATATATGCACTAACAATAAGATATCTGAAATTATTCGTATAATAATTAGGATGTAAAATTATAAAATTGATTACGGAAAAGGAATGGTAAACTTTTGGGTTGTTAATATTAAAGATGTAGAGTAACGGTTGCATATTCCACAAGATTGTTGCACAAAGGTCATATGAAGGTCACAGTTGTTTTTTTTCATGAAATCATATGTGACTTATTTAGATCAGCTCAAACACATTATGTTTTACAAACAGGTATTCAAGAACACCTACAGTCAGTCACATAATTGTTGGCACACACTTTAGATAGGTATATATTTTTTATGAATGGATCAATGGACTTCAGTTTTTCGGCCAAGTTAGAAGGATCAGTTTACCAGATAACGTTTAATGAAAATTTTGGACCAATTTCATTTAGTCGGAATTACGAAGAAAATAGTGAAAGCTGTCCTTTAACCGACTTCGATAAAGGAGGAAGTTATTCAATTCGATCTGTATGTGCCTTTTTTTCGCTTTTTTTCTATGTATGTTCACCGATAACGCCGAGATGGATGGACCAATCGGAACGAAACCTTTTGCATCTTGTAGAGTATGTCCCAGGGGTGGTCCCGTGAAAAAATTTGCATGTTTTTATTCCTTACGATTTTATTTGCGAAAAATGAATTATTTCATGTATGTTCACCGATTACTCCGAGATGGATGGACTAATCAGGACGAAACCTTTTGCATTTTGTAGGGTATGTCTCCCGATTGGTCTCTTGAAAACAAATTTTGCATTTTTTCATTCTTTTCATTCGGTTTTTAGTGCAAATAACTAATACGACCGAAAAACCATCCTACGGTGATCTACAAATTCTGCTCGTGCCACTAAAACAATTTTATAAAAAATAGTTAAACTGACTTCGAAAAAATGCACTAAAAAGTATGAAACCATTTCCATTTAATTTATGCGAATACACACGAACTTAAATACAATACAATATTTTCGGAGGCGACGCAAAATTGAAAATTTTCGAAATGACACATGATAGTGGTTATGATTTCATTGGAATATGGTTAACTTGGAAATCAGTAGGTGGGAAGAGAAGATACATTAAGATGTGAGAGCATGTAGAAGAATTTAAGGATATTCGTAATTTCCAGTGTCGAAAATTTTCAATTTTGCGGCGCCTCCGAAAAGATTGTATTTAAGTTCATGTTTACTCACATAAATTAAATGGAAATTATTTCATACTTTTCCGACTTTGAAGTCGGTTTAATTTTTTTTACAAGCTCTTTATTTGGGCCAATAACGTGAATTTAAAAAATGTGTATGTAGTTTCATATAAGTTGTAGATATCTTAAATGATTCATACAGTGTGTCCAAGACCACCCGTCGAGGCGTGTTAACTTCCTAGATAAGCATATTCGGACAAATTTTTGGAATAAAAGTTGCAGAGTTTAATGGAGGACATATGTCCATGACCTTGTAATTGACCTTCGGATCCATTTTCAAGGTTATTTGGAGGTAAGTACGTATCTTTTAAATGGGAACCCCTACTTTTGACTACGGATTCTGAAAGAGCTCGAAATTTCACGTTCAGATATGTACTTATGTCCTAGATTAAAATGACTACTAGAGGCCATTCAGAGGTCAAATCACTGTTTGGTGGTAACTAAATGATGACAGTAAATACTGGTATCAAGATTGGACGAGGCTTCTGATTCATAAACGTGTCTTGAAAGGTCGATTTACGTTATACTCGGCCTCTATGCTTGACCTCGAGTTGCGATAGAATACTAGACCAGAACAATAACATTCGTAAACGTTCGTCCACCAGGCAGCTGTGTTCCAATAATCGTCCTTTCAATGACCCTGAAAATGGAGAACAAGCTTAACGTCGGAGACAAGATTATGAATCAGAAGCCTTGTCCAATCTCGATACCAGTATTTACTGTCATCTTTCATTTATGGTCTCTAGTAGTCATTTTAATCTAGGACATAAGTATCTGAACGTGAAATTTCGAGCTCTTTCAGAATCCGTAGTCAAAAGTAGGGGTTCCCATTTAAAAGATACGTACTGACCTCCAAATAACCTTGAAAATGGATCCGAACATCAATTACAAGGTCGTATGTCCTCCATTAATCTCTGCAACTTTTATTCCAAACATTTTTACCGAATATGCTTATCTAGGAAGTTAACACCCCTAGACGGGTGGTCTTGGACACCCTGTATATTAATTAGGTTGTAAAATTATAAAATTGGTTATAGAAAGGGAATGGTAAACTTTTGGATTATTAATATTAAAGATGTAGAGCAACGGTTGCATATTCCACAACATTCCACTAAGAGTCTCGCACAGGGTTGTAAATGATACCTTTATCATTTAGTCATATGAAGGTCTTTGCTTTATTGCATGAAGTCAAATTTTTTAGTGAATTATTTAGACCAGCATATAGAAATGACACCAAATTAGAATCCTAAACTGGTCATACACATTGGATTAATAAAAAGTTAAAAACACACATGAAGTTAGTCAAATTTCCAGAAAGATCCTTTCTGATTTTCTGTATAAATTGAGTTCGAAAGTAATACAGGATAACAGCTTGTTTGCATTCTAATGCGGTTAAAAAAAAATCTGGTCTGAATTCTTTTACGTGGAATGCTTTCCTTTCAAACCTAAATAGTACTCGTTCCGTTCTCTCGATACGTATCGATTATAAAAAGTATACATGTAATCACCGTTCGTGCGAAAGAATTGAACTTCCTATTAAAGGTTTCGCAGTATTCAAACGTGGTCTTGATTCGGGTTGGTTCAGCGCGTCCATTGGCGCGAGCATGGCTACATGCTTTGATTCCATCCCCCGTTCGTGACGCGTGTGAACATCGAACCTGCGGCAGTGGCTGAGGCTGAAGCCGAGGCTGAACGAGCATCGAGCGACATTGGGACCAGAAACGCGAACTACCAACTAAACCAAAATATGCTGGTCACGTGTTGGCCAACCAATGCTATGTCTCTCTATCCAGTTCTGGGAGATTTTCCTCTCACGATTTTCTTGGTCGAGACGCCGGGCTACCACCATCCACCACACTCCTTTCGTCACCTTCCTCCTTTTGTTCCTGTTTTCTTTTTTCTTCCGTCGGCATTTTCTTAATTTTCTTCCCACTCTCGCGAAACTTTTATCTTTCTAACTTTCTTGCTCTCACTCTCTCTCTCTCTCTCTGTTTCGTTTTCCCTCCTTTTTCTTCCTCCGTATTTCCATTGTTAGTTCCGTCAGATTAGTTTGTCTGAATTTTTTCGCTTCCTCTGGTCACAGGTTGTTTCTTTCGTTCCGTGCTTCCGCTATCACCCATGTTTGTGTGTTTATTAACGGTGTTGTTTCCTACAATGGTTTGTTACGTGTAGGCTTGAATCCTCACTTTTTACGGAAGGCCTATGTATACGCGTTATTGATTCTGGTTATTTTCCTCTTTTCATCGTCAGTTGCATTTCGTTCTTTATAAGGTTCCGGCGTTAGGACCGCAGTGGGGTATTTGGCTCGAAAAGTCGGGAAAAAGTCGATTTCAAAATTGGGTGTAAGTCGTAAAACTTTTGCTGTTCGACGTAGTTGAAAGTCTGAAGAATAAGGCTTCATATTATTTTTTTTTGCACACCCGTGATGTACTCTTCTTCGTCGAAAGTCAAGAGATTTTATTTCCTTGCCGTATCATTTACTTTACAGTTGCACTTTTACAGTTACACTTTTAATTTACAGTTAGTTGGTAGAAGAGAAAAGAAAAGGTATATTTTTTGTATGGCTACATTTATTTGAATGCTTAAATATTGATTACGAAAGAAACGCGTAATATTCATATTTGTTAGACATTGAAAATACGGCAAGGGGTTAAACAGTTTCTTAAATAGCGTTCATTCATTAGCGATTATCAAGTGTTTCAAGGAAATTGTGTAAATTCTTGCATTGCGGAAGCTTTTCAAGTAAGTATTCAGAGCACTTTCGCGCATATTTCATTTTGTTATTATCTAAATTCGCATAGTTATTACTTTTTGAAAATAATCGAGCATTCGGTGCTCTTGTAATCGTAGTGAAAAAAGAATTTGCATCAACAGTCGCAGCGTGCGGTTCCTAATGAAAATTAATAGTAAGAATTACAACATTTCTTAAAATATATATTTAGTTATTAAAAAATTTCACACATATTTAGTAATAAAATAATAAATTACATCAATTCAGCATAATTTGCATGCAAAATTAATTTTTCCACATTTTCGATGGAAGCACTCGATTAAAGTATCGAAAGTTAAACTAAATTTAAAAAATTAATTATTGTTATGATCAATTTAAAGAATATTCCCATCTCTGGGAATGATATCAGTTGATTGCATAAGTTCGTGCATAATTTGAAAATAAAGTTCAATGGTTAAATTGTGAAGAATACATCTTTATTAATCAATTTTCAATATTCAATTTTTAATACAATTTTCTTCTTTTTTAAAGGAAAGTGCAGTACAGTTTGCGACACCTATGAAAATCGCGCACGAATTTATGCAATTATTTAATATAATTCGATAAATCTCTTGTTAATGAAATTTCACGTTTGAATATTTCGAGTTCGTAAAAACCCGATTAGTATTATTAAACCAGATTAGTGGTGAAACAAATTTTACCGAAATACATGAATGTTCATATATAGTAGGAATAAAATGAAATATAGAATAAAATGCTTACGCGTGCACTTTTCAATACCTTTGTCTGCTTCATTGATCTTTCACGTTGTTTATATAAACATACGTTTATATCCTCACTTTATATTTAATGTTTTCTGCTTAATGAAATTGAGCAATCTCACCTTTCTCTTCTATGTATATAGTGCACTTGTTCTCACAGATTCAATTTATTCTTCCTTTGATATTCATGTATTACAGGTGCTGAAAAATTAGTTACATGTGTCATTGAATGTTTCCATTGCCTGAAGTGGACATTTTGTTCAACCGTGATAATGCCGTTGAATTTTAATCATAGAGTCTTTTGAATACAGCCTTTTAAATTACTAAATTTTTAATACACCATTAACCAAATATTAATACTTATGACAAATACATTTTGATTTTTGGTTCTTAATATTTTTATCTAATTCAGTCCACTGTTTAAAAAGAAAATAGATAGATGTTATCACTTCTCATAATTAATAAGTACAATATATAATATTTATTATTTGATAATAGAAAATGCTTGTATCAACCTAGAACAATACCAAGATTGTGGGACAATACAATAAGTTCATGAAAGAAACGTGAAAGATACATACGTACTTAAAATGACAATCATAATCATGATACTTCAAGACGTTATTCCTGTAGGATGGAAACAGTTGTACTTGGGAAATTTTCCCGATGCACAAACACATTTTTTGTATTTATATACAGCTTCAATGAGAAGTAAAACAAAATATGCCATTCATTTTTTCTATCCTGTGCGAATTTATCCATAAACTAAAATGTCTATTGAAATTATCATTCTATGGCACTAACAAACACTGGAAATGTATATGTTTGGGGAGATGATGACATGGATGTACGAAAGAGACGATTGTTATTGTCATTGTTCTGAACTAAAGAATATAGAGCTAAACGTACAGGATAATTTTGTTGTGGACATCTCATGTGGAAATTATCACTAAAATGTCCATTGGTAGAAAATGTAGTTAGTTCAGTTAACAGAATAGTATCATTAAGATGGAAATACTTATAGATAAAAAAAAGATATTCCTTGCACATTCTTGTCAGAGAAACCGAACTGATGTGCAGTGCCGTAACGAGGGCGTGGCGAAAGTGGTGCCCGCCACGTGCGCAACTGGGTTTGGGGCGCAAAACAAACAGTACCGACCCGGTTGAGGGTCGCTTGGACGCTTTTGAAATGTTGCAAAAAAATTACGAACTCTCATTATAAAACACGTATCCAAATCTCGAGATAGAATTAAGGATTTTCATAACAATGCCTGTAACAACAGCTTCCTGCAAACGTTCGTTTAGCAAATTAAAAAATGTAAAATCGTACCTTCGTTCTTCTATTGGACAAAAGCGATTAACAAACATGTCTATAACATCAATTGAAAAAGATGTTGCCAAAACATTAAATTATGACGATATAATAGATGTGTTCGCAAATGAAAAAACGAGAAAAATTACTTTATAAAATATGCTAAACTGTTTTATATTTTTATTATAATATTTTAACATATACCTATGTTTTGTATTTCTTTTATTTTGTCGTCATTGAATATGAATAAAAATTTGTTCTTATTTAGGTTATAGCTTATTTGTTCATACAAATACCTTGACAAATACATTATTGTATATACAGGCATCTCATTTTGATGAGGTTAATAGTATTTAATATATTGGATTTAGTAAAATTTAACTTGTTACATTAAAATTTTTTATTTTTTTGTCATTATTGGGTTACGGGGAGGTGCAAGTTAGACATTGCCACAGGCGCTTCATACCCTCGTTACGGCACTGCTGATGTGTTCCTATCTTAACAACCCTTCACTCAAAGTATACCGTAGGCTCCCTGGAAACGTGTCAAGTCAAATAAAAACTGGTCACCAAACAAAAGGAAGTTTCACCTTTCTTAAGTGTATTCTTCCCGAATTTCCTTCTGTTTCAATCGCTTGCGCAGATAACATCCTTATTCAAACGATCGCGAAGAAAACTTTTCTTCCGTGGGTGTTCGTACGTAAAAGTCGATTTCAAAGCGAATCGATTTTTCACCGTGGTTCTACATATACATAGACGCAGACAGACAGTCTCATAATGAATGGCACACACGTTAAATTAGAATGGCGTTTTTGTAAATGGACTAAACGACTTCAATTTTATTATCAACCTAGATGAATTTATTTTTCTAGACGATATGTAACGAAAATGTTGGAAAAATTACGTTTGGTTGGAATTACGAAAAAAATAGTAAAAGGGTATAGCCGGATAAGCATGGGCCAGCGGCCCCCGCTCCGATTTTCCTGATTCCTGTCTTAAAACATCGTTTTATGTCTAAAAAAACATTGTGTAAAATTTTAAACGTCTACCCCCACGGATAGGGGTGATATTGAGGCAAATTCCTCCGCACTTAAATGCAATTTGCTCTAAAACGAGAAGAGATATCGACATGGGATAAACGGCAGATAAAAGATATAGATACACTCTATATTTCAGATTTTTTTCAGAATTTTTTGCTAATTATTTATAGTTGAAAATAATTAATTAATTTTTTGGGAATTTTTTTAACTATCTTCACCTGGGTTGATACCTAACAAAAAATTCTAAAATATTGCTATGACTCTAACCTATTTTGTAAAAAAAATCTCAGAAGTGTCCGTTTGGTGGAACAGGGTAAAAAAAAATAAAGTATGCCGGCGAACGCTCGGTTTGATCGGTAACGACGCAGCGACCGATTCCCCTTGCGGTGACTAGTGACGGGAGCGAACGGGAAGTCTGCGCTTGTACGGCAAAGCTGATACATGTAAAAAAGCGACTAAATCTTCTAATACACGATTACAGTTGGAAGTCTAAACAATTATATTCTAGGAAATAGCTTACATTGAAGAAGAAAAATACGTGTAAAGCTAGTTTGTTGCTGTCAAGTAACAGAAAGAAGAAACTTCTCACAAGTATGTTGTATGGTCACGGTGTTAGAGGCTTTGTTCGATGCTCTGGAGGGCTCCAGTTCGAATTCTCCTCAACTCAACTTTTCTTGTTTTTTTCTTTTTCAACTTCCCGATTTTATAGGGAAGGCCCTATAAGCCTTGCGTATCACTAATCCTCTCGCAAGAGCAGTCCTACCCGCGAGCTCGCGAAGCGAGCGAGCAAAAACAACCCTACTCGCGAGCGAGCGAAGCGAGCGAGCAACAATAGCCCTCTAGTTTTATATGTATTTATAAACTAAACGATTTTTATTGTTTGCACTTCAATATTCTATAAAACAAACATAATTATTAATTGTATGAGTTCTCTCGTTTCGCGTTTCGCTCATTTCGCGGCATGCCGCCTTTGAACATGCCGCAAAGTCGGCATATTCCTTGATCGCTAGCCGACGTTACAATGTTATCTGGTCACACGCTCATTCGTTTGGTTAGACACGATCAGAATGAGTGCGGTTCCATTCATCGGCTGGATTACAATAATAAAAGAAAAAATTATTGTTGCTACTCAATAATCCCTTCGCGGTCTTGGTACACGCGCAAGATATTATTATTTCACAGTGTTCAGAATTTGAGCCCAGAATTACAAAGCAGCATATTGCATTATAGCAAGTTTGTTTTATAGAATATTGAAGTGCAAACAATAAAAATCGTTTAGTTTATAAATACATATAAAAAAAAAAGAAAAAAGCAAGAAAAGTTGAGTTGAGGAGAATTCGAGCTGGACCCCTCCAGAGCATCGAGCAAAACCTCTAACACCGTGACCATACAACATACTTGTGAGAAGTTTCTTCTTTCTGTTACTTGACAGCAACAAACTAGCTTTACACGTATTTTTCTTCTTCAATGTAAGCTATTTCCTAGAATATAATTGTTTAGACTTCCAACTGTAATCGTGTATTAGAAGATTTAGTCGCTTTTTTACATGTATCAGCTTTGCCGTACAAGCGCAGACTTCCCGTTCGCTCCCGTCACTAGTCACCGCAAGGGGAATCGGTCGCTGCGTCGTTACCGATCAAACCGAGCGTTCGCCGGCATACTTTATTTTTTTTTACCCTGTTCCACCAAACGGACACTTCTGAGATTTTTTTACAAAATAGGTTAGAGTCATAGCAATATTTTAGAATTTTTTGTTAGGTATCAACCCAGGTGAAGATAGTTAAAAAAATTCCCAAAAAATTAATTAATTATTTTCAACTATAAATAATTAGCAAAAAATTCTGAAAAAATCTGAAATATAGAGTGTATCTATATCTTTTATCTGCCGTTTATCCCATGTCGATATCTCTTCTCGTTTTAGAGCAAATTGCATTTAAGTGCGGAGGAATTTGCCTCAATATCACCCCTATCCGTGGGGGTAGACGTTTAAAATTTTACACAATGTTTTTTTAGACATAAAACGATGTTTTAAGACAGGAATCAGGAAAATCGGAGCGGGGGCCGCTGGTCCATGCTTATCCGGCTATACCCTTTGTGTTTTACAAATTTTTTATTTGAGATTGTAACAATTTAAAAACATGTTTTGACGATTTCATCGAAATTGGTGTATTGATGTACGAGTTATAAACGATTACAAATTACGAAATTATTCTATTATTCGACGATTTTCACCATTTTTAATCGCTTATAACTAGACTGCGGAGAGATATTAGTAAAAGTCAGTCTATAAAGAGTGATTCGCTCAGGGTACCTTTCTTCATAAAGCAGTCGGGCTTGCAATACATTTTGTCTACGGTCACAGTAAACCATTATCATGTCATACTTTTCAATCGTTGAGTAAGACATAGCGGAGTCGCGTTTGGATACATACTGTTAGTAAATAAATAGCAGCGTAATCGTCTAGACTGTCTAGAGGATGTTTGAAAACATTCCATAGCATTGAAGGACCTTAGCATGTTTACTAAAAGTCTCACCGGTGGTAATATTTTAGTTTTATGCGTTTTTTCTGTCCGTGACCTTGAATGACCTTGAGTAATTATAATCACTGAATTCGTAATGAAAGTGACTATCATTGTATAAGTTTAAAAAAGGGTGGTTCCATGAAAAAAAATGGAGGTGACCTTGGCATCTCTAAAAAAATTATTTAAAAACAAAAATTTTTATGGTATCGTATGAGCCTCATTTTACTATTCAATTTTGTCCTGAAGATATCTAAGTGCACGGCAGTGCACAAGCCAAGTTCTCGCACTACCTCCTTTTACACGAAACAACTTAGCCGTTTTTTAGAGGGTTATAACTCAGTACTGGAGGCAGATTGAGAGATGTAATTTCGTACACTTGTTAAATACTATCATGTCTCAATATTGACAAAACATTAATCTTCCAACATTAGTAGGTTCCGAGATATAGGACCTCAAAAATCGCTAAATTTGTCACTGACTGATTGACTGACTGACAGATCATCAAAACCTTTTCGGTACTTCCCATTGACCTACAAGCTTGAAATTTGGTACATAGGTCCACCATAACAAACACACAACGGAATAATTATTAAAGTTTGAAATTTTACACCTTAAAGGGGTTGCATTGAAAAAAACATTACGACCTACCGCAAAAATAACGAAATTTTCAAAAGGCTTAACCCAAAAGCATATGGGGTACGCCCAACCACATGACGTATATAGACTTTTGATTTTTTCAAAAAAAAAAAAAGAAAAAACACGTACGCGTGGAAAACCACGCGCGACAGAAGTGAAACTTCTTGCTTATTGGGTGTAGATACAGATTTCAACAAAAATTGATGAAATCCCAACAAAAACATTCTGTAAACAGGAGCCAAGTTCTTATGACCATAAAAAGTTGTGAGATCAAACAAAATACGGCCAAGTTCGTTAGCTTAGAAATACCTCGTGCAATACTGAAAAAAGCATTTGTAAAAATTACATTAAAAGAACGCTATTTAATTTTTAAAGAGTTATATGGAGGGCTAAATTATTCAAACTTGGCCGTTACTTTTTAAACCAATAGCCATAAAAGATTAGGTAGCGGCCAAGTTTGAATAATTTAGCCCTCCGCGTAACTCTTTAAAAATTAGATAGCGTTCTTTTAAACTAATTTTTACAAACGCTTTTTTCAGTATTGCAAGAGGTATTTCTAAGCTAACGAACTTGGCCGTATTTTGTTTGATCTCACAACTTTTTATGGCCATAAGAACTTGGCTCCTGTTCACAGAATGTTTTTTTTTTTATTTAATGTATCTTTGAAAACAACAATGATATTTGAGGTGATAACGTTAGGTGACTCACCCTGTACATTGTCTAGTAAACTAACCCATCTAGCTTGGTAGAAAAACTGATGTTGTTTGGTGCATTTATAAAAAAGCTGGTCTGATTGAAAATGTGTGTCTTCAATTATGAGACTGACTGTATTTGCAGTCTGGATCATCAAGATTATTATCGGCCAGTCCATCTTACTCTGAATTGTCAGTAATTGTCCCACGCGTAGATCCCCGAATTTCCTCGGAAGTTAGTCGATCGTATTACAAGCAGAAGCAGGAGCACGTGCACGCGCTTCTCGGATGTAGGGTTAACCAAGTGAACGACGAGGGCTATGCATCTCTCGGGGCGTAATGGAACTTCTACTTGGTCGAAGCGCGGCTTTGCCACCCCGACCTTTCAATTGATTCCACTCACGCGCTGCTGTGAAATAGCTACACAGATACCGATAGCTGTTCTGAAGAAAAACGATCCCTACTTATCGTACGTCGTTGCCTTTAGACGGGCTGCCGTATGGCGTCTCAATCCGGCTTGGGATTTGCGTGACTTTGTCGAAAATAAACGGGAAATCCTGTTTGTAGAGCAGCTACAGTTAATCGCAAAAGTTACTACGCCCTCAAATGTTACAGTTCGAAAACTGCGCCGACAAAACCTGGAAATCAAAACATTTCGAGTAAACTGTGAAACAACAAAAATGTTCGACCGCTTCGAAAATGTCCGAAAAATTGTCTAACGTTTGTCAAAAGTATGTCTATAAATACGGTGATCATCCGTCCTGTATTTTCGGGGACAGTTCTGTATTTCAACAGCAGAGAACAAATGTTCTGTGTTCTTTTGTTCCCCTCCAGTATTTACATATTGGAATTTTTTTTAATATGCAAGTTCTACGCGTTAAGTTATGTCACCATTTTTTAGGCATTTCCGGTAGTGCAATTAAAAAATGTTTTAAACAAAAATTTATCAATATTTGGTGAGATACATTTTCGCATATTCTTAAATCTGAAAAAATGCTTTTTACATAAAAATGTAAAGGTTACCTTGATAAATCAAGTTACATCAGATATTCGAACTGCGATCCACCTTCTATGATACAGAACTCCGGTCTTTGTATTAGATTTTTCGTTGTCGCCATAATTAGGGCGTCTCGTTTTATGTTATTAAAGTTCTTGTTGAAGGTACATATCGTTCCTAATGTTCAGTGAAATATCTTGCAATAAGTGTGGAAGTTTCTCTTCCAAAAAGTTGAGATATCGAGCAGCTGTCAAATTTTCTTCGAAGAAATATGGTCCGATTAAGTGACCACTTAAAATACCACATCAAACATTGACACTAATTTTAGTTTGAAAGTTGCGATCTCATGTCCAGTGTGGATTCTCTGTTGACCAATAACGTTGATTCCGTCGATTGAAAACACCATTATTTGCAAATTTATATTCGTCTGTCCACATAATTTTCATAAAAATTTCAGGATCCTCTTCATTAGCAGCCACTAGCCACGCCAGAAATTCCAATCGCCGCTGTCCATCAGTAACACGCAGTTTTTGAACTAATGTCATTTTAAATGGATGATATTTGTATCGTTTCGTTATTGTATTAATACTTGTGACCGACATATTCAATTCTTTTGCAACTTGTCGAAGAGACGCGTCCGGATAGGCTTAAAAATAACTTAGCACTAATATTGTATTGTCTACATTTGTGACGGGTCTACTGCGAGTATGATGTTTTCCACCAGGAAATTTACCACGTAAAAGCAATGATTTTGTAAGATAACGGAACGTTTCTCTAAAAGGACAATTCCTGTTTGGAAATCGTTCTTTGTGCAATCTTTTCGCCGTGCGTGCACTTTTTCCACATTCATTGACAACAGATAACATATCACATCTTTCTGTGTTTGAAAACTTACTCATTTTGAAAGATCAAATCGTGATATACTGAACTACGACTGAAGGAATACTGTCTATAAGCTGATTAGATCGATGACACGAAGACACACTGACGATTCTGAACCGTAATTGGTAAATACAAACATAATATGGGAAGCAACGAGAGTAAACATAAACTGAGACGCCCTAATTATAGCAAGAACGAAAAATCTAATACAAAGTGCGGAGTTCTGTACTATAGAAGGTGGATCGTAGTTCGAACATCTTATGTAACTTGATTTATTTTGTAAGAAATAACTTTTCATTAAAATTACGTTTGCACAAAATTTTTGGGTTTGAGGTTATTTCAAGGTCATAGTATAATACACTGTTGAATTCGTCTCGACGTCAGCAACAATCCTATGACGTCCAAAACATATGGTGTCATTTAAAAAAGCCAAGGTGACCTTTACTTTTTTATGTAACAAGCATTTTTTCAGATTTAAGAATATGCGAAAATGTAGCTCACCAAGTACTGATAAACTTTTGTTTAAAACATTTTTTAATTGCACTACCGAAAATGCCTAAAAAATGGTGACATAACTTAACGCGTAGACAGTGTATATTATAGTCGAGTTGTATTGTTGAATAGTCTCTGAAACAGCGTTCATGCATTAGCGATTTTCAAGTGTTTTAAGGAAATGGTGTAAATTCTTGCATTGCAGAAGTTTTTCAAGTAGGTATACAGAACCCTTTGCACAGATTTCATTTCGTTATCATCCAAATTCGCATTTTTTGAGTTTCAAAGACCGAGACGAACGTAGACGAGGACAGCGCGTGTAAAGACTCACCTGTCCTTCCTTGCGGCCGAAACGTTCATCGTCAATTAAACCACTAAATACAGTTGATATTATATCGTGTTTGGTCTTATTTCAATAAGAAGAATGCCACAAATATATTGGTGAAAGTTTCACAAAAAAATAAGTAATAATAAAAATGATTTTATATTGGGATTACATTGTGAACACGCATGGGCCTTTGAACTGTGCTGGCGACTGCGACTCTCCGCGTCGCATTAGTAGTGGTTCACACCGATATACCTGAGCCGAGATCAGATAACTACAGTGCAGGGTATATTTTTTTGCGTTTATCGTGTACGGCCTTTTTGCGACTATAGAGGATTTACTGTATAATTGGCAATGCTTAGGACCGTTCAACTCTAATTAACAATTTTTAAAAATATACTTTTGATGATATATCGTGTAGACACATTAGTCTTTCCGATATCCTCAATGAAACAGCTATTCAGTTAGTTTAATTGCCACAAATTGAGTACTTAAATGACTCCGGCACAGCACATGGAGGGTTAAATGTACGCATTGCGAAAGAAACATTTGGAACAACCTAATATTTCTCGTTTCATCGTAATCTTTAAAAATTGGCATAATACGTAATCATTTTTAGAATCAAGGAAATATGCTTGCAAGCAATTAGATGCACATGTATCTACATATAGGTAAAGACTATAATATATTGTTGAGTGACGAATGTTCCAATGTTCCCCGGTGGAAGCTTAGTCATGCAGAAACCATATATACCTGTACAACAGAAATGTCGGTGTAGGTCACGATTGGCCTGATATCAACTCTCAGTGTGGCTATATGAATAGCCGGCTTTTCGAAAGATAATAATCAGTATATTCGTGATCTATTATACTTAAATTGTTAACGGCACAGGATCTGTTATCACAACGCAATATCCCATTTCTGAATAAATATGGTTCCCAAAAATGAAACATACGTCGCGCCTATATTCTAAACCACTCTATACTGTATCTTTTTCGTTTTGAACATGTCATGATGAATGGACTTCGGATCTTTATGCATTTATGGTCTATAAAAATGTCCAAAAAATGCTGGAGTATTAAATTGGACAGAATTTAGTACGATTTTTATTTATTTTGAATCTACAAATGCCATTACCAATAAAAATAGCAGTTTAGTTGGTCCCACTTTCTTCAAATTTGTCTACAAAACTAGAAAATTGCATAAACATCCGCAGTCTAATGATGAGTATTGGGCCAGTGTAAGAGTTTTTGCTCAATTTCATATTAAAATACAACAAGGAATGGGGCACGAATTTTTCCACTATCCTAATACAATATTGGTTTTACTTTTCATTTCAGCGTCGTGACTTTTCACTGCTGTGTTTCAGAATTGTAATTATTTTTAAAAATGGATTGGCTTATAATTGTATTATATAAGTTAACAACTTAATTTTTATTCTTTTGTTCGACCGTCAATTCATTAGTTGGTGCATATTCGTCTGTTTATCTTTGTTGCAATCTGCGAAAAAGTAAATAAAGCAAAATATTTTTATTTATCGAATATCGAATATGTCGTTATTTTTGAATATATTGAAAACCTTTATTAACAAAAGTTGTTCAGGTCGGGGAGATTTATAACATGGTGGAAATAGTTTCTTTTGTAGCTGAAGAGTTTTTCGAGATTTCAAGGTTATCTTTACTTTTTTAAACAGAATTTTATATAGTTAAAATATCTGATTTTGGTCCAACATGTTTCTCAATTGTTCGAAAACGAAAATAAAAGACGCAGCCTGTCCAGATCTACAGGTTTTATCTAACATATTTTTCGATGCAGTCCATAATTGGAAATATTCGCGAAAAACGGTTTTATGAGCATTTCATTAATTATTTAATGTTTAAGGGCTTTGAGACACGTTTTCCCGTTATCCGATCGAGTTCAAACTTTGCACAGATTCTTTTTTATTAATTGGAACAATCCTGGGAGGTGCCGCAAAAGAAATTTTGAAAAAAATTCCCGTTAAGAGTAAATAAGAGTCACCCTACTATACATATTGCGACGGATTATTCTTTCTTAAAAGTGAGTCTACCCGAAGCTAACTGTTAACAAAGATCTCTAATTACGAAGAAAAAATGTACGTCGCGACGACACAGCAGTTTTGACGGTGCAACTGTCATTATCAGTCACAGGCGTAACCAGAGACTCTGTTCCTTGGAGTATCCTCGGTTTCCTGGTAGGGTAAAAGTATATCCCCAGAGGGAAACAGTCTTTGCAGCCCAAGTGGCACCACTAAAGCGCTAAATTTTTTCTAACAACTCTCTTGGAGCAGGACGTGAGTAATGTGGCACTTCCACGATTCCATTTAACGCCGAGATTTTTGTTTGAAGTACATGAATTCTTCCTTTCTTAACTTTAACACTAATTTTTCTGTTTATAAACAATGAACAATTTTATTAATACAATTAATGTAATTGGTAAATAGCGCTTTTTTCTTAATTTTTCTGATTAAATGTTAATCCATTTTTTAAATATTAATTTTGAATTTTGCGTTTTAAAAAAGATATTATAGTTTTCATTTTTCGGCATTTTCCGTAATACTGTGGTGTTAGGTGGTAATTTAGGTGGTAATTTAGGTGGGTTGGGCGAGCAACAGGTATCGAAATACCGCTATTCTAAAGAATCTATCGGGTTGAAAGGCAGATTACGCTAGCGAATATATTGAGTGGTACGTTAAATTAATGATATACAGCGGGTAAAAATTTGAAAGTCAGAATAAGACTAAAATATATTACTTTCAAAATAAACAGTCTTAAAGAGATTTGCAAGGTATATTGTAGTAAAGAGATCGGTAGTTTCTACCTATCAGCGTTACCATGTGTTGCCTCTTGACTTCATGATATACAACAGTGTCGCCGACATCAGCTCCTTTTATTGACTGACAAGTAACACTACCCAACAGATACTCACTGATTTGAATGAAATTTAACGTACTTATTAAATACGTGTTTTTTTGTTTCGGCTAAATACGATTTTTAAGGGTAGAAGGTAAAAAGTACCCCTCAACCTTTGGAGATGGAAACGTTTGTGGCTAATTATTTCTTAAAGGATTCATGTTTTTTCATAAATTTGAGCCTATTTTCCAATAACGTCTGATTTTTCTCTTTTTTGGGAAAATAACGCAACAAATCAATTCTGAAGACAGATTTAGATTACAAATATAACAGGGGACACACAAAGTCTAAATAAAATCAATCTTGTCATTTTTATAAGGGCACATATACTAGTTACTTTTAAGGCTTGGTAGGTTTAGTTTTAACCCTTTGCCGACGAGGATTTTTTTAAGTACAGGGTGTTCTAAATGACCTGACATTTTAACTTGCGCGCCATTTTTTTGTGGCGAACATAGAGTACTAATCTATGGCAACTGGCATCAGAAAGTATTGTGGTTTAGTCATAGAGAATTACACGATCGAGCAACGCATAGAAATTGTGAAAATTCACTACAAAAAATGGTAAAAATTTTGCAGAGACGGTTCGAAAAGTCCGCACGTCTTTTGGTCATAATAACGCACCATCTCGCAACACTGAAACAAAATTAAATAAAGTAGATCCGTGTTTAACATTCTAAATAATATCGGTATTTATAAGGTTATAATTACATTGCGACTCTTTATGCATTTATAGCAAAATTAAGTAGATGGAATCCAAAATTGTTGGAAAATTTAAAAATTTAAGATGTCAACATACAGGTATGATTTCTTCTCTATTAAAATCATTCAGGGAAAAAATAACATCCAATTTGGTTTCTATTTTTTGCAATCGATGCAGGCAATTTTTATTTTGCATAAAAATCCGCAGTCTAGTTATAATTGTTAAAAAATTAGACCAGAGCATTCAGAAACGTGGAAAGTATTATAACTTTAAACAGCGTATGTGTATCGCGATTGTGTTTTATTTCTATACTGAACCAAATGACAATAATGTATGGCTGCATTGACTTTTTCTGGAAATAATAACAAGTTCTGGTTTTATTCATAATCTGCATTTTCATTGGATTTCTGTTACGAGAGACAGAAACAGTCACATTTAGATTCGTGATACAATGTCTTGTGTTATGCAAAGCTGAGTAGGATTGGATATCGATTGGGGTACATCTAGTATTGTCAAGACACGTACAGTGACTCCCACTAAAATATTCGGACACACTTAAAAACACCATAACTTTTTTAATATTGGACTATGCGATTTGAACTTCTTTGGGAAGCTAGAGCAATTAGTTTACTACAAGATGCGAAAAGAAATCTTTTCAAAAATTGCATTTGGTCAGAATTGTAGAGAAAATACTAAAAGTTGCATTTTACAACTTTTTTATGCGCGCCTATATTGAAATTTTAAAAAATACGTTTTGTAGATCTGTGTAAATTATATGCACTGTGAAAGTTTCATAGAAATCGGTTGACGCAAGAAAAAACGACAGACATTGAAAGATGTAAGAATCTTTAGAATTACTGCAGTTGGAGGCCGAAAATTTTGAAAAACTGCAATTTTTACTATCTTTAAACGTTTGTAGGTCATTACAACATCAACCGATTTTGATGAAATTTTCAGAATATGTTTAATTGATGCAAATTTATGAAACGTGTTTTCTAAATTTTCCATATAAGCCCACATAAAAAAGTTGAGAAATACAACTTTTAGTATTTTCTCTGCAATTCCGACAACTTGCAGTTTATTCAAAATGTTTTGCCACGTTGCGTAGCAAACTAATTGTTCTAACTTCTCCAAAAATTTCAAGTCGTATATTCCCATATTAAAAAAGTTATGGTGTTTTTAAGAATGTCCGAATATTAGTGGGAGTCACTGTACATGGGCTAATGTTATGATTCAAAGATATATTATCGTTTTTGAGATACAGTAAGGAGCATAACTGTTTCCACACACTTTAAATTAGAATAACATTTTTATGAATGGACCGAACGCCTTTAATTTCTTTGTAAAGCTAGAAGAATTAGTTTAGTGAAAACAATAGTAATAATTGATTTTTACAACTTTTTTAGCTGGGCCAATAACGAAAATTTAAAAGACGTGTTTTGTAAACTTGTACGAATTATATACGTTCTGAAAATTACATTGAAATTGGTTGATTGGTTTCGAATCATAAACGACCGAAAGTGGTAAAAAGCAGAAAATCATGAAAACTTGCAATTTTTACCACTTTTGATCGTTTATAATTCGTAAACCAATTAACCAATTTGAATGTAATTTTCAGAATATAATGTATGTAATGTGTATATGTATATAATTCATACAGGTTTACAAAACTCATCTCTTAAATTTTCGCTATTGGTCCAGCTAAAAAAATTGTACATCAATTTTTTTATATTTATTAGACGTCATTTACTAAACTAATTCTTCTAGACTTACAGAAAAATTGAAATCGTTTGGTCCATTCATAAAACAGTTGTTCTGATTTAAAGTGTCTGGAATCTGTTATGCTCCTTACTGTATTTCATACATGTGTAATATACTGATATGGTATACATAACTTCAGAAGTTTGTTTAAAGATTTTAGTACGATCATTCAAGTAACTGTTTTGAAGACAAAAACAGATTACTTTATTTCATTGATAATTAACACACAACGCAGGTCCACGCGCAGCCAACGAAGTTGAAACTAGTTTATTGGCAAAGATCCACGAAACAGAGATCTTTTTACGTCTTACGTGATTTGCATGAGAAAACGAACTTATAGGATCAGCAGGCGTTGCATAAATTTAAATCTTATCACTGGAATTATCAAGCCAACTTAGAACCACTGTCTAGTTATATCGTTTTGATTTCATTATTACAAAACATTATACAAACAGGTTTGTTTGTAGGTTGTCAAATATCTGCCTTGAACTTTTAATTGCAGCATCTTTATTCCTGGTTTCTTTCGGCGTTTTCTAGAAATCTTACATGTCGCTTATTTATGTTTTTTAAGCGGTACTGATGAATTATTCGTAGTATAGACGAATGCATTTTTATATTAAATTCTCTCTTCAATACTATGCTTTTTTCTACAAAGACGCCGTATCACGCCATTTTCCCAATTCTCTAATCGTACTAGAGCAAAACCGCGTGGTACAGGAGCTACCTCTACTTAAAACAGTGCGAAAGAACAGACACAATGTTCCAATTTTTCGGACAGAGAAATGACCATACGCATTGTTAAAAGTTATTATTAGATTGCGGACCTTTATGCAATTATGGCTTTCGAAAACTTTCAAAAATGCTAGGATATAAAATACGACAGATTTTAGTATGATTCTAATTTATTTCAAATCTAAAAAGACTACTACCACGGAAAATACGATTCTGTTTGATTCGAGTTTCTGAAAATTCGTTTGCAAAAATTGCAAATTGCATAAACATCCGCAGTCTAGTTATTATACATACATCACGTAAGCTGCATTCTTTTTATGCTTATCATAACGAAATCAAAGAATTTTGATAAAGAAACGTATAGTCACTCACGCTCTTAGTTGAACACTATACTACAATATTTGATTATTTTTATATTACTATATATTCTGGAAAAAAGATGAAGTATTCATTTTAGACTGAAAAAAAACACAAAATTTTTCTCTAACAATAATATTTATTTGTTTGTTAATTTTAGTTGCTAAAAAGTTGCCATATGTTCACGTCGCGTTAATATCCGGTCACTTTATGAGAAATTAATGTTTTACATACAGGCTGTTTCCGAAATCATGGTACAGACGGATAGGTAGCGATTCTATATACAGAATCAACTCGAAAGAAAGTATAACAATTTTTTGTGTGACTATCTGGGGAATGTGTGTGCTATTAGACAGGAATCGTCTGGCGTGTCTGACCAATGGCCGACCAATTCTACTTCCCGCGTCTATTGCAGCACAAGAAAGGTCGTCGCTCACTAGAACGCCCCGGCGCCCACCCGGCACCGCGCGGCCTCAGCTGTTTTGGATTTCTTCTATGTATTTTAATTGATGTACGCACATCCATTTAAAATACATAGAAGAAATCCAAAACAGCTGAGGCCGCGCGGTGCCGGGTGGGCGCCGGGGCGTTCTAGTGAGCGACGACCTGAACCCGCCGCGACGGATCTACAAACTCAATTTTCTCGAAATCGAGACACCAATAAAAAAAAATGGTATTCCTTCTTTTCAACATGTTTTTGCATGTAGCATCACCACCCACCCACTTATACTATGATGTATGAAATCTATCAAGAATTATGATTTTAATATTTTGTCTCACACATTCGTTTTGTTTAATGTTTAGTGATCAAAAAATTAAGATTAATGATCAAAAATTAATTTTTTTTAATGTTTTGGAGAATTAGAATCCCATTTTGGTCTTTTCTTAAATTCATTTGTAAAATTTCTATAATTCATACTTTGGCCCGATTTCTTTCTTGGAATTAGGCAATTTCATAGGTTGATATTTTGTATATGTCTCATCGTATCTAAATAAATTTTTTAACCACTTTGCTACAAAAATACTATACAATTCCTGAATTTGAAAATTTATTATTCAATTATTCTGGTATCCGGACATTCTGTTCTTAGAATAAATCAAATTATAACGCTTGAATAATTTCCATTTAAAATCAATGAAGTATAAAGAAATAATTATCCTCTTAGTCCATTGTCTGAAATGTTTTTGTCCGATCACTTTTATCTTCCTATTGATTAAAATGACAGAAGTTATATTTTATAACTTTTTATTGGCGAAAGTGCAGATCATTGTGTTATCAGAAAGCTGTTTATTACCAACTTTGAAAAACCTACACAATCGATAGCGTTGCTCATGAAAAGCTGTAATGTACTTACAGTATCTGAGGAAAATGAAAGTTGAAATAGAATGTACACCTTGTACTTATCCACTTATGCGTATAAATACAAACGTATGGTAGAGCGACAGAATTGGGCAGTAATTAAATACAAAACTATTTAAATATCGATTCGAATAAAAGATACATAACTATTTTTCGTTATTCGAACGTTCGAATACAAAAGTATCTTTTATTCGAAAAATATTTAAATACTTTTGTATTCGCCGAGAATCTATTCGCAGCTTCGAATACAATTTGTATTTAATATTTGTATTTAATTTTCGAAGACGAATACCAGCTCAAGGCTCCAATGAACACTGACTTGATAAATTGCAGCTAAACATTGTTCTGGTGATATTTGGTGCACTGCATCTATGATTCGGTCTCTCAATTGCTCTCTTGAATTGATTGGCACCGAATAAACTTTCATAGATAGTCAGTGCTAGATGTAATGCTTGCATTGCTGCAAGAGGGCAACATTTTGAACAATATCTACATTAAATAGATAATAACGTAGATAAAATGTAAATAAATAAGTACAAAAATGAAAACCTGTTTTGTTTCTTTTTTTGCGATTTTCTCCAAAACGAAGCAAAAACGAGCAAATCTCTAAAAGACTTTTTGTCTTAGTTTTTTGGCCTCCTACACGCTCCTGAAGTTTTGCCATTTAAATTCGGGACACCCTGTACAAATATATTGAAGCTTATTGTATGCTTAACAATTAATTAATAGTTTTGTTAGTAGTTTTAGTAGTTTTATTAGGAAACCTATTAATTATAGTATCTGTTACAGAAAGTAACATCATGATTTCGAAATGTCTCTTTGAAACAGGATTTCAAAGGAGTTTTTCAAAGTTTTAAAATAATAGGTGAAGAATTACCTACTCTATTCTATTGAAAAATATTCTGATATATTTTCGTATTATACAGGGAGGTCCGTTGAAGTACGAACACCTATATATCTCGGTTATTATTAGTCGTACAAAAAATCTCCACAGAGTAACGTCTTAGTACGACAGTAATGGTATTTTAGAGTTATTTAAATTGAAATATCTCTTGAACTACTAACTTTTCGACATACATGGGTTAGTACTTTTTTATAACGAATGTCTAGCTGCATCGATTGATGTATTAAAAAATACCTCATTCCATTAAAAAAAATATCAATGACCTTGAAAACTTGGAAAAAAATGACCTTGAGAAAAAATTTTTACCATCATCAAATTTGCCCCTTGAAACAGTACAACTTTATTCTGTAGAGATTTTTTGTACCACTAATAATAACCGAGATATATAGGTGTTCGTACTTAAACGGACCTCCCTGTATAGTATATTCTAACGTATTCTAGTATATCCTAATATATTCTATTATACTCTAGCGTATTCTTGCACATTCAAGTGTATTCTAGTATAATTTAGTATATTCTAGTATATTCTAATATATTCGTCGTATATTCCAGTATATTCTATTGTAGTATATTCTAGCATATTCTAGTATATTCTTATATGTTATAGAATATTCTATTGTAGTATATTCTTGTATATTCTAGCATATTCCTGTATATTCTAGCACATTCAAAACATTCAAAGCATATTCGAAAATATTCAAGCATATTCTGTTTTATCATTGTATGTCTGATCTATCTATCATTACGTGTCGACCTTCATTGTGTGATATTTTAAATTTGTTGTTGCAATTCGAAGAAAAAATAGTACATAATACAGCACATAACATTAACAAATGCTCTAATTATTTCAGATCACGTCCAGCAAAGTTTAAGGCGAAATAGGAATGTTTTGAAACAAACTTGCCAACAAAGTACACAGCCTAACAGAGTAATTCAATAACTAAAGCTGTACGCTAGCAATGGAATACGAATGCAAGTGCCTCCTTTAGTTCTTGAGGCTTCAACCATTCGGTGAACTTAAATTCTGACGTCGCAAATAAACCTGGCAGCTTTCTCTTGACATTCTTATTTTTATTATTACTGAAATTATTACTGCAACAACACCTATAGACTGGCTATTTCTTGGGTTACCGCTCATTAATTATATGCGAAATATGAACTTAATGAACAAACTTACTGGACACAAAACTCTGGCTTTTTAAAATACATATTATATGTAGACATGTTGTATTATAATATGATAGATGTACAGGGTGTCCGCGTTATTACTAGCCAGCGTTTTTTTCGAAAGCTATTGTGGTTCGAAGAAACGAAAGAGGAAAAAGCTATACTGTTATTTGCAAGCACTGTAACGGTGTTTGTGATGTTACTTTATTTGCATTATTTTTGTAGAAATGAAGGTGACCATCAATTTTTTAAATGGAATGCTATGTATTTTTCGTTTTGGCACACGCTTTCATATGATATAAAAAAATACATAGCATTCCATTTAAAAAGTTGATGGGACTTTCATTTATTCTGCAGACAGCATTCCTGGCTAGTAATGACGCGAACACCCTGTATATGATGTGTGTGAATTTGTATCCCCCTATAGACTTCTTTGTCTCATTATTAGACAACGGGATTGATGCATTTATGACAAAAATGAGTAGGTGTAATTTAAAACAGTAAAAACATTGTAAGAATTTTAAAATACCGTTATATTATTTTCAACGTGTTAAACATATCAAGAATTGTTGCAATTCCGGTAGAAAATTTTTGTTTTGTCTACTTATTATACAATACATACGTATGTAACAGGGTGGACCATATACACTATTAAAAAAACTTCTCCGAACGAAGTTAAACTATCATGAGTGGAAAACATTTTTTCCATGTAATTTTTTAAAATATGATTCCTAGGTCGTCGGTATTTATTCAAATGAAACAGTATACAATTTTGTTACATTAACATGATGGATAATAAAAAACTAAATTCGGTGGATACCAGCTTTTTGACCTTGACATGACCTTGAGAAAAAATAATCATGTTGGAGCGAGAAAGATGAAGAAGTTTAATTACGTGTTTCAGCCTGGATTCTGTATTTCTTACGTCGTGGTTGACACTTATTGCTTTACAAATCTCAATAAATGTTTGACATGATGGCCATTCTCATTGTTATCTCGTAATTAGATTGCGGATCTTGATGCATTTATGAAGAAATTGGTTGGGTAAAATATAGAACAGTAAAAGATTATAAAAATTGAAGAATATTGTAATGTTGCTTTTAATGTAACAAGGTGATGAAGAGATGAAATGAATTTTTGTTATTCCTGTCGCCCACAATCAATGCATAACATTTATACTTTGCACAAAGTTCCGTAGTCTACTCGTAATATATGATTTGTAAGAATTGCCGATTTCCTGCTGCAGTAATCTCCTTTGCCTCATATCTCCTGGTATTGTAGGTTTATGTTTGTAGGCAACACATTGTATTTTGCCCCATAGATAAAAATCTAGTGGTGTCAGATCCAGAGAACGGGTTGGCATGCTACGGTTCCTCTCCGCCCAGTTCAGCGTCCAGGATATTTCATGTTTAATACAGCCCTGGCAACTTTAAAATAATGAGCTGCACAAAAACTGAGGAAATGAGCTAAAGAATATAACTTCAGACTGAAACACGTTAGTTTAGTGTAGAAGTTTAAATTGTGTGTTCTACACAATAATCTAAATAATGTTCTACATCTTTCTCGCTCCAACATGATTATTTTTTCTCAAGAACATGTCACGGTAAAAAAGACGGTATACACTGAATTTAGTTTTTATTATGTACTCTTTCTATTATGCTCTCATAAGAAAATATACTGTTGCATTTTAAAAAATATCGATGGCCTTGATATCTTGTTATAAAATTTTTTCTTTATCACTACATTTACCCTTGTGTACCGAACGGGTATTCATTTACTGCATTTCTTTCAACAACTTGTTAATGTTCCCCTAAAAATATGTCAAAATTTAATTCCTTTTCATTCCTTCCATTCCTTTCTTAAAATGAGAATTTGTGCAAATACGTTAAATACAAAAGGTTTTAAATAATTTATATACATATACATTTCGGATGGCTACATACGAATTATTAGGTTGTAAAGATAGAAATGCAGGATTTTTGTTCCTTTCTTTTAATTGCAATTTTATACCAATAAATATTTACCTTAATTTAATGAGTTAAATGTCGTTTTAAAGCTTGTTTTACGCTCTATTTAATTATGCTTTTGATATTTAATTTTATTCAAATTTTTATTAAATTATTTGACTGTCGTTGCCAGCGCGAAACTTCTGATACCAGTGATGCACTGTGCATTCGTTGATACTTCCTTCGTCCCATACTTTGTTGATATTCCGAGCCGTTTGAGCGGCACTACGGTCTATAGTTTGAATCATAGAAAATAAGCATGGTAAAAATAATACAAAAATCGCGTTTTGACATTGTTACGTATGCAGACGCTACCATTGGTGACTCTTGACCCTTCCGGAGATATGTGTCGAAACAGAGGGCCTATTTAAGAACAAAGGGCTCACTCAAAATCGGATCATGGAGGGACACTTGCAAGCGTTATAACTTCTAAGAATCCATTTCTAATCAGAAGTAGCACGTGGCCCCCATCATCACTAGGCCCGATTTTTGGTACTATATAAGGGCATGGATCCCTCCTATTAGTTTGGTTGATTCAAGTGAATACGCGCAGTACGTATCGTTCCATGTCGGAAGTCACTTCGAGCAAGATCGGGTGTTAAAGTCCTTGTCAAGCACTCTGTACTAGATCGCCCCCGCATTTCTTGGTGCGTCAAAACTGAAAGCGTTTAGTCCGCGAGACCGCAACACATTACACTAAACATTTGTATCCATCGTTTATTATCAACAATATTTGAATTTGTACTAATCTATTCGGAGTTCATTTCCATTAGGCATATTCCTATTCGATCTTCCAGTAGCTAGTATCCTATGACGATACACTTTTGCCGCTCGAGGTGTATCTATTCAAATAAATAAGTGACGAGACAGCGGAACCACGACCCTATCCTTTATAGTGGCGACCCGGTGGTGACATAGACATCGGCTAGTCCACTCCCTTGTTCCCTCGAGGCGACCCGGTGGCGAAATAGACATCGGCTAGTCCTCGTGTACCCCTACAGTGGCGACCCGGTGGTGAAATCAGTGATGCCAGAATGAGGTAGAAATCAACCTCATTTCTCCCTCCAGGCTCTCCACCTTTATCTCCATTTTTACACATATTACTCTGGTCATCAGAGAGGGGGTACTTGTATTCCCCCCGATTCCTTTTCGATTACCCCTGTCTGGTAACACTGGGTAAAATAGACATCGGCTAGTTCACTTTTCCATATTCTACACACGAGACGACCCGGTGGTGAGATAGACACCGGCTAGTCCTACGTGTACCCTTCCTACCTAGACCCAGAAATCTCTAAATCCAAACTCCCCTCGGTTCCCGCATCGCTGCCTGAACCTTGGCTCGTAACAACATCCTGAAAGAAAAGCCAAATAATGTAATAAAAATTGGTATAAAATGAAATATCAGAAGCATAATTAAATAGAGCGTAAAACAAGCTTTAAAATGACATATAACTCATTAAATTAAGGTAAATCCTGCATTTCTTTCTTTACAACTTAATAAAATGGTGTAAATTGTTCCTGAGGAGTTTTTTTTGTAGGACAGAAAATACGGAAGACATTTGGTGTTCCCATTTATATGGTCCACCCTATATAGTATATATACGTAGAGATATTTCAAATTCTAAAAAATTACATATTCATATTCATTTGTCCAGTCAAAATTGTGACGTTCGACATGGGTCAATTGCCTGGAAAATTAATTTACTATCCACAATGTTTCTTGCTAAGTTTCTTACGAAAATTCTCCAAGAGATGGCCTAAATGCGCACTGGCTCCGTGAACGTCATATTTCGAGGTTTACGATACGATAATCGCGATAATTGTTATTGTGCTCCTGATATTAGAACGCTAGAGCACACACATCTACTAAACCGTATACTATAATAAATGATCTCCTACAGCTCCCATTTTACAAGTAATGTGTCAACTGAAGATACATTGTTCCTCTAAAATACTTTAAAATAATGTAAAATTTCATTTCACCGTGTCATAAAGCTGATTTTAAGCATTGTAAATGTTCCACAAATATTCATTTTATTACAGGGTAATTCAGCTAATTGTAAGTGTGATACCTAAATTACGTGTAAACTATTTGTTATATGAAAAGATGGTTCAAACGAAAGTTGTACGATTTTAATAGTAGCATATCATGTAATGATTAATTTTTGTTCTGTTTTGCTTTTTTATTGAGATATTTGAATAGGTACATTTTAAACTTGTGGTTAAAAAGAGGATCGAAACCTGAATTGAAAAACTATAATATAAGAGTATGTTGGTTGAAAAACTAATAGTTACTAAATAAAGAAACTCAAGGTACCTTGTATATCTCGATAAAAAACAAAATCGAAAACACCAATTATTATATTGTAAAATTATACTTGAAACCACACAACTTTCGTACAAACATTCTTTCATATACCTAATAGTTACACGTAATTTAGGCTGAATCACCTTGTATTATATTTCACATTTAATGTGACATGCAAATGCTTGGAGGCCTTTGTGGCATAATATCCTTGAATAATTCAGTTTCATAAGGTAAAAGATTTATAGGTATGAATTAGGGGAGTTCCCATAACGCCGGAAGACACCTAATACCTGACATTAGCTATTATATGTGACAGTTCAGATCGAGTCTGACGTCTCGTCGGACTTTATATATATATATTTATATTATCCCGCGTAAATAGTGGAGGCAATAGAAAAAGAATTAAGTTTCGACACGCTCCATTCGCGTGTGCACAGTTAAGGACATAATTATGAATTTTCTTAGCCAAAAGAAATCTTGTCAAATCTGCAAATATCAAACTGCCAAAAGTGGGCACACGAGACTTGTGCAGATATTCCCGAATGTTTCGATCATTATATTTATGATCACTAGACGACGGATATTTATGCATTTATGGCTTATGAAAATTTTCAGAAGAATATCAAATGCGATAGAATTTTGTACAATTTTTATTTGTTTTGGATCTACAAAGGCTGTTCCCATTAAAAATAAGACTTTATTTCATTCCACTTTCTTAAAATTCGTCTATAAAAATTGGAAAATGGATAATGATCCGCAGTCTAGTAATTACTGTAAATTAAATTGAAACTGTACTGATTGTGAGTTAAGTTAGTAAGTTTCGCTGTGTCCGGTACTAGGTGCCACTTAATGATCTCTCAAAATCATATAATAAAGTTTAACGTTTATTTAAGTTAACCATTATAAAAATGTTGATTATTTTGTTACTTTAATTGAATTTCTAATACTGTTAACTTATACGTAATGTAGAATACAAAGACGGAAGCATTATTTTGTCGTATTCACTTAAGAAAAACCTTATGCGTCCGGCACCAGGGAACTCCTCCTATAAGTACATGTGCTCACATGTTTCTACACATATCTCTTAAGAAAGTTTATGTATACGTGTTGTAAATGGTTTTTTGGATGATGTTCTACAGAATAGGTAGAACTGAAAATTATTCTGACATAAGAAGTTAACAAGGATGGGAATGGTGATAAGAGATGACGTATCTAAAGTTTGATCGTTTTGTTCAGAGAATTGCGCATGCAGTCGAATACAGACGGGTGATAAATTGCGTGGACGGATCGCAATTAATCTTGTTTTTGCCAAGGTATTCTGTGCCCTTGACGTGGACTTTATCAGTGGTGCAATTAAGTACTTGCATCCGGAGAATAGTCGACTGCAACTTACTCATAGAATGTCTGCTCTCTCAGTACAATATGTTTTATGAAAGTCGCTGCACTTACCAAATATCGCTCCTAGTGTTCCAGTTTTAAAGAAAACTTCTACGAGTCCTGGAACTCATTTTGTTAGTGAATATTTAAACTACAGCGTCCAGAGTTAGTTACTCAATAACAATAAATGTATATTCATAAACCTGAAGTGACGTCGTAGCAATTAATATGTTTGCGGGACGAATTTTCCAGTGGTGTGGGATTCATCTCTAACGATATCTCCGCGCAGTGGTTCTCAGTCAAAAATTTAGTGACATTTTCGAAAAATATGTATTTATTAAACTAGCATTGCAATCTACAGGTTGACTAATCTCGAAGATGTATCCAATAAAAAAATTGTAATTGAAACAAACTTCTGCAGTTGAACACATTATTATAAACAACATTTTTTGTAAGAGAAAAATTGCTTCCATTATTCCCTGTTAGTTCAGTTTAATATTTTCCCTTTGTGTTTTTAAAAGAAGAACATTTTTTCGCGTTAACAATCAATAGCACAGATTACAAACTATTTATTACACGTAAGAAGACAATGCTTAATAAAATATATTCGCGCTCCCTCAACATACTCGAAAAATAATATAAAGACGAGAGTTTCTAAAACTGTCCTTTAAAAGTTCAGTTTAGTTTAACAATGTATTACATTATTCTTCATTTCGGAATAACTGGTTTTTAATATTTTACAGAAGTGATATAAAAACTCAACGATCCAGATTCAATGAACTATTTTACTGTTTAAGTGAAATAACGAAATGAATTATTAATAACCGAAACAGACGGCAATAAATATTCCATACAATGTTATCTTTGACAAAGTAGACTTTATACACTTTTTACTCTTTTGTACAAACTATTAAAACCTCTGCGGTGTCGATCAGAATATCACCGTTCGAGAACAACGCTCTGTATAAATTGGCAGTCTTCTGCGAACAGAGATTAACGAACACTAACTCGTTTTTAATGAAGTAGGAAACTTTATTGGTCGAGTTATACGACTGATTCAATCGATATTAATAATTGAGAATTATGAAGGGACATATTATTCAATGATATCTATCTCGTTATGTACCTATGAAGAACGATTAAAATCGTTCAACTTTAAACACGCATAAATTTTGAACCAGTAAATTTCTAACGTTAAAACTTAGATTTTTGGCATTTTCTCGTCAAAATCTACAAGCTTACATTTTAGAAAGTGAAACATTTCTGGGTCCCTAAAATGAAATTATGCCAAAAGAACCATTAACATCAGAGTGAAACATGTTTGTTAATATCTGCTAAAGCACCCTGTATGTCTTTTATACACCACACACAGTGGTAAAAGTCTCGATTTTACTAATCCTAATTTTGTGGAGACAGTTTACTAGGGAAAATACCTAAATACACAAGTTTAAGGAATATACCCGATTTTTCCCCTTTTTATATGTGGTAAGAACTAACGAAGTTGCTTAGAACGTTGGTTGTAAATCGTCAGTGTCACAAAATTTTCAAATAAAGCGATTATAATATAAATTTATACTTTGACTCCATAACACCCAAGCGTTAATCTTTTTTTATTCGTAATCTACATGAACGACTCCTTCACGTCAAAGATATTATAAAAAATAGCTACTATAACCTGTTACTTTATGAGAAATTTTCAACCAAATTGGTGCCCCGATGGCCTTACACTCTCCTTGTTAGTTTAATATTTAATGTAGCTTTAAAAAGAAACTTTATCAATAATGTTTTTTATTTTCACTTCTGTAAGCAAGAAATATAAAAATTTAAGAAAAGAAATTATTTGGTTATAATTTTCAAGTTTAAGTCCATAATAACAAAAATATACATACACAGGGTGTTTCGTCTAAAACAGGACACCTAAATATCTCTTCTATCTCTGAAGATACAAAAAATGTTTCGAACGTAATCTAAATAGTTACAAAAGACGAATCAGATGGAAGAATCGTTTTTTATAAATTGTAATTTTTTAATCGTTTTTTCAAGGTCACTCGTGTTTTTTTTTTACATGTATACACACATTTTTTGTTATTGTATGTTATAGCAAACATTATTGTGCATTCATCTATGTTTAATAGCACGACCTTGAAATGACCGAGAACTCTAAAATTTGCTAATTAATGCAGAACTTACTTTCAGCGACATTTCAGATTTCAACGGTAACAGAAATTCGACCATGAACTTGAACTTGTAAATAATCACATTTATTACTGCAATAAATGTTCGAAATGATGTCCTTCCGTTGTGATACATTTCGTTAGGCGAAAAACGACAGATTGTACAGCTCTTTCGATGATTTCAGGTTTTATATCAGCACATGCAGCAGTTATTCGTTCCTTCATATTTTCTGGCGTCATGGGCTGCTCTTAATAAACCGTACCCTTTATTGTCCCCCATAAGAAAAAATCAAGTGGGAGAGATCGGGTGAACGAGCCGGCCATGATACAGGCCCATTGCGTCCAATCCAACAATTTGGGAATTTTTCGTTGAGGACACGTGTTGCAATATGGGAAAAGGGTGCTAGACACCCATCGTATTGATACCATAATACTAGACGGTCCCTAAATGGTACATCTTCTTATAAACCTGGTAGAATATATTCTAAAAATTCAGCATACTTCTGCCCAGTTTGCGTACCGTTGATAAAATACGGCCCAGTTATCCTATTATTTAGAATACCACACCAGACATTTATGGTCCATGGTCTCTACTTATCGAGTTGTCTAAACCATCGTGGATTTTCAACCGACCAATAATGCATATTCTTGAGGTTCACCCGACCATGATTTGTAAAGGATGCTTCATCCGTAAACAGTACTGTTTGGAAAAACATTTCATCACTTTCATATTTCCGTATACCCCATTGAGAAAAGTGTACGCGGTTTTCAAAGTCTCTTCCATGGAGTTTCACGTCCAAATTGCCTTATACTAACATGCGCGTTTTGATTAACTTTAGCGATGATATTGTTCACATTTGCTTCATGAGTAACAGTCTTACGTCTCACACGAATGTTTCTGTTGAGCATTCTCACCAGTCTCACAAAATGTTTTAACAATACTTGAGTATGCAGAACGTGATGGACAAGAACGTTCTGGAAATCTGTCTTTGTAAATTCGTATCGCTTCCCTTAGACACTCTCGAGCTTCACCGTAAATTAAAACCATTTGAATTTTCTCCTGTTCTTAATAACGCATTATGGATCGCTTGTCGATACACTGAGAAATCTAGCAGTGAGCAAACTCTTAAATACATATCTCTCTCACTCTCTATGTACACAGAGTAATGATACAATGTGTTTATTTACAAGTTCAAGTTCATGGTCGAATTTCTGTTACCGTTGAAATCTGAAATGCTGAAAGTTCTGCATTAATTCGCAAATTTTAGAGTTCTCGGTCATTTCAAGGTCGTGGTATTAAACATGGATGAATGCACAATAATATTTGCTATAACATACAACAACAAAAAATGTGTATATATGTAAAAAAACACGAGTGACCTTGAAAAAACGATTAAAAAATTACAATTTATAAAAAACGATTCGGCTGAACTTTAGAAAACCCCCCCTTCCTTTCGACATTTGACATACGTCATTTTATTCGTTTTGACATGCTGAACACAAAATGTACGTGTCATTTTTGGCTGAAATGAATTGTTTTCGAGATATTCGTGAAAAACTGCAGTTACTACACATTGAATTTTGTAGATACGTGCACGTCCATGCTGTGCGTGTTAGGTTAGGTTAGGTGGGGGGGCGGAGAGAAATTCGGAAATTCAGGAGTAGTCTATTAAAATTGAAAGACCCTGGTTTCTCTCTAATGTTTAGAAGCAAAATGTAAACAAACGCCGCGCTGGGACTGGTTTACGTTGCCGCAGAGCGTGGAGGAATACGAAAAATTCAATACAGTATTAGCGATAGTTTTTTGCGAATATCTCGAAAACTATTCATTTCAGCCAAAAATGACACGTACATTTTGTGTTCAGCATGTCAAAACGAATAGAATGACGTATGTCACATGTCGAAAGGAAGGGGGGGGGGTTTCTAAAGTCTTACCATAGAGGAGATGTTTAGCTGTCCTGTTTTAGACGAAACACCCTGTATGTACTAAATATCATAATTGTAATTATTAGACAGCGGATTTTTATGAACGAATTGCAACAAACTGGAGTGAAATGGAAATTTATTTTCATTCTTAATATGTTTAATAAGTTAAAAATAATATATCAGTATCATTAAATTCTTCTAATGTTTTTACTGTTTTAAATTACGCCTACTCATTTTTGTTACAAATGCATAAAATCTGCTGTCTAGTAATAATCAAGTATCGAAAGAATATAAATTATTAAAAACTAATTTTGTCCGCCTAAAATCGAAACTTTTACCGCTGCGCGACATATTCTCAAGATATTCAACCAACTATGTCGTTCAGCCAAGTTTGAGGACTGTTTTCACTCCTTCAATATGAACGATGCCGGCGAGAAGGTATGCGTCGACCATTCGGTGTGAACAACTTCCTCCCAAAGTTTCGTTATGTTCGTTCGTTAGAATAACAAGTTTGTTAAGACCATCCATTCACGTTAAACATTTTATGAACTTGTGAGGGACAATTTCCTATTCTGACAACTTTCCATGCACCCGAAGAATCTACGAGCCTAGGTCTCCATAATCCAGCATACGAGGCTTGCAACTGTATCGGTTAACTTACGCGAGTATATTACAGCAATTTCGTGTTTCCTCTGTGGGGCATGGTATTTTAAAAACTGTCTGCAAGCTGTACGGTCGACATATATTCCGCAGCAACGTCCTACTTTCCATCGTTCCCTTTCACCTACCTCTAATATTGCATCACGGTGTCCGTTCTTTTTACCTCACCCCGTATGAATTTATTCCCGCAATTTCCACGATCCGACATGTTCTGAAAGTCGGTGGACCAAACTTAGGTTAGAAACGTCAGACCGAAATAAGTTTATTCTAAATCTAAACACTCCAGTTTCAAGTTTTCTATTGTCGAATTGCTCTGGTTCACATACGTCGACTCAGAGATCGTGGAATTCTAGAGAACATACGGATGTAGAATAAGTTCTATACACATACATGAACCTACCACAAATTAGAACATAAATACGTAATTGATTAATAGACTGCGGATTTTATGCATTTATCACAAAAATGAATACATGAAAGACGACACGCTGAAAACATCAGGCGACTTAATACTGTGATCATATTACTCATAACTTATTAATATTATTAAGAAAATAAATAAGCTCCCTTTTCTTGTAATCGATGCAGAAAACTTTCATTTCACATAAAGATCCGCAATCTATTGATTAATTTGACCTTTAGTTACATTGTTGTCGTTTATCAGTACCTACATTGCGCGAAAAGCTATACTATGAGTTTCATTATTGAAAAATTATAATATAATGCTGAACACCTCCATGTACGATATCAGACATACATATTCAGAAACTAATTACAAAATACAGTAAAGTCTTGATCTAAGAAAAACCCTCGGGTCCGTGCTGTTTCTTAGATCCTGTGGTTCCAGTATTTCTTTGTGACCATGCCGAACGTAGAAAAGCGCGTGTACACACGGATCACACGCGCGGCCGAAAGCGCACTAATCAAAAAGATTTTATTTATTCGTCTACATGAATGTTACCTCCTTAAAATATTCTTAGAATAGTCTTCATTAGAAATTATACACTTATGCCAGCGCTTCTTCCAATCCCCGGAACGATTCTGGAACTTGATCTTTGGGATAGCTTTTAGCTCTTTTGAGCGAGATTCGCTTTTAATCTCATCTATGCTTGAAAAACGACGACCCTTTAAGGTTCTCTTTATTTTTAGGAACAAAAGAAAGTCGCACGGGATCATGTCTGGTGAATATGGAGGCTGGGGCATTATTACAGTGTTGGTTTTGGCCAAAAAATCACGAACAAGCAATGTGTACAGGTGCATTATTGTGGTGCAAAAGCCATGAATTGTTTCGCTACAAACAATTGCTGATCGTACGAAAACACATGTAACCTTCTCGAAAGCAGACTAAACATCGAATGCTATTCGAATATTTCGAATATTTACTAACACAACAAAGAAAAAAATGACGTGAACCGGATGAATACAACCCGCGAAATTACAAAATTCCCGTTATTGTTTAACACACCTCGTACAGTTTAAATTATATCATGTTTAGTGTCATTTTAATCAGAAAAATGCCGCAAATAAGCTGGCGAAAGTCCCATTAAAAATAATGAAAAGTAAAGAAGTATTGTAATTGGATTAGTAGTGGTTCACATCGAAATACCCGACCCCGTATTGTATCGGATTACGTGGCAGGTTTATACTGCTCGGAGACCGAGGCAGCTCGAGCTTCTCAGCCCCTTGCGGGGTATGTCCCGCAGTGGAGGGGATATTCGTTTTTCTTAAATCCTTAATACCTTAATTTCTTAAATCCTTAATAAATCCTTAAATCCTTAAATACGGTTTCTGTTTTCTTAGATCAACACTTTACTGTACATGTGTATTCACAAGTAAATAAACCATATTTTTCGGTCGTACTTTGCTTTTGTTGGCAACAAATTATTGTGAAACATTTGAATACGTATTTTATATACAGTATTTTATCGATGAATGTATCAAATGTCTGGCGGAATTATCCGACAGATCTATCCCCACTCCTGCAGGGCGTACCACCTTCAGGGGACGAGAAGCTCAAGAGGCCTCGGTCGTCGAGAAGTATGACATCATACGGCTCGAGTATATCGATGAGACACCACTAATCCAATGACGAAACTTCTCTATTTTTCATTATTTTTTTATGGAACTTTCGCCAACATATTCGTGGCATTTTTCTAATAAAAATGATACCAAATATTATATAATTCCGATGATATTTTGCTGTGTAAGGAAGTGATATTATGACAACGATTTACTATTTTCCCTATTCTTCGAAATGATTTTCCTTCGTTTCTTAATTTAACAATAAGTTTCTTCATGTCTTCTGAAGTGTCTCTACATTTTTCAATCATAATTCTATTTATGCACTAAGAATTTCAAAGAAATCAACACTGATGAAAATTTACACTAATTCACGCTCATTCAGAAATTACTGCTTCTAGAAAACCAATTTACTGGACTATCTTTCATAACAAATTAACTACTTTCGCTGCGTATATTAACTTTTGACGCGTTCGTAAAGAACCTACTGCAGATAGGCATTGATTTATAAAACATTGGAAACGTAATTCACTAAGATGTGTGATTATATACGATTGTAACAGTAGAAATACCATGTACTACAACATCACAACTTTGGTTCTTGCGAAATATGCTGTAAATATAATATAAAATCTTATATGTATGGGGTGTATACTCATTTTTGACTCCCACTTATAACCGTATAATACAGGGGTGGCCAACATGTGGCGCATTCGCCAAACGTGGCGCATTGGATAATTACAAGTGGCGCATTGCATCTTTGCGCCTACTTATTCTTTTGAAGTAGGCGCCATAACTGAATCCATCTTCGTGTTTTCAATTACCTGACTCCTCTCAGTTCAATTCATACAGTTTACAATTGTAGGATGTGAATTGTGGGGTTGACGACAGCGATGATCGCACTCTCATCCAAGATATCATTTCTTACTATTGTGGACTGGTACTCCAGTAAACGTGTGTCTTTTGAACTGACGTAAATTAATTAATTTAATTGCGTGATTGAGTTATCCCCTTTCCTTGTTTACCTAAGCGAAGCAGATCCTACCCCTATCTCTATTTTTCAACCCCAACAATGAATGAAGGTAGAAAAAGTGCTCGAGTTGTACGACGCATCTGAACTCGTATGCAAAAAAATTTACGCATGGTATGTAGAAGCTTGGCCACCCCTGGTATAATATATGACCGTTCCCACTCGATCAAACATCACTTGTAGCCGAATCATGTAGGTGTGTCACGAGCATTAAACTGCCAACCGTACTGTAAGGGTAAACCCAACACGCACTCGAAAGCATGGCGTCTCCCCTCCAGAAAAAATTCCCCATATGAGTTGGGAGTGAGTCGAGCAGTCGCTCTAAGCGACGATAAAGTGGAGACAACTCACGTTAAAACCGTAACGGATCCGCAAAGGGGTCGAGTGCCTCTGGAGACGTTACGATCAAGGCAGGGAGGTGGTGACTCCCTGGGAACTAATCTCAGCAAGAAGTAAGGGAGGAGACTCGGGGGTTTGCAGCGCCATGGGACAAGGTCACAGAAGACAAAACTCACATAAGGAGCCCCGATGAGTCTGATGATGCTAACTGAGCCAAAGCTGGTTGGTAACTTCGGCAAAGTGGGTGGCTTCCAAGTGTCGTTTTCACTTTTCAGGAAGGAGAAACTAGGATCAGGGTCCCGGGCACGGAAATAGGCAACCACCACTGCATGAGGACCTGCGAATCGCATCTGTCTGATCGGATATAGGCGGGCTATTTGAACGGTTACTTCGAACTAGTCCAAGCAGTTGAGATGCGCCTTCTCATTTCTCGATAATGCAAAGATGGGGTTTTTCAGTGGTCCCAAAAGTCCTATTTTTACGTTTACTAGGCGTGAGTCGCATTATTCGACAGCATGTAGCTGTCGCAGCTTTATGAAAATAGCTACATGTGCAGCTTTATGTGTTGATTTTAGGGAAGCAAAGTAATTTTGTAATAAAAAGGCAGATATCTTGGTAATTATTGCGATCAGATCTGCGTCCTCCGATTTTGATGAAATTTAAATATGTTATAGATTTCGACATTTTGAACAACTTTTTCCTTTTCCAATATAGGGGGGTCGCTTTTAGTTTTCGAGATATTTCCAAAAAACTATCGCCAATACTGTATTGAATTTTTCGTATTCTTACACGCTCCGTGGCAACGTAAGCCTGCCCCGGCGCGGCGTTTGTTTACATTCTGACGCTGTGGAGGTGAGAGAGAAAACAGGGTCTCACTCTGGTCATACATATATATGGTGAGCTTTCAATTTTGAAAGAATACTTCTGGATTTTCGTATGTAAGGTCGGGCCAGCCCTCTCCGACCCCTTACTACGTAATCGTAACTAATTATAATCGCATAAAATTAGAGTTAGTTAGGATTAGGTAGTAGGGGCGGAGAGGGCCGACTACGCATACGAAAATCTAGAAGTAGTTTTTCAAAATTGAAAGCACACCCTATATATGTATCACCCTGTAGCTTTCAATTTTGAAAGACTGATTCTGGATTTTCGTATGCGTAGTCGGGTCGGCCTGACGGCCGGCCCTCTCCGCCCCCCTACTACCTAATCCTAATTAATTCTAATTTTATGCGATCAGAATTAGTTAGGATTAGGTAGTAGGGGGCGGAGAGGGCATACCACGCATACCAAAATCCAGAAGTGGTCTTTGAAAATTGAAAGCTCACCCTATATATGTATGACCAGAGTGAGACCCTGTTTCCTCTCTCACCTCCACAGCGTCAAAATGTAAACAAACGCCGCGCCGCACAGTGTGCCGAATGGCCTTTTTAGCTGGACAAAATTAACTTTCAAATAAACAAAAACTAACTGTTCCAATAGTATCTAAAATAACCATGTATTAAGATCCTTGAATATTAAAACTTAAAATTCTTTTGTTGTATGTTTACAGAGCGTGTAAACTTCACCTAAAAGGCGGACGCCTAACCTATAAGTGAATGGGCACATTGTCATACGCGCTAGAAATATGTTAAAATGCACGAAGGAGTATTTAAATTTCCTATGTATGATGAATATAGCATCTCAAAACATGTATTTTCACTTTAGTAATTCCAAATTATCGATAACATTCCTCTGTTTTTGTAAATTAAGTGTCAAAGGCGGTACTTATTTTTCCACAGAAACGCCCATGTTACTCCTCTTCGTCAATGAATTAGTATATGCGCCACGTCGCGCCACGCGATGTTTTTTACATTATTATAAAGTAGAGATTCTCTACTTTATTGTAGTACCAAAATAAAATTGCTATACGTTGCTATAGCATACTAATTTTTACAATGAAGTTACGTCGTTTTACGTTCACGCTCGTGACAATCACAGCCCGGGCTACGCACGCGTTTAGTCTACTCGTTGAAACCTATGGATTGGTTTCGTTCATTGTATATTTAAGGAATATACAATAATACTATCGTCAGGTTTTCCTCCGAACTTTCTTCCTATGAAAATTCGTTTCTTCAGTCTCAGAGCGATCAGCGTGCAGTCTACATCTCCCTTGCGTTTTTCATATATCTTTCAGTTTCGTTATTTTGATTGTTGTTGTTTTTTATTGTTATTGTTATTATTACTGTGTTTCTTGTTATTGTTTTATTTGTTACGTTATCACTATAAAGTGATCATGTATAAACGTGATAACGTTATACCAAAATCTTCCTTGGATATAATCAGGTACGTTGAATCAAAACATTTCATGCTTTATAAAAATTATGAAAAGTTTGAACAGGAAATACAAATTTTTAGATTAATCTAAACAAATTGGTATAAACAACGTAAGACAATCTCCTGTTATAACAGTGAAAAATATTTACTGCCTGTTATGTATTTTGATTTTTATTTTTATTTTGCTGTAAACCCAAAGATTTGTCGTAACACAAATACGTTTAGATATATTTCATTTACATTTGTTTATAAGTTATTAGTTTTCGTTATTAGTTTATAAGTTATTAGTTTCTAGCAACCGAACGCTCCTATTTAATACTTTTTTGACTCATTTGACTCTGTTATTGTGATCTCTGACATGTGATCTCTGTTATTTCTTTTGTTTTATTTATATTTTTGTTATTATATTTTTAATTTTTTATTATATTAAAATAATAAACAATAATATGCAGCAGATTATTTATAGATTGAAACCTTATACTAAACCAAAGAATAATTCTTTCCCGTATGTCTGAATCTCCAAAAAGTAAATTAGTAACTTATATTAACATTCTTTTTGTCCATAATTAAAAATGACGTCTTCTCTTTGATAATATCTACTACTTGTTAAATCATTCTGTGTTACATAGATCCATTACTAACTTCGTTGTACATTACATTTAATTATAAATCACTTAAAATATATTGTTTAATTAACAAAAACCAACTAAATGTTGTAAAAAGTTAATAATTATTCATATTTTATACGACTGTAAACATATCAATTGATAAATATAGAAAAATAGGCGATTTAGAATTTTGTCCAGCTAAAAAGGACATTCGGCACACTGTGCGCCGGGACAGGCTTACGTTGCCACGAAGCGTGCAAGAATACGAAAAATTCAGTACAGTATTAGCGATAGTTTTTTGCAAATATCTCGAAAACTAAAAGCGACCCCCCCCCTATATTGGAAAAGGAAAAAGTTATTCAAAATGTGTTGCTGTATAACATATTAAAATTTCATCAAAATCGGCGGACGCAGACCTGATCGCAATAATTACCGATATCTTTTGAACGATATTTATAGGATGCTCTCTCTTCCAAAGCTAGGCTTCGACTGACTGAGTTCGGTAACTCGTCGATGCATTTGAAACCGAAACATTTGAACGTGAATCATGTCGACATGCGGACTGAAAGGGCCGCGGCTCTATCTTTGATTTCGAACGTAAAGATACCGCGAAGTATAATGTAACGGATTCGCAGATACGGGACCTGGAATGTATATACATACATATACAATAGTTCCCGGAACAGTATTAATTTCTGTATCATTCGTCATACATGTAGGATGGGTTATCAGGAAGAAATAATTAGGCGTACGAAGATCACGACACTTTACAAAAAACGAGGTATATTAGAAGACCACGCAACGCATCCGTCGACGACTCGTCAAAGTCAAAGACTGCCGTTTCGCCTGCGTCTCTCGTTGGATCGCCTTTTGCGTTTGTCAACTTTTTCGATCGTCGTTTCTTTGCGTTTTTCAATTCTTTGCGCTCGTCGCTTCGCGCTCATCACTTTTCGTGCTCGTCGCATACACACACAAACACACACAATCACCATGCATGCATGCACACACACACGCTGCGATCAAGTGTCGATATACCGCTGTGCGCTCTTTTTATTTCCACATACATACATACAGTAGCGGACAAAAGTTTAAGACCGCTCGCGTCGAAAGAAGACGATAACGTTTTTAATATTGTACTATACGATTTGAACTTTTTTGGGAAAGCTAGAGCAATTAGTTTACTAAAGGATGTGAAAAGAAATTTTTTCAAAAATTGCAATTGATCGGAATTGTTGAAAAAATACTAAAAGTTGAATTTTTAACATTTTGATGTGGGCCTATATAGAAAATTTTAAAAATACGGTTTGTAGATCTGTGTCAATTAAACATATTCGGAAAATTTTGTCAAAATCGGTCGACGTTGCAATGAGCTACAAACGTTTAAAGATGGTAAAAATTGCAGGTTTTCGGCAATAAATCAAAATAAAAATCAATAAATAAACATTTCTTTTCACATCCTTTAGTAAACTAATTGCTTCCCAAAAAAGTTCAAATCGTATAGTACAATATTAAAAAAGTTATCGTCTTCTTGAGCTGTCTTAAACTTTTGTCCGCTACTGTATATCAATATTATGTTTTCGAATAATGCAAATTACTCCTCGTAAACGTAAAAATAGGACTTTTGAGGGCGATTGCGGCCTAGATTGATCTGTTATCTAGCCCTTATGACTACTGAAAACCCCATCTTTGCATTATCGAGAAATGAGAAGGCGCATCCGACACCCTTGCGATCCTAGAAACGAGTCTGCTCCCTTAAGTTAGTAAGTTTTACCGTGTCCGGTATTAGATGCCACTTAAAGTTTAACGTTTATTTCAGTTAACCACTATTATAATGTTCATTATTTTGTTCGTTTATTTGGATTTCCAATATTGTTAACTTATAAATAACTTAGAATACGAAGACGGAAACATTATTTTGTCGTATTCATTTAAGGAAAACCTTAAGTGTCCGGCACTAAGGGAACTCGCCCTATAGCAATTGGACCAACGAAGAAGTTTGTCGATGTTGAGAGTCGGGGAATATTTGATGTCATGGAAACCTTGGTAACAACATGGACAGATTTCTTTCTTTTTTTCTTATGATCTTTTTCTTCCTGTTCTCGACATTTCTTTCATTATTCGTGGCATTCCGAGCCGCCGCTACATCTTACATTCGCAACGCCTCGTAACGGGTAATAACCTCTTCTGGGTACGTCCGAGTTTCTCTCCCCTACAGCAGCCCATGGCAGTGCACTGCAATGGCTAAAATGAAACGCGAGTCCTTCGCGCGGAGAGCAATTGCTTCTTCTTTCAGCCTCCCAAGGGGTCTCGTTGCCCCCCTGTGTTCCATGCAACTTTCTACGGGACATACTTAGGAACAGCCCCGTCACTTAGACAAAGACACAAGGGCGGAAATGAAGACGGGACTCGTTCGAAGTTGGATGTGAAGGCGGCGACGCGACGCGGCGCGGCTCGGTAATGTTCCTTACGGCATTTCTCACGGATTACTTCATTTGCTGGTTCACGGGGTAAACTGGTGTGCATGAAACTGCCGCGATGTCGATGTCTTGTTTCGCTCTATGCCTAACTTGATTGGATGGAAACCGAAGACAAAGAGAACGCGATACATTTCCGACACCGTGTCACGCCACAAGAGTTAATTTGCTGTGTAATAGTTAATTGATTACATCATTTCATTGTACAAGATTCTACACCTCCATCAATTGCAATGGTCTAACATAGTATGCATTATTCCGAGAATAATTGTAAACTTGAAGCTAGTCAATTGTAACAGTAGGACAACCATTTTTCAATAGATTATTTGAGTCGTTTATTTTGAAAGTGGCCTAAGTCCATTTTCGAGAAAAATCAAGCTAGCTTATCTTTTCATTCTGAAGCAAATTGTTACTGATATATTTAAAATCACAAAGATTTTGTAATAAGGAAATTAGCTGGATAATAGAATGATACAAATTTTTATTTTGAAAGTGGCCTAAGTTCATTTGTCAGTTGTTTGATATTAAGGTAGTAGCTCTGTTTGTTTGTCCAAACTGTTGAACATAATGTGGAAATCATAGACCATAAATTCGTAGTATCAGGTCAGGACATACGTTTTTACCGAATGACAGAGATTTTGACGGCGTAGAAATGTCATTAAAGAATAATAATTTACTATTTGTTTGTTTGTTTGTTGGTGTTTTTCAAGTTTTGTATCGAAATATAAAATAAATGGAATATTGTTTCTCCAATGTTTGAAGCATTTTAAATTATATCGAATGGACTTGGGCTGTTTCAAATTTTATGACAAATCTAGTTGTTAATTGTGAAAGTGGCTTAAGTCCAGTCTCGATAAGAAGACGCATATTATTCACTTAATAATTGCTATTATTTTAATAGGAATTGTAAATTTAACTCTCTTAGATACACTTAAGGAGTGTGATACATGGGTATCCTATACGTATATTTTTAATTTCATTGAAACGCAAACTCTTAAATATCTCAATGTAAACTTAAATGGACTTAGGCCACTTTCAAAATAAACGGCTCATTTACTCGACATGTTCACGTTTGTTGTTTAAGTTGAATAACGGAAATGTCCCCACTATGAACCAGTCGATCATACAATTCTGTTTACGTCGTTTCGTGGTGATAAATCACAACTATAAGTATAATTAAAAAAAAAGCTAAATCAGTCAATTTTAGCAATAGAAGTGACAAATTGGTTTCCAATTAAATTAGTTGACTGAAGAAAAAAAATTTACTTTGCGAGTTAAAGCTATCGTCGCATTATTAAAGGATAGGTTAAGGTGCATCTATTTTTAGTGTATTTTGTATTTCATGTAGAAAATCAATTGCTGTGTATATTTTTATGTCCTCATTAATTAACATGAAATATTAGCTTGCATTAATTATCAGTAAAAGGGGTGGCCAAGTATAGGTGGAAGAAAAGTGTATATGTACTTACCTATCATTGGCATTAAATTGAAGAGAAGAAATTGCCGACAAAAAAGGAAGCAAACGGCTCTTAAATGAAGAAAAACGGATAAAACAATACAAAATAAAAGATATAAATGTTTACTTAAAAATGAACTATAAAATTTAATTTAATTTTAGTTTACATTATAAAATTCATAATACACTCTATGAATAAAAAGTGAATAGAAAATGAATAAAAATTGCTAATTTTTTAATCAATGTAGTAAATAACTAAAGTTTTTTATTGTTAAATTTACTTTATTTTTATGATGGCTCATAGAGGGGACATGCCAGTAGTTAGGACAGCAAGATGATTTAGTTTATTATAAAATTTCAAATTGATAAAGTTAAAGATATTTTTTTTATTCATAAGCTACAAGTATACTTTTTTAAATTTCAGATATTGAATATATCATTTTATTTTTCATATAGAGTAGATTCTTAGATGACGATTAAGAAAACAATGTTGCTTGCTCGACTAAAACAGGTAGTCTTTTTTTTTTAATGAAGTGCGAGTCTTATTTTAAAGGAAGAATATCATTTTGAGAAAACATATCTTATATTTTATGTATACGTACTATTGTACGGAACTTCCATGTTCCAAACGCTACGAGAATATTTTATAAAAATTCCTCAGCATTATACTGTTTTACGGATTAGAGTGATCGGCTTTAAAACAGTTTCTTTGAGGGGTGACACAGCGATGCTGAAGCTTTTCCCATTTCCTTAAGTAGTGCTGAAAGAAGTAATTATCTCTTAGAATGTTCACTTTATAGATCACAGTTAAGCGTAAAACCGTTGTCACAATGGATTGACTGTAAATGAATGTCTAGCTTCAAAGAAAATTGCAGTAGAATTCTAACCATTTTTCTTCGTCGATTAAATGTAAGCTGTCTACTAAAAAATTATTATCTTCAAAGAGAATCGTATTCGCACAGTTAAAAATATTTGGAATGGACCAGAAGTTTTTTAATAACCATTGCACGTACAGTCAATGTAAAGCGTACATTCGTACATTATTTAATAACGAATAACTTTTTAAAATGTGGACCAAACAGCTTGTCTAGAATTGTCTAGACACTGTGTCTGGGCCTGTGCTACGATCGAATGAAACATTGTCAGTTCGAGTTATCTACGGGCGTGCTTAGCTCTTAGAATTAGTTACGGACTTGGGTACGGTTGAAAGTTAAGTGTCTTCTTTCGTTTCGGGAAAGCAAACCAGCCGTACCCCAGTCAATGACAATTGACGCATCAGAGGCCCACACTCAGCGGAAAGGTGACACCAATTTGGGGACAGATACCTGAACAAGGGATTCTTGTGCATAGGCTTGACTTGTTTACGAGGCTTGCGTGAGAAACAAATCACAGATTTTAGTAGGCGTACCACATAATTTGGATTACGCCCCGAACTGGTGATTGGTCCTTTGGTTATCCCTACCAAGGAAAGGATCTCTTCCCGAGCTTTGGTAGGGAATTGTAGAGACATAGCGGGCAGAATCTTAAGAGCTTGAGAAGGAGTCGTACAAGGCGTCTTAAAACGATATAAAATTCAAATTCGAAGTTGAACGTGAGCGGGAGTTACGAATTGAAGTGTGCCGTGCATTCTGAACTATCATTCGTTATCTATGTGAACTATAATTCGTTATTTATGTGAACTTTATTTCGTTAATTATATGAACTTTCTTTCGTTATTTCTATGAACTTTCTTTCGTTATTTTTATGAACTTTCTTTCGTTATTTTTATGAAGTTCCTTTCGTTACTTCTCTGAACTTTCTTCGATCTCGTTACGAACAATATCATTGAACTTGTGTTATGAACTGAACTTTGAACTGTTGAACCTTGGACGTTCCAAGAGTTTATGACAAGTGTATCATTCGTGTACGCATTCTTGTGCAACCCAGAGCGTTTGATTGCTCTTGAAGTAGCAGCAATCTTGGACTTAACAACGCTCTAAACACAGCTTGAATTTTTTAAAGATGTTACACAGATTAGTTTACTAGCTACTGTATAAATAATTTTTTAAAAAATTACTATTGGTCGCAATTGCGAAGAAAAATGTAAAGGTCATGATTTGAAAATTTTGTATCTCTGCCTATAACGAAAATTGAAAACATGCCTTTTGTAAATCTAAGTAAGTTATAAACATGTAGAAAGTTTCATCAAAATCAGTTGACGCATTAAGGATGTTCTGGAGGTACAATGGGGGACAAAAGTACAAGAAATTCGAAATCCATCAATATATTGGCTATGAAAGCCATTCATGAGTATATTTAAAAAATAGATTAATTTAAAAAGCTTTAGTTTAATTAGTGAATTTCATGTTATCTTTATTTTTTAATCAAATTGTCTTCATATTATAAAAAATTGTAAGTGACTTTTGCGAATAATTGTACCCTCTGATTGTAGCTATATTCAGTGGTCTATAGAGTTGTCGCGTTTCCATGCTAGTGAGAAGGACAACGCGATAAATTTGACGTTTTGTAACAGTTTATAATTTTTTGCTCTGTAACTGTTTAGTAAATCCTAATAAATTTTGAACATAATTAATTACATAATTTTTACTATATATATATATATAAAAAAACTGGAGTTTCTAGTCGCGTTTTTTCAAGGTATAAATAGGGTTTGAAGTGGAATTTTATGAATTCTCCATAAGAAGATGTGTTAAAATGTACAAACTTTAAGTTGCTATAATTCTTAAACGGTGCAGTGAATCGAAACCAAACTTTGTTAATTGCATTAATTTAGTAAGAATTATATCTTGTAAAATTTTTAAACATTTTGTTTCGTTTTTATATATCTCCAGAACATCCTTAAAAAGCTATAGCCATTGTAATTTTTGATCCCTGGTGAAAACAAATGACAGTTGTCATGAAATATTGATTTTGATTGAAGGCTTCGCAATTTTGTGCTACAACATAACTTAAAGCTGCATTCGCCAATAATTCCCGTAAAAATATTCACTTGCTACTATTATTATGGGAGAGAGGAAGTACAACTTAAAAGAGGTTAACGTATCAAAGAAGCGATGCGTGCAAATCTGTTAGAATTTGCGGCGTCGATGTGTGCTTGACCAGGGAAATGCCCTACAATATATCCTGTTTGACAGCCTTGCCCATCCAACGCGTATTGGCTTCTAAACCAAATTTGCGACCACCAAATCTAATTTAGAGGTAGCGGAAACCTTTGTATAATCGCCAGTGTAGAATAAACCTAGAACCAGACCAAACTTTGGTACACGGTGGAATAAGCCTCAATGTAATCGATCAATTATTCCCACAACTCCTCGAGAAATCTCTGTTTACAATAAATCTAGGTTATCTTGTATTAACAATTCTTTCGGCCACTATAAATTATAAATAACATACCTAATCGTACTTACATATTTCAAACGCACAATAGTTTTTGCGAAGTTTCCGTAAACACTTCGCAGCTATTACAGTAAAGTCGCGTTTACTGTCCGCGATCGGGTACGCGATCGCTGTCTAGTACCTACCCACTCCACTGTCATACTGTTGTTCTCTACGTTCTGCTTTCTTTTGAACACTCGGCGCGATCGGCGCGGTAGACACAGTCATAAAAAAATGATATCAATATGCGATCACTATCCATGCAGAACAAAGGCTGTTGGACAGTAAACGCGACGCTACTGTAGTTGCTTCGCTATGTTTTTCTGTTCGTTACATATTACAAAACGTGTTCATAGAATCTTTTACTCATTTTCATAAGTGGTAAACGATTTCGTTTGTAACAAACAGACTAGGTACTCTGACAAGACAAATGTCAAGATACCTACTGTGAAACTTAAAGGTGAACTCGTACTGTCATCAAATAAGTTTGTAAAAATTATATAATCATAATTGATTGGTATTAAGTGTGCAAATAAGTTGTTTCCCTTTTTTTCCAAATTCAAGATTTTATTACATGGTACGTACATAAAATGTAATAAAATCTTGTCTGCATTTCCTTAACCAATTCATGTAGTCCTCTTTCCCTCTTCCTCCATTAAAATTAAATACCCTGTCAAGGTTTATGGGTTGTATTACACGAAACCGCATTTAATTTTTCTACTTCAACCCATGTAGATTTTTTTACCACAACTAACAGGGAAACCTTGCCTTTATTTCAAAAGTATTCTTCGTCATAAGCAAGCATCATTTGAATTCAGTTTCTTCAGAAATGTTTGCACAACTACAATTTACGTTACAGAACTGTTAATGAAGGCACAAAAGTTTTGGCTTTGCATTCAAGGATCCAGTATATGTATTTTAAGTATAAGTTTGCAGCTGCTAACTTATTATTAGAGAAAGCAAAAGAAGCATTAATTTAAGCATTTGCATTGTACCCTATGGGTTTATTGAATTTCATTGCCTACTTTAGTAACTAATTAGATTTCCATAAAATTTGAAATCCTCCTTCTGTAACAGACGCGGGTAATTTCTTCTCAACTGTCGCTTCACGAGTCCCACTATCAACTATTAGGTGTGCAAATAAGTTCTTTCCCCTTTTTTCCAAATTGCCTGGTGTGTGACTCCCAATCTTTCTGCCAATTCTTCTTGCGTCTGGGTCGGATTTTCGTTGAGCAATTCCTCTAACTCACCGTCATCAAACTTTCTCGGTGCACCTGAACGATCGTCGTCTTTGAAATAAAAATTTCCGGCTTTAAATCTATGGTACCACTTTTTGCATGTTCTGTAAGATACAGCGTTCTCTCCCAGTGCCGCACAAACCATTTCAGTAGTTTCAACAACTGATTTCCTAAGCTGGAGTGCAAAGAGTAAGCAAATGATGCTTCTCGCACGCCATATTGCTTGAAATAGTTGCATAGGACTGGAAACTCTTAGACCGCTCATTACGATTCTTCTTAATACTGACAGAACGCTCTTTCAGATAAAAAATCGGGAAGTAATTCGAATTCAGTCAGAAGTTATGATCGTAGAAAAAAGGGAAAGGAACTTATTTGCACACCTAATATTTACATCTTACTGTTTTCATTGTGCACGAGAGAGTAGGTTAACCCCTTGCCGTATTTTAACGAGCGACACTCGTCATGAAGATTTTGAACAAAGTCTAACAAATATGAATGTTACGCCTTTCTTTTTAACTGAAATAAAATTTGATTCGTTTGTAATCAATATTTAAGTATTAAACTAAATGTAGCCATATAAAAAATATAAATTTTCTTTTCTCTTCCACGACATTTTTCGGGATAAAGACATTTTAATCACTGTCACTGTAAGGAAAATGATACGGCAAAGGGTTAACGAAACATATATAATATATTCTGGTTCTCGGGCCAGGTTTTACACGAATTTTTAGGGATTCTTAAAGAAAACTACACCCTTGTATCGATCCCCGATTTGGATCGAGATTGGCAGCAAGTCTCTCGCGATTTTCGTTCTTTAAGAGGGTTCGAAAAACTATTGAACCTTTTGCTTTGGGGTTTTGTACAAATGTTCATTGATATTTGATGTACAAGTGAGATTTTTTTCAGTAAAAACAAACAAGATTTTACATGAGTTATATATTTTTTTGTAGAATATTCCGGTCTTTCTACTGATGGGAAACAACAAATGAAGTTGTATATTAATCAGTATGAATGTCTTTAGTTGCGACCTGAATTAAAAGAAAATAAACATCTTGATTATTTAGAAAATGGCGGTATTGTAAAGTCGCAGAAGATTTTTCTTATATTTTTCTATCTTTATCACGATAAAAAATAAGAAAAATTTACAGATTTTTAAAATTTTGGGTCGTACGATAACAAGCTGAGTGTTGAAGATCCTCTGAAAATTTCAAGTGAATTGGTCAACTAGAATTTACAGATATATCGTGGCAACCGTTTCGAAAAAAGTGGTTTCGAGAAAGCGTGTTTAAAGATTCAACAATCGATATCTCGCTATGATCGTTGCATCCTGTGAACGCCTATAACTATTGCACGCATATTCTACAACACTTATACCTAAAGAAACGGCAAAAACAACATAAAATCGATATTTTGAAAACAAAAACCCTCTAAAACATCTGACCAAATATTTTTGTTGCTTTTTCTTTCTTTAAAAGGTGGACATAACGATATAAAACACTTAACGCGTAACGAAAGAATAGAGGTAAAGGAGAATGACAAAAATTTTCATCCGAGGGACGTGAATAATTTCTTTTCACCGATTACAATATTGCGGGACTTCATTAATACCGTTTATACTACAAAGGGAATTTGGGTTTCCCGAGTCTACTAAAGGAGAGTGGGTTGACCGAGTGGCGCGCCTACCTGAATCGTCGTAAACCGCAGCCTTTGTTCGCTTGCTCCGCCCACATTTTAGAGTTCCTGAGAACTCCGAAAATTCAATTTACAGAGGAAAAATCGCAAAATGTGATATAATTTTCCGAAGCTTGTAAAATATAAGCAATAGTTGAGCTTTACGAAGAATGGTTTAAGAATTAAACGATTAAACAGGACAAAAGAATGAACCATTTCCTTTGTAGACTCTGTTGTGGATCCAATCCACCTAAAACGATGAATTTAACGCAGAGAGAACACATCTGTCAGATCGCTGATTTTAATGAGACTTTTCGTGCTGATTTTATAGACAAAATTCGACATTAACGTAGTGGAAACATCAATGTCATGGTTGTCAACTTTATTTCTGTTTATAAGCAAATTTTTCATAAACATTAGAAGCAACAAGTCGTGTTCAGTGTAGCTGTGCCAAGCAAAGGCTAAAAATATGTTGTGCCGAAAACATTGACATCATCAAATTGGCTATAACTTTATATCCATTAACGCTATCATTATACTTTCTGCAGCGAAAATGTAGCTGCCAACTATACCTTTTCAACAGTATAAATTCATTTGCGTAATTCTCATCCTACGAAACATTATTGCTAAAAAACAAAACGTGTCCCAACCTTTACGACAGTCCCTTAAATATTTATGACTCGACTGCGGAAATCTTTGTGCAATGACTTTTAAAAATTCTCAAAAAATACTAGGATATAAAATATGACAAAATTTAGTACGATTCTATTGGACTGGCAAGAAAGTAATTTCGGTATTTTAAGGTAAAACAAGAATCCAATTTTATTATTCAGGACGTAGTTGTCGCAGCTTTATAAAAATATCCAATAACTTTATTAAGCTACCAGAAAGATGTCAAAAGATCATCGAACAAAATGAAAAATATTTGATCGATTGAAGTTCATTGCTTAAAGAAATGTTTATTTCACCTTAAAATACCGAAATTACTTTCTTGCCAACCTAATAATTTATTTCAGATCTAAAATGGCTACTATGCACCATGGAAAATAAGATTTTATTTGAATCGAGTTTCTTAAAATTCGTCTACAAAAATTGCAAATCGCATAAACATCCGTAGTCTAGTTATGACTTAACTTAAAACTAACTAAGTGGAACTATAGGATAAAATAATAATATGACATAATCATTTTGTACGCGCGCTGTACGCTGTGAGTTTCGTGCTGAACTGGCAATTGGTAGCGTTCGTGTCGTGTATAGTTACGCAGTTCAATAGTGGCCAAATTGCTATGCAATTATAAACCGTCCGCCGACGAAGCTGACTCAAGCATAGATAGTGATGGGTCTTTAAGTATTGTGAGCTCACCTGGATGACGTAATCGTGCCTCTCGATCTTTTTTCCGGGCTGACGCGTCTCGAGTATCAAACGGATGAAGCGGCTTGAAACAAGCAGGGAAATTTTAAGCCAATTGTAGGCTCGACTGGTCTTAAGAGGCTTAATTATCCATCATTAAGTGTGGTTCGTATTAGTTGTATGAGTATTATAAAACTCAACCGAACTTATCCTTGATTTAGCTTGCTCGCTCTCCAAGTTTTCTCTAATTGATTGTATGCACGTAAGCGGAAAAAGTTTATATGCAGTCTTAAATGTTTCTAAAACTAACAACGAAGAAAAAAATATTTCTAGGCGCTTTATACAATGTGGGGAGCTTTGTGCATAGATGTACAATCAGTGTAAAAATGATTCGTACCCCCTTTAAAAATAAATAACTTTGTTCAATGTGGACCCAACAGATTGAATTTTTTTGAGATGTTGGAAGGATTAGTTTACTAGCTAATGTGTAAATAATTTCTTTAAAAATAGTTATTGGATGTAATTGCGAACGAAAAAGTAAAGATCACGATTTTTTAATTTTTTATCTGTGCTTGTAATGAAAATTTAAACGACTCATTTGTAAATCTAACAGTTAAGGGACATCACCCAAGTGTAACGCGCCGATTTTAATCAAATTTATAAAGGATATAGCTTGTTGATAAAGATTTGACACGTATTTTTTTTTATCTGCAATGATCCATATCTAGAGGGATGAATATATCTAGGGAATGAATGTATCAAATATTTTGGGAAATAGAGGGTGTAGCATAATGATATTTTTTCTAAATTTGTGAGTTTTCGATGAAGGAATGTAGTCATCTAAAAAGATTTCAGAAAAAATTATTTATTTGAACAAAACTTAAAAAATTCACGATTTCATGAGCTTTATATTTCAAAAGCTGAATTTGCAACTGGAAGTGATGACGAGAACATGTCTTTCGATGTCGTCGCGTCGCGTTGAAGCATTCAAGGTGCTTGCAGTAGGACTTCGATGGTTTGATGAAGAAAAAGAACGTAATTCAACAGATTTATTCACGTTAAAAATCAAAAGGATTTAGAATCATTGGATACAATATAAATTGTAAAATCTCTTGATTTTTATTTAAATCACTGAAATTTAATCCTTTGCACTCCGAGCGGAGTTATCACTTATCTTACAACGTCTCCGCAGTGGAGCCAACGGATCGCTAAAGGTTAATATCAGAATAGTGATTATCCCGTTATCCGAATACTTTTGTCTCCTTATTAGTTCGGATATGGAAGGGGCTCTATTGTACTTCATATTTACATAGTAGCTTTAGATATCCGACAGGTTAGTGTCAGTTCCTACTGACAGTATTGTACGTGGGTGTGACATCCGTTATGGTTTAGCTTGCAAGGGTTAGACTCAAGGGGTTACACGCCTTGCTTGCGGTCTCATCAATTGCTGCGTCACGTCTCGAGGTTTATGATACATCAATAGCTATTGAGTTACAAAGGCATAATAGCAGGGCGCGTGTGCTTATCAAACGGTCCCTTTTGTGATTTAACCTCCAAATTTAACTGTTAATGTACACTGCTTGCCTGTGATCATTCCAAAAGTAGCCAATTTCTCTCGTTTGCATTGTTAATATGATGATATCATGTTTAACCCCTTGCCGTACTTTGACGAGCCAGACTAGTGATGAAGGTTTTTAACAAAGTCTAACAAATATGAATGTTACGCGTTTCATTTTAGATGAAATAAAATTAGATTCGTTTGTAATCAATATTTAAGTATTACAATAAATGTAGTCATACAAGAAATATACATTTTCCTTTCCCTTCTACGACATTTTTATGCATAAATACGTTCTAATCACTGTAACTGTAAAAGAAAAGGTACGGCAAGGAGTTGATAGACTAGTAATTATAGCTATAAAACGAGTGGTACAAATAACAGATAGGTAGCACATCGTCTATTTTTCCTCATTTAGTACATTAAACTGAAGAAAATTAATATTTTAATATGTCAACATATTTTGACATGGCTGTACATACAGAGTACTGAATATCATCCACAATATTTACTTCAATAGAATTTTCGAAATGAAAACGTAAATATTGGGGCCCACAAGCGGGACAAAATGATAGCACAAATAGCAGTTTTACATTTGTCAGTTGTGCAGAAGTTACTCAAGAGCAAACATTCATTGCAAAACGTAATTGATAAAGTGGGTACTAGCTTCTTTCGTGCTTATTTAATAAAACAACATACTAAATCGTTAAGATTGAATCGTGAAAAAGAACTAACTTAAGGAAAGGAAAAAATTTAAAGGAAGAACAAGATTGAATTACACAAATATCAAAAACTGTAAATAGATGCCGAAAAGGTATTATGGGCTTGTTAAATAATCCTGAAAATTACGGGAAAATGAAGAGTTATGGGCGCCCACAAAGTTTAACTGTCTGTGAAAAACGTACAACATTGAGAACAGCATCAAATTCGAGGATGACTGCGAGACAAATCGCCGAAAGTGTTGGCGTAAACAATAACGGAAAGAACGTACGTTGTGTTTTACAAAAATGCAAATTGAGTTGCAAAAGAAACTTTGGTTAAAGATGGAGCATAAAGCGTTCCGCTTACAATTTGCCGAAAAGCATATAAATATGAGGACAAAGCGGCAAAGAGTCATATTTACTGATGAAAAGAGATTTAATTTGGATGGTCCAGACGGCGTAGGTTATTACTATCATGATTTGAATGAAGAACAACAATTTTTAAGCCGTCGCCAAATGGGAGGCGGCTGTGTGATAATTGGGGCCGATATTGGATATTGAATGAATAGTGAACGGTATATTGAAATGATAAATGAACAACTAAAATAGTGCATTTTGGACGAATGGAAGGATATTAGCCAAAACAGTATTCAAAAATTGTATAAATATTTACCAAACCGAAATGATTAAAGTCGTTAGCTGTAAAGGAGGTCCTACAAAATATTGAGCATTGATTTTTATCGATTAATTCTGTTACATTTCAAGTTTTTCGTTAAGTGTGCTATCATTTTGTACCTCTATATTTCGTTAATAATTCTACTTTATTCAATAAAAATAGATAAGTTAATGAAGCTTTGTTTCATTTCATTCATATATGTTGAGAAAGACTCACTAAAAATATGTGTATAAACAAAATTGAATTTCTAATGCTTAATAAACAGAAATTACATTAATTTCAAAGTGTGCTATCTTTTCGTCCCGGAGTGTAAACATGCGTTACAGTATTGTCTATAGTCTATAGTATAGTATAGTATAGTATAGTATACTATAGTATTATCTATAACATAGTATACTATAGTCTAGTATAGTATTTCCTATAGTATTATCTATAGCATAATATACTATAGTATAATATAGTATAGTATTTCCTATAGCATAATATACTATAGTATAATATAGTATAGTATTTCCTATAGTATTATCTATACTATAGTATTTCCCATAGTATTATCTATAGTATAGTATTTCCTATAGTATTATCTATAGTATTCTAGAGCATAGCATACTATAGTATAGTATAGTATTGTCTATAGTACAGTAAACTATAGTATAGTATAATATTGTCAATTGTATACTAAACTATAGTACAGTAAAGTATTGCATATAGTACAATCAATCAGGATACTAAATACATGAAACCGCGTTGAACTATTAATATATACGGTTATTTTATAAAAACAAATTTTACGACGGACACAAAAGTCCCAATATTTTTAAGATGTTTGTATTTAGAAGATATTTTTCGATTAGACATATAAGTTTATCTCGCAACCCCCTCGCATCCAAATCTTTTATGTAAGTCAGAAGTTTCCTAAAGCTAAATAACAATAAGTGTATAGATTTTCAAGAATGATAACCAGCAATGAACCGAAAAATTATACCTCTCACTTCTTCGACATGTGTGTAAAAGCAATTGGAGTCCCCATTGAAGTGAGATGCTGTAGACTTGTTAAATTAAATCAAATGCTGATACAAGTCTGTTGCATCCCTAAAAGTGACTTTTTCGCCGTCTAACTAATTCATAATCTGAACCCTCTGAATAATTCGTTCTTACCCCTCGAAACCTTTCTAACCTCTCCCCCACCCCGGTAGAGACTCTGTTCTTTCTATTAGTCCTTTCTAAAGATTTGTTTGTTTCAGGTGAGAGACTTTAGATGGAATCAAGAAGGAAGACAGAGGTAGTGTTTATTTCTCTATAAAAATACTGCTACTTTACCGAAAATTATGGTGTGTAATAGAGAATAAAAAGCTAAAATTTACACTACCCATTATCGATAATAATACTATTTCACTCGTGGACACGTTCCATTTTAGAACAGTGTAACCTGTAAACATGCTTACGGCAGACCGAACAGCTTACATAGGTTATTACTAGACTGCGGAACTTTATGTATTTATGGAATATAAAAATGTTCAAAAAACGCTGAAGTATCAAAGCCGACGGACTTTAGTACGATTTTTATTTATTTTGGACCTACAAATGTTATTAGCAATGAAAATAGAATTTATTTGAAAATTACATAAACATTCGCAGTTATTACTAAATGTCATTACTAGTTATTACTAGTTATTACTAAATGCAAATATTGTAGCGTTGTTTCTAATTTTGGATTCGTTGGATTTTTTCTATGATCTAAAATTTGCAATCAGAATTTTTTCTATTTCTTCTATTTGTACTAGAATTTTTCTATTTTTTCAAGGCAAATACTTCGTCACTTTTTATATGTAGATCGAGGTTTTCCACATACTTACCATTAGACTGCGGATCTTTATGCAAAATAAAAAATGTTTGCATTGATTGCAAGACACAGGAGCGAAATACAAATTTCTTTCTTCTTTTAATTATCTGATTAAACTGAATCCAATACGCTGATGTCTTTAAATCTTTTTAATATGTCCTCTACTTTAAATTGTGCTTACCGATTTTTGTCATAAATGCATAAAATCCGCAGTCTACTTATCATACATGCTTCACCATTATGTTTGCTTGTTCGTCTTAATCGTTCATGTGTTCATACACTTTTTTATTGTATAAAAGATGATTTTATCGATTTTAATTCCCCGGAGGAATTAGTATTTTTTACCTGCCCACTTGAATAATCTTGACAAATTATGTCACGATAAATCTTGTCCAATAATTTTCGATACAGATTATAAGCACGCGACAGTCTCGAGAGACCATGAGATCGTTCACTTGACCTGAATTTAACCACGGCATAGCACCCAGATCTCGTAATACATATTACAGTTTCACTTTTGGCTCTCAAATGCTTAATAATTATTTCATATTGATACGATAGAGGTAGTCAAATTGAATAGGCATTCAATATGTTGTCTAGAGGAATCGTTCGACAGCTCTTTGCAATTTAACCTCATGCATATAATGTTTGAAGTAAATATTTTGGTGTCCTAGTAATATTATAATGTGTTGCATTTTACTGTTGCAAAATTTTCTAACAAAATAATAGGAAAAATATGCATCACGATATCAAATTGTGCTAGCTTAAAAGTTAATAATTTTTTAGTATAAATGTGTAGCCTCTTACAACCACGTGCGCGAATTCAGATCGTCCGAATATACAGGGTGAGGCCTTTTCGTCAAATTCAATATTTTCTTACTTAAAATACAAGTATGTCTTAATCGGGAAAGTAGTCTTCTTTTGCTTCTACAATTTTTCCACTTCTCAGTCAGACGACGAATCCCTTGGTGAAAAGAAGATGACGGTTTTGACTCGATGAAGTCTGCAAGGCATTTTTCGACTTCTTCAACTGTTTGGAAGTGTGTATCCACCAAATGATGTTGTAGCGATCTGAACAAGTGATAATCTGATGGAGCCAGGTCTGGCGAATACGCCGGGTATGGCAAAACTTTCCAGTCCAACGAATCCAGATCGTCCCTGGTCGTTTTTGCTGCGTGTGGTCTCGATTTGTTGCTTTCCGACAGCACGTATGGAACCCAGCGACCCTGCTTTTGAATTTCCTAGCTTTTTCAGCCGAACGGAAACGTTTTGTTGCGTTACGCCTAACCCAGTAGCAAGCTCTGTTTGCATTTGGCAAGGATTTTCTTCGAGTAATTGCTCCAAATCCACATCAGGAAATTTTTCGGCGCTCCTGCTCTCTCGTCATCTTTTAGGTCGAAATTTCCAATGCGGAATCTTTGGAACCACTTCTCGATGATGTTGATAGATACAGCATCTTCTCCCAATGCCTCACACATCATCTCCTTAGCCTCGGAACTGCTTTTTTCAGTTAATAAGCGAAAAGCATACAATGCCTAATATGCGTCTTTTGGCAACTCATTTTGTTTATTGTGGTTACAATAATATTTTGAGGTTATGTTAAACTATTAGACCGGTAATTTACTCTACTAGGTTGGTATTATAAAATCCCCCAACCGGAAAAATAATGTTTCGGTTCGAATACTTAATACAGCCGTTTTTATTCTCAGGCCGAGAACTTATTTGTACACTTAATAGTAATACGATAAAATGATCCCAACAAAAACATCGTGTAAACAGGAGCCAAGTTCCTATGGCCGTAAAAAGTTGTGAGATCAAACAAAATACGGCCAAGTTCGTTAGCTTAGAAATACCTCGTGCAATACTGAAAAAAGCGTTTGTAAAAATTAGTTTAAAATGGAGGACGAAATTATTCAAACTTGACCGTTACTTTTTAAACCAATGGCCATAAAAGGTGTTAGGTAGCGGCCAAGTTTGATTAATTTAGCCCTCCAAGTAACTCTTTAAAAATTAAATAGCGTTCTTTTAAACTAATTTTTACAAACGCTTTTTTCAGTATTGCGAGAGGTATTTCTAAGCTAACGAACTTTTGGCCGTATTTTGTTTGATCTCACAACTTTTTACGGCCATAGGAACTTGGCTCCGGTTTACAGAATGTTTTTGTTGGGTTTTTATAAATTTTTGATGAAATTTCATCAATTATCAAGTAGGTATCAAAGAAAAAAATCCTTTTTTAATTTGCAAGACAAAATCCAAATTCAATGTATCGAAGATGAACACTCTGCCGGCGACGCCACGCTCGGATCCGTTTGCCCCCCGCCGCTATAGACGATGCTCAGTGTAGTTTCTTTTGTTTACGTTAGAGCGATTGTTTTTTTCATCAGTATTTGTTGCGACTTCGAAGCTAATAAAACGTATACTTATGTATGTTATGCTGCTATGTTCTATCCTACGTACCTATTTCGTAATGGTTTTTTCGATACAACTTCTTTAAGGTGTACAATTTCAAACTTCGATAATTATTCCTTTGAGTGTTTGTTATGGTGGACCTGTGTACCAAATTTCAAGCTTGTAGGTCAATGGGAAGTACCCAAAAGGTTTTGATGATCTGTCAGTCAGTCAATCAGTGACAAAACTAAATTTATAATTTAGCGGTTTTTTGTAGTTCGTATAACGTCCTAAAAAAGGAGAATCTACTATATGCTTAGGTGTATGCTTACAGTGGGTGTACGAAGTATTCATACACCTTTCAAAAACTAATAACTTTTTTCTTATTCGTAGTACCAAACGACCTGATTGTTGATAATGAATTAGAAGCATTAGTTTACGAAATGATATGCAAAAAAGATTTTCCAAAAATTATCATTTACAAGATTACATGCAAAAATAAAACAGGCATTTTTTAAAACTTTTTTATTTGGGCCCTCAATGGAAATTTAAAGCGTATGTATTGTAGATCTATGTTAGTTACACACATGCTGAAGATTTCATCGAAATCGGTTGACGCAGGAAAAAACGATACGCATCGAAAGATCTACGATTCTGTGGATTTTAAGCAGAAATTAATCAAAAGTCATCATTTTTAACTGCTTGTAGCTCGTGTGTATGTTATTCGATTGCGATGAAATTTTCAGCATGTGTACAACTGACACAGATCTACAAAACATATATTTTAAATTTTCATTAAGGGCCCAAATAAAAAAGTTTTAAAAAATATCTTTTTTATTTTTGCATATGACCTTGTAAATTATAATTTTTGGAAAATCTTTTTTGCATATAATTTCGTAAATCAATGCTTCTAATTGATTATAAAAAGTCAGGTCATTTGGTACAATTAAAAAAAAGTTATTAGTTTTTAAAAGGTGTACGAATACTTTGTACACCCACTGTAGATATTCTCCAATAGCTGTACATTAACAAAACCAAAGTAGAATTTCATTTCGGTTTAAAGGAAATTAGCAGCATACATATTTATTAGACTCTGTTTAGAATCTTCATCCCGATTCGGACACGATATTGTAGGGGAAGGGGTTAAAACGATGTTGGTGATAAAAATTGTCGAGAGAAACTCGTCTCTTAGGAGTGTCGTTTATCAGGAAAAATATAACATTTAAACTGTGACGAGATAATACAAGAGGGAAAGCGAACGCCTGTAAATGTATCCTGAGGCTATTCAGTTTGCGAGGGAAGTCAAGAAGTCGGTGAAACGGTAGTTCAGTACTCTGCTTAGCATTTAAATATTGCCTACCGGGAATGCGTCCTCTCGCTATTCACCTCGAAACAAGAGACCGCAAATGGCTGAGGTATCTTTACAAAATTAAACCGTCCTATTCTCCGTCCTTGTCCTCTCCTATTGCCATGCGTGTTGCGTCTCAATGGAATTGCTTACGCTCGAATAATTTCGCGTTGGTAATTATTGAAAATGTTTGAACGGCTTCTCTAATGTCCATGAGAACTACAAGGTTCGGCCATTAGCAATAAAGAGAATTGTTATGCAAAGATTAAAAGTAAATAGGAAATCGCCATTTCCATTATACTGAACGCCTTAACGTTCTAAACATAGAATGTATAATAAACACGTTTTTCAACTGCGTTAACTGGACTAAAATAGTTTGAAGAATAATGTAGGTACATAGATACTAGTCGTTATATGTATACTCTAATGTGTTATCATATTTAATACGTTCAACGACTCCGTTCGTGCATTTTACGTAAAAAAAGTCAAATTAATTGTTTGCACCTTGTTATTTAACTCCTCAGCTTTATAGTTTATCGTTGAAATAAAGGCCTGTTATGAAACAAAATTTTGTGGTTCTTTAAACACAAGTTATTTCTTTCTGTTAACACGTTAACTGCCACAACGCGGTGGTCGGGTTCGTTTTTATCATGGTATTTTGAAAATACAAGAGGGTTAAAGTGGTACCTAACCACTACGATAAACACTTAATATTTATTTAATATTTATCATAGTGGGTATGTAACCGCTTTAAATGCAGACAATTTTTATTTTGCATAAAAATCCGCAGTCTAGTTATTATACACCAAATCCTAACAGAATTAAAAACACTATTAACCCTTTGCACTCGAAGCTATTTTAACTCGAAAATTAAATATTTCTTCCGACGTAGAATAATTCCATTCTATATGATTTTTTTCATTTTATAAATATGAAATTGATATAATACCTCATAAAATATTTAAATTTAAAGGGTAACCCTCAGCGCTCGAGTGGTGACTCAGAGTCGCCACTAAAAATGATTCAAAATATTGTTTACATTATTAAATATGTTGCGAATCTAACCAATTACTAAACATTTAAATATTTCATGAGGTATTATATGAATTTCATATCCATAAAATAAATAAAATCATATAGGAATAATCCTAGGACGGAAGAAATGTTTAATTTTCGAGTTGAAATAGCTCAATCACCCTCAAAAGTCCTAGTTTTACGTTTACGAGGCGTAATTTGCATTATTCGGCAGCATGTAGCTGTCGCAGCTTTATGAAAATAGCTTACATGCACAGCTATATGCTCCGAATAATGCAAATTACGCTACGTAAACTTAAAATTAGGACTTTTGAGAGCGATTGCGGCCTTGATTGGACTTTTATCTATCGTTTTTGACTACTGAAATTCCTGCACCCTTGCAATCCTAGTAACAAGAGTCTACCCCCTTAATACATATAATGATTATGCACAGTTACGATAAATGGCTTCATCCTCAAGAATGGCGTCACCGAAATTTTATCTTTTATATTGTTACGTGCTAAGTTGGACGTATTAAAGAATTGAAATTTTGATTTGAAAGATTTTAATAGAAAATAAAATGCAGTTTTGAACCTACCTTCATTCACAGGCTTCGGTTCGGGTAATTGAGGATTTCTTAAAATCTAAGTGACTTTGATCATGAAATTGGAACGTAGAAATTGAAGTTGGGTAAACTCTCTAAAAATGATTTGATATTTTAATTCGAATAGAAATAAACAAAAATATATTCTAAGCACCAAATTTCGGATACATAATATTTCTCGAAATCTTATTATAAATTGTTAGTAATTACCGCTAGGTAGATTTCGCCTTTGATTTATGACGTTGGATGATGTTGGTTTGTTGGTGATTAACTTCACTTCACTAACAACAACAACACGCACAAAAAGCAAACTGATTGATTTGACTGTTGATTTTAATTGTAACAGAACTTGTTGACTTGTTGAATGTATTTTGTGGACTGGGCTCCTAATGAGGAGCCATCCCTTTTATAGATCGATCAATCCTTTGTTCTTAGCTTAATTTTCATAAGGTGGCTACATCATCACCAATTCCTCTTAATCGATTTCTTCTTAATCGCTTTCTTCTTAGTCACTCTCTTCTTAATCGTATGCATTGCAATTTTCTCGTAGATCGAGGAACAATTCATCGCTCATCGATTCTTCTGAAAAATCTTGGCAGCTTCAGTGATGGACAGGCTTCAACGGATATTCGCTCACAATTTATATTTAGAAATTAGAGATCGCTATTTCACGTGTATCTAAATACACGTGAAATAGACGTGTAAGTACACGTACTTCAGTACGTCTCATTTTAAGCACACGGGCACACGTGTACTATTTCACGTATATTTAAATACACGTGTATTAATGTATCCGCTTATTAATTCGAATTTATTTTTAGGATACAGTTACTAATATACGAAAGCAAAGTATGGGTATATACAATAGATACAAAATTTAATTTGAAAACCACTCCCATTACAAAAAATGTAATTAACTAAACTGTGTATTAGAGGTTTCTGACTATAAACGACTTTGTTGGGATACCAATATTCTTAACTGTTTGAAAACACCATTCCGGAGCAACTGCTGTTCATGATATGTTTAAATATCTTATTGCCGGTTCTACATTGTAAGATCTTTAGCTTACCACGTCTTTCGTTTGCAGTTGCAGACTTCGAATTATAATTAAATCTCATATGTTTGCTTAAATAATTTTTTATAATGCTTACAAATTTATTTATATATTCATTAGCTAAATACGTATCTATTATTTAAAAAATTAGTTAAGTAAATTTTTATGGTGAAAATTTGTATGTATACAAATTTGTTTATATATTTATTATTTAATCATTTTTTTTTAATAAATTCATTTTTATTATTAAAACAATTTATTTAAAATTTGTTTAAAAATTATTCAAATAATAAAAATGTAAGTATTTGTAAAAATGTAATGTAACTATTCAAAAAATTTTTTTAAGCTTGCTTTTGAAGTTAGAAGAAAATGCATCAGACCAAACTTACTTGATATCGAGGCGCTCGTAATCTGATGTAAACGTAATCATTAATTTTTTTATTAGTTATCTACAGGATGTGGAAAACATTTTTTCAAAAATTGCACTTGATCGGAATTATAGAACAAATACTAAAAGTTGTATTGCACAACTTTTTTACGTGAGCCTATATTGAAAATTTCAAAAATACGTTTTGTAGATCTGAGTCAATTAAACATATGCTGAAAATTTCGTGAAAATTGATCGACGTTGCAATGAGCTACAAACAGATTTAAAGATGGTAAGTAAGTATTTCAGATTTTCACATTTTCGGCCTCTAACTGCTATAAATCTATGGATTCGTACATCTTTCAATGCCTGTCGTTTTCGAAACTTTCACAGTGCATATAATTGACACAGATCCGCAAAACGTATTTTTTAAATTTCCAATATAGGTCCACATAAAAAAGTTGTAAAATACAACTTTTGGTATTACAATTTCTACTGTTCCGAACAATTGCAATTGTTGCAAAAAAATTTTTTTCATCCTGTAGTAAACTAATTGCTCCAGCTTCCCAAAAAAGTTGAAATCGTATAGAACAATATTAAAAAAGTTATCGTCTTTTTTAGTGTGTGCGAATATTAATCCGAGTCACTGTAAATATGTGTACACGTGTGTTATTAATACACGTACAAAACCACGATCTCTATTAGAAATGACTCAATCATTTAATGAAATAAATTTCGTTACGTATTTATTTCGTTCAATAAAGATTCAAATTCAAAATGAGTTTTCCTAATTCTATCGCATGCAATGTGGTGTAATATACGATAGTTCGATATTTATTATCAACAATAGTGTGTAATATTTAATTTTTCGTACAACATTATTAGAGCAAGCATGAAAAGAAATTCAAAAGGTATATGTTATACATGATTGATTATATCAATTATTAGCGATGGCTGAACCACCGGACGTGACAATATCAAGGCTGAAATTCATTTTCTACAATCTACTTTGAGAACATTGAAGCACAGGCACTTCAAATTTCGGAGAATATCAATCACAAGTTACAAGGAAGGTATCGTTGAAATGAATCGTTTCGCTGTTGGCGGACTTTTGTTTCTCGATGCTATTAGTAAGAGATGTATAGCACTGTCGTGCGAAACTGACAAGAGACAAATCTCCTTGCGCAAGCGAATCTTCAACCATCAACCATCTTGCGTGACCGGGGATAGATTTTACGAGACAAACGTAGCATTTGGGTTCCAATATTCATGCCCAAGGGAAGTATACCTACAGCAAGAACCAATTTCTACAATTGTTGAATAGAAATTTGATGATATCTTAGTTCGATCAGACAAACATTGCTTAGTTCAATATTTCAATGTAGTTGCATAATGCCACAAAATCTAGTTCACATTCATTCAATGGATTAAGTGCAAAGTAAGTTCTATTTGTTGGAAAATTCAAAATCAAGCATCTTGCTACATCCTTAATAATTAATAATTTTAATTTGAAGCAAAGTAACAAATTTGTAGAATAATTAACCCTTTGCCCCACGATTTATTTTACGGTTTTGAGCGAGTAGAACCATTTTGTAGATCATAATTTCCTAAAAAAGGAAAATATTTATATCTGTTGTATGCCTATACGTTCTCCAATAGCTCTACATTAACAAAACCAAAATAGAATTTTATTTCGGTTTAAAGGAAATTATTAAGGTGGAGTGGGGTAAGCTCGCTCTAGTTTTTGCAAAGTTGGAATTTAAACTGATGTATATTTTCAATCTGGTATGTAAAAACTTAACGTTCTTGGTATCAAACTCTTGCCACAGTTATTACTGATGAATTAGTATTATGTAGAATTCTAACTTTGCTTGAAAATTATCATTTTGACAGGATATTGTACAAAGTGTCAACACCTGCCCCGAAAATGGGGCAAGTCCGTCTTTGAGAGTTAAAAATGATTTCGAACCTTGTTTCAAGTGCTGCGGGACAAGAAAAGAATGATTTACAAGCGTGCTTTAAAATGTTTCTTATTTTTATTTTTATAGTTATCCATTTTTAAACAAACATGTACTTTTATGCTGAAATATGAAAGGGAATACAGTGATATTAAAACAAAGTTTAAAAATGCTTTCGAACCTTGTTTCAAGTGCTACGGGGCAAGAAAAGAGTTATTATCAAGCCTGCTACAAAATGCTTTCTATTGCATTAAATACATTGTTTAGTTTTATAGTTACCCATACAGTACGGACTTACCCCACCGTGATAGTACGGACTTTCCTCATGTAGTAATATTTACGGGGCAAGATCATCTTAGTGTTTTTCTCAATAAATTTAAAAAAGTACAATATAAACGGTTTATTTAATGTAAACCTACATCAATATTTGTTGTATTTATCTAAAATAACAACACACAATATATTAATAACTTGTAAACTATTGCACGTTCAGGGTAACCTCAAAGTTGTACGTGTATCTCGCACGTGACTGTTTGGCATTGGTTGATTTGAGCGGGGAAAACACCTTTATTCTTAGGCGACTGTTCACGATTCAAGCAGTGGAATTCGGTCTATGTCGCTGATACAGGTGATCTCAGTGTCACCCGCTTTTGCAAAACACAAATAGAGCATACGTCGCCGTCGCGCGACGCCGCTTAACAACAACACGCGCTCTCATTAGCCGAATTCCACCGCTTGAATTCTTCAAATGATCTATATACACAAATCATGCGATTCCAGCGGACCAATCCGGGTTCGCCCTTTCTTTGTCATATAAGGCACCTGCGGTGCCTTCTCGGTTCGTTCGTTTTCACAGTAGCTAGTCGAACACACGTCTGTCGGAGTGGTCTTTATACGCTTTAAATCATCCTCACGCACATATTATGTCATTTTTCAATCCGGTTGTTCATCGGATTCGCACGGTGCATCGCACTGACTCTAATTCTGTTCAATCGTGTTCGGATACTCGCGTTGCGCATCGTGATTCGTCGGACTCGACTCGCGCTGTGCCCGGTGATTTCTTGGACTTTGCTATACCGCATAATCGCGCTGTAACCTGTGTGAGCGTTAGCCCGCTGTACGTTATACAATAAACATCAAGTGCCTTGGTCAAATGTGACCCATCAACATTAAGCCTGTTGCTCACTGTCAACCTCATCTTCATCTTATCCCGTGACGCCTCCCTCGCGAGCTCAACTCTGGGTGGTTCCGGCATCCGGCACTTTCCGACCACGTAGGTCGACGTCGAAACATCGACGTCTATGTAGAATAGTTCATATTAACTTATACTACATTAATAACTACAAGCTAGAGAAATTTCGTTCATATTATGATAAAAATAACCAATTAACGGACTTGCCCCGCAGATGGACTTACCCCACTCCACGTTCACATATATTGTTATCAGAATCTGTTCAGAATCTTCATCACGTGTCAGATATTGTAAGGCAGACCTGGGCGACGCTGGCTCAAAAAACACATGTTGCTACTACTCTGGGACTGTGTTACCGAGCAAGAGAAGGAGAGAAACAGCAACATGTGTTTTTCGAGCAAGCGTCGCACAGTGTGACGTTTCGATCATTTAGGAGCATTAAATTCTTAATGATGTTGTTGAATTTTGTTGTATTGACCGAAAATACGTATTTTAATTCTTGAAAATTACTATTTGAAAGGGTATTTAATTTAAATGATATAAGGAAGTTGTAAACACAGTATTACATAAATATATTCAAACTTTTACTAAACTAAATATAAATGTAGAGAAACACTGAACAAGCTTTTCATGAACAATACTATATACACATATACATTATCTATTAATTTTCGCTCTCAGAATCGGAGTCGATTTCATCGTATTCAGACGAACTTTCATTATTTTCTTTTGGATTATGTAATGTAGGCACTGCAAGTAATTGTAGTACTTCTGGGATAAGAATCCCTTTTTTTGTGGGAATGTGCCTTACTGGTAATCAAAGGGTGTGACGATATGAGCAGCCTATTAATGAGGTCTATATTTGTGGCAATCCGTGAAATTTTTCTCGTGAAAAGTTCACGAAACCTTCTGTTAATAATCGCTAAAATGAACAATATGTTAAACTAGCTACTCGTGGCGTGCCTGCGGCACGCCCTCGCAGCCAGGCCCTCCGGGCGGGTTGCCCATGCGGGCGGCGCATCAATGACGTCACAACTTTTGAACGACTGGACTTTCGCATGGACAGAATTTCATGTCAACCAAATGATTTATTTTCTTGTATTAACTTTGAAATCACAATAAATCTCGAGGTGTTTTATTTGCATTCCGATTTCGATTGCAAAGTCGATGTTAATGTACACAATCAAAACAAAGAAATGTTTTATTTCAATTGGTTTTCTGTGATATGAAAATTTTTTCATCACGGCCCTCTCGCGGCGGAAAATGGCTGTATCTCGGGAACGGTGTATCTATCGCAAAAAGGCTCAACCGAAAGCATGTAGGGTATGCACCCCCTTAGGGGTCGAATTTTTAAAAACGCCGAAATAGGTGTTTGATTATTTGTATCAAAGAACATTAATACCAAGTATCAAGCAAATCCGACCACAAATAAAATATTCCTCATACAACGTTGCAACCTCCTTTCACCCCCCTAAATTCCTCATACAAACGTTGCAACCCCCTTGCACTCCCTCAGGGGTTGAATTTTTAAAAATTCCGAAATAGGTGTTTGATTATTTGTATCAAAGAACATTAATACCAAGTATCAAGCAAATCCTACCACGAATAAAATATTCCTCATACAAACGTTGCAACCCCATTTCATCCCCTCAGGAGTTGAATTTCTAAAAATGCCGAAATAGGTGTTTAATAAGTGAAAAAGGTTCTCGCACGAGGCTCACACAGACATCAACATCACACATCATACATCCATTAGGTGGCGCTGTCTGACTTATGGTATTGTTTCCATATATCAGTCTCAGTTGAATGTGAATGTACCTTAATACTCAACAATCTTGAAAAAAATAATTATAAACAAATAAAAATTAACAATTTTTATTGAAAGTATTATTTTTGACTAATTTAACAATATGCGCGAATTACTATAATATAAACAATATAATATAAATTTCTTATTTCACCACATAATAGAATATAATATATATAATATTGTATATAATATAATAACTAACATAATATATATAATATTATATATATACATATATTATTATATATAACATAATAACTAATAATACGACTCGTATTAATATAATACGACTTAAACTAATGCAACACTTCATAGTATTTTGAACAAAGTTTCGCTGTATTATATAGATCGTAGTTTCGAATGATGAATTTTGCTGGCAGTCATGCTTTCCATGTCTATGAGCGCTACCCGTGATTCTTTATTAAGGGAAAACACGTGTTTCTAGATCGGGGAGAAAACCGACCTCTCTGACCATTATTTGCGAATGCTTTTTTATATTTAATTGCTCGCTTCGGAGATCGAGTTACTTCTCTCAATATGTTGGAAGCATCTCGCATCCCCTCAGCTTGCAATTTCATCTTTGTGGCAAAAATTAGACGATCTGTGCCTTCTGTACTTCGTAGATTCTCAGTTTTTTTTCTCTTGCTCCTTTCGCTCAATTGATCGAACGACTGCTTCGGTGGCCGACCCGGTCTCACTACAACGTGTGGCAGTTCAAAAGTTTTGTCAAGCCAACTTCGATTTTTTTTTAAATCTCTTCTTTCCGAGATCATGCCGTCCATCTATGCTTTATTTCCGGCTTGATATAGGAAAATTTGCTTCGAATTTCTTCTTTTTCTTTATTGGAATACTCCTCCTGATTGCACAAATAGTTCTCGGCATATGTCAACTTTGCATTTACATTGGCATTTTGCAGTTGCTGCATAATGCACCATATTTGCCTCCGTGTAAATATTTGAACATTAGATGGTCCCAAAATAATAATAAATGCTTTTAAATCGGTTTAAACGTCACTTTAAAAAATATCATTCACGTCTACAAAATCTTATTTTAACGGTAACTTGTGAATCCGGAAATTTCTGCAAAAGTTTTTTACACGAAAATAAAGCTGAAACCTTCCACTTTACAGTGGTTAAAAAACATTACCGGGTCGGACCCGGAAGTACAACTAATTCCTTCCGATTCTACGTACTTTGAGATTAAAACTGCCTTCAAATTGATTATTTTCACTTGCTGTTAATTTATTTAAATGAACACATATCAGATTAAAATTGCGTGAAATATACACACTTACCTGCTATAACACTATCCATCATCGGTTTTCTTAAAATAACTTTTGTGATTAAAAATATTTCACTTCAAACGTTGCTAATGCGGACGACACGACGAAAGGCACAAGCACTGTACTGAATGACTAAACTTCAAGTGATCATACCTCCGTACGGAAATGCCAAATCGGGAAAAAACCGATGATTTATTGACCCCCCAATATTCAACTTTTCCAGGTAACAACTCATTTTTACCTGGGATGAGTTTGACGAAATCGACTTTTGGCCAGCTAGATTGGCCAAATATCCCACAGTGCGTTGCCCAGATCGGTTGTAAGGCAAGAGGTTAACGATATACATACAGTCAGTCTGATATATTTAGACTGAGGACATTTAGATTGAGGGGAAAGGACCAATGGCGGCTCAGAAACCGGAATCGTATAAAGTCATTGTATAGAGTTAAGAAAACATCCGAAACGAAGATAAATCGATTTTAGGAGAAGTTGTCAGATTACTTTAAGGTCTTCGTTACGATTCTCAGAGGAGTATAATAAACTCGAGCGGTTCTTTCTAATTACGCCCGTCGGGCAGGCCAGTTATCGAGATCGCGTTGCTGGATTTTAAATAGCCGATCCTCAGCACAAAGCTTTTCCCTTTTACTAGAGGACGCATAATCGCGATTGACGAGCGTAACGAGGCCAATGACGCGGCTGAAAAGCAGCAATTAGTATTCCGTGGCCGCAGGTGTGTTAGTTAATTCGCCCCGCAGGAAATGGTCATGCGAGAAACGACGTTGTTATCTTACTTTGTAAAGTTCGTGAACCGTTCCATTTTTATATGGATGTTCTTTATCTGTTAGAAACATTCCGGATCCTTCTTAATTATAGGTTGCAAATGTTCAAGACAATGGAACATAAAGTCTTGAGACATTCAGCTTAATGACAAAAGAGTTCCCACTTTATTTTAGATAGAATTCTTTACATTTGATACGCCTGTAATTAAGAAGCCATTGAACACATGATAAGAATGCCACTACTAACTGCAAGTAACAAGTGAAAAAGCAATTACTAGACTGCGGACCTTTATGCATATTATAGCTTATAAAAATTTTGAAAAAATGCTGGAGTATTAAATTCAACAGAATTTAGTACGACTTTTATTTAGTTTAGATTAACAAATGCTACTACCAATGAAAATAGAATTTTATTTGGTACCACTTTTCTAAAATTTGTCTACAAAAATTGAAAATTGCATTGTAAATAGTAATTTTCTGTAGTTTAGTTTCGTCTCAATGTAACGTATAGAATTACTTTCTAATCTTTTGTCCGTTGTATGCGGGACACCCTATATATGTATGAAAACATTGATTTTTTTAAATGGAGGAACATATATGAGCATTTCGCGTAGAAATTCTCCTAAGATTTGTTGTTCGTCCAATTTTATCAGATTATCGTAATTGCCTTAAAATTCGTGTGGACTAAATTTCACACCACCCTGTGTATAACTTTTATCTTAAATTCTGTCAACGATAAAGTGTTTACTTTTATTGATGATACGTTTAAATTGTCCATGAAAAATGTTTCATAAATGAAGGAGTAAACGGGAACTCAGTAAAAGCGGCCGTGTGTGCTTTGCAAAACGTGGAATGGTCGCGTTGGAAACCTCAACACAAATAATAAATTGGGAATTTAGGAATCGGTAATAAAACTCGCTTGGACGTACGTAATAGCACTCGGGGGGATACCAGCAAAGAGTCACATAACAAAGATACGATAGAATCACTACAAGCAATCATTCGTACAGGGGTGGTGAATTCCCCATGGTACAGTTATGCTTACTTTTGATCCGAAACGGATATTCAAATGTGATATCTATATGTATGTATGGTGATACGATTACTATACTTTTTATCTGTTTCAACGCAACAATGACTTAACACGTTATTGTAATTTGTTTTCGATTTTAATGTTTTTAACTCTTGACCCCTTGCCCCACGATTCATTTTACGGTTTCAGTGATTAGAACTTTTTTTTATAGAGAGCTCGCAATTTTTTAGAAAAAAAGAAAATATGTATCTATTGTATGCCTACATGTTCTCCGATTACTATACATTAACGAAACCAAAATAGAATTTCATCTCGGTTTAAAGGAAATTAATAACATTCATATCTGTGATCTGAATCTTCGACACGAATCTGACGCGATATTGAAGGGCAAGGGGTTAATTATAATTTTACACAAGATTATAAATATAAATAACTATTACATGAACATCGTATCAGTTACACACTGATTGTATCAACAGGTGAATTAATATAAAGTCTGAGTTATGGATTGTACAGGGTGTATAAAGAGACATTTGTAAGAGAAACTTGCCGCAAAATTGTTTATGACAAAGAAAACTGTTGTTAAAATTGTTCTTTAGACTGCTCTTTACTTTACCGGACTCGAAATTTGTGCCTTTCTTCTACGAATTATGATGTATGTGGTATGTAATACTGTAGATTTGCACTCGGCGCGGATGCAGATCGAAGTTTCGAATCTCTAGGATCAATAGTTGAGGAGCTATGGTCGCTTAAAGTTGAGCATTTTTTACAGATAAGGGCGCCGCCATATTGGTTTGTAGTGACGACCGCGAGCTGCTTACCTTGCTGCCCTCCGCCCCCCGTACCTAATCCTAACCATCTCAGTAAGCGGCGTGCGACCGTCACTACAAACCAATATGGCGGCGCCCTTACCTATCAAGAAACTGGAAATATGCTCAACTTTAAGCGACCATAGCTCCTCAACTATTGATCCTAGAGGTTCGAAACTTCGATCTGCATTCGCGCCGGGTACAAATCTACTGGATCACATACCAAATACATCATAATTCGTAGGAGAAAGGTACTAATTTTGCGTCTAAAAAACAATTTTAACAACAGTTTTCTTTGTTATAAACAATTTTGCGGCAAGTTTCTCTTACAAATGTCCACCGACCCAGAGGTGTAGATTCACCCCTAGAACGGAAAACTATTACTCTTTATACATCCTGTACAATCCACAACTCAGACTTCATATTAATTCACCTGTTGATACAATCAGTGTGTAACTGATACGATGTTCAAGTTTACCCGTTCATCAGCACCTTCCACTCATCCAGAAAGGAAAAAGTTCGAAAGAAGTCACATGTCGCAAATAAATAGTTATTGAGATATAAGCTGTTAAAATTTTTGAAAAATTTGATTGTGTGGAGTCGTACATATAGATCTACATGTACATATACATATAGCCTACTACTACAGTCCACCCGACCGTGTCGATGAGACAGAACATAATCTTGTGCGTGCCTCGAGACAAACGAAATTTAAAGAGACATTCGTCGATAGGCCCGTATCAAGTGATCGTCTCCCTGCCCATTCATATCATGAATTTGAAGTTGCAAAATGTGAAAGAATATCTTATATTCACTCTTCTCGATGAGTAAGTAGAAGGTATTGATGTAAAAACAAACTTTAACAACAATTTTCGTTGTTATAAACAATTTTACGGCAAGTTCCTTTTACAAATGTCCATCAATTCAGAGGTGTAAATTCACCATTACGACGGATGACCATTACTTTTTATACACATTGTACATGTAACAGAGAGAAATTGACATAATAAAATTCTATGGGAAATTGACTTGTAAGATTCCATAAAAACATGAAGAGGGAAGGAAGAATAGGTTATGGTTATTGTGTAATGCGTCGATTTTAATGAAATTTATACTAGACTCAGAAATAATAAACGTCAAATAATAATATAATTCACGGAATTCATATCTCTCTCAAATTCGAACAAATCTTTTACTATAATATTGTTGAGATGATTGTGGATGAATTTGCATCATACTCTGTTCGTGTACAGAGGATGATAAAGTTCAAGAAGGATCCGCATCCACTAATGCACAAAGGCATTCATCATCGACAAGCGAAAGCGCTTTACCACGGAGCTCATTTTTTAAAGTCTTCTTTCCAGTATGTAATTTTTCAAAGTCTCCGTGGTAATAATATCACAAATTACGCGACGATATCGTAAGCAGTACAGTATCTGCTTACATATACAAACAGAATAACTCATATGTCATTAGCAAATCACATTCATTCATAGCCATTCAGTTGTTTATGGAAGGAAATCATTGTTTCTGATTAAGAATTGAGTGAATTTGAGAAAATAAGACACGTCAACAGTATTTTAACACCAAAGTGTTAAAGGTATTGTAACTACCAACCGTCGTCACCATTCACCATACACGGAAAGGGAGGAAACCGCGAAGCCTCACCGCAAATGAAATATAGGGAACGATCTCTCGCGCGTAGACCTCATGCGTGAACTATTAGGTTGAAGGAACTATGTATTAAGTTTCGATCAAGAAATACTATTACAGTTTACAGGTCCATTATATTAGGTCGGCAACTAAATTCACGACCTTTTGTTTCGTAATTCTTTTAATGTATCATTATAACCTCATTCAGAGACCACTCCTTTTCAGCTGTATATCATTGGAAAGCTCTGAATTTTGCGATTAATCTCTATCTCTATCTCTACCTCTATATATTATACAGGGCGCCTCAGCTGAAGGAGGCCACCTAAATACTTCCTTTATTTTTAATAACACAAAAAATATTTATGGCATAATTTAAATGGTATCCAAGGAGGAATATCATAGAACAACAATTTCTTTTGTTCGGTTATTTTTTCATAATTTTTTCAAAGTCATCGTTATTTTTTTAATCGAGAAAACTTATTTTTTTTGTTCTATCTTATGGCGGCTGAAAAAATACGTTTAAATATGCTTAAGTTATTAACAAGATGGAATAAAAAAAGAAAGTTCTCCCGATGAAAAATAACGATGACCTTGAAAAAGCTGTGAAAAAATAGCCGGACAAAAACATTGTTCTTCTATGTTATTCCTCCTTCGATACCATTTAAATTATGCCAAAAATGCTTTTTTCTTGTGCCATTAAAAATAAAGGAGATATTTAGGTGGCCTACTATTCAGCTGAGACACCCTGTACAATACAATCGTGTCTGTCTGTCTGCGTGTGACGGCATCAACTGAGAACGGCTGAACGTAGAAAGCTGGGGTTTGAGCCATTAGACGCAGCATTTATTCGGGAAGGTTTAGGAGAAATCCGCATTCGAAAAAGTCCATTCGTTCAAAAGTTGTGACGTCATTAGTGACCAAAGACGACTTTTTTGCCCTCTTTTGGGCACGTTTTTGCTTATAACTTTTGGATTTGTTATTGCACGTGGACAAAGTCGCAGGTACAGCTAATATGATATAAAATATTCTTTCTTAAAAAATATATATAAATGACTTTGTTTGAGAAAATGTGGAGGTCGCGAAGTTAGTTGCCAACCTAATGCATAGATCACTTTGAGTTATAAAGCTGATCCTTAATATCCTAGCTTCAATTTTAATTTTGGACGTTTCATTTTGCTTGTAAATACGGTTTATTCCAACGTCAGCCAATGCGACTGTCGTGCATTCTTTTCGTATGCGATGGAAAACAGCATACTGACGATCATTAGCGAGTTTTGGTCAAACTGTGGTGATTAATCGACGTACTATTCGTTGATGATAAAGGAAACTAACTTTTACGTAGAAGTAAGTTTTTTCATTGGATATTTCGTTGATCATTAACCCCAAATCTTGCTCGCTATGCGGTTGACACGAATTTTCACTGGGATTATTGCGAAATCCCGCCAAGGAGCTTTTAATAAATTGCTTTAAAAACTGTGTATAATTATAACTAGACTCCGGATTTTTATGCATTTATAGCAAAAATGAGCAAGTGAAATTTCAAACGGTGAAAATATTAAAAGACTTTAACAGTGTTAATATATTAGGTCAATCAGGAAAGTTCCGTCCGTTTGGCGTCGAGTAGCCGTAGCTCGAAGTGTCGTTAACTATAACGTCTGAAGTAAGGTTAACTTCTTAGTATGTACATCTTTAAATAAAATTCAATACATAACAATATACGCTTGCATCAATAACGTTGTTTATTTCTGCATTGAAAATGTCGGGATTTGAGCTGAATAAGCGTCATTTGCGCGAAGTGTTAATCTTTTGCTACAATTGGAAGAAAAGTGCAGCTGAAGCTCATCGAATGATTGTAGACGTTTATGGCGATAATGCTGTTTCCGATAAAACATGTAGAGAGTGGTTTCGACCCTTTAAAAATTGTAATTTTACTGTAGAGGACACAGAGCGTTCTGAACGGCCACGAGTATTCGAAGACGAAGAATTGCAAGCATTGGTGGATAAAGATTCATGTCAAACACAAAAACAAATTGCAGAAGCGTTAGGTTCTGTTTAATCTGTCATTTCCGATCGTTTAATAAGCCTTGGGGAAGGTCTACAAGGAAGGAAAGTGGGTCCCATATGAACTCAAGCCAAGAGACTTTGAAAAATCTGCAAAATTCTGCTTGCGAAACGTCACAAAAGTTGTCAAAGAAACGTTAGAAGCACTTCGCTGGGAAATGCTATCCTATGCGGCTTATTCGCCAGACTGAGCCCCTTCTGACTATCACTTGTTTCGGTCGATGGCACACGCAATTAGTGAGGCACGATTTAATTCTTACAAAGATGTCGAAAAATGGGTCTCTGACTGGATTACCTCCAAAGATGACTCATTCTTTCGTCGCGGAATTCGCTTGCTGCCCGAAAGATGGGGAAAAGTAATCGCTAACGATGGACAATATTTTGATTAATGTACTTTTTCATTTTGTTTCTTCAATAAAGCTCTACTTTTTGGGATAAAACGAACGGAACTTTCCAATTGACCTAATATTATTTTCACCACAATAAAAATATTAATAAAAAATATAAATTAATATTTAGCTCCTGCGTCTTGCAATTGATGCACAAACTTTTTATTTTGCATAAACATCCGGAACGTATTATGTTGTTGCACATGAAATGTCCGATTTTAGAATGCAAATCTTAGAAAACGTTTCGATCAAGAAATTCTATTACAGTCTACCATATAGGTATATTATATAAAATTTTGAGGTACAAAGTAAATCCTTAACACTAACCGTTAACGACCAATCAAATGACCGGTACTAGATCTTTTATTTCACAATTAATGAAATTATAAAGATGCTTTCATAAGAACTGATTTAATAAATATTTTTATTAGAGCACGTATTATAATAAGAATCGCGCGAAGTCTAAATAAATTAGTTTTTGTCATTTATGTAAGGCAACCACGTGCCTATTACATTTATAATTTTATATTTATTGTATAATTTAACTTTTAAATAAAGTTTATTTCAACGTCAACCAACGCGACTGTCGTGTGTTCCTTTTATGTCTGAAAAAATAGCTTATTGACGATAGCGTTATATGATTTTTAGTCAAAATGTGGCGAATAATTAACCTAGTAGTCGTTGATGGTAAAAATAACTACAAAATCAAGATAACAATCTTGTAAATGAAAAATGTGAATGACCATAATATCTTATTTTTACCGTAATACAGTCAAGAAACTTTAAAGAACCCCGCACTAATCATATGGAAAATCTATCCCGGTAAAATCAGTTGGATTTTTCATATGTTGTAACTTATGATCTACTGAACAAAAGATGTACTGGGCACAAAGCTCAATAATGGACAGTTATCGAGTTATAATCAGCCAAACATGACAAATTCGAGCTGCCGAATACTCAAATCTCGGGAAGTATTTATTTTTTGGAAAAATGTTTGAAACAAAAATAGTAGGTTTCACAAAATCTGTTAAGCAGAGTTATTATTAACTTCCCGATTTTATAGGGAAGTTATTGTAATTAACTTCCCGATTCATAGGGAAGTTACTGTAATTACCCCGAAAATCGAAAATCGATTTTTTAGCAGATCTTCACGTTTCATGGTCATTGGAGTCATTTTAGACTATTTTTATCAAAATGTTTGTATGTGTGTGTGTGTGTGTGTGTGTGTGCATATGTCCGTTTGTATGGTATCAAATTTTTCGTTAACCTTTTTCAGAAAAAGTAACAACGCGATCAGGATGATGAATGATGCAATCGATGTGCCCCGTCGTAACTTAGAGCTGATTAAATTTTGGTCCATATTGGTCAAGTAGTTTTTTAGATTTTTAGTTTTTTTTTCGAAAAAAGTTGATTCTACAATGCAATTTATAAGGGAGGAGGAAAATTTTCCACCAAAGAACCAAACGCAATTACATAAAAAAAATTTTTTTCTTAACTTTTTTTAACTGATGCTAATGTTACCGCTTGGAATAATCGAAAGTTATTCCAATGCAACAGTGAATTTATCATCTCTACTCCTAAGAATACATTTTGGGAGAATATCGATGAAAGTACAAAAAAAAACGATGTTAGCGATGTTGGCGAAGGAATAACGAATCGGGAAGTTCTTTGTGTGACCCTTGGAGAGTCACACACCAAATAAAAAACATTAATATCAGTAGGCCCTACTAGCCATGCGTATCACTAACCCTCTCGCAAGAGCAGTCCTACCCACGAGCTCGCGAAGCGAGCGAGCAAAAACAACCCTACTCGCGAGCGAGCGAAGCGAGCGAGCAACAATAGCCCTCTAGTTTGAATTTTGAATGACCTTGAAAAGGTCTGTGAACAGAAATCTTTCAGAAAAATCTTTGCGTGTCACAGCAGAGATAAAGACCCCACGGTTCGTCACTCCCGTAGTATTTTTTGAGTCAAAACCCGCTCTGCTGTGTGTGTGGATTAATAAAAAAATGATCTTATTATGTATTACTCATTTGGATTCTGTTGTGGTGGTCTCTGATTTGAGTATTCGGCAGCTCGAATTTGTCATGTTTGACTGATTATAATTATAACTCGATAACTGTCCATTATTAAGCTTTGTGCCCATTACGTCTTTGGTTCAGTAGATCATAACCTACAACATATGAAAAATCCAACTGATTTTACCCGGATAGATTTTCCATATGATTAGTGCGGGGTCCTTTGTAGATAGAATGCATTGGGTATAAAATTGCGTTTGTTTAATGTCACTGCTAAAAATCGAACATTTCATATGCAGCAACATTAATTATTATAATTATAACTATCAAGTATTTAAGACGAGTGTAGTTTACCAAATATGTTCGTGTCCAAGAGAGGACGGCAATTGAAATATTTTCGTGGTATCCTTCATGAGCAGTCAATTGCCACCACACGTTCTCTTGTACCTGAAACCGGAGTCTGTTACGGAAAAGTTTGTTAAGAAAAAGCTTACTATCAGAAAGTTCGCAGGGTGTAACCCAAGAAGTTGGCGAACCTAGCGAACCCATTAATTGTGACGACGCGACGCGACGCGTCTTTGGGTTTATCACTGGGCAATTCTAAGGCTCTGGACCAAAGTCAATTTGTTGACTTTTGAAAATATCGCTTGTCAAAGTAGGAAAAAACTAATAGGTTCTAACCGCCTATCACTTAAACTTAAGATATTTTCAAATATCCTTACACTTTAGGTACTTCTACTCTGCGGGAAATATACCCTACTTCTATTAACATTTGTTACAATTAAGAAGTACGCGCTTCATGTATTATGGAGATTAGAATATACTTGAGGTATGTCTTTTAATTTTAAAGATATAAATAATCTTTAACGACAAAAGTTATATGGTATGAAGGGGATCATAAGTTTCTAACAATATTTATGGAGATGCTGATTCTATTGTCGGAGTTTTTAAGGTTACTTTTATATTTTTTTAGTTGCATGTTATACTTCTTTATTTTTAATAGATCAATGATAACTATATTTGATAATGAGTATACAATAATGGTCGTCGTATATTGTGAGAGATGTTGAAAATGATGTCCAATTGCATAGTAATGAACTGCAAGATGTATTGCCAAAGTTGATTTTCATTATATCATAATCCATTACTTCAAGAACTAGAAGAGTTAAATTTTTTAAAAGATGAGGTTAATAATTAGCGGAACACACTAATTTATTAACAGTGGTTTAATAATAATGAGTGAATGGTACATAAATGAAGTTCTATCTCTCTCTTTCTCGCACACATACACAATTAATATCATACACACGCGGCGATTCTAATGCAGCGTTGCCAACTCTCATATCTCACACTGACTATACGCTCCGTCCAAATTCAAAAAAAATTCAAGCTTATAGCTTTTCGATTTGTTATTGCACGTGGACAAAGTCGCGGGTACAGCTAGTAGTTGTATAAAATGTGTAAAAATATAAACGCTTTTTTTATTACATTTGAAGTCTTACCGCTATTGTGCGTTGTACGGACTTAATTATATTGTACTTATTTGTAACTTATTTGCTAGATTCGCTACGTTTTTGCTTTTTGGTACAGTTTTATTGGTATGAGTTATATGCGCCTAAAAACAGTATTTAGTGACCTGTGGATGTGTTCAAATTCAAACTCATTCGCACTAGAGAGGATATGAGAGCTCTCACGACCGAAGCTTTTCTCCCTCCACTTTTGTCAGTACAGAGAGAGAGAGAGAGAGATCATACCCACTTCTAGCATGGAACAGAACCTATACGCACTTTTAGAAGAACCCATTACCATTTAGCATAAGATTACCAAAAGTGGAGGTAAACAATCCCAGGCGTGAGTGCTCCGATATTCTGTGTTCACACCTTAGACTTAGACCATCTATATTTATAGACCTGGCTTCAGATACCATGTCTTGTTCCTAGATTACATGGTCTAGCTGCCTAGCAGATGACGATTGTGGGCAAAGTGCTATAATGTGTTGAGAAGTCGCAGAACCGAGAAGCTAAATTATTAGAGGGGAAAGTTCTCTTATACAGAATAGAATCTCTTATTCAGAGATTAAATAGTGCTAACTTATTTTGACAATTATAATTTGGAAAAAATTAAATTTTAATGTAGATGTTGATAGTACGAAATCGGTATTTATTTCCTCACAACTTACAGCCCAAAAAAATTCGTTTCTTTTTAAATGAATTGTATATTCTTGATATCTTTGCAATGTTATTTGATAATGTGTTTGCAAGCACGTTGAGCAATCTGTACAATATGTATGTGTTGTCACGTCGTCCAGGATTTTCTGGTCGCCAGAAGGGCGAAAATCCCAGCGACACCGGGTATTTACAGACTTTACAGCCGGGCCGCGTTCGGCCGCACGAAACGCGGTCCACCCGGGACAAAAATTGTCCGCGGGTTCGTCGTTTCTCGAGATCTTCGAAACCAAGTTCGCGCGCCAGGCACGGAAGGTGCCACGCTAAGCTTCGCGAATACGAGCACTTCGAGAAACGACCATACGAGCCTGCGACAATCGAAAATGGATCTGGATTTTTCGCTAACGGGCACAGGGTACTACGCGGGTCGAACACGAGGCGTTCCCCGCGGTGGGAAGGTTTCTCACTACAATAACGACTCTAAGAATTTCGGTTAACCAAGATTTATTCCTCCGATGTTAGATGAACGCAACCGGCAGCGACCGGCAGCGTTTTGAGGTTAACCGGCGCGTGACAGGTGGTCGGCAACGAAAGATCGTCGTACGCGCGATTTGTCCTTCGCAGGACCTTCTCGATACGCGTCGAATTCGGCAGCAACGCGATGACGGCGTTGGCGTACGCGTTACCGGCATTCTACGCCCGAATTCAAATGGAAAACGCGTTACAAAAATGACTTCTCGTCGGCGTAACAAGTCGCGGAAATACGACGAGAGCACGTGGCAGCCCCGCACCATGGAACGAGCCGAGGTTACTATGGAAACTACAACAACGCGCGGATTCTCGCAAACAGAACTGAATAGTGACTAGAACCCGAAAACTCCCTTCACCGCGTGAATCGAGGTGAAGACTACACGCGGATCCTCGCCATCCGACCTCTAGTACCAGCACCCGCAAAATATATTTCTCCGCGCGTTCGATGACCGACGGATTCGTACCGTCCGCGAATTACTATTCATACTCCGCGAATACCGGCAGCTTTGAAGCCGCGTCGGTGTTTCTGCGACGCGATCGCGGACACGACACGTTTACCGAGCCAATACGAGAAAGATCACTTAGCGAAAGAAATAAAACAGAGGCTTACCCAGGGCAACGCTTGCTGGTTTACGTCCCTCTATTCCCGGCAGCTCGCTAACAATATTCGAACAGTACTTCCAATTTTACGCAACAGTTAACCATGTTATCTCGCGACTGATCGGTCGTTGAGCCAACGAAGAAGTGATCATTTCCGCGGTGACTCGGGAACGCGGAAGCGAAGCGTCCCCCCTTTCCGCGCTTTGTCCCCCGCGCAAGATTCGGCTCATCGCTAATAGATTTTCGGACGGGGCCTCGCTCCGCGCGATGGTTCCTGGCGTCCGGCGATTCGCCGGTTCTCCGGCAGCGATGTCTGTTGATTCGCCGCTTCCCGGTGAGGTGATCGACGCGAGCCAATCCGGCAGCTGATCAGGCTTCTCTCCGGCTGAGGCGACGGCGAGGCAGCTGAGATTCCTGGCTTGGCATCACCTGTCCTCGTCGGCGTCTCCAGGTTGTCTATCCTGGGCTCCGCCGATTCCTCCATTTCTCCGGGTCGGCGTTTCGCCGGCGCCGATCCTTTTTCCGTTTCTCGGCGGGAGAGGTGCTCCGGGTCCCCCCTCGGGGCCCGGTTATGGTCCTGCAGACACGCGTCGCGCAAATTGGATCGACGCTCAAAAATATAAGAACTCGCCCATGGGTCTCGTTCGTGCCCAGGGCGAGCGCTCGCCACGGCCCATCTCGCATATTTCGCTGCCAGAGGGTGGTGACCCGATCTTCCGATACTCGGTACCGGAGGACGTGGCAACACTGCCACGTCACAGTGTATAGTTCATTTTTATTGGTTTTTAAGGTATCGTGCGCACAGATTCACGAATGAAGTACTGCTCTTCATATTTGTTATTTGTCTGAAACTGTTCTTCGGCCCATTTTCTCTCAAAATTAACTATCTTAGTTGCGTTTAGATAAGCAGTAATCGCAGTTGATTATTATCAAACTTGTTGGAATCAAACGAAATAATAGATACATCGACAAATTTTGACATTTGTTGCTTGACTGTTTATTTACTATAAGAACAAGAACAGTACACTATCATTTGCAATAATCATTTGCAAACCTCGGTAACTCGAACCTCTTTAACTCAAAAACATCTATAAGACAACAATTTTGTTCATTCCCTTCCGCTGCACTTTAAAAACCTCTATAAATCGAAATGAAACTTCCTTTAACTCGAATTATTTTCCACGACTGTGGAAGCTAAACAAGCCAAAACAGCAGTAAATGTTTTACGAAGTTTCGTAGAAAGATGCGATAATATTGAAGGAAATGTATTCTCTGCTTTGGTTACCGTTGAAAATACCATTGATCAACAATCTGTTAATTCACTAACGCAGAGTAAAATCACAGATTTCATTAATATGTGATAGTAATATGTAAGAGCCTCGTAGATTATGTATGTATAAAATAAATAACTCATCTTCAAAAATTGAACTTCTCTTCCTTTAAAACTACATATTACAATCAGCAAATTATTAACTCTTGTACAAACTCGAAGATTTTAGTTCTTCCCTTGACATTCGAGTTATCGAGGTTCAACTGTGCTATACTTACGTACATAAAATATCCCGTGCTTTTTGTTTTTAACTTATTTCTTGTTTGTTAAGTTACAAGTATTAAAAGTAATCTTCTTACTAATAGAGCTAGAATTTATGTTAATAAGCAAAGTTGAAAATATTGCTTAGTCGTATCATCTATTGCATTGTTGAGTGTGAGTATTTATTACTTCTAGTATTCTACAAAAAATGTACAATGCGGGCAGAATAAGGAAAGGAAATTTCGATAATTTCTGCGCAGCTAACTTGATAAATCAAACTTGTTCTATAACAGAGGTGTACGATTCGTAAATCAGAGGGAATAGGGCCTTTCGTTTTGTAAAATAAACCGTCAATTTAACGCTTCGTAGTTTCAGCATTGTGATTGCCTAACGCGACCGACACCTGTTCGTGCAAATCACGGGGTGCCGAGACTGTTTCGAGGGAGAATAAGCGGCCGCTGGAATAAAACTCAGAATGGGAACAAAGCGATATAAACCGCGGCGAAGGAAAGGGGGAAACTTGAAACCGCTGATGCGTGTATCGAGGTGTAAGCGTTCTGGGGATAATAAATAAAATTAAAGTGAACTGACAAAATGGCGCACTGTAAACAAACTAAATGACAAGTGACGCTCAAACTCCGCGTGAGTATAGAGGACAGTTGTGCCAACTTAGCAACAAAAAGAATTTCAACAATCCCTTTAAGCGGGCTTTGTAAATGATCGATTCCAGATACTTTCTTGAGAGAATGTAGAATCGTCTTTATTTGGAGAAAAACATTTTTACACAATGCAAAATCTATCTTTCCTCATTCTATCTTCGTTTTTATTTCTTATCTTTCCTGATCTTCGTGTTCTAATTTACATAGTGTTACAACATATACGGTGTAATTATGGGGATATTGGAAAAAGAACGTCGTTTCGTATGTTGTTTCAACAAATTCTACACGTATAACCAAATGTGTAATAAAATAAATTTAATCACGTAAATATATTTAGTAATGAAATAAATTAATTTAACAAAACGAAAAATCAATTTACGGAAAGAGGTACATAGTGTAAAATTTTGCGACCGGATTTGAATCAACGTGACAAAATCTAACTATCAAGAAAAATATCTAACCGTACATTTGGTATTGGATAAACCATAATTTTCTTGTAATTCTGCAAGTTTAACACTTTTCGAAGTTAACAATCGTTCGTATCATAATCTCTCTATTTTCCCATATTCTAGAATGTTTCAGCTTTAATTTAAAAAAATAAATCATCGCTCTATCTCAGTTCTATCGAAAGTTCTTTAATTTTGCGCGAGGGCAAATCTTAACAAAAAAAAATTGTAACTAGACCAACCTGCTATTCTGCTGCGGAATCAACAGAACTACAGAAAGGCGACAGTTTGGAGTTTATTCTCCACAGACGGAAGGATGAGCACAGATGTTAGATGCAACAACGATGCCGGAAATAATCTGTGGGAAATTCGAATGGTCCGAAGAAAATCGAAACACACGAGAGAAGTCTTCGCCGGGATTTGAACCCGGGACAGTCGAGTAGTAACCTGACGCTTAACGCGCACAGCTACTGGGACTGCCATACCAACGCAAGCTTGCCTAACTCTTATAAACTCACTGTTAAGGCCATTGTCAAGGCCATAATATATAGGCCGTTGAATTCGTCTTGACATAAGCAATAATATTATGTACTAAAAACTATCTGGTAATTATGCATAAAAGGTCACACGTCACCGATTTTGATGATTTTTTAATATGTCCTCAAGGTGAAGATTCTGAACAATTTTTTCCTATACATGTAACCGCCGCCCAGCCTTTTTGAGATATTTGCGAAAAACTGCAGCTCCTACTACATTGAATTTTGCCTATACGTGCACGTCCGTGCTGTGCGTATGCGTCAGCATGATGCGCCGTTCGTCAACTGTTTCTACAGATCAGTACAGAGTAAAGATATATCACGCGATCGTCGAACGATTTATATACATACCGCGTAAACTTTTTAAAACATATGATGATGAAGAATGAGTACATATTACGACGACACCACACACACCTACACAGTGTTTCTGAGAAGAAACAGCTAACGACTGTGGATAACCCGAAAAGTTTGTTTTAAGAGTGAGCGGAAATAACATTACATAGTCTGAGTCAGGTTTGGCTAACTAACTGAAGTTGTTGTTAATCTGGAAGTGGAATCTCGAAAATGAAAATATGAGACATCCGATGTTCTTCCTGACAACCACAGATATACCAAGTTATAGAGATCGAGTATTCAGTTTTTGACTGAAAATGAAGTGGGTTTTCAAACCCACCACCGCGTTTCAGAGTCGGCTGCAAATGTCTCGGATTTAATTCTTCTTTCGATTTCCGCCATTCTTCCATCGCTTCCATAAATATTAAAGGACTCGTCCGCGAAAATTACGTCTTCCCACCACTGGCTTTCCTTTGAAATATAATTTTTTGCAAAATTCAGTCTCTTCATCCTGTTCTTCGCGTTAATAGTTAATATACGGCTTTTTTCGAGCTATTCTTCCATTATAGCCCTCTGATCGTAACACTCTTCTTATGTTTTCCGGATGCACTGATATTCCACGGTCATTATTTAATTCAGCTGCTAACTTTGGAGCACTTGTCCGAGATCACATTTGATTCTCCTAATTATGGAGCGTTTATTACGAGTATTGAGGATCGGTTTGCGTCCGCTTTCAGGGATAGATTCAATTCTATCTTCGTTCTTGGAACGTCGCACAATACCATATACGCGTGCTCTTACTAATATTTAATGAATCTGCAATTTTGCGAATCGATGTCAATTTTCCCTTTTCCCGATGAAAAATTACTAATTGTCGTATATCAAGCGATGTGTTCTTACTTTTCCGACCCATTTCGCACAAATTTTGAGCAAGACTGACAAATATTCACTCTCTAACATACTCTGTACATAGTATGAATGATAAGCTTACAAACATTGTCTCAGTCAGTTCCTGGAACATGGAAACTTGAGAAGTATAGCAAGTGTCCGAATATTTTCGTGACATGAAAATGAGCGTACATTCCATTCTACTTTTATTATTTACGTAATCACTTATCGTAAATAAATATCTCTTATGTTTATGTTAACTACACACTCCATATGTGCAACCTTTTTTTGTTCTTATTGCATAAATTTATGAAGTACGGACTATAATAGTCAAAACTGTAGTGGTGTCCGAATATTTTCGTGACCGACTGCATTTGCACACCTAATAGTTGATAGTGGGACTCGTGAAGCGTCAGCCGAGAAGAAATTACCCGCGTCTGTTACAGTAGAAGGATATCAAATTTTATGGAAATCTAATTAGTTACTAAAGTAGGCAATGAAATTCAATAAACCCATAGGGTACAATGCAAATGCTTAAACTAATGCTTCTCTTGCTTTCTCTAATAATAAGTTAGCAGCTGCAAACTTATACTTAAAATATACTGGATCCTTGAATGCAAAGCCAAAACTTTTGTGCCTTCATTAACAGTTCTGTAACGTGCATTGTAGTTGTGCAAACATTTCTGAAGAAACTGAATTCAAATGACGCTCGCTTATGACAAAGAATACTTTTGAAATAAAGGCAAGGTTTCCCTGTTAGTTGTGGTAAAAAAATCTACATGGGTTGAAGTAGAAAAATTAAATGCGGTTCCGTGTAATACAAACCATAAACCTCGACGGGGTATTTAATTTTAATGGAGGAAGAGGGAAAGAGGACTTCATAAATTGGTTAAGGAAATGCAGGAATTCCGCGTCTTTGACCAACACGGAATAAGGAATAATTGTCCGTTGTCTTCTTTGTGTATGATCCAACATGAAGAAAAGCCGCAAAAAAAAGTCGTTATGGAATGACATTGGTTATCGTTATTCTAAAAATACATATGCAATTTCTTAAAGAAGTTTCATAAGATATGAGAAAAAATATGAGGACGAAAGGACCTTGGTAATGGATTTGGAAGACAGCGCGATATTTTCATGAATTTCGAAGTACAGCTCACGCAGGGTGATAACAGAGACACTCACTATGTGGTCATAGAAGTGTAGATGTACGCAGAGTACATAGAGTGCTTCAACCTATTTTCATGGAAACTACCTACTGGAGGTAGCCTCGAAATTCTCCCCTTCTTTCAGAACCTTCGACGGTTTTTATGTGACTGGAATCAGTAAATGGCATGTAGCTGTTACAGCTTCCCAGCTAGCAAAATTGGGAGCATGCATACAGTGGTGGACAAAAGAAAGTTTAACTAGAGTAATGTATGCGATAACTACCATCATTTTTAGAAACTGAAATTTTATTTTGAAGCAGCAACGAATTTCTTTATAAATATCTACATCTTAGAAAATAATGGAAGCGAGAAAACTACAAAAGGGGACAGGAAGTTCATTTTTAAAACAATGAAGCATGTAAAAAAACTGGGTGGACAAACGAAAGTTCAAATAGAGTAATGTGTATACGGAAACTAAAAATATTGTAATTAAAAATTTTATTAGATGTTTATTAATATCAATATCTGTAAAATTATTTATAAAATATTATTTTAGAATTCATTTTTTACAAACTGAAAGTTTATTTTAAAATAGCAACGAATTTGTTTATAAATAGCTACATCTTAGAAAATAATAGAAGCGAGAAAACTACAAAAGGGGATAGGAAATTGATAGCTTATTTTTAAAACGATGAAGCATGTGAAGAAACTGGGTGGACAAGAGAAAATTTAAGCAGAGTAATGTATACGATAACTACCACAATTTTTACAAACTGAAATTTTAAACAACAAACAAAACAATGAAGTATGTAAAGAAACTGGGTGGACAAAAGAATGTTTAATTCTACATTTTTGTGATTACAATTATGATATTCGAATATTTTGTTAGTTTTACTACAAGACTGCGGATCTTTGTAGGAAATGAAAATATTCTGCATTGATTGTGGGAAGCAGAAGTAAGACAAAAATTGATTTTATCCCCTAATGGCTTCATTACGTTAAAGACAATATAACAACGCTCTTAAATTTTTGTAATCATTTACTGTTTTATATTTCACCCAACCATCTTTTCATAAATGCATAAAATCCGCTGTCTAATTATAAGCATGCATATTTCACGAGCTTAATATTTTGCATATATCATCATTTATATGTAATAAATTCATACACTTTGTAATTTTCGATAATATATTATGTATTATACATATAAATACAAAATATAAATACAGTATATGACTCGTTTGCTGTTCTGTGAAATATTGATCACCACTCTCGAATGTTCGGCAGTTGGTAGTTGGTTGTTAATGGATTTATGTCCCTTCTTAACGAGGCATAAATTAAAAGTGGACCAACCATTATTGTAGTTCATTAAGGGAAATGTCGAAAAATGTAGAAAAATTCTAGGAGATAGTACTTTAATAAATGCATAAAGAGTCATTGAATTAATATAACAATTGAGTATTTGAAAGCTGATCAAATTTTTTATAATTGCTATACAACCTCGACGTTAATAATGCGACCACGTTAAAAAAACTGCAAATAAATAAATGATTTTTTTCTTTTTCCTCCTTTTATTCTTCTTATATATAATTCAAAACTACACTGTATTTTATAATTGAATTTCAATTGTAAAACAATTTACATTGTTATTTAATTGAATGAGATACCAGAATTACATATTGCAATGTAATTTAATTGAATGAGAGACCAGAATTATAAATTGCAATGTAATTTAATTGAATGAGACACCAGAATAAAAATCTACATTGTAATTTAATTGAATGAGAGACCACAATTAAAATTTACATTGTAATTTAATTGAATGAGAGACCACAATTAAAATTTACATTGTAATTTAATTGAATGAGAGACCACAATTAAAATTTACATTGTAATTTAATTGAATGAGATACCAGACTTACAAATTACAATGTAATTTAATTGAATGATAGAACAGAATTATAAATTGCATCGTAGTTTAGTTGAATGAAGCGACTGAATTTCGAATTATGAAATAATTGAATACAATGTAATTAAATTACTTTGTAATTATAATTCACGAAGTAAGTTAATTGCAATTATAGACTAGTTTATGTTGCGTTTTAGGAAAGTAAAGATTGTTACATATCAGTATATCAATCAAACTAAAGCAACGTAAGCATAAACAGTATGTAGCAAACATAACAATAAAGTTTCAAGAACAATAGTTATGTAAAAATATTGCAAACTTCGTAATATCACAGTATAAATGGTACGTTCGTATTTCTGTGCAACGGACTTTTTAGTTGTTTTTTTATACAGTCACTCAGATCAATATTTAAATGCCCTTGAAAACACAATAACTTTTTAAAAATTGGACCAAACGATTTTAGAACGACTAGTTTACTAAATGATTGGAAAAAATTTGTTGGAAACATTGCAGTTGGTCGAAATCACGGAAAAAATACGAAACGTTGCTTCTACAAATTTTTTATCTGGACCTGTATTGAAAATTTAAAAACTACGTTTTCCAGATACGTATCAGTTATTTACGTACATTCTGAAAATTTTATCGAGATCGGTTTACGTGGCAAAAAACGGCAAGCGTTGAAAAATGTAAGAATCTTTGAATTTGTAATATGTATGTAGTTCGAGGCCGCGAAAAGCTGCGAGTTTCGCTATTTTTTACCGTTCGCAATTGATAGCAACGTTAACTTGTTTTGATGGAATGTTTGGGATGTAAAGTTTTCAATGTAAACCAGTGTGACCAAAATTTCTTAGTCACGTCATCTACAATAGTAAACTAATCCTTGTTACTCTGGAAAAAATCCAAGTCGTTTGGTCCGATTTTAAGAACGTTATGTTTTTTTAAAGAGTGTTCAAACATTAATGTGGGCACTATATGCACATCAAATGGATGTACAGTCGATTTCGAAAATCTAGCGTAAACCAAAAGATGCACCGTATAAAAACAGAACAATAAATGGAAATATCCTAGTGACGTTTCGTTGTTCCTGTGAAAAGCTTTTGTAAGAATCCTACAATTATTAAAAAGCATTTGACCAAATACATTTTCTGCATGTGTATAACTACAAAAGATATATTTTAAATCTTCATTGAGGGCCCAAATAAGAAAGTTTCAAAAAATGCCTTTTTTATTTTTGTATGTATAACCTTGTAAATTATAATTTTTAGAAAATCTTCTTCACATATCATTTCGTAAACCAATGCTTCTAATTGATCATAAAAAAATCAGGTCGTTTGGTACAATTATAAAAAAGTTATTCTATTTTAAAGGGCGTTCGAATACTCTCGTGGTTCACTGTATGTATTTCTCGCTCGCATTATACTGTATTGAATGGCGTGTTAGTGCACATTAAACGTATTAGACGGTTGCGCTGTGCTTGTGAACGTAGTCAAACTAAAAAGAAGTGATTTATACATCGTGCTGTGTAAAAGCGGAAAGGTAGAATAAAATAAACATGTAGCCGCTCGACGAGATAGATGAGCTGCATTTAATTCTGCCGCGAATGCTACACTATACGATGGCCCTAGTAAAGTGCGAACCAAAGAATACGATCACTGAAACAAACCATTCCAATCCCATAAAGCCTGAAACGGCAAATGAAATTAATTTTCCATTGAGCGTGACATTGTTTGGAATGTAATTCATGGCTCCGTGTTCACGACGCGACGACACCCAACTCGTTCTATACTTCCTTGCTCGACAATTACGTTTTATTTATACTTCGCTGAAGTATGACCGGAATCGTGAAGATTTTAATCGCATTAGCAAGTTCATGTTCAAATTTCATTTTTTAAATTAAAATCTGTGTAAAATATAAAGCGTTCTGCCACCTGTAACTGTAACTGTTAAACGAAACGGCAGGAATTATACATACTCAAACAGTTAATTCGTGGGTTCTACATAGAATGTTTAAAATGTCGAATGAATGTGTTCATAAGAAAATTATAATGAAAATAATTTTGTTCGTTTAAAAGAAGCACATGTATCACATAAATCTAGAGCAGATAATGTGTTTTGATTTTCTCACTTACTAATTACACTGTCCAACAAATTTCAACTCTATTTTGTATTTCGATTCCCACTACGCGATTCATATAGAGTTTATTGCACTGATTCCGAATCTGTCCATAATTTTTCTCCTACACGTACAGTTTCTGAGAAAATTGAGATTTAAAAAAAGACATATTTTTCAACTTTGAACAAATATTGTGATGTTATTATAAAAGATATTGAATTGTTCTTTACAGCAAAAGATTCTGTAGACTTTTCCGAATACAGTGATATCCAATATTAAGACATTATGATTGTTTAAACATGTTTAACGGAGAAACACCACTTTTGCACCAATTTTTGCGGATATTTTTGAATTGATCTAAAAAAGTAAGGGTCCAGCGGAAAATCGAACTACACCACGCGAAAGAGCAGACTTTTATCTTGAGAAACCACCCTTTCAAGTTTGCGTGGCCGACGTTTTTTTCGAACCAGAAAGCAAAATATCTTCGCCCGACATGAGTTGCCGCCAGTGGCGCTCACCATTACAACGGGCGTTCGTCGTGCCCGCGCCGTATCCCGTGAAACGCCTGTTCTAGTGATAAGCGCCACTGGCGGTAACTCATGTCGGGCGAAGATATTTTGTTTTCTGGTTCGAAAAAAACGACGACGTTCCAAACTTGAAAGGGTGGCTTCTCAAGATAAAAGTCTACTCTATCGCGTGGTATAGTCCGATTTTCCGCTGGACCCTTATGTTTTTAGATTAATTCAAAAATATCCGCAAAAATTGGTGCAAAAGTGGTGTCTCTCCGTCTTTAATGATTGTTTAAACATGCTTAAACAACCATAATGTCTTAATATTGGATATCACTGTATTCGGGAAAGTCTACAGAATCTTTTGCTGTAAAGAACAATTCAATATCTTTCATAATAACATCACAATATTTGTTCAAAGTTGAAAAATATGTCTTTTTTTAAAACTCAATTTTCTCAAAAACTGTACGTCCAAGAGAAAAATTAAGGACGGATTTGGAATCAGTGCGAAAAACTCTGTAAGGATCGATAGTAGGAATCGAAATACTTTTTGCTGTTGGACAGTGTTATAGCTTCTTTATCTACACTATAATTTAAAAAGTGAATATAGTAAAGTTGGTCTAAGAAAAACCCTTGGGTCCGTGCTGTTTCTGAGATCGTGTACATATACTGTTACATTATTTTCAATCCATTCAACATATTAAGAAAGAAAATAAATTTCCACGTCACTCCAGTTTGTTGCAATTCGAATACATCTTTATTTTGCACAAAAATCCGCTGTCTAAATATAAAGTTTGAACTTTTACATTTCATACATTTTCCACAGGGCGCTAATTATTTGAAATTGATGAACTCTTAACAACTTTCCCATCATTTTCCCAACAAATAATAGTGGGCTTACGCTTTCTCAGAATCTGAAGAACACCTGATTAATATTTTCGGGGTCTGAGTTACCAAAAATTTGGCGACTTATTAACATCCTCCTTTTATATGTATAATTCCACATTCAACATGCTACTTTAGCTTCTATAATGGATAACGTATGCACAGTCGATCAAACAGTCAAGATATACATTTGTAAACAATCAGTTGTCAAGGTACACATTAGTTCCAAAGAGTCAAACAATCAACAACTACATATTCAGACACAAACACGTTCATTCAATAACCGCATACAATAAACACTCAAATACATCTCGATTGGTACTTCACTTTATTACTAGCTTGCTTGATTCTGTCTAATTTCTGAGCGAGAAACATATACTCCAGATCAGTATCTCCTGTAATTGTGGAAAATAATTTCTAATTTTAAGACTCTATATCTTTTTATCGTTATCGAATATTACCACGTTTAAGGTATGTGTCATGGTCAGAATTGTGTTAATTTAAATACATTGTATTTGAATGACGTAATGGAATTACATTGTATTTGATTTACGTAATTGAATTACATTTTATTTTGTATACACAGTAATTGAATTACATTATACTTGAATTCCGTAACTGAATTATAATACATTGTATTTTATATACACAGTAATTGAATTGCATTGTATTTGAATTACGTAATTGAATTACATTGTATTTTATATAATATACGCAGTATTTGAATTACATTGTAATTGCATTACATAATTGGAACCTTTCATTTCATTTAATTGCTAATTACGCGAATCATGAGTGTAATCGAAATACAATGTAATTGAAATTACATATAACACTGTCCAACACCAAAGTTTTCAATATACTGTTGGGTACTTCTTATAGAGTTTTTTGCGCTGATTCCAAATCAGTCATTAATTTTTCTCCCATACGCACAGTTTTTGAGAAACATGGATTTGAAAAAAAACATATTTTTCAACTTTAAACAAATATTGTGATGTTATTATAAAAGATATTGAATTGTTCTTTACAGCAAAAGATTCTGTAGACTTTCTCGAATACAGTGACATCCAATATTAATACATTATGATAGTTTAATCGTCTACAGTACTACAGTATTATGTGAAAAATATCTTTCATTTTTATCTGTGTAGCTCCCGTTTCGCATTCACGGACAACTCCATTTCATATTTATGTGTATGAGGATGTTTTCTTATACGACGATGACCAACCTTCAAAAATGCAGCAATCTTAGTGACAAGATGTTTGAACAATGAGTATACAGTCAAATTAATTTATAACTTGCTGACAATTCCAGTGAATATGACCGCATAAGTGATTAATGCCACACGAAGAATGTTCTTGTTTTAGGTCTATTCTATTAAATAGTGTTACTTTTTCTGTAGTAATTTTGTCCCCTATGGTTCTCTACAATTTATGTTTCTTTTCTGAAACGAACGTAATAAACAAGTTTAATTTTGATCACACAATATGCATGCACGGATAATACCATGTTCATCATTGCTACCAATCTTTTTCTTTTTTCACCTCTTATTTTTCTTATATATAATTCATAATTACACTGTACTTTGTGATTGTAAAATCGAATTACGTTATGATTATTTGAATAAAAGACCAGAATTACAAATTACATTGATATTTAATTGAATGAAGCGACTGAATTTCGAATTACGAAATAATTCGTGAAGTAATTCAATTCTAATTCCACACAACTCTGGTCATGGTACATACATATAAGGACGACACTTGGTTATTCACCGCTTCATTCCCTGTATCTATTAGGAGGCTAGGATTTGGAAATCACTCCCTGCAATACTCAATAGCCGCTACGGCATTTCCATGACAAGCCTGTCATACTACACATGCCTACGTATTCACTATTGCCCTATGAAGCTATCGTAATAACTGAACTGATCGAAATACGCTTCCAGAAACAGACAGTACATACACCTGAAAGCGAAATAGAAACACCGATTATCAACAGTGGCGGACATATTCGCACCCGGCAAGAATAATGACATAATTAAAGAATGTAGTATTCTCACAATAACGTTTTCAAGATAATTATAAAATTTCCATCGAAATAGTAAGGGAGAGTGTCGTAATGGTTGGGACACGGTTTATTTTTCAGTTATAACATTTCATAGGATGAGAATTAAGAGGCCTATTCACGATCAATCTTTTTGCGCAACAATGCCTATTGCGTAACACGATTGATCGTGAATGATAGTGATTGACTAAATACGCAACCTGTTGTGTAAAATCAGAATTTCTTGATATTTTGTACACAACGAACGGGTTGCGTTTGTACGTCGAGAATAATATAACAGTGTTTTTAAATTTTTCTAATGTTTTTAATGTTTTCAATTACACCGACTCATTTTTGTCGTAAATGCATAAAATCCGCTATCTCCTCTGTTACGAGCCAAGGTTTAGGCAGCGATGCGGGAACCAAGGGGAGTTTGGGTTTAGAGATTTTTGGGTCTAGGTAGGAAGGGTACACGTAGGACTAGCCAATGTCTATTTCACCACCGGGTCGCCTCGAGGGAACAAGGGAGTGGACTAGCCGATGTCTATTTCACCACCGGGTCGCCACTATAAAGGATAGGGTCGTGGTTCCGCTGTCTCGTAACTTATTGATTTGAATAGATACACCTCGAGCGGCAAAGGTTTATCGTCATAGAATACTAGCTACTGGAAGATCGAAAAGGAATATGCCTAGTGGAAATGAACTTCGAATAGATTAATACAAATAATATATTGTTGATAATAAATGATGGATACAAATGTTTAGAGTAATGTGTCGCGGTTTCGCGGACTAAACGCTCTCAGTTTTGACGCACCGAGAAATGCGGGGGCGATCTACTACAGAGTGTTCGACAAGGACTTTAACACCCGATCTTGCTCGAAGTGACTTTCGTCGAGGAACGATACGTACTGCGCGTGTTCACTTGAATCAACCCAACTAATAGGAGGGATCCATGCCCTTATATAGTACCCAAAATCGGGCCTAGCGATGGTGGGGGCTACGTGCTATGTACTTCTGATCAGTGTCGCCAGATGAGGGGAGTCACGGTGAGATGATGTACCCCCTCTCTGATGACCAGAGTAGAGTAATAGTGGCACGTTGCGCCGCATACGCGCAACGTGTCCCATGTTACTCTACTTTGGTCATCAGAGAGGGGGTACCTTGTATTCCCCTCGAGCGCTGGTTTGGTCACTTTCTGGCGACTCTGCTTCTGATTAGAAATGAATTCTTAGAAGTTATATCGCTTACAAGAGCCCCTCTATGATCCGATTTTGAGTGAGCCCTTTGTTCTTAAATAGGCCCTCTGTTTCGACACATATCTCCGGGAAGGTCAAGAGTCACCAACGGAAGCGTCTGCAAGTCTGCATACGTAACACCTCATATAAGTAAAAGATGATTACTTCAGACTTTCCGCATCATGGAATGTTCATTTGCTGATATAAATAACTGTTATTATTCAATTTATGCCAGCATGATTCATAAAAAATAATTGTCTACCCATTTAGTAAAGGATCGCAGTTTAATAGTTTACTAAGGTATTTATATTCAAAGTTGTTGCAATAAACTGGATTCTTAATTGTTAATGCGAAAGCAATTGAAGTTAAACGAAGTAGTACTATCGAGCAATCTTCAGCTGAATTACTATTTGAAATTTATGCGAACTTGTGGAATAGTCCAATTACATATAAAATATGAATGGTCTGAATTAAGATATTCTCTTGTAGGTCGCAGTACTAATTTAACAGCTAAATAGATATTGCTAACATTTATGTATCCTCAGAGAGCCGTGTAACTTCTCTCGACTTCCAGATCGAATCTAACTCGTAACACTACGTGAACTTGAAGCGATTCCATAAAATTGCTCCGGATTAAAAGCCTGTTTGATGGAAAATCGATAGAAAATACCTTTAAGTAATGTTTTATTGGTCTCTCGAGCACTCACCATTACTGCTACTAAAATTTTTTCATTCGCGTGTAGAAATAATATTCTCTATTTTCTTCAAAATTAACTCGTTACATTTTATAATGTACTTTTATATAATAATATGGTATTTCGTGTTTCGATGTCTTCGATGAATATTTTCTTCTGTTCGCTTTGATAATACTGAAAAATATCTCCTATAAAAATTGCATACTTTTATGATCAGGTTATTCTATGCGAAGCAGATCACTTTTTGTACTGTGTCCCGGATTTTGCTGAAATTGAAATTTATCGTAGTCCATGTAAAAATAAGGGGAAGGGAATTAAGTCATCATTTTTATAATCTTTGAAGTTGTTTGAGAGATACCACCAAAGGTTGCCGTTTTGGCCGATTTTTACGAAAACTATTTCAACAAAACAATTTATATCACGGTTATTACTAAAGATCGTAACATTTTCTTTTGTTTAATCATCATTGGACTGCGGATGTTTATGCATTTATGAAGAAATTGGTTGGATGAAATATGAAACACAGTAAAAGATTTTTAAAATTCAGGAATGTTGTAATGTTGCTTTTAATGTAACAAGAAGTCGTTAAGGGATGAAATCAATTTTTGTTTCCTGCTTCCCACAATCAATGCAAAACATTTTTATGTTGGATAAAGATCCGCTGTCTAATCATCATCGTAGTAGACAGTTCTTTTTAAATAATTTATCATATTGTACGCAAATAAATCTCTTTAATGCAAAAATATTGGAAATGTTTTTGTTTTGCAAAATTTACCTCCAGTTCAAGTGTGAACTAAATAGATAATTGTACAATTCTTCCTCTTGAAAATTCTTTAATTGTTTGTAAAAAAAAAGCAATGAGTTCTTTCTACTATGGATGATATTGATTAAGTTGCAAACAATGCAAACTATTGCAGTCGGAGAAATGGCAATATTAGTTCGCCTTAAATGAATATTGAATTATCTTCATGTATATCTGAAATAATTTTTGATATCATTTATTCTTTTACAGCAGTTCCAACCCACTCTTCGCCAATCTATAATAATCATTCTATTGGAAAGCATGGATGTGCTTTGACTCGAATTACAGTGACTCCCACCAATATTCGGACACTGTTAAAAAGACGATAACTTTTTTGATATTGGACCATATGAATTGAACTTTTTTCAGAAGTAAAAACAATTGGTTTGCTACACAACGTGAACAAAATTTGTGAAGGAAATTGCAAACTGCCGGAGAATTGCAGAGAAAATTCTTATATTCTTATATGGAAAATTTAGAAAACACGTTTCATAGATCTATATCAATTAAACATACTATTCTGAAAATTTCGTCAAAATCGGACGACGTTGCAATGAAAAAAGTGACTAATGTGTATAATATTATAAAAATAACAAGATTTAATTTTATGTTTTGTGCGATTTTTATACTGGAGTCAAAAAATATATTTAATATTTCCCATGAAAACACCTTTACAATTTTAATAATTGTCGAATAAAATAAAATTATCAAATAAATCTAAAATGAGTCATTTAACCCCTCGTGGTAGGTTTATCGTTAAAGATGGTAAAAATTTCAGATTTTCACGATTTTCTGCCTCTAACTGCAATAAATCTTTCAATGCCTGTCGTTTTTTCCCGCATTAACAGATTTCGAGGAAACTTTCGCAATGCATACATTTGACACAGATCAACAAAACATATACTTTAAATTGTCAATATAGGCCCACATAAATAAGTTGTACAATGCAACTTCTAGTATTTTCTCTACAATTACGACCAATTGCAATTTTCCAAAAATTTTCTTTTTATATCCTGTAGTAAACTAATTGCTCTAGCTTCCCAAAAAAGTTTCAAATTGTATAGTCCAATATTAAAAGAGTCATCGTTTTTTTGAAAGCGTCCGAATATTAATGGGAGTTACTGTATGGGTTGCATTCGTTTGCAGATAAATGGGAAACGCGATTCGGTTACAAAACAATCGAAAACCGCCTAAAGGTTAAGTATTGGGTTGGCAAGAAAGAAATTTCGGTATTTTAAGGTGAAATAAGACCGAATTTCTATATTCAAACGGTGAACTTTAATCAATAAAATATTTTCTTATTTATTCTTTTTGGCAAAAGATCATCGAACAAAAGGGAAAATATCTTATTCATTAAAATACATTGATTAAATACAAAATTGGGCTCTCTATTTCTCCTTAAAATGCCGAAATTACTTTTATGCCAACCCAATAGTTGATATACAGTCCACGACTTTGGGGGAGGGGAGAAACGGGTTAAGTAATTATTTTCTTTTTGTTCAAATAATACGGTTCAAACGACTTCGAGGCTTGTTTGAATTTCATTTATAGACTTCATTCGAATAATACTGCTACTATGCGACACGGTCAGTCGAGCGTTCACTCCGGGCGGATAGTGGATAGCCCAGTTACATACCTGCACCAGACTGCGCGGCAGCAATTAACAGCTCAGTACTCTATTATTAATTGCTGACCGACTTTCATAGACAACTGTTTTGGAGGAGGAATTAAAAAATCAAATTGTATTTTGTTACACTTGATTGGAGTATGAAAAATCACGATATAAAATTAATGAAATAAAAGTTTATTTATATTGAATGTGAAAACAAACTGATAAGAATATAATTAACATTCATGGAAAGGAGTGTCGGATCTAGACATGGGCTTTGTAAGTCAAAAAGTCAAAAATAAAAACAATTTTAAATTAAAAACTTAAGAAAATGTGAATTATACCAAAATTTTGGTACTTGATTTAATTTGGGTTAATTGTGCAGGCCCCCAAAACGGTGTTAGCCCAGGGTCCCAAAATTAATGGCCCGCCACTGGTGAAAAGGAACAAAAAAAAGATCATATAAATATGTGCTCGATTCGACTTTAGTTATTGAGTTACAATTGATTTTATGTAGTAAAAATGAATTAATTCGAACTGTGAATTCGAACATTTTCAAGATGCAATGCAATATCAAAAATACAGAATAATCTTTCTTCACTGAACCCGCTTTCATACTACATAATTGTGCCAATCACTCCATACCAGAGTTGTGTTGAATTATAATTACTTCACGAATCATAATTACAAAGTAATTCAACAACATTGTATTCAATTATTTCGTAATTCGAAATTCAGCCGCTTCATTCAATTAAATTACAATGAAATTTGTAATTCTGGTCTCTTATTCAATTAAATTACAATGTAATTCGATTTTATCATTGAAACACAATTACAAAGTACAGTGTAATAATGAATTATGCATATATACGACGAATAAGAGGTGGAAAAAGAAAAAGATTAGTAGCAATGATAAACATGGTATTATCCGTACATGCATATTGTGTGATCAAAATTAAACTTGTTTATTAAGTTCGTTTCAGAAAAGAAATATAAATTGTAGAACGACATAGGACAAAATAACTACAGACAAAAAGTAACACTACTTAATAGAATAGACCTAAAACAAGAACATTCTTTGTGTGGCACCAATCACTTATGCGGCGACATTCACTGTTGGCAATTGTCAGCTAGTTAACTTCCCGATTCATAGGGAAGTTACTGTAATTTTAAATTGGTTTTAATGAACACTCATTGTTCAAACTTATCGTCGCATGAGAAGACATCCTCATAAACATAAACATAAAATTGAGTTGTTAAACGAGTAATGTACACATTGAGTAATTTGAATTATACTGTATTTCAGTTACATTTTATTTCAATTATATTTAATTTCAATTACATCGTATTTCGATTACACACATGATTCGCGTAATTAGCAATTAAATGAAGTGATAGGTTCGAATTACATACTGCGACTACAATGTAATTCAAATACCATGTATTTAAATTAGCACAACTCTGCTTCATGCTACTTCATAACATTTACACGCGACTCAAACGATGCGGGAAACCTAACATAAAAGTTTATTCTCAATTTTCACATTATACACGTAACTTGCAAGGCGAAACAAAAACGTAATTACTTATATGATAATACGGACGCTTAGTATTTTTCGGTTGGCAGAGGAAAACAAACCTTGTAGAAGCATCACGTAAGTTTAAACTAAAGTCGGTGCTGTAGTAGTCTTTTATGGGAACGTAATTTTGGGAAACACTTAAGGATGAATGTAATATTATATCGTCGGCTGAATGTAATAACTAGGTAACTTACAATTCCTTATTTTAGAGAAATTGATGAAACAGTATTTTAAGGTTTTAAGATTATGATAGGGAGACCGTTATTTTAAACATAATGCCAATATCTGCTTATATTTCTTTATTTTAAGTGGAACAATACATGAAAAAACATCATTTTGGATAAAAAATTAAAAAAAAGTCGAGTTGCCCATTTATAACATAAATAGAAATATGTATTTATGTTTTATCTACTTTGAACACTGCTCACTAGATGTCGTAGATTACTTTGATAGGTTACCAAATTTTTATATTAAATTCTACTTGATTTCTTCTTTAATACGAAGTAGATAACTCAAAATGTCCAAATTTCAAGTTACCTAGTTATTATATTCAGCCGGCGATATTAACAAGTATATATGGATATACTTGGATTAACAAGTACATGGAAACCGATTCTGTTTCAGTGTCAAAAGAAAATTAAGCGTAAAAAGTAGTAAGCCTTGTACAGATAACTAAGTGTGTCGTATAGAACATTATTGAAAGAGAAACTACTTACCTAAGAAACTTACCAAGCTCAATTAAGCAGTCTGAGTTACAGTATATGAGGGAAACGTGCACAGAGTGTTCAAATCGGAGGATTACCACGAACGAACAGCTAGAAAAAAGTAATATATGAATGCGACGAGCAGGAAGAAGAGGCTTTAGTTCGCAGAAAACTATAAATTGAAGGATAGTGAGCGAAGGAATCATATTTGCGGTTGGAAGTAAAATTAATGTGTGGCGAGGTAATAGAGAAAGGAGATTGTGATGGAAACGACGAGAACAGCTGCATTTAAAAATATAATATAACAAAAATTGATTCTTCAATCTTTTCGACAAATAATCTTTAAAAAAGTATTATGATTAAACAAATTTAAGTGGGGGGTTTATGTCTTATCTACCAGGACAATGTTTAATAGGGTGAACCTTATTTTTTGAAAATTCAAGTTAAACATTTATACCTCCAAAAATATCATAATTCCTTACGTGGATTCAAGCACAAGTTTACTTTGTACGAAATAAGATTATTTCACATTAATTGGCCTGTCTATTTTCTGTCCGCCATCTTCCCGTCAACATGTCCATTTTCGCGAAGCGTAATACCGGTGAGAACGACGCGTTCCATTTCAAGTTTAATTTGAACTTTAATTCGCCCACCCCAAATCAGATGGATAGCGAAGGCTATATATTCTTTAAAAATATTCTTATTTAGAGATCAATTTACACTCCCGTCTGTAAATCATCAGACACTTACGTATCTTCAACAAAATGGTAATTAAAGAATACAAGCTTCCAGCTTGATTTGATTGTTTTATTTTGATTAGATATAGCTATTATACTATAATATTTGAATGCAAAATTAAATATATACATATTCTATTTGAATAAACGTTGGAAAAAAGAGATTTAAAAATTTCGGGGTGATAACGGAGAGCTCGAGAGAAGCCAAATTGGAAAACAATTACCCCAAACATATGAGTGAAACATAAATATATGAGTGAAACACTCAGTCATCATCCACACGGTGGAATACACATTCTTACAAAAATTAGAAAATATAAGAATAATATAATCAAAATTGAGAGAATATAGGATATTTTGGTCAATTGCATTGGCTAATTGTTATAATGAAAAAATTACATTGTGGTACTATTACCATAAATATTTTTGTACAAGAAGTACGTTTCAGTCATAATCAAAAGTTTTTCCTTCATATAACATTGGGTTGAAACGAATCGTAGCGTTTGTAAATTAACATTGAAAGTTAAAATTCAAATATTTATTCAATATCATATTTTCCATTCTGTTCTATTACTTCTTGCCATTTTCGAGGTAACTTCTCGTGTTATTGTATAAATGTATGAATAAATACCTTAATTTTCTCTTCGATTCTTAATTTGAAAAAGGTACGAACTTTCCATTTATCATTATTTAGATTATTTAGAGACCAAGATTTACCATTATTTTCTTACGCAATGACACAATTTTCGGGGGCAACGTGAAAAAATCTCGTAGAAAAAAATTTCAATAGGTATAGCTAAGGTCCACCCTCTAATGTGTAATGCCATTTATAAACGAAATCGTACAGTTCAATAAATCATAAAGATATCAAAGATAGATTAATATAAAAGTTTAGTACGAGAATAATACTTTCGATAATTATACTAGTCAGTGTAAACGAGAGTACCGACACGCATCTCGACTACGTGACTTCCACCCGAATACCAAAAGTTTTACCGAAATCCGTCGAGCGACAGAAAACAATAAAGTCGTTTATTTTCAACACATGTTCCACCAGATTTACAATAGTGACCCGAGGGTGCGTACATCGTTTACTCCTTTTCGGCCAGGGCTAAATTACGCGGAGCCTCGAGGGGCCATGCGCGTAACAAAAGAAATGTAAAAGTATGGAGTGGCAGAATGGGAAACGGTGTCCCCCTGTGTGTTAGACTCTTGCATTCTTTTATTCAAATAAATAAATTATTGCAATAAATTAACACATCCGCGCGCGCACACATACACACTCGCACGCGACATTAACCCCTTGCCCTAAAATATTGTGTCACACACGTGTGAAGAAGATTCTGAACAAATTCTAATAAATGTGTGTATGTTATTATTTTCCTTTAAACCGAAATAAAATTCTATTTTGGTTTTTTAATGTACAGCTATTGAAGAACATACAACCATACAATATATATAAGTTTTCTCCTGTTTTAGGAAATTACGATCTCCAAAAAGTTCTAATCACTGAAAACGTAAAATAAATCGTAAGACAAGGGGTTAGTACGAAAATCTTTATGGCACCACGCAAGAAGTTTATCAGACAAAAAATTAAAACACATACTAAGGGAGAGATGACTAGAGAATACAACATACGAAACTTAAGAACAAATATATATAACTACAAAATAAAATATATATAAATATGTATATATAGGGTTGGGACTGGGTAACGGTCTAACTCAGCTTTTAATCGTATAAAATAAATTTAATAAGTACTAATAAGAGGTTGAATGCGCGTACAATGGATTCAAACCACACAGTTCGATCATCAACGAAAGACTATCGTCCCGTTCGTTCTTTCAAACGTAGCTCTGGCGTTGCGTTTTGCATTTGTTTCGTCTCGTGTTTGTTCTCTACGTTCGCTTGTCGTGTATGGCGTTTGTTCGCGTGTTGCCATGAGCCGCTTCGATTCCTACATATATGTATATACCATATATACAGTGAGTCACAAAATTATTCGCTCACTCGGTAATGCGGCAAAGATATACGAAATAATCAGACAACGCAGGGTATTTTTCAATTTTTTATTTGGATATACATAGCTCAAAGTTTAATTCAACAGAATCGTAAAAGAAAATTGCGAAATTTTCATTTATTATTAGAGAAATGTGAGTTTTAAGAAATCTTGACCGTTTTTCACGCCACAAAATTATTCGCTCACGCCACGAAATCCACTGAAACAAATGCAATTTACAAACTCTGACAGGCATTTGTTTCTGATAGTTGCTAAAGAGAGTCAGTATAACGTAAACATTCGCTCAGTAAGGATCTATTTTCATCTATTTCTTTGATTTTCAAGAATTCGTTACAATGGGTAGAAAAAGTAAAGAAACTAGTCTAGAGATTAGGGAAGTTATAATTTTTCATTGGGAAAGTGGAAAATCCATCAGAGAAATTGGAAATATCGTTCGTAGAAGTTATTCAACAGTACGTTATATTATAAAACGGTAGGAAGAAGAAGGACGAATAATAAACAAAGCTGGCCGTGGTAGGAAAAAGATATTGAATTCCTCGGAAGAGCGTTTTGTTGTGAGAGAAGTTAAAGAAAATCCGAAAATAAGTGCTCCCAAAATCAATACAAGTTTGAAAAATTTTAGTGAAAAAGAAGTTTCTGATGAAACAGTACGAAGAGTGTTGCGAAAGAACGGGTACAACGGCCGCGTAGCAAGAAGAAAGCCTTACGTAAGCGAAATTAATAGGAAGAAAAGGGTAGAATTCGCAAAAAATACATCACAAAGCCCCTGAATTTTGGCACAATGTGATATTTTGCGACGAGAGTAAATTTAATATTTGGGGTTCTGACGGTCATCAAAAAGTTTGGCGAAAATCAAACGCGGAGATGGATCTCAAAAACCTGTGTAGCACAGTCAAGCATGGAGGTGGTCATGTTATGGTTTGGGGTTGCATTAGTTATCACGGTGTTGGGAAATTGCAGATGATTGAGGCTACCATGGATAAAGTAATGTACATGGATATCCTAAAAAAAAATTTGAAGCCAAGCGCGGAAGTAATGGGGATTTCAGAAGTGTTTCACTTCTACCAGGACAACGACCCCAAACATAAATCGAGATTGGTACAGGAATGGTTACTGTATAACTGTCCCAAAATAATGCAAACCCCGCCTCAATCTCCCGACTTGAATCCTATCGAGATGGTATGGAACATGCTGGACACAAAAATTCGTAAACATTCAATTACTAATAAAAAAGAGTTACAAAGCAGATTACAGGAGGAATGGCCAAAAATAGACAAAAAATATTTGGAAACATTAGTAGAATCAATGCCCAAACGTCTCGCAGAAGTCATAAGACAAAAAGGATATCCCACCAAATATTAATATTGTTATAATAATAGTTAATCTAAAATGAGCGAATAATTTTGCGGCGTGAAAAACCGTCAAGATTTCTTTAAACTCATATTTCTCTAATATTAAATGAAAATTTCGCAATTTTGTTTTACGATTCTGTTGAATTAAACTTTGAACGATGTATATCCAAATAAAAAATTGAAAAATACCCTGCGTTGTCTGATTATTTCGTATATCTTTGCCGCATTATCGAGTGAGCGAATAATTTTGTGACTCACTGTATATATAAACCTACAAAAAGTACTTTTGAAATTTTCAATGTAGGCCCACATAAAACAGTTGTAAAATGCAACTTTTAGTATTCTTTCTACAATTCCGATCAATTGCAATTTTTGAAAAAATTTCTTTTCACATCCTGTAGTAACCTAATTGCTCTAGCTTCCCAAAAAAGTTCAAATCGCATAGTACAACATTAAAAAAGTTATCGTCTTTTTTAGACCGTCCGAATATTAATTCGAGTAACTGTATTGTATATATATATGTATGTACATATTATATAGCGCAAATCGATACGGGGAGCCTTGTCCGGCTGGCCAGTAAATCCTCCGGAAAGGGAAATAAAGGGGCGTTCGTGCTTGGGTCATGAAACCTGGAGGCGTTGACGTGGGATCATCAGGCCTCAACATATCAATTTCGTGTTCGTTCTGTCGACGTCTCACCGGCAAGAAAAGGGCCAACTGCCGCGTCGGTGCGGTGCAAGATACCCTGGGGTATCCTAGGACCTCTTTGGGTCACAATAGTGGCTGTCAGCCCGCCGCTGAGCTCCGCGCTTCTCCGCGCCACCACAGTGGGCTGTATGCCCGATTTCAACGGCCATAGCTAGTTCAAAATTCGCTCAATGTTGAAACTGCTGTAACTTTGCTAAAATTTATCCAAATTTGATGAAAAAACAACCATTTTAAAGCTTGAGATTTATACCTTTTGTACTCTATACCGATTTTGCTGAAACGGATGTTTTGAGTACAAAAGTCCATAAAGAGGAGCGTATTAGACTGTAAAGTTTGCAGCTATTTTTCAATCAAGTATTGCGGATTGTAATCAATATTTTAACTTTATTTGTGTATTTTATGTACATTATCGGAAAGTGTAATCGTTTACAATTAAAATATCTTTTTAAAATAGTTATTATAAAGAATAATCTCCGTTATTTATAATAGTATGGAAAAATGTTATGAACAAAATTTGCACGGTTCAGAGGGGGACATGTTGTGGCACAAACATTTTCTGTATGGGTGGAGGCATAGAGATTTCAAGGTCACCTTGATTTCTTTAAACAGAATGTCCTTTTTTTATACCATAGATCGATAAAGTATCAAATTCTAAGTATAAAAGTGAGTAAGTATACTCTTCTAGAGTATAAAAGTGTTGACCTTCGTATGTCCTAACCTAATAGTTAACGGGATATTATCAAAAGAAGAAAGAAAATTATTTCGGTAATACCTCGTTAATTATTAGAATTAAGGCATATGGAGGTCAATGCATTTTTACTCAGAATTCGATAGTCTATCGATTCATGATACAAAAAGTTGGTCTTTCGATTTAAAAAAATCAAGGTGACCTTGAAATCTCCTCTATGCCACCACCCACGCAGAAAATGTTTGTGCCACAACATGTACCCCTCTATACCGTGCAAATATTGTCCATAACATTTTTTCATATTATTACAAATAAAGGCAATATTCGAAGTGGACATAGTTACTGCCCCACCCTGTATATTATTTAAATTTCATGTGTATACTGTTTTCTTATTTTAGTGTATATTGTGTGTTTATTATTATTTAGTATTTATTTAAGTTAATACGAAGATATAGCGAATGCGAACATGCAGGATGTGAGAAATGCTGCGATTTTCGCGCGCGCGCGATGGCCATTTTTTCGTAGATCAACTATAAAACACGGAGTAGCGCGTAGTAGCAGCCTTTTTTGATTGCATCTTAATCAGAAAACTTCAGAGAACACAATGGCAAAGAAATGAACACTCGATCGCACCCGGAGGTATAACAAAGTCATTACCAAAGTCTTGGAATCATAAAGAAAGTGACTGAATCGTTGGTTATCTTTAAATATTAATAACTAAAAAAATGTATATAGTACAAAAGTGAATTTCTCTTAAAAGTATGCCTTATATTTAGCTAGAAAAACTTCTATAAAACAAAAATCTGTTAGTGTATATAAATAAGGTAACAATTGCTAATAAGTGAATTCGTTGAAAAATGAAAGCGTGTTAACAGAATTTCAAACTTCCGACAATTTTCAGTGCTTTATGGTTACATGAATGGGAAAACGAATGATGGGAGATTGTTCCTCAGATATTCAACTAACTCAAGCCACAAAAATTTTACAATTTATGTAAAGTTTTAAAAATTGAATTTTGACTTCTGAAATCGGGCATACAGCCCACTGGCCGCGCCGTTTTCTTCCGAATCGTAGGGCATGCTGATTACGTTATGTTCAGCCGAGGGAAGAGGCTCATTCTTCGGATCCCACAAGCCGGGGGTCCCCACGATGATCGTGCCGATCATGACCTTAGAGGGCAGTCTACCGGTTCATATTTTGAAATTTTCCGCGCCCTAGCTGTCTCGAAACTAGTAGTAGTAGCAGTCCCATGCAACTATTTAACTACCTCGGACAGCAACAATTTTACGACATACGGAAAATTTCGAAATTAACTTTTTCCGACTTTCTGGTCTAAATACCGCACTGTGCGACAATTGCCATAATGTCATCGTTAGTTAAATTTTATCATCTGAATATTCTGAATACAAAATACGACTTGGAATAACTTTACATACATACGTGTAACTCATGAACCATATAGGATTTCGTTGCGATGTTCGTTGCAACATTGAATTATTGTCCATTAATTCATATGTACATATATAAATCTAATTATTTCAAACGGTAATACCGTAAGCGGTTAGGGTGAATATACGAGTATGTATCTGTTGCGCTTAGCAAATTCCTCGTACAGTAGGTCAAACGGATACTGTTCGTCACGCTTGGCGGATCAATCGATATCAGTTCTAGCTGTCGGGTCCAAACGTTAAAGGATGTTCATGTAATAATTCTAAAAGTAACTCATAAACTCTCCCGAAGCACACTGTAGGTGATATTAGAGAATAGTTGTTTGAGATTAAAAACATATCTGGGATATAAAAACACATTAGGTGGAGTGGGGTAAGTGCGTAAACGGGGCAAGTGCATTAACTGGTTATTTTTATTATAATATGAACGAAATTTCTCTAGCTTGTATTTATTAATGTAGTATAAGTTAGTATGAACTATTCGACATAGATGTCGCCCAAGAATAAAGGTGCTCCCTGAACGTGCAATATATTACAAGTTATTAATATATTCTGTGTTGTTATTTTAGATAAGTACAACAAATATTGATGTAGGTTTACATTAAATAATCCGTTTTCATTGTATTTTTTCAAATTTATTGAGAAAAACACTAAGATGATCTTGCCCCGTAAATATTACTACACGGGGCAAGTGCGTACTATCACGGTGGGGTAAGTCCGTACTGTATGGGTTAAAACCTGGGTTCGTCGACAACTCATTTCACCGAGGCTGTTTTCATCGACACGATTTAATTAATTAACTTTCGTCGACACTATGTTTTCATCGACATGGTCAAATCATCTACAAATGTCTTCATCGACATGATTTGACCGACACTATGTTTTCATCGACACATGTATCCCCTTTCATATTTCAGCACAAAAGTACTTGTTTGTTTAAAAATGAATAACTATAAAACTAAACAATATTTCATGCAATAAAAAGCATTTTATAGCGGGCTTGTTAATCATTCTTTTCTTGCCCCAAAACCTTTGATACATGGTTTTAAAGCATTTTTAACTCTCAGAGACGCTCTTGCCCCATTTTCGGGGCAAGTGCATAGTAGTTGACACTTTGTACAATATGCTATCAAAATGATAATTTTCAAGCAAAATTAGAATCCTACATAATTCTAATTCATCAGTAATTACTAAGTATGGTTATCTGAGAAATTAGAAATGTGTTTTAAAGAATAACTTTTTATCCACCAAACGCCAACGTAGACGTAACATTATAATCAAACGCATAGCTCCGAAGTGGGTTGCACAAAGTGATGCTTCGCTAAAGTTCTCAAAAACAGACACCACCGGTTGACATTGTTGCGACATCAAGGGTTTGATACTGTCTGCATTATCGGCGATACTTTCAGCACTTCCTTTGAAGCTATGGAAAACTTTTAACATTTTATAACGAACAACACAGAGGTGGTATCGGCTATCCTGGTGTCCTAACAACGTTGCTTAAGAACTCTTGTCTCCAGACTCGAGACCACCAAAAGCGACAAAATCACACTGTATAAAAAGTAGCTTTGACGTCTGTGCCATGACACTCCCAAACATGTTTCTATTCGTTTTTAGTTATCATTACAAAACAAGCATTTTGCATTTTCGTAATTATTATCATATATACAGAGTGTCCCACCCGATTTCGACATCGTGATTTTCTCGCTATTGTTACTCGTAGCAAAAAATGTTTCAGCAGAAGCTTGAATGGTGTCGAGTGGAGCATATTTTGATGATATTAGTTTTTTCGTGAGTGGACGCGTAGAGGTCATATAGAGGTCAACTTTGTTTTTTTAAATGGAATGAGGTATTTTTTAATACATCAATCGATGCAGCTGGACATTCGTTATAAAAAAGTACTAACCTATGTATGTCGAAAAGTTAGTAGTTCAGGAGATATTTCAATTTAAATAACTCTAAAACACCATTACTGTCGTACTACGTTTACTTACTTGCGAGTTCGATAAAGTTTGCTCTATTACGCTGTGGAGGAATGTCAGTCCCCAAATTGCGATTTTGTACACTCGCCAACGAATTCGATTAGAATCAATTCGGATCAGTTTGTGTCTCAAACTTATTTTTCAACGCAGAAATCTGTTCGTAACTTTCTTATTTTTGATTGTTTATTTATGGAACCTCCACTGGCACACAGGCGACTCTTTTCCGGTTAAAATGATATCTCACACGATGTAGTTCGAACTACAATTGTTTGCCTAATCCACGATATAGTGGAGCCTCAACTATCCGAACCAGATCAGACACGACGTCTTCGAGACGATTTTAGAACGTGTTCCAGTGGGAGTTTTGCAATGTTCGAGATCTTGAATGAAAGGTGAAGAATGGCGCTGCGTGATAGAGGTGATCACGTTTAAAAAGTCAACAGAAGCAGTTTACTTACTTGTGTAACATCATAGCACGACAGTAATGGTGTTTTAGAGTTATTTAAATTGAAATATCTCCTGAACTACTAACTTTTCGACATACATAGGTTAGTACTTTTTTATAACGAACGTCCAGCTGCATCGATTGATGTATTAAAAAGAGCCTCATTCCATTAAAAACTAGAGGGCTATTGTTGCTCGCTCGCTTCGCTCGCTCGCGAGTAGGGTTGTTTTTGCTCGCTCGCTTCGCGAGCTCGCGGGTAGGACTGCTCTTGCGAGAGGGTTAGTGATACGCATGGCTAGTAGGGCCTACTGATATTAATGTTTTTTATTTGGTGTGTGACTCTCCAAGAGTCACACAAAGAACTTCCCGATTCGTTACTCCTTCGCCAACATCGCTAACATCGTTTTTTTTGTACTTTCATCGATATTCTCCCAAAATGTATTCTTGGGAATAGAGATGATAAATTCACTCTTGCATTGGAATAACTTTCGATTATTCCAAGCGGTAACATTAGCATCAGTTAAAAAAAAATTAAGAAAAAAATTAAAAAAAAATTTTTTTTTTTAATCTAAAAAAAAATTAAGAAAAAAATTTTTTTTTATGTAATTGCGTTTGGTTCTTTGGTGGAAAATTTTCGTCCTCCCTTATAAATTGCATTGTAGAATCAACTCTTTTCGAAAAAAAACTAAAAATCTAAAAAACTACTTGACCAATATGGACCAAAATCTAATCAGCTCTAAGTTACGACGGGGCACATCGATTGCATCATTTATCATCCTGATCGCGTTGTTACTTTTTCTGAAAACGTTAACGAAAAATTTGATTACATAGAAACGGCCATACGCGCGCGCGCGCGCGCGCGCGCGCACGCACGCACACACACACACACACACACACACACACACACACACACACACACACACACACACACACACACACACACACACACACACACACACACACACATACGAACATTTTTATAAAAATAGTCTAAAATGACTCCAATGACCATGAAACGTGAAGATCTGCTAAAAAATCGATTTTCGATTTTCGGGGTAATTACAATAACTTCCCTATAAAATCGGGAAGTTAAAAATAAAGTTGACGTTTATATGACCTTTACGGGTTCACTCACGAAAAAACTAACATCAAAATATGCTCTACTCGATACCATTAAAGCCTCTGCTGAAACCTTTTTTGCTACGAGTAACAATAGCGAGAAAATCAAGATGTCGAAATTGGATGAGACACCTTGTATACAAACTTTTATCCATTTTGATATAATAACTAACAATCTTTCGTCATATTAGTAAATAAAATGTTAAAATAAAATCAACTTTCCTGTCTCTTGCACTCCAAAAGCGACAAAATCACACTGCATAGAAAACTAGCATTGATTGCTATGCCATGACACTCCCCGACATACTTCGATTCGTTTTTAGGTATCATTACAAAACAATCATTTTGCATTGTCGTAATTATTATCGTATATATACAAACTTTTATCCATTTTGATATAATAATTGAAAATCTTTCGTCATATTTCACGCAATGTCCTAACTAGTTACCTACTGTTAGAAATTTTTAATTATCACTTCTTTCAGAATATAATTACCACAAGTATTATGAAGAATCTGGTAACTTTAAAAGGTTTAACAAATGCGTATCCATAGTAAAAAGGAAATAAAAGAAAATATTTGGAAGTGAAATTTAACTTTGGTAAATAAAATGTTAAAATAAAATCAATTTTCCTGTCTCTTGCACTCCAAAAGCGACAAAATCACACTGCATAGAAAACTAGCATTGATTGCTATGCCATGACACTCCCCGACATGCTTCGATTCGTTTTTAGTTATTATTGCAGAACAAGGATTTTGCATTATCATATCTATACAACCTTTCATCCATTTTGACATAATAAATAACAGAATTATAATATTTTTCCAAATAGTGTTAGGCGATCTTTAATATATTTATTATCCGAATACGTACAGTCAGTGCAATAAGTATTCGTACACCCTTTAAAAACGAATGACTTTCTTAAAATTGGACCAAACGGCTTGAGTTTGTTTGACATGTTAGAAGGATTACTTTACTAACTAATTGTAAGTAATGCATGGAAAAGAAAAAAGTAAAAGTTACGATTTTTAAGTTCTTTATCTGGGTCTGTAATAAAAATTTAGAAGGCGCCTTTTGTAGATCTAAGCAAGTTACACACATGCACAAAGTTTCATCTAAATCGGTCCAAAAATTAATCGAAAGTCCTAAATGTTTTAATGGAAGCCGTGTGCCAATAATTTAACGAAGTCCTTACCAATCATTTCGAATAACCCAGAATTCCGAATACTTAAATAATACTTAATATACTAAAGAATACTTAAATAATTGTTAAGAAATAATTCCTAATAGTAATAATGAACTTTGCAATCCTATTATCCTATTAATTCGTGTACACAGTTGAAATAACTGTCATTAGTATTGCAATATTATTAATTGGAAATGTAATATTGAAACCGTTTGTCGCAAACTGTTTGTGGCGTTAAATTCAATGAATAAACTTTACAGATGCATGCATAATTATAATCAAGAGCCATGTACGTGAAGAATAAATTGGAATTTTGGATGTAAATAGTTTATACAGTTTCTATGAATGTACAAACTATTGATAATTAATAAAATCCAATAGGGTTATTAATGTTTATGTACAATGTGCAAGGTATACGAATACTGTCCTTCATTGTATTGGGTTGGCAAGAAAGTAATTTCGGTTTTCACTAACTGATGGCGTTATGTTTTGTTTGATTGGCTTCTGTTAACGTTGCGTTTGTTTTCTTTCTGACATTTCATAACTGCATCTTTTAGGTTACTTTTGAAGCAAATTACACGTAATTTTGATTAAAATTGTTAGTTCTGTGTCAATTTGAACATGGAGTGCAGAAACGAACATTATAGGCATATATTGCTTTTTTATTTCCGTAGAGGTAAAAAAGCTGCCGAGGCTCACAAAGATATATGCGAAGTTTACGGCGTAGATTGCTTAACAGAACGCACGTGCCAGAATTGGTTTAAAAAATTCCGTTCTGGAAATTTCTCACTTAAAGACGACCAACGTTCTGGTCGATCATCTGGAGTGGATGATGACCAAATGAAAGCCATTATTGAATCGGATCGTCATATAACTGTCCGAGAGATTGCAGACAGGTTAAATGTCTCGCATACAACCATAGAATATCGTTTAAAAAGTCTCGGAATCGTTAAGAAGCTCGATACTTGGGTTCCACACGAGTTGAAAGAAATTCACTTAATGCAACGCATCAACATATGCGATATGCATCTCAAACGAAATGAAATCGACCCTTTTCTCAAGCGAATCATCACCGGTGATGAGAAATGGGTTGTTTACAATAACACAACTCGAAAACGATCATGGTCCAAGCGTGATGAACCAGCCCAAACCACACCGAAAGCTGAATTGCACCAAAAGAAGATCATGTTGTCAATTTGGTGGGATTACAAAGGTATTGTGTATTTTGAGCTGCTCCCAAGGAACCAAACCATCAATTCAGATGTTTATTGTCGACAACTAACAAAACTGGACATAGCAATCAAAGAAAAACGGCCAGAATTGGCAAATCGCAAAGGAATCGTGTTCCACCATGATAACGCTAGGCCACACACATCTTTGGTAACACGTGAAAAGTTATTGGAGCTTGGTTGGGAAGTGATGTCAGATCCACCATATAGCCCTGACATTGCACCATCAGATTATCATTTATTCCGAAGTTTACAAAACTCTTTGAATGGTAAAACATTCACTAATGATGATGATCTGAAATCGCACTTGGATCAGTTTTTCACCGAAAAGGATCAGAAGTTTTATGAGCGCGGAATTATGAAGCTACCAGAAAGATGGCAAAAGATCATACAACAAAATGGAAAATATTTTATTGATTAAAGTTCATTGCTTTGATAAAAAAATTGGATTTTATTTCATCTAAAAATACCGAAATTACTTTCTTGCCAACCCAATAGTTCCAAAATTAATGGAGGAGTCCGATGAAAGCGGCTGAATGTTAACAAATTTTTGTAAATTTATTACAAAGAATGTATTAAACGAACCTTTTTGAAATAACAAGGGCAGAAATACATCTTTCAACGGGGAAATTCTAATGTACGTACCTTAAAAGTTGTAAAAGTTTATTTTAAGTCTGAAAAAATAGATCTTTTGCTGTGGCTTGCAAGGTTTCCAAACATAAATATCGATTTGTAATTTTGTATTTTAAAACTATCGTAAGAAAAATCTTGTATATTAGGAAAGAGGGGAGACCAGGCGAAAGGATCGATCTCGTCCACGGAGTTCTGTCGTTTTTCCAAATCTCCTCACGTTTCTGATGGGTCCTCGGGGTTCTGATCCCACATTCGGCCACTCTGCAACGACATTCATCTTCGAATGTCTGTCACAGCATCTTCCGTCTTCGAGCACAATAGCGCATTGTCGGCTTTGTGGTGCGCACGCAGCATCATTTTCGTTGTACAACTTCAAAGCAAATACTGAAAATGCGATCGTTATCCGAATAAAAATGAGTGGTTTCCGAAATTAAATAATGTTACATTTTATACGTACAACATTTAAAATTTGTCCGATCTACATAAATTCATGGTGAGATTACATTGATAGCGACATTGAAATTGGACACGTTAAAACAGCAATATTTTTATGTTTGAACTTCTAAAATAGAGAATTCCTACATAATGACTAAGGAACGGATGCTTCAAATCAAAATTAGTTACGAATTATGGTAACTTACTTAAAAATAAATTGGAATTTTGGATTAAATAGTTTATACAGATTCTATGAATGCACAAACTATTGATGATTAACAAAATCCAATAGGGTTATTAATGTTTATGTATAGTGTGCAAGGTATACGAATACTGTTCTTCATTGTAGTTCCAAAATTAATGGAGGAGCCCAATGAAAGCTGCTGAATGTTAACAATTTTTTGTAAATTTATCCGAACTATATAAATTCATTGTGAGATGACATTGCTAGCAACATTGAAATTGAGCAAGTTAAAAGAGCAATATTTTTATTTTTGAACTTCTAAAATAGAGAATTGCTACTTAATGACAAAGGAACGGATGCTTCAAATCAAAATAATTTACGAATTATGGTAACTTACTGATAGTTGACAAAAATATACAAGGAGTTGTACATGTACTTGCCTAGGTACCGTCCAGAATGTTTTACAATATTCCCAGCGATCGTGGCTCGAATGGATTAAGATGTATAGTAGCGGACAAAAGTTTAAGACGACTTTCTTTTCAGTAGATTATCGCATTTTATTAGAGATGCTAAACGCCTAATAGTTCGCAATTGCTCTGAAGTGTCGAAGTTCAATCTTCTGACGGAATTTGATATATCAAGCGTCGCAAAGGTGACGATCTTAATCCAAGCTGCACCGTAGGAACACTCAAGCACGGTGGTGGTTGTGTAATGGCGTTGCGCATAGTTCTCGCGAAACGGTCCAGGACCGATTCGAAAAATTAATGGCATTATGGAGGTTTCAATATCTGGACATTGTAAAGGAAACCATGATACCTTATGCGCGTGAATCTTCCAGCAAGATGACGATGCCAAACATACCCCTAAATTGGTGAAGTAGTATTTTATAAAAGAAAATATTACTTTTTTACCATGGCTATCACAATCGCCGGATTTCAATCCGATTCACAACTTGTGGAACATTCTTAAAAGGAACGTACACAAATATAAATCTAAAAATTTGAGTGACCTTTACACTGCAATTGAACAGAGTGGAACTACATTTCAATAGAACAATGTGTAAAGCTAATTGATTCAATGCCACAAAGATGTGCTGCAGCCATTAAAAATAACGGTTACTCCACAAAATATTAACTTTTAAAGAAATGTTTGTTAGTTATATTAACATAAATACCTTTTTCATAAATACGTCTTAAATTAATGTCCGCAGCAAATACAGCATTGAAAGTTTCATTCGAATTCTGCCAAACACTGTTTATGTTTTAAAAGAGTCTAGGTTGTTCGTAGATAGAGTGCGAATATATGTGTAAATGTTAAGAACAATTGAGAATTGTTCGACGTTTAGTATCTTTAATAAAATGGTATAATCTAATGAAAAGATAGTCGTCTTGAACTTTTGTCTGCTACTGTACATATTATAGAATATTGTCTGATTGACCGCAGCTATTAATGGAAAATCTGTTCACGGTACTAAAATGGAGAGGATGTGTTAACATCCTTCCGGGTGCCTGCAACGATAATTTGAACATGCATTGTAACTAACGCCATCAAAACCAAGATACATTTTGTTACATCTGGTTAGCTGCTGCACGAGGATATTGGTCATGTGATCGCTTCAGTAAAGTAATATATCGAATTTCTGAACGGCTACAGTTACAAAAGTGTTCGTACCCTACTAAAATTAAAATTAAATTAAAGGAAAATGTGCTATTTGACAGTAATATGTACCTACGGTATGAAACAAATACTTTTGTAATACTAGTTTTATAAGTTCTAATATTAGTTTTATTATTAAGCAGCGGTGGATCTAGACAAAAGGCTTTATGGGCTGCAGCCCAGGGCCCCGTTCATTCAAAGGACCCCCTTCGCTGTAATAAAAATAAAGACAATTTGGACTAGAAACTTAAGGAAAAAGAAATAATACAAAAATTTTTGTTAATCCAATTACGATTTAGTAATCCAACTAATCCAATTACAACACTTCTTTATTTTCCAATACTATTCTATGGGACTTTCACCAACTTATTTGTGGCATTTTTCTAAAATAAAGACAATTTGAATTAAAAACTGAAGGGAAAAGAAATTATACAAAAATTTTTGGCATTTGAGTTAGTTTGGGTTAATAGGATATGACTCTGTAAAAAGCAAATTTTATTACATTTTCATACGTCAGAATAAGCGCAATTTTTCCAAAATTTTTATTATACAATACATATAGTATTCATAGCGGAGTCGCGAGAAGCAATATGGCGGAGCTACAGTGTTGCCGCTGTCGTAGCTGTCGAGTGTTCATAAAGCTACGACAGCTACATGCTGCCGAATAATGCAAATTACGCTTTGAAAATTCAAAAGTAGGCCGCGCTAGATTGATCTGTTACCAGTACATTTATCTAGCGACTGTGACTACGGAGAAGCTACAGCTTTGCATTATCGAGAAATCGTTTGAGACCGCCTGGACCCTTGCAATCTTCGTGTACGCAGTACGTATATTGTATATCTAGCGGTGTGTGAGTGTGCAATAGGGTGGATTTTATTTTTCGGTCATGAAATTTTGGACACGACCCCCTAATATTATTCTACTTTATGAAAAAATGATACATCTAAAGTTTTACATCAATCGGACGTCGGGAAGACGTGCCACATTAGGGTAGACCTTAGCTATATCTGGTGAAATTTTTTTTGCGAGATTTTTTTCACGTCCCCCCTAAAATAAACGTTCTTGTTGTTTAGTTATAATCAAGTCTTTCCTTCAAATATTCCCATTCCTATAAAATTTCGTGTTTTCCGCAATTTCAACGTCAATGTGGTGTGTCTTCCCCTTATCCGATCAACGTCATCGTTTGCAGGAATTATTTTCTTATCCAATGGCACAATTTTAGGGGGGGGGGGCGTGAAAAAAATCTCGCAAAAAAAATTTCGCCAGGTATAGCTAAGGTCCACCCTAATGTGGCACGTCTTCCCCTTATCCGATCAACGTCATCGTTTGCAGGAATTATTTTCTTATCCAATGGCACAATTTTAGGGGGGGGGGGCGTGAAAAAAATCTCGCAAAAAAAATTTCGCCAGGTATAGCTAAGGTCCACCCTAATGTGGCACGTCTTCTCCTTATCCGATCAACTTCATCTTTTGCAGGAATTATTTTCTTATCCAATGGTACAATTTTAGGAAGGATCGTGAAAAAAATCTCGCAAAAAAATTTCACCAGGTATAGCTAACGTCCACCCTAATGTGCAACCACATTCACCCGCGAGACGGAGCTGGTACCTTAAAATGTCCACCCCAATTTAATCCAGATCTACTTTTACGTTGTCTAGGCGTAATTTTCATTATTCGGCAGTATGTAGCGAAGCTGCGAGAAGCAATATGGCGGCGCTACAGTGCTGCCGCTGTCGCAGCTGTCGAGTGTTACATTTTCATAAAGCTGCGACAGCTACCTACATACTGTCAAATAATGGAAATTACGCCTCGAAAACGCAAAAGTAGGCCACTTTGGAAAGCTCGCGCGCTAGATTGATCTTTTATCTAGCAATTGTAACTACGGAGAAGCCACAACTGTGCATTAACGAGAAATTGTTTGAGACCGCCCGGATCTTTGCAATCCTCATTTACGCATATACATATGTGTATCTAGCGGTGTGTGAGTGTCAACCACATTCACGTGTGAGAAGGGGCTAGTGCTTTATAGTGTTTTCTCTCCCCGCAACGAGTTTACAAAAACAGTAAAGAGATAGCCGAACCAGGCTGACGCAACGTTGCCACGGAGCGTGCACGCATACAGAAAGTTTAATCTAGTAGTAGCAACAGTTTTTTCGCGAATATCTCGAAAACCAAACGAAAGCCCCTGTTATATGAAAAGGAAGAAGTTGCTAAAAATGTCGAAATCTATAGCATATTTAACCTTCTCTCTCTGTGTACTGCAATTCCAATGTTAACCGTGTACGCAGGGGGGTAATTGGACCCCATACATTTTTGAAGCAAAATGAAAGGAAAAATTTGTCTGCATAAGTATTTGCGAAATTCTATACATTTTTAAAAGTTAAGTATACTTAAAAATGTGAAGCATATTACAGATAGCATTTGTAGAAAATTTTTGGAGATTTATTTCTATTATTGGCAGCCTGGGGATTTGCACCCTCTACACAGAGAGAACGTTTTTCATAAAACACGGAGAGGTGTGCCTCTTTGTAAATATTGGGTTGGTAAGAAAGTAATTTCGTTATTTTAAGATGAAGTAAAACCGAATTTCTTTATTCAAGCGATCAACTTTAATCAATAAAATATTTTCTTATTTTTTCTTTTTGGCAAAAGATCATCGATCAAAGGGGAAATATCTATTCATTAAAATTCATAGCTTGAATAAAAAAATTGGGCTCTATTTCACCTTAAAATATCGAAGTTACTTTATTGCCAACCCAATAATTACCTTGGTTTTTCTTCTAACGAAGTCCGATGAAAAAAAAGTTGATCTGTTTTCTCTCATTACATATGAATTTACCTTAATTGTGTATATTACAAAAATATTGAAACGCAAAGATAAGTTGATAATAGTTTTACATCACGGATTATTCGCGAACATTTCACTTTGGATTTCTGTCCTACTTTCCGAGATCGATGAACGATTTCATAAGGAATCATAAATCACGCGACCCTCTTCCATAAACTTGAAGCGGTATAATCGAGGAATGCATTGAGATGAACCTTCTGCTGACTAGAAATCTGTCTCACGTGTCTGTAAAATATTTGTTTGCGTCATATTATACGCAATGTCCTAATTATGTACCTGTCTGAATATAGTTGCCACAAGTATTATGAAGAACATGTTAACATTCAGTTTTCACAAACACGTTTTCAGAGTGAAAAGCAGGTAAAAGAAAATATTTGGAAGTGAAATTGAACTTTGGTATATAAAATGTTGCAATGAAATCAACTTTATTATATCGCTCGTGCACAAGAAGAACGATACAAATAAAAAAATACAAATTTTACAGGAGAGCGTATCAAAGTCCTTTGATACTTTCAGTAGCTGCATGTAAAAACAAATAAAATCTAATAATTATATAAAAATACTAAAAAAGTTAGAGTTGTAACGTTTTAACGAGTTGAAACAGTAGTATCCGCTAGGTCAGCAAAAGAAATTAATAAAAAGTTTAACATTTTTATGAAATCATATTTTCTACATTCGAGATTCACTCCAGACTAGGGTTCATCGATTTTCAAAAACCGGCTTTGAAAATCGGTTTTTCGAAGAAAATAATGCAATTCGAAAACCAGTTTTTCAGTTAAAAAAACCGGTTTTAAATTTATACATAATATTTATACAGGGTGTCCCGAAATTCGTGAAAATCCTGGAAATGGGAGGTTCCTGAGACCAATTGAAGCGACATTTTCTTTTGCAAAAATGTTATCCGCGGCTTCGTTTAGGAGTTATTAACGAAAAACACGAACCAATCAGAGCGCGACCTAGACGCGAGTTAGCATAGTCGGCCAATCGACAGTTGGCGCGCCGGGCCGACTGTGCCAACTCGCGTCTAGGTCGCGCTCTGATAGGTCCGTGTTTTTCGTTAATAACTCGTAAACAAAGCCGCGGATAACATTTTTGCAACGGAAAATGTCGCTTCAAATGGTCTCAGGAACCTCCCATTTCCGGGATTTTCACGAATTTTTGTACACCCTGTATATTATATTAATCCGCTATAATGAATTTATTGTAAGCGAAGAAGAAAATCAAGACATATCTATGATGAAAAATGCTATGGAAATAGCAATGAATAACTATCTGCAAGAACCTGAAGAAGTGACTTCCTCTAGTCCTCAAACATTAAAGAAGGAGTTTTTGGTCTTAGAGGCTACAAATAGAAGAACTAAAAATTTAGATTTATTATTTAATGCTTTAAAGACAATTAAGCCCAGTTCAGTAGCAAGTGCGCGAGTTTTTTCTATTTCTGGTAATTTTGTGTCCAAAGTAACGACACGAGTAAGCAATAAATCCATTGACGTTCTTTGCTTTTTGACGTCATACTTTATTAAACAAAGAAAGAAGTAAAATGATAATTTATATAAATGTAAAACATTTGTTAATTTCTGTGATTTTTGAAGAGTATTATTTTGTTAACTTTTTATTTTAATAATTTTATGTATGTACATATGTGTACCTTATGTTTCATTTTTTGTATTTTTGATTATAAATATAAAAATTAAAAACTTCTATTGTAAGTTGTAAATATGTCTTGTTTTCTATATGTAAAAATTCGAAACCGGTTTAAACCGGTTTCATGGAAAAGTTAAAATTCGAAAACCGATTTTTTAAAAAGTCAGTTTTTGTATAAACCCTATTCCAGACAAGTATTTTAATGCTTTGAAACGGAAATTAAAAAATTTTGAGTAGTGACATTTTGCTTGTGGATGAGCGATATGTGCAATTGTCTTAGTTATTCAATGATCCATCTAGTCTTAAATATTGTTTCCATGTTATTCTGTTGCATACTGTTCCAATCTCACACTACATGAACATAATATTTGTAAATAGCGGAGATTTTGAAAGTAAAATGTATAATTTTTAATAAAGTTTATTTTTATGCATTCTTTATTAGTAGACAGCGGATCTTTATGCAAAATAAAAATTTTCTACCTGCATTGCAACCAACTGGAGTGAAATGGAAATTTATTTATTGTCTCAATACGTTTAATAGATTGAAAATGACATAACAGTATTTTCAAATTCTTCTAATGTTTCTACTATTTGAAATTACACCGATTCATTTTTGTCATAAATGCATAAAATCCGCTGCGTATTCATTAGTTTCCAATTATTCGGTCTTTCTATACAATTTACATACATAGTGCACATTTATGTCCATGCTGTTTAAGAAACTTTCTTCAGAATATAATATGTTCACCTTTGCCCTGTTTTTCTAGCTTCTGAGCTGCTTATTTATAATAGAGCCGACAATTTATGTAGCATCCAATACCCCTAGGGCGAGAACGTGACTATATTCACGACAATATCGATGAAGAACGTTATACCGGCATGGTGTCTATAAATTGTATCTGTTCTGCAGATTTATAAATGACAGAGAAAATGATTATCGAAAGAACTATAGTTCAGTAGATTTTACATAAAATCAGATAATATACGAGTTTCTCGTTAATTTTAGGTTGGCTATTATTCCTAACTTGCTGTACTATCTTTTTCCTAAAAATACCTCATTTTATATAATCAGCGAATATAATATCACGATTCTAGAATAGGATTCCCATAATAATTTTTCTAAAAAATGATACTTTTCAAATTTTGTATTTAAATACCCGGGACGACTTATTTTTGTAAATAAAATCCTGTATCTTTAATCGTGTAATTACAAGTTGCATATTCTTCAATTGACGTCGAAATGAAACTACACTTTATAGCCCAATGTTGCTACTAGACTGCGGATCTGTAAGCATTTATAAAATTCGACTGAATTTAGTACAATTTTTATTTTTTTGAGATCTGTAAAGGCTACTACCACTGGAAATAAGATTGTATTGTCTTCCACTTTCTTAAAATTCGTGGTCTAATCGCGTATGTGTCTAAGTATGTGTCTAATCGCGACACATACATATGAATATGTATAATAGTAGGTACATATGCAAATCTTACACATGAGAATCATTCGTGTAAATAGTTGTTCGCCGTACAATACATTCTTGACAAGGAAGTATTTGTTTTAACAAAATATTCTCGAAACTATTTCACAGTTCATAATAGTGATCTAAACACACTATTATATTATGCGTAGGCATCATATGAATTCAGTTTTGGCATTTGCTGTTACAAATACTTTTAATAAAGAAGGGTGGACACGAAAATTAAAGAATTCCAAAATGTAATTATAATATGATATTATGGAAATCTAGAAACATCAAATCTGATCGGTTCATTACATGTGCTTTGATCCTTCACTTTATCATTTTTAACACAAATTTAGCACCGGGTAAACTATTAACTTGAACACCTCGAATATTTTCATTATTTGCAATAATATGAAAAAATGTGGTGCACAAAATATGGTCCATAAAACTATTTAAGTCTTTTTAATAGGCTGTTTTATCTCCTTTTTACCATACCGCCTTTGTTGTGGAATTTTATGGGATTTAACACGTTGACTGACATGCAAATTCTATGCATTCCACATATTTTATATTATACATATACAGGGTGTGGCACGTACCTGTGGCTACGATTTTTCAGGTACTTCCTACAGTCTGACAAAAACATTTTTCCAACGAAAGGTAATCAATAAACTGCGGATCTTAATGCATTTATAGCAAACTTGAGTAGATAAAATTCAGAATTATTGGAAAATTTATAAAAACGAAGATGTCAATACATGAGTTATTATTACATATAAATATAATCTAAGCAGTCTATTAATCTAAGAAATATTAGAAACATACAAAATTACAGAAACTATTTCTTTATCAAAAATCAAGTTCGCCTTGACTTTTTAAAATGGCACCCCGTATGTTTGACTTCACAGGGTTATTGCTAATTAAAAAACGAATTAGATATAGTCACGACATTAGTATGCCGTGTTTGCAACGAATTCTCGTGTCGATAAAACTGCAAGTTGATGACATACAATTACATATGTACGTTATTCTAGGTTTCCAGGTTGTCGTATTAATTTTGAATGTGACTATAATATCACTGTTAGAATTCTACTGTTAAGATATATTAGTTAAAAATTTGGCATTACTATATGCTCAAACAAACCACTGTGTTTGCGCATACACAAATAGCAGACGCCGGCGTGAACGTGTTAAAGAAGTAAATATACACTTATTATTAGACAGCGGAACTTGAAGCAGTAAAAACATTTAAGAAATGTACAGATACGGAGGCGTTATGTTCAATCGATTAAAATTGTTTACTCAAGGAATAAATCTTTGTTTAGCTTCATTTCCATGCAAATGATATACAATGAGCGTAAAAAGTATTTGTACGCCCTTTAAAATAGAATAACATTTTTATAATTCTACCAATCGACCTGATTTTTTATCATTAGAAGTATTGGTTTACGAAATGATATGAAAACAAGATTTTCCAAAAGTTATATATTACAAGGTTACATGTAAAAATAAGAAAGGCATTTTTTATACTTTTTTATTTGGGCCCTTAAAGAAAATTTAAAATATATGTTTTGTAGCTCTATGTTAGTTATAGATATGCTGAAAATTTCATCGAAATCGATTAACATACATATGAGCTACAAGCAGTTAAAAATGGTAAAAATACTACTTTAAAAAAGAGAAGTTTTACAGAACTTTTGATCAGTTTTTGCTTGAAATCCACTGAATCGTACATTTTTCGATGCGTTTCGTTTATTCCTGCGTCAACTGATTTCGATGAAATTTTCATTATGTGTATAACTAACACAGATCTACAAAACATATATTTTAAATTTTCATTAAGGGCTCACATAAAAAAGTTTCAAAAAATGCCTTTTTCATTTCTGCATGTAGCCTTGTAAATTATAATTTTTGTAAAATCTTTTTTGCATATCATTTCGTAAACCAATGCTTCTAATTGATTATAAAAAATCAAGGCGTTTGGTACAATTATAAAAATGTTATTTTATTTTAAAGGGCGTATGAATACTTTTTACACTCACTGTACATACATTTTATTTTGCATAATGATCCGCTATCTACTTATTATTGTTACGTCCTGAGGTGGACGTATTTTAGATTTGAATAGTAAAAATTGAAATTTAATTTTAAATAGATTGAAATGATTGAAAAGATTATAATTGAGATATAACGCAGTTTTGAACCTACCTGCATTCACCGGCTTGGTTCGGGTAATCGAGGATTTTCTTAATATTCTAAGTGATTTTGATTGTGGAACTGGTACGAAGAGATCGAGGATGGGTATACTCTTTAAAAATGATTTGATATTCTTATATTCTTTGAATAAAAATAAACAAAACTGTATTTTAAGCTTCAAATTTCGGATACATAATATTTTATCGAAAATCTTATTATAAATTGTTAGTAATTACCGCTAAACAGTCTTTTGGCTTGATTTTTACAGATGTGGTTTCTTCCTTCTTGATGTTTGGGTGGTGTAAATCACACAAAAAAAAGAACTTTCACTTGATATTTGTAACTGATTGTGAGTTAATACTTCGTATAATTGATTATTATTTGATTTCGTGAAGACTTGTGAAGAGAGTGTGAAGAATAATATTGACTGTTAATTGTACTTTTACTAACTGGAGATTTGTAAAGAGAGTGGGCTTGAGTGCGAGAGTGCGCTCCTCATGAGGAGTCATCCCTTTTATAGCCCGATCAATCCTTTGTTTCGTCAATGTTGTCAGGTGATTATTGTCGTCATAATCGTCATAGCTAGATCATATTACCCTGCGTATCTCCTAGATCAGTTTCTTCTTAGCTGCTTTCTTATCTGTAACTCACCTGGCCAGATCGAATTACATTTACGTCACACGTGGGGGCGACGAACAATTATTACTCATCGATTCTCGATGGACAGTCCGCAGCGGATTTTAGATCATGATTTATATTTGGGAGTGACCTGGTCATTTAATGAAATAATTTCGCTACGCAGTTCTTTCGTTCAATACGATTCAAATGAAGAATGAATTTCCTTAATTCTATCGCACGCAATGTGGTGTAATATACGATAGTTCGATTTGATTTTTAACAATAGTATTGAATATTAGTTTCTCGTACAACATTATTAGATTAAACATAAAAAGAAATTCAAAAGTATATGTAATACATCATTGATTATATTTAATTATTAATGACGGCTGAACCACCGGACGTGACATTATATTACTACTACTTCGACAAGATACAGAATACTCGGTGAAGATACATAAGAGCACACGTTTCACTAATTATGCTGCGACGTATGTAGTAACTACCTAGCTATAAGTTACGAGTTATTTACGGGTATAAATGATTAAAAATCCCAGAAAGTTTCTTCGATTTATCGAAACCGTAAATCATTGCTTACTCGCCGTGGTCATTTACAAATTAAAGAAAAATTCAGAAGATTTATGCATGCGATTTCAATTACAGCTGTGAAAAGTTTGAAACCACTATAAATCACTTTAAGCTGGATCAGTTCAGAAGTCTGACAGTTCCATAAAATAAAAAGTCATTACTACAAATCTGGGCTAGACGGAAATTTGGTTATTCTGATAGTTCTCATTTTCATTCTGAGTTATTATTTCAGGGAGATATAGGAAATGAAACGGTATCATAGCACCAAAACATGAAGGAGAGCAGTCTCATTAAAGCGAGACTAATGAACATTCCGTCATTTCTTTTCAGAGACTAAAAACTCTCGTTTCCACCAATCACCGTCGACCGTTTAAAAACGATTGCTCATCAAACCTTTTTGACTTTTACTCTCGACACTCATAAGTTCTATAATCAATTTTTCTTTCTTTACACAAGAACGTAAAAATTCAACCACCTTTGTGTCTTGCACTTTGTTTTTCTTCTCGTTGTACCTTGAAAAAGACGTTTGACATAATACGTACAGTGACTTTCATTAATATTCGAACGCTATGAGAAAAACGAAAACTTTTTAAATATTGGACTACGATTTGAACTTTTCTGAGAAGTTGGTGCACTTAGTTTACGTCATGAATTGTAGAGAAAATACTAAAACTTGCATTTTGCAACTTTTTTTATGTGGGTTCTATATTGAATCTGTCAATTATATGCATTGTGAAAGTCTCTTGTAAGAATACTTAGAGTAATTGAAGTTAGACGCTAAAAATCGTGAAAAACTGCAATTTTTACCACCTTTAAACGTTTGTAGTTCATTGCACGTCAACCGATTTTGATGAAGTTTTCCGAATATGTTTAACTAATACAACCCCTGGCAGAATGTTTCCGATCGGAGGCATTGATACGGATTTTAGAGAAATCATTCACAATTTAGAAGTATAAAATATTACTTTATGGAGTTAGAACTGATAGAAAATGAAAAGGGGCTAATTGAAGAATGAAAAACAACAAAATAATATAAGTTTCCATTTATTATAACAAAGAAACGAGAAAATAAAATGTTACACGGAAAAAAGTTCCCGATTAATAGATCAGTTGGAAGAAAGTTTCCGATTCGATTACCACTGCCCATCACCTTTGTTCAACAATTACTGTTGGATGATTCTTATAGAATTTTTTGCGCTGATTCTGAATCTGCCCTTAATTATTCCCCTAGACGCACAGTTTTTGAGAAACTTGATTTAAAAAAAAACTAGAGGGTTATTGTTGCTCGCTCGCTCGCAGGGCTGTTTTTGCTCGCTCGCTTCGCAAGCTCGCGGGTAGGACTGCTCTTGCGAGAGGGTTAGTGGTACGCATGGCTAGTAGGGCCTACTGCTATTAATGTTTTTTATTTGGTGTGTGACTCACCAAGAGTCACACAAAGAACTTCCCGATTTGTTACAACATCGCCAACATCTTTTTTTTTGTACTTTCATCGATATTCTCCCAAAATGTATTCTCGGGAGTAGAGATGATAAACTCACTCTTGCATTGGGACAATTTTCGATTATTGTAGGCGGTAACATTAGCATTACTTGCATAAATAAAAAAAAATTTGTTTAGAATGAAAGAAAAATTAAAAAAAATTTTTTTATGTAACTACGTTTGTTTCTTCGGTGGAAAATTTCCGTCCTCTCGTATAAATTGCATTGTTGAATCAACTCCTTTCGAAAAAAACTAAAAACTAAAAAACTACTTGACCAAAATGGACCAAAATCTAATCAGCTCTAAGTTACAGCGGGGCACATCGATTGCATCATTCATCATTCTGATCGCGTTGTTACTTTTTCAGAAAACGTTAAAGAAAAATTTGATACCATACAAACATACATACGCACACACACACACACACACGAACATTTTGCTGAAAATAGTCTAAAATGACTGCAATGACCATGAAACGTGAAGATCTGCTAAAAAATCGAGTTTCGATTTTCGGGGTCATTACAATAACTTCCCTATAAAATAGGGAAGTTAAAAACATATTTTTCAACTTTAAACAAATATTGTGATGTTATTAGAAAAGATATTGGATTGTTCTTTGCAGCAAAAAATTCTGTAGACTTTCTCGAATACAATGATATCCAATATTAATACATTATGACTGTTTAAACATGTTTAAACAATCGTTAACGATGGAGAGACACCACTTTTGCATCAATTGTTGAGGATATTTTTCAGTTTATCTTAAAAATTAAGAGTCCGGCGTAAAATCTAACTGTATCACGCGATAGAGCAGACTTTTATCTTGAGAAACCACTCTTTAAAGTTTGCAACATCAACGTTTTTTCGAATCAAAAAGCAGAATATCTTCGCCCGACATGAGTTGCCGCCAGTGGCGCTCGCCATTAGTACGGCCGTTCGCCGCGCCGCGCCGCTTCCCGTCACTTTTTTCCGTGTAACAGTTTGTTTATTTGCTCGTTTCTTTGCTATAATAAATGGAAGCTTATGTTATTTTGTTGTTTTTTATTCTTCAATGAGCCCCTTTTCATTTCCCATCAGTTTTAACTCCATAAAGTAATATTTTATACTTCTAAATTGTGAATGTTTTGTCTAAAATCCGCATCAATACCTCCGATCGGAAACATTCTGCCAGGAGGTACAAATCTACGAAACATGTTTTTTAAATTTTCCATATAAGTCCACATGAAAATGTTCCAAAATACAACTTTTAGTATTTTCTCTGCATCTCCGACAACTTGCAATTTCTATTCAAATATATTTTTCACGTAGCAAAACAATTGTTCTAACTTTTTAAAAAAGTTCAAATCGTATGGTTCAATATTAAAAAAGTTATCGTCTTTTTAAGAGTGTCCGAATATTAGTGGGAGTCACTGTACCTTCATGTAAAAAATATAACAAAGTACTTATTGTACCGTGAAAAAGAATTTCCAAATTGTAATATTAAAATTCATAACACTAAATAAACACGTCTAACATAATTTGTTAAATGGTAAAAGCCATACTCTAAGTAATTGGTAGACCAAAAATATTTTAATCCCTAGCACTCGATTGGTGACTCAAGGTCACCACAAAAATTATTCACTAAAATTAATTTCCAATAAAATTGACACCACCATTATTCAAAATATTGTTTACATTATTAGATATGTTGATATCTAATCAAGTGCTAAACATTGAAGTATTGTATGAGGTATTATATCAATGTTATTATTATTATTATTATATTATATTATAATATATTAATATTATTGATTATTCTTATTATATTATTGGTATTATATTATATCATTATATTATATCTTATTCATACAAAGAAAAAAATTAATATAAAATGGAATTGTTCTAGGTCGGAAAAAATGTTTAATTTTCGAGTTAAAATATTTTCGAGTGCAAAGGGTTAATAATATGTATATTGGGTTGGCAAGAAAGCAATTTCGGTATTTTAAGGTGAAATAAAAATTTCTTTATGCAATGAACTTTAATCGATCAAATATTTTCCATTTTGTTCGATGATCTTTTGCCATCTTTCTGGTAGTTTAATAAAGTTATTGGCTATTTTCAAAAAGCTGCGACAGTTACATATTGAATGACAAAATATTAGGTTTCATTTCAGCTTAAAATACCGAAATTACTTTCTTGCCCACCCAAGTTTTGTTTATATCTAAACAAAACAACTGTTCACTTATTTGAAAATTTTTTCACCGAAATAATGGTAGGTACATGTATCTCCGGTGAATAGTAGACTCTCTACTGAGCAACTTTGCATACACGGAGACAACGATATAGTAAGATAGTAAACCCACCGGGATCATAAACACAAGCTCCTTTTGCGTGTCGGGTCAGTTAGGGCTGTCAGGGAAGCTACGCTGGAGGGGGCTGCTTTGTACATTACTAGATATGGGTGTCACTTTCTCATTATCATAATATCCATTGTTGATTGTCGATTTGAAACATCTCTTTATGGGCCCATTGGGTGGACCTGCTGGTCACATCTTTAGTCCTAACAACAAGTACACGTGTTAACTGTAGAAAACGTATTTGCAATATTCACCGTACAACGTATACATCGGACGAATTTCACTGGTGCCGGACGCTTAAGGTTTTTCTTAAATAAATACGAAAAACTAATATATTATTATTCATTTAATGCTTTAAACTAAGTATGGTTTATTAGTCTTTTTATTTTACATTGTTTATAAGTTAAAAGTATTAGGAATCTAATTAAAGGAACAAAATAATCAATATTATAACAGTAATAATAATAATTTGTCGAGTGTGACTCGACATCGAAGAAAGGAAAATGTAAATGAAACGTGTTTTTATATATAGTTGGTTCTTCCTTTACTTATTTAAAAACGAGAATAAGGTCCACAAATATAAATTACAACAAACTTTGACAGCTATATTTAATATAATTAGTAAACAAAATTATTTCAAATAAGTAGGAATCAAGGAATTGTGCTTTGAAGTAAGTTTTAAATGTGACACTTGAAATAGTAGGGAGTTGTTGGCAACAAAATTGGAAAATAATTCGGAGTGCGAAGGGTTGAGTGGCACCTATTACCGGACACAGTCAAACTTACTAACTTAACTCAGTACGGTTTCAATATAATTTACAGTGATCACTAGACTGCGAATCTTTATGCATTTATTGCTTATGAAAATTTTCAAACAGTGCTAGATTATAAAATTTGATAGAATTTAGTGAGATTTTTATTTGTTTTGGATCTATGGAGGCTGTTCCCATTAAAAATAGAATTTTATATCTTTCCACTTTCGTAAAATTTGTCTATAAAAATTGAAAATTGCGTAAACATCCGCAGTCTATGTAGTGATCACAAATAGTGTTTCTGATTTCTCAACATTTTTCATTTCTCGAGAAATGAGAAACAAGACTATATTTTTCGAGAATTCTCTAGAATTTTTAATAAAATAAAAAAATATTAGAAAACTTATGATCGTTGATCATATTTATAGAAAGCGCAAGAAACATTAACTCGATGTTTATTCCTGTCCAATATACAGGGTGTCCCAAAATTCGTGAAAATCCCGGAAATGGGAGGTTCTTGAGACCATTTGAAGCGACATTTTCCTTTGCAAAAATGTTATCCGCGGCTTTGTTTAGGAGTTATTAACGAAAAACACGGACCAATCAGAGCGCAACCTAGACGCGAGTTGGCATAGTCGGCCAATCGACAGTTGGCGCGCCGGGCCGACTGTGCCAACTCGCGTCTAGGTCGCGCTCTGATTGGTCCGTGTTTTTCGTTAATAACTCCTAAACAAAGCCGCGGATAACATTTTTGCAAAGGAAAATGTCGCTTCAAATGGTCTCAGGAACCTCCCATTTCCCGGATTTTCACGAATTTTGGGACACCCTGTATAGATTAGGGTGGACCTAAGCTACACTTGGAGAAAAATTTTTATCGAGATAAAATGCACGCAACTACTTATCCAGTATTGTTCCTTTAGGTGAGAAAAAAATTTGTGCAAAGTTTGAGATCGATCGGATAAAAGGATGACGTGACCCACTTAAATTGAAAATTTTGAAAATGGTGAAATTCACCTTAACTAGGGAACATGGCACATCGTTGGATTTGTCTTTTTTTCTTAATAAGAATATAGAATAATTATATGAGCTCCTTTAAATAATAATAACGATGACCTTGAAATTTCGAAATATGATTTCCAAAAAATTTTTTTATTTTGCCATTATTTTTACCTTATTGAACGGTGCAAATTTCTCCTGTGACATTTTTTCGTATAATCACAAGTAACAGCGTTATTTAAATACCTACATTAAAATGTAGCATATTTTGACTGATGGTAGGACATAATATGTACCTATTTGTTCATTTCCGAAAATATGTTATGAAATAAATGAGATTCATAAGAATTTTCCTAGATTTAAATTTCTCGAGAATTTCTCAGGAAATTCTCGAGAAAGAATTCTCAAGAAGAAACACTAATCACAAATAGTATAATGATCCGAACATTCCGGAATATTCCGGAATACTAAATGTGCCATCTAAATTACTTGTAAACTATTTGGAATATGAAAAAATAGTTGAAACGAAAGTCGTATGGTTTTAAGAGTGGCTTACAATGTAATAATTGGTTTTTCCTGTTTAGCTTTTTTATGGAGATATAAGAGATGTATAGGTCACCCCGAATTTTTTTATTGTAAAGGGTATACTTTAATCTTTCGATTGTACAACTACTTGAACTCTGAGCAACAAACTATAAAGGTGTATGGGTAGAAAACTAATAACTACTAAGATATTTTTAAATATTAATTTTTAATGTGTAATCTATCGATAAGAGAGGCTCCTATTAAAAGCAAGTGATAGACGTTGAAGTGTATATTAGAGATATATCGTTGGTGCACAAGAATAGTGACACAACTCAAAAAATAGATTTCCCAGGACAGCCATTTAAAAGTTTCTCATTTCCTGCAAGGCTTGTCATAATCTTGGATTTGGGAAGAACGGCACAACCGCATTCCAGCGGTCATTTTTGGAAGTAGCAATATGTCGTACTTTCACATAAAAATATGGGGATTTTGCTATACATTTTTACAATAAACTCGAAATTGAAAATTTTTAAGTTGTGTCACTATTCTTGTACACCAACGATATGCACAGCAAACAAGTTGTAGTGTCTTTTAATGTACCTTTACAGTTTTCCAATCAGAAATTTACTCTTTACAATAAAAGAACTCTAGGCGGCTTCCTGAAACCATATGTCTTTCGTTTCGTCCATTTTTCATATTCTGAATAGTTTACAAGTCATATAGGTGGCGCATTTAGCTGAATCACCCTGTATAAATCACCATGTGGGAGATTGTCTAAACATGTATGTGCGTTTTGTCAAAATCGGCTGAAGTACTGCAATTTTCTAGAAATTTATTGGTGTACTTGAAAAAGAAAGGCAATCTGGTTGTACCCTGTCCGATGACAATGGACATGACAAAATTTTGTTTAATTAATTACATCCATAATTACGAATCTCTCAGGTGGAAAATAGACGGATTTAGACTTAAGAATTCACAACTTTATACAAAATGGATTACATAAAGTATATTCAATTTAGGCCGAAATTAATTGAAAACCTATAATTAATACTGTTCAATACTAACTCTGCATTTTTGTATACTTCATCGGCACATGTATCATGTTAAACAAACTTATAATCTTTTATTTTTTATCACATCGTTCAAAATGATAAATCTCTTGAACGCGCCGCTTATTTTTATATGTGAATAGATTTATTAATTTAAAAGTTACTTAATATATTTAGATACATTTTTTAGAGCATAACACGTTGAAAATTCATACATTTTTCTTCATCACACACCATTACAAAGTTATATTCAAAAACTACGATAACGCAGAAACTTTGAATATTAGTTTTCCTCACTGAACGTGATTTTTCACTGAAAAATTTTACCTTCCATACTTCATTATACTCTTCACATGGTCAAAGTTTTATTAAAATCTGAATTTTTGGCGCAGGAGACTTTCATCCTTGTTAGTATCTGTGATGATATCATGATTGATCCGTCACCAGCTTTTAAGTTCCGGTTACTGTATTATATTTCAATATAAAACGAGTAAGTCAGAAATTATACAAAGGTATGATATTACTCCGGTGTTCTTAAATAAGATGCAGAACATCCACATAGTGGATTCAACAAGTGTTTCAACACTTTAGTAATTCCTGAAAAATTGCGTCGTTTAAACTGCAATAATTTCGTTAAACAAAACGAAGTACAGCATCAAATCCTGACTAATTGTAGAGTTTGAAGATGAAGATTATCGCTTTGAGAATACGAAAGACTGTTTACTACATAGCATCAGGAACAATTACACGACACAGTGGCCTAAGTTCATTTTCGAGAAAAATCAAGCTAGCAATTTTAATATTTACATCTCTACGTTATCTTTTTATTCTGAAGCAAATTGTAACTAATATATTTAAAATCACAAAGATCTTGTAAAAAGGAAATTAGCTGGTTAATAGAATGATACAAATTTTTATTTTGAAAGTGGTCCAAGTCCATTTGTCAGTTGACAATAAATTCTTAGTATCAGGACATTCGTTTTCACCGAATGACAGAGATTTTGGCGTCGTAGAAATGTCATTAAAGAAAAATAATTTACTGTTTGTCCCCCAAGATTATTATAATGTTATCAAGAAATGCCGGAAAGGTAATAACTTTATTTTAAGTGAAATGAAACAAGAGGATATCATATCAACAAGATTTTTGGAGGATGCAATTTTTAAAAGGGTAAAGAATCCTAACGGAGAAACAATAAATTGGTTAAAATTTTCTATAAGATATCAATGGATGAGAATGCAGAGTTTAAAATACTGAATTTATTACCAGGTCGGGGTAGACCAAGAAAATTCGAAAATATTGTATTGGCATCACTTTATAAAAATATTAGACAAATTACAACAGCGAAATTCATACAAGGATATGATGGACTTACTACGATGTACAATACCACCGGAGCACCATGACTTCTTCAAAACCCTCCCGCGTACACAAAATGAAAATGAGGAGTAAATTGTTATGTAATTTATATAGTTAGAAGATTTCCTGAATTGCATAAATCGTGTTTTCAAGTTGTGTAATGAAATATAAAATAATTTGAATATTGCTTTTTTAATTTATAGCATTCTAAATTATATCGAATGGACTTGGGCTGTTTCAAATTTTATGACAAATCTAGTCGTTAATTTTGAAAGTGGCTTAAGTCCATTCTTGGTAAGGCGACACATATTAATCGCATACCAATTGCTATTGTTTTAATAGGATTTGCAAATTTAACTCTCTTAGATACACTTAAGGAATGTGATACATTGGTATCCTGTACATATATTTTTAATTTCATTGAAACGCAAACTCTTAAATATCACAATTTAAATTTGAATGGACTATCAAAATAAACGGCTCAAATATTTTGAAGCACACACGACATGCTAAACCAATTTTGAGTTTTTCTACTCGAAAATTAGCCCCTTGCCTTATTATAATATCGTGTCTAACTCGTGGTGAAGATTCTGAACAGATTCTAATAAAAATGTATGTCAATAATTTCCTACAACCGAAATAAAATTCTATTTTGGTTTTGTTAATGTACAGCTGTTGAAGAACATATAGGCATACAATAGACATAAGTTTTCTCCTTTTTTAGGAATGTACGATCTACAAAAAAGTTCTAATCACTGAAACCGTAAAATAAATCGTAGGGCATAGGGTTAAGGGTACGCAGTAGCGGAAATAATGACATTAACAGCGCCAATCGAGGTGAACTACGAAGACAGAGAAGCAGATATGTTTCTCGCAGGAGAGACACTGACAGAGAATACGAAACAGCTTGATTTTTCGATGAACTTACTCCCAATTCCTGAAGCGAAGAAGCAATACTTTTTGATGTTCTTTGCGTTGAAATGTTGTCCGTATTATTTTGTACAGAGCCCTTTTTGCAATTTAGCTCTTGGAACTTTATAAACAACAGAAGTGTACGTTTTTATAGAAGAAATTTTTTTCTGTACACTTTTTCCAAATGCTCTTTGTGTTGATATATTCTCTGTATTATTGCGGGGTAGCTTACAGGGCCCTTTTTTGGAAAAAGTGTACAGAAAAAAATTTCTTCTATAAAAACGTACACTTCTGTTGTTTATAAAGTTCCAAGAGCCAAATTGCAAAAAGGGCTCTGTACGAGGCACCGAAATAATACGGAGAACATTTCAACGCAAAGAACATCAAAAAATATTGCTTCTTCGCTTCAGGAATTGGGAGTAAGTTCATCGAAAAATCAAGCTGTTTTGTATTCTCTGTCGTGTTCACCTCGATTGACGCTGTTAACGTCACTATTCTGCTACCGCGCACCCATAAACACCACAAAAAAATTAGATTGTCGTCATATCCTGAAATTTGAATTGATGTACTGTAATACAGGTGTACTACACGGTATTACATGGGTTATAGTATGTACAGTATTACCATGGGTTCGTCGACAACTTATTTGACCGACACTGTTTTGATCGACACGATTTGACCGACAATAACTTTCGTCGACACTATATTTTCCTCGACATTGTGAAATGGTCGACAAATAATTTGACCGACACTATGTTTTCATAGACACGGTCAAATTGTCGACATCTGCTGCTTCCATCGACAGTCCGTGTTTAGCGACAGGTTTGATTCGTCTTTGTTAATGTTGACTAATCGTTATTATCGCTGTTATGTTCTAGACGCATTTAGTTGCTTGTATAATAAAAAATAAAGAAAAGTACAAAGCATTTCCTCAAATAAACAAACTTTATTAACAGGTACACGCAAATGAACAAAAATCATAATATTCATTTAATTTCAAATATAATTGTGTAAATACGTATACATAATTTGACTGAACAGAATGAATACTACGCATATACATATACAGATTAGAAAACACAACAAAATTATACAATAATTACATAAATATCAAGTAATGAAATCAAATCGATATATTTTGTGCTAAAGCCTTTAAAAGATCCATATCACTGTACATTTCTCGACTCTCTAGTATTTTTCTAATACGTCGACGAAAACATAGTGTTGGTCAAATTATTTGTCGACCATTTCACAATGTCGAGGAAAACATAGTGTCGACGAAAGTTATTGTCGGTCAAATGAGTTGTCGACGAACCCATGATAACCCGTATTACATATCCAAGTCATTCAAAATCCATTGCAGATATGTAATAGAAAGTCACAACGACCATTCACAGTTTAGATCGACTCTCACGATTCATAAATAATCTATATATCACATGCAAATAGAACTCTCATTTATGATTGAGCAGTCGATGTCCAGGAGTGCCTGGAAAATTTAGTAGCGTTATCTATTGGAGAGTTCCCTCTCCAATCCATACTACCACTAATATGCGAGAACATATTACATGTAAACATATTGAGATATACAAGGAACGTGTAGGATAAAAATATGTTACTAACCTTCAGACATTTTGTATCATTGAAAAATTCTTGTTCCAACTAACCCGGTAAATTTTTTGTAAATGTATTATTTGGAACATGTTATTCTTGAGATTTCTCGGATTTGACACTTCAAACAATTGCAATATTCACGTTAGACTTAATAATAGTATTATAACTACTATAAGAGGCACATAAAAACGTTTAGCCGGGTAGAGCATGAATGAATTTCTATGAAATTGGTATCTCTAAAACTTTTATGAGAAATATGCATTTTGTCGGTTTTTTGAAGATTGTCAATTGACGAAGAACGTTTAACTAAAAACTAAACTAAAAATTTTCTTCGTCAATTACAAGATGTAGGATACATATAAAAATTTCTTCCTATCATTAACAATTGTGATAAATTGAAAATAACATATGTATGTTCTTAAATCATTTAACGTTTTTACTGTTTTAAATTACACTCACCAAAAGTCTTTCCTTCATAAATTTCCATTCATATAAAATTTCATAATTATCGCAGCTTTAACATGAATGCGCCACATCTTTCTCTTATCCGATTAACTTCATCTTTTGCAAGAATTGCTTACTTGTCCAATGACACAATGGGGACGGCGTGAAAAAAATTCGTACGAAAGATGTTATATTCGTGTTCATTCTTTACATATCTACCCATGTTATCTTACTTAAAATTCGACACATGCTATCAGGCATTTTAAAAAGTAACGGGAACAGCAATACTTTTAATATCTTTGCATTTTCTGCGCAAAATATCATTAGAATTGCAGATGGTTATATAAATAATAAATAATGTTCGGCTGCTTACACTGCACGTGTTCATTATTGAAAACGATTATAACACGGATTATGAAATACTTGAAGAACACCTGTAAATCAACTACCTATACCAACGAAAACATTTCATCGGATACCTAGAACTCATATTTCGGAATCTCAAGAAGGAGAGAAAAGCGTTGTCCCATTCTTCATGCTAACATCAACACTCTTAAACTTGACACCCTCCCTTTCGCGTGCGCTCGCATACACATATACGTGTATACACACAATCTACAGAATGTATCGTGTACACGAGACACTTGGAAGTCTAACCAAATCCGACATTGATATGTCGGTTTTCGGTGAAATTTGTTTCGTTCTAAGTACCACGCAATAGTTATTTGACTTTTTTTTTGGCTTTGTTTTCGAGTTATTAACGAAAAACGCAATCTAATCAGAGTGCAGAATACTGCAGAGTGCAGACTCGCTTAGCGTGGCGTTGCCGTTGGACATGTCGGAATCCGTCCGGTATAGCTGCGCTATGATTGGTCCGCGTTTTTCGTTAATAACTCGAAAATAAAGCTTTTTCGAATCAGCCTTTAATATTTCTTACACTTTTTTGGGACACCCTGTATACTCATATAACATTGTTTACTTGTTTCAGGGTATAGATTTGTCCCCTAAAGTAATGTCATGCATTTACAGTGTCTCCTATTAACATTCGGACACCCTTATTTTTAAGATTTTTAAGACGATAACTTTGTTTAATACGGCAAATTGCTTCAAAAACTGCAATTGATCGGAATTGTAGAGAAAATTTTTAAAGTTGCATTGTGCAACTTTTTATAGGGGCTTATATTGAAAATTTAGAAAACACATTTCGCAGGTCGTTATCAATTAAACATATTCTGAAAATTTCATCAAAATCGGTTGACGTTGCAATAAGCTACAAAGTTTAAAGATGGTAGAAATTGCAATTTTTATGATTTTCGGCCTCAAACTGCAATATATCTCAGGATTCTTACATCTTCCAATGTCCATCGTTGTCTCCCGCATCAACCGATTTCGATGAAACTTTCGCAGTGCATAAATTGACTCAGCTCTACAAAACGTATTTTTTAAAATTTTCAATATAAGCCTCCATCAGGGAGTTGTGCAATGCAACTTTTAGTATTTTCTCTACAATTCTGACCAATTGCAATTTTTAAAAAAATTTCTTTTCACATCCAATATTAACACGTTGTTTGCGGGAGACGCTTAAACGTGTCTTTTGCATACTGTTGGTAGAGAGCGGGAGACGATTAAAACGCGTTGTAGAGTAAAAATTAGGTGCCAGCCGTTGTGAGACATGTATGTACTGTCCGTCCAATGAGAGTTCGCACACCCCTAACAATTATATTATTAATCATTTCGCAACTGTAAGCACGAATCTGAGAAAATTGCCCGCTTTACGTGGATTGATGAAAAAACGCCCAAAAACAATGTGTTAAAAAAGTTATCGGTTTTTTGAGAGCGTCCGAATATTAATAGGAGTCACTGTATGTATAAGCAAGTAAAGTAAGATTAATTTGAAAAATACAGTGTAACCTTGACATGTTGATTCCTGTCTGAATTGTTATTTTTTGCTGATACTAACAAACAACAAAGTTCGCCGTATGAGTAAGGGATATTATTTCACGCAATCAATATGATCTTCATGTTTGCAAGTGTAACGTTTCTTAAAACCAATACGTAAACCAGCGAAAAAGATTACAGTAGCACGCTGGCGCGCAAAGTTGAATATCATTATGTAAAGTTCATTAAAAGCAATTCCCTACTCTGGTTGGATTCCACGGTGAACGGTCCCCATCGGTTCCGCCACAGGAGGAGCAACGTTCTAGCCACGGCATTAAACTTATCCAACTTCATCCCCTGCCTTATTGCCGTCGTTTCTTCCCGCAGTCTTTACCCCTCCTATCTTGTAGAGTTAAAAAGTTCTAGTAGCTTTATCTATCCGACCTCTAGTTGTTCTTCCCCGCTTCATGCTCTTCTGTTTTGCTTCTTCGTTCACCTCATTTTTCTTCCTTCGTTCGTCCAATCTTCTTGCTCTTTTTCTCTCTTTACAAACTTTTTCTTCCTCTTTCTCTCTTTCATCGGTTAACGATGTCCGCGCGTGATTTAACCAATCTTCTTGGCGATTCAGAAAAAAAATCAGAAACCGTTCACTGAATATACAGGGTGGCCCACATAACTCTGAACAGCTCAATATCTCCGTTACTTTTCGTTGTACAAAAAAACTTCGTAGGACAAAGTTACACTGTTTGAAGGGCCACATATATGTGAACATATATGTACAACGAAAAGTAACGGAGATATTGAGCTGTTCAGAGTTATGTGGGCCACCCTGTATAAGAATATTTAAACCCTCCTAAATTTCGACATTTTATCTAAAGACCGTACTTTGTATTGTACATATACAGGGTGACCAGTTTTAACTACATTGACTTTGGCTACTTGAGTGCGGCTCTTCCACGAATGACGTGTTAAAAGTTTCAAATAAATTAATTGTCATTCAGTTAGTGTGTTATATCTAAATTCAAATAGAGAGCAATCTCTACCCTATTTTTATCAGTCGTTCTTTTGCATAAATTGATTTCTTTGTGTATTTTACGAATAACAATCCAACCTCGATAACTCAAAAACTCCATAAGAGGAAAATTTTGTCCATTCCATTCCGTTGCTCTTTAAAAACCTCTATAAATCGAAACCTCTATAAATAAAACTTCCTTCAACTCAAATTATTTTCCACAAGTGTGGAAGCTAAACAAGCCAAAACGACAGTAGATGTTTTACGAAGTGTCGTTGAAAGATGCGATAATATTGAAGAAAATGTATTCTCTGCTTCGGTTACCGTTGAAAATACCATTGATCAACAATCTGTTTATTTATTAACGCAGAGTAAAATGACAGATTTCTTTAATATGTGATAGTAACATGTAACAGCCTAGTAGATTATGTTTACTATATGTATATAATAAATGGACAGCGGATTTTATGTATTTATGACAAAAATGAGTAGGTGTAATTTAAAACATTGAATTGACATTAGACGAATTTTAAAATACTTTTATATTATTTTCAACCTATTGAACATAAGAAAATAAATTTCTATGTCACTTCGATTTGTTACAATTCAAGTGGATAATTTTTATTTTGCATAAAGATCCGCTGTCTAATAATAAATAACTCATCTACATAAATTTATCTTTTCTTTCTTTAAAATTATTACAATCAGCAAATTATTACCTCTTGTACAAAGTACAAGTAAGTCGAATTTTCGTAGGGTATACCTCTCTTACCCGAACACTTCGATAAGTCGATACCTCTATAACTCCAAGGTTTTAGTTCTTCCCTTGAGATTCGAGGAATCGAGGTTCGCCTGTAGTAACATGTGTATAGATATAATTCAGAAAATGTTTATACTGAAATTTCGTAACAGTTGAATTCCGTTATAAATATGGTAGTATTATAACTAGACTACAGATCTTTATGCAAAATAAAAATTGTCTGCATCGATTGCAAGGAACAGAAACATAATTGTATGTTATTTCTTCCCTTAATGATTTGGATAGAGAGAAATATATTGACATCTTAAATTTAAAAATTTTCCAACAATTTCGAATTTCATCTACTCAATTATGCTATAAATGCATAAAGATCCGCAGTCTGTTTATCAATAAATAAGATTACTATAAAGTATGATATCTAGTTTCATTCAGTGTACCTAGTTTTAACCGATTTCTAAAAACAGGGTTCTTGTAAAATAATTTGGCTCTCGAAAGAAATCTAAATCGTTGTACTGCTGATATTTGGCTGTTTGGACTAATGAGTTTCTTTGCTCACTGGCGTAGGACATAAAATGTTCAGAAACTCTTCCTAGATTGCCACTACATATTTGTATCCTTGTACATAGCGCTCAACATTTCTGATTTAAGCGTATTAACTGCCACTGTAATTCTGTTTTTCATATCATCCACTGTCACTACTGTCATCGGTTCCCAAGCATAAACTTTTTCTTTTACGTAACCCCAGAAAAAAATATCCATTGGCATTAAGTCCGGAGATCTAGGATCTAGCAGCCCATTCTACAAAGCCCCTCGACCGATCCTAATGCGGTGGAGCACCGTCATATTGGTACCAGTTTATGCAGAATATTTGTAATTCTACATTTTCCAGGAAACATGTGTTCCGTCTATGAAGAAATTATTTTGCACCCGACTTCGTTACACACCAGATCCGTGTTGTCCATATTGACAAAGAATATAAATTTCTATTTCACTCCAGTTTGTTATAATTAGCCACCGGATTTGATGCATTTATGACAAAAATGGGTCTTAAATAGAAAACAGTGAAAGATTAGAAAAATTTAAGAGCGTTGTTACATTGTTTTTAATGTATCAAAGTCATTAGGGAATAAAATCAATTTTTGGTTTACTTCTGCTTCCCAGAATCAACGGAGAACATTTTTATTTTGCATAAAAATCTTCAGTCTAGTTATAATTCAGGTAAAAAATTTCTATTTTGCATAAAGATCCGCTGTCTAGTAATTATTTTTAAATAAGTATTTTATGCGCATCTTTGCAATAAATTAAATTTTGAATTTCTTAAGAATTACTTTACATTTGATTTGATTTAAATTTTAAAATTGCAACAAAAATTGATGAAATTCCAACAAAAACATTCTGTAAACAGGAGCCAAGTTCTTATGGCCGTAAAAAGTTGTGAGATCAAACAAAATACGGCCAAGTTCGTTAGCTTAGAAATACCTCTTGCAATACTGAAAAAAGAATTTGTAAAAATTAGTTTAAAAGAACGCTATTTAATTTTTAAAGAGTTACATGGAAGACCAAATGATTCAAACTTGGCCGTTACTGTTTAAACCAATGGCCATAAAAGGTGTTATTTCTAAGCTAACGAACTTGGCCGTATTTTGTTTGATCTCACGACTTTTTACGGAAATAAGAACTTGGCTCCTGTTTACAGAATGTTTTTGTTGGGATTTGATTTTTCTACGAAAACTTGCTTAAAAATACTTTATTTATAAAAGGTTGAAATTGATTTGCAAAAGGGTGAATTTGGCGTGCAAAATCTGTACACAATAAAACATTTTGGAACATATTTTTAGCTTTCGCTTGGCCAGCTACACTGAACACGACTTTTTGCTTCTAATACTCATGGAAAGATTGTTTATAAACAGAAATAAAATTGACAGCCATGACATTGGTGTTTCCAGTGCGTTAATGTGAATGAAGCACTGCCCACGTTAGAATAAGGCAATGTCTTGTCAAATTCTAATGCTCATATTGCAGGATTATCTTCCCTGAGAAAGTTAGATAGTGAAAGTGAGAGTTCGCTTCAAGTGGTCCTATCTCGTTGTAACTTCAACACCTGCATTGTTTCCCGTAGCTCAATGATCCTCCAGTTTCAGAAGTTCGATTACAGAGCGCAATTATGGATATCTACAGTGACAATGCTTCCCGAGAATAAAATCTTCGAATTGGATTTTGTCGTTGCAAGTACTTTCATATCTTGTCTGGAACATTACCATTCCATTTTGTAACCATCTATGTTAGAACGGTAATTATACGATTCCTGCATTCTGCACCAATTCCTTAGAACCAGTCACTCAAGAAAGTTGGCCGAGTTGCTTGAATTTTCTAGCTAGCAGAGTAATTACATAATGGAGTTGATATAACTGTCCAACACCAAATTTGTTCCACAATTACTTATAGAATTTTTTGCACTGATTCCGAATCTGTCCTTAATTTTTCTCCTAGGCGCACAGTTTTTGACAAACATGGCTTTGAAAAAAGAACATATTTTTCAACTTTAAACAAATATTGTGATATAATATCACAATAATAATTATAAAAGATATTGAATTGTTCTTTCCAGCGAAAGATTCTGTAGACTTTCCCGCATACAGCGATATCCAATATTAATACATTATGATTGTTTGGACATGTTTAAACATTGTTTTCAATTTATTATTATTAAGCGAAGATATCTTGCTTTCGGGTTCGAAAAAAACGTCGACGTTCCAAACTTGAAAGAGTGGTTTCTCAAGATAAAAGTCTGCTCTGTCGCGTGGTATAGTTCAATTTTCCGATGGACTCTTACTTTTTGAGATAAATTGAAAAATATCCTCAAAAATTTGTGTCTCTCCGTCCGTAATGATTGTTTAAACATATTTAAACATATTTAAACATATTTAAACAATCATAATGTATTAATATTGGATATAAGTGTATTCGGGAAAGTCTACAGAATCTCTTGCTGTAAAGAACAATTCAATATCTTTCACAATAACATCACAATATTTGTGTAATGTTGAAAAATATGTTTTTTTTTTAAGCCATGTTTCTCAAAAACTGTGCGTCTAGGAGAAAAATTAAGGACAGATTCGGAATCAGCGCGAAAAACTCTATAAGAACCAACCAACAGTAATTGGGAAACAAAAAAAGAAATTTGTTGGAAGAACGCAGTTTCAATCAGTTCGTCGGTAAAATTATCCAATCAACCAAACACACTGAACTACTGGTAATTATTATTACGCGTAATAAGGCAGTGAACGGCAAACCAACTACAGCGATCGATTGTTTATAAGTTGAACATATTAATTGCGGAAGAACAACTAGTCGATATGCCCCACGTTTCAGTTCATGCATGAACACACATACTGCAAACTCATTTGAACGTAGTAATTAGTCGAACACCAATTTCAAACTATATGTATTATAATTAATATGTATAGTGGCCGGATCTGTTGTACTATAACCATAGTTACAAAGAAGAACTTTGTCGCCCAATTTTTTCATTACTTTAATTACGGTGGTCGGCAAACTGCGGCTGGCGAGCGACGTGCGACTCTTTGGCTACTTGAGTGCGAACTTTCCACGAAAGACGTGTGTTTATAATTAATTTATTTTATTTTAATTTAACTCTCGAGCAATGGACGATTTTCATAGCTATACATGTAGGATGGGTTATCAGGAAGAAATAATTAGACGTACGGAGATCACGACACTTAACAAAAAAACGAGGTTTATTAGGAGACCACGCACACACACACGCACGCGCACGCGCACACGCACACGCACACGCACACGCACACGCACACGCACACGCACACGCACACGCACACGCAAACGCACACGCACACGCACACGCACACGCACACGCACACGCACACGCACACGCACACGCACACGCACACGCACACGCACACGCACACGCACACACTGCGATCAAGCGTCGATAGATCGCTGTGCGCTGTTTTTGTTTCCACATACATTATATATAATTATATAATTGGCAATGTTTAGGGCCGTTCACAGCTCTAATTAATACTCCATCTGTCCCATAATAATTGTTGGAAATTTATAGAGTAAATGCGCTATCTGGCGCCTTTTCTTAAGACGATCGTTTTCAATGTACGAATAGTAGCGTCTCAATTTAGGCTGTATCCAACTGCCAATATTGTAACACGTGTATCTAACGGGTTACCCTGGGATCGTCGACAACTCATTTCACCGACACGATTTGACCGACATTAACTTTTGTCGACACTACTTTTTCATCGACAAGGTCAAATCGTCGATAAATGTCTTCATCGACATGATTTGACCGACACTATGTTTTCATCGACACGGTCAAATCATCGACATATGTTTTATCTACAGCACCGACAAGATACTATTAAAGACTGCCAACCCCTGTGCTATTCATCGGGACCAGTAAGTGGGCGCGACCGGGTGCGGGGATAATATGGAACTTACAGTGATCTGAAATACCACATCGCCAAAAGGTCTACCACCGACGAGATACTCGTCAAGTAGAAGAAGAATGATATAGTATAGAATGCTCACATTACCCATTCTGTAATTGCCTTATAATACTATCGCCGACGAGATATTATCTCGTCTCTTTACCTAAATAGAACCAGACGATATATGACATTGTTCAAGCCCGGGGCGAACCAGCTTGAATAATACATATAATATATTTTGTTCTGAAGGAAAGTGAAATTGCAAAATGTTATGAAAGACAATAAGTATAGGAATAGAATTGATTGAAAATCAACATACTTATTAAATGTGCAGCTATTAGCTCGATATTATCCTTTATTCATAAGACACTAAAAGGTCTTACAAATAAAGGATAATACCGATTGCCCAGGTCTCACCACGAGGAGGTTGCTACACAAGAGACCCGAAAGGGAGTCAGAACGAATGCGATATTCTTTCTGGCTCCCTTTCTTACAACGACGGACTTATACTAAATTACGCAAGTATGTCGAGTAATTATCGCGGGGCAAAAGGTGTGAATCGGAGAAGAAGTCTCCGATCCACGGGGGATCAAAGGCGAATCAGGCAGAAGGCTCCTAGTCTTTCAAAGAGAAAAACTAAAGCGAACCAGAGCAGAAGACTCTGGTTCGAAGGTGACGCGGCGCGTTCAATGCTTGCAGCCTAGCTCCGGCCCAAGCCGATACCCGACGTATCCTCACCAAGAGAAATGGACAGTGAGAAGTGTTCAAACGATATCCCTTTTCTCTACCAACTACCTGTCACCAAGCAACACAAGTTGAGGTGAACCCGGGTAGGATGACGAATAGAGAGGACACTGTAGCATGGCTACACGAGTGAACAGGTCTCAATGAGCCAGACCTCTCAATGTATCGACGTCGAATACCGGCTCCAACCGGAAGGCTCCACAGCTGAAGGCTGTGTCGGAATCAAGAAAACGAGCAAAGTGAAGTTACGGCAATAATTACTCGACATATTTACAACGGCAATATACAATCTTACTAACTAACGCACGCAAGCCGAGTGTAGCGGAACGAGCCGACGACCTCTTATGCCGTGAGCGTAGGAGCCGTTGGAAACGCACAGCGCTGTGCGAGAAGGTGAAAGAAATGGTATTTATTATAACTGTATATTGGCGAATAAAATGACGGTTAAAAACTGTGTGAGAATCAGTGCTTTTACAAAAATGAGTCCGTGCGGCTCGAATAAGCGACTGACGTTTCTTGAGAATTCTGGTCCGTTTTTGAGGACTCGGAGATTCCTCAGAGCGTTGTCCATGGAGGATTGGTTCCCGAGAATCACGCGATGATGACGGATCGATGATTGGTGGATCATCCTCGCGTGATCCTGTCAAAATCCGAAGTCGGAGCGCGAGCCGAGGAATCGCTTCGCGTGAAATCGTGATCGAGCGATGACGTCACGACGGGACGAAGAACGGCGTGTCGCGCTCGCCGGCGATCGCACGTTTCGATCGCGAACATCGAGCAAGTATTGTGGACCAAACGGCTAAATTGCAAAAGAGGGAAGAATCAAAGCAGAAGGGTTTGATTCGCAAAGGAGAAACATGAGCCTGAGCAGAAGGCTCCGGTTCGGGGGTGACACTAAGACAACAATTGCTCGGCAAATAAAACTAACTTAAAAATATAACGCAGTCTTCTTGATTTATCCCCTTCTTGGTATGTCCTCTTCTCGGTATGTCCTCTTCTTGGTTTGCCCTCATCTCGGGGTGTCCTCTTCTTGGTGTGTCCTCTACTTGGTGTATTCTAGCTAAAACAGACTAATAATCATTTGACATATCAATACATAACGCCGCACACGAGTGCAAGCCTAATATCCGCTCACGAGTGCAAACCTAAGACCAGCTCACGAAAGCCAAACTAACCCCGCACACGAGTGCGAATGTAACCAGCTCACGAGAGCCAAACTAACCCCGCACACGAGTGCGAATGTAACCAGCTCACGAGAGCCAAACTAATCCCGCACACGAGTGCGGCCTATAGGCTAGTCGCCCCGGGGTAGCCCCGGGGATGCTACACCCCGCACTCACTAGGGAGGTCCTTAGCTATAGGAACAAACAAATTTTTTTACAGATTTTTTGGTCTTACTTCCCTAAAATATGACACTTGGTGAAAAAATGATATGTGCAAAATTTCAGTTCGATCGGACAATAGGAACCCATGCCGCAGCGCGCTTGAAAATTGTTTATTTTTGAAACTTGATTTTCTCCATTATAGTACATCGTAAATATACATTTCTATATATCGTTGAATTTGTCTTTCCATGCTCTATAACCATGTGTAAATAACGTACAAGGTCATCGTAGAAAAAAGTTCCGCAACTTCGAAATTTCGAAAATTCGGTTTAAAAAAAAATTTTTTTTTTCAGTATTATATTTACTTCGTCTAACAATACAACTTTTGTTTAACACATTTTTTCATATGTTTATTAACAACAAAAATTTGATGTTTCGTTAATTTAGAATATGATTTTGATCAGTTTTTTTTGGAAGAATTACTGAATGCTTGTAAATAAAATTAGAATTTCTTAAATGTATAATAGTTACATTTCTGTATTGTTTCCGAGAATATGATCAAAATTTATCAACTAACTTACGAGTGAACGCATGTAAGACAGCGTGAGAGTCGTGCCACTACCAGAGAGCTAGCTACCTGAGGTGCAAATCGTAAAATAAAATCGTAAAACAATAAATCGCAAATAGTCGTTTGGCTATTGACTTCTGATTTGTAAGAGAGTAAATGCTCGAGGGGGATTAGACAATTTATTTCAAAGAACACGTAGAGAGATTACCTCTTATTAGCACATACGACGGAAAAGAAAAACTTCTGGGAGTTCCTGCAATTTCAAAATGTAGTGGTAAGGAACAAGCTCTAGCAATATTCCAATTACTAGAAGAATGGGAACTAACAAATACAGTGCAAGCGATTTGCTGTGACACAACATCGACAAACATGGGGCGATTTCAAGGCGCTTGCGTTATTTTAGAGCAAATGGTTGAACGGGATTTATTGTATTTCCCTTGTCGTCACCATATGTATGAGTTAGTTTTAAAAAGTGCGTTCGAAGAAAAGATATCGAAATCTTCAGCTCCCGAAATAGGAATCTTTAAAAAATTTCGGGAAGCTTGGCCGAAAAGTAATCACCAAAATTTTCGGTCAAGTTTAGAGGTCAATTATGTTCGTGGAAAGCTCCAGGAGACAGAATCAAAATTGGACTTCTGATTAAATACCATAAAACAGAAGCATGCAAGAGGTGATTATGTAGAATTCCTTGAATTGATGATTATTTTCCTTGGTGGAACTTGTCCAAAAGGAAACCGTTTTCATATTCCTGGAGCTGTCCACCATGCTGGATGGATAGCTAAAGCCATATATATACTAAAAATATATTTATTCCGCGACGAAGTATCAATAAGCAGCGAAAATATTGTAGGAATTAGAGACATATGTATATTTTTGGCGAATTTATACATAGAAGCATGGTTTAATGCTCCGATTCCAGCTGTAGCTCCACGTCAAGATTTAGAATTTTTAAAACAGCTTGACGACTATAAAAAAATCGATGTAAACGTAAACCGAATAGGATTACATAAATTTGGGGGAATTTGTGGTACTTAACACCAGAATGTGCAGCATTATGTTTTTTTGACGCTGGTGTGTCATGTGACAAAAGGAAGCTTATGGTAGAAAGTTTAGAGAACGATGAAGTAACATTTTCTTCGAAAAAAGTTTTTCTAAAAAATATACAGGGTGTCCCAGTTTTTTCCGGCCAAACTTTGCCAGTGTGTTCTACACGCAAAAGTAAGAAAAATATGTTATATGAACATATGCTCTTAAATGTTTTATTAAGGAGTTATAACTAATAATACAAAATGATAATGAACTGGCATTTCGTCGACACAGCGTACGAACGTATTATGAATATCTCTGTTTGTGTTTACATAAAGTCTTATGTTTACTTGCTGAAGTAGTTGATATCGACATTTTTTATTAACGTTTTATTAACGAGTTAACATTTCAAAATGACGTCCGTTATTACGAATACAGGATTGGCATCTAACAAAAATTGACCCGTATTGATAATACGTTCGTACGCTGTGTCGACGAAATGCCAGTTCATTATCATTTTGTATTATTAGTTATAACTCCTTAATAAAACATTTAAGACCATATGTTCATATAACATATTTTTCTTACTTTTGGGTGTAGAACACACTAGCAAAGTTTGGCCGGAAAAAACTGGGACACCCTGTATATAATCTTGCCAATATCGGCATACAAAGTTTCATTTGTGCAGAAAGCCGACAATTTTTTAGTAGGTTTAATATATCTACAGATTTTTTGCAGAAAGACCCGTCAGTCTGGGAAAACGAGGAAACGTATAAAACAAGTCTAAAAATAGTTAAAAATTTGAAAATCGTTAACGATACTGCAGAGCGGGGTGTAAAGTTAATATCGGAATATAATGCTTTATTAACAAGAGACGAAGAAAATAAACAAAATATTTTACAAATTTTAGAAGAGTACCGACAACGGTATCCGGATATAAATAAATCCAGCTTTTCAGGCGACGTATATTAACAAGTTTTATATATTATTTTAATTTACATTAAGTGTTTTTTCGAATAATTTTGTATATCGTGTATAGGTTAAGTTTTAACAATATTTCGAGCGTCATAATATAAATGTATATAATTGTAAATAAAAGGTATTGTAGATTATGACAACCCTGTCTGCGTGTAGTGACTACGTTATTTAAATATCTTTGTTATTAATAAATATATGAAAAAAATGTGTCAAACAAAAGTTGTATTGTTAGACGAAGTAAATATAATGCTGAAAAAAATTTTTTTTTTTAAATCCAATTTTCGAAATTTCGAAGTTGCGGAACTTTTTTCTACGATGACCTTGTACGTTATTTACACATGGTTATAAAGCATGGAAAGACAAATTCAACGATATATAGAAATGTATATTTACGATGTACTATAATGGAGAAAATCAAGTTTAAAAAATAAACAATTTTCAAGCGTGCTGCGGCATGGGTCCCCATTGTCCGATCGAACTGAAATTTTGCACATATCATTTTTTCACCAAGTGTCATATTTTGGGGAAGTAAGACCAAAAAAATTCGAAAGTTGAAAAATAAGGACCACCGTAGTACTCACTCACGGCCCCATCCGTGAGTGAGCCCCTGGAGGACCTCCAGTCGGAGGAATACCAATTTTGAACTACATGTGAACATTTAGAAGAGGGTCTTGTCAAAGTTCCGAAGCCAACAATTGGAAATTCAGAGATAACACGAGTGCGAATAGTGCAAATATAAGCCCGCACGTAAGTGCAATCCTAACCATGGACATGAGTGCGAATACAACCTGTTCACAAGAGCAATTATAATTTATAATCCTGTAAATGAGTGCGAGTACAACCAGCGAAGCAACTCACAAGAGCAATTATAATCCTGCACATGAGTGCGAATACAACCAGCGAGCCAGTTCACAAGAACAATTATAATCCTGCACATGAGTGTGAAGACAACCAGCGAAGCAACTCACAAGAGCAATTATAATCCTGCACATGAGTGTGAATACAACCAGAGAACCAGTTCGTGAGAACAATTGTAACCCCGCACACGAGTGCGAATACGACTAACTCACGAGAGCTATGCTAACTGCTCACACGAATGCAGCCTATATGTGCTTCGGATAGCCCCGGGGACGCTACACCCCGTACTCACTCACGACCCCATCCGTGAGGGACCTCCGATTCCGATCGGAGGAATACCAATTTTAGAAATATAAATTTGAAGAAGATTCAATACCGAAAGTCTCGATGGAAATTCCAATTAGCACATTAGAGATAATTATTGATGGTATTCATTGAATGAATAGTTGAAGGACAGGTTTGATTAAGCTGGGCCAAGGGTACACAAAGGAAGCATTGAATAATATTAATAATAAAACTTACCGTTGTTCGTTGAATGAATAGTTGTAGGTAGGCCAGGGTAGCTGTGGATAACCCTTTGTCCACCTCTGGTAAGTCCCTGGTCCTTCTGGTCCCGGAGCCCGTCCGCCCACGCCGCTTCCCCCGCAGTGTTCCGATTGATGGTGCACTTTCTCGCGCATGCGCGCCCAAAACAGTAGCGTATCTACAATGACGCAGCAGAGCGACCAGGGCCCTGACGCCTTGAGGCAGTTATATTGGCAGGAATGTACCGAAACAATCTGTTCCGGACAAAAAGACTTTAGGACGTGTCATACGAAATACAAAATATACAGAAATACACATGTTATACATTCATTTTTCAGAATCAAATCATACCAATTTTTTAAAAGTCTGCGGGGTGCTCAAGCTACCCGATTTCATCGGAAAGGTTACGTTACTGAGGCTGAAATTGCCGCGCATGCGCGAGAAAGTGTACCATCAATCGGAACACTGTTCCCCCGCCCCGGCCCGACTGACTGACTGCAGTGAGCCCAGATGGGATGCTTTTTTTCGCGCATGCGCGGCGTTTTCAGCCTCAGTAAAGTACGTTTCGCGAGGAAATGTGGCACCTTGAGCGCCATGCCGAATGTTAAGCAGTTGATATGAACTGATTATGAAAACGAATTAATGACAAGTGTATTTGTATATATATCCGTATATACATATGAAATATTGAAATATTATTAATTATTATATATAATTTTAAATTATCGTTACAGGCCCAGATAAAAAAGTGGCAAAACATCATATTTTAAAATTTTGTATAATTCCTACCAATTGCAATCGTGATAAATTTTGGTTTACTTATTCTCTAGAAAACTAGCCGGTCTAACATCTTAAAAAAATTCAAGTCCTTTGGACCAATTTCTAAAAAGTTATGCGATTTTTAAGCGTGTCCACTTATTATCGCCGCTGACTGTAGCTGCCTCAGGGTTCTGCTACTTCATCGCCTCGGCCGCATCATAGCTACGTTACTGTTTTGGACGCGCATGCGCGAAAAAAAGCATCCCATCTGGGCACACTGACTGACTGACGGAGAGCTCTCGTCGACCTCGAGCGGCAGTCCCCACCCCACCGAATATCGATCGATGTCGATCGCCGTGACAATTATTGATTTTATTATTTCTAGCTGGTTAATGTTTATAACAATTCCATTTTACAGCGATGCCCACAAGCAATCCCTTGGCTATCTAACCACCTAATTTTTTAGTAAAAGTGGCTAATAGTATTCGAGATACGGAATAACTTTTAAACCATGAACATTCGCACGCATTAATTTATTCAATACAATTCACAGATAAATTTATTATTTCTGGCTGTTTAATGTTTATAACAATTCATTTGCTAATGATGTTAACGAGCACTCCCTTGACCACCTTCTATTTAATTTTTTCGTAAAACTAGACAATAAAACTCGAGATACAGAATAACTTTTAAACCATGAACATTCTTTTAAATCATTCATCTTTTACAAAACATGACAACCATATTATATAAGTGACCTAACTTATTATTCTGAAGTAAGCAGATAAGTTTTAATACTGGTTTTCATCAATTGAATGAGACAAAAGGTATGATTGTTTAATGTGTGCACAGAGGAGATTTTCTAACAAGGAAACATACCTTATCGAAATATTAGCCAAACATTTTTTCTCGACCTGAGTTCATATTGAAGGGGTGTAAAGAGGTGTGAATGTATTTAGTCAAATATTTTGGAAACTAGTACTTTTTAAAATAATAAATAACGTTTAAAAAAGTATTATTGTTTTGTTAATTTTCCTAGTTAAACTTTAATTCGTTTAAATGAATATTTGAATATATGAAAACTAGACTTCCAAATACAAGATTGTGTTACATTGAAATTTTGATTTCACCATTTTAGAAATCTTATTATTTCAATTGTTCATTTTTCGCATGTCTTACAAAGCCAAGTTCTTATTGTTAAATGCAAATAATCGACCAAGTAATAGTAACTATAATGATAATATTTTTTAAAAAGTACATACTTCAATTATTATAGAAGTTTATTGCTTGTCCAAGTATACCCACCAGAAGAGACCAAATAGCAGAAGATGGGAGAAACGCTCAATTACAACAATTTTTTTTCATAACTTAAAAATATTAATAAATAATTGTTATTTTTAATGTATTATTTCTCTCACACGAAACATTATTGACTGTTTATTTACCGTTTCAATTTGAATGATGGTCGTTGAAGTAAAAATATGTTCAATATTTGTGAAATAATTACTTCCTCCCAAAATTTAATTAAAATCTGTCAATGTCACTTCGGTTTACAAAATGGCTACCTGGACGTTTGTTTTACAATGAACAGTGACACATTAATTCTTTTTTGCTTGTATACGCTTAATTCAACTGAATTGCTACAGATTGGGCTATTCATCTACATAAATTGTTAATTTGGCTAATTTCATTAAGTGTTCATTAAAAATTATTCTAATGTAAACCTTCGAAAAAATCGATTTATTTGCATTTTCTTGAAGAAGATAGTTTCGAAAATATATGTATAGGATACATGGATAAGTTCTTATAATTAACTAAGACATGAGCTAACTAACGAAGGTGTCGTTATAGCTGGGATTAGTATTAATTCAAAATCTTCCTTTTTCCTACTTTTGAAGACCACGAAAGTTGAAAATGGAACATGACAAAATCGATAAATAAATGTTAAAGTGTGGCCATTTTTAATTATCGACTTTTTCCTTTGATTTTAATTCGTGATACAGTCAAACCTATCCCAATCAAGAATCTTTTGGCTTTCTACTTTACATAATAAATAGATAGAATCATAGACATTACGAAACGATCTTTTCATGAAGTATGATATAAAAGATGTGATTATGCAAGTCAATTTTTTTCAATATAAAAGCATTAAAAATATTAGTGAATTATGTGTAAATGTAGTTCGAAATTTTATCTGAAAAGTGTTATAGATTTTTCTAGTAAAAATGTCCTTGCAAACTCTTTACACAGTTACCCAACAATCAATTAATATTAATAGGGGAGAGTCGTGCAGTACCGACCGCTCTAAGTTTTCTTGTTATTAGGTGGACTAAATCGGTAAAAATTAAAATTAAAAAAAGGAATTTGTAACACAAAGGGAACTTAATAAAAGGCCAGAAATTAATTTTGTGAAATTTAATAATTAGTATTCATTATTTGTAAAAATAAAGATATTAGAATTTGAAGGAAACAAAGAATTGTCGTCCAGTACCGACCAATTACGTATTTAGTAGATTTTTCAGTCTAAATCATTAATAATGTTAAAAGAAGACATTTAGATGTTAGAATACGCATTTTTATTCAAATTTTATTTATATTATTTATATTATTTATTTATTTTATTTATGTTATGTCATTTTTTTGTTTAGTTTTTACATCTTTCCTTATTTCCTTTCCTTACTTGAGTTTCAACTTTTTTCTGCTTCTTTGACTTTTTCGTTTCTTGCAGCTTTTCTTTTCTTCGCATTTACCTTTTTTTCTTCAGCCAGGTTCGTTTTTTCTGAACTTCGTTTATAAAAACGGTCGCAGTTAAGATTTCGGATTGTTGCGTCCGTTGTCTTCTCTTTTTTGTTTGCAAATCTAATTGTCGTTTCTAGGAGAGATTGATTTCACCATTTCCATGAAATTTGAAGTTACACCAGGTAAAGAAGTTAATGAAAAATTATCGTTAATATTTAAAGTGAGCGGTGATGATGGTTTTTCTGCTTTGGAATTTCGGACATTTTTCTGTGGGAAAAGGTAAAAGAAAGATTAAATAAACATCTTCTAACTTCATTTCAAATGCTAACAGATTGAACTTACAGATAAGAAAAGTTTAGCTTATACTGGTCGACGATTGATTGGTCGGTACTGCACGACAGTTGGATGGTCGGTACTGGACGACAAACATGAGGAAACATTTTAGGTTATGGTATACATAATATACAAAGAAAATTCCAAAACAGGGCCCGTTAATTATACTTAATAGACTAGATATAATATACATAATTCAACAAAGTCGGTTACTTACCTGAGAAACGAATTATCAGATCTAGAAAATAACTCTTAACACTCGAAATATCAACGCCCACGCTAAATGTGTCAGAACTGCGAAAACAATCGAATGACCAATGTAGCAACGAAACATATTACCCACAATAGTTATATTCATTTGTTTTCGTAAAGGAAGTGTAGCCATTTGACCTGGAAAGTCATAAACTAATTTTGGTCGGTACAATACGCCGGTCGGTACTGCACGACTCTCCCCTACATATAATATCATTCTTGAAACCACTCAGCATAGTTCTGCAACGTTTTTGGCACGAATATTAATAATTCTAGGAATACTATGAATTAATACTTAAAATGTATCAGATATATTTAAAGAAATGTTGAAAAATATTTTTCCAGAGATAACGATTTGGCTCATAATACACGTCATATTGGTATACAGTATACATATACACACACTACCTCTCAAAAGTATGTGGACACTTGCGAAATGTGCAGTAGCAACGCCTAAAAGTTACTTAAGCATTTCAAGTAGTGACTAAAATCGATCTTTATTGCTTTCTTATGGAATATCTTTAAGTTAAAAACCTACGTGGAACATACCAATACAGATTAGTCTAACGAAGATTAAATACGAGATTCGTCGACGTATCCACCGCGATTAGATATTACCGCTTGCATTAATCGCGGCAATCTTTGTATTAGTTTTGTTATTCTATGAGTATTTTACTATTAGTATTTGCTTCGAAAAATTCTCTGAATTCGCTCTGCATCTTAGAAATGAAACAAAGTGAAACCTGAAATCCTTTCAAGCACCACTTTCAAGCACTAGATTTTGTATTTGTGGATAGAAATTATATTACTACATTTTCATTATACAGGGTGTCCCGAATATGAATGGCAAAACTTCAGGAGCGTATAGGGGACTGAAAAACTAAGACAAAAAATGTTTTAGAGATTTGCTCGTTTTTGCTTCGTTTTGGAGAAAATCGCAAAAATTCAATATCTCGTTGTCAGTTGCTCTCTTAAGTTGTTGTATACACTTGTATTTTTTGACATTGTTGTGTGAGTTATGACAATGAGAAATCTATGTAAACACTTGATGTTATCCTTTACATTCTTTCGTTTGTTTACATTCTTGCTTTCTTCTATGATTCCTTAATCAGTCTTTAGTCAGTTACTCAGATATTTTGGAGTGAATAGCTTCAGCTACAATGCCGCGTACATCTTCTAATGTCGAATATGCTGATATATAATAGTTTTCGTATACGGTTTCTGCAACGGTAATGCTTAGGCAGGAGGGCAACATTTTTGAACAACATCTACCTTAAATAGATGATAACGTAAATAAAATGTAAATAAATAAGTACAAAAATGAAAACTTGTTTTGTTTCTTTTTTTGCGATTTCCTCCAAAACGAAGCAAAAACGAGCAAATCTCTAAAAGACTTCTTGTCTTACAATTAGTTTTTCGGTCCCCTACAAGCTCCTGAAGTTTTGCCATTTAAATTCGGGACACCCTGTATAATTTGTACATAAAAATAAATTCTATTGTGCTATGATACCACAATATACATAATAATAATAATAATTACAAGTGACAAAATTGTTCTAAATATTTTTCCAACTAACTTAAACTACAGTTCTCTGAATCTCGATCGACAATTGTTTAAACTACAATTAATGTTATCGGCGCACTGGTTCGATCAATTGGAAAATAAGCAAATTTGCAAAAATATTACATGAAATTTAACCGTGAAGGTTTGAACTGAAAACGAATCGAAGAACAAAGATCTCTGTATTGGCCAATCGATAAATGGCGGCAAATATGAATCTTTTGAACTCACTCAAACCTTCACGGTTTACTCAGTCCGCATGTCACTGGCATGAAACCATATGTACATAGGAACCACATGTTGTTCCATAACCTTTAAGAATTTAAATTAATACTTTTTTTTAAAAGCATGTGAGTTTTTACACACTTTTTGAGTTCAAATCCCTTTGTTACTTTCTGCTTATGTGAAAACACGTTTGCCTAACCATTTAAAAATGTCTTTGATTAATTCTTACAGACACAATACTGAAATTTTCTATTCTTGAAAATGGTCTAAATTGAGACCGAAACGTTGAATTAAATTTCATGTGATATTTTTGCAAATTTGCTTATTTTCCAATTGATCGAACCAGTGCGCCGATAACATTAATTGTAGTTTAACTTAAACTACGTTTTGTAGAGAAAAGGGAAGTTCCCACAGTCCACATACTTTTGAGCGGTAGTGTACATATGGCAAGTCAATTTTGTGGAATACCATTCATTTGTCAAATCTGTAGGCTTCGTTAATTTACAGCCATTTGTCAAAGTGCGCGTTCGCTGGGCCGAGTTGTCACATTTTCAATTTGCATAGGAAATTATGATGCAGTAAACGCCAACAAGCGTTTCCTCAAGGGTAGCTGTGGAGAGTTTGTCAGAATTCCAGAGTCTCGTACGTGGACCCGGAATCGAAGGAAAACTCTTACCGTTGCCAAATTTCCGTCCATCAGCTAGAACTACCCTTCCGAGCTTAGCGCTCGCTCCGCGCAACTTTTCACCACTGGAAGGAAAGAAAGTACTAACTTTCAGGTTTGTCTTCACGAATAATGGTCAAGTGAAATGTAATTTTAAGTTCTCATTGCCGTTCTTACACCCTTCTTACCAACGTTCCCTTCCACAAAGATCATAGTTTCTTTACGGACTTTAAGGACGTCAAAGAATCTGAACAAATTAGATTACACGCTCAATTACCATAGCTTTCACTTATAATTGGTCTAACAGCATATTTCATCTGAAACTTGTTTATTCCATTCAAGAAGTAGGAAGTAGTTCGAGTTGAGACGAATAAATCCCATTTAGACGGCACATAGGGTAAGATTGCTCAAGTCGTAGCAGTGCTTAGGTCGTACCACTTGAATTTTGAACGAACTACGGCGACAACAGCACATACAACGGCAACCAAATACATATACAGTGAGAATCGAAAGTATTCGTACACTGATTTTCAAACAAAACTGTGAAATTCTTGTTTATGAACTATTTTTTCTGTAAACAATGAATATGTACATATTCTGAGAAGTCTATAGAATAGATACAATGTAAAAAAAATTAATTTCTTGATTAACTTGCGAATGTAATAAGGAAAAACAAAAAATCGACTGAAATACACCAGCAAATAGTATTCCTACACTCCTTAATTCGAACTGCGTAGGGAACAGTTCTTAACGTAAACATACCATGTAAACATAAACAAATTGCATTGTAAGTATGATTGATCTCCTCAGTATATTTAGAAACGTTGTTGGCATCAATAGCATTTCAAAATTCCGAAATATTCAAAGTTATCGTTGAAAAATGGGACGGAAACGTGCAGAAGCAACGATAGAAGAAAGAAAAATGATTATTAACTTGCACAATCAGTGTAAAAGTTTAGCAGAAATTTCGCGTATTGTAAGTAGACCTCTATCTACTATAAAAAGTTTAATTGACAGGTATGGGCTACGAAAAAGACTACAAGTAGAGTTATTATTAGAATGGTAAAGACAAATCCAAGAATAAGTGCAATAAAAATAGTTGAACACATTAAAAATAATTTAAACATTGATGTATCTGCTAGTACGGTGCGCGGTTTTATACGAAATGCAGGATATCACGAACGGGTGGCCCGTAAACAATTGTTCGTAAGTGAAACGAATAGAAAAAAAGACTGGAATTCGCAAATAATAATGTAACTACACCAGTGGAGTACTGAAGTAAAGTGATCTTCACAGATGAAAGTAAGTTCAACATTTTTGGGTCCGATGGACAGTGTACCGTTTCAAGAAAAAAAAATACAGAAATGAAACTACGAAACTTAAAACCTACAGTCAAACACGGTGGAGGTTCAGTACTTGTTTGGGGCTGCATGAGTGCAGCTGGTGTTGGCTCATTAGAATTTATTGATGGCATAATGAACCACAGGGTCTATATTGACATTTTGAAACGCAATCTTGATCCTAGTGCAGAGAAAATGAATATTAAAGATGATTTCGTTTCTATGCACGATAATGTTTCGAAGCATACTGCGTATAATACCAGAATGTGGATACTACACCGGCGTATCTGAAAACTCCGCCACAATCTCCCGATATGTGGGATTATTTAGAACGGCAGATCGGAAAACATGAAATTCCTTTAAAAGATACCTTAAAAATGTACTGAAGGAAGAGTGGAACTAGATCCCACAACACGTGACCTCAAATTTAGTAAATTCAATGCCGAGAACAATTGTAGCAGTTATAAAGGCCAAAGGCCAACAAAATATTAATTAATAATTTTTTAATGTCACATTAATTTATATTACGTTTCTTTTCTCAAATTTTAAAAAGTTAGAAACTGTACGAATACTTTTTGCTGATGTATTTAAGTCGATTTTTTAGTTTTCCTTATTACATTCACCAGTTAATCAAGAAATTAATTTTTTTTGCGTTGTATTTATTCTATAGACTTCTCAGAATATGTACATATTCATTGTTAACAGAAAAAATCATTAATAAACAACAATTTCACAGTTTTGTTTGAAATTTATCAGTGTACGAATACTTTCTCTACCCACTGTATATCACAGATCGATAGAGTATCAGATTCTGAGTATAATAGTGTTGACCTTCATATGTCCTAAACCTAATAGTTAACGTGATATTATCGAAACAATTTTCTTTCTTCTTTGGATAATATCTCGCTAACTACATATTAGGTTTAGGATATATGAATTTGATACTCTATCGATCTGTGGTATAAAAAATAGGACATTCCATTTAGAAAACTTAATTTGACTTTGAAATCCCCCCTCCCCACAATTCTAGTCCTCAAAACGATTAGACTATATGATTGTATCCTTCATACCGAACAATTTTTGTACAAAAATTTTTTTCGTAACTTCAATGCGTCACAAGATAGTTCCGTTATCAGATAAACGAAACACTCTGTATAGTAAATATAATCTACTAGGCTCTTACATATTACCATTACATATTAAACAAATCTGTGATTTTACTCTGCGTTAATGTTAATGTTAATAAAAATTAATTAACAGACTGTGGATCAATGGTATTTTCAACGGTAACCAAAGCAGAGAATACATTCTCTTCAATATCATTGTATCTTCCTACAAAATATCGTGAAACATTTACTGCTGTTTTGGTTTGTTTAGCTTCCACACTTCTAGAAAATAATTCGAGTTGAAGGAAGTTTCATTTCGGTTTATAGAGTTTTTTTTCAGTACAGCGGAAGGGAATGAACCAAATTGTTGTCTTATAGAGGTTTTCGAGTTAAAGAGGTTCAAGTTATCGAGGTTTGACTGTATTGTTATAAAGTCGAGAAAATGCTAGGCGATCCAGATCGTTGGCACAACGTCAAAATTGGATCATCAAATGAAACGGATTGATCAATCAACGTAGCAACGATACAACAAATTCTTCGTGGTGAATAGTAAAGTCTCATGGTTAATTCAACACTGGAATAGACGAAATAATTGGCGATGCGTGTGTATACAAACATTAAACGATGGTGAGCGAGAGACAGGGAGAGTGGATCAGAGGTTGCGAGTTCAAACTGGCACATAGTACACATTGACACTATCGCTGAAAAAGAAATATACATATACCTACATACAGGGTGAATTCGATAAAGCAGGACACCTAAATATCTCCGTTACTTTTCGTTGGCCACAAGTGGCCACGAAGGGCCACATATAACGGTGTAAGGGAAAAAAAAATTTCAAGGTCATTTTTATGAGATTTCAAGGTTATCGATGTTTTTTTTAAATGGAATGAGGTATTTTTTAATACATCAATCGATGCAGCTGGGCATTCGTTATAAAAAAGTACTAACCTATGCATGTCGAAAAGTTAGTAGTTCAGGAGGTATTTCAATTTAAATAACTCTAAAATACCATTACTGTCGTACTAAGACGTTAGTGTTTACTTACTTGTGTAACATCTTAGCACGACAGTAATGTTATTTTAGAGTTATTTAAATTGAAATATCTCCTGAACTACTAACTTTTCGACATACATAGGTTAGTACTTTTTTATAGCGAATGTCCAGCTGCATCGATTGATGTATTAAAAAATACCTCATTCCATTTAAAAAAACATCGATAACCTTGAAATCTCATAAAAATGACCTTGAAATTTTTTTTCCCTTACACCGTTATATGTGGCCCTTCAAACAGTGTAACTTTGTCCTACGAAGTTTTTTTGTATAACGAAAAGTAACGGAGATATTTAGGTGTCCTGCTTTATCGAATTCACCCTGTATATAGATTTTATTACAGATTACGGTTAGATTAACATGTCTCATATATAACTTTGAATCTTTCAAATGAAATGATATGCAAAATGTCAAAATACAAGCTCATGAATAGCAATTGTGGACTATTCGAAATTTTTCCTTGTCAGTTTTATTCTTTAGAAATTATTTAGATTAATAAGTGACGTACATTTAAAATCTTTAACAACGAAGTAAATGTAAAATTTATTGTATATCTAGAAAGAACTTAATATTTTCTAAAACACTACATCTTTCGGTAAGAGAAGTGATAAACATATTGAACACAATCACATAGTAACACGAAATATTCATAACTTTTCCTTCATTTCTGACCTTGCATGTCCTTGAAGGTCATAGCTACGCACATAAATGACTTCGTCCTGAGATACTATTTTATGTGGTACAAACAGAGTTGTGTTGAATTACAATTGAATTACTTCACGAATTACAATTACAAAGTAATTCAATAAAATTGTATTCAATTATTTCGTAATTCGAAATTCAGTCGCTTCATTCAATCAAATTAAGATGTAATTTGTAATTCTGGTCTCTTATTCTCTAATTCGATCTTACAATTGAAGCACAATTACAAAGTACAGTGTAATTATGAATTATATATAAGACAAGTAGGAGGTGGAAAAAGAAAAAGATTAGTAGCAATGATGAACATGGTATTATTCGTACATGCATATTGTGTGATCAAAATTAAACTTGTTTGAGGTGGAGTGGGGTAAATCCGTCTACGGGGCAAGTCCGTTAATTGCTTATTTTTATTCTAATATGAACGAAATTTCTCTAGCTTGTATTTATTAATGTAGTATAAGTTAGTATGAACTATTCTACATAGATGTCGCCCAAGAATAAAGGTGTTTTCCTCGCTTAAATCAACCAATGCCAAACAGTCACGTGCGGGGTACACGTACAACTTTGAGGTTACCCTAAACGTGCAATAGTTTACAAATTATTAATATATTCTGTGTTGTTATTTTAGGTGAGTACAACAAATATTGATGTAGGTTTACATTAAATAAACCGTTTTTATTGTATTTTTTAAAATTTATTGAGAAAAACACTAAGATGATCTTGCCTCGTAAGTATTACTACACGTGGCAAGTCCGCACTATCACGGTGGAGTAAGTGTGTACTGTATGAGTAACTATAAAACTAAACAATATATTTAATGCAATGAAAAGCATTCTATAGCAGGCTTGTTAATCATTCTGTTCTTGCCTCGTAGCACTTGAAACAAGATTCGAAAGCATTTTTAACTCTCGGAGACGGGACAAGTGCGTCCTAGTTGACACTTTGACCAATGTCCTATCAATATGATAATTTTCAAGCAAAATTAGAATCCTACATAATACTGATTCGTCAGTAATAACTGTGACAAGAGTTTGATACCAAGAACGTTAAGTTTTTACATACCAGACTGAAAATACATCAGTTTAAAGTCCAACTTTGCAAAAACTAGGTCGGACTTACCCCTCTTCATCTTATTACGTTCATTTCAGAAAAGAAATATAAATGGTAGAAAGACAGGACAAAAGTTCTACAGAAAAAATTAACACTATTTAATAGGATAGATCTAAAATAGTCACTTATGCGATCATATTCACTTATGGCAATTGTCAGTTTCAAATTGATTTTAATGAACACTCATTGTTCAAACGTCTTGTCACTAAGATTTCTGCATTTTCGAAGGTTGGTTATCGTCGCATAAAAAAACATCCTCATGGACATAAACATAAAATTGAGTTGACCGTGAATGCGAAACGGAAGAAACACGGATAAAAATGAAAGATATTCTTCACATTAAGCGAGTAATGTACACATTGAGTAATTTGAATTATATTGTATTTCAATTACATTTTATTGCAATTATATTCCATTTCAATTACATCGTATTTTGATTACACTCATGATTCGCATAATTAGCAATTAAATGAAGTGAAAGGTTCGAATTATGTACTGCAATTACAATGTAATTAAAATACTGTGTATATAAAATGCAATGTCATGCAATTACGTAATTCAATTACAACGTATTTAAATTAGCACAACTCTGGCCACAAAAACATATGCAGTAGTTCACTTAAACAGTTGAAGCGTACTTTCGTTCTCGAAAATTAACGTATGTATACAGTATTGCATAACTAATAGAAAAGAAGAAAACTTTTCTCTCTAACTTCTTTTTCTAGAAAATATCTGGACGTCCTCCGTGAATATGACATGTTTTTGTGTGTGGCGGATGTGTTACACATTATGTTTGCCTGTAAAAATATAATATTATACAATCAGCCAAAAATTCGCGTGAAGAAGTTACATTTATCTTCGAACCCATCGTGCTGCAAACACTCAGAAATTGCGTATACACATTCAAGTATTAAGTGAATAGTCTAGCTCCCTAGCACACCTGCATATACATACATAGGTACGTGCGGCTTAAGTGACGCATGCACCGAGCTCAAAGAGCCTCTCTCCGCGTCTGAATTATTTCTGACTCAGTCAAAGCTGTTAAGATTGCTGTTCGTAAGAACGCTTAACTACATGTCGGAACACCGGCACTTCAAATATCCCATCACCGAACCGCTGTTTATCTTCCTGTAAACTTGTACAGTACATTGTGTCATGTGCAAAATGCAGAAAGTACTACACACGGTATTTTTGAATATTAACCCTTTGCACTCGGAGCTATGTTTAACTCGAAAATTAAACATTTCTTCCGGCCTAGAATATTTCAATTCTCTATGATTTTTTAAGATTAAACCTACCGAGCACTAAAAGCGACTAAAATGTCTTAGCTTTACAAAAAATACAAGGCTCCATTTATTTAGGTTCAGTGCAATTTTTATTACAATATGTCCCTGAGTCAAAAAATCTATCTAATCAATTTTCATGTAACCAACTTCATAGTTTCAATAATTGTTAAATTAAAAATATGAAACAGGTCATTTCATCCGCAGTGTCAGGCTCAGTGCTAAATTTTATGGACATGAAATTGGTATAATACCTCATACACTACCTAAATGATTAGTAATTGATTAGATACCGACATATTTCATAATGTAAACAATATCTTGAATAATGGTACAGCAATTTTTACTGGCGCCTCGGAGTCACCACTCGAGTACTAAGGGTTGAACCTCTCCGCGCGTTTTTGTCAAATACAATTGACGTTGCATGAATGCAGTTTCGAAGGTCATTAGTTAACGATAAATTTGAATTTTTTTATGAACGTTACTGCTATTTTTCATAATTGTTACTGCAGTAGACGGTTGACTGTTTTAGTCAGATGTTTACGAGTTGAAGTGACATCAAGTTTGCGAAAATACCAAATTTTGGAAGGAAAAATAAAATATAGACAGCGTTCGGATTGTTTAAAAAACATGGTGAGTATTGATACAAATCTAAATAAATGTCGTACGAAAAACTTTTTTATAAAACTACTGTGTTGTTAAAATGTCTTGTTTATGGGTGTCGAGAATATATTCGACATAGAATACAGTGGTACCTCGGTATACGACTTTAATCCGTTCCTGATGTTTGGACTTATACCGAATGGGATGCAGAGTAATAACACTGTCCAACAGCCAAAAAGTATTTCGATTCCCACTATACGATTCTTATAGAGTTTTTCGCGCTGATTCCGAATATGTCCTTAATTTTTCCCCTAGACGTACAGTTTTTGAGAAAATTGAGTTTTCAATATAGACATATTTTTCAACTTTGTTATTATAAACATATTGTACATTATATGTTATTATAAAAGATATTGAATTCTTCTTTACAGCAAAATGTTCTGTTGACTTTCCCAAATACAGTGATATCCAATATTAATACATTATGATTGTTTAAACAGTTTAAACAATCACTAAAGGTGGAAAGACACCACTATTGCACCAATTTTTGAGGATATTTTTCAATTTATCTCAAAAAATAAGGGTCCAGCGGAAAATCGAACTATACCACGCAAAAAAGCAGACTTTTATCTTGAGGAACCACCTTCAAGTTTGCATGGTCGACGTTTTTTTCGAACCAGAAAGCAAAATATCTTCGCCGCCATGAGTTACCGCCAGTGGCGCTAACTCATGTCGGGCGAAAATATTTTGCATTCTGGATCGAAAAAAATGTCGACCACGCAAACTTGAAAGGGTGGTTTCTCAAGATAAAAGTCTGCTCTTTCGCGTGGTGTAATTCGATTTTCCGCCGGTCCCTTAGTTTTTTAGATAAATTCAAAAATATCCGCAAAATTGGTGTAAAAGTGGTGTCTCTCCGTCTTTAATGATTGTTTAAACATGTTTAAACAATCATAATGTATTAATATTGGATATCACTGTATTCGGGAAAGTCTACAGAATATTTTGCTGTAGAGATCAATTCAATATCTTTTATAATAACATCACAATATTTGTTCAAAGTTGAAAAATATGTCTTTTTTTAAAACTCAATTTTCGCAAAAACTGTGCGTCTAGGAGAAAAACTGAGGACAGATTCGGAATCAGCGCGAAAAACGCTACCAGAATCACATAGTTGGAATCGAAATACAAAAAAAAAGTTGAAATTTGTTGAACAGTGTAATCAGTTAATATTTAAAAATTACTAATAATCTTTTTGAATGTTAGTCATAGCAAAATAGTCATTAGTCAAAACTTTTTGATTAGTTAGTGATTACTAAATGGCAAATAATTAGTCACAACTCTAAGTAATCGTTAGCTGTTGCTTATTAGTAAATTAATAGTCATCAACCTGTGATCGAGGGCAAAGGGTTAAAATTCAAGCGAGAAACCATTTCCCAGTATTCTTAAATGTTAAGGAACTTTCGTACCACAGAAAGTATGAAATGTACGAATATATACGAGTTGTCCCCTCCTGCCCCCTCCCCTCTCTCCAAGTAAGACAATGCAAAATACTAAACAAGAGAATCTCTTGTGTATCGATAATACAATATTAACGGAAGGTACCGCTGAGGTGCTTTAATTAAATTCGCTAACCACGGCTCTGTAGACAATAGACTGTCTCCGTTGTTGATTACATAATATAATTTTCACAGTTTATACTAAACAAGGACAGCCATGCACCATTCAATGGTAAAAGTACACTATCATGAAAGTTATAAGTAGACTCCGGATCCTTATGCAAAATAAAAATTGTCTGCATCGATTGCAAGGAATAGAAACTCGACTGAATGTTATTTCTTCCGTTAATAATTTTTGTAGAGAAGCAATCATGTATTGATATCTTCAATTTTTTAAATTTTTCAACAATTTTGGATTTCATCTACTCAATTTTGGTATTAAATGCATAAAGATCCGAATTCTACTGATAACTAGACTGTTAGTTTAGACGAACCATGTTCCGTACCTTTAGAATCTTCCGTTTTCGGCTTCCATAGCAAATGCTGGTATCATAAACCCCTATTTTCCGAAGAGCTGCGCTGACCAAGGTCCAATGGCCCGCAGCTGGCCACGTCATGCGCCTCGTGGGTCCCGAGGAAACGTTCTGCTACGTTGCCAAATTTTCCAAAAAAGCGCACCGTAGACGCAGGGAGTGGTGAGGGTGTGAAAACCGTGGGAAATGACCGGATTGGTCAGCAATTGTCAACGATCGCGGAAAATCGTAGAGGGCACAAAATCTCGAGACACGACCAACTAACGCCCTAACACGGGATTTAACCCAAGCGTAACACGCCGATTTTAATGAAATTCATACATGTTGTAGTTTGTTGAAAAATATTTGACACGCTTATCTTTTTATAGCTGCTGACATTCATATCAAAGGGGTGAAAATAGCCGTCAAATTGGAGGTGGGGGGGGGCAGGGTGAAAACCCTATTTCTGCTAATATCTCGAGAACTAGAGGATCTAGGAGAGTGATTTTTTTATTTGTGTGCTTTCGATCAAGGGATGCAATCGTATGAAAAGATTTTAGAATAAATCAATTGTTTAAACAATATTTCAAAAAATTCATCCTTTGCAATATTTCTTATTAATTGTTTAGCGATATTTATGTAACTTTGTGTACTTAATTTCGTGAAAAATCGACCTTTTTATCTGATAACGGGGATGGCGATGTAAAATGACAAGAAAAAATGAAATTTACTTCAGCACTGAGAAATTGAGAATAAGTTCTTCATCGTACATCTGTTTTCGAAAAAACTTTCTTGAGACCTAAATGAGAAGTCTTTTTAAGCTGAAATTGCATATCACTCAGCTCTTTACGTGATTTACAGAATTATTTAAGAGTATTCGTATAGTCAAATTTAATGTCACGTCCAATACAAAGAGAAATATATTCGAATAAAAAAAATATTCGTTGCGACGGAGCGATCCATATTTCCGTCGGTTCCGCGTTCCCGTTAATTAGTTTATGAAATGTGTTGACAGGTAGTCATGATGTCATCTGCTGCCGTTGAATTTAAAGGTTTTTTTTCAAAATAGTAAGTTATCTCTATTCGACAGTGCTAGCTGGTCTTCTGATAACACTCTTTTGGTCTTTTTATAACAAGTGTTTATTTATTCGACATAAATAAATTCTAAACGTAACTGGAGTTTTAGTACACATTATTTTATGTGACATCGATTATTGTATGTGAGAATCGACGAGATTGCTTGCGTTATTAGCTCGATATAAACAGATTTCGTTAATATACTATAAGACGCTACACAAAACCATACAAATCTGGTTTATCAAACAAAATATGCTCCTCCCATATATGTATACAGCCTTATTGTTTTCTTCATGAACCGCATTGTCCTATGCAAATTATAACAATAAGACCAGTAAAACTAAAAACATACATATATAAGACATAATTCTCTTTGTAAAAACTGATTACGAGTATGTACTTTATTTTTAGTGTTTATTGACAGCATATGACAGCTACCGTAATTTCTTTTAACCTCCCAAGAGTTTAGATTCATGCTGTTTTTAACAGTTTTATGATTTAACTTTGCTTCGACAGTTTTTAATTTTTCTACATTAAAACTTCTTCTCTCAATTGTAATGTCCAATTCACAGTTACTCATATCCTTCCAGAGAGTTCAGCTATTAACCACATTAGATATAAATATAAACTTCCAATCGAATTAAAATAAATTCAATCAACGGCAAAGAACATAATGTTGTAATTATTTCATTTACAAATTATATATATTTCAGACATACAAAATTGACTAAATCGTAGTCTGAAATTAACGTATTATAGAATCCAGTGGCGAAGTAATCGCTAATAACTGCGGATCTTCATGCAAAATGAAAATGTTGTGCATCAATTGTAAGAAACAGAAGCCAAGTAAAAAGTTCTTTCTTCCTTTACTAATTTTAATAAATTGAAAATTGAGTATTCGTGTTTCCAAATTCCAAACTCTCTTAAAACCCATTGCACTCCTTTATCTAGTGTGACTCAACATCAGAAAAAGAACAATGTAAATGAAACTGGTTTTTATATGTATTTGGTACTTCCTTTATTTATTTTTTAGTTAAAAACAAATATAAGTTTCACAAATATAAATTACAACAAAATTTGAGAGCTATATCTAATATAGTAGTTAATGAACAAAATTGTTTAAAATATGTAGCAGTCAAGGAACTATCCTTTGAAATAAATTTCAAATAAAACAATTCAAATAGTAAGGAGTTGTTGGCAACAAAATTGAAAAATAATTCGGAGCTTAATCGTCTGATTCACTTTCATAATATTTGCATGTGAAATACAAGTGGATCTATATGCAAAATAAAAATTTTCTACTTGATTTGTATCCAACTGGTTGTTCAATGGAAGGAAAATAATATAACAATGTTTTTAAATTCTTCGAATGTTGTTAATGTTTTACATTGCAACTACCCATTTTTGTCATAAATGCATAAAATCCACAATCTACTTGAACTATGACATAAACTAACTAGGAAACGAGAAAGAAAGAGAATTTAATTTTTGTAACATAGATTGTGTATAGTTTCATACTATAGTGTCTTACAGTATTGTTGCGAAGTATAAGAAAAGAAGGTATTTCACTATTTCAACCTGCCCATTTGGCAACGACACAAAATTAAGGTACAATCTCGTTGTGAAGCGATTCATTTTACGGCAATAGACTTTCACAATTCTTGTCAAGCCGGACAAGGTAAGCAGAATTTTCTGTACTGACTGAGCGCGCATTTAATTCTTTTCGGCGTGTGCATGTGTTTTTTTATTTTTCTATTTTATTGCAGTTCTTTCAAATCCAGTGAGACTTTTCGTGCATGATGTCCATCAAAAAGACTTTCTCGCAAAAAGTAGTGAAATGAGCGAGGTTGTTTGTAACTTCAGAGACTAAAATGTTAGCGAAAAAATGGAAGCTGATGAGAAACGTGCTTATATTTGTAAGCCCAACCATTTGGTACTAGCCACTGCATCAACGACGGTAGCTGGAAAAAGCAAAACAATCGACAAAGGCATTGCGAAATTGCACGCATTAATTAAATGTAAACTGTAATGGACAGTTCAAAACACAAAATATTATATAAGAAACAATAGGATTCAGGATTCACATGCCAACAAACGATTTCTTCAATTATGAATAGACGGCGGATCTTTATGCATTTATGACGAAAATGAGTAGGTATAATTTAAAACAATGAAAACAAAAGAATTTTAGGGTAAACTTTACTTTACCGGACACAAAATTTCTGCCTTTCTCCTATAAATTATGATGTATTTGGTATGTAATTCAGTAAATTTGTACACGGGGCGGCTGTAGATCGAAGTTTCGATCCTGTAGGATTAATCGTTCAGGAGTTATGCTTGCTTAAAGTTCAGCAATCTACAGTGTTTTTGACAGGTACGGGTACCGCCATATTGGTTTGTAGTGACGACCGTGAGCCGCTTACTGAGCAGAATCGCCGATCCTTGCCGCCCCCCACCAACTAACCCGTCACTACAAACCAATATGGCGGCGCCCGTACCTATCAAAAACACTGCAGATTGCTGAACTTTAAGCAAGCATAACTCCTGAACGATTAATCCTACAGGATCGAAACTTCGATCTACAGCCGCCTTAAGTACAAATCTACTGGATTACATATCAAATGCATCGTAATTTATAGGAGAAAGGCAGAATACTGTTATATTATTTTCAACTTATTGTGTTAAACATATTAAGAAAGAAAAAAATGTTTAAGTCACTCCAGATTGTTGTGGATTAGTTATGGAACCATACACCTGATGATTATTGAGTCGCCGTTGCTATAATTCCCAGAATTGCTAATTTCGTCCAATTCCTAGAAACTCATTTTAAGACATTATCAAACAATGAACCAATAAACAACCTTTGATTGTTCCCAGAAAAAAATACTTCCGGTCAATCACTTGCGTCGTAGTTTAAATTAATTAACCATATAGTATAACAAAGTAAAGACATTTTATCGCACACACACAACGTGGCTCTTACTACAGGCTATTTCACTTAACTGTACCATCTTAAATATCTCGCATATGTTTCATATTAAGATAAAAAGTCAGACAAAAGACATGATTTCCCCGTAGAAGCTTACATAAAGGTCAACACATCGCATATCGTTGAATTGATTTTATTTTATGAGACTGTGTAATAAAAATATGTAGTCCCATTTTAAAAAACTTCGTTGACCTTGAAATCTCGAAAAAAAGTCACCTTTGAAAATATGTTTGCTTATCGTCGCATTTGCCTCTTCGAACCGAATACTCTTTTCCTCTTTGACCTTTTTCACTATCATAAAAAATAAGATAGATATTTAAGATGGTCAAGTTAGGTCAAATACTCTGTATTAGACTGCGAATCTTTATGCATTTATGGCTTATGGAAATTTTTAAAAAATGATAAAATATAAAATTCGATAGAATTCCGTACTATTTTTATTTATTTTGGAACCACAAATATCGTTCTCTTGAAAATCGGATTTTTAAAAATTGTTCTTCTTAAAAATAGGATTTTTAAAAATTGTTCTTCTTAAAATTAGGATTCTATTTCATTGCAGTACCTTAAAATTTGTCTATAAAAATTGGAAATTGCATAATCATCCGCACTTTACCCTGTATGTATATTCAGTTATAAAAGAGACGGTCATTCCCCGTGCAATAGAATGCAATACAAAGCCGAACAACTATAGACGAAGCAACATTTATTATAAAGACCATCAGCTTGACGATGACATGATTAGTAGATGAAAACACATTATTTCTAATAGTGAATATTGTTCTTTAAACGAATTTTCCAAAAAACAAGAATTTACTTTATGTTATAAATATTAGGGGCCAAACCTCTAGAGCTGACATTAAAACAAAGTGCTTGCTTAATGCTTAATTTTAAATAATTGTTGGTAATGATTTCCTGTAAAGTTTTGTTTTTAACATAGATAAGACCATGTTCTATAGGAAAAAGTTTCCGTCGAGAACTTGCATCTCAAGGGAAGAAAAATCAGTGCTTAACTCCAAAGCTCCCAAGGAACGACTTGGTCTTTTCCTTGAAGGAATCTTACGAGCAGCTAAAAAATTAGACACTGTTACATCACTCTGACATTTCCCAACGCAACGAAAGTCATTCTAAAATCTTATTTAACAGGCCCTTGAACTTTCAGCAGAAACATTTTTGTCACTTAATAAGGTTTCTCGGAATTGTAGATGTTAGATGGTGTCGATCGATCATCGGCGATCAGCTGGGACAATTTATCGATCGTCTGCTCGTCTCACTGGTAACTGGTTGTCATTACGAGCCGACGATCGATTTGTTTATAACAACCCGATGTTCGTCTTATTAATATCATTCGGTAGCGAGTACCACGAAATCGCGTAAGAATGTATTCAGCCGTTGAACATTAATCAGTGTTCTAATTGTAAGTACAGTAAATCCTCTATAAACGCAGAAAGGCAGTACACGATAAACGCAAAAAGAATATCCCCTCCACAATAGTAATCTGATCTCGGCACGGGTATATGGGTGTGATCCACTACTACCATAATGCAGAGTTGTGCTAATTCAATTACATTGTAATTCAATTAATAGTAATTCAATTACGTCGTAACTGAATTAATATATAATTGAAATACAATGTAATTCAATTACTAAGTATTTTAGTCAGATGTGTAATTGAAATACAATATAATTGAAATACAATATGATTAAAATACAGCTCTCCAAATTATAGCCCAGAACTTTGAAGAAGTGCGATATATTTTTATTTTTTTCTTTCATATACCTATTTGTTTAGTGTCTGCGCGGCGTAGTTTCTATTCTTCGTCCTCGTTCATAATACGTAATGCTATTTTATATAATTTAATTACGAAGTATTTTATAATTGTACTCCATTGCAATTATGAATTACATTGTAATTTAATTGAAGATCTGAATTGGAGATCTGAATTATAAATTACAACATAATTGAAGTACAATGTAATTCAATTACTTTGTAATTATAATTCTGGAGTAATTTAATTGTAATTCTGCACAACTCTGTACTAATACTACGCGGAGAGTCGCCGGCACAGTTCAAAGACCCGTACGTCTTCACACTGTAATACGAATATAAAATCTTTTTTATTATTACTTATTTTTTTATGAAACTTTCGCCGATATATTTATGGCATTTTTCTGATTAAAATAATAGCAAACACGATATAATTTTAACAGTATTTAGTGGTTTAATTGACGATGAACGTTTCAGCTCGGTCTTTGAAGTTTAAAAATATAGTGTCTGTCTACGAAAAATGCAAACGAACCTCCCCGAGGCTTTTGCGTTGATAGAGGATTTACTGTGCTTGTCATATGTAGGAAGTTTTTCAATGAAAATGATTTGCTCCTACGGCTTCTAGTCGTTTAGACAGAATGCTGTACAGGGTGTCCCAAAAACGCTGTACTTAATTGAAAGGGGTGACTCCTGAGGGTATTTGAAGTAACTTTTTCCTTTGCAAAAATGTTCCCCGCGGCTTCGTTAAAGAGTTATTAATGAACAACACAGACCAATCAGGGCGACAGGTTGAGCGTGGCCGAGTCGGAATCCGTCTGCTGTAGCCGCGCTCTGATTGGTCCTTGATTTGCGTTAATAAGTCTTTGACAAAGCTGCGGAGAAGATTTTCGCAGAGGAAAATGTTTCTTCAAATGCCTTCAGAAATCGCCCCTTTCAAGTAAATGCAACATTGTTTGGACACCTTGTATACAATGTATACAAACATTATTGCGAAACGCTGTTCGGGTGACAAAACGTTCGAAGAATAGAACATTCGGATACTGGCTCACGGGACCTGAAGAATAAAGTATTTCAATAAGACCTTATGATGTATCGCCTACTAACCGAACAATATTTGATGTTTACAGACCAGTGTATTGTTCATTGTAACCAACTCACAAATAACAGAACTGTTCATACTGCCGCCAAACATAGTTTGCCAGCTATTTACGAATAGCAGTGTAAACGCGGCATAAACAACTCTCTGCACAGAGGTATTCACTGCATTAGTCATAATACTACCATATTTAAAATGGCATTCAACTGTTACGAACTTTCAGTATAAACATTTTCTGAATTAATAGCTTTACACATGTTACTACTGGCGAACCTCGATAACTCGAATCTCAAGGGAAGAACTAAAATCTTGCATACACTGGTACCAAAATGACGGTGCCCCACCGCATTATGATCGTAGAGTTAGAAATTCTTTAAACGACCCGTTTATTTTGAAAGTGGCCTAAGTCCATTTATGTTTAATTTGAGATATTTAAGAGTTTGCGTTTCAATGAAATTAAAAATATACGTATAGGATACCAAAAATAATAGCAATTATTAAGTGAATAATATGTGTCTTCTTACAAAGTATGGACATAAGCCACTTTCAAAATTAATAATTAGATTTGTCATAAAATTTGAAACAGCCCAAGTCCATTCGATATAATTTTCAATTTTAAAAAACAATATTCAATTTATTTTATATTTTATTACAAAACTTGAAAAACACTATACAGCTATATGAATTACATAACAATTTACTCCTCATTTACATTTTGTGTATGCGGGAGGGTTTTGAAGTAGTTATGGTGCTCCGGTCGTATTGTACATACAATCGAAGCAAGTCCATCATATCCTTGTATGTATTTCGCTGTTGTAATTCGTCTAATATTTTTATAAAGTAATATCAATACAATATTTTCGAATTTTCTTGGTCTACTTCGACGTGGTAATAAATTCAGTATTTTAAACTCTGCATTCTTATCCATTGATATCTTATAGAAAATCTTATATGGTCCATTTCTCAAAAAACGCAGCCAGCATATTTCTGACCAATTTATTGTTTCTCCGTTAGAATTCTTTACCCTTTTAAAAATTGCATCCTCCAAAAATCTTGTTGATATGAAATCCTCATATTGTTAGCATCTTAACATGAAACAAATGACAAATGGACTTAGGCCACTTTCAAATTAAAAATGTGTATCATTCTATTAACCAGCTAATTTCTTTTCTACAAAATCTTTGTGATTTTAAATATATTAGTTACAATTTGCTTCAGCATGAAAAGTTAACGTAGAAATGTAAACTAGAGGGCTATTGTTGCTCGCTCGCTTCGCTCGCTCGCGAGTAGGGTTGTTTTTGCTCGCTCGCCTAGCGAGCTCGCGGGTAGGACTGCTCTTGCGAGAGGGTTAGTGATACGCATGGCTAGTAGGGCCTCCTGATATTAATGTTTTTTATTTGGTGTGTGACTCTCCAAGAGTCACACAAAGAACTTCCCGATTCGTTACTCCTTCGCAAACATCGCTAACATCGTCTTTTTTTGTACTTTCATCGATATTCTCCCGAAATGTATTCTTGGGAGTAGAGATGATAAATTTACTGTTGCATTGAAAAAACTTTCGATTATTCCAAGCGGTAACATTAGCATCAGTTAAAAAAAAAATTTTTTTAATCTAAAAAAAATTATTTAAATCTAAAAAAAAATTAAGAAAAAAATTTTTTTTTATGTAATTGCGTTTGGTTCTTTGGTGGAAAATTTTCGTCCTCCCTTATAAATTGCATTGTAGAATCAACTCTTTTCGAAAAAAAACTAAAAATCTAAAAAACTACTTGTCCAATATGGACCAAAATCTAATCAGCTCTAAGTTACGACGGGGCACATCGATTGCATCATTCATCATCCTGATTGCGTTGTTACTTTTTCTGAAAACGTTAACGAAAAATTTGATTACATAGAAACGGCCATACGCACACACACACACACACACATACGAACATTTTGCTGAAAATAGTCTAAAATGACTGCAATGACCATGAAACGTGAAGATCTGCTAAAAAATCGATTTTCGATTTTCGGGGTCATTACAATAACTTCCCTATAAAATCGGGAAGTTAATATTAAAATTGCTAGCTTGATTTTTCTCGAAAATGGACTCAGGCAACTTTCAAAATAAGCGGCTCAAATGTTCTATTTTATCGTCGTTGGATCGGTCGAGGGGCTTTGTAGAATGGCCTTCTGGGGTTATGTAGTAGAAAAACTTTATGCTTACGAACCGACCACAGTAGTGACAGTAGATGATCTGAAAAAGAGGATTACAGTGGCAGTTAATACGCTTACATCAGAAATGTTGAATGCCATATACAAGGATACAAATATGTAATGACAATCTAGCAAGAGTTTCTGAACATTTGATGTCCTACGCCAGTGAGCGGCAAACTCGTTAGTCCAACGAGTCAAATATCAGCAGTACAACGATTTAGATTTCTTTCGAGAGCCAAATTACTTTACAAGAACCCTGTTTTTAGAAATCGGTTAAAACTACCCAGAGAGCACACCGGCTCGATTTGGGCCTGGTTTTTATGCGCGCATTCGTCCGGATATTGCCAGCAAGGGGCTCGAGCCCAGGGCCTGACGACCGTGCCGGGATTCAGCCAGATTCTGCCCATTTACAAGATTGCAAGGGTGCGGGATTTGCGTTCTCATTTCGTAATAATACAAACACGGGTTTTTTCAGTAGTCAAAAACGCCAGATAAAAGATCAATCTAGGCAGCAATCGCCCTTAAAAGTCTTATTTAAGACAGATTTAATAACAGTAAAGTGGGTTCTGTTTCCTGCTAAAGATGGTGTAGGTTCTGTTCCAAGCTAAAGATGATGTAGGAGCTGTTCCAGGCTATACATGATGTGGAAAGAGAAGATGTCGCGAGAAAAGTTGGGCTCAATCGAAGCACTGACTGGCCACATTAGTGAGACCGTGCTGCCCTCTCAAAAACAGGCTGACTACTGGCACGGCCGTCAGGCCCTGGGCTCGAGCCCCCTACTGGCAATATCCGGGCCAATGCGCGCATAAAAGCCCGGCATGAATCAACCAGCCTGGGCCTCGAGCCAATCCAAGCATTGTGTTGGCCTGTAACCTGTAGGTCAGGGGCCTTGCAGGCTTGGTCAGGTGGTAGGCTCGGTCAGACTGTGCTATCTGGGTAGGTATATACACTGAATGAAACTAGATATCATACTTTATAATAATCTTATTTATTGATAAATAGATTGCGGATCTTTATGCATTTATAGGATAATTGAGTAGATGAAATTCGAAATTGTTGGATAATTTTTAAATTTAAGATGTCAATATATTTCTCTCTATCCAAATCATTAAGGGAAGAAATAACATACAATTATGTTTCTGTTCCTTGCAATCCATGCAGACAATTTTTATCTTGTATAAAGATCTGCAGTCTAGTTATAATACTACCATATTTATAACGGGATTCAACTATTACGAAATTTCAGTATAAACATTTTCTGAATTATATCTTTACACATGTTACTACAGGCGAACCTCGATAACTCGAATCTCAGGGGAAGAACTAAAACCTTGGAGTTATAGAGGTTTCGACTTATCGAAGTGTTCGGGTAAGAGAGGTTTACCCTACGAAAATTCGACTTACTTGTACTTTGTACAAGAGGTAATAATTTGCTGATTGTAATCATTTTAAAGAAAGAAAAGATAAATTTATGTAGATGAGTTATCTAGGTGCACGGTAGTGCATTAGCCAAGTTCTGGCACTACCTCCTTTTACACGAAACAACTTAGGCGTTTTTTAGAGGCTTATAACTCGGCACTGGAGGCAGATATCTCAATATTGACAAAACATTAATCTTTCAACATTAGTAGGTTCCGAGATATAGGACCTCAAAAATCGTTAAATTTGTCACTGACTGACTGACTGACTGAGTGACAGATCATCAAAACCTTTTGGGTATTTCCCATTGACCTACAAGTTTGAAATTTGGTACATAGGTCCACCATAACAAACACTCAAAGGAATAATTATCAAAGTTTGAAATTTTACACATTAAAGGGTTGAAGAAAAAACATTACGAAATAGGTACGTAGGATAGAACATAGCAGCATAACATATACATAAGGGTACTTTGGTATTATTCCTTCGACCATTTCCTCCAAACTGTTATTTCGTATGCGTGGGCGGGCCGGCCGGGCCTCTCCGCCCTCCGCCACCTATCCCTAACTAATTCTTGAGAGGTCGACGGGATAATCCCAAGATACCTACATAAGTATACGTTTTATTAGCTTCGAAGACGCAACAAATACTGATGAAAAAAACAATCGCTCTAACGTAAACAAAAGAAACTGCACCGAGCATCGTCTATAGTGGCGGGGGGCAAACGGATCCGAGCGTCGCCGGCAGGGTGGTACTCTTCGATACATTGAATTTAGATTTTGTCTTGCAGATTAGAAAAGAATTTTTTTCCTTTGATCGACGCTGCGTTGTTTAGATTTTTCGGGACAAAGTTTCAAGTAGGTATAAATAGGTAGTAAAACGAACATGCATTTATTAATTTACTTAATGTCCACCTTAAAGATAAAAAATGTTTAGGATTTAATGAATCAGGAATAAGAGTAATACCTACTTGATAATTGATGAAATTTCAACAAAAATTGATGAAATCCCAACAAAAACATTCTGTAAACAGGAGCCAAGTCCTTACGGCCGTAAATGTTGTGAGATCAAACAAAATACGGCCAAGTTCGTTAGCTTAGAAATACCTCTTGCAATACTGAAAAAAGCGTTTGCAAAAATTAGTTTAAAAGAACACTATTTAATTTTTAAAGAGTTACATGAAAGGCTAAATTATTCAAACTTGACCGTTACTTTTTAGACCAATGGCCATAAAAGGTGTTAGGTAGCGGCCAAGTTTCAATAATTTAGCCCTCCATGTAACTCTGTAAAAATTAAATAGCGTTCTTTTAAACTAATTTTTACAAACGCTTTTTTCAGTATTGCAAGAGGTATTTCTAAGCTAACGAACTTGGCCGTATTTTGTTTGATCTCACAACATTTTACGGCCATAAGAACGTGGCTCCTGTTTACAGAATGGTTTTGTTAGGATTTATTATTAGACAGCGGATCTTTATGCAAAATAAAAATTATCCACTTGAATTGTAACAAATCGAAGTGACATAGAAATTTATTTTCTTATGTTCAATAGGTTGAAAATAATATAAAAGTATTTTTAAATTAGTCTAATGTCAATTCAATGTTTTAAATTACACCTACTCATTTTTGTCATAAATACAGAAAATCCGCTGTCCGTTTATTATATACATATAGTAAACATAATCTACTAGGCTGTTACATGTTACTATTACATATTAAAGAAATCTGCCATTTTACTCGGTGTTAATGAATAAACAGATTGTTGATCAATGGTATTTTCAACGGCAACCAAAGCAGAGAATACATTTTCTTCAATATTTTCGCATCTTTCAACGAAACTTCGTAAAACATTTACTGTTGTTTAACTTCCACACTTGTGGAAAATAATTTGAGTTGCAGGAAGTTTTATTTCGATTTATAGAGGTTTTTAAACTGCAGCGATGGGAAATGAAGAAAGTTTTCGTCTTAAAGACGATTTTTGAGTCATTGAAGCTTGATTGTACATTGCTTGTTATTCGTAAAATATCCAAAGAAATCATTATATGCAAAAGAATTGCAGTTTCTTACTCTCTTTTTGTTTACATTTTTTTCAGATATGAATAAAACAGAGAATGTCAAAACATTTCGGTTACACAATTTATATCATACATTCTTGGCAGCGATCACGAAATAAATGGAATGTTGTCGGAAATAAATTTTAACGGTACGCCACGCCAACTCTGTTTCCGCGTTCCCATCTCATATTGCCTTGGAATTAATAGTTAGTCGTGACGCTGCATTGCCGCAAAATTGCTTCAAGCCTTAGCGGAGGTTTTAGGAAACGTTCCATTTCGATACTTCTTTAAAGATTACAAGTAAATATAGAATTTGTTTCGTCCCTGAACGAAACTTCTCTTTCTCTCTGTCTCTCTTTCTCTCCCTCTGTACAATCATAAATAGCCAACACAAAACCTTTCGGGTTACCTTTAAATCACCGACTGTTGCATCAAGTCCGCGAGCGTATTTGTCGCGGATTACTTGTTCACGAATGTGAATGAATTGGGAGAAAGATTGCTGGTTCGTGTAAAGTATAAATAATAACTTTATTTAATCATAGCAGTACTTGCTGATTGTGAATGTGAATTGTGTTGAGTGACGATATTCGGCTGCTCTTGGCCAGTAGTCCAGTCAATGAATGCTCATAAGGGGGTGTAGTGGGAAATGGAAGGAACACAATTTTTAACTTTGGGACTTTGTTTGGACTAGTTAGGAGGTAAACATACTAAAAGTCCCTACTCCTAGAAGGTGAGCGGGGTTCAGGGGGTACATAGAAGATCCCCTTTTTCGGTTTTCCGCTTATATCTCGGAAGCTATGTGTCCTAGCGATAAGACTATTCTATACAAAATTAAAGCTGATAAAATGTGCCATAAGATTGATTCCATTCGGTTTTTCACTATCTCGCATAGTTTCCGAGATATCCGCGCTCAAAGTTCACTAATTGTGAAAAGGAAATTTTTGCCTTATTTGACTAGCTAACTCTTCAGCACAATTAGTGAAATTCGAGCGCGGATATCTCGGAAACTATGCGAGATAGCGAAAAACTGAATCCAATAAATCTTGAGGCACATTTTGTCAGCTTTAATTTTGTCTAGAATGGTCTTATCGCTAGGACGCATAGTTTCCGAGGTATAAGCGGAAAACCGAAAAAGGGGACCTTCTACTTACGTGCCCCCCTGCACCCCGCTCACCTCCTAGGAGTGGGTACTTTTAGTATGTTTACCTCCTAACTAATCCAAACAAAGACCCAACATTAAAAATTGTGTTCCTTCCATTTCACTCTACAACTTTTCGTTGACTGGACTACAGTGCTCAGAAATGTTGTGGACAAAGAATAGGAATACAACAATAGGCGACACTCCGGGCGGCACCTTTGATGTTGCTCGTTCGCCAGTTTCTATTAGATAGATTCTATAGATTATCTAGGCAAGCGAAAAGTTTAATTAATAAATTATTTCATGCCAATGTCTACAAATGAGAAATCTATTTATTTTCATTTAGAATGCAATATTTATTAACATTGGCTTTCGAAGTGTTTCCGTTAATTTTACAAGATTGAAAAATTAAAAAAGAAAATATATTGATAAAACTGTAGCAAATATATTTTAAGAATATCCATTACGGAGATAGTACAAATAAATTTCAGATAAATATGTTACAAATATTTTATCGTAATATACAATGAAAATATATTACTTACAAACAATATGAATATATACTTACATATATGTATGTACATATATTTATAATTTTAACCTCACAGACCCATCATGCTACCATTTTTGTACACCGTTATTTTATCATACATATATTTCCAGCTGTTATTGCTTACAAATTAAATCTATTTATAACTAAATAATAACAGTTATAAAATAATTTTGATTATCATAATTTAAATACATTATAAAATATATACGAAGATTCAACGAGCATTGCCGAAGTATAAGTCAGAGCACTGTTCTTACACAAACTAGGAAACTCGTTAAATGGATGCACCCATTCATGGAACAGAGCGCAAATATTCATTTTCGCATGTGTCCTTTCTATGTGGATAAGGCTGAAATCTTACGTGATTAAACCAATATTCCCCTCATTATCGGATAACGATAATTACACACGCTTATCGCGAAGACAAGCCTGATTATACTCGATAAAATGGAATATTCTGCAATCCTAACAGAAACGAAGAAAACGACTTTCACTATTAATAACTGCAGCTGAAAGTACTTTGTAAGTTTTCTACCAATATCCAAGAATAATTACAATTTTTTAAAAATAATTACAAATATAATATCACAAAAGTCAATCGGAAATTATATTAATTTCAAATATGTCTATTTTCGTGATGGTCTTCCTCGTTTCGTCATACTTCCTGAATGGCTTCCACCACGAAATTTCGGTGGAAATGCATATGAATAATAATCTAAAATAATGAGATAGAATTGAATGAAATAATAATTTCTGTTCCGTAGTGGAACAATATCTTCCTTCGTATATCACCAAAATTCCAACAAGTTATTCGATAAAACCAATTTTCATTTAACAAATTCGTGTCTTTTCAAATCCGAGGGTTTTGCAAATCTGTTAAGCACATTCCGCATCGATAACATCGGTCCAAATGTTAAAATCTGATCTCAACCATTGACTCGCGAGTATTATTATACTGCTGGACTGTTTCCGGTGATAGGTACATTGGTATCGCAATAAAAGAATCGGGATGTAAGGCTGGTTATACTAGCTGGTGATATTGAACGCTGTATTGTAAATTAAATTAATGAAAGACATTTGATTCAGTTACTGCCAAGCGGTCTAGAGGCGGCATGATTTATCGTACGACCGAAGTCGCTACAACCGAACCGTCTGAAAGTCTGAACGACGACGCACAGTGGGCTGGTTCGAGAAATTTGATGACATTTGACTATAACTCTTGAACTATAAGAGATATCGGAATGAAATTTCCACTAAAATTCATTAAAAAGTTATTCTTATCTACTGATAATTATCGTAATAATGTCTTCGGTTAGAAATGTCTTCGTATTTCTTGAGATATTTGGTCTTCATATAAATATTTCAAGAAATACAAAGAAATTTACAACCAAACACATCGGTTTTTATGGTTCAAGAGCTATAGTACAATGTCACCAAATATCTCGATCCAGTCCACTATGTGACACGACGATGGATACGCTTTAAACACTAATAATTTGCGTGGGGAGACAAGGTGGGAAGTAAATCGTACATAACTATACAGGGAAAGTCTACTGAAAATAGTACAGTTTGTGATAATGCTGTACTATGTGGAACTCAAATGACATTCCTTATTAAAGATGAGGAATACATTATTTAAATTAATTTTTAATTGTCAGTGCAAATTCTTATCATAAAAGAGTTCTCTTGACTTTAAAAGAAGAGCAGAGGAAAAATATTAGACAGGTTATTATATTTTATTGTATTAATCCCTTTATGTTCAATTGAACTCTGCACAATAGAATTCTCCTCTGCCCGGTAATTTTCATTTGTAAACAGTTAATGAAAATACAAAATTTAAAAGAACTTCCGAGTTTTTCTTTCTTGAACTGTTTGAAAACTATATGTATATCGAAGACAGATTTTTTCGTAATAAGTCATCGCTGATATAAAAATAAATGGTTAAAAATTACAGGGTAAGTAGAGACAGCTGAATCTTCCATGATTTTTGGTAACATAAATCTACGCATATTTCTGCCAAAAATCACGAAGGATTATCTCTTTTCAACTACTGTTCTTCACTCTTAAAAATCATTATATGAATGTTGAAAACACTTGAAACTTATAATGCTGCTATAGTTATGTAGCTATGAAAGCTGTTTGTATATGCAGGAAAGGGAATGTAAAGAGATACTGAATGATATGCAGTAAGACCTCGGTAGTTGCACGAAACAAGGCTAAAGAAGCCTGCATCCATCGAGGAAAATAATCAACTGTATGAAATCTCCCACTTCTAACTATGTTGCTAGTTTATGTATATATCAAATCCTTGGTTCTCGTAGTTATGTATCGCGTGTCACGTGTTTTCCGTAACTAGGCAACTATCTCCACTGCGTGTGAACGAAATGCAACTGACGAGACTCGCATGCAAGCATCGAGAGTGCAACTACAGATTATCTAATTTATGCAGATCTCGTGGCTTTCATAATGTTGTATCGTAGCCATCTACAGGCGATTTACAGACTTTACACGGCAAAGATGTGTTCAACAAATTGAACAATTGATACAATTAACCACCACTTTGGAGTTTCAGATAAAAATGTTGAATAAGTTAATGTTATTAGATGGATAAATGCGATACGTTAGATGTACAAAATTATAATCTATGTATTTCAAATTGTGAAGAGTTTAAATATTGTAATCAAAGACATAAATATTATAACGAGAAGATATAGATATAGATAATATATATACATAGATATTATAATCAAAATCTGATTGAAAATTTTGATGTTAATAACTGGTTTGAAGTTGAGTTCATATTATTTGGAAAGCGAAAATTTGTTACTGACAATGAGTAGTTAAAGGTGGGAGAGGGTTTGGCAAGAAGGTGTTAGCGAGTCTTTTTTAACAATGTCTTATTTTGCATAAGTTTGTACATTCTTTTTACTGATAAAAAGGTTGACAACAATAATTCTCAGTTATTATATCCATTGAATGAGACTGCATTGCAACTGAATTGAAAGCAAGTCTTCGCGCGTTCAAAGCGTATATGTGAAATATACGAACACTGTAACTGAACTATTGTTGACCTTTTCTTATACGAGATCGTAATAGGGTTGAAAGGTTAAATAGTGCACACTCTTCGGAAAACTCACCGTCGTTGTTCGGTATAAGCCGAACGTTCCGATGAGTTAATTCCTCAAAATGTGTGCTGAGTGCAATAGGGTGGTAGACCAATATAAAATCCGAAAACCGAACGGCACTGCTGGAGAATCACAGGAGCGGCGAACGATCTCGAATAGTGAATGATATGGTGAAAGATCAATGTAGCAAAAATTCAGAAAACCGAACGGCACTGCTGGAGAATCACAGGAGCGGCGAACGATCTCGAATTGTAAATAATAGGGTGAAGGATCAATGTAACAAAATTCAGAAAATCGAACGGCACTGCTGGAGAATCACAGGAGCGGCGAACGATCTCGAATGGTAAAGAATCACGGGTGAGCATAGACAATCCGATCAGTGTCGACAGGGGCACGATCACGTGGCCGGGGCGACTCTGCTGTTGTCCAGACACACCCGTTATCTGGGTAATTCGATCTTTCAGCCTTTAACAATATAAAGAACCATTCTTAACAATTCCAACATCGGGTTGGTTACGAGACCCGATGTTGATTTGACGGAGGTTCGTGCCTCCAGGCACTGGATGACGGAAAGGTTGAGACAAATGTGACAAATTGTTGAGAGACGATATCTGGTAAAAGTGAGGTATATTCTGATAAATTGGTATATATGGGAACACCCAGTATTACTACTGTTCCGTAATTTCCAGACGTATAAAAACGCAAGGTTAGCTTCCGTAGCTGATACGACCACAATACGGTCGAGAGAGACGCGACGACCGTAGATAGTAAACAAAGTATTCCTCGCTGGGAATGCCTATAAGAAATTCAGACTGTTTACGCGATCGCGGTTCTCATTCGCCCGAAATGGACTTTTGACGCTCGCCGCTTGTCCAACACGCGTTTGATGATTTCATATAGCAGTATTGTCCTTTTTTAATTAATTAGGTCGAATTTCTCGGGCAAAAGCAGTCGTCACCGATCGGTGCTGCCGGGATACCACGGGAGCGGCGATCGGTCTCTACCTGCCACAGAATTCACCTCGTTGTATGGCGCGATACAGGAGACTAGGCAGGGCACAGATTCGTGGCCGTGGCGACTCCTCACCGCCCAAACAACTACGTGCTCTTAGCTGGACACACAGGAATAAACCTAGTTAGAAATCAGGCCAGTGACACTCAGGCAAACGATCAGTCTTGCCGGATAAATCCGGGAAAGGTAATCGGCTCCTGCACACTGGGCGATAACAAACTTGGTGGAAAAAATTACGGATATCTACGCAGAGCACGCAAGCGTGGTCATGGCGATATGCGAATTTTTCCTGCTGTCCGTTCTGAGCAAAACACACTGTGTATATCGCGAAATCAGGATATACACAGTAATGCGAATAAGGACACAATTTCTTGCTGCTATAAGAAATAATCGCGGCAGAGACAACGCGTACTGCTGCTTTTCAGCAAATGAGATTTTTACGATCCCGCGTACCGATGTGACAGAACGTCTCTCTACGAAGAATCGCCTTCGCTATATTTTTCAGACCGCGCGGCTTGAACCGCCCGTCGGACGGCCGACAAGCAATGCAACAAAATTTTAATTATATCTTTATAAACTTGGTTGCTGATATGCAACTCACAAAAGTGATCAATTTCACTGCAAGAATTGAATACAATGCAATTATTTGTCTCTTTGACGCAATATGAACAATAAATCAATGGAGCTTCAATGCTCAAATGAACATGTCGTAGAACGAGACTTTACTCGAAATATAGCAATTTCTATCAATAACTCGCAATGCGACTAGGAATGCCCTTTTGCCGGGCTTTGAACACAAGTAAATACTTTGCCTTATTGGCAATTCTCAAATAATATTCTCAATTAACAAATCTCGCGATTTAACGCTTTAATATTCGCAAATACTATTGCGAATTTCGCACACTTCGCGACTAGAAATGCCTTTTAGCCGGGCTAGCAACTAAGTAAAGAACTGTCGGCCTGATTTGCGACTCGAAAATGGAATGTCTAATTATTATAACTCTATATACTCTAAGATATATATCTATATACTCTATATATATACTCTAAGATTCGCGCGGAACGCTAGCAGACTCATGCGTGTTAACTGGATGGAGTCCAGACCAGGGGGTGTCGACTCTGGTACTTTTTCGAAGCACACTGTTCAGGGCGCCCTCACGGCTACAGATCGGAACCTGAACTACAACGTATATGTGTGTGGTGATCACGCAAACGTGTACTCACACATAGTTAACCTCGCATGTACGTGTAATCGTATTCGTCGCTAGCTATTTATAGTTATGAATTTGGTTTTTTCAAAAAATTAATTTATAACGGTTATATATGTGTACATATTTATTATTATTGTAATATAACATACTTATTCATAATAAACATATACATATACTCATTCATAATACAACATACTTATTCATAATATAACATCTATACTATAATATGTATCTATCTATCTATACTATAATATAACTTCATACATAATACATGATACTTTATACATAATCTAACATTTTCTTTTTTGTGTAGTTGGGCATTGGTATCCTTTTTTGCTTATTATTCCTCCTGTTTCATGGATTTTCCAGCGGTTCCAAAAAGTCACTGCAATCATATAAGAATAAAATAATTCCATTATATAATTTATGAAAAATAGAAATGTATAATGATGGAAATGGTTATGAATAGTAGACACTTAACTCATTCAATTTGCAGTTGCGTTATATTTGCATTCTTCTTCTTCGTGTAGTTGCGCCTTTGATCCAGATTTGCAACCAGGCACTACACACATGTATCCAGGCATCTTGCAGCTTTATACTTTATAAACACCACACTTTCAACAATGTACAATGCTTATGCAAGAGAACTCCTTTTTAACTTATATCTTATTGTTATATTAAGTACTATGAAATAATAAGTAATTATATTAATATAAAAGTTATTATATTGTAAAAGTATATAAAGTATAAAAGTATAAATTCTAAGAATTAAATATGATGAATTCGCAAGAATAATTGGTACTCGAAAATATTGAGTCTAGCGTGATCTGACGTGGTCTAGCGATGTCAACGAGCGCGTCAGAAATGGCCATGAAAAACCGACGCCGCCTGCGAAGAGTGGGGTGGAGTGGGGATATAGCTTCTATCTCCACCGCCAGGTGCCGCCAGGGCACTACTGTGCTGCCACCATACCTAACGATCGAGAAGCAACTAAATTCGTCCCCAGTTTTTAACAAAGGAGTCGACACCCCCTGGTCCAGACGCAGAGTCTTCAATTTGCTGCTCGCATCGACCTCCTTCGATCGCAATTTGGAAGGGGATCGATGCGCGCGCATTCTTTTATCTATATCGATCGCTCCTGCGGTCCTCGTCTATGACAAGGATCACACCTGACGTCACGGCCGTCACGATCGATATCGATTTACGCGATATTTCGCTGTGTAACCAGAACGGTTACAACACCAGTCGATTGACATTGATATACGAACACCAGTCATACATAACATAGCCGCAAATAACAAATAGATTATTACTAGCGTATCGTGCAATAAAGTTCTAACATCTGGTCTAATTGTCCAATGGTAAGTTTCCAATAGCAATATCAATGACAGTTAAACCAGAAACAGTCATTGATGAATTAAAAAAAGACGATTTTAATAAACAATTTAATTTTTAATACACAATTACTTAAATTGATTGCGACGTTATATTTCGATTCAGCAGCAGTGGAACATTCTGTGTAAATAAAAATCTGATACCTATTTCTGTATAAAGTACATTCTGTCAAGAAAGTACCGGGAATCTATCATTTAAAAAGTCTGCTTAAAGGAATTGTTGAAATTCTTTTTGTCGCTAAGTTGGCACAACTGTCCTCTATACTCACGCGGAGTTTGAGCGTCACTTGTCATTTAGTTTGTTTACAGTGCGTCATTTTGTCAGTTCATCTCAAGTGTGTTTTGCGATTTTTACGAATTTTCTGGAAAAACTCAATCGCGTTAAGGTCGGTCGCTGAAGACATGTTAGAACGAGTCAACTCCGACCTCACATTCATAAAACGCATTGTAACTGGTGATGAGACATGGGTTTACGAGTTTCACATGCAAACCAGTCAACAAGCTTCGGAATGGCGCCTTCCAATTGAGCGAAACCGAAAAAAGTACGTCAAAGTCGATCAAAAGTGAAGGTGATGTTGACAGTTTTTTTTTATTACCGCGGTGTTGTGACTCGGAATTCTTGTCACAAGGTGAGACAGTAAATAAAGAATATTATCTGAGCGTTATGCGGCGTTTGAGAGAGCAAATTCGTCGAAAAAGGCCAAGATTTGTAGAAAGAAACTCATGGATTTTGCACCAGGATAACGCACCATCTCACAAGACTATCATGAACGAATATCTGGCCAAAAAGTGAACAAATCTTATCGAGCAGCCACCGTATTCCCCTGATATGGCTCCGGCTGACTTTTTTCTTTTTCCAAAACTCAAATTACCACTTCGAGGCACCCGTTTTCAGTCGATAGATGACCTAAAAGTACTCGCGGCGAGTACTGAAGTTGATTCCAAAAAATGTGTTTAAAAAATGTTTTGATGATTGGGTTATTTGTTGGCATAAGTGTATTATTTCGAAAGGGGCCTACTTTGAAGGCGATACAATAAATTTGGATGAATAATACATATTTTGTGTTTCATTGACCAATTCCCGGTACTTTTTTGACAGAATGTACACTCATTACCTCATTTTTTGTTAGTAACTTTGATAAATTATTGTTATTGAGATTGTACATTTAATAATTTAATATTGTATAAGATAGCAATTAAATTACACTTGGAAATGTTACCATTGGTAAGACTTGTCTACATCATTTTGAAATAAATGAAATATGCTTCAGTACACCATGTACATAAATATACAATGTTTTTAGCGATAAATTGTAATAGATAAAATTAATTAATTGTGTTCTTATCTCACGTAACCACAACAACGGCTATACAGATGATAAATTCGATAATGCTAGTAGCAATAATAATTATGGTAGAAAGATATTTATTTACGACGCTCTTTAGATGAAACCGCGATAAGTGTAATTAATTTCGCCGCATCGCAAAACCTTTGTTCACAAAACTATACAAATCGTATAGAACGGACCAACCACAAGGTAATGACATACAAAACTGCCCTCGTGGATAGAATCGCAATGGGCAATGGATAAAGACACGACACGCGACACTGTTAACAAAACGTGGAACATGCTCCATGAATAAGGTTCATAGCTTTGATGATATACGCAGTGTCCACGCAAGGAAGACAATCATGTCCACAGTCCAGTCGAGTCAGTGAACAGCAAACCGGAAGCTAAACGTTCCCGTTGAAATGAAGGTTCTCTACAGTCCGGGTTAGATGGATGAATGTTGCTCATGCAGTCTGATGCATAGTCAGTCTTCTACATTCCTTGAAAACCGAACCGTCCGCGTCTGTCGTCGGTGTATCCGGCCTATGTGGCGACCACGCCGAAACTCTACCGCAATAATACCACTGACCCAAATATACCGATGCGGTTTCATCGTTACACCGTATACAACCGTTGCTCCCTGTCGCGGTATTGTACTCTGAAACGGAAAAATTGCTTTCGTTAATCCAAACATGCGAAAATTATCGGCTCACGTTCGGTCTTCAGTATAACGAGTATAGTAAAGTCCCAATCTAAGCTTCTCGGTTCTGTGCTGTGACGTAGATCGAGACATACTATTGTTTTGTAGCCACGTCGAGCGTGCCGAACGTAGAAAAGGACAATACTAGTGCAATGATGAAACTTCTTTATTGTTTACTTATTTTTAATGAAATTTTTAATGAATTTTTCTGATCAAAATAACACCAAACAAGATACAATTTGGCCCATATTCATTGTACATGTAAAGCATAATTTATAATCTATCATATACAGTAAATCCTCTATAGGCGCAACAATTTCTATACGACAGATGCGACAAAGAATATCCCCTCCCCCAACTTAGTACAGGGTAAACAACGGTGCTAAGCGGGAAATTGTTGTATTGTACTAATGCTATTCCATACCTGAGAATAACCCCAATTTAAACACCCTACTACATATTTGTACAAATTTCTTTGTAGCGCGATCGACCGCCCAAGGGGGACCCCGCGGGTGGTCTCTATTTACACGCGCTGCCCTTCTCTACGTTCGGCCTTCGGAGATAAAAAATAGCTACCCTATACGATAGATGCGACCAAATCCCCCCGAGACTCTCGCGTCTATAGAGGATTTACTGTACATACATAAAAGAAGATTGATTGAAAATAAAAAAGTTAGCACTATGGTATTTTGAGCTTGATCTGAAGGTAAAACTTTAATTTTCGAAGATCAAGGTCATTTCAAGGTCATGTTATTATACATATCTGAATGTATTTTTCGATCAGTTACCCGATGCAATAAAATAAAAATGTAGTTATGTATCAAAAAACATCGATGATCTTGATAACTCCGAAAAAAATGACCTTTGGAAAAAAACATTCTTGCCAGATATTTGGTCCATTGATGATATGCACATTACGTAACAAATATTTTTTGCATCGCAATAGCCTAAAGAGATGGACCGCGCAAAGGAACGCCAATTTTCGAAGATCAAGGTCATTTCAAGGTCATGTTTTGTCACGCCGTTCACCGTTTCGCGAACGAATCGGTCAACGGGCTCGGGAAATTATGGCTTGGAGACCGGGCCACGCTCGGTCGCGCGAAACGTGGTCCTCCCGGGACAAACAATCACTCGCAGATTCAAAAATTGGTCATTCTTAATCGATCGAAGATCAGAAATCGGGCGCCAGGCACGTTGCCGTGCCACTCGAAAACTATTGACCCTTGACGGAATCTCTTTCGAATCCACGAGGATTGCGCGAGAGCCGAGGATAGCGACGAAACGGGTCAGGGTTCCACGTGGGAAAAAGGACGGGGCATTCCCCGCGACAGGAACGTTTCTCACAGGTGAAATAATTAGAGATGATTAGGCAAAATGACACCGTTTATTACGGTCGAGATCTTAGGTTACAAGCCACCGGCGTGAGCCGGCGGCAGTCCAAATATTTGCCGGCGCGTCGTCGATAATATTCGGCGGTTGTTCGGCCGATCGCGCGTCAATTATTTCTCTTCGCGTCGAGCTCGGCAGTCACAGGACTTCGCGGAAATGATACAAGCCCAGAAGGGCACGAAATCTGCCGAGCTCCGGTAGAATACGCGGTGTTTTACGAATTGACTAGGCGAGGACGGAAATGAACGCGACGAAGAACGAAACGGGCGCGTCGCGTCGTCCCACCGTGGAACGTCTCGAGGATCTCCTATAAAATATCAAAAACGAAAGATCGTACGCCCCGCAACACGCAGCACTCGGGGACGCTACGATACACGGCCCGGCGTTCCTCTCGGGAGAGCTCTTCCCGGTCGCTGGACACGCCGAAAGCACGTGGCACACGACACGAGGTTATTATTCCCGTCAAATTACGCTCCGAGCCAACACGAGCACTCACAGATTTTCTAATTACGAAACTGACCGGCACTTACCAATTCGTGGACTCCTCTCACGCAGCAATGGAGTCGCACGATATTACTTATTAATTCGCGAATTCAAATCGGTACTTCGGTGTTAGTTATTCGCAGTCCTTCGGCCTAGTGACCTACTTCGTGTCGGCTCGGAACGCGGAAGCGAGGCATCCCCTCTACTTCCTTATTCATCTTCGCTGTGGCGACACTCGGGCCTATCGCTTGGCTCCTCGCTGCCGGGCCGAATCTAAAGGATTCGGACCCGGGCCTTCGAAAATTGGTTGCTTTTTCGAGGCTGCGTCCGATAACGCTGCGAGGGCGGCAAGGATGGACGCGAGCCATTCCGGGTGGACTCTCATGGCCCTGCCCGGGCGAGAATCGACAAGGTTGGGCCGTTGGTCGTCCCTTAAACGTAATAGCCTCGTCGATGTCTCCGGGTTGTCGAATCTGGGCTCGGTCCAATCCCCGTTGTCTTCCCCGTGCTCGCCGACTTGCGATAGGTTCTCCGGGTGACTCTTCTTGAGATATCTCGCCAATTAGCAGCGGACGATGGGCCTCGAATTCTCCTAAGGAGCGTAGTTGGACCTGAAACCTCGTGTCGCGCCCAGCGGCGCGACATTCAAACGCGATAATACCATTCCGCTGGGACTCGGCCGTCTCCAGGGAGATCGATCGCAACGCCCGTTTCGGTTCCGATGGTCGAAAAAAGGTGACCCGGTCTCTGGTAGAAGGTTCGGAAAGACGTCGGCAAAACCTGCCACGTCACAGTTTTTATAAATATCTGACTGTATTTTTCGATCAGTTACACGGTGCAATAAAATAAAAACGTAGTTATGTATCAAAAAACATCGATGACCTTGATAACTCCGAAAAAAATGACCTTCGGAAAAAAACATTCTTGCCAGATATTTGGTCCATTGATTATATGCACATTACGTAACAAATATTTTTAGCATCACAATAACCTGAAGAGATAGTTAGGTGTCCAGTTTTAGAAGAAACACCCTGTATATTCTTAAACTCCCAAATAGTGCTAAAATATTCTTCTTACGTGACACGGAGAGTACTTGCCGTGGAAACAAAATAAATAGTGCGGATGACCTATCCGTAACTAGATGCTACTGTATGTATCTAACAACATTGTTCTGGCTAGACGGAAAAAGATGAATGAATTATTCGCGTATCACTCTACGTCGGATAATCGAGACCCGGATAACCAATACCCCGATTAATAGAGACCGCGGGTAATCGAACCCTGGTTAATCGAGATTCCACTGTATTATAACAATGAAAAATCAAGCCCGGAAATGAAAAATCTAGTTTGTCGGCGGCGTTAGTGAAAAAGAACATTGCCAGCGAGGGGCTAATTAAAATCGATTGAAATATATGTCATTCATTAGCACTGTTACATATGTATACATATCGGCTTTAGTAACCCTCCATCTGTAATCCGCTGTAACAAAAAGCTATCAACATTGTACAGCACGATGTTCATTAGCTGCTGATGCGATTTATTGCATACAGGTTGACCTATTTAAAGTTAGCCACCCAAATATCTCATTTACTTGTAGTGATGTAAATAATATTTGGTACACAATGTGCGTATCAATCGACGCAGCAAAGGTTAATTTCAAATAATACTGTTTTAATTTTTTAGTAAAATACCGATTTTCCCATACTACTCTCCTTTCTCTTATCGCGTATGTCAGGGCTCGGAATTACTCACTCGCGACGGCCGATTTTCGGAGGCTACGCCCCCTCAACCCGGCCACGCGTCTCGCTCCTCGTGGCAATCCTAGTCCTCCTAGGCGCCACGAATAGCGACAATGGAACCAGTGTTCCCAGACGGATCACCTTTTTTCGCGCAAGCGAGGCGTTTTCAGCCTCAGTAAAGTACGATTCTCGAGAAAATGTGGCACCTTGAGCGCCCTGCAGACTTTTACGAAATTGATATGATTTGATTATGAAAAACGAATGTATGACAAGTGTACTTCTGTATATTTTGTAACTCGTAGAACACGTCCTGGAGTCTTTTTGTCCGGAATAGATTGTTTCGGTACATTCCCGCCGATATAGCTGCCTCAGGGCTCTGCTACATCATCGCCTCATCATAGATACGTTACTGTTTTGGACGCGCATGCGCGAGAAAAGGTGACCCGTCTGGGAACACTGAATGGAACGCGCCAGAGGAGATCCAAACTAGGGCCACAACGGGGAGCGAGACCAGGGATTCTAACCCGACACCCCTAGTAGTAGTAGTAGTAGTCGTGTTATTGCCGGGGAGGGGCGGGTCGGCCGCCCTTCGCTTCCTTAGGGCACACCGGATCTCTCATCACCAGTATCACAATTGGCGCTGCCGGCACTCGGCCCTTTTGCGGGTTGCAGTTATACACGTTTTTCAGCCGTCCCCTCTGTTTTATTCGGCCCGGGCCATTTTTAGAGTCGTCGACTTACTAGACGGGTCGGTCATCATTGATGAGACGGGCCATGCTACCTAATTTTTGTCAGTTGTTTTACGGCTCGGTATGAACGTCGGGCCCCCTCACCTTCAGACCTGCACGGTGTCTCGCCTGCCCTTTCAGACTCCCCACACTTCACCATATTTTCATGTCGAATGTGTCAAGTGTTTGAAGCCCGTCCCGATTCTGTTTCCGGATAGTCCAGAAACCTGCCCACACCCTTCCTTAGGGCTAGTCCCTCCGCCTGTGATATGAGTCTATTGGGAGTACAAATGCAAAGGACCGCGTATTATTTGACCATTGGGAAGAAGTTACTGCTACTTCAGATCCAATCCGACTTCATCGAAATCTCGGCTGGGCCGAGATATCAATTCCATTCGGTCTTCACCTGCCGACCTACTTCGCGATGGGGTTGAGAAGGAAGGGTTCACCAACTTCACCGAAATCTGTCTCCTGAGAGATTTTGATATCAGGTTCATCGGGATCTTCTTTCTTGGGTGGGCTTGAAACATCCTAGAAAATATGGCTGATTGTACGGATGTGACCACCATCCTCGGTTCTGATCGGTGTTCAGCTATTAGCTCCGTCCACCCGGCCTTTCCCTTAAGGGGGATCTATACCCTCGGATTGTAACTAGAAAGGAACTAGAATCTTACTAGATTTTGGGTCTAAACATGGGTTTACGCGCATCGATTTTTTGTCCTTATTTGAGCGGATTTATGGCTGGTTGAGGGCTCATTCTATAGAGGAAGGTTAAATACCGCGCGCTCTGCTATTGATTTAACGAGATTATGTTTATATCTAATAGTATGAGAGCCCAAAGTAGAGAAAAAATCTAGAAAAATAACCGCAGATTTTAATGCATTTTTCTGTCTCAAAGAGACTTTTTTGACTGATGTGATGAGCAGAGCGCGCCGTGATGAATCTTCCTCTCTCAAATGAGCCTTTGTGCAGCTCAAAATATGCTCATATAAGGACAAAAAATCGCCGCGCGTGATTTCATTCACATTAGCATAGATTTCCCCATATTACGTTCATGAAGACAGAGGTTATCTCTGATGTAGAGCCAATCTAGAGCCAATTTCATTTCAGTTAGTTTAGACGAGATGGTGCCTAGTCAGAAGGACTGTCAATCAGTGCTGCGATATTGTGCAACATTTCACTGCTGCACTGTTGTCAACGTGGAATCATAGCAAAACTGGCACAGACGAGGTACATATTCTCATCGGTGGCACTAATATTAGTGCGACCTGCCCTGTATAACGGCATTCGCGACAAGCTGAATAGAATATGGAAATAGCAAGCAACTCCATCTCGTGTTCATTAGCCAGTTGCGTGTTATCAATGTTACCAAATCTTTTTTCTGCACAGAGGTTGATAACATTGATAAATACCCCAAAATCCGAGGGTATAGATCCCCCTTAAAGGTTTCTAATTGATGTGCCGTTTTGCGTTTTTGATTCCGTTTTTTTGGTAGGATCCATGCCCAGTTTCCTCAGTAGTACCATTTGTTCGCTGACCACCCCCTTCCTTACTCTATCCCCCAAACAGAGGAGATAGAGCCGGCGGGTACCCTTATGAGTTCACCGATTCCCTTGATAAAGGGGAAATCGTTACCATTATTGGTTGCCCCATGACCCCGACAGTAGGCACTGTGCCCGTAGCAGGAGAAAAAACCACCTTGGAAATTTATGCCACTCCGGGAATCGAACCTGGCTTTCCTGCTACGAATCAGACACTCTACCACCTGAGCCACTGACCCGGCTTAACCCGACTCCTAATCCTAACCCAAACCCGGTTAACCAAGGAAGGTGACTGTAACCCGCTGTAACCCATACTATCCTCGAGGGAATGGTTCTCAAATCTTAGAGAGAGAGCGGGTTACTATTAAATAGAGATTCACCGACTATAACCCGAACATAACATGAATATTGACGCACAGGATGATTACGATCCATTTTAATTTGGTTTATAGTTTCTAGTTTCTTTTACAACTATCAAACTATTAAGCAACTAATTGGATTATTAAAGAAAGTAAAATATCACTTGCTTTATTCTCTTAATTTTATAAATGAATAAAAATTAATAAGAATCTTTTGAAAGCCTATAATATATCGCTAATCGACACTGAACACAATCTGAATTATAAATGTTTTCAACACAACGTGTGAAATAAGAATGGGAATGGGTGGGCAACCCATAACAATAGAAAATCGAAAAACAGTTGATCAATCTTTTTTCCGTTTCGCTTTTTTTCGTTCCGCGTCAAACAATTGCCAACATCGACACTCCAACAACAATACCACAATACCAGGTACTTTTGGCTCACTATTGCCTTATTATACAATATATACGTTCTTTCAGACACACACAACATATTCATACTCTTCATAATTACCTAAAATATAAATTTCTCTACCAAATTTCTTTATCAATAATAAGTTGTCCTCATATGATTTCAAATCGATTTGTAGATAAATTCAACTGATTGGCACCAAAGCATAATTATAAATAAGAAAAGAAGTTTAAACTTCGTGCTCAAAACCCGCTCTTAGTGTGGGTTACAGTGTTTCATGGGTTACCAAGAACCGAAACCGATTCGGGTTACGGTTTTCAATCGTAACCCGCTCTTACCCGGTTAACCGGGTTACAGTTAGCCATCTAGTAACTGGTTACCGAAGCTACGTGGGTTACAACGGGTTATTGAGAACCGAATCCGATTCGGGTTAGGTTATTGATCCCTGAGCGAGACGCGCGGCCGGCCGGGTTGATGGGGGTAGTCTTCGAAAATCGGCCGTCGCGAGTAAGTAATTCTGAGCTCTCTTTTTTGTTTAAGGACGGTGGGGATATGTGTTTTACGCACCTCCCCCACCCCCCTCCAGATGATGGTCGGTGGTAGTATGGGACTCACTTTTAGAGCCAAGATCATGAGTGGAGGAGAGCTCGAGTTGAAGACCAAGAAAAATGCGGACAGCGGGGCCTCGATCTTCGCTCGCTCGGGCATGCGAGACGAGTAGATGGGCGGTCCCGGGAGTGGAATGTTTTTTTTTAGTGGGTATGCGCAGCCGAACATCCGCTGCGTGAGCCTCACACTACCTCCTTCTGGGGTGTGCGTAATGGCATTTTTTTATTACTCTCTTTAAAAAAAGGAGAAAGTATGAGACTCACTTTGCCAGAGAAAAACTAGAGGCGAAGGCATACTTACTAAAACCCCACCGCTCAGGGGCGCTTCTTCTCGACCTTCGATGCCGTAGGTTATGGTCCCCCGCAGGCCCGCTATCCGCATTCACCGTGGGGTTATTCTGCGGCCCAAATCCAAAGTAATTCCGAGCCCTATGTCGAACGATATGTCACTACTAGGGGTGTGCGAGAACCCGATGGTCGGGACGAGTCGGAGAGAGTTCAAATGGGGTCGGGTCGGGTTCCCGACAATTTTGAGATTCCCGAAGGTATCGGGTTTCCTGAAAATTTCGAGAACATGACATATGACACTCTTGAAAAGAGTTCGCGATGGATATAACATTCCTTCAATGAAAAGAATTTTGTATAATAATTAAATATTTACATTTAATTATCCCAAGAATATCCCGATTCTTTCGAGAATCCCGACTCTTTCGAGAATGTCCGATAAATTCAAACATCTCTACCTTTTCGGGAATCCCGATAAATTCGAGAATCTTAAAATTTTTTAGTAATCGTCCCGATTCCGAAAAAATGTCGTGTTCCCGACTCGACCCGATATTTCGGGTTCTCGTACACCCCTAGTCGCCACTAACCTGTAGGAAACGGTATTAACATTTTGTGTTTACAAACCATGCCACCAAGTACATAAGCTCGCAACCAAAAAGGTCGGGGCGAGTCATCTCAATTGCGGCAAAGGCAAAGGCAATTCAGATTCTCCGATATTTTGTGGTCGCTCATGTAATTCTCCATGTTTGCCGAAACTTGAGATGTTGTCATAATTATGGGTGATGTAATTTCATGTCTTCTCAGCGAATAATTAAATTTCAAGATTGTCGCGTGTATGGAATCTTAAGAGGAAATAAATTTAAGTTACACAAGTCGATTTCGATGAAACTTATTGTAAAATTGTAACTTACTGTATTTTTTTTATCAGCCATAGTCTATATCGAAGAGATGAAAACAGCCATTCAAATTTCAGATCAAAAACTCGTCTTTTGATATTTTTAGATTTTTCGGAAAGTAAAGAGTGTAGGTCAGTCAATTTTTTTAAATTGTGTGATTTAGTCGTATAAGAATATTTAAAAAATAGCATTTTTTAAAATAATGTCTAAAAAATTTGAATTTTCTTTACTCATTTTTCCTTTATTTTTATGCAAACAGATTTTTTTGTTCTTTATCGTTTAAGTATAATAATTAAATTTATAATATATCTGTTTTATTTTCATCTATTTTAGAAGTGATAACAATTAAGCTGAACACTAGCAGCATTGCACCCTCGAGTTTCTGTTACCCATTATACGTCATTCTATTGTTTCGATGTGCTGAATATGAATATGATTTTCGTTTTTGGCGGAAATTGCAAGATCCCGAGATATTCGCAGAAAACTTTCTTCCTAGCACATTGAATTTGCCAATGAGCATGCATCTATGACATACAGTCACCGGTATAGCCGGTCACATCTGTTACAAACAGACAAGTGCCTTCGGAACCCGAATCCAAATCAAACCAGTATTCGTTTAAGAAACCTGCGGTGCCGTCTCTATCACCTATGCTTGTGTCTGTGTCACAGACGCACACTTGTGGGTATAATTCAATGTGCTAGGAAGAAAGTTTTCTGCGAATATTCGCAGAAAACTTTCTTCCTAGCACATTGAATTTGCCAATGAGCATGCATCTATGACATACAGTCACCGGTATAGCCGGTCACATCTGTTACAAACAGACAAGTGCCTTCGGAACCCGAATCCAAATCAAACCAGTATTCGTTTAAGAAACCTGCGGTGCCGTCTCTATCACCTATGCTTGTGTCTGTGTCACAGACGCACACTTGTGGGTATAATTCAATGTGCTAGGAAGAAAGTTTTCTGCGAATATCTCGGGAACTTGCAATTTCCGTCAAAAACGAAAATCATGTTCGTATTCAGCACGTCGAAACGAATAGAATGACATATAATGGGTACCAAAAGTTCAGGGAGGGGGAGCAGTTGTAAAGTTTAGCCGAACTAAACATTAACTATTGTCGATCAAGTTTCATTCCTTTATTGCATTTCCCGTAATCGTGGTACTATGAATCTTTTACTGTTTTATATTTCATCCAACCAATATCTTCATAAATGCATAAAGATCCGCAGTCTGTACATGCATACGCAGTCAATTTTTTTCAACCATATTAGTCAAAAATCGATTAAAGTAGAAATTAAAAATTTCGTTAATGAGAATTCAGTTCAAAAGATGAAATACTTACATCACTTCCTGTGTAAATGAAAATATAATTATGGGAAAGAGATATCTAATTTAAATTAGATTACAGCAACTGTTGTAAACTCTAGCTAATGTAAAGGTAAAAGGATTGAAGAGAAAGGTGTAACGATGTATGGTTAACAAAAGAAAATATATTTAATGAAAAAATCAAAAGGTACAAAAGGGAAAATAGCAGAATAAGAAGATGAACAATGATTGATCGAACAAATGAGATGTGATTAGTGTCAGTATGACAAGAATAAGCGCACGAATACTTGTGTCAGTATGACAAGAATAATCGCAAGAGATAGCGAGCGACAAGGCAGCTTATACCCGCGTGGGCCATCGGTTTTGGAAGGATTACGGAGTGGGGACTTTGAAATTAAACGAGTAGGGCCGCAGCAACGTTCGTTAGGGTAATGACCTAATTGTAGTATCCAGAAAATAAAAAGTTTATTAAATCGGTTACAAGTTTCGAGTTTCGGGCGTAAAAACAGACTATCCGCGGCGCGAAGCCGCACCCTATACAGGGTGTCCCAAAATTCGTGAACTTCCCGAAAGGGGGTGGTTCCTGAGACCATATCAAGCGACATTTTCCTTTACAAAAATGTTATCCGCGGCTTTGTTTAGGAGTTATTAACGAAAAGCACGGACCAATCAGAGCACGACCTAGACGCGAGTTGGCACAGTCAGCCCGGCGCACAGTGGTCCGGATCGAGAAATTCAGTGACATTTTGTCGAAAAATGAACTTTCTCATATTGACATGTACAAAGTTTGTATTGCTTCATAAATATCCATCTACCTCGAAAATAAAGAAATTAATAAAATATAATTAAAATTGTAATCGCGACGAACACTTAAAGTTGGGCATTTTGAAAATAGCCTGTTTCGCAGAAAAAAGATATTTATCTTTATCTGGATGCCCTGACACACCTGTTTAATATTTTTCCTCTGTTCTTCTTTTAAAATGAAGAGAATTCCATTACGATAAAAATGTACACTGACAATTTAAAATTAATTTAAATAATGTATTAAAAAAATGATGTACAGTGAAGGCTCGGAAATTGTCAAAATTCTTCATCTTTGATACGGAATATCTTTTGAGTTCCAATTAGTACCGCATGTTTACAAATTGTACAATGTTCAGTACACTTTTCCCTATATAGTTATGCACGATTTACTACCAACATCGTCCATCGACGCAAGTTATTACTGATTCAAGTGTATCCATCGCTGCGTCGAGCGCCAGGATTGTGCGAGACGCGAAGAACCTTGCGCGCGTGCGAGCGGACTGTTTTGATTGTAGCCTACAGTCAATTGTTTATTATATGCTGCTATAAGAGTAAAATCACAAAATAAAAAGAAAAGGCCGCTAGATCAAGAAGCTGCAGAATTAATACTTGCATAGATTTAAGTAAATCAGTCAGTAAAGTAAGTAAAATGTTATTAAAAATGATTAAACAAACACTAAACGTATTAAATTATTTATCATTAAAAAGTGATTATTTTTTCATATTTTTCAGTGAAAGTTTCATCAGAATAACTTTTACGATTCAAAAGCTGTGGCAGTATCACAGAACTTCTCGGTATGGACGAAAAAATTTTTATTATAAATTATTACAAAAAATAGTTTGTGAACTTATATGTAAACAAATTTATTATCAATAACAAAGTATGAATGAAAATTAATTAATAAATATTGTTTAACAAATGCAAAAAATATTTAATTATCTATAATTAAAAATGACTATTTTTTAAATATTTTTAGTGAAAATTTCATTGCAATATCTCTAATGGTTCAAAGGTTATAACAAAATGTCACTGAATTTCTCGATCCGGACCACTGTGCGGCGCGGCGCGCCAACTATCTATTGGCCGACTGTGGCAACTCGCGTCTAGGTCGCGCTCTGATTGGTCCGTGTTTTTCGCTAATAACTCCTAAACAAAGCCGCGGCTGACATTGGTACAAAGGAAAATGTCGCTTGAAATGGTCTCAGGAACCACCCCCTTTCGGGAAGTTCACGAATTTTGGACATCCTGTATATTGGAAATCCTCTCCTTTAACGTGTGATCGTCAATCACTTATTCGCAATCATTTATTTGGCCGAGATTCGTTGATATTGCCTTATATGGTCAGGCGTGATTGCCGTCGTCGTGACTACGCGTAAACACACGACGGAACCGCCGAATGATCTGAACATCAGAACATTCTGGAACATTCTGGAACGTTCTAAAACGTTCCTACATAATAAACGGTGCTGCGGAGGAGACAAAGAAATAGGGTAATGGAATTGGAGTAAGGAAAACATGATGCGATGGCCCACGAGACGATTTGACGGGTTCAATGAACGTTTCGATCCGGCGAGGTTTACATCGGCGGTCGATCACCTCGCCGGTTGTTGTCAAATTCGCACAGCTGATATCGCCGCGGCGATGAGGCAAAAACTCTACACAGAGTTCTTATGCCTCACCGGTGTCTATATTGTAAGAATGTATAATGCGAAGACTAACGGTTCGGAATCGCCTTGCAATTTATACAAAAACTGGATTGTAGGCTTTCGAACAGCAACACATAGCCTACAAAGACAGCGAGACTAGCTACAATGACAGCGATACGTCAAGTATGATGACGAGATGTGAAATAGAATTACATTGGCTTATAGCTTGTGACTATTATCGTTGGATGACAGTTCCATTGATTTTAGTATAAAACGCTTGAAATGAATTTCGTGACAATTGATCCACCTGCCAGATTGTTCACGCCCCCGTACGGAACGCGCTCCATTTCCATTCCGTAAGATACACAAATTAACCAGTGTACAAGGTGCCAATCTGGCGAACCTAAACCGGAAAGTCGAGACCTAGAACATAAAGACCTTAGAGCGATACAGTAAATGTTTACACCTCTCCTCCTAGTTAATTGTACGGTAGCTGTAGTTCGAGGATACCCTGGATTGGTAGCCGACGATAAACTCTTGTTACTGTACACGTTGATAAAACATACAGCACTGTACAAAATTATAAGGCACTTCACACAAAGTGAGTTCTAAAATTATTGGCACAGGGATAATATCTAAAAAAGAAAGCGTCAGTCAACAAAAGATTCCTCAAAAGTATCTTTAACACTAAGCCTACCGAGCCTTAAAAGTAACTAGTACATATTCCCTTATAAAAATTACAAGATTGATTTTATTTAGACTTTGTGCGGTTCCTATTGTAATATGTGCTCCACTAAAGATATCTATACAATCATTTCTTATGAAATTATTTTTATTATACGAATAAACGTAAACACAAAAATCTGGAGCTGATCGTTTTGACCGGTGGTGGTAGGTTTAGTGTTAATACCTTTTCGTTTAGAATATATGTATGATTAACACTATAAGCTAACTAAAAAATATAAAAGAATAATAATAATTTATTGTAAATTAATAAAAATAGCAGTCACGAACATCTCGATGTACTGCTTGTCAGTATTTTGTAGCATAACTAATTTTTTCATGTAATTCATATCTATAAAATACACTTCTGGTTTTAGTTTGTCTTCTGAATTTTCTATTATTATTCATTGTTAAGTTTGTTTCAAATAATCTCTGTCGGATTGAGAGCAGGTGATTGCGAGTGTCAATAACTTTGGGATAATTGTACGCGGTCTTTTAAAAGGGTCTTTGAATACATGAAATATATCTGATTTAATCATATTAAATGAAAGTGTGATCGATTAAAATTGAGCCCCTTAGTTGACAAGTGAATTAACTCCCTTTTCTTAATATTGTAGAAATTAGACTTCCGTGTAATATCGTACAAAAAATTAAATACAGAATGCAAATTTATTGTAACCACATAAAGCGAAAGAATAGTAATTATATCATTATAACTTAAAATAAAATTCATATTTTTCTCAATAGTAATCAAACAGTAACGTAATGAATAATGAAGTGCCATTATTGCTCTGAATTGTGATACCACTTTTTTGTGAGAAAGTGGCTTACGCCATATGGCTATTAATGTATTAATAATCATAAGTTACACATATGTTATTTTTAATGCACTACATAGTACTGTATACACTATGTATTAATGAAAGTTATTCGTTGTTGGATCTTCACCAGTTTCTTCAATTTAAAGTCTTTAAAGTTTGAAAAAGTGCATGATGAATTCGAGGGATAAAAAGCAAATCTAACATATCCTTCTTTTTGGCCACAGAAACAGGATACACAGTTGGATATAAATTTTCTTGAAAAATTATAGTTTTTCTTGTATTAGAAATTTTCCTGTATTATGATTTTCTGCATTTTCCTGAATATTTAATATTTCAAACTCAACATCTACAGAAATCTTAGTTCTATAAAAAATATCAAACTGTTTCCCGCGTTCATAGTGTAACCACTGTATAGTGAGCCAATTTACAGTTTGTAATAATGTATTTTTCTTACGCTTTGTTAACGATCGTTCTAGCTGTTCAGTTGAAAAAAAATTCGTTTCTTTTCATTTCATAAACCACAAACTTGTTGGTGGTTTACAGCGATATCAATCTTCATGGATGTAATTAGATGTATGTCGTGCTGCAGATTCAACACATCCAAAATCTGAATAATTCGGTAAAACGGATGTCCTAATATTAAGAACTTCTGTTCTATAACGTTTGCTGCAATATCATTACTTTGCACTAATTTTAACAGAGACAAAGCTATTTCTATATTACGATTTTGTCCAGTCCAAGAATTACTATAAATAATTATTTTATCTTTATTATCAGCAACAGATGTAATATGTTTACCTAAACATGATGCTATTTCTTGCGATCCTCTAACTCTAGATGCTAATGTTTCATCCCAAACATAAAAGTATCCTTTATTTTCACATAAGTCGTGAATACCGAGATTATAACAGTACATATTATATTTCTCTTATAATACGCATTAGAAACTGGAAATGGTAATGCTTTCTGTAAATCGATACTGCATACATATAAATACTATTTGAACACTTTGCATTTTCTATATCCTCTTTCATAGAATTACGTAGGATATTACGTTCTGCTTTTCGTAAATGTAACTCAAGTTCATCTTAAAGTTTTTAAATAGCTTCTTAATTACTACTTTTTGCATCTAGTTTAATTTTATATTCATCACATTTTTGATAATTTCATCACAATTAAAATTGAGATTAAAACGCGTATTAAATATATGTCGATACATGTGCTCTTTTACTGGTAGTAGATTTAATTCAGAGAATTTTCTTCATACAACATATACATTTTCTGAACATTGAGATTTTCATTTAGATACTGTCGGTTTGGATTGTGTTCACGTGTGTAATGAGATACATTAGCAGAAAAACTTTGAATATGATCGCAAAGATTTTTAATAGTATCTTCACTGAGTTTCCGCGGATTTACCTTCTGTGTATAAGTATTCCTATAATCGAAGTTTCCTTTAACCTAATGTAACAGTAGAGTAAGTCCATATGTTGCGTGGAATAATGGAGTAAGTCCATGAGATTGGACTTATGCTATTGTCCAAGATATTTTTACAGTCACTTCATTTATGATGTAAAATTGACTCTTATTTTTTATTAACATAAAACGAAGTATACACAAGTTAATGAGTTAAATACAACAAGTATTCTTAATACTTACTATTTCTGTAAAAACTTCATTTTTCGTAATTTTGGACTTGTTGCCACTTGTCAACTAAGGGGCTCAATTCATGGCTAGACTCTTTAATGGATTCGTCAACAGCAATTTCAATTGTGATCGTCATCTAAGAATTTCATTTTAAATTATAATGTACAAGAAAATTTCTAAGCTTCCTTTTGGTACAGTACAACTACTGAAAATGCTATTAATAGGATTCGGATAGGTAAGGTGCCAGAGTTGGGCAAACGCTCGTCACAATTATGATTATTGACTAATAACTTCATAAGCTCTACAAAAGTGACTAATAATTAATGACTAAGTAAATACTTGAGCGTGACTATGAGTAATGACTACATAAGTATTTGAGCGTAATGACTAATGAATAATGACTAAATATTTATTAAGGATGAATATTGAATACTGACTATAATGATGTAACTAATGACTAAATACGCAATCAGAATTTCACTATGACTAATGACTAAAAATGGTTATAAGTTAAACTAAGACATAATAATAACAAAAAAATATCCTTTTAGTTTATAAACATATAACAGATTATGACATGTTTGGTCATTGCAAATTCCGGTATAGTTTAAGTATACATATTAATGTATGTTAATCGCACAATAGTGACTGATGACTAAAGATTGATGACTGATCATTTAAACTAACTAATGATTAATCATAACTAATAAGCAATAACTAACGATTACTTAGAGCTGTGACTAACTAGTGCCATGTAGTTATGACTAACTAATCAAAAAGTTTTAACTAACTATTTTTAAGCTTTGACTAACAATCTATCAGGCTATTAGTCATTTTCAATTATTAGTTGATTTTTGCCCAACTCTGTAAGGTGCTAACTAACAAAGAAAGGTCACAGTGGCGGGGTCGTCGATTTTAATTAAACTTTTTCTGGTGAATTTAGAGCAAAAATATTTATAAAGATATCTAACATTTAATTTTATGATATCTAGAAAATTCATTGATATACTTCATTTCTTAATCATATCACAACAACTACGATATCAAGGGTGGTAGAGGTTACGTGTTCAAGTCCCTGCCCTAATACGATTAATGATTTTTTCTTTATTTTTATTTTTTTTCACTTTCAATTTTCAGTCCTTTTTTCTTTGTTCCTGTTTTCTTTCCTTTTTTTAATCTTGCTATTTATTTATTTATTGCTGCGGTTGTCAATAATGCAACTAGTTGTGCATATATATTTTGTGCAGGAAATGGATAGTCTGTAGGGTGGTATGCTTCGTAAAAACATGTCAAACAAATATTTTGGGCAGTATGAACATATTATGAATGCTAATAGGCATGTTGCTGTTTTGATGTCAGTCGGAAAACAAACTTATGTCACGTTGGAAAAGATAGATCTGTCAGATATGAATATTGTTGGAGACCGGAAACGAGGATCAGTGGCATTTCGTGACTGGTATATAATTGTATGTACACTGGTTCGCACACACTTTTAATAACACGTAGTTAAACAAAAACTTAACAATAAACAGGGTTTGCCACGATGAACATACGCGAATGCGGTGTAAACGAAAACTTGAGTGAGACGACTGCTGACGGTTGTACGAAGGCGGTAAACACGATGTAAAGCGGTGGCCGTTAACAGTATGAATGGAGCCCGCAATCAGCTGGTCTGTCGCCGAAAATCGCGCGTTCGGCGGATCGCAAAGCGGGGGCCGCGAGGATGACTGACGTCATCCGCGCGGCTACGCGATCCCGGCAAGGAGGATCGGCCTAGTGACGGTTGGTCGGAACAAATATTAATATTCATTATATTAATATTCATATTAATATTAATATTCATATCTGACAGATCTATTCTTGCGTACCAAGAATACTGAGTACCAGATAAAGCCCAGAAAACTGAAGATATGATTAAGAAATTAAGTATATCAAGATCTACATGAAAATTTCTGGATATCATAAAATTAAATGTTAAGTACCTTTATAAATAATGAGTAGTCAATTTTTGTAGACAAATTTTAAGAAAGTCGAATTAAATAAAGTCTTATTTTCAGTGGTAGTAGCCTTTTTAGATCTCGAATAGATAAAAATCGTACCAAATTCTATCGAATTTTGCATTCCAGCATTTTCTGAAAATTTTCAAATGCCATAAATGCATAAAGATGCGCAGTCTAATAATAAGTATCGTCAAAAATGCCTAATTTTGCTCTAGAGAGAAAGAGAGAGAGAGAGAGAGATTCATCAGAGAAAATGTTTAAGATTACAATCGACGACTCCACCCCTGTGACCTCTCCTCGTAAGTGTAAAAGATGATGACATTTAAATGTCTGCCACGGCCCCGTTTAGAGGCATCGATACGAACATCACTATTTTATATAACGTTTTCAAACACTGCGGCATTAATTTCTCTTATGGCGGTTCTCATGTTAGCTTTTAAGTCTGGAGTGCTTTCTAGTTTAGTGTTGTACACTTGACTTTTCAAATAACCCTTTAGGAAAAAGTCCAATGGTGTTAAGTTCGGAGAACGCGATGGCCAATTCACATCACCATTTCGTGAAATTACACGTCCAGGAAACTTCGTGCGTAATAACGTTATGGTTGCCCGCGTTGCATGGTTCGTAGCACCGTATTGTTGCAGATAAACATCAGAAATGTCAATTCCTTTAAGTTCACAAATTCGTCGGGTTCCTTTTACTGAACGTTTATTTGCATAATAAGTTTTAATGATTGCATTCCGTTGTTCTCGTGAAAGCGGTGCGGCATAGTTAGATTTCTATATGTCTCAAAGGTATACGAAATTGTACCTAAAAAGAAAAAGACACTTACGCTTATAACTAGACAGCGGATTTTATGCATTTATGACGAAAATGAGTTGGTGTAATTTAGAGCAGTAAAAACATTAGAAGAATTTAAACATACTGTTATGTTATTTTCAATCTATTAACCATACTAACACTTTACCTACCAGAAGCATATTAATAGGATTTTCAATAATTGTGCTGTACCAAAACAAAGCATAGAAATTTTCTTTTACATTGCAATCTTAAATGAAACTATTAGATGACGTTATTGAGGGTGACTTGTGAGTTCACAATGACAATTGCTGTTGCTATTAAATATTCCATTAAAAAGGGGTTTAGAAATGTACCATAGATTTTTCAAAATTATGCAGTAATCACCGATAGGTAGTGTGTTAAGACAGAAAATAAATTTTAGTCCAGTCAACGAAAAGTTGTAGAGGGAAATGGAAGGAACACAATTTTTAACGTTGGGTCTTTGTTTGGATTAGGTAGGAGGTAAACATACTAAAAGTCCCCACTCCTAGGAGGTGAGCGGGGTGCAGGGGGCACGTAGAAGGTCTCCTTTTTCGGTTTTCCGCTTATATCTCGGAAACTATGCGTCCTAGCGATAAGATCATTGTATACAAATTAAAGCTGATAAAATGTGTCACAAGATTGATTCAATTCAGTTTTTCGCTATCTCGCATAGTTTCCGAGATATCCGCGCTCGAATTTCACTAATTGTGCTGAAGAGTTTAGCTAGTCAAATAAGGCAAAAAACGTGAGGCAAAAATTTCTTTTTCAGAATTAGTGAATTTTGAGCGCAGATATCTCGGAAACTATGCGAGATAGCGAAAAACTGAACAGAATCACTCTTATGGCACATTTTATCAGCTTTAATTTTGTATAGAATGGTCATATCGCTAGGATACATATTTTCCGAGATATAAGCGGAAAACCGAAAAAGGGGACCGTCTACGTGCCCCTTTGCATCCCGCTCACCTCCTAAGATCGGGGACTTTTAGTATGTTCACCTCCTAACTAGTCCAAACAAAGTCCCAAAGTTAAAAATTGTATTCCTTCCATTTCCGTCTACACCTCCCTCATGATCATTCATTGACTGGACTATTTCTATAACACTTCAATTTGTTGCGATCCAGGAAGAAAATTTTTATTTTGCATAAAGATCCGCTCTGTCTACTTATAGCTTGTGTTTGAGACTGAAGTAAGGTGGAGTGGGGTAAGTCCACCCCAGTTTTTGCAAAGTTGCACTTTAAACTGATGTATTTTCAATCTGGTATGTAAAAACTTAACGTTGCTGGTATCAAACTCTTGCTGTTATTACTGATGAATTAATATTATGTAGGATTCTAATTTTGCTTGAAAATTATCATTTTGATTGGATATTGTACAAAGTGTCAACTAGGACGCACTTGCCCCGAAAATGTGGCAAGTTCGACTCTGAGAGTTAAAAATGCTTTCGAACCTTGTTTCAACTGCTACGGAGCAAGAAAAGAATGATTAACAAGCCTGCTATAAAATGCTTCTTATATTGCATTAAATTATATTGTTTAGTTTTATAGTTATCCATTTTTAAACAAATAAGTACTTTTATGCTGAAATATGAAAGGGGGTACAGTGATATTAAAACAAAGTTTAAAAATGCTTTCGAACCTTGTTTCAACTGCTACGGGGCAAGAATATAATTATTATGAAGCCTGCTACAAAATGCTTTTTATTGCATTAAATATATTGTTTAGTTTTATAGTTATCCATTTTTAAACAAATAAGTACTTTTATGCTGAAATATGAAAGGGGGTACAGTGATATGAAAACAAAGTTTAAAAATGCTTTCGAACCTTGTTTCAAGTGCTACGGGGCAAGAATAGAATTATTATGAAGCCTGCTACAAAATGCTTTTTATTGCATTAAATATATTGTTTAGTTTTATAGTTATCCATACAGTACGCACTTAGTCCACCGTGATAGTACGGACTTGCCCCGTGTAGTAATATGTACGGGGCAAGATCATCTTAGTGTTTGTCTCAATAAAGGACCCCGCACTAAACCACGTGAAATGGGTCCTCGGCGAAAACGGGTGAATTTGAAATATGTTATATCTTTTGGGTCACTGAACAAATGTATGTGTGGCAAAATATCAAATAATGGATAGTTTCGTTGTTTCCACCCTTCAAAACGCCTTTCGGATCAATGCCGTTGCCATTATAAGGGAACAATATGAATTTTTAGTGAACAAAATGGTTAAAGAATAATTGTTTATGATTAAAATAATTATTATTATTGTTTATTATTTATCTATTTTTTTTGCTATACGTTATGATTTTTCCCACTTTAAATTATGAATCAGTTCTTGCAAATAATGACATTCTCAAACTGTTTAAACAATACTGTTATAAACAATTATTCTTTAACTATTTTGTTCACTAAAAATTCATATTGTTCCCTTATAATCGTAACCGCATTGATCCGAAAGTGATATCTTTGCTGGTCTGACCTCTGGCTTTTGAAGGGTTGAAACAACGAAAATGTCCATTTTTTGACATTTTGCATCACATGCATTTGTTCAGTGACCCAAAGGTACAACATACTTACGAGGGTAGTCCCAGAAGTACCCGACCTTGACATATAGCTGGCGGTTGTTATTTGAAAACTTACTTAGCCAACAGTACATTCTTTATAAAGCTTAAGTTTGAAGTCTGAAGACGCTACGTTGTTTGGTATTTGTTTGACAGCCACCAATAGCATTTAGCGAGAAAGATTGTGTTGTTCCATCAAGACAATGCACCAGTTCACACATGCAGTATCGCGGTGGCCAAAATCAATGAGTTAAAGTTCGAATTGCTTCATCGCGCACGCTATTCGCCAGATTTAGCCCCCTCTGACTATTTTCTCTTTCCAAACTTGAAAAAATGGCTCAGTGGTAAAAGATTTGCCAACAATGAAGGGGTGGAGTCTGCGGTTGATAACTATTTTGAGGAGCTCGACGAATCTCACTATAAACAGGGTATCGAAGCTATTGAACATCCCTGGGAAAAGTGTATCGAGCTAAAAGGAGACTACGTTGAGAAATAAAGTTATTTTTTCCCAAATTCTTTGTGTTTTCTTTGTTAGGTCGGGTACTTCTGGGACTACCCTCGTATTTCAAATTTAGCCATTTTCGCCGAGGACCCATTTCACGTGGTTTGGTGCGGGTCCTTTTAAAAAATACAATAAAAACGGTTTATTTAATGTAAACCTACATTAATATTTATTGCACGTACCTAAAATAACAACACAGAATATATTAATAACTTGTAAACTATTGCACGTTCAGAGTAACCTCAAAGTTGCACGTGTACTTGCACGTGACTGTTTGGAAAACACCTTTATTCTTGGGCAACATCTATGTAGAATAGTTCATACTAACTTATACTACATTAATGAATACAAGCTAGAGAAATTTCGTTCATATTATAATAAAAATAACCAATTAACGACTTGCCCCGTAAACGGACTTACCCCACTCCACCTTATCCGTTTTCGATACACTCTATCTTGAACATATTGAACATTGAACTTGTTCACAGTTTCTTTAATAACATGCAAGTTTTCTAAACCATTATACGTAGTTCTATCAATATCTTTGAACAATTATCCAATTCCCAGGTATTACATTTTGATTCGTCACAGATAATTGTATTAAACAAACCATTAGGTTTAACCTGGAATTGCTGGAAATAAATATGTTTTACAACAAAGTAAAGAAATAGTTTTCTTCTTTGATACTGTCGTTGTTTATAAGATCGTTTATAAATTACAAAGAAATTTTATAAACGAAGACAACGGTGGTCCTGCATGATTTGCAGTTGACATGCTGGGAAAATATTATGGAACGGAGATGGAAATATCGCTCGTACGAAGTGCTATCAAAAGGAAAGCAGACGCCATCACTTTCCTATGCGCTCGTGCGTCAGTCTGCCAATCGAGCTGTGAATATGTTAACTCGAGTACCACGAGCAATTTAGTAAAAGCGGTATCGGTTGCCTCAGCAATTTAACAAGAGACTTAAAATTTGAAAAATTGGAAAATTTTAAGTTCTGTGTCTCCGATTGTAAAACTTTGTCGTAGCGATATTCAAAGTATTTCAGTGCATCTATTTGTAGTAATTTTTCTTTATTTCCAAAAACGAAATTACAGCTCAAGCGACGGCCTGTAGTTAGGTTAATTGTTTAATTTCGGTCGTTTAAGTGGGGTCGGCGCACAGTGGTCCGGATTGGAAAATCGAGTGACATTTTGTCGAAAAATGAACTTTCTCGTATCGAGGTTTGTATTCATGAATATCCATCTACCTCGAAAATAAAGAAATTGAGAAAATATAATAATAATTGTAATCGGAACGAACATTTGAAGTTGGACATTTTGAAAATAGACTGTTTCGCAGACGAAAAATGCTTGTCTTCATCTGGATGCCCTGGCGAACCTGTTTAATATTTTTTCTCTGATCTTCTTTTAAAGTGAAGAGAATTCTTTTATGATAAGAATTTACACTGGTAATTAAAAATTAATTTAAATAATGTATGAAAAAAATAATGCACAGCGAACACAGAGGACTTCCTTTCGATAACTTCCTAACCAATAAGTTTAGAGCATAAGTATATTAGTACTTCATGTAGAAAACAAGAAACTGCATCGATTGGCGCAGTCAAAAACATAGACTTCCATTTTAAAAAAAAGTGCAGTTGCATTTCTCTGATGTACCGATGCACAAAAGTGCATACAATTATTTTGATATCATTCACGTTTTACTCATAACATCTTCTTCTATCCCCAACCGTTTAGGAGGTACAGTTTGTTTCAGTTGTGTGGGACACCCTGTACACATAATCCACAATCTTTCAGGAAGGAACATAAGATCTTACATAATAGTGTTTGTAGGTCTGTGGAGTAGAACATTGCATGACATGGGAAGAAAAAACCCCGTAATCTCAGGTTGTATATACATTTCAATCTGTCAGTGTTATGTATAGGACATTGCCATAAGACGTGATATATCCTGTCTCATGTCCACATGAACGAAAAGAGCATTAGATTGTCTGCAAATGAAAGATTTACAAAGCTAAGTTGAGACGGAAAATGAGTGGGGTTACCATGGGTTCGTCGACAACTCATTTGACCGACAATATCTTTCGTCGACATTGTGAAATCGTCGACAAATAATTTGACCGACACTATGTTTTCGTCGACGTATGATTTGACCGACACTATGTTTTCATAGACACGGTCAAATTGTCGACGTCTGCTGCTGTCATCGACAGTCCGTGTTTAGCGACAGGTTTGATTCGTATTTGCTAATGTTGACTAATCGTTGTTATCACTGTTATGTTATAGACACATTTAGTTGCTTGTATAATAAAATAAAAACGTGGTAAAAAATAAGGAGAAGTACAAAGCATTCCTTCAAGTAAATAAACTTTATTAATGGGTACACACAAATGAACAAAAATCATAATATTTCATTTAATTTCAAACATAATTGTGTAAATACATATCCATAATTTGAATGAACAGAACGAATGCTACGCATATACATATACAGATTACAAAACATAACACGAACTGTCGATGAAAGCAGCAGACGTCGACAATTTGACCGTGTCCATGAAAACATAGTGTCGGTCAAATCATTTGTCGACGAAAACATAGTGTCGGTCAAATTATTTGTCGACGAAAACATAGTGTCGACGAAAGTTATTGTCGGTCAAATGAGTTGTCGACGAACCCATGGTAACCCAAATGAATGAACACGACTATGTTGGAAATATGAGTTAGAAATTGGACTGTACTCTCAATTTATAAGCATTGCCATTGCTTTTAACCCCCTGCCGTATTTTAACGAGTTAGATTAACGAGTCATGAAGATTTTAACAAAGTTTAACAAGTATGAATGTTACGCGATTCGTTTTAGGTGAAATAAAATTTGCTTCGTTTGTAATCAATATTTAAGCATTAACATAAATGTAGTCATACAAAAAAAATCTTTTCTTTTCTACGACATTTCTGGGGACAAAGACGTTTTAATCACTGTAACTATAAAGAAAATGGTACAGCAAGGGGTTAATGTGTTTCTTACACGAAACATTATCGAGATTTCCATGGGGAAAACACAAGAGACTCTATAAACTTCAACTATCTAATCTCTTTTCGCAACATTAAGGATAGGTAGAAAAACAATAGGGAAAATGTTATATGGACTATCACTATTTAGTTCAGATATTCATATATTTCATGTACATAAATTTCAAACCAAAGAAAATTTGTTCCATGTATATATAAATGTATACATAATTCATATTATCTAAAAACGAAGACTTATTATTTTTAAAAGGTCGTCTCATAATTGCATTTCTTTTATAAGCCTTGATGTGACGTTGAGTCCTGAAATCCTGTTCATAACTAAATTTTACTGGAGTCGCGAATTCTCTTGCAGTTTCAAAGCTATATATACAGTTTTAACAAGCAAATGTGAAATATTCCTCGTAACATGGCTATGACAGTTGAAACTAGCGACTGTTATACACGTCTCGTCTCACTTACGTGTTATTTTTTAATTAACAACAATCAATTAACTTGAAAATCTGAGATTATTTTGTACAGAATACTTCTTTTAAAAATACTTCATAGACCGTTACTTCCATGAACCCTTTGTACTCCTTTGTCGAGTGTGACTAGACATTGGAAAAAGAAAAATGTAAACGAAACGTGCTTGTATATGTATTTGATTCTTCCTTTATTTATTTAAGTTTTTTTAAGTTTAGAAGATTTATCTTTAAGGTTTATTTAAGTTTTTTTTAGTTAAAAACAAGTATAAGTTTCACAAATACAAATTATAACAAAGTTTCAGAGTTATATTTAATATAATTTGTAAACAAAATTGCTTAAAATAAGTAGGAGTCAAGCAACTGTCCGTTGAAGTAATTTTTTAATGAAACACTTAAAATAGTAGGGTGTTGTTGACAACAAAATTGAACAATAATTCGGAGTGCGAAGGGTTAATATTCGGACGGTCTCAAGAAAACGATAACTTTTTAAATATTGGACTATACGATTTAAACTTTTTTGAGAAGTTAAAGAATTTAAAGTTTAAAAACAAAATTTGCAAAAATTGCAATTGGTCAGAATTGTAAAGAAATTGCAAAATGCAACTTTTAGTATTTTCTCTGCATTTCTACTTTCTACACCTTGCAATTTTGTTTCAGAAATTTGTTCGCGCTGTGCAGCAAACCAATTGTTATAGCTTCCAAAAATATTTCAAATCGTATGATCCAAGATTAAAAAAGTTATCGTCTCTTTAACACTGTCCGAATATTATACTGGGAGTTACTGTATAAAGAAAACTAATTCTATGGTATATTTCAGAGAGATGAAAGTCGAATCATTCAACAATGTTCTTTACTGAAATGTAGGCTTTTTTATTGGGAAAAGATATCACAGTATTTTTTAAATTTTCAATATAGGCCCACATAAAAAAGTTGTAAAATGCACCTTTTAGTATTTTTTCTACAATTTCGATCAATTGCAATTTTTGAAAACATTTCTTTTCACATCCTGTAGCAAACTAATTGCTTTGGCTTCCCAAAAAAGTTCAAATCGTGTAGTACAATATTAAAAAAGTTATTAAAAAATCTTTTTTACAGCGTCCGAATATTAATTCGAGTAACTGTATGTAAACTGACCTAATCGTTTCTGAATGACTGCGAGTTAAAGATTTAAGAAAAGAGTACATCTTTAAACTGCTTGTGTGGTAGGCATACGATTGTTTATAATTTGTATTGTATTATACAGGGAGTTTCGTAACTGGTGGTACAAGCGAAAAGGGAGTGATACTACATGAAGAAATAAGTCGAAAAAGAGGAATAACATTTTTTCGTTTGACAACTCGTTTTCGAGGCAATCGAGTTTGAAAATGCAGCGAAAACACATGCTATTGCATAGGAATCGTCTGACGCGTCTGACCATGACAACCAATTCTACTTTCTGTAGTACTAAAGCACGCGAATCCGGCAAAAATTCAAAGTCGATTTTCTCGAAAACAAAGCCACACATGAAAAAATTTTATTCTATTTTTCCGACTTATTTTATCATGTAGTATCACCTCCTTTCGCTTGTACCATCAGTTACGAAACACCCTGTATAAAGTATCATAATGTATTGAGACGTCTGTACAGTACTACAAAAGACATAATCTCTTCCTGGAGATTCAAATTGCGTTGATAAAAAAAAAATTATATAAATGTTCCATGAAATAACACTAATAAACACTGGATCTTCTTCCTCTTCTTTCCTTCTTTAACGTCGCATCGACTTCTTGGTCATTAGCGACGACATTGTGCTTTGTTGATTAGATTTCATTCCATACACTCGGTAAAATAAGTCTCCGTACACCCTTTAAAACAGAGTAACTTTTTTATAATTATACCAAACGACCTGATGTTTTATAAGCAATTAGAAGCAAAAATAAAAAAGGCACTTTTTAAAACTTTTTTATTTGGGCCCTTAATGAAAATTTAAAATATGTTTTTTGGATCTATAGCAGTTACGCACCTGCTGAAAATTTCATCGAAATCGATTGACATATACACGAGCTACAAGCGGTTAAAAATTGTGAAAATTCGACTTTCCAGTTTTTGCTTAAAATCCACAGAATCGTACATCTTTCGATGCATGTCGTTTTTTCCTACATCAACCGATTTCGATGAAATTTTCAGCATGTGTATAATTAACATAGATCTACAAAACATATATTTTAAATTTTCATTAGGGACCCAAATAAAACAATTTTATAAAATGCTCTTTTCATTTTTGCATGTAACCTGATCAATTGTAATTTTTGGAAAATCTTTTTTGCACATCATCCAGTAAACCAATGGTTCTACTTGCTTACATCAGATCTTATATCAGATCGTTTGGTACAATTATAAAAAAGTTATTTTGTTTTAAAGGGTGTACAGAGACTTATTTTACTGATTGTGAGTGGAGGTCTGCAGACTTTATGAACTCGAGTAGATTTTCTCTGGCTTGTTTCGATTTATATACGTCGTCGATTAGTTTGGGAATTTTGTATCTGCTGCGTAGTTGATCTTGTTTGGTGCATTTTAGGATTATGTGTGTGGCAGTTAGTGGTAGATCGCAATGTTCACACCGTGGCGGGGTATCGTTTTGTAGGAGATATGTATGTGTTAATCTTGTGTGTCCAATTATATCAGTCTGAATAGTTTTACTTGGTCTTTTCTCTTGTGTAAGCAATTTACAAGCAATCAAGATATTCGTAATGTACCAATTCTTTCGGTTATTTTGCAATTTATTTTGAAAGCTAAAGGTTGTAGAGAAAATGTGATTTTGTCACGCGATAGAGCTAGCCACCTTCATACTACAACGTAAACTTTATTTTCGATTGAGAAAATAAAATACATCCGCAAGATGCGTGACGTTGTCGGTGATCCCCAACGTTCATGTAACATACTCTTCAGCACAGCTCACTCAGCTGAAGTCAAGCGAAAACAAAGTTTGCGTTATAGCTTACTTTGACAGTTTCTGTATGAAAGGGGTCTGCTGCATCGCATAACGTATTCAGGTTTGGCCGAAACCTATAGCTTTTAAAATAAATTGAACAATCTGAGCAAATGGATCGCAACAGGTACCAACGCAATGGTTACGAACTGTTTCTAAACATTGTTTAAACATGTTTAAATATTCCCCATATTATAGAATTGTACTCGTATGTCATTCAATTTAACAGAATCTACAGGAACGTAGCTTACGAGAAACATACGTCCATCTGTTGAAGTTAAAACACAGCCAATTCTTAAAGTTAAAAATTTAAATCCTATTTAAAAATTTTTACTAGAAACTATACAAATAGTAGACTATAACTGACAGTCATCATAAATATTAAATAAAAAAGGAATAAAGTCCATAAATCTGAGTCAATTAACATCTGGAAAATTCCGAAATTTGTTAACGAATAATTTATACATTGCATGGCCATCATTAATGTTTAGACTTCATTTCAACACTTACTTTTCAGAGTTTGTGGGTTGTCCCAGCTTATGCCGCAAATTTTCCTTTGCCGAAAACATTGTCTTCAGAAAATTGGCTATAGGTTCTTATGCGTTACCGCTATCATTATTAATTCTGCAGCGTACATCTAGATGGCAATTATACGTTTCCAACTATATAAATTTTTTAGCATGATTCTCATTCTAAAAACGTGTTCCAACCTTTACGACAGTCCCTTATCATTAGGTTTAGGTTTATTAATCAATAACTGAATTAATACTGATGTGTCCGTTTTTAATATCTGTATAGTTTCTGTAATACAATATGTTAGTTTAATGAAAGCTTAACGATGCAGTCTTGAATTTCATTTCATTTCATATCAGAGCGAAATCTCTCTACAGTACATTAAAAAGGAAAAACCAGGTATTTTATATTTTCATGGAAGGTACGCGCAATTAGTTGTGGTTTTTAAATATAAGCATCATGTCCATTAGCGAAATTATCGAAAGTTTTAAAGTATTAATGTTGTATTGCTGTGACAGTGTTTATGCGTCAACAAATTGCTGATGAAACCAGTTGTAATCACAGCGAAATTTCTGGTTCCTTTACCTGATAGACACAGCTGATAATACGAAAGTTTCAACTGTATTATATTGTGTATTGATCTGTATAAGATATTAAACGTAATAGACAAAGAAAGAACTTACATAACCAGTCATTGGATTAATAAATGTAAATATTAAGTACTGGTCTACGTGGATCAGATAAATTGCTGATGAAACTAGCAATCACAGTGTTTCTGGTTTACTTGATAGACGCAGCTGTTAATGTTAAAGTCGTAACTGCATTTAATGTGTATTGATCTGTATGACAAAGAAAGAAATCACATTGGATTAATAAATGTAAATGTTAAATACTAGTCTATGCGTATCAAGCATTATAAGTCCAAGTCCATTATATCGGAAACGAAGCGTAAATACTGGTCTATGCGTATTAGGCAAATATTCGAAGTCCATTATATCGGAAACCAAGCTTCATATGAAACAAATTAATACGCCGTTACATATTTAAAAAATTAGGAGGAAGCTTATATACCCTTAACAGCTGACCTAGAAAAATCTGTTGCACATCGATTGATCAGCCTCCCTGCTTCGTTTAATTAAAAAAAAAAAACTAAAGTCGATAGCTGCTGTGATTTCAGAGGAAACATGTTGTAACACTTTGTTCTTTATCTGTCTTGTGCAATACCCTGATAACGCTCATCACTTGACAAACGTAATGCACTGAAGTGAATAAAACGTCTTCCTACTTATCGAAATGAATATTCGCTTCAGAATGAAAATATTTCATCTCGCAAACAATATTGTTTCATTTACATGTAAGGAAATCGTTTGAACGCGCAACGCTTCAATTTAAATATAAATCAAATATTTTTCATGTTGATAAATAACGCAATAAAAAGCGCCAGGTTTAAATGTTTGTAGAATATATACATGAACTTTTATATTAATGTTAACATCGATAATGTAGATATGCTAATTTAGAAGGTACACACTGCTATCAAACGAACGATATTTTAATTGTATTTTGTTATATATGGTGCAATTTAATTTATTTATTAGTAATATTTTAATTTCATCAATATTTGTATCTCGTTGTGTCTATTATCATATCACTTTTCATCATAAAAAGCAATGAACGGTTACTCGTGATATAATGACCAGGAAATCCACATCGTAATATTTTCCGCGTGTGTATTAATTGTTTACATTCTAAACTATTCTTTTATGTTATTGAGATCAAAGGCTATGGAATTTGTGCATCCTTTTCTATGTACAAATTGTATTACAAAGTTAATATTCTCTTTGTGTGTTGCTATTGTAATGTTTACATATTCAACATTCATTCCATTCATCCCATTCAATTTTGGAGCAGAATAAAAGAAAGAATTTGCCTACAAAAGTATTTGTGAAATTTTACTGATTTTAGAAGATAAGTATACAATACTCAAAAAATTTAAAACATGTCACAGCTTTCTTAGAATATTTTTCTCTTAGAATATTCGTCAACGTTGTATTTCCGTTTTTGTCAGCACAGAGAGAAGGTTAATGATATAGAAATTAGATTATCAAATTAAATTGTTATCACACGGAAATAAGATTGCTTGAAAAATAAAATATTTTTATATCTATATATAATTCTTAACAATATTTACGACGTTAAAATATAATGAAAAATATAATGAAATATATAATGAAAAAAAACGTGGTAAAATATAATGAAGCATACCAGTATGAAACAATAAACATTTTACGGTAATTATGCGTAGATTCTATGTATAGTCGCGCCAACACGAATAATTCATTTCAAAGTTTAGTCATAATTAAAGTTTGAAGTGAATATCATCCTGAATTTCTGAGATATAGGACATTATGCAAATTAATTCCTGCAAAGTAACGGTAGGTTCATATGCTTGGCAGAACTCGCGGGTGTATGAATTTTAGTTCGAAAATGAAAATTAGTTTCCATAGGCCATCTCCAATAATTTTAACGTATACAAGTCAATTTTGAAAATCAAAATCTCAATATGCCAGAACTGGAACATTTCATATTTCTGAAGACTCTATGTTTTTTAATTCCTAACCAATTTTGACGAAATGAACGTTTACGGACGATATACCTACTCACATTTAATGAACTCTTTTATCATTGCCACACGTCATACGTTTCTAGACATTTCAAACCATTACCGCGCATATAAAATACACAGGGTGTCGCACTTAAGTATGACCCCTAGAATATGTTTTTTTTATTGAAAGCTTAATTGGAACTCCCCATAGGGGGTTATAAAGCTATAGATTAGTAGTATACATCTTACAGTTAAACATTATTAATGTAGGTACAGCAGAATACATTCGGTATATAACACATTTAAGTACATAACTTTAAATCTTTAAATTACATTGCTTGAAAAAATTGAAAAGAAGATAACATGCCTGAATATTCGGTTGATAAAGTAACGATCTGATAGTTAAGGGTGGAAACAAATTGAACTTCCTTAATTTTTTCATGAGATCAACTCTTTGTGATTCCAACAAGGTACATTGCCAAATGATATGGTTAAGATCTTGAACCTCATTGCCGCAGTTACATTTGGAATCATCTATTATATGTAGTCGTGAAAGAGATGCTACAAGATGATAATGATCTGCTCTACAACGATTGAATGTTACAATAGATTGTCGTGATAAAACTCTACCCGAGAACCATGGTGCAACCCCGTCTCTAATATTATACTGAAAGTATTCCTTGCCTTTAAACTGACCCTGCTGCATTGTGAAATCGCTAGTACTTTGTCTACATTTGTGTTTGAAAGATTCCCGTAAAGCAGAGAAGGGAATAACAATGCGCTTATTAGCTTGTTCTAGTGTTGCCGACTTAGGCGACTATGGCGTCAACCTCATCATTTCCGACAATGCCTGAATGGGACGGAATCCAAACAAATTCTATACTGCTGTTGTTCGATGTGGTTTTCTTGAACTTAAGTATTTTTCCTTAATTTCGTAAATGTAGAAGTTGGTCATTATATTTATCTTTCTTTAATGAAGACACTTTCTACTGATTTATAGGTGTTAGTAGGTTAAGTCTCCACAACACAACTTGTACCTTCTAAGTACCTTTGTGCCTTGTCTCGTAAACCCACTTATAGGTGTTAGTATTCCATACTATTAGATTATATAACTAAATAATCCGCAGAGTTTATACAAATTGACTCAACGAAGTTTATTCAATAATGAGAAACGCACAAGCAAACTACGTATTTACGATTTGAATGTAACACGTTACATGAGGATCACTTGGGTTAGAAAATTGAAAGATACCACAACAAACAACCAACGGTTTCATAAACAAACTGAAATAAACTGATATTGAATCGATCGTTCCTTGTGTGGAATAATAGATTAATTTTGCTTATCAAAACATATTTCAACACATACAAAGCCTGTATTCTCCTTACAAACGAAATTCAAGTTTCGCCTTCACCTTCGGAATTCAAGGTGGTTCGAAGGTTATGCCACAGTACATATTTGAATTAATTTTTTTTCTAATTAAAACATAAAAACTTGGATGACCTTGAAAACTACGAGAAAAAACAACATTTATGAAAACAACCCCTACGGGATACTGGCCACTTGATACCATTCAAATTACACATATAAGAACATGTTGACTTTGTCAAAAATAAAGAAGATATTCTAGGGGTCACACTTAAGTGAGGCACAGATAAAAAAATTTAGAAATCGTGTCCTTTACTTTTTCCTCCGTAATGCGACCAATAACAATTAAAAACAAAATTATTTACACATTACCTAGTAAACCAATCTTTCTAACGTATATTAATGTTTTCAGCGCACTGGTTCGATCTGATGCTACTACTTAAGCAATTTTGCAAATTACCACAAAATTTTCAACGTTCCGGTTAACTATTTAGACCATTTTCAAGAAAAATTTTCATATAATTGCGCCTGTAAAAATTATTAAATTAATATAAAGTGTAATTTATGTTGCGTTCTGCACAAAAAACCAAAAAAACAAACCTACTTGCTAAGTTGCTTGGATTTTTCACAGTTCATATTTACCGCCAAATATTAATTGGCCAATGGGTTGATCGATGTTTTCTGATTCATTGCCTCTTCAAATTCTAACGTTTGTCCTCAGTTCGTATATCACAGGCATGGAATCAACATGTGTTATAAAGTTGTAAAGAGTTTAATATAATTTGTTCACTTAGCAAGTAGGTTTGTTTTTTCGGTTTTTTGTGCAGAACTCAACATAAATTACACTTTATATTAATTTAATAATTTTTACAGACAAAATGATATGAAAATTATTCTTGAAAATGGTCTAAATAATTGATCGAAACGTTGAAAATTTTGTGGTAATTTGTAAAACATTAATATACGTTATTAACAAATTGTCGTTCGAGATCAAGGAAACAGTTACAATCTTTCTAACGTCTGAAAAAAACTTAAGTTGTTGGGACCAATTTCTAAAAAGTTATTCGTTTGTAAATGGTGTATGAATACTTTGTACACCCACTGTATATATTTCTTCATATTACATAATTTCTCCTTAAACGTTTATGAATCCAGCAGCGTGGATTCGACTGTGAAAGCACTGATCACACTAATGTTGCGCATCATACAAGTTTATGTCGGTGTGCTATGAGAATAATTATTCAACAATCCTTATGAAGACTAGCGACAGGAAATGGAGGTAAGTAAACAGTGCCGAAAATGTATACATTGTTATTGAAACGGACTCTAACGAAGATCTGTGTATACGCAACATTTGAATATTGATTAAATCACTACACAGAACATTGTATTTTGCTATTAATATATTTCACCACAAGAAAGTGCGTAGGTCTTAGGACTTCTATTTAACATGATTTTAACGAGGTTTATTCATTCAGCAGAATAATATTTATTGAATTAAAAACCAACAGATGTAATAATACATAGGACACCTGTGGAATAAGAATTCGTGAAAACATTTGAGAGAAAGTATTAATAAAATTAATTTTATATTCCAACTTTTTTAAACTGGAATATTTTCCATCAGCTCTCATTGCGATCATGCATAAGTTTGCAATTTGTCAATTTTTACAGAAATACAACCCATGGCATCGGAGGCATTGATACGGATTTTAGAGAAAACATTCACAATTTAGAAGTATAAAATATTACTTTATGAAGTTAAAAGTTAAAACTGATGGGAAATGAAAAGGGAAATGATGGCGTTTCTCCATCTTTAACAATTGTTTAAACATGTTCAAACATTCATAATGTATTAATGTTGGATATCACTGTATTCGGGAAAGTCTACAGAATCTTTTGCTGTAAAGAACAATTCAATATCTTTTATAATAATATCACAATATTTGTTTAAAGTTGAAAAATATGTTTTTTTTCAAAATCAAGTTTTCCAAAAACTATGCGTCTAGGGGAAAAATTAAGGGCAGCTTCAGAATCAGCGCAAAAAACTCCATACGAATCATCCAACAGTAATTGTTGAACAAATTTGGTGATGGACAGTGTAAATCGAATCGGAAACATTCTTCCCGCTGTTCTATTAATCGGGAACTTTTTTCCGTGTAACATTTTGTTTATTTTCTCGTTTCTTTGTTATAATAAATGGAAGCTTATGTTATTTTGTTGTTTTTCATTTTTTAATAAGCCCCTTTTCATTTCCCATCAGTTTTAACTCCACAAAGTAATATTTTATACTTCTAAATTGTGAATATTTTCTGTAAAATCCGTATCAGCGCCTCCGATCGGAAACATTAAGCCACGGGTAGTAGAGTGGATTTATGAATGCAACAATTTAAATGTTTTATATTGTATTTACTTTCAAGTACGAAGAAGATTTCTTTATCGTGGAAGTGCTCGTTCTTGACAGAATGGAACTCCTAAATATCTATCTGTACATAAATATATTTCATGAAGTATACAGGGTGGTCATTTTATCTGAAGACATTAGAATATCTCGAGAACTATGCATCGGATCAAAACAAGTGGATAGTGAAAGTTGTTCGTCGCGAAGGGGGACATCCAATGATATCAAACTCGACCCCCAACCGTCACCCCCTGGGAGTGGGGGTGGGGGAAGATAAAAAACTTAAATGGGACCCCCCATTTTTCATTGCAGATTTGGATTCTCCAGAAAAAAATACACAAATTTGACCTAGAAGTTTTTGCATTTTGGTTCATAGATGGCGCTGTAATGGACAAAAGTCAAAATGGAAAAAATCGATGAAAATTGGGGATGTCTCGAAAAATACACATCAGATCAGAAAAATAAAAATAGACGTATTTGATATTTTTAAGAATGCTATTCACAACACCATAATAACGGGAAATCTTCAACGGGAAACCCTTTTTTATAGCAAATCTTGGTTTACCATTGATTTGATATTATTGGTGTAATTTCTTTCACAGATGTCGCTGCAATCGAAAGCAGTTGGAAAAATTAATTGGTTTGTTTATCAATCCTCAGGAGGTTGTGGTGGGGGGTCAATTACGGTGATATTAAATAGCATTCTTAAAAATATCAAATACGTCTACTTTTATTTTTCTGATCTGATGTGTATTTCTCGAGACATCCCCAATTTTCATCGATTTTTTCCATTTTGACTTTTGTCCATTACAGCGCCATCTATGAACTAAAATGCAAAAACTTCTAGGTCAAATTTGTGTATTTTTTCTGGAGAATCCAAATCTGCAATGAAAAATGGGGGTTCCCATTTAAGTTTTTTATCTTCCCCCACCCCCACCCCCAGGGGGTGACGGTTGGGGGTCGAGTTTAATATCATTGGATGTCCCCCTTCGCGACGAACAACTTTCATTATCCACTTGTTTTGATCCGATGCATAGTTCTCGAGATATTCCAATGTCTCCAGATAAAATGACCACCCTGTATACAATAAATCTAACGGAGCACGAATCGACGGAGTCTTGAGCGGCAAAGGTTGGGTCCACGTGGATCTTGTATATACAAGAATTATTTGGCCGCCGTATATAAGAATTTGGTCAGAATTAGCTTAACGGTCGAAAAGTGAAAATTAGGTTTTTCCGACGTGCCTACATTTGTGCAGGCGACGCTACACGTTGCACAGTGGTGATAATTGAAAAAAGTACGACTGTAAAATTGGCACGAAAACCGGGACAAAAATTTTTAAAAATTCTTTCGGAAATTGAAAATTGTTGTATAATTTGATTCATTGATATCATTTATAACTAAGACAATTAAAATAACTGACAATCATTTCAATTTTGATAGTCATATTTCTATCCTGCCGAAATGAATATGTTCTGAATTGTTTAAAAAATTAAAAATGTCTTTAGAATAGTAGAATAGCTAAATAATTATTAAGGTAGCTGATGTAATTTGTAATATATTCCATAATTGTAATACATATTTGTATAGAACTTCTTAAGTTTACTAAAATTACGGATTTATTCGTTCTTTTGAATTATTCTTGTCATAATTGTTACGAAAAGTTAAATCTATCCCAAATTTTTAACTTTAATTATTATTATGATATACATATAAGTACATAGCTGTAATTTACGTAAATTAAATACAAAAAGAATATACATAAAGATTCTTATATGAAATTTAGAATCTCACACCAGTCGTTACGTTTAAAAATATTTCATTGTCCTTACTCATCGGTTAGCAAAATAATCCATCTAGCTTAGCAGAAAACTAAGGTTGTTTGAAAAAATATTAATGTGATTTAAATTGTGTGCCGTCAATTATACAGAAAATTGTATAGAAATTTTTTCCATTACGCAACGTTACGAGATTATTCACTTTGTTCTAAATGACGGAATCAATCTTTCACATATTAAGTTTCTACGACCCTCGTAGAAAACAAAGGTGGAAAAATTTTCGGGACGTCTTGAAAATTATGGAAGTTTGAAAAGTTTCAAGCTGAGCGCGTATTGGTTGAAAATTGATCTCACGCCGGAATTCAAAGAACACTACTTACCTCCAAATGAAATTTTTAAAATTATTGAATTCAATTACGAAAACTTTTGCACCCCATGAACAGGTGAATAATGCTTTAGTAGTTCTATTACACTCAACGTAACAATGAATGCTTAAATTCCTTGATTTCGAAAGAAGAAGAAGATCTCTTGAAGAAAAGAGTATGAAATCATAACACAGCTTTGAAATAATTCCTTTTGCTTCCCTTATAAAAACGACGAGATCACATAATGAAAGATCGGGCATTCTATAGAATTTCCTCGTAACATATTATACAGGGTGAGTCACCTAAGACAAGCCACCTGAATAACTTCTACATTTTTTAAGGTAGAAAGAAATGCTTCAGAAAAATGTTGTTTGGTTTCTAGGGGCCCATTACGTGGTCTACATTACTTTTTTTCAAGTGGAGGTGCTTAGGAGATTAGAAGGTCAACTTAGTTTTTTTTTAAATGGAACCACATATTTTTGAACTCTTACGATTGTAGCTCTTTTCGAGACAATTTCAACCATATAGTCGTTCAAGGCCATTCAAGGGCGTAACTTCAAAATTGATGAAAGACATAAAATTGTAAATGCTTATGAAATTAAATATTGTCAGCTTTATTAATTAAATTAAACTGTTTCAATGCAAAATGTAAACAAATTATCAATTATACAGGGCGAGGTACTAACTATTGCCACCTACAATAACTCCGAAAGTTTGATAGTAGTAGAAAAGTTTTCGAAATAAAAGTTGCTTCGGACAGCAGGGGCCGTAGTGTGACGCTAATCTTTTGTTGCTAGGTAGACCCGCTTTAGAGATGTGAAGGTCTCCTCTGTTTTTTTTAAATAGAATGCTATGTTTTAGTACCTGTTTTCTGATAGCGGCTATTGAAACGAATCCAACGAGGTGCAACATTAAGGTCTTCGAAGACAAAAAGGCAAAATATACTTGCATTTACAGAGAATATGTTCACAGTGATCGTTATTGGTGTCAATGCAATGCAGCAATCTTCTTATCACGGATTGAGTAGTATTTCCTATCACTTTGGCACTTATCGAATCACATGCTGTAACAATTTATTGTACAAATGTATTCAATTTTTTTACTGTAACCAGAAGTCTTTATTTGTAATTACCACGTTTAGTAAATACGCTGAAAGATCTGTGGTTGCCAGAAAAACGCCGCATGTCACAATTAAAAAAAATTGAGTTTATGCATTAATTCAGCTTTGTAGTATAGGATTTATACTATTATATAGGAAATTATATTATTGCATTTTCATTATACAATTTGTATATAAAAATAAATTCTATTGTGCTGTGATACCACAATATACACAATAATAATAATTACAAGTGACAAAATTGTTCTAAATATTTTTCCTACTAACTTAAACTACTAAATTTTTAAATGCTTTCGGCGCAACGGTTCGATGGTTCAATAAACGAACGAACCGTTGCGCCGAAAGCATTTAAAAATTTATTAACAGCAAATACGATCGATAGAAGAAACATATTTAACTTAAACTACGTTTTGTAGAGGAAAAGAAAGTGTCTGGATACTTTAGAGCGGTAGTGTGCATACATAATAGTATTAACAAATATGTAAAATTAGCTCTGAACAAGTCGGTTTGTCACACATCATATAGTCTCTGTGATGAGATACTCGGGAGCAGTGTTGTTAGCTGGTACGGGAAAACTCGCGCATGCGCGACCATTCTAGCCTCACTGAAGTACAAAATCGGGCACCTTCGTTGCCCCGCATAGCTTCGCATCATCATTTTTTCTCGATTTTCAAACATGACGTTTAACATGCGCATGTTATATTAAAATTTGATGTGTATATACATGTAATATATAAATATATTCTAATTGTATATGTAGTAGATTTATTGACGAAAATAGTGAAAATCTGCAATTTTTACCATCTTTAAACGTTTGTAGCTCATTGCAGCGTCAACCGATTGTGACGAAATTTTCAGAATATATTTAATTGACACAGATCTACAATACGTATTTTTTAAATTTTCAATATAGGGCTACATAAAAAAGTTAAAAATTCAACTTTTAGTATTCTTTCAACAATTCCGATCAATTGCAATTTTTGAAAATATTTCTTTTCGCATGCTTTAGTAAACTAATTGCTCTAGCTTCCCAAAAAAGTTCAAATCGTATAGTACAATATTTAAAAAGTTATCGTCTTCGTTAGAGCGGTCTTAAACTTTTGTCCGCTGCTGTATGTATAATATACTTACTCTTTTCCTTTATTTTGGGGATAGGGAAGGGTACTACTAAAATAACTAAAAGAGTTAATAACTAAAATAACTACAAAAATATCTAAAAGAACCAAATATATAATAAAAAATAAAATATTTTATTTAGCAGAGGAAACTAAAGAATACCAACATTTGCTGCTAGGATAAGGAAAACTGCCAAAACCTTATCAGTATACTTTACAGAACAAAAATTACATTTTACATATATAAATAACAAAATTATAGAATATAACAAAATGAATATTGTCTATATTACAAATAATAAAAATAAAATGAATATTGCACATACATTTCAGATTAAATATAAACATTGCACATACATTTCAGATTAAATATAAACATTGCACATACATATCACATTAAATATAAATATTGCAAAAATATAAATAAACATTGCACTAATCCGAAATAAGAATAAATCGCTTACTATTATAATAATCAATAAATGAGAAAAAATAAAAATATACATGCTAAAGACTATCAGATGTCGAATTCTGTCTAGAATATAAATTTTCCGTATTATGCAGTTCGAGGTGACACGAATCAATTTCAAAATCGTTGCAATTAATATTTTGCGATTGAACAGTAGACCGAACTACACAAATTGAAGAAACCGTATCTGTAGATAATTTGATTCTTTTAACATTTTTAACATCGCTTACTATTGAAAATATACGTTCGGCCTCTGCATTTGAATGGGGCAAAGAAAGAACTATTTCAACTAGTAATTTTAAATTTGTAAATATTATTTCCCCATCGTCATTCTTAAGCTCAAAAATTTTATTCCACATTATATCTATATCTAGAGAAGCTAATTTTTCTTTTTCATCGTTATCAAAATATGTTGGTAAAGTTCGCCATTCAATAGCTAATTTCGTTAGATCAATATGTTCGTTATTTACACGTTTGGCGATAATAGTCAAATCTTTAATTTTACTTCTACCTTCATTGTTCAACGCTAATGTCGGATCTAAAAAAATCAAGTGTTCAAAAAATGTGTCTTTTATAGGTAAACGCATAAGCATCTCTCGAACTGCCGTAATATAAAAATCCATACATTGGATTCGAATTCCTCATGAACATTCTACATCTAATGATTGTAAGAAGCAATCACAATCGGGCCCTACATATATATCCTCTACGCTGAGCAAGTTATCGTTATTTTCAATATTTAAATTCGTAATATCCTTTAAAGCTTCGGGCTTAACAAAATTTTGCCCTACTTGCTCAATTAACTGCAGGCTTCTTGTAAACAATTTGTGAATTAAAATATGGCGGGATTGAAACATGGAATTAAATTTATCAAAAAAATCTAAGGAATATTTTAAAAATAGCATAAATGCTTTTGTACTGGAATCATCTAAGCATTCTAAAATAAGACTGGCGGGTTTAGATTTTTCTTCAAGTGCTGCATATATAAAAAATTGTCTTAAAACATCCCAATTATCGAGAATTCTAACAATACATTGACGTAAGCAAAGCCACCTCGTATTTGATAATTTCAAAAGTTTATGTTGTACTACACCATAAAATTGCTGAAATTCTTCCAAAACTGCCAATCTCTTTGGACTGCCCGAAACATAAGTGGCAACTTTTCTAATGAGACTTTCAAACGAACAAGGTAATTGATTACACGCTTTGCTGGCAATAAGCGCGGAAGAATGGCATAAACAATTAAGTATTATTAAATCCGGACTATAGGATTTTAAATTTGACGCGAAAGAATTATGGCATCCGATCATTACAGATGCATTGTTGGATGCCAAACCAATAATATTGCCTAACGGAATTTCATTTTGCTGGAAATAGGTTTTAAACTGTTCAAAAATTTTACTCGAGGAACAATCGGCGCCATCTAAATGCAATAAATTCAATAATTGTGTGGTTACTTTGTAATTAATTGGCGACACGTATTTAACAAGAATGCACAATAATTTCGTATCAGAAATGTCTGTGCTTTCATCAATTAAAATAGAAAATTTGCACGTTTTCAAAGTTGGAATAAGTTAAATTAATCAAATGTTCCACTGCACGTAAAGTTACATTATGTTCCGCGAAAAAAGCAGATATTTTTATCTCGGCGCGTTTAACTTCATCCTTATGTGATAATTTGACGTTACTTGTATTGGCAATATTGGCATTAGAATCGTCAGTGGCTTTGCTAAACACCTGCATATTTCGCGTATGTTTGACCGTCTGTGAATGCACAATTAAATCTGATATTCTACATGTCATGGTCTTCTTGCATGCCTTACAAAACGCTTTATTTTGTATTGGAGAAGGAGCTACCCACAATTTTAAAAGGTCATTGTCCAACCAAGAAGTTTGGAAGGTTGACACTTTACGCTTCTTTATAGCTCCTTGCCCAATACTGTTAGCCATTATTATAATTTAAAATGAAATAATTATTATTTAAAATTATTTAAAATTAACTTAAAAAAAATTCGGAGCACGCTCGCCTCACTTGCACTTGCACTTTGCACTTGCACTTTGCACTCTGTTCCGTAACAGTGTTTCCCCGAAAAATAATAATAATAACACACGTGAACACAAGTGAACAGGTGACAGGTGAACACCTAACGATCGCGGTCCGTAGATACAGTGAGTCACAAAATTATTCGCTCACTCGATAATGCGGCAAAGATATGCGAAATAATCAGACAACGCAGGGTATTTTTCAATTTTTTATTTGGATATACATCGTTCAAAGTTTAATTCAACAGAATCGTAAAACAAAATTGCGAAATTTTCATTTAATATTAGAGAAATATGAGTTTAAAGAAATCTTGACGGTTTTTCACGCCGCAAAATGATTCGCTCATTTTAGATTAACTATTATTATAACAATATTAATATTTGGTGGGATATCCTTTTTGTCTTATGACTTCTGCGAGACGTTTGGGCATTGATTCTACTAATGTTTCCAAATATTTTTTGTCTATTTTTGGCCATTCCTCCTGTAATCTGCTTTGTAACTCTTTTTTATTAGTAATTGAATGTTTACGAATTTTTGTGTCCAGCATGTTCCATACCATCTCGATAGGATTCAAGTCGGGAGATTGAGGCGGGGTTTGCATTATTTTGGGACAGTTATACAGTAACCATTCCTGTACCAATCTCGATTTATGTTTGGGGTCGTTGTCCTGGTAGAAGTGAAACACTTCTGAAATCCCCATTACTTCCGCGCTTGGCTTCAAATTTTTTTTTAGGATATCCATGTACATTACTTTATCCATGGTAGCCTCAACTATCTGCAATTTCCCAACACCGTGATAACTAATGCAACCCCAAACCATAACATGACCACCTCCATGCTTGACTGTGCTACACAGGTTTTTGAGATCCATCTCCGCGTTTGATTTTCGCCAAACTTTTTGATGACCGTCAGAACCCCAAATATTAAATTTACTCTCGTCGCAAAATATCACATTGTGCCAAAATTCAGGGGGCTTTGTGATGTATTTTTTTGCGAATTCTACCCTTTTCTTCCTATTAATTTCGCTTACGTAAGGCTTTCTTCTTGCTACGCGGCCGTTGTACCCGTTCTTTCGCAACACTCTTCGTACTGTTTCATCAGAAACTTCTTTTTCACTAAAATTTTTCAAACTTGTATTGATTTTGGGAGCACTTATTTTCGGATTTTCTTTAACTTCTCTCACAACAAAACGCTCTTCCGAGGAATTCAATATCTTTTTCCTACCACGGCCAGCTTTGTTTATTATTCGTCCTTCTTCTTCGTACCGTTTTATAATATAACGTACTGTTGAATAACTTCTACAAACGATATTTCCAATTTCTCTGATGGATTTTCCACTTTCCCAATGAAAAATTATAACTTCCCTAATCTCTAGACTAGTTTCTTTACTTTTTCTACCCATTGTAACGAATTCTTGAAAATCAAAGAAATAGATGAAAATAGATCCTTATTGAGCGAATGTTTACGTTATACTGACTCTCTTTAGCAACTATCAGAAACAAATGCCTGTCAGAGTTTGTAAATTGCATTTGTTTCAGTGGATTTCGTGGCGTGAGCGAATAATTTTGTGGCGTGAAAAACGGTCAAGATTTCTTAAAACTCACATTTCTCTAATAATAAATGAAAATTTCGCAATTTTCTTTTACGATTCTGTTGAATTAAACTTTGAGCTATGTATATCCAAATAAAAAATTGAAAAATACCCTGCGTTGTCTGATTATTTCGTATATCTTTGCCGCATTACCGAGTGAGCGAATAATTTTGTGACTCACTGTACGTATATAGATACGGTTTAAAAGAAAAATGTAGACGTAGAGCCGTCAACCCGTAGACTGCTAAACGATTATCACAACTGTGCTGCTTCATCCTTTTTGGACAGCTTAAATACTATTTTTTATTGGTTCCGGGGAGTGGGGGCAAATATATATAGTTCTTAGGTTTTACCTGTGCAGGCCCTGTGCTACAGTGTTAGGTATGGGTGCAATGGAATTCTTAATATTTGGTGACTGCTGTTTTAGGGGCAGCTCTGAACAATATCTTTTTATGGATAGCTTTTTGAGAGCAAGTACAGTTATCGGGTGTTACCTGTGAAGGACGAGGAATGGGGGAAATCCGTGGTTGCCCTTTTAGGGGCAGCTCTGAACAATATCTTTTTCTGGATACCTTTTTGAGAGCAAGTACGGTTATAGAGTGTTACCTGTGAAGGACGAGGAATGGGGGAAATCCGTGGCTGCTCTTTTAGGGGCAGCTCTGAACAATATCTTTTTATGGATACCTTTTTGAGAGCAAGTACGGTTATAGAGTGTTACCTGTGAAGGACGAGGAATGGGGGAAATCCGTGGCTGCTCTTTTAGGGGCAGCTCTGAACAATGTCTTATATTTACAAACTTTACCTTCTGCAAGTCAGAAATATAGAAATATAAGGAAAACATACGTTTGTTACAATTTTTATGTTAAATTCCAAAAAAATAAAGATCATAATTGTAATTATCACGTATGAAGAGGATATAAATTATTCAAGAATAATTTTGTCCACCCAGAATTGAGATATACAGTGGCTCACGAAAGTATTCGAACGCCCTTTAAAACAGAATAACCTTTTCATAATTGTAACAAACGACCTGATTTTGAAAATTGCTGTAAATTTTATCGAAATCGGTTGACACAGGAAAAAACGACACGCATCGAAAGATGTACGATTTTGTGGATTTTAGGCAGAAACTGATCAAAAATCGTGTAAAACTACGATTTTCAATATTTTTAATCGCTTGTAGCTCGTGTGTATGTTCATCGATTTTGACGAAATTTTCAGCATGTGTATAACTAACATAGGTCTATAAAACATATATTTTAAATTTTCATTAAGGGCCCTAATAAAAAAGTTTAAAAAATGACTTTTATTTTTGCATGTAACTTTGTAAATTATAATTTTTTGGAAAATCTTTTTTGCATATCTTTTCGTAAATCAATGCTTCTAATTGATTGTAAAAAATCAGGTCGTTTGGTACAATTATAAACAAGTTATTCTGTTTTAAAGGGCGTTCGAATACTTTCGTGAGCCACTGTATGTGCGTCGTGTGGTCGTGCGTCAGCCGGTTTCCCGGCAGTAACAGTTCGCCCCAACTTGGCCCACAAGCTCAGGGCTCTACGGACTGTAGAGCCCAGATACGTTCCTGGATTCGCCGCTCATGCGCGAGTTTTCCCGTACCAGCTAACAACACTGCTCGGGAGTTGCAATAAATTAATTTTTTAAATGAGCGGAAAGTCGTCTTGCGCGTCATACAGTTTACAAGCTAGTAAAAGGCGGAAATAATTTAACATTTTATATGACAAAGTCGCAAGTGTACGATATTCGGCTGGTTAAACCGGGGAGAATGTGCGTCGCGATGCGGCACGTTGGTGCCATAATGTAATTAACTCGTTTTATTTCAGCGGCCGCGGAACGGGGTGTACGGCGTGGAAAGGCGTGGCGCAGTGTGGGAGGGTTCCTTGCTAATATGAAAGTATCGCCGACTCTGTCGGGGATTAACTTCTGAAACTTTCCCACGGGCGGCGTGCTCGGATTTTAATTAAACTACAATTAAGCACCATAGGATGGCAAATACATTGAATGAAACAAAGAATCAGTGGCATGCTCTATTCTCACTGTTATTCTCTATTCTCTGAACTACTATGCGTCTAGAATGTGAGCGCTTTTCAAACTCTCTGTGACAAGAGAGGGACGCAGGAAACCACTTTTGATTACATTCATTTATATGGAAACGGTAAATTGCATCTCTCTTCTGCTAGCATTTAATTTATGAAATGTCAGATTTGTCCCACTTCAGATATTATGCAATGTATAGTTTTTACTAAAGCACGATCATAACTAGACTGCGGATCTTTATGCAAAATAAAAATTGTCTGCGTCGACTGCCAGAAGTAGAAACTGCATTGAATGTCGTATCTTCCCTTCATGATTTTAATAGAGGGGAAATCATATATTGACCTCTTCACCTTTTTTAAATTTCCCAACCATTTTGAACTTCACCGATTTACTGTAATACAATCGAGAAACTTGAAATTTGTAGATAGAATACATTGGGTACAAAATTGTGTTTGTTTAATGTCATTGCTAAAAATCGGACATTTCATATGCAACAACCTAATAGCTACATGCGCAGGTTTATGTTTCCGAATAGATAGTGCACATTACGGGCGATTGCGGCCTAGATTGATCTTTTATCTAGCGTTTTTGACCATTGACAAACCCCATCTTTGCGATATCGAGAAAGGAGAAGGCGAATCCCGCACGCAATCCTGGAAAAACGAATCTATCCCGTTAACCTAGTGTAAGGACTTTGATAGTAGCGGTTGGTACTACTCGCTACACGACAAATGTACACCCTGACCTCGATGTCTAATGAAATCAATTAATCTTAACAGACAGAAGGGATTTGAATGGTACCCGGCGATAAGTTCCAACCCTACTCAAGCATGAATGAAACTGAATGTATTCATGATATCCGGTCATGTGTTTCAGATGACAGCAATGTCGAGGCAGCGGTACGCAAACCGCAGCAGCGGGAACAGATAAGGAAGGGAGGAGCCACGCATCGAGCAATCATGTGCACTGTCATGTGGCTCCTTCGGCTCCTAACGACTTGCTGCCTCGTTTATCTATCGGCATCCGACCTTCACACAGGTAAGTTCATCTTATATTTATACAACCATTCGAGCTACTTCCAATCTCAATGCAAACGGTATGCATAATTCCAACCTATACCTTGTCTAACGAGACGAGGCAGTAAAGTAACAGCGTGCGCCCTTTGCTGCCTGCCTAAGAAGGATAACATCAACTCCGTTGCACTCGAGCGACTATGTTTACCTTCGCTGCCTCGTTTCGTTGGACACGGTATCAGTACCTGTAAATCTGACTACAAAGAAGTTTCTTCGAACAAAAAACTTATTTAATTCTCTGTTACACCAATACCGTACAGAGTGTTTCAAAGTTACAGTGTGTGTAAAAAGTATTCGTACGCCCTTTAATACAGAATAACATTTTTATAATTGTACCAAACGACCTGATTTTGTATAATCAATTCGAAGCATTGGTTTACGAAATGATACGCAGAAAAGATTTTCCAAAAATTATAATTTACACGGTTCCATGTAAAAATAAAAAAGGCATTTTTTAAAACTCTTTTATTTGCGCCCTTAATGAAAATTTAAAACATGTTTTGTAGATCTATAACAGTTACACACCCCGCTGAAAATTTCACCGAAATCGGTTGACGCAGAAAAAAACGACACGCATCGAAAGATCACGATTCTGTGGATTTTGAACAGAAATTGATTAAAAGTCGCGTAAAACTACGATTTTTATCATTTTTTAACCACTTGTAGCTCGTGTGTATATTAATCGATTTCGATGAAATTTTCAGTATGCGTGTAACTACTATAGATTGTCCACACAACTTGCACACCTATAATAACTTCCAAAGTATGCGATGCACGAAAAAGTTTTGTATACAGAAGTTGCATGGTCTGAAGGGGTACATTATGTAGTGTATTTATTTTTTACAGGTGGACGAGTAAAGGACATGCGAAGGTCAACTTCATTTTTTTAAATGGAATGAGGTATTTTTTAATACATCAATCGATGCAGCTGGACATTCGTTATAAAAAAGTACTAGCCTATGTATGTCGAAAAGTTAGTAGTTCACGAGGTATTTCGATTTAAATAACTCTAAAATACCATTACTATCGTGCTAAGATGTTACACAAGTAAGTAAACACTAACGTCTTAGTACGACAGTAATTGTATTTTAGAGTTATTTAAATTGAAATATCTCCTGAACTACTAACTTTTCGACATACATAGGTTAGTACTTTTTGTGGAATGTCCAGATGCATCGATTGATGTATTAAAAAATACCTCATTCCATTTAAAAAAATGAAGTTGACCTTCACATGCCTTTACGCGTCCACCTGTAAAAGAAATAAATATACTGCATAATGTACCCCTTCAGACCATGCAACTTCTGTATACAAAACTTTTTCGTGCATCGCATACTTTGGGAGTTATTATAGGTGTGCAAGTTGCGTGGATCACCCTGTATTTTAAATTTTCTTTAAGGGACCAAATAAAAAAGTGTTGAAAAATGCCTTTTTTATTTTTGCATGTAAAATCAGGTCGTTTGATACAATTATAAAAAAGTTATTCGGTTTTAAAGGGAGTGCGAATACTTTTTACATCCACTATATATGTATGTTGTGACCACTATAGCGTGATTCTGGAGAAAGCTTTGGATCGGTGGAGATCGGTTAGAAAAGTGGACCGTGTAAAGTTGACCTTAACATTGAATCCCAAGGTGAAAATTGTTTTTTATTTCATCGTATATGTAGTACTCATCGGAACGAACAAAAATCTCAAAGGAACCATGTGCCTCATGTCAACCGTTGTCTTATAAAACGGTTTTAAAGATTCACCAACTATTGGGTTGGCAAGAAAGTAATTTCGGTATTTCAAAGTGTAATAAAAAAGCCAATTTTTCTATCCAAGCAATAAACTTTAATCAGTAAAATATTTTCCATTTTGTTCGATGATCTTTTACCATGTCTCTAGTAGCTTCATAATTCCGCGCTCATAGAACTTTAATATTTTCCTAAAATTAGCTTTTATTTCACCTTAAAATACCGAAATTACTTTCTTGCCAACCCAATATTTTATTCCATATCTCTACGGGGTGTCTTAAAATGGTATAAACTTGGAGGGGATGATACTACACAGGAAATAAATCGAAAATATACAATACATTGTATATTTGAGTGTCTTAAAATGGTATAAACTTGGAGAGAATGATTCTACACGGGAAATAAGTCGAAAATATAGAATAAATTTTTTCATTTGACGCGTCGTTTTCGAGAAAATTCACTAATAATCCGTCAAGTTCGCGTGCCTAGTGTTCTTAGGAAGTAGAATGAGTCGGTCAAACACAGACGCGTCAGACGATTCCTATTGAACAGCCGCGTGTTCGCCGAATTTTCAAACTTAAAATTCTCGGAAAGGAGGAGACAAATGAAAAAACTACTTTGTATATTTTCTCGTGTAGAGTCATCCTCACCACGTTTATACCATCTTAGGACATCCTGTAGACATATGAAATATATATAAAATAGTTTACGAAACTTGGAAAGTCGTTTCCCAAGACAACGCGTGACACGAGCCATATGTTTTCTTTGAGACGTTTTTTGAGAACAAAAAACAATTTTGACTTTGGGATTTAATGTTAAGTTCAATTTTGCAGTCCACTTTTTTGCAAAATCACGCTATAGTGGTCGCAACATATAATTTTGGGACAACCTCCTGTACATTTACAATTTTCCGTAGAACATGTTAAAGGTGTCAATGGTAGCTATAGTTACCTCCATTTGTGAAAATAAAAAGAATAAATAAATTATTTTAAAATTTATTTGATTTCGGCGCAAGGTTCGATCATTAATACCACAAAGCAAATGTGCAAAATAAAACTATGTTTCTCGACGTTTCGATCCTAATGTGGATCATTTTCCCAGAGACATTTTTTTGCGTCTGAAAAATAATAAATGTATAATATGTTTTCAACAATATTGCATAGAATCAGTGTGACGTCGTAACAGAACCTATGAAAAATACATACTTGCTGTGACAAGAAAAACTACATTTGAACAAATATTGAAATTTTTAAAGTAGCACTGAACTATATTCCAACAGTGGCAGAAATGTAACTGAACCATGTGTTAGAACACCAACAAACCGGAAAAGTCAAGTGAGAATGATTGGTTGATCGATATCGGCAATTTTAAAACGCGTAACTGAACAACTCTTGAATAATAAATTAAATAATAAATAATAAATTAAAATAAATAATAAATTATTTTGTTGGGGAAAATGGTCGAATCTCATGCATTTAACCCCTTGTCGTATTTGAACGAGTCAGACCCTTCACGAAGATTTTAACAAAGTCTAACAAATATAATATAATATAATTATAAAGATATAATGTTACGCGTTTCTTTTGAGACGAAATGAAATTTGATTCGGTTCTAATTAATATTTAAGCATTAAAATAAACGCAGCCATACAAGAAATATAAAATTTTCCCTTCCACGTAGTGATGGGCATACAATACTCTATCTTGCAAGTTTTCGAACAGATCAATCACCACAGAGTTTCGAATCAGTTCGATATTTATTTGAAATCAGAAATTCTTGAAACTCTTGAAAGTCTTGAAGTCTTGAAAATTTGAAAAGTTTCAATAATCTTAATAAATGTTATACTTTTTATAGTATTGATACGTTCATAGTTCATACTGTTATTCATCCCAATGCTGACACGTCGCAATCATTGTTTCGTAATAGACGTAACATTACAAGAGTTTCAATTCTTACAAACCTTCCAAAGTTTTAAGGCTTTCAAGATTTTCAAGGCAATGAAGACTTTCAAGATGTCCAAGAGTTTCAAGAGTTCTAAGCTTCGAGTTATGGTGCAAGTGATTTGAATTTTTTGTCGTAAATATTGAATCGAAGCGATTCGAAGTGATTGAGATTCCATCTCTACTTCTACGACATGTTTGGGGATAAAGAAGTTTTAATCACTGTAAAAGTAAAACAAATAGTACGTTAGTTAAGGGGTTAATCCTACTCTGCGATCTTCAGTTGCAATTTTTGGTAACTATTTACTCCAGATTTTGATAATCTTGATATACATATATTGTCACGGTCATCATTCTGAACAGCTTTTTCCAACACATAACTTAGTTTTTCGATGCTCACAAAAAACGGCTGCTTTTTACTTTACCGGACTCAAAATTTGTGCCTTTCTTCTATAAATTATGATGTATTTGGTATGTAATTCAGTAGATTTGTACCCGGGGCGGCTGCAGATCGAAGTTTCGATCCTGTAGGATCAATGGTTCAGGAGTTATGCTTGCTTAAAGTTGTGCATTTTTCAGTGTTTTCGACAGGTAAGGGCGCCGCTTACCGAGCAGAGCCGCTAGGTGGTAGTTGGTTAGTGATTAGGTCGGGGAGCGGTTCGCGGTCGTCACTACAAACCAATATGGCAGCGCCTTTACCTGTCAAAAACACTGCAGATTGTTCAACTTTAAGCAAGCATAACTCCTGAACCATTGATCCTACAGGATCGAAACTTCGATCTGCGGCCGCCCCGGATACAAATCTAATGGATTACATACCAAATACATCATAATTTATAGGAGAAAGGCACAAATTTTGAGTCTGGTAAAGTGAAGTTCACCCCAAAATACTGTTAAAGGTGACTATTACAAACTCCGTCTTATCCCAACCCAACGATTGATTGTGTTCTTTAGGCAGGAGGATGGGCTCCTTTACTTGTTAGACCGAGAAACTAACGTGTTTCAGCCTGTATTATGTATATTATTATTCCATTTATATGGTCCACCTTATATACAACAATGTTTCGAAAATGAAAATTACAGTTATTTATTTTACAGTTAAGGAATCAATATCTCAGGTCTGCAGATATTTTTTTTAAGAGATAATATGCCATATTTTTTCCACTAATCCTATCAGACTCTAATCCTGATATGCATGCGGGAGGCACACGTGAAAGAGATGGATTTTGAAGATTCTGCTTTTAACGTTGGCTATTCGTCTTTAGGAGACGCTACTATGCAACAGGGAAAGTACATAAATACATATATGTATCTGTATAGAGCGTGAACGGAACAGAATAACATCGGCCCACCGCACCGGGTCTCTCAGGAAGGAAACCAGCGACAAATAAAACCGATAAACTAGTATTCCCAATCGATCATTCACTACCGTAAATACGATTTTTTTACATTTTTTCTTCCATCACTATATGAATGACACTAATGTATTCTTCAAATTTTCGTGATATCAAGTTTGTTAATTACAATGTAAACTGGAAAAGAGTGTTAGACTCGTTTCGATCCATTCCAATAGGAAAGACTATAATTTTTTTTTCGTTGATAACAGACACTTCAACGGACGCGTGTGGCATAGCTTTTAACTTTTTAAAATTTATTTACATTTTTTTGTTCCATCACTCCATGGCAGTAATGTATTCTTCAATATCAAGCGACATCAATTTTATTAATTACAATGTAAACTGCAAAATAATATTAGACACGTTTCGATTCATTCTAATGGGAGAGACTATATTTTTTTTCGTTAATAACTGACACCTTAGCAAACGCTTGTAACTTTGTGACGATGTGAGCTTTAAACTTTTTAAAATTTTTTTACATTTTTTTGTCCCATCGCTCCATGACAGTAGAGTATGTATTTATTTTTCAATATCAAGCGACATCAATTTTATTAAAATTGCACTTCATGCAAAATATAAAAATTAGCATCGATTGCAAGAAATCGAAACCAATTTGGATGTTAATTCTTTTCTTAACGATTTTGATAGAGGAGAAATCATATATCGACATCTTCAATTTTTTAAATTTTCCTACTATTTTGAAATTCATCTTCTCAATTTTCCTATAAATGCATAAAGATCCGCAGTCCATTAATTAAAAAATATAAACTGCAAAATAATGTTAGACTCGTTTCGATTCATTATAATAGGAAAGACTATAATTTTTTTTCGTTAATGAAAGACACCTGAACGGACGCTTGTGGCATAGCTTTTAACTTTACAGTGTCGTTTACTGTTGCCCTATTTAACTCTCTTTCAGCGAGTTCTGATTGCTTTCTTTGTCGCGGGAGTTTCCTGATCCAATTCGTGAGTATGAACATTTTAGTCGACAATGGAAATACATTTTATCTTATTTTTACACCAGTGTGAAAAAAGACGATTCTTAGGGATGAAACTATGTTACGATCAATTGAATTCGTATCCTCCGCGGACATAAATTTCAAACTCATCTAGGTGTAGTGCTCTCTTAAAATGCAAAATGTTTGCCCATTCTATGAAATTTTACATTTTCTCATGAATGTTAAAGAAACGTAAATAATTTTTACGGAGATTAAAAGCTGCATTGTCTTCCTTTTAACCCTTAACCTAGAAATTGCTGTACCTATTCAAAATATTGTTTACATTATTACATATATTGGGATCAAACAAATTACTAAACATTTAAGTATTGTATGAGGTATTATATCAATTTTATATCCATAAAATGAAAAAAATCATATAGACTGGAATTATTCTAGGTTGGAAGAAATGATTAATGTTCAAAGGGTTAACACTAAACCTACCGACCATCAAAAGTGACTGATGTATGTAGTATTATTTGAATATATTTTTTGACTCCAGTATATATTATTCGATTTCTTGCAAAATCCTGAGGTCGTAGACAAATTTTGAGACTAGACTTAAAAAAAATTTTTCGGGCGTGGTACTGGGGAAACCACATTTTCTTGAAATTCTACATGTTTAACGAATTTTCTCAACGTTAAAAAACGTTCGTACCATAATCTCCCTATTTTCCCATATTCTGCAAAGTTTCAGCTTTAATTACAAAAAATTTCATCTCTCTACCTCGTTTCTATCGAAATTTCTTTGATTTTGAATCGAGTTTGGTCAAAATTTTCCACTATGGGCCGGCTGGCGCGGCTGTAGCGTATTCAGAGATGTCAGGCAGCCGCTGTACGTGGCGCGCTAATTTCTGCGAAGCACTACCTTCAAACACAGCTGCCATAGGTAAAAAATTGTCGCAGCGAGTTCATCGAGTACTCAATCCAATCGGCAGAATCTCTGCTTCAATCTGACGTTCGGATCGTAGTATTACGATCATTTCTCGCCGAGATACAGCGAGTTAAAGAAAAATGGAAATTTTGCATTTTTTAAGCATATTTTCAGAAACACCTGGTATATCGAAATGTTAATGAAATTGCAAAAACAAAATTAGTACCTTGAAGAGAAAGAAACGCTCTTTCTATTACTTTTGTAGCACAAGATTCTACGATAATTTTTCCGCTTTCTGGAGCCAGTTAAAATTAAAAAGCCCATATTTGCTTCAATGTTGAATAACTCGAATAAAAAAAATCGCACAATATTCAACAACCATACAATTTACAAAGGAAAGTTAGCCCTTCCAAATGATATTAACGCTATTTATCAAAAAAATTTGTTGCTCCTCGTGTGATATTTCAAAGTTGCACAAAATTTTTGTTTAACGTCAATGTTGTCTTCATCTCGCTATAATTTTGTAAAAAACCAACATAGCAACAATTTGAAACGGAGCATCCGAAACTAGAGGTTTCAAGCTTTCAAACCCTTGTCTAACAATATCGATACGGCAATTTTTGTCGGAGTTATGATCACCTAAAGTGGGACCAATTTTTCGGGTTCGCACAAGTGACCGCTTAATTCTTTTGAGGAGTGTATTATTAATAATAAATTATAAGAATAACAAGATTAAATTTATTCACATTTTGTACGATTTTTACTATAATATAATATATATTGGAGTAAAAAAATATATTCAATAAATTCCCATAAAAACACCTTTACAATTTCAATAATTGTCAAATAAAAAATTTAAAATGGGTCATTTGACCTCTCGTAGTAGGTTTAGTGTTGACCCCTTGCACTCCGAATTATTTTTCCGACTACTACCGACTACTAAAAGCGATTAAAATGTTTTACGTTACAAAAATGACGAGGCTCTATTTATTTAGACTGTGTGTAATTTTTATTGCAATATCTGCTTGGATAAAGAAATTTATATTAATTTCAATAACTGTGAAATGAAAAATATAAAACCGGCCATTTGACCGACAGTGGTAGGTTTAGTATTAAACAATTTTGTATACTAATTATATTAAATATAGCTCTCAAACTTTGTTGTAATTTATATTCGAACAAAAACATCCTGTAAACAGGAGCCAAGTTCCTGTGGCCGTAAAAAGTTGTGAGATCAAACAAAATACGGCCAAGTTCGTTAGCTTATAAATACCTCTTGCAGTACTGAAAAAAGCGTTTGTAAAAATTAGTTTAAAAGAACGCTATTTAATTTTTAAAGAGTTACATAACTAAACATAACTAAATTATTCAAACTTGGCCGCTACCTAACACCTTTTATGGCTATTGGCTTAAAAAGTAACGGCCAAGTTAGAATAATTTAGCCCTCCATGTAATTCTTTAAAAATTAAATAGTGTTCTTCTAACTAATTTTTACAAAAGCTTTTTTCAGTATTGTAAGAGGTATTTCTAAGATAACGAACTTGTGATTTCATCAATTTTTGTTGAAATTTCATCAACTATCAAGTGGGTATCAAAGAAAAAAAACCTTTTTCTAATCTACAAGACAAAATCCAAATTCAATGTATCGAAGATTAACACTCTGCCAGCGAGGCGCGGATCCGTTTGCCCCCGGCCGCTATAGACGATGCTCGGTGCAGTTTCTTTTGTTTACGATAGAGCGATTGTTTTGTTCATCAGTATTTGTTGCGACTTCGAAGTTAATAAAACGTACACTTATGTATGTCATCCTGCTATGTTCTATCCTACGTACCTATTTCGTAATGTTTTTTTCAGTACAACCCCTCTAAGGTGTAAAATCTCTCCATCTGCCTCCAGTGCCGAGTTATAAGCCTCTAAAAAACGGCTAAGTTGTTTCGTGTAAAAGGAGGTGGTGCGAGAACTTGTCTGGTGTACTACCGTGCACCTAGATTTGTGGAACTTATTTTGTTTTTAACTAATAAATAGGATACTAATTAAATAAACGACGCACCAAATACATATAAAAACTCGTTTCCTTTACATTTTTCTTTCTCTGATGTCGAGTCACACTCGACAAAGGAGTGCAAAGGGTTAATAAAGGAAGAAGTTTAGTAGAAAAGAAAAAAAAATGATTACGTGATAAGTATGTAAAACACTTAACATTTATTAAGTAGTTAAAAATTTCCGGCTATATTTACGGATTCATTGTAAGCTACTGTTATCAGTTGTATAGCTACCGTAACATCTCAAATTCCAGTTTCATCACCTGGTATAGATCTGTTCCATGCAGGGTGAGTTACGGTAACACGCGTTGTCGACGGCCATAAAGATCGTATCTGCGTATCGGTCGTGCTTTGCCAGTAGAAGTGCGTGACGTGTAGCTGTTCTCGTGTACATATTCCATTGAACCGGTTAAATAAATGGAATTACGATCAGTGCCAAATCAGTAAACTATCATGCATACTGATTTATATTAAACTACACTGCTATAAACAGAGCAATAATACATAAATCACTACTTTATTTTGTTCTCGTTTGATAAAACACTTTGATCTGCTTGTGATATATCAGATGATTGCATAAGTTCGTGCCTGACTTGAAAATAAAATTCAGTGGTTAAATTTTGAAGAATGCAACTTTATTAACCCCTTGCACACCGAATTATTATTCAATTTTGTTGCCAACAACTCCCTACTATTTTAAGTGTTCTATTTGTTTACTTCAATGGTCAGTTTCTCGACTGCTACTTATTTTAAACAATTCTGTTTACTAATTACGTTAAATATAGCTCTCTAACTTTGTTTTAATTTATATTTGTGGAACTTATATTTATGTTTAACTAAAAAATGAGAAATTAAATAAATAAAGGAAGAACCAAGTACATACAAAAACTCGTTTCATTTGCATTTTTCCTTCTCCGATGTCGAGTCACATTCGACAAAAGAGTGCAAAGGGTTAGGTTAATCAATTAAAAAAAAATCTACAATTAGAAAAAGTTTGCGACATCCATGAAAATCGAGCACGAACTTATGCAATCATCTAATGCTGTTGTACTTGACCAATATGACTATTGGAGTACAATGAACAGTAATATGCTATATGAAGTAATAAATAATTATCGTATTCAGGAAATATGATGTATAATCTACGAGAAAAAAGTATTAAAAGCATTCCTCAACATACACAATAAAGAGAAAACAAAACGACATCGAAAGAAATACCATCCAAAAAATCAAAGTCGTCAGTAGCAAATCGAGCGAAGCGGGAGTTGTCATTTTCATCTCATTCTTCGGATTCGTCTACTTCAGAAGATATACAGGGTGTCCTAAAATTCCTGAACTTCCCGGAAGTGGGAGGTTCCTGAGACAAAAATGTTATCCGCCGCTTGGTTTAGGAGTTATTAACGAAAAATACGGACCAATCAGAGCGCGACCTAGACGCGAGTTGGCACAGTCGGCCAATCGACAGTTGGCGCGCCGAGCCGATTCACAGTGGTCCCAAATCGCGAAAAACCGGTTCAAACCTCTAAACGTACTTGAATACACCTAAAAATTCGTACTCGGGGGTTTTCGGGGTCGCTGATTGCGAATATGAAGTTTAAATTCCAAAAAACAAAATGGCGGACATATACATTAAGAAATGGTTAGGTCTGCTTTGATAATGATCTTTTTGGGATCTTTGGGGTCACTGATTACGAATATGAACTCGAAAATTTGAAAAACAAAATGATCGATTAAAATTTAGATAACAATTCGCATTAAATGTGTTTTGAGAGGTTGATAGGTAAAAATGTATAAATGACAAACAAAATTGCACTTTGTATATCAAGAATTAGTATAATTGTAAATTATATACATAAGATTTAATCATCCGAATCGTTTTACATTACTAAAAGTTGTAAAATCACATTTTAAAATCCATAGAAATAAAACAAAGTTTACCCTTGTATGAGCAAACAGGAGACTATTGGAGGTTGGTTTTCATAAATTTTGAAAAATAAATGTATTAGCAACATGTCAGAAAAGGATTTTTGGTGGGACAACGTGGGACTTTTAACTTATGTCTACGTTTCTACAATACGCGCATCAAGTTTTACCTTCTACATTCTCCAAAGAATATTGCCATCGTGTAACGTAATGACTAACAATTTTTGAGATACAAAAACAGGTGAACATTCTACTTACTTCCAGGAACAGCATCCATTTTGCAGAATTGAAATTGATGCACTATTTTGAAAGTGATGCACTTTAGAAGGGGGCGTTCAATTTCCTACTAACGCGCACGACAAATGCTCATCAAACGAAGGCTAACTTTGAATTGACTGCAGAACCGTACCATAAACTTTTTACCTTTTTCCTTGGTTGCATTCAGTGGTCATAACATCACTTTACCCAACCCTAGAATTACAAACTCCTAGGAGGAAGTTAATTTTTTAGGTTCTGGCCGTGTTTTCGGGATTTGGGACCACTGTGCGACTGTGCCAACTCGCGTCTAGGTCGCGCTCTGATTGTTCCGCGTTTTTCATTAATAACTCCTAAACAAAGCTGCGGATAACATTTTTGCAAAGGAAAATATCACTTCAAATAGTCTCAGGAACCTCCCATTTCCTGGAAGTTCAGAAATTTTGAGAAACCCTGTAGATTTTTGCATTGTCTGTATGAGGAACATGTCAAAGAAGTTGAGTCGCTCTAATTCCATCGAATGCAACACCTGCAAGAGAGCAGTGCACTTGAAGTGCACGAACATGGCTGCAAGTTATTTCACTTGCAAACATTGTGAAAGCAATTCAGACGATTAAGCCGGTTATTATTAAGTGAACAATGTTTTTTTCTGTAAAATCATGATCGAAGAAATAAATACACAATAAACATTGAATATAAGGCGTTTAGACTTCATTTCAACACTTACTTTACAGAGTTTTTGGGGTGTCCCAACTAATACCGTCAATTTTCTTTTGCCGAAAACATTGTCTTCAGAAAATTGGCTATAGGTTTTTATACGTTACCGCTATCATTATACTTTCTGCAGCGAAAATCTAGATGGCAATTATACCTTTCCAACGATATAAATTTTTTAGCATGATTCTCATTCGATGAAATTTTATAGTTAAAAATCAAAACGTGCCCCAACCTTTACGACAGTCCCTTATCATTAGGTTAAGCTTTATTAATTAATAACTGAATTAATACTGATGTGTCTGTTTTTAAAATATGTATAGCATTTATAACATATGTTAGTTTAATGAAAGCTTAACGATGCAGTCTTGAATTTTATTTCATTTCATACCAGAGCGAAATCTCTCTACAGTACATTCAACATGGAAAACCAGGTATTTGATGTTTCCATGGAAGGTACGCGCAATTAGTTGTGGTTTTTAAATATAAGCATCATGTCCATTAGCGAAATTCTCGACGTTTCGCAAACATTGTAAATAGCATCATGTAGAATGTTCTAAAGTGTTAATGTTGTATTACTGTAACAGTGTCCATGCGTTAACAAACTGCTGGTGAAGCTAGTTGCAATGACAGTGAAATTTCTGGTTCGTATACTTCATAGACACAGCTGATAATGCGAAAGTTTTAACTGTATTAAATTGTATTGATCTCCATAATATATTAAATGCAACAGACAGAGAAAGAAATTACATAAGCAGTCATTAGATTAATAGAAGTAAATATTAAATACTGATCTATGCGTGTCTGGCAAATTGCTGATGAAACTAATTGCAAACACAGTAAAATTTCTGGTTCGTGTACCCCATCGCAGAGTTGGGCATTAATCGGTAAAATTTCAATCATGATTGATTGATTAATGTGTACGATTAAAACAAGAAATCATCGAAAAATCGACGATTGATCAATCGATTGATGAAGTTAATCGTCAATCGTTGATTAAAAAAAGAAATCATCGGAAAAAAACATAAAAGCACGTAAACAGAATTTGTATTATATATCGACCAAATGACAATACACCTAAACTCAGTTTACATTTTTTTCAGTATTCATACATTTTTGATTCTGTGTTTCATTTCGGAATTTCAGTAGTTAATCATTAATCAATTATCCGATTGACGATTGCAATTGAAAGGAATGTAATCGTTAATCGCAATTAACGACTAAAGTAGAAATTTAATCGTTAACCGCAATTAACCGCCATTATGTAGAAATTGAATCGTTAACCGCAATTAACGATTAATAAGTGTTTAATCGTTAACCGCAATTAAACGCGATTAATTGTTAATTGCGATTAACGATTGATGTAAAAATTTAGACATCAATCGTTGATTAAATTTTTGCCCATCTCTGCCTCATCGACACAGTTGATAATGCGAAAGTTTTAACTGTATTAAATGTGTATTACTTTATGTCAGATATTAAATGCAAAAAAGAATTGTGCACTTATCGCGATGTAAATTTTTGGTGTTTCGAAATGGCGTTTTGTGTAAAGGTTGGGACACTCGTGTCTTATAAGTTAGGACACAAACTTTTTTACTTTATTTTGCATGTAGACGTCATTGTTATGAATGGTAACCACGTTTCAATGTAAAGTAATCAAATTGTTAGAACAAAGACTCTTTTTTATCCGTTAACGTTATCATTATACTTTGTGCAGCGAAAATGTAGCTGGCAATTATACCTTTCCGGCTGTATACATTTTTTAGCGTGATTCTCATCCTATGGAATTTTAGAGTTAAAAAGCAAAACGTGTTCCAACCTTTACGACAGTCTCTTACATTTCGTATTGCAGTGTACTGTAATCTATTACATAGTTGACCGTTTCATTCACGTATAGTGAATGTCCATTGTCAGAACATTATTTCAAAAGATATTTCTGGAGGTGCCGGTAATTCAGAACAAAACCAGACAGAATATCCCATTGTACGACGTCAGTACATATAAGTTTTAAGTCTGCAATTGTTGTATCTGTTCGCGTCAAGCTGTTGCTGCTCTTCGAGTCTGTTTTCATGCCGCGCTAGCGGGTTTCGAGTTAAATGGATATTCTTGTACTCCCCCTCCCCCCCCCCGTACGTTCATCGTGCCGTCAAACCACACTGGTAGTAAATTTTAACACACTTTTCCTTACAATAACACGTAAACTTTATTCATAGAATAGCGTTCCTACGTGTACGATATGCCGTCAACTAACCCATCTTCTCGTTTTAGCCACGCTTACACTCCCGCTCAAAAGTACATGGCCACCTTGCTGCAAGTATAATTTACTCTAATAGTACCAAATTGTACTATTTAATTGATGATCCATTCATAGGGGTGTGCGAGTACCCGTAATATACGAGCTGAGCTGATTGTGAGCTCGATTCGATTGCTGGAGCCGAGTAGAGCGTTTGAATTTTTCGAGCTACTTAAAATCGACAAACTGTTTGAATAAAATGCGAGCTACTTGAAAAAATCAAACTGCTCGAATATTCGAGCCCTCGTAAAACTTCGATTTACTTGAAAATGAATTTTCAGCTCGAAATTTTTCGAATTACTCGAATATATTCGAACAGAGCTTTAACTTTCGAGTTACTCGTGAAGATTCGAGTTGCTCAAGTTACTCGAATATTCATCTATTTACTATTGTTACGAGCCAGGGCCGCGAGCAACACGAGTGGCCGGCGAAGAGTTGTAACCCTAGGAATATAATATCTATTTGTTAGACAAGGTACGCGGACGAATCCAATGCGTAATTGGGGAGCTGCTAGGAATATAGACAGTGAGGACGAACCTGTCGCGAAGTCGGGGAGCCTCTAGGAATGGAGTCAAACGCAGACGAACCTGATGCGAAATCAGGTAGCTGCTAGGAAGGTGAAACTTCGTGAACTTGGGGAGTCACTAGGAACCAGTGCTGCCATCTAGGTACGAAACCATACCCAAATTCTCGGAAATACTCTCCTCCTTTTTCCCTTCCACTATCCTATTCCATCGCTATCTAACCGAGCCGAGGATTGAGTGGGGCGAATGGGAGACATGTTGCGCGTGCGCGATGGAGACGCAACAATGACTGACATTTCGCAGGTTTTAGGTTATTGCTGCGTATCGTATCGTGCCTATTATGTACCCGTACCTACTTAGTCGTATAAATCGTTCTAAATAGAGATTGTAAACATTCTTTATTATAAATAAAATGGATTGTAACATGTGGGAGTTTCAGTCGTGAAGCGAAGTATGGGTGCTTACTATGTACACTTGGAAAAATCTTGAAATCTGTATGTATGTAGTACTGAATTACATTTCAGTAAAATCATTAATGTCATAAAAATAAATCATAATATATTTTAACACTGTTAGCCCTCATGCGCTCCTCAAAAATAGTTGCATAAAAGAGACTGGGATAATAAATTATGTTTTATTTGTAACGTCACATTTTAAAGAAATATAACTCACAACATAGACATAGAGGGATCAATAATTATATAGTATGTGAAATAAGTAAATGGGTGAATTTTACGCGGCAATAACCTAAAACCTGCAAAATGTCATGTCATTGTTGCGTCCCCATCGCGCATGCGCAACGTGTCTCCTATTCGCCCCACTCAATCCTCGTCGCGCACGCGCAACGTGTCACATATTACTCTGATCATCAGAGAGGGGGTACACCATATCATCGTGATTCCCCTCATCTGCTAGCACTGCTAGGAACGACGCGCACACGAACCCGATGCGAAACCGGGTAGCTGCTAGGAGGTTGTAGAACAGCGCGGACGAACCCAATGCGAAATTGGGGACCCACTGGGAGGTTGGATAGAAGCACATACGAACCTGATGCCGAAATAAGGGAGCTGCTAGGATGCGGACGAACCCAATGCGTAACTGGGGTGCCGCTAGGTAGGAAAAATCTCTATTTGGACATTTGGACAGTCGCGAACCAACTGGATGCGTAATCAGGGAGTCGCTAGGATAGTTAGTAGGCCTCGTAACTAACATAATCTAATTGATACAACCCGAGCGGTAAGGTTGTATCGTATGCGAACGTTCAATTACTATATTAGGATATTGGACGATAATTATGTGTTTAATAAATTTGCTCTAATTACTAAAGAACACAAATATATTCTAATTATAAGAATCTGTGGTACAATTGTGTAATTGTCGCGAATGAAATGAAGATAAAAGGTATAGAAGGTAGAAAGAAGAATTTACCTAACTATGATGCACGGTTTTGACGCACTGGCAATGCGGGGGACTCGGAAACAACTTTAACACTGCCTAATAGATTTTAAACCGAACTGGTGGAATCTATATGGTTAACTCTGATGCGAAAGGTACTCTAATCCGATCTCACTAAAAGTTGACTTTCCGAAATACAGCACGACGTGACGCGATACGTGTTTACCGAAGTACTAGCCCACGAGAATAAGAATCTAAGGGTTTATATACCCCTACATTGAATGGAATACTTTGTTCGTAATCTAATCGCGCTTAGGGATTAGGACTTAGGGCCACACTCTCATTTTTGTCACTTCTAATGAAATCGGAGGCAGAGCTCGGTCCTAAATTAAAGAGTTCAACTATGATATGAAAGGTTATCTAGGACGCTTCCTGCCAGAGACGATCTGGAAGAGATTTCTGTGAGAAAACGAACGGAATATATTCTCTATTCGTAACAACCTAATAGATATTATAGTGAAGATAACTGTAAAATTTTAATGCAATGGCTAAGGTAGAACTCGAGATATCTTGTACACCGTTTTAAAAACCGAAACTCTGAGAAAAACGCGTTTAAAGTTTACGAATGTAATTTTTCTATCAAAAACAATATTTTCGATGTTTCCAAAATATTACTGTGTCCACCCCATTAAATGATTCAAATTTTTCCCTGTACATGTTACAGTCGTTCGGCCTTATTTAGTTTCTGAGATATTTGCAATAGACTATTAACACTATTACAACAAACTTCGTTATTTTAAACACATTTTGGTTAGCGTATGATTTAGATTTCTTGTGGAGGGGGTGCCCTAAAGGATAGATACATGTATAGGAGAAAGTTGCCCAGAATTACACATCGGATAACATATTTCAAGTCCATCAAAATCGGTAAGGAGTCCCCATTTTGAAATATTTGCCGAATAGCATTTCAAATCAGTTGAATTATTCTATCTCGTAGTACTTATTGAGTTATTGAATATACCGTATATTCAAATCCGACCGTTTGATGTATGTTACTTTACCAGATGTGAATTCATTCATTAATAATTTGCCATACGCGAGTTGAACTACTTTCTGAAGAAAATGTATCCGATGGGAAATAATTTTACACATGATAGATCTTCTTAATGAGCGAATTCACTTGTACTCTAAAATTCGGAATCGAAATGTTCAGCATTTACTGCCAGAAAAAGAAATAAAAGCGTTTTGTAATCAACTATGAAACTCCCTCGACGAAACGGAAACCAATTGCACAATAATTGCTTTTCCCACTACACGTCCAATGTCCATCTTTGAAATATTTAATTCGTAATAAGCTTTCCAAATATTGTCGATTATTGCTTCGGTTAATCTATACAAATCACTCGTTTAGTAAATACAGGGCGAGTCACCTAACGTTATCACCTCAAATATCTTTGTTGTCTTTAAAAATACATTAGATGTCTAGAGGACAAAATTGAATGGTAAAATAGGATTCATACGTCATACGATACCAAAAGTTTTTTGTTTTCATGGAATTTTTCTAGAGATATCAAGGCCATCTTCATTTTTTCAGATGGAACCACCCTTTTTAAAACATCTACAATGATAGTCTCTTTCATTACGAATTCAGTGACTATAATTACTCAAGGTCATTCAAGGTCACAGACAGAAAAAACCTGATGAATTTCTGATGTAGCGATATGTGAAACGGATGTTTATGTCGCGCCAGAACTCATATTACGCTACTTTGACTTCATGCTTGCTTCTCGGGCAATTTCTCTCGTATCCGCATGTGCATAGACAGTTACAGCTGCTAAAATATTAATTTCATTGTCTTCAGTAGTCATGGGATTCTTTTGTTTACGCTTCCTTACATCTACACTTCCAGTATTTCTAAATAAGTTGTAGATATTAGTAAAATTCAACCTAGAAGGAATGTTCCGCTCAGAGTACCTTTTTTCATAAAGCAATCGGGCTTGCAATGCATTTGCACACCTTTCAATCATTGAGTAAGACATAGCGGAATCGCGTTTGGAAACATACTGTTAGTAAATAAATCGCAGCGTAATCGGCTAGAGGATGTATGAAAACATTCCATAGCATTGAAGGACATGTTTACTACAAGTCTCACTAGTGATAAACGTATTCTACTTCCGTATTTTAGTTTTACATGTTTTTTCTGTTCGTGACCTTGAAGGACCTTGAGTAATTATAGTCACTGAATTTGTAATGAAAGGGACTATCATTGTAGCTGTTTAAAAACGCATGATCTCCTGAATTGACTTTAGTTAACTTTTCGACATACATAAGTTAGTATTTTTTTATAACGAATGTCCAGCTGCATCGATTGATGTATTAAAAAATACCTCATTCCATTAAAAACAATGAAGGTTACCTTCATATCTCTAAAAAAAATTACATAAAAACAATAATTGTTTTGGTATCGTATGAGCCCCATTTTACCATTCCACTTTGTCCTCAAGACATTTAATGTATCTTTGAAAACAACAAAGATATTTGAGATGATAACGTTAGGTTATGCAAAATAAAAAATGTTTGCATTGATTGCAAGACGCAGGAGCCAAATAACAAATTCATTCTTCTTTTAATTATTAATGTGAAACTAATACACTGGTGGTCTTAAATCTTTTTAATACCTCCACTGTTTTAAATTGTACGTATCCATTTTTGCCATAAATGCATAAAATCCGCAGTCTAGTTATTAGGTAATAGAATTTGTCAGATTCCTGTTCCGTTTGAAAGGATAGCTGTTGATAGAAAGAGCAGCAAAAACGGGTATATTGTTCCAATAATGAACAGCTCGAGTGAAACTTAATTAACGGGTTCATAGATTCAGTATACCTTTAGGCCCTGTTCAATTCCCTGAACAATAGTGCCATAAACCGCGACCGTTGCGAGACACCCTTAACGGTCGGATCGACCGATTCAACGAAATTGGTCCCTTAATTGGGTCGAAGAACTCCGCAAGCGGTTCAACCTGGAGGAATCGTCTTTTTCCACCTCCAGGAAAATATCGACCAATCATCATTCACAAATTTCTCTTTTCAATCGCCAATTCCACGATGCGGACATCATAGAAGGGTCGGATGATCAGTTCCGGAAAAGCTTTCAAGTAATCAACACGAGCATTCAAACAGTTCTGCACGAACATACTAACGAAATTATAGACGCACCAGTCAGCGATTACTTTGAGATGATGAAGTACCATAACCTTCGCTTGAGAACAAAACATTCATAAAGAATAGTGTTCATAAATACAGGCAATTGGTGGAAATAGTGAAAGAAATAAATAGTTTCATTTAAAACAGCTTCAAACTAAAGACAATAAACACTATTCAAATATTTGTTAAAAGAATCTATTTAGTTATTTATGTGATATTATAATACGGTGTTGAAATGAATAAAAAGATTTATTCATTTAAGATGTAATAAATAATAAAATTCTTTTTTTCTGTACTCAGGAGTTATTTAAATTACTATATAGATACGTAGTTTGTTTCCGCCTGCTCGTATATTTCGAATTCTAATTCGCAGTAATAGGTACGCGGTAATTGGTACATGGCTCTTTTTCGTCCGCAGTAATACGTGCAAAATGTTATGGATTTTATTTTTTAATATTTTCTTATGTTATATTAGATTTTGAGATCCACCAATATTTTTTATATTGAATAATATTAAAATTAAGTATTTCAAAAGCAATATAAATAGTTATGTATTTCTATCTGGATTTTTATGCGGTTGAATATACTGGACGTATGAGCAAATCAAACTCGACAGACTTGATTCTAACAATAAGAAGGAACAATTTAAAAACATTCATAGCTAACGTTATAATATAGAGAGAGAGAATAACAAGAAAAAAATTAAAAATTAGGATTTAGCGTCTACCCCGTTCATATTAATTTAACTTTATATAACGATATAATTATTCATTATTATTTGTAAAGTGTTATACTAATGTATGCTATATATAGATAGACATATAGACATGTTTTACGGCATCAACAAATATATACGTACATAGATGACCACTAGGGGTGCGCGAGAACCCGAAATATCGGGAACCCGATGGTCGGGACGAGTCGGGTCGGGTCGGGACGAGTCGGGTCGGGTCGGGAAGAGTCGGGTCGGGTCGGGTCGGGTTCTCGAAAATTTCGAGATTCCCGAAAATTTCGAGATTCTCGAAGGAATCGGGTTTCCGAAAATTTCGAGAATATGACATAAAACACTCTTGAAAAGAATTCGTGATGGACAACATTCTTTCAATTTCGAATACATCTAGAATAAAAAATCCGAAACTATGAATGTATTCATTAAAATGAATATAAATGATTACTGGGTTCTCGAAATTTTCGGGAATCCCGATAAATTTCGGGAATCCCGATAAATTCGAGAATCCCGATAAATTCGAGAATCTCGAAATTTTCGGGTACCCGTCCCGATCCCGAAAAAATTTCGTGTTCCCGACCCGACCCGATATTACGGGTTCTCGCCCACCCCTAATGTGATCACTGATGATCACTAGGTTGTCTTACAATATGTATTGAAGCAAATGGTTTACAATTTACATAACAAACAACATTCAGGTGCGGCGCGGCGTTCCTAATAATAACTTTCCTTAAAGTAAGAAAAAGTTTTTCTTCTGACGGTATGGTTGGTTTTGATATTCGTAGCTGTGCCAGCTATATGAATAGCTTCGCTACACATCAAAGTTTGTCGAATGATTTTATCGATATTCTTACGAAATTGGAGAGTTCTGAAACTCCAGTGTTCTTCTAACAATGGCTGCATCCAATATCTGGTTTACTAGTTTAGAAAGTAATATCATAATTATAATAATCTCTTCAACGTCCATTCTATTCAACAGTAGGTACCTACTATACAGATCAATTGCTATTGTCCATGGAATTTGGCCGACGAATTTGATCGTTGAGTTTGGCCACCAGTCGCCAGCTTTTCCGTCTCTCATTTACTAAATCGCCAGCAGCGATTGGTCGGCAGTGCATAACGGCTCTAATGCGAGTGCCAAACGCTTCTTGTTCTATTATGTGGAATATGTATTCTCTTATACGATCTCTTTCGTTCCTTAATTCGTTCATATAACGGAAATTCTAGGGGAGGAACGGCGCACAGTGGGCTGGGTCGAGTTTAATGACATTTCACAAAAGAGTCGACTTTCTCATATCGATTTCTAATAAATTTGTATTGCTTCCTAAATGTTCATCAACATAGAAGCTGAAAAAATTAATGTTCGTTCACAAGAACTGTAGGTAATATAAATTTACAAAGGTAGACATTTGGGATGCAGTATTTTTCAGCCAAAAATTGCTTCTTTTCATCGAGGTGTCCTGATTACCCAATTTAATATTTCTTCTGGCTCGTTTGTGTAAATTAAAAACAGTCCTTTGTGGTAACAATTAACGCTCTTAGTTGTGGATGTTTGCTCGCAATGTATTAGAAATTAATAATTAATGAAATGAATAAAATCTATACACTTTCTTAGAATTTGCAAGGTATATCTTCTGATGGACCTAACTGGACCTAATCGGATAAATCAGAACATTTTCATTAGACCTTTCTCTACATATCCCAACAAAAATCGTATCCGACCCGATCCGACCGTGGAAATTATGATTGTTTAAAGTTATCGGGACGTGTTACCTGTGACGCGTAACAACTCACATATAGTATTTAAATACCATCCAAATATTAATATTTTTGCAATTGCATTATCAGTTCGTACCTCCCTAAAACAAGTATGTAAATTTTAACAAAAATATAAGTAATCTATTAATTTTATTGTTAAAAATATAATGAACGGTAATAATATAACTGGACTAAGAGTTTCTTAGTTTTTCTTAGTGAGTATCACTGTTTTTGGGTAAGTATCTTATGGGTAAGTAAACATTGAATCATAGTTAACAATGAAGAAACTCTTCTACCGAACTGTTTAGATTATCGAGACGCGAGATGTTTATGCTATGCTGGAGATAAGGTTTCGACTAAGGCCCACCGTTCTGTCTGCATATAGTTGAAACAAAATCTTTGGAGAGATTACAGTGATCCATATTGAGAGAACTTTTACATATTTAAACGTTTTGTTTTAGTTTTTTACGTTTTCTACAGTTTAAGTTCGGTTTAAAGTTACAGTTTAAGTCTTACAGTTTAAGTTTTTTTTCTGTAGTTTATAAGTGTTTATTATGTGTATAGTTTATTAAGTGTTTCTATTGAGATTTGTGTTATATATAGTTCAAGAGTATAGCGTTCAAGAGTTATAATCAAATGTTACCAATATATATATTGAACCATAGGAGATATCCGGATGAAATTTCCTCTAAAATTCATTAAAAAATTATTCCTATATACTGATAGTTATCGTAGTAAATATATGCATATTTTGTAATAATTTTTTAATTCATTGTTTTAATTTTATTGTCTTAAAATAATATTTCAAAATTGTTTACTCGTTACTTCTTTAGTACTTTTCCAGATAATTTAAATCAAAGATGTCTTTGGTTTGAAATTTCCACGTATTTTTTTAAATTTGACACCGGTGTTCTTATTAAGGATTTTATCACAACAGGAGTAATGAATTTTCAATAAAATTGTATAAACCAATTTCAGAGAAGGCGTTCTATATGCTCGTATCTTAATTACGTTGGTGATAGGAAGGACACGGTTGCATTCGCAGTGTGTGTTTCCAAATTTGCATAAGATGATGCCACGAATTTATGCCCACCTGCTATCTAAGTTTCATGGAAACTAATTCTGCGGTTTATTTAATGGAGTCTTCCTTGCATGGTGGTACATATCAGGCGGAGACCATCAAAATGACTAAAGTGGTCCGAATCTTCTGTTTTATTACACGGTATACATGCAGTATGTCAGGTTACCGATTTAATTGAACGGAAGCCAGATTATTTAGTTGACACGTATTTTAGAAATGTACAATGCATTTCTGCAGTATAAATTGATACGAATATTAAAAATCTCAATTTATTTGCGTCAAACATATAATTGTTCAAATCGAACAGGTATTAGCTTAACATAAAAATGTTTACATCTAACTTGTATGCAGTTGATAAAATTATTTTTGGTGCAGATATATAACAGAAGAAAGAAATATAGAATAACTAGACCGCGGATGAAAATTTCCAAGAGATGCTGTAATATAAAATTCCACAGAATTTAGTACGATTTTTATATATTTTAGATCTACAAAGGCTACCACCACTGAAAATCAGATTTGATTTGTTTCCACTTTCTTAAAGCTTAGAAAAATTGAAAATTCCATAGACCTCCGCAGTCCAATAATAAGTAATGCATATATTTTTCCACAACACATCAAGAATATATACTAATGTTGATTGTTGATCTAATGCATAGATTATTCATAACTACGGATTTTCTTACAATTAAACTGATTAAACAATTGTAGGCACTCTATGTACATTGTTATTTATTGTTATTAATACATTGTAGATTTTTCAAAACTCTAGTATACACATGTAAATAATGTATAGTATATAGTATAATGTATATATTACTGCATTGACAAACATCTACATGAAAATGATTCGTAAAATCCTTTAAAATAAATCACTTAAAAGATTTGAAATCCACAGTGACCTAGCATCACTACAGTGATGGACAAAACGCATTTCAAAATTATATTCGAATGACGAATACATTATCAATTAGAATTCTTTTTTTATATAGTCATGGAACAATAGCATTCGGGATTATAAAAGTCCTGGGAACAATTATTAACTCTTAGCACTCGAGTGGTGACTCAGAATCACCACTAAAGGTTGCTCTGTATCATTATTCAAAATATTGTTCACATTATTAAATATTTCGGTATTTAATCAATTGCTAAACATTTAAGTGTTGTATAAGGTACTATATCAATTTCATATCCATAAAATTATTTAATTAATTCAATTTTCGAGTTAAAATAGCTTCGAGTGCAAAGGGTTAAACTTGCAAAAGTTCTGAAAGATGAATAAATCCGATTTTTGCGTGCATAGAACTGAATTTCTGAATCTAGACAACAAAAATTAGTGCCCTAATCGTTTGAGCACTCTTTGTACCTAAAAGAAAGAAAGAAGTAAATATATATATATATATATATATATATATATATAATATGAATTATTCAATTTTCTGTTTATGAATTCTTTTGAAAATGTCCTTTACACTTTTTTCAGCTTTAAAAAGTGTTGAATATATCGTTGCAAATTACGTACGTCACATGTACATCAGCTGCTAGTGCAATTTGCCTGACTGTCCAAGGTGAATTCAAAGCTTCTCTTAAATTCGCACATTTTTCACGAGAATTTATTGTTCTAGGTCGACCTGTGCTTGTCCTTTTATCGTAACCACAGCGATTTTTTAGTGAATCGTGAATAACTTTACATTTGCGATGTGAAATACGTGAAATTTTTGGCACAGAATACGTTCCTTTCCTTGGTGCTGGAATCGCTTGTACTTTATATAGTTACCATTTAGATGACATCTACAGAAAATGATGTATACACAGTAACGATAAAGACAATCCATTTATTAATTAACATCACTTGCCAATAATATTTCAGCTGAATGAGAGAAAACATTTTAAGATCCAAAAAATATTTGTTAACGAACTTAAAAAGCATTTCTATTACAAATTTATTTATATTACTTTAATCGTCAATTCAGTTCTACTTAAATTTCCAAGCAGTACAATGTTACGAGAAGAGTATAGGAAATCTATAGAAAAGATGGCGGAAGTTTTCAGCTTTTTTGAAGAAGTTAAAAGGGTGAAATATAATATAGTGAAAAATGTAAAAAATCTAAGAATTTTCTACGTAAAAAGATTATTAAGGGATGAAATGAATTTTTATTTAATTACTGCTTCGCAGCATATTTTTATTTCGCATAAAGATCCGCAGTCTAATGAAAACAAATATGCAATTAATTAGAATATAGAAAACTGAAAATTCGACTTATATGCGTCTTTGACTTTTAAATAGTTGTATATAACAATAACTTCAATACATATAACAATAACATAAATATATTTAAGAATAACTTCCGAATAACAAGTGAGATTGATGTATTTAAAATTAAAAGGTATCTGTTGTGCAAACTCCAATGCTAAAATTACTATAAAGATACAAATAATGCATGTAAAGAGTACCTGACATTTTTAAAAAATTAATAGTTACAGTACGCAATTGTGCGACATTATTAATATCGTTTGGATAAAACGACGTTCATTTTTTTCCGAGTCTACTGGACGAGAGCAGTTAACCAAGCGATACGCTGACATAAATTGCTGCATACCGGAGCTTCTCTCGCCCTGTTCACTCCACATTTTTGGAGTCTCTGCGATTTATAAAATCTATTTAAAGCGAACAGGTTTCAGAATATCAAAGTATTTTTTAACACGTTCGATGCTTTCACCGAGAAAATCAAATATTTAAAATAATACAAAATAAAGAAAGAAAAATGTATTTTTTCAACTACAAAACATATATTTTAAATTTTCATTGACGGCCCAAATGAAAAAGTTTTAAATAATGCCTTTTTTATTTTTGCATGTAACCATGTAAATTATAATTGTTGGAGAATCTTTTGTGCATGTCATTTCATAAACCAATGCTTCTAATTGATTATACAAAATCAGGTCGTTTGGTACAATTATAAAAAAGTTATTTTATTTTAAATAATTTTAAATAATTATTTTGTTTTCGAATACTTTACTGGTTCACTGTATAATCATAATGATAAAAGATCCGTCAGGTCTCGTGTGTATTAGTATATGCAGTAAGTAGAATTGGTTGGTCATGGTCAGACGCATCAGACAATTCCTATCAGCGTATAGCACATGTGTTCGCTGCAGTTTTAAACTCGATTATCTCGAAAACGAGGCGCCAATAAAAAAGAATGTTATTCTTTTTTTTCGTCTTGCTTTTCGTCAGCAGTTTGTACCATGATTTCCGAAACACCCTGTATATTCCTCGTCTCATTAATGTCATTAAATGGACTATCTCATGACAAATCGATCCCTTTGTACTCTATATTAGTGAGTGCGGTCAAATTGAAATATGTCATATTTCATGTGAAAATGGAGAAAAAAGGTATTCGACTAAAAACAGTAATAACTGTTTCGGAAGTTTTTTTTAGGAATTCAAGCTCTTCAAACTGGTAGCTTTGACCGACTTTCACAAAAAACTGCACTCACAAAGGAATTGTTATCCTGGCAACTGTTAAACATTTTATTGTTTCAAGAGAGGTGCAATTGAAAATAGTATTTTTTAAAAATTCCTTTACTTTATGTATTTATTGCGCTGCAATAATACAGAAAATATTATTTTAAATATTTGATTGTCGGTTAACGTATTGAACGTGTAAAAAATACTTCGATATTCTGAAACCTGTTCCCTTCAGATCTTTATGCATTTATGGTTTATAAAAATTTTCAAAAAATGCTGGAGTTTATTTTGGACCTACAAATGTTGTTGCCAATGAAAATAGAATTTTACGTAGTACCACTTTTAAAAATTTTGTCCGTAAAAATTGAAAATTGCATGAATATCCGCAGTCTACTAATAGCACATGTACTCACTGAATTCTCAAATTCGATTTACTCGAAAACAAAACGTCAAGTAAAAAAAATTGTATTCTTCAGTTTCGTCTCACTTTTGCGTGCAGAATTATTTCCTGATGAGTTGTCCATTGTATGCGGGACATCCTGTATATACATACTGTAAAGATAATTACAGTTTATCCTTTCTTACAACCATGTCGGTTTTAAAGACACGTTAATGCATTCAAACACGCTCGCTTTACTCCATCTGACTGCAGAATATAAATATAATACAAATAAAATTGGTTTGATAATGAAAAATATTTACTATAATTTTTTAAACGAACGCACAGTGGTCTAGAAGTTAGTTCTAGTGCGAATTAATTATTGTGCGAGGAAAAAATTGACATTTCGTGTAAAAATGACTTTTAAATATTTGAGTAAAGTAAATAAAACATAATTTACAATACTGACTACTTGTTTATTAATATAATAATTAAGTGTTACAAATATAATATAAAAGATTATTATTTACTGTCGGAGTTTGTAATTGATCGAATTTTTGGTGCTTTTAGCATCTGCAAAGCTTCGGGAGACGTAACTTTTTACTACACTTTTCCTGCAGAAAAGATACGTAGATACATTTACTAAAATATTAAAATAAAATTATAATGGGATTGCGGAGGATCACGTTTTCTCTTTGCCGTTTATGGAGATGAAGTAAGCTTCCAAATTAAATACATCGCAACGCGTGCAAATGCGTGCAAATTGTGTAGAACTTACGACATTCTAATAATTTTTCTTAAAAAGTATCATAAATATATCATGAAGTGTGTGAAGGAAATGTAAACCTACCACTTCCAGTTACAGCTATACTAATAATATCATATATAACAAGATACTAACACAATTTATGCACACTTCAAGAAAGAACTCGATATTTTGAGAGTATAATTTGTAGCAATTGACTAACGCAGAAAAACAAAATGTGGTTACTGGAATCTTGACAGTCCTGTCAACAATAATATACTGACGTGATTTACTAATTTTGCTTTTGTTATTATAGTATACATATCAAACTATCATACAAGTATAAATTTTAATAGATTTACGTTAGTTGGTATTTTTAATTTATTCGCGCTGGAACTGACTTTTAGACCACAGTGGAGCGGTTGAGTTTTGACCCATGGTTCCTTTTGTACTTTTTATCCTTGTGACGAGTAGAATAGAATGTAGTAAAGAATCGACCTTTTGATCTTGTAATTTAAAGTCAAGGTAAATTTATTTTGCTTTCTTACATCGATTTCCACCAAACCGAGGCAAGACAGTAGAATCACGCTATGATATAAGCCGCGACATATAATTTCTTTACACCCTGTACATGTATACCTCATTCCACTTGTCAATTACCGTTTATTCGATGCTCTCTATTGATGAATGAATAAATAGGCAATAAAAAAATTGGTAAGAGATTTTCTACCGCAACTGTTTCTAAAACATTTCATCACCCGCCTAAAAGGATTATTTTCCCTTTGCTGAGTCATCAGATTCAGAACGCGTTTTCGAGCCGGAGTCCGGACGGGAAATCAGGTAAACGGAGAGATACTTGCCAGTCTTAACAGAGAAACCGGAAACGTGACTGTCAGAACACGTTAGGATCTTTTCTATCCACCTGGCGATAGAAACGTGTGCAACGAGAAGAAGACACGTGTAATCTCTTTTCCCTTTTATCCGCATCGTGAACGTTTTCCTGAACCAGTTAGGGTGTGTGGGATACTAGGAAGATCCACTTTTAGCTGCGAATTCGGAATGCATTTCCGATTCGCCGACGTGAAATCGGCTGAGGGAAATCAGCTCACCTTTTAGAACCCGAAACGTGACCTCCTTGTACTGAGTAACCATGCATGTATGTGAATTTGACGAATGGAATATGTTACGGGTAAAACATTGTTCTCGTGAACATTTGTCTCTATTTTAAACGATGAAATAAATTGTCTTAGTTATCGAATAAGAGATCGTATGCCAAATACTCGATCTAGCCATACATATCGATTCTAGGAGTTCCATATACCCCGGGACAACAAAGTAGCATATAATAGGTGGTTTATACGTAGACTGCTGATCTTTATGCAAAGTAAAAATTGTCTGTATCGATTGTAAGGTATAGAAACCAAATTGAATGTTATTTCTTCCCTTAATGATTTTAATAGTATTTTAAATTTTAATAGTAGTTGTATCTGGTTGCCGGCTATTAGCTGCACACTGTAATCAAATATCGACTTTCTGACTCCCGAAATAAATAAACACAAAATAAAATTGCTCTGTTTATTAGTTGATTAAATAATTTAATTATTTTATGTGCGTATCAATGTGAAATTTAAGAAAAAGAATTATTCTGCTACGTGACCACCATTGTTTATAATCCATTTTTCTACCCGTTATAAAAATTCCTTTTCGGCATTTCTTCACATTTCTTCTGTTACTGTTTCACAACCGACTATAATTCTTCTTGATATTTCACGGATATCTTGAACTGGAGTTCTATATCTACTTCTTTCAAATAATCCCAGAGAAAAAAATCGCAGGAAGATAGATCTGGCGACATTGGGGGCTATGCAATTAGTATTAAAATTGGTATTCAACCAATATCTAGTTGCGACAGGATAATGTGGGGAAGCAGCATCAAGAAGTTACAAGTTTATAATATAATTTCTAATGTTTTGTAACAGTAAATACTTAACGTAATGTGATATGTCGCTGAATTCATATTGAGAAATGCTATCGTGTTATAACAAAAAAAATATATGGTTCCATTTGAAAAACTTAATTTGACTTTGAACCCCCCTCTCCACCATTCTAGCCCTGAAAAAATTACACTATATGATTGTACGCTTCATACCGAACAATTTTTGTAAACAAATCTTTTACTAACGAATCGGGAAGTTCTTTGTGTGGTTCTTGGAGAGTCACACACTAAATAAAAAACATTAATAGCTGCAGGCCCTACTAGTTCGGATTATAATTTCTTTTATCGTTGTGCCTATATTTAACACTTTCAGTTAATTTATGACAATTTATCATGATACATATGACTGTTAACAATGTTTGGTAATGGCCGCATGAAGGTGAATACAGCTTTCGGAGATGATAGGTGTGAATTAGATACATTAATAGTAGTACAATTTTTGAAAGGAAAACGTTTTTTATACGACAGTTTAATCAACTCTATCCCTTGCGAGAAATTCCTTCGATGGGTATGACGTTATCGATTCTAAAAATCGTAACCACTGTCGCTTCGATATACGAGGTCGACCGATAAAGTAATTAAAATACTGAAATATTGAACATGCGTGCGGTTATGATAGAGTGGATACAGGAAGACCGCTATCGTCATAGTACACGAGCTAACCAAGATTAATACGCATCCACCAAAACAAGTTATCAAATTTTTAAATTTGCTAGACTGTGACTTCTATTAAAATGTAGAAAAGTATATACTTGTAAACAAAATCGATGATTTCAACGTATGTACATATTGCTATATTGTTAGAGAACATGGACATCGCAGTTTTTTGTACTATCCTAATTCCATGAAATTTTCCGAATGTGTATAACTGATATAAATCTACAAAAGGTATTCTTAAAATTTTCAATGCAGACTCAAATAAAAAATTGTAAAAAAAGCAACTTTTTAACCCTTATGTAGCCAACCAAAATTGTTAATTATTTAAAACCTTTTGTATTTAAAATTTTATAATATTTTTAGAGGTGCATTAACAAATTGTTGGAAGAAATGCAGTAATTTGATACCCGGTTGGCTACACAAGGGTTAAAAACAATTTTTTTACATATCATCTAATAAACATAATAAACTTTTTAACTTCTCAAAAAGACTCAAGTCATTTGGCTCAATCTTGAAGAAGTTGTTCTCTTTGAAAGTGTGTCCGAATATGTGTCACTTGAGTCACTCTCTATACTCTATACAGTAGAATAAAAAAGATTATAGTATCTACCACATTTGTATGTACATGCATGATAAATACATGCAATTATTGCTTTCAACTTAGTAACTCTTATAAATATTAATGCAACAGATTAAAGGATATTTGTAAATATAGATATTCGTATAAATATGAACTTTTAAAAATGTGAACAATTTTAAAATATCCAGATATTATGTGATTTCAGGGGAATTTTTCTCGTTCGACTGTTTATGTTTTTATTTTATTAGATAATGTCTCACCTTACGTTTTTCTTGTTATACAATACAATTTTTTTTACATTACCTATATGATCATTCTGATTTTCCTCCTATTTGCAATAAATTGAAAAAAACTTTCTCAAAATATGTAATATTAGGATTTACCGTCTACCGTTTAAATGAATTTCACTTTATATTACCTTGCATACGTCATTATTTTTTATAAAGTGTTATACTAATGAATGCTATATAAACCAAACATGGTTCACGGCATCAATAAATAAATAGATAAGAAGAAATGTTCAAATAAAAGTTGGTCAGTAATAACATGGTGATAAATTGCAATAAACAAAATGTGCAAAAGATCCTGAATAATTTTAAAATATCCAGATACTATGTGATTTCAGGTGAATTTTTCTTGTTCGACTGTTTATGCTTTATTGAAACGCACATTTCTGTTCTGTGAGTAAAAGTTTATTTGAATCGTCGAAAATTGTAGGAATATTCAGATACCAGTTTAGATAATGTCTCACCTTATGCATACCAATAACATTGATACGGTTAGGTGCTTTAAACTCTTGTGTCAGAGAAGATTATCCGGAATCCTTTAACGGTTAGTCGACGAATGTAGTACCGTAACCGACAGCATGATAGCGGAAACGAGATCTAGTTAGTTTACGTTCATGTTACGAGCAACGATAACCCATACACCATAAACGATAACCAGAGAGACAATTCGATGACTACCTGAAGCTCTTTTCACACTCGTGTAAAAAAACATAGTATAATAAAAATATAGTGACTTAGAAACGACTTGGCACGTTTTTTTATAGCAATATTTTCATATACCATTATACCCAACGAAAGGGATGAAATCAGTTACGTAAAAATTGGATATTTCTTATTTTTAAGACATACTTTACGAATGACGCGACGTAGGTTGGAATAATAGCTTAAAGAAAGAAAAATTTATTTTTTCAATTACTATAATATAATTGTGCTGAAGCACAGTACGAAAAATGTTGACAAAATAATTAAATTTTAAAACGCCAATAAACTTATCTGTTTAACACAATTTCAGAATTGAAAAAAATTCATTTTTTCCATTTGAATTTGTACTCAGCTTACCATATACATCGTTCAAAAATTATAATAAAAAAAGAAAAGTTGTCTAATTCGTGGAGGATTATTTCACTTCTTACTACCGGTAATTACTCCATAATTGTTGAAAGTCCATGGTTCATAGCTGAGGATTTTTTAAAAGAATACTTCATTAGCAACAGCAATTTTAATCATAAACCAACAACTCACACTCAACAACAAAATCCAATAATTTCCTTCGTGATTATTGTATAAAAGAAGATTTTTAAGCTTCCATTTGGTGCAGCACAATTATTAAAAAGCCTATTAATAAATTTCCGGTACATAAATTGTTAATTTATAAACAAAATACTAATATTTTTGCGACACCCTGTATAATAAAGAATGTGTCATCAATGGTATACTCATCCTCGTAATATTGGGCTGGCAAGAAAGTAATTTCGGTATTTTAAGGTGAAATAGAGCCCAATTATTTTATTCAAACAATGAATTTTAATGCATAAGATATTTTCCCTTTTGTTCGATGATCTTTTGCCAAAAAGAATAAATAATAAAATATTTTATTGATTAAAGTTCATCGCTTGAATAAAGAAATTCGATTTTATTTCGCCTTCAAATACCGAAATTACTTTCTTGCCAACCCATTAGTATTGTGGTGGCGAATGAAAATAATGATCTATAGTAACTAATTCCTGTAACTTGTTCTTAAATAAACAGGAACTACATAATAAACTGAATTATGCAATGGTACTAGTGTGAGGAACATTTTCCAACAAGTTCATCCGCTTTATTAAGCTTAAGAAATAAATGTTTGTACGAACCTCAAGCCTTTCATTGTTCTTCGTTAAATAGCATATAATAACGAGTGACAAAAATATTGTATTATTCAACCATGAATAAGTATTTCTGCAGAATGGACGTAAACATTACGAATGAAACATCAGACTGAATTTAAGTATAAAACTTTTGAATGAAATATATTCAGAATTAATAGTCTAAACGAACATAGAGAACATGTGAGAAGTTTATAATTTGTCAGACATTTTAAAATGCTTTTCCGCGAACGATCAGACCGGAAATCATGCGTTCAGGTGAACTGAAACGGACGAACGCGCTCGATTTCCTCAGTCGGATTCAAACTTCGTGGCAAATAAATGTGGGAAGTATGCATCGTGAAAAATAGGATGGGTAGACGCGTGCACGACGAAGACGCTGTTGAAGATGGATGAATCCAGCAAGATGATTTACGGCTCCAAGATAATCTACAAGTGGAAATCCTTCCGCTGATGTTCCATCCGCTACTGCTTAGCGGTAACGTATCGTTACGCGATTGAAATTAATTACTCGAATAAACCGCATTATTCAGATAGCTTAATCACGATAATAGAAACCATTTATTTAATCCAGCGTCAGCCTCGTCATTAAAACTATTATTTCGTGTTGTATTTGATAGTATGCTTGACTAATTGTAAAGTTGTTTTATTGGAACATTACGCCGGTTTCGAATATTAAGCTAATTTCAAATATTGAGCTAAAATGTCAAATTTGCTTCTTGAAAGGTATACCATTACTAGACTGCGGATCTTTAAGCAAAATAACAATTTTCTGCCTGAATTGCAATAAACTGGAACGACATAGAAATTTATTTTGGGTAAACATTACTTTACCGGACTCAAAATTAGTACCTTTCTCCTACAAATTATGATGTAATAATCCCGATTAACGATCGGAAATGTTAAATATTTAATTTAATGATTAAACTGATTAAACTTTTCTTCTTTCTTAACGTTTCGGTTCAGTTTTGAACCTTTTTCAAACGGTCACTTTGACCGCAGTACGTTCTAAACCAGCAGCGTGTACAAATCAGTTTTTCAATGCTCAATTTACATAACTAAAATTATTATAGCAAGTACGTATTAATATCCTTTTAGCTCAATGTCAATTCACCTATTCTACTTACTGTATTATACAGGGTGTCCCAAAATTCCTGAACTTCCCGGAAATGGGTGGTTCCTGAGACCATTTGAAGCGATATTTTCCTTTGCAAAAATGTTATCCGCGGCATTGTTTAGGAGTTATTAACGAAAAACACGGACCAATCAGAGCGCGACCTACATACATAGACGCGAGTTGGCACAGTCGGCCCGGCGCGGTGCGGCGCGCAAACTGTCTAATACCTCATATGTCTGAATATCTCATATTCATTGTTACACATAAGAATATTAATCCTACATTATAAAATACTAATGTCAAGTATAGGTACTTACAAATGTTTCAGAATCTTCTGTTCCTCCGTCGGATCAAGTGGGCACTGCCATTTTCGCGAATACGTTTTATTAATGATGAAGCACAAAACACCACACTCCTCTACACAATCACTGGACATTACACAACACACTTTCCGGTATCGTGACAGGAAGAAGTTACTCCGACCACGGTCAATATAGTTCTGCGGTTGTCACCTGTAAAGGACGTTATAGCAAACAAAAAACGCATACGAATTGGTTCCGAACCGGCCGATTATTTTACAACTACCGCGCTTCGACAATTTCAATCCCGACAGATGGACAAACACTTACGATGGACCCATCGAAGGGACGAGCGGACTACCTTTATAAACACTTTATAAAGATTGACGACCGAAGACAATACCAAAAGGAATTTCTTTGACACTTTCCCCACTTCTCAACCTAAAGTTCTTGCGACACAATCCCGTGACGGATTCCCGTCCAATTAACAGGCGCTACATTTCCTCACCTAAATCCACCCTTAACCATTCACGAGAAAAACCGAGGTGACAACCGCAGTACTATTTTGACCGTGGTCGGAGTAACTTCTTCCCGTTCGCTGTCACGATTTCGGAAAGTGTGTTGTGTAATGTCCAGTGATCGTGTAAAGGAGTGTGATGCTTTTGTGCTACATCGTTAATAAGACGTATTCGGGAAAATCGCAGTGTCCACTTGATCCGACGGAGGAATAGAAGATTCTGAAATATTTGTAAGTACTTATGCTTGACATTCGTATTTTATAATGTAGGATTAATATTCTTATGTGTAACAATGAATGTAAGGTATTCTTTCACATTTTGCAACTTCAAATTTAGGGATACTTTTTTGGCAGGGGGTAGAAATCACTTTCTTGGTACGGGCCTATCGACGAATGTCCCTTTAAAGTTTGCTCGAGGCACGACACGATTATGTTCTGTCTCATCGATACGATCGAGTGGACTGTAGTAGTAGGCTTTTTGTATAACTCCGCACAATCAAATTTTGCAAAACCTTTGACAGCTTACTTCTTAATAACTACTTATTTGTGTCATTCTTTCAAACTTTTTCTCATACGGATGAGTGGAAGGTGTTGATCTAAAAAACAACTTTACCAACAACTTTCTTTGTTATAAACAATTTTGCGGCAAGTTTCTCTTACAAATGTCCACCGATCCAGAGGTGTAGATTCACTCCTACGACGGATGACCATTACTTTTTATACATCCTGTACACTACCGTCTATAAGCCACAGGACACTTATTCAAATTTGAATGCAGACGATTTTGTGTTGCTAAAGGACTTAATATTATAAAATAAAAATGGTATTTACTAATTTTGTGCAATGCAGAAAACACGTAAATTAAATCTGACCAAAATATCCTATATTTTCTAAATTTTAATTACTATGCTTATATTTTCTAATCATTTTAATTTAAATGGGACAATTATTTTCCAATTTGGCTTCTAAAACTGCCCATAATCATCCCACATTTTCTCACTTTCTTTTTTCATTTATTCAAATAGTATATATGTATATATTTAATTTTGCATTCAAATATCGTCGTATAAAAGCTACAAATCAATATAAAACAATAAACAAGCTGGAAGCTTGTATTCTTTAATTACCATTTTGCTGAACATAGGTATAAGTGTCCGGTGATGTATGGACGGGAGTATAAATAGATCTCTAAATAAGAATACTTTTAAAGAATATACGTTGATTTGTGGAGGGCGAGTTAGAGTAATAACTCGAATTGGAACGCATCAATCTCGCGAAAACGGACTTGTTGGCGGGAAGATGGCAGACAGAAATTAGAAAGGCCAATCAATGTGAAATAATACTAATTCGTACAAAGTACATTTTTCTTGTATTACAAGAAAAACTGTTTTTACATTTTTCTATATGATCATTTTGATTTTTTTCCTATTTACGATAAATTGATGAAATGAAATGTTCAAACAAAAGCTGGTCAGTAATTACATGGTGATAAATTGCAATAAACAAAATGTGCAAAAAGATTAAGATCAGCTTGATCTTTTTAGTGAAATTGTATTTTTTTATGCATTTTACACTCTGTTACAGAAAGTATTGGAAGTCGAAAATGAATTAGTTTGGAAGATAGAAATTTTTTCTGTTTTTTCCATAAGGAATCGAACACTGTGAGTCGGTTCAAAATACTCGTTATGCCAGCACTCGAAACATACATCCACAGAAAGAGATTATGCTCGGATTTGTAATCGTCGAGTTGGACGTATAACCGAGTGCTCATAAGTCAAACGAGTTATTAGTGGTGAGTGTGTCTTTGATGATTTTAATGACGTTTGCTCGATTCTCTATGAGAGTCACTGAATTTTTCTCGATTTCAAGTTGAGATGAAACCACACGTGTGCACTTGTCCAATGCTTTAACAGAAGAAAGAGATCGATACATCGATATTCGATATACATTGACAAATTGATCCGCGTGGCGATTGTGCACATGAGTGATTGAGACGTACTGCTCTCTAGTGACAGCGAGATCAGTGAAATATGAATTTGAATTAATGAAGTGCAAATATATAAGAATTATCTAGAACTATAAGAAATATAATTAAGATTCTTCGACGAGAATAGTACGAACCTTCTACAAGATTAATTATTCTGAACCATGGAACGCTACGAATCTTCGATTTAGGACAGTGTTAAATTTGGAATTGAATTTGAATTATGAACTTGAACCTTGAATTCGAACCTTGAAGTTTGAACTTTAACTTTGAACATTAACCTTGAGCTTTAACTTTGAACATTAACCTTGAGCTTTAACTTTGAACTTTAACTTTGAACTTTAACTTTGAACTTTAACTTTGAACTTTAACTTTGAACTTTAACTTTGAACTTTGACTTTGAACGATAACTTTGAACGATAACTTTGAACGATAACTTTGAACGATAACTTTGAACGATAACTTTGAACGATAACTTTGAACGATAACTTTGAACGATAACTTTGAACGATAACTTTGAACTTTAGCTTTGAACTTTAGCTTTGAACTTCAGTTTTGAACTTCAGTTTTGAACTTCAACTTTGAACTTCAGCTTTGAACTTCAGCTTTGAACTCAAACTTGAAACTTTAACTTTGAACTATAACATTGAACTTTGAAGTGTACTAAACTATGTGTGAAATATGTGTGTTTTAAAAACGTGAAGTACACGAACTACTGTTTACGAACTAGAGCGTTAATTGTCCCTGAATCAGCGGCAATGTTGCGCAGGACAACGCTCGAAGCAATTATGTATAGTGCAAATCAATAAAGATTGAATCTAGCACTGTAACTAACAAGTAACTCTTCTATTATTGGAACTCATTATTAGTTCGAAAAATTCTACTGTACTACGATTTCCTTTGAACCTGAACGATCGAGGGAAAATACATATATTCACACTAAAACAATAAAGACAACAGTTCGCATTTTCTTGACTACATTCTTATATGACTGTTCCTTTTAATTAAATAACCTCCTCAATTTTGTTCACAATATATGTATATTTTAACCAGAAAAAATATATTACGTTGTACTAGTGTTTACACAATGGCGTAAGTGAAAGAGCCACTCGTTCATGATTTATTGATTTGAGATTTGTAAAATTATCTGTATAAATGAATAAACTTCTGTGAAAATTTACCTGCAAAGAGGGAAAGAGAAAAACAGAGGGGACAGTTGGGTGATTCACTGAATCTCTTATAACATCGATAATATGATAACAATTTTCTATATTTTACACTAGAATGTACATATATTATTGCAACGACTGTTAAATCCCGTAACGGCCTTGTAAACGGTTAACTACTAAATTTGTAATTGTAATTTTATTGCCACGAATATTTTTAAAAAAATCTATATATACATAAATCCTTAATAATGAAAATTATATGTTTTACTAACGTATTTGTTTATTACCTTCTGCATCATAACAATAATTTGATTTTATATTCTGAAATTCATTAATATAATAAATTTAACGATAAATTAGTCTCGTTAAAGATCAGAATATCTACGTATACTGTTTCTACATCATTCTATGTGTACTATTTATCAATCCTTTTTTCTTACTCTATAAGAGTAAAAACTCTATAAGAATCATCCAACAGTAATTGTTGAACGAATTTGGTGATGGGCAGTGGTAATTGAATCGGAAACTTTCTTCCAGCTGATCTATTACTGGGGAACTTTTTTCCGTGTAACATTTTGGTTATTTTCTCAGCTCTTTGTTATAATAAATGGATGCTTATGTTATTTTGTTGTTTTTCATTCTTCAATAAGCCCCTTTTCATTTTGTTAAGAATTGTGGACCGGAATCGCCGAAATGAATGTCCATAATCATCTCTAATTACTTCAGTAACAATAATAATATAATGTTTATAATATGATACAGTCTACACTGATATATATTATATAGAGAGTGAGTTGGCATTGTGCGTAGTTCGATGGTTACATACGATACGTTACATACGCCATATTGTCTACTTCTGTGCAAGAAGGAATATCTCCTACTACGCGGAGCTGCGCGCGCATGCGCTTCTTTCAACGTACATATTTGATTATACACAGCGTACAAAATTACGCATATTTCAATACATTTCCCATCAGTTTTAACTCCATAAAGTAATATTTTATACTTCTAAATTGTGAATGTTTTCTCTAAAATCCGTATCAATGCCTCCGATCGGAAACATTTTGCCAGGGGTTGTATACTTCCAATATGTAAAAGTAGATGAACAAAATCATATGTATTCTTAAAGTTCTCTTCACGATTGACAAAAAGCTGTTTTGCCTTAAGGAAATTTCTGTGCAATTACGCGTATTTATAGTCGCATAAACATTTAGGACATTAGCGACTGTAGGGTATTTTAACAAATTATAACATTTCAATTGAGTACATACCTAATAACTGGACTCCGGATTTGATGGATTTATAACAAAAATGAATGGATGCAATTTAAAACAGTGAACAGATCACAAAACTTTAAGAGCACTAATACATTATTTTCAGTACATTAAACTTATTAATGAAAAATATAAATTGATATATAGCTCCTGTGCCTTGCAATTGATGCACAAATTTTTTATTTTGCTTAAAAATCCGGAGTCTACTAATAACAATTGAATATCTTTAAAAAATTTAATAGTATTTTCTGACTAATTTGGATTAAGGTGAAGTGGGGTAAGTCCGCCCTAGTTTTTGCAAAGTTGGACTTTAAACTTTTGTATTTTTAGTCTGGTATACAAAAATTTAACGTTCTTGGCATAAAACTCTTGCCACAGTTATTACTGATGAATTAGTATTATGTAGGATTCAAATTTTGCTTGAAAATTATCATTTTGATAAGATATTGTTCAAAGTGTCAACTAGGACGCATTTGCCCCGAAGATGGGGCAAGTCCGTCTCCGAGAGTTAAAAATGCTTTCGAACCTTGTTTCAAGTGCTACGGGACAAGAAAAGAATGATTAACAAGCCTGCTACAAAATGCTTCTCATTGCATTAAATTATATTCTTTAGTTTTATAATCATCCATTTTCCAACAAACATGTACTTTTATACTGAAATATGAGAGGGCATACAGTGATATTAAAACAAAGTTTAATAAAAATGCTTTCAAACATTTTCACAAGTGCTACGGTGCAAGAAAAGAATGATTAACAAGCCTGCTTTAAAATGCTTCTTAATGCATTAAATTATATTGTTTAGTTTTATAGTTACCCATACAGTACGCACTTACCCCACCGTGATAGTACGCACTTACCCCGTGTAGTATTATTTACGGGGCAAGTGCATCTTAGTGTTTCTCTCAATAAATTTTAAAAAATACAATAAAAACGGTTTATTTAATGTACACCTTCATCAATATTTGTTGTACTTACCTAAAGTAACAACACAGAATATATTAATAACTTGTAAACTATTGCACGTTCGGGGTAACCTAAAAGTTGTACGTATACCTCGCACGTGACTGTTTGGCATTGGTTGATTTAAGCGAGGAAAACACCTTTATTCTTGGGCGACATCTATGTAGAATAGTTCATAGTAACTTATACTACGTTAATAAATACAAGCTAGAGAAATTTCGTTCATATTATAATAAAAATAACCATCTAACGGACTTGCCCCGTAGACAGACTTACCCCACTCCACCTTACCAATAATTTCTTATCAATTATCAATGTTATTTCCCATTTTATATGTTTCTTCAGAATCGGAACTTTTAGCCTCGGTCTCCCTGCTATTTTTAATAACGAAATTACCATAGTTATGGATAATTTCTCGTGAATCGGAAAATTAGTATTCAAATACATTTCGGTTCCACTGTATGTCTTCCTCTTAATCTGGCGGAGGTATGGCAATAGAACCTTACTAACGGTGTACATAAATAAAGATTGAACGCGGAGCAACTCTATAGTAGTAAACCGATCATTTTGTTGTAGTTGTGTCATGGTATATATTTTCGCATGTACGCGTATAACATTGTATAATTTCTGAACGGCCGTAAATCTAGCGTAGAATGTTGAATATCGCGCACGGTTCGCGTTACCTCAAATTTATCAGAGTAAAGCGGCGATTGAGGATGGGAGCTTCGTAGGATTCAAAATACCGTCGCTTCTCGTGACAGTCGCAGCGCAAATCGTTGTTTGTGTCGGCGAAAAACGACACCAAGGGATTAACGGGAAAGGAATAACAGGCGACAGGTCCGATAAGCCACAACGACTAACGATTTTAAAAAATCGCTGCCGTCGCGTCGGTGAGCCGGATTAAAATCGATTATCAATATTAAACGCGGTGGGAGTCATCTTCTATGATTCAGACCGGCTGGCTTTCTTCTGCTGTTTATATACGGAGAACCATCTTGCAAATCCATGCAAATCGCATCCGTTCAAAATTATTTAAAAACGTATTAAATACGAAACACACGTGATTTCGATTCCATTCAAATCCGAATATTCGGCTTGAGCAATTTTGTTTGCAATAGTGTTCTGGTAAAACGGTGCCATCTTTTTAACCCCTTGCATTACGATTTATTTTACGTTTCAGTAATTAGAACTTTCTTGTAGTTCGTAATTTCTTTAAAAAAAAGAAGAAAATGTATATGTATTGTATTGTCTATTGTGTTGTCTATATGTGCTCTAATAGCTGTACATTAACAAAACCAAAGTAGAACTTTATTTCGATTTATAGTACAGTAATTTGGTTCCAAAAAAAGAGGTTACCTGGAAAGTTTTCCGGGAGTTTTGAAAATGGGTAATGTTATAGATTTCGATGTGCTCTTTCCGAATTTCAACTTTGCCACCTTGTATATCTGCCGCTCGCGCCGCCATATTGGAAAAATGACGCCTAATAGCAGTTTTTTGACAATATCTCTTTGTCGACTCATTTTACGATAAAAACATTTATAGACAAAATTAAACTAGAGAAAATTTCCTACAATTTATGTAATAACAATTTTTTTTTGTAAAATAAAAACTATTGATTTATTACATAAATTGTAGGAAATTTCCTCTAGTTTAATTTTGTCTATAAATATTTTTATCGTAAGAGGAGTCGGAAAGGAGATATTGTAAAAAACTGCTATTAGGCGCTACTTTTCCAGTAGAGATGTACCAAATAAACAGGTTGTAACTTATTTTGTACTTATTTTTCTCAAAGTTATGCTGACAATATGTAAAGTGGATAGTACTAAGAATATTTTACCATACATTTGTTTTACGTAATTGATTTAAACAAAATTACAGGAAACTAAAAAGTGTATCAACTTGTCCTCGTTTCCTACACGTACGATTTAAAGAAAAGAAACTATTTACTGTTATTGAGAACTCGTAACGACAACAGTTATGATTAGACAGCGGATCTTTATGCAAAATAAACATTTTGTATCTGAATTGCAACAAACTGAAGTGAAACAGGAGTTTATTTTCTTTCTTAATATGTTTAATAGGTAGAAAAGAATAAATGTAACAGTATTTGAAAATTCTTCCAATGTTTTTAAAATCCGCTGTCTTGTAATCATTAGAGGTGTGCGAGACGGTACGGGAATTCCCGAAAATATTTAGGAATCCCGAATATATTTGGAATTCGGGATTCCCAAATATTTTCGGGAATACCCGAACATTTTCGGGAAAACCCGAACATTTTCGGGATTCCCGGACATTTTCGGGATTCCCGGACATTTTCGGGAATTCCCGTACCATCTCGCACACCTCTAGTAATCATACACTTATGTGCAGATTGTACTTATTTCAATTTATAATTTGTTTATATTATTATCGTGAAATTCTCACATAAGTACTGACATTGTCTCTTTTGTATTTCATTATGCACTAACAATGTATACATTTCCTGAGAATATACCACATTGTTCTTCCTTTGTGTTGAACAGCAACTGCAGGAACAGGTATTTTAACTAACGGACATGTAAAAAACTTGTATTTATACTTCCATACTTCCTCTGCTGTTCACGAGACGGTCTTTCATATTTTTGCGGCCGTGTGTATTTTCCCCACACTACTCCATAACATTGCAAAACATTAATATTTGACTGTTCCTACGGTACAAATGTTTTTCTGAGATGAATTAATTTATAATTTGTAGCATGTGTAGAATGTATTTCAGGTCATTATCTGCTTGGTGGAAATAATTGCTTGCCGTAGATGTTTCCGAAAATAATAGTAACACCTCTTTCATTACATTAGGTTGACAAGTATTTCATCATGCAAACGATAAATATTTTCTTATTTATTCTTTTTAGCAAAAGATCATCGAACAAAAGGGAACAAAAGGGAAAATATCTTATACATTAAAGTTCATTGCTTGAATAAAAAATTGGTCTCTATTTCACCTTAACACTACCGAGCCTTAAATTAAAAGTACATGTTCCCTTACAAAAGTTCCTTACAAGATTGATTTTATGTAGACTTTGTGCAGCTCCTATTGTAATATGTGCTCCACTAAAGATACATCTGTACAATCATTTCTTATGAAATTATTGTTATTATATCAATAATCGTAAAATAAAAAATCTGGAACCGGTCATTTTGATCGGTGATGATAGGTTTAGTATTAAAATACTGAAATTACTTTCTTGCCAATCCAATTGAACCGAATCTCAAGTGTACAATTTCGTTTATACTCTTCCGGTTTCTTTGAGTACCTCCGTAAATTGTACTTTAATTTGTATTATTTGCTGCCAATTAGATACAAAACTAGAGGGCTATCGTTGCTCGCTCGCTCGCGAGTAGGGTTGTTTTTGCTCGCTCGCTTCGCGAGCTCGCGGGTAGGACTGCTCTTGCGAGAGGGTTAGTGATACGCATGGCTAGTAGGGCCTACTGCTATTAATGTTTTTTATTTGGTGTGTGACTCTCCAAGAGTCACACAAAGAACTTCCCGATTCGTTACTCCTTCGCCAACATCGCTAACATCGTTTTTTTTTTGTACTTTCATCGATATTCTCCCAAAATGTATTCTTGGGAATAGAGATGATAAATTCACTCTTACATTGGAATAACTTTCGATTATTCCAAGCGGTAACATTAGCATCAGTTAAAAAAAAAAATTTTTTTTTAAATCTAAAAAAAAAATTAAGAAAAAAATTTTTTATGTAATTGCGTTTGGTTCTTTGGTGGAAAATTTTCGTCCTCCCTTATAAAATGCATTGTAGAATCAACTCTTTTCGAAAAAAAAAGTAAAAATCTAAAAAACTACTTGATCAAAATGGACCAAAATCTAATCAGCTCTAAGTTACAGCGGGGCACATCGATTGCATCATTCATCATCCTGATCGCGTTGTTACTTTTTCTGAAAACGTTAACGAAAAATTTGATTACATAGAAACGGCCATACGCACACACACACATACGAACATTTTGCTGAAAATAGTCTAAAATGACTGCAATGACCATGAAACGTGAAGATCTGCTAAAAAATCGATTTTCGATTTTCGGGGTAATTACAATAACTTCCCTATAAAATCGGGAAGTTAAAAACTAAAATAAGTTTCAGGAAAAAATTTTAAATTTACCATACATGCAGAGAAATTAAATCTTTCGCAAGGTACATCTGTCTCAATATTCAGTGCCTCATGATACAACATGCCGCGATGATACGTTGCTTCATATCAGTCACTGTAGTTGGAGCTTCAGCATGAACTTAATTCTTTATGACTTTATGTGTATATGTTTTATTTATATATTTTTATATTTTTATATTTTATTTATATATTTAAAACTTTCCATGAAAATATCATTATGTTTTATGAAAAAATTTTGGAAAAAAAGTTAATTTGTAGAAGTTAGTTTACATTAAATGATTCGCCATTCAAAGACACACAAATTGGATTTTGAGATTTGCGTCTAGGCCTAATGGTTTTGGAGATATTCAATAAAGTAGATTTTTCTACCTTAATTTTAAGGACTATTTTCACCCCCTTAACATGAATTTCGGTAGTTAAAAAAGATACGAGAGAAATATTTTTTTGAGTTCCGTATCATACAAAAATTAATATTATGTTATGAATGTTATAATGTTATGAATAAGAAGACAATCGAAATGTGGTCTCGTCTTTTGTCATTTCATTTTTCGAATAAAATTCTTGCACCGAAAAGCACTTATTATACATATACATAGTCAGTCACAAAAATTCTTCATGCGCGGTTTAAAATGATGTAACCTTTTTGAAAATGGACCAAATGACTTTCAGTAAACTAATTCTTGCATGTTCCTGAAAGAATTCACTCATTTAATCCACTTTAAGAACGTTAATATAGTACATGCTACTTTTATTTTCATGTGCTTATACTTCAGCTAATTAAATCTCTGCGCTTGTATTATTTTAGCGTTGAAATACGTTCGTAGAGACCGCTCCGATCTTAAAAACTGCACAAGACTTCCTGCTGATATCCGCAATGCGGTTGTCCAAGCGATGTTACCGCGTAGTTCTGCTTCCTCGCAACGTCGGAATAAAATTTTTAAAATCCGGAACTTTTTCTAAGACAAACGTGAAATCGTTCAAAATGCAGAATCCCAGAGAATTTCTAAAATTCTTGTCCCATACGATTCGTGGATCCATTCAGAGTAGCTGATGCGTATTTAAAGCAGAGGCGTCCATTGAACGTGAACACTTTCACACTTTCAAGCACATGAATACGCGAACCCTTTTAAAATGTTTAAATGGAAGGAAAAAGCAATCTTCTAGTTTTCTGCGCGTCAGATGTACAAGACAAATTCAAGCGTTTTGTCAATTTTATTTTTCTATTCAAAGCATATTGTAAAGGGAGAGAAAACTCGATTTGTAAGAATCATTTTATTCGAATAATCACTGTACCGACCAGTGTTGGACAAATTTTAATTTAAATAATAAATAATAAATGAACGTGTGATTTCAATTGCAAATAATAATTAAACTGTTTATCTAAATAAAAGTAATTTAAATAATTCCAAAAGTGATCTATTTATTATTTCAATATTATATATCAATTAATTTAAAATCAAATAAATAGTTTTTGGTCTTCTCTTATTTCTTGTATTTTGTATTCAGGGTATTTCACCTAACTTAACCACCTTAAATATCTTTGTTGTTTTTAAAGATACGTCAAATATCTGAAGGACACAGTTGAATGGTATAATGGGGCTCATACGATACCAAAAAAATTTTTGTTTTTATGTCATTTTTTTTTAGAGATATGAAGGTAACCTTCATTTTTTTAAATGGAATGAGGTATTTTTTAATACATCAATCGATGCAGCTGGACATTCGTTATAAAAAAGTACTAACCTATGTATGTCGAAAAGTTAACTAAAGTAAATTCAGGAGATATTTCAATTTAAATAACTCTAAAACACCATTACTGTCATACTAAGACGTTATCGTTTACTTACTAATGTAACGTCTTAGTACGATAGTAATGGTATTTTAGAGTTATTTTAAATATGTTATAGATTTCTACGTTTTGAACAACTTGTTCCTATACATGTTACCGCCGCTCGATTTTAGTTTTCGAGATATTCGCAAAAAACTATCGCTAATACTGTATTGAATTTTCCGTACTCTTGCACACTCCGTGACAACGTAAGCCTGTCCCGGCGCGGCGTTTGTTTACTTTTTGGTTCTAAAAACGCTGTGGAGATGAGAGAGAAAACAGGGTGTCTCTCTGGTTATACATATATTTATGTATAGAGTGAGCGTTCAATTTTGAAAGACTACTCCTGGATTTTCGTATGCGTGGTCGTTTCTTATGCGATCAGAATTAGTTAGGAATAGATGGTGGGGAGCGGAGAGAACCGGCCGTCAGGCCGGCCCAACCACGCATACGAAAATCAAGGAGTAGTCTTTCAAAATTGAGAGCTCACCCTATATATGTTTGACCAGACTGAGAAAGTATTACAAACGCCGCGCCGGGACAGACTCACGTTGCTGCGAAGCATGCAAGAGTACGGAAAATTCAATACAGTATTAGTGATAGTGTTTTGCGAATATCGCGAAAACTAAAATCGAGCGGCGGTAACATGTATAGGAAAAAGTTGTTCAGAATGATGACGTTGACAGCATATTTCAACGTCATCAAAATCGGTGAGGAAGCCCCTAATGTAAATAATTACCAATTTTTGTTTACTTATTCTCTAGCGAACTAGTCGGTCTGACATCTTTAAAAAATTCAAGTTCTTTGGACCAACTTTTAGAAAGTTATGCGATTTTTAAAATGTCCACTTAACATTGCCGCTGACTGTAGGTGAAATACTCTGTATATTGTACAATGAACACGTGGCGAAATTAACGTCGTCATGATCCGTATGTATAATATTTACATAAATACAACTATTTTTTGTAGTAATTTGCTTTTCCAATAGATAGTTCGCAGTTCCTGCGTTGCAAGTTAGAGGTCGGTTCAACTTATCCGACGTAAACAAACTGAAGCTTCTCAAATAATGCACAGCAGACGAAAGATTAATATTAACCCTTTGCACTCGAAGCAATTTTAATTCGAAAATCAAAATCATTTCTTTCGACCCAGAACATTTTTATTTTATGCAATCTTTTTTACATTGTGCACATGAAATTTAACCAGTTTTCTCATGTAACAGTTGAGCTTTTCACAATTTATAGAAAACAGACAAATTTAATAATATTGAAACGGTTTTGCATAATGGTGTGGCCATTTTTACTGGCGCCTTACAGTCGCCATTCGAGTGCGAAGGGTTAATATCATTGCTGAGGACAGATGGAAAGAAAATTTGTTGAATGACTATGAATGATAAATAATAATTTAGTATCTAATATAAAATAGAAAAGTATGCGCGATTCGGTGGGTCGGTCGCACGTGTTTTCCATCTGTCAGGGTTGAAGTTATTATTTGTCAATACAAATGTGTAATAATTGAAATTGCATTTGTAAATAACTATTAATTTTATTATTTGAAATAATTCATTCAGACTTGCTCAAATAATAAATAATTATTTTTGCTTTTTATTTAAATATCCAAATAACTTGTTATTAAAATTTTTATTTAAACAATTATTTATTTAAATATTGCCCAACACTTTATTTATTTGTGTCTTATGAAAATGTTCGAGAAAGGCTAGAAGGGCTAGTTAGTTCTTGTAACTTTAACCAGTTACGAAATATTTGTATACTATCTGTTATTTAAAAGTATGGCGGCATAACAGTTCTTGATGCATTCATGTGCGTAGTTGTTGCAACGACGTCTCTGTTATATCTCTATTAACTGGCAACCAACATGAACTTAGCTGTTCCTCAGTCGTAAAACAGCTTGGCTTGTTATCTTATGTTTGAATCTTCACTTAATAGTTATCTGCAAAGGATCAACGTGATATTACGGCAATGAAAAATAGTAGAGTGATATGAGATTCCATCAAAGTTCTTTGAACTGACTCTTGAGAATCCTAAATCTGCTTTCATCTTCTTCCCACCCTCATCGTCTACTCCTATTAATGTCAGGGACGCTTTACCAGGCTATACCTCTCTTTTTCTCCTTTTTCTCATCAGTTTGTAACCGCTCGATAAACGCCTACTCTATAGCTGGGTAACAAAGCTCCGTGTCTTCAATATACCATCACTTGCACTTCGAAATAATTATGAATGTTAAACGATAAATCCCTTCAGGCAATATTTACCAGATATTATGCCACGAACAGTTTTGTCCTGTTTTAATATTACAAGTAAGCATCAAAGAAATTTGCAATCAAAGACTCGTCATTTTATAATATCTGAGGAGCTCTGAGAGTCTAAGAAATGATAATATCCGTTGGAAAATACGTAAAAGTAAAGTAGCTTATTCTATGTAAGTATAGTGAATCACAGTAATATTCGGACACTTAAAAAGGATTTTTTTTAGAAGTTAGAACAATTAGTTTACTACAAGACGTGAAAAAAGTCTTTGAAAAAATTGCAATTAGTCCGAATTACAAAGATAACACTAAAAGTTACATTATACAACTCTACAATTTTTATATGTAAGCCTGAGTATTGAAAATTCAAAGATACGTTGTGTAGTTCTGTGTTAATTATACATATTCGGAAAATTTAATTAAAATCGGCTGCTGTGAAAAAATATACAAGTATTGCAAGATGCAATTGTAAAAAAATTGTGAAAAACTGGCAATTTTCACAATCTTCAAGCGTTTGTAGCTTATCGCAACGTTGACCGATTTTGATGAAATTTTCAGAATATGTATAATTGACATAGATCTACACAACGTGTTTTTTAAATATTCAATATAGGCCCACGTAAAAAGGTTGTAAACAAAGAAAGGTAAATTTTGTAAATATTGTTTAAACAAATAATTTTTTCTGAAATCTTTTTATACGACTACATTCCTTGATCTAAAATACAAATATAAAGAAAAATCATTGTCCTAGACCTTATAATTTCCGAGATATTAGCCAGAATAAGGTTTTCACCCCCTTAACATGAATTTCAGCTGCTAAAAAAATACGTGTCAAATACTTTTCAACTAACTATTAGATTGCTGCATATAAAAACAAGATATGGTAATTTACGTTTTCATTTACAAGATTGTTATCTTGATTTTGTAGTTCTTTTTTATCATCAACGACTAGTACAATTACTAGACAACTACTAACAACGACTAGACAAAAATCACATAATGCTATCGTGAATAAGTCATTTTTCCAGACATATAAATGAATATAACGACAGTCGCATTGGTTGACGTTGAAATAAGCTTTACTTAAAAGTAAAATTATACATAAAAAAAAAATTGAACCTAGGACATTAACACTAAGCGTACCGAGCTATAAAAGTAACAGACACGTGGTTGCCTTATAAAAATTACAAGAATTAATCTACATATTTAAATTTTGCGCGGTTCTTAGTATACAGGGTGGTCATTTTATCTGAAGACATTGAAATATCTCGAGAACTATGCATCGGATCAAAACAAGTGGGTAATGAAAGTTGTTCGTCGCGAAGGGGGACATTCGATGATACCAAACTCGGTGGGGGAAGATAAAGAACTTAAATAGGAACCCCCATTTTTCATTCCAGATTTGGATCCTCCAGAAAAAATACACAAATTTGACCTAGGAGTTTTTGCATTTTGGTTCACAGATGGCGCTGTAATGGACAAAAATCAAAACGGGTAAAAAATCGTTGAAAATTGGGGATATCTCGAGAAATACACATCAGATCAGAAAAATAAAAGTAGATGTATTTGATATTTTTCAAAATGCTATTCAATAACACCATAATTGACCCCCCACCCCCACCTCCTGATGGTGGGAAAGAGAATTATTTGAAAATCTTCAATGGGAAACCCTTTTTTATAGCAAATCTTGGTTCTCCACTGATTAGAATCATTTGAATTTTTTCTTCTACGGTTGCAGGACTCGTTTTGTTAAAAAAATTGTTAAAGATTCTTTCAGTTCTAATTCTGAAAAAAGTGACTTCTGACCGCACTGCACTGCCTTTTATACCTAGTAATAAGACTTAGTTCGCCACACGCCCACAGTGGAGCGTCGAGCAGTCCCCTCTTCGATTTGTCGGAGAAATACAACGTTGAGAATGGGGTTTCCCATTGAACATTTTGAAATAATTCTCTCTCTCACCCACAGGTGGTGGGGGTGGGGGATCAATTATGGTGTTATTGAATAGCATTTTTAAAAATATCAAATACGTCTACTTTTATTTTTCTGATCTGATGTGTATTTCTCGAGATATCCCCAATTTTCAACAATGTTTTGGCCATATTCATTTTTGTCCATTACAGCGCCATCTGTGAACCAAAATTCAAAACTGCTAGGTCAAATTTGTGTATTTTTTCTGGAGAATCGAATTTCTGCAATGAAAAATGGGGGTTCCCATTTAAGCTTTTCATCTTCCCCCACCCACACCCCCAGAGGGTGGCGGCGGGGGGGTCGAGTTTGGTATCATTGGATGTTCCCCTTCGCGACGAACAACTTTTATTACCCACTTGTTTTGATCCGATGCATAGTTCTCGAGATATTTCAATGTCTTCTAATAAAGATATTTATTAAATCATTTCTTATAAAAGCATCTTTATAATTTCATTAATTGTGAAATAAAAAATCTAGAACCGGTCGTGGTACGTTTAGTGTTAAGGGTTAGCTATATACCTCAAATTTTTATAATAATAAACCTGTAGACTGTAATAGGATTCCTTGATTGAAACTTTTTCTAAGTAAAAGTTTTGCATTCTCAAATCGGACATTTCATATGCAATATGAAACATAATATATCCCGTATGATTTTCATTAAAATTGGCGTGTTAAACTAGAGTAATGTCCCTTGTTAGATCTTTTCCGCCATGCGGAACTGAGGAAACAACTGGCAAGGCACCGGAACGCAAAATCAACCGTAATTAACGGTAATATTCCGAAGTGCAATAGAACATCGAAGGAGGCGAATTCCGTCGAGAACAGGAAAATGGAACGCTAAACCCGTACGCTCGGGTACGTGGATTTAATGGGTGACTTATTTTCGGAAACACGCTACAGCTCGTAATTAGACAAAATCGATATCTCCGATATTTCGACAGTACTCTGTACTTTAGACAGATTATGACGGAGTTCGTGTGTAGAAAACAAAATCGTGAGAAAGTCGATAAGTATATTTTCAGGTGCGAGACTCTAACAGATAATCGCGTCATTTAAATGTTTAAAATTAACTTATTCAAGATTAACAATTTCTATTTGAAAATTCTGCAAATAAATGCAGCTGTGGAAATTGTATACAGTACTGGGTAAAATTGATAGTGCAAATATTTTAAAAACTAGTTTAAATTGAAATTATATAAAGTAATGTTTTAAATAAAAAGTGCGAGAGTCTAACAGATAATCGCGTTATTGAAATGTTTCAAATTAACTGATAAAAAGTTAACAATTTTCTATTTGTAAATTCTGCAAATAAATGCAGCTGTGGAAATTGTATACAGTTCTGGATAAAATTGATAGTGCAAATATTTTAAAAACTAGTTTAAATTGAGATTATATGAAGTAATATTTTAAATAAAAATATATTTTGAGATCACCAACAGTTATTTTTCCGATAGTTATTTCATCGACAATCATTTCAACGACAAACGTTTTCATTGATACTTGCTAAATAAGCCAATCAGTTTAAAGCAATAATAAATAAATAAATAATATAACAGTATCTTTAAATTTTTTAAATATTTTTAATTTCCCGATTTTATAGGGAAGTTATTGTAATTACAGTTTTAAATTGCATCTACTAATTTTTACCATAAATTAATCAAATCTTCTGTCTAGTTATTATTAGAGAATCGTGTTTGGTCATGAAGTCGCGAAGAAGATTTGGTGCGGAAAAGCTCACATCTTTGAGGCCATAAAAATGTTTTCCCAACAAAAGTAATATAAATCAAGTATAGGAAGAAATGATTGAATAAAATCGCTGCTTTGTGTAGATGAAATTTATGGTGTTAAAATCTTGTTATCAACAGTTCATTCTGGAAATAACTCATTACTTAATTTCTCTCGGTATTTTATCGTCGATTCTGAAATGTTATTATAATCCACAATTCCATCGAAGTTTCACCTGATTACGGTTCAGCAGAGACAACATTATTAGATTGTGCGTCATTATATCTTAATGTAGTTTAATCTGTTTCCAATAAACATCGCCATCGCAAATAATATGCGCACGTTCCATTACGCATCACGTTGATCGATCGCATTGCGTCACATAAAACACGAACACCGATATCCATACGTCGTGCTATCGAATGGTTGATTTATAATTACAAGCTACTGTGCTCGAATATTGGAGAAATCAAGCATGTCGATCTTTCTATGAACAATCAACCACGCTCTCCACGTAGACAAATGTTCAACAACGTCGAACGATCGATGACGCAGACGTCGCGTCGCGTCGTGACGGTATTATGCACGGAACATTTCCGGTCGAGATCCGTTCTCTGCCACTTGTACGCCAGCATGTCCGACATCGACGTACATCTGTCGTCTCTGAGAGAATATTTAAGCTACGCGTTTTACTACTACCAACCTATGCGAACTCATTTCCTAACGTTAAAATTTCGTTTATAACGCAAAAATATCAATTTGAATGTAAAATGAAAATATCATCTCCAGTTTCTCTCTTCAATTTCTTTCTTTTCAATATTCTTTTTCCCCCTTGCCCTACGATTTATCTTACGATTTAGGTGATTAAAACTTTTTTTGTAATTCTTAATTTCCTAACGAAGGGCAAACTTTATATCTATTAATAAATTTTTAAATGCTTTCGACGCAACGGTTCGATCGTTTATTACGAATTATAAAGCAATTTTGCTAATTGTCAAACAAAATCAACGTTTCGATAGTTTGGATCTTTCTCAAGATTTATTTGAATCGCGTCTGTAAAGTAAATATGTTATAATAATTCTAAAAAACAGAACTATTAAATGATTGAATATAAGAAATAATAAGAATAATAAGTCGGGTAGATATGTAAATTTCTACTCATTTCACCCTTTGCAACATAAAGTTGGCTTAATTAAAGGTTTAATAGATAGAGCTATCCTACTCTCTGATCTTGAATTTCGACACAACAATTTGCTGTTGATAAAAAATGTATTAAAGCGCAACGGTTACTCAGAAAATTTTACATCAAACATCATCAAAGAACGTATTTTTTAATTATATCATCCTCTTTTGGTTGAAAAACGAAAAGAAGATAGTTTAAAAGAACTGGTCCAATCAATTGGAAAAATACTGTTGTTAAACCTTGTGTTGAGAACATCTCGAATGACATAAAAAAGATCTTTCGAAGAGTAGGAATTCATACAATCTTCAGAATTCCACATTATCTTAAAACCTTATTTCCACCTGTTAAAGATAAACTACCACATTTAGAAAGTTGCAATATTGTATACTCAATACCTTGCTTGGATTGTAGTCAAGTATTATATTGGACAAACGTCCAGAAATTTAAAAACTCATATCACAGAAAACAAACATAATATTTTCTTACCTCCACCACAACATACGGCTTTGACGAAACATTCACTTGAAATGGATCATAGATTTGATTTTCAGGACGTCAAAATTATTGAAATAGAACAAAATTTACATCAGAGGTTACTATTGGAAACTATTCATATGATTAAAAATCGCAGCGTAAACCTTAGGTATGAGACACCTAAGATACATGAATATTACGCAACATTACTAAACCAGTAATGTTCGATGATGAATTTTCCAATAAACTTTACTTTTGTCATTTTGTCATTTACATTTGTCAATTTATATAAAAAAAATTTGAACCAGCTCTTTCTCACATACAATTAACTGTATGTAACTGATTCCAATAAAAGTGGAATGTTAATAACGATTTACCATCAAGTTATATTCGTAGGTGTGGATTTAAGAACATATTATGACTTCTCAAAATCGATTGATATAATCTAGATCGGTTTCAAATACGTTCGTAGATCAGTATCTTGACAACAAGCATGCCCGACGCACGTAACACACGTGTCACACATTTATCATAAATTTATTTTCCCCAAAGCAAGTGAGTGTGTCTTTATGAACAATATTTCTTATATTCAATCATGCAATAGTTCTGTTTTTTAAAATTATTATAACATATTTACTTTACAGACGCGATTCAAATAAATCTTGAAAAAGATCCAAACTAGGATCGAAACGTTGATTTTGTTTGACAATTAGCAAAATTGCTTTATAATTCGTAATAAACGATCGAACCGTTGCGCCGAAAGCATTTAAAAATTTATTAACAGCAAATACGATCGATAGAAGAAACATATCTATATCTATTCTACGCCTATACGTTCTGGAATAGATGTACAGTGACCCCGTTAATATTCGGACTCTCTAAAAAAGACGATAGCTTTTTAGATATTAGATTATGCGATTTAAACTTTTTTGGGAAGCTAGAGCAATTAGTTGACTACAGGATATGAAAAGAAATTTTTTCAAAAATTGCATTTTGTCAGAATTGTAGAAAAAATACTAAAAATTGCATTTTACAACATTTTTATGTGGACCTATGTTGAACATCTAAGAAGTATGTTTTGCAGGTCTGTGTCAATTATATGTACTGTGAAAGTTTCATAGAAATTGGTTGATGCGGGAAAAAATGACAGGCATTGAAAGAGTTGGAGGCCGAAAATCGTGAAAATCTGTAATTTTTACCATGTTTTAAACGTTTGTAGTTCATTACAACGTCTACCGATTTTGATAAAATTTTCAGGATATGTTTAATTGATACAGATCTACGAAACGTGTTTTCTAAATTTTCCATATAAGCCCACATAAAAAAGTTGAAAAATACAACTTTTCGTATTTTCTCTGCAATTCCGACAACCTGTAGTTTTTTTCTAAAATTTTTGTCACGTTGTGTAGCAAACCAATTGTTCCAACATCTCCAAAAATGTCAAGTCGTATATTCCAATATTAAAAAGGTTATGGTTTATTATGTTTCTAAGAGTATCCGAATATTAGTGGGAGTCACTGTACATTAACACTAAACCTACCACCACTGGTCAAAATAACCGGTTCCAGATCTTTTATTTTCCACTTATTGAAATAATAACTAAAATAAATAAAATTTGATAAGCAATTATTGTAAAGTAGGAGCCGCGTAAAGTCTAGATCAAATTAATCTTGTCATTTTTGTAAGGGAGCATGTTCCAGGCTTGATGTTTGAGGCTCGGTAGGTTTAGTGTAAATAAATCCAAAATAGAATTTTATTTCGATTTAAAGGAAATTAATAGCATACATCTTTATTAGACTCTGTCCAGAATATTCACCACGAGTCTAACTCGATATTGCCAGGCAAGGGGTTAACGCTTTAAACATTTGACGTTCTAATGATTATACAGAGTGTCCAAAAATGTTGTAAATTCTCGAAAGGGGCGATTTCTGAGGTCATTTTAAGTAACTCTTTTTTCCTTTTCGAAAATGATCTCTGCAGCTTTGTTAAGGAGTTATTAAACGAGAAACACGGACCAATGCAGAACGCGATTATTCGCGTTTACTACTATCAACCTACGAACTGATTTCGTAACGTTAAAATTTCGTTCATAACGCAAAAATATCAATTTGAATGTATGATAAAAATATCATCTTCAGTTTCTCTCTTCAATTTCTTTCATTTCATTATTTTTTACTCCCCCATTAATGCTTTGAACATTTGAACACAAAAAAATGTTCTTCGCGGCTTTACTAATGAGTAGACCACGGACTTTATGCATTTACGACAAAAATGGGCACCAACAATTTGAAGCGTGGACATGTTCAAAATATTTAAGGACATCGATGTATTAGTTTCAGCTTAATATGATAATAAAAAGAAGAATATAATTGTTATTTGGCTCTTGTGTCCTGCTATCAATGCGAACACTTTTTACTTTGCATAAAGATCCGCAGTTTATTAATGAGTTATCAACGAAAAACCGCGGACCAATCAGGACGCGCCTACTGTGGACGCATTCCGACTCGGCCAATGCCAACCTCACGCTCAGCTTGAACCGCCAATAATTGTTATCTGATTGGACCGTGTTTTTCGTTTAATAACTCTTCAACAAAGCTGCAAAGAACATTTTGGAAAACGAAGAAGTTATTTCACAATGACCTCAGAAATCGCCCCTTTCAAGGAAGTACAACATTTTTCGATACTCGGTATAATCATTGGAATGTCAAATGTTTAAAGCATTGATGGGAGAAAAAAATATTGAAAAGAAAGAAATTGAAGAGAGTGAAGAACATTTTCGCAATGGAAAAAGTTTCTTCGAATGTTCTTAGGAATCATCACTTTGAAGAAGGTACAACATTTTGGGACACTCTGTACATTAATCCTCATACGTCCCACGTGTCAATTTGATAGTTTTCCCGAAACAAGTTATACTGCTCTGTTATTTGTAGGTAAAGCTCGAAACTTCGCGACTTTTATCTTTTTAATGCACGTAGAGAATTATTTCCTGGAAATAAAATCACCACTTTTCGTCAAACATATCATATACACTCCCGCTGAAAAGTATATAGACACTTTGTTGCAAGTAGAATTTATTCTAATAATACCAAATTGTACAATTTAATTGGTGATCCATTAGCGTGGTCTGCTGTTTTCTCAAGACAATAATAATAATTATTGGTGAGATATCTAATGAATTATTATTAACCGCGTGTAAACTAGACCGCACGAAATTGAATAAAACTGATCAATGATTCATATAACAATTAAACGTGTTTTCCACATACTTTTGAACGGGAGTGTACGTATGTATATCGTAGACATAAAATTAATTTTTTTATTTATCGACAAAAGCGTAAAAGAAGTTTTAAAAAGATATTTAAGGTGGATACCCGGTTAACCACATAAGGGTTGAAAAGAATTTTTATTAAAATTATTATTAAAATATATTCTCTAGTACTGTGTAAACCAGACCGCATAAAATTGAACGAAACTCATCAAAGATTCATATAAAAAAACCACGCGCGGCAGAAGTGAAACTTTTTGCAGTCTAGTAATGTTTAGAAGTAAATTGAGATTGGAAATGGTAAATAATCCTAATGAAGCGACAACAAGATCAAGAACAACTCTCGATGCAGTATTTGCAAAACATTTAGACAAAATTGAATCAATAATATTTATATCATATTTTAGCTATCACAAGCCAATTGTTTCAATGATAGAATCATAGAAAATCAGAGAAAAAATAATGAACGATCAAAATTTGCGACGCAAAGAAGGAGAGCGTACTCCTTCTTTGATATGGATACACACTCTCCTTCTTTGCGTCGCAAATTTTGATCGTTCATTATTTTTTCTACGATTTTCTATGATTCTATCATTGAAACAATTGGCTTATGATAGCTAAAATATGATATAAATATTCTTGATTCAATTTTGTCTAAATGTTTTGCAAATACTGCATCGAGAGTTGTTCTTGATCTTGTTGTCGCTTCATTAGGATTATTTACCATTTCCAATCTCAATTTACTTCTAAACATTACTAGACTGCAAAAAGTTTCACTTCTGCCGCGCGTGGTTTTCCACGCGTGGTTTTCCACGCGTATGTTTGTTTACTTACCTGACACCTGTCAACATTTTTCAGGTTAGTTTAGAACAAGGGTTTGGATAATTGTTTATAAATCTTTCAGTCGGAACAAAATCCGATGAGAAACTGCATGTGAAAGTAGCTGGAGGTTGATTCTATGTTATCCAATTGCAAATGTTCACGAATTAACTCTGGTTAATTAGTTATTAACAATTGTTGCGCGGGTTGACTGTTTCGGAAGTTCCCATAATGCGTAAGTCAAGGAGGGTAGAACTGTGCGACAAGGACAGACATACATAACATACCACTTCTCCAAAATTTGTTAATAACTAACAATTTAAGCATCAAACCTGTATAAAACTGAAATGGGAATGTAGCCAAGGCTTCATTTTACATTCTACAATCTTAAAAGTTCACCAATGAAGTCTTTAAAGTTAGTAAATTAATTATGAAAATGTTATTTGTCAAACTATTCGTGGTTATTCACGAAAGTCACTTCCGTAACGCTAGAAAATTGTAGCCCCCTCAGCAGAGAAGTTTCACTTCAAAATTAAATGTGTTTTCCACATACTTTTGAACGGGAGTGTACGTATGTATAATAAATGCGAATTCTCAAGAGTATTCCCGATTTTCTCACAAGACAAATTCGCCGAACCGATCTTGACGAAAGCGGCATCCTATCTAAGTTTCAGGCCTGTTTCTCCTTCCGAGGTACGATCTCAACATGTGATCCTTTTGACCGCACTTTGTGCGTACGTCACAGCTCCTCCCCCAGTATCATGGGATTCAAAGTTTCTTACCAGCAACATTTCGGAAGCTTCCTAGCAATTCCTCCGGAACGATATCGTCTCTCTGATGGGAAACTGATGTGAAATCTGCGGAATTCGAAAACAGGATTTTTCCGCGGGTGTGTAGAGATTCTGATTTCAGAGACCGCTACCCCGTGGGGAATGCATTCGCACTCTAAAGTTCTGTCACCTTCGTATCGAATCTATTACCTTCATAGACGCAATATTCGATATAACTTAATTATACGATACGTCGCACAGTGATCCCAATCGACGTATTAGCTGTATACAAAAATTTTAGTATTGTTTCAAGACTTAAAGTCATAGTAAAGTAGATCATTGAATTCTTCGTCACGTCAGCTATAACTAGACTGCGGATTTTATTCATTTATGGCAAAAGTGAGTGGTTGCTATTTAAAACAGTGTAAAAGTTAGAATAATCTAATAACGTCAATCTAGTGTTTTCAGTTTGTTAAGATTATTATTATCTGACTCCAGTACCTTGCAAATGATGCAGACAATTTTTATTTTGCATAAAAATCCGCAGTCTTGCTATAACATTATTAAATAAAAAACATATAGTAACGATTAAAAGATCGAGAGAATTTTTATATTGAATTTTATAGAAGAGTGATTACCAGAGTTGGGAAAAATGTAATTTCAATTACAATTACAATTACTTACCAATTACTGTAATTTGAAATTGCAGAAATAAAATCACAATTACATGTAATTGTAATTGGCAATTGCAATTACTTGACAAATCACTGTAATTGTAATTGTGGTCCGCAATTACAATTACTGGTTGAGCCAAAGTAATTGCAACTACCAATTACAATTACGTATAATTGTAATTTTATTTCTGCAATTACAAGTAATTGTAATTGGTAGTTGCAATTACTTAACGCCAAAATGGCTCTAAAAAAAGTAATTAAATACATTTTTTTGATTGATCGTTTTACGTCGCTTCTTCAACTGCTATGGTTATTAAGCGAAAAGTAATTAGATACCTACTAAATGGAAATGTCTAAAAAGAACAAACAAAAAGCATATGTTAGTAAGTATTTATTCTTCATTAAATAATTATTTGTAGCTAATTATTTGATATGCCAAAAAAACGATTACCATTACTTTTCAAAATGACACTCATTTCAAAGTTGGAGTCGGATAATATATAACATATGCTTTTTGTTTGTTCTTTTTGGACATCTCCATTGAGTAGGTATCTAATTACTATTTTTTAGTGCCATTTTGCCGTTAAGTAATTGCAACTACCAATTACAATTACTTGAAATTGCAGAAATAAAATCACAATTACATGTAATTGTAATTGGTAATTGCAATTACTTTGGCTCAACCAGTAATTGTAATTGCGGATCACAATTACAATCACAGTAATTGTGAAAGGAGTAATTGAAATTACTTAACACGATTACAGTAATTGTAATTGATTCTAATAATTACTTCAGTGTAATTGCTCTTTTAAACCACTAATTTTTATGTTTTGGACCATTTAAACGTTTTCTTATTGTAATTATAGTCCACTTTTTCACACGTAATTGAAGATGTAATTAAATACTCATGTAATTAATTACTGCCCAACTCTGGTGATTAGTCGTTCATTTTTTTGTTCCAAACATTTTTTTTGTCAGAGCATCGGAAATACTTGAAAAATTGGGATAACACGTGAATAATAAATGATATTGAATATATTATTTCAACAAATGACAATACTTGCCATAAAAAAATACGTGTTATAAAAAGACACAAAGGCTATAGCCGGGTTTGATAGTGAAATTCGCCCCCGGCGGGATTTTAATCGTGCTTGGACCATTCGATAGCCTACCCAAAAAAACCCCTCTCTGCCAAGTTTCAGCCCCCTATCTCATCTGTAAGGGTAGTTATTGAGAAAAAACGAAAAATCAGTTTTTGGCCCATTTTCCCTATTTATTGACAATTAAAAATTCTGGAAAAAATCTGGCACATTTCGGATATCGAGCCACATATTAGGTATCATTTCCAGATTTTTCTGCTGCAAGCTCTGCTTGTGAAAAATGAAAAACACGAAAAAAATCGAAAAAATGCAGGTTTTATATAGAAATCTAAAAGGTGCTACTCCAGATTTAATTTAGCAATGAGGTATTACCGTAAGTATTATGCTCAATTTTTTTCAGATTTTTGTGAGTGGTGCGTCATAGTTAAAAAAAATAAAAACCGCTTTTTTCGGCGTTTTTCCTAAGTTATACTTATATTCCCTGAATCATAAAAATATATTATGTGATATTAAACGTTCCTACGTTCAGAAAAACATCTCCCAGACTTTAAAACTTGCCTAATACGAAATACGAAAATAATACCATGTACATATATTCGAATATTTCGAAGAGAATTTCAACAGCGCCGGTTGGTGCAGTGGCTATGGTCTCCGTCTGCGGAACCGCTGAAGACTTTTTGGACCGGGTACGAGTCCCGATCAGGTCAATTTTTTTTTCTAAGTTTTTTAAGATTATTCTTCTAAGATTATTGTTGAACCATTGTAAAAAACTTATTTGAACTATATTTAGACTATCTTAAAATATTTTTTCAGAAAAATATTCTTGGAGTACTATCGGCCTCTAGTCATTTACGGACTATATTACAGCTATACTTTACATTTTTTATGTGGATTTGTGCATCAACTTGATTTTTTTATCTTTACTGGCCGAAAGTACTCCAAGAATATTTTTCCGAAAAAATATTTTAAGATAGTCTAAATATAGTTCAAATAAGTTTTTTACAATGGTTCAACAATAATCTTAGAAGAATAATCTTAAAAAACTTAGAAAAAAAAATTGACCTGATCGGGACTCGTACCCGGTCCAAAAAGTCTTCAGCGGTTCCACAGACGGAGACCATAGCCACTGCACCAACCGGCGCTGTTGAAATTCTCTCCGAAATATTCGAATATATGTACATGGTATTATTTTCGTATTTCGTATTAGGCAAGTTTTAAAGTCTGGGAGATGTTTTTCTGAACGTAGGAACGTTTAATATCACATAATATATTTTTATGATTCAGGGAATATAAGTATAACTTAGGAAAAACGCCGAAAAAAGCGGTTTTTATTTTTTTTAACTATGACGCACCACTCACAAAAATCTGAAAAAAATTGAGCATAATACTTACGGTAATACCTCATTGCTAAATTAAATCTGGAGTAGCACCTTTTAGATTTCTATATAAAACCTGCATTTTTTCGATTTTTTTCGTGTTTTTCATTTTTCACAAGCAGAGCTTGCAGCAGAAAAATCTGGAAATGATACCTAATATGTGGCTCGATATCCGAAATGTGCCAGATTTTTTCCAGAATTTTTAATTGTCAATAAATAGGGAAAATGGGCCAAAAACTGATTTTTCGTTTTTTCTCAATAACTACCCTTACAGATGAGATAGGGGGCTGAAACTTGGCAGAGAGGGGTTTTTTGGGTAAGCTATCGAATGGTCCAAGCACGATTAAAATCCCGCCGGGGGCGAATTTCACTATCAAACCCGGCTATAGCCTTTGCCCCATTTACACTATTCTTCTATCTATAGTAGTATCCAAGATATTCGTGGAAAATGTTTCTTATTCTCAGCTTTCAAGTTTTGACTTTAGCTGTGCAGGTTTTGAAATAAACAAATAATCCTTAACCACGTGGTTCTCAGTACGCGTTATGTCGCGACGTCGATACCGTTCGTATAGGGTCACAGACGTGTTATGAGCAACGCCGATACTCTCTGTACAGATCAGAGACGTGTTATCACGCGACGCAATGTCGCTTGCGCCGCGCCGCGCCGCGCCGGTGCCACGGACGTGTTATCCCGCGACGCAATACCGCGTTCGTGCAGTGTTACAGACGACATATCTCGCGTGCTTCATTATTATATCGGCTTTTTCGAAAAAATGTTATCCTGAAAGCAATGTTTCCGGCTGGAAATGGACAGGAAAAGAATAAAATTGCTTTTAGGGTAACATTTTTTCGAAACAACCCATGGGGTTAAAGAATAGGGTTTATAACGTCTAATAGAAACGTCAAGATTTTCATAAAACTCTGCGTTTCATGCAATGCTGACTTTTATGAAACTATGGATTGTTACTTGTTGCTAAATACAATCAAATAAATATTCTATAACTTATGATTCTTAAACGAATCAACTTTCTAATTAAAAATGATACATAAATTATGGTGGCTAAAAAAATTATAATGGATGGTATGAATTCCAAAAACTACTTAGGTATTCATTTTTGCCAAACACTAAAATTTCATAAGAATTTAACTTTGCAAATTTTGTCTTCCCCATATTATTTTCCCCATGTTATTCCTCTATTAATATTTTCACTGCCATAATATTTAGCTTCATACATACTTTATGGGAGAATGCAAGAACCTGAAAATGTCAGGAACTTTTCCCGACATCATGCCGGATTCTCGAAAATATTTCACGTCATAAAAATATCGGCATTCCTACGATTTCGAGAACACGAATTACATTATGGAACGAAGTGTGTTTCATGCAACTGTGAATTTCTGTTATTTCAATCTTTTTCGCGTCCTACGTGCTGTTTATAAATCCTTAATATACAGTTTAAGTTAAAAACGAATATTTAAACATTTGTAATTATAATAGCACACTTTTCTGACTAATGGAAACTATTCAATTTCTACATACGGCGAATCACAGTAATATTCGGACACTTTTAAAAGGACGATAACTTTTTTACCATCGAACTTACGACTTTCTAAACTTCTACGAATATAGCAGAATGTACCAGAATAGACTAGAATATGCCAGAGTATACCACAATGTACTAGAACTCAGTCGGCCAGGCCTGCCTCGAGCAGACATCGAGCACAGGCTGCAATCGTACGATACCAGCAGATGGCCAGCATTATGCTGTCAGAACGCGCTCGAAGCTGATGATGGTCGGAATCTGCTCGATTTTGGACAGCGCACCCTGACAGCATAAAGCGATATTTATTCGGACGCAGAAGTATCGTTATGCTGGCCCGGTGTGCCGGCACAAGATGAGGGCAGAATGAAGGCAGCTCGGTCCTTCGTTTAAGAGGGCAGGACGTTCGCACTAATAGCAGTTTAGCTATGAGCTAGGCAAATTCGTATGTTCATAGTAGCTAAAACTCGGAATCGCAAAAGAACATTTGTCAACACAGCAACTCAACATTCAGAATAATATCAACAAACAAATAATTACAACTTTTACAATCACATATTTGTAATATTATCACGGATTACCACCTCTAATATTTCGTAATATTTTTAGCTTTCTTTTGTTGGGGAAGCAAAAAACGAATACTTGTTAACACAGCTGTATTTATTTTGCTCGGACCATTACCAGCAGCGCGGAAATGGAACTAATGGTACAATTAACTGTGGGGGCTGATTGCATCTCTTCAAAGTCAATTTTCCTTGAAAAAAATGTACTAAATTTTTAACAAAGCTTCATTAAAATTAAAACTTTCAGGTTGGAAGTTTCTCTTGTTAATCCCGTTGATAACATCATCCTGCAAAAGACTGAAACAAACGATAAGTAAAGGATCATGTTGTTAAAAGTACAATTTACTTAAATGTACAGTTCAAGTACAATTTCCTTAAATATTCACTAGCGATAAGTCGAAGTCCCTAATACCGAATAGAAACAGATAGAGTGTCGAAGCTTGTAGGTAAATAATTGTTACGCGCAGCTTATTAACTGCACTCGTAGTTAATAAATACAAGAACAGTTACTTTATTTTACTGTTTGATATGTAGATACTATATTTATTCAGGTAACACGTCTTACAATACTGGCGGTTAGACACAGACTAAATCATACGCGAACATAATCGAATAACGATCCCGATAGAACAGACGCAAGAGGGCTCATTGACTCTATAAATTTCCAACAAAGCTGAACTTTTTAACGTCTAGAATAAAAAAAAATGTAGCCCATAAATTTTAAGCAGTGATACTCTGGAGACAGCAAAAAGGAATACCAAATTTTGTTTGAATATTGAAAAAAAAGAGAGAAAAAAAAGAGCTTGGTTTAAAGATGTTATACTTATTATAAAATGATGACTAAAACTTACAGCTACCAATTTTCAATTTTTGTAGATGAATTTTAAGAAAGTGGAATAAAATAGAATTTTATTTTCCGTGGTAGTAGCATTTCTAGACCTGAAACAATTTAAAATCTTACTAAACTCTGTCATATTTTATATCCTAGCATTTTTGGAAAATTTTCAAAAGCGATAATTGCATAAAGATCCGCAGTCTACTAATCAGTAATCAACGGTCAATGATCTTTCGATCGTCATGTTGGACATCGTTTCATTCAAGATGTCGTATTATTATTGTAAGCTATAACCCTCAACGTTGTTCCCTAATAAAAGTGTTCTCAAAATAAAAATATTGTGCATCGATTGTGGGAACCAGTAGTTACAAAAAAATTCATTTCACCCCTTAATAGTCTTTTCACGTTGTGTACAACGTGACAATATTCTTGGATTTTTTATATTTTCGACTGTTTTATATTTCATCCAGTTAATTTCTTCATAAATGCATAAAAATCCGCAGTTTAATGACAAGTCTACGACAGTTTATCTAAAATTAAAATATTTTAGAAGCACTTCTATACGGTAGAAATATATTCCGTGTACATGAAAACTCAATTAACTTTTTATATATTTCGTTATTTTACACACTATTTGATTTATCTTGCAGATACGAAATGGTGCTGGAAGAACGAGTATTTTTGTTACAGTCCTTTTATGGAGTAATGGAATTCTTTCCTCTTTTATATCTGTCGGTTATTAGATAAAGACAGAGAATGAACAGGAATGAAGAAAGAATTGTTCAGAGTACATCGACGTGAAAATCTTGGTAAACAAGACTATTATACTCGGGTCTTCCATGTAAATTGAGAACAGAATATTTCACGAGATACCAATGGCCTAGAAAAATGTAGGTTGCTTGGAAAAGAAGAAATTCCCCTCGCACGAGAGAAATTGCTACACAGTTAGAAACGGTGAATAGATATTCTGATGATTCTGGGTGCGGTTGTTCATGCGAAGTGGATCCTAGTCACTAACCTGTGAAATGATATAATCCTCCTACGGGTTCATAACCATTATATTCTCTGATCGAATCAGATTTATGTCTAGGATTAAATCCCGACAGATATAAGTAGAACGTAATGCATCTAATTACATCCCCAACGATGGCAGACATGTCTGAATCGAATTATTCACGCGGCCGGGAATTTATGTGTCTCAATTCTATTTTGTCGTACCAATAAATCAACTGAGAATTATGCGATTCGGATGAAACGTACTTAAAAGACATAAATCATAATTGTAATAGCTTTTTCTAGAACTTCAAATCTAGATGAAGTTTTTTATCCTTTCTATTTTTGTTTTATCAGTGAAAGCAATTGTTTGTTTTTCTACGTTTGTACATTCTTGTTTAAATCAATTGTGTGCATTAACATGTGTGTTCTATAGACTTTCCTTGTTAAATGAGTTTGCTTGTTCTCTGCTAGAAGTATTGATTTCATCAAATCAAATCATGTCAAATTAGCCTCCTGTGGGACAATCTCAGACTGCTGTTGAGTTCCTGCCAGAGTTAGGCAAAAATTTATATTTAAATAACATTTTTGCCTAACTCTGGTTGTTGCATATGAAATGTTCGATTTTAGAAACACTATTCCAGCCTCCTGGTTTATTATACAGGGTGTTTCACTTAACCCCAGAATATCTTTTTATATTTTGACGAAGTAAAAAATGTTGTATGTGCAATTTGAAAGATATCAAGTGGTCAGTATCCCGCAGGGGTTGTTTTTTCTTTTAGTTTTCAAGGTCTACGAAACAGTATTTTGAATTTTCATTAAGGACCCAAATAAAACAGTTTTAAAAAGTGTCTTTTTTATGTTTGCATGCAGCCTTGTAAATTGTAATTTTTGGAAAATCATTTTTGCACATCATTCAGTAAACCAATGCCTCTAATTGCTTACGAAACATCAGGTCGTTTGGTACAATTATAAAAAAGTTATTCTGTTTTAAAGGGCGTACGAATACTTATAAGTAGATTGCGGATTTTTATGCATTTATAGGAAAATTGTAAAAATCGAAGATGTCAATATATGATTTCTCCTGTATTAGAAACTTTGAGGGAAGAAATAACATGCCATTTGATTTCTGTCTCTTGCAATCGATGCAGACGATTTTTATTCTGCATAAAGTTCCGCAGTCTACTTATGAGACTGATGTAACTGTGTCGTACTTGTGCGGCAATGTTTATGTTTACTGCCTCGTGCCCTTGGACAAGACATAGAATAAGGCAAGGCACTTTTCATTCATTCTTTCATATGTTTATCGTGGTACTGCTGGAGGTGTGTATGTTTCTGAAGTGGCGACTTTCAAATCCGAAGCTATTTACCATTGAACGTCAAAACGTGATTCAGTTTATAGGTTTCGCTGAGTGCACTATCTACTTGAGGCTAATCCCTTAGCGGTGGGTGACCTCCTATGACGGACTTTTATCGCCACATGTCTTCGGATATGATACCAACACATATACGTGTATCATGAGAAGCAGTAAACTCCCAATTTGCGAACTGACTGTCATAGCGATCCAGCACGACCACCATGACACAGTATTTGGAACCTGCACTTTTTACATCTAAAAATTTTTCAAGTGCTCCATAGGATCATGAATACTTGAACCTATCAATAGGATTTTTAATAATTCTACTGTACTAAAAAGTATGCTTAATTAGAAATAATCTTTTATGTAATAATCCCCAAAAATTACAAGATAAACATCTTTTTTAAAATCCTACTCTACTCTATGCCATACAACATGACGCAAATGAAACCGTTCAAGCAATTGTTTGTTTTATTTATTTTTCAACGATTGTACAGTCTCGTTTAAGTTAATTGCGTGCATTAACATGTCTTTCATTATTAAATGTATTTGTTTGTTCTCTGTTAGAAGTATTAACCCTTTGCACTCCGAATTATTTTTCAATTTTGTTGCCGACAACTCCATACTATTTTAAGTTTCATTTGAAATTTACTTCAAAGAACAGCTCCTTGACTGCTACTTATTTTAAATAATTATGTTTACTAATTATATTAACACTAAACCAACCGCGTACTAAAAGCGATTCAAGTGTTTTAGCTACAGAAATGACAAGGTTCTATTTATTTAGATTTTGTGCAATTTTAATTACAAAATGTGCTTGAACAAAGAAATTTATCGAATCGATTTGCATGTAAGCAGCTTCGTAATTTCAATAATTGTAAGACGAAAAATATAAAACCAGTCATTTGACCGGCAGTGGTAGGTTTAGTGTTAAATATAGCTCTCAAACTTTGTTGTAATTTGTATTTGTGGAAATTATATTTCTTTTTAACTAAAAAATATGACTTAAATAAATAAACGAAGAACCAAATACATACAAACACATGTTTCATTTACATTTTTCTTTCTACGATGTCGAGTCACACTCGACAAAGGAGTACAAAGGGTTAATTTAATAAAATCAATACATATTAAATTAGCCTCCAATCTGGGACTGCTATTACGTTGCTGCGTATGAAATGTTTGCAAATGAATATCTTTTCACCAGGTTTTTATTAGCTCGCTTTCTTGTCTGTCTGTCTCTTTGTCTGTTCGTTACATAACGAAATTGAACGGAAAACGTGGGGCCCAAGTTAATAGTAAGGAGTGTAGAGAGTCGCTGCTATTTTATACTTTTTAGTCCGTTTTTTAAACGAGGTATTTTAAAAAAATTTATTTTTATTTAAATAATTATATTTTGACAAAGTAAAAAATGTTGCATGTGCAATTTGGATGATATCAAGTGGTCAGTATACTGCAGGGGTTGTTTTTTTAGTTTTCAAGGTTTACGAAATATATATTTTGAATTTTTATTAAGGACACAAATAAAACAGTTTTAAAAAGTGCCTTTTCGTTTTTGCATGCAACCTTGTAAATTGTCATTTTTAAAAAGTCGTTTTTGCACATCATTCAGTAAACCAATGCTTCTAATTGCTTACAAAACATCAGATCATTTGGTACAATTATAAAAAAGTTGTTCTGTTTTAAAGGGCGTACGAATCATAAGTATATGTAACTCATAAGTATATGAGACTGACTGTAGCTACATGTACACTCTTCTCTGTTGCGAAATTAATTCGGCGCATAAAAATGTTAATTTTCTTTTCGTGATTAAAACAGCACACGCAAAAAATTAATTTATTCCGTGGAGCGTACATATTATCTTACAATTACCGAAATAAACATACACAGGGTGTATCCGAAATCATGGTATAATAAAAACAATAATATTTTTCCCGTAAAGGCAACGTTTCGAAAAAACTGAATTTGAAAATCCGTTAGATATGAGCGTAGATCATTTTCTGCAATAACTGCTCAACCACGTTGAATAAAAAAAGGGTAAACTAGTGGATGTGTTACCCCTCTCCGATTTCAATGAGCTTTAGATATGTTGGCGCGTATTCACAAAAAACTTAAACTGTAAATTCATAGGGTCAATGACCTCGAAATATGTTGTCAAAGACAAACCTAATCCCGTCCTAATCCATGCATTTACAAGTAAAGTTATTGCGATTATCTCGTAAATTAAAGCCGATAGAGACAGGCTGAAAGTATTTATTATTGCGGGTTTACGTTTTACTGCGGTATTTTTTCGCAATGAGATTAAAATACGTAAAAAGAAACATTTTACCCTCATTGTACAATTCAATGTTATTGTATTCTCGCTAGTCATTCTCATATTTTTATAACCTCAGGATTTGAAAAAACATGCTTCATAAAAGGAAAAATAAGACAACTTTTCTTCTATCTCGATCGCCAAGGAACTCTTGTTTGCATGATTGTACATTCTCTATATGTATAGTTGTAAATTGCATAGGGCAAATTTTTATTTTTATTTAAATACCTACTTCGACACGAAAAAATATAAAAACAAAATTCTCTTCCCTCGTTTCATAGAAAAAATTAAACCCTCGGCATTACGTACATTTCAGTGAAAGAGGAGCTCATTACTGCGGCACAAAACTCACTAGGAATGTCCCTACTATAGCGATGCCACTAAATACGATGGGGAACGAGCTTCATTTAAGCTTAACGATTTAAGTTAGGTATCTATGCGAAACACATAAGTATGTAGGATACGATTTTAGATAAATAGTATTATAGATAAAATAAGAAGATATGCCATAAATTAAATCGAAAACAGTAACAAACATATAAAACAAAGTAAAGTGAAGTGCACGAAAAGATCTACTTATAGAACTCAAAATTTAAGAAACGAAGAAAGAATGGAGATTTTGAGAAATAAAAAGGAAGAAGCATTGAGAAAGACAAAGGAGTTTACATTTACAAGTGAAATGTTGTATACTTCACAATACTCTTTATTCAAAACAGCTTCGAACTAAAGGCAATAAATATTACTCGAGTATCTGTTAAAAGAGTTATTCATTTAAAATGTAATAAATAAAATAATTATTTGTTACTGTGTTCAGAGTTTATTTTAATTAATAGCTAGATATGTAGTTTGTTTCCGTGCGCTCGTATATTTCGAATTCTAATCCGCAGTAATTGGTACGTCGCTCTTTTTCGTCCGCAGTAATACGTACAAAATATTATCGATTTTATTTTTTAATATTTTTTTATATTGCATTAGGTTTTGAGGGGCACCAATTTTGTTTTGTATTTAAAAGACATTATTCTTCCGTAAAATGCTTACACATATTATTGTTTCATGATAACTTAGGAATAATATTAAAATAAAGTACGATCGAATCATGATACCGGTACCTTACCATGGTATTTGAAAGTTTCCACCTAATCGTTTCTCGCAAGAATCATTTGTAAAGTTTTAATAGTGCAACACAAAAGAAATATTTATTCTGGAAAATATAAATGCAATATTAGAATTGTACGGTGTCATTATGTATAAGTAGTTGTTACTGAACAGCATTATAATTTCAGTTTAATCAACGAGGTATAAATATTTCTTCTCTGTAAACCTCCCGTCATGCTGCCGTGCTTGAATGATAAAGTAGGTACATAAATACGTACGTAGAGTGACATAAAACTTTTAAAAATAAAACTCAAGTCACACTACAACAAACGGAACGTTCTCTTGACGTAAATTAATTTAGCCGTAACAGGTTGCGTGTATCTGAATTAATAACTTGGGGCAGATCAAAATTTTAGCGATTGCAATGACATTTGATAAACGGTAGAGAATGAAGTGATAATGTGACCCCCTTAATTCGCCCCTTAAAGAACGATAGAATGTGTTGTGTCTCCGACGAAAAGCCTCAATTTGGTTGGTCCAGGCCGTGTAAATTATTGCATTTATGATTTACGAAAGGAAGAAAGAAAACAATCTTCAAACGATAAATGGATGGTGGTAGAATAATTACTCGGGCAGCAATACGATATCGGGAGAAGACTGATATTAGCCCTTAGCATTCGAATGGTAAATCTAAAGCACGGGTGGGCATTATTTAACGAAACAAATATTTCAAATATTATTTAATATTTTAGATTTTATTTTGCTTAAAGAAAATATTATTTTAAATAAGATATACAATTTCGAAAATAAAATATTTCTATTTGAACAATCTGAACCTCAAAATAAAATATTTCTATTTCAGCAATTTGATCCACAAAATAAAATATTTCTATTTGAACAATCTGAAACACGAAATAAAATATTTTAGTTTTTGCATTGTTATAATTAGACCGCGGATCTTTATACAATTGGACGCTCTTGAAAATTTTCAAAAAATTCTAGAATGTAAGATTTGACAGAATTTAGAACGTTTTTAAATTATTTTAGTTCTAAAAAGGGTACTAGCACGGAAAATAAGATTTTATTAACTTCCCGATTCATAGGGAAGTTACTGTAATGACCCCGAAAATTGAAAATCGATTTTTTAGCAGATCTTCACGTTTCATGGTCATTGGAGTCATTTTAGACTATTTTCAGCAAAATGTTCGTATGTGTGTGTGTGCGTATGTATGTCCATTTGTATGGTATACAAAAAAAGTTTTACTTTAAAGAAAAAGTAACAACGCGATCAGAATGATGAATGATGCAATCGATGTGCCCCGCTGTAACTTAGAGCTGATTAGAGTTTGGTCCATTTTGGTCAAGTAGTTTTTTATTTTTTTAGTTTTTTCGAAAAGAGTTGATTCAACAATGCAATTTATACGAGTGGACGGAAATTTTCCACCGAAGAAACAAACGTAATTACATAAAAAATTTTTTTTTAATTTTTTTTCATTTTAAAAAAATTTTTTTTATTTCATTTTTTTTTATTTATGCAACTAATGCTAATGTTACCGCTTACAATAATCTAAAATTATCTCAACGTATGGGAAAGAAAGAGACATAGTTCATAGCATTTCCCATACGCTCTCCTTCTTTGTGTCACAAATTTTGATCGTTCATTATTTTTGAAATGAAATTTTTTCTATGATTTTTTTTTGTATTAGTTGTTCCTGATCTTGTTGTTTCTGTATTAGTTTTTTTTTTATTAGATGTTCTTCATCTTGTTTTCACTTCATAATTTTTTTTGTATTAGTTGTTCCTGATCTTGTTTGTTTGTATTAGTTGTTCATGATGTTGTTGTCGCTTCATATACCATTTCCAATCTTAATTTACTTCTAAACATTACTAGACTGCAAGTAGTTTCACTTCTGTCGCGCGTGGTTTTTCACGCGTTTATTTTTTTTATCTTTGGAGATATCTGCAACCCGTTGTATATGCCACAATAATCAATAATGTTCAAGAAGTCTGGAATCACATAAGAAATGCATGTAATAGTATAAAAAGAAACGCTGTGATTATGGCAACAGCGAGAAATGTAATACAAAGCGCGGAGCAAAATATGTATCGTAGAAAAATGGAACGCAGTTCCTACATCTGACGTAACTTGATTTATTTTGTAAGAAATAAGTTTCCATTAAAGTTACGTTTGCACAATCCTTTATATGTATTCATTTTGATTTTAGATTTAGAAATGTAATTTTGTAATTTATACACATATACCTATTCTTTTACTTAGATATTTATTTTCTATTCCACACACTGTAGGTTTTGAAAACCACAGGTATGGAAATAATGCTATGGTCCAGTGTTCTGTTCTCTGTAATATATGAAAATTATATTAACTTTAATTAGTGGAAACGTATGTAAATAGATGCATGTGCTGTCATAACATAAGCAAGTATTTCTAACCTTTTCGTTTGATCCTACTACCGTAATTTTTACTAAAATCCTATCGCTGCAGCATTTTATTCATTGCGATATATACCAAAAATGTTCCATAATATTCTAAAATCGTTGGTTGTCCAAACGGTTGAGGAGTTGGACTACCAAGCGGTAGACCAGGGTTCGAATCCCGTCGGGGTAAGAACTTGGTTTTCTCCGTTTTTTCTCCGTTAAATCTCCGTTTAAATTTTCGCGCCACTCGTCTTTCGACTTCCGTAACATCGTTTCCGTCACATCAGAAAATCGTAATCCTCAACAAAGAAGTTTCACTCCAAAAAAAGCGATGTTGGCGATGTTGGCAAAAGGAGTAACGAATCGGGAAGTTCTTTGTGTGACTCTTGGAGAGTCACACACCAAATAAAAAATATTAATAGTAGTAGGCCCTATACTAGCCATGCGTACTACTAACCTTCTCGCAAGAGCAGTCCTACCCGCGAGCGAGCGAAGCGAGCGAGCAACAATGACCCTCTATATGCACAAATGATTTCGGCGCTACCGGTTCGATCAAAGAATACTAGAAATTAGCAATTTTGCAGAATTATAATTTCGACGTTTCGGTTCGGTTTTGAACCATCTTCAGGAAAAGTCCGCGTCTGTGAAACAGACACTGTTATTCATTACAACAGAAACAATTTTATGATTTAAACCAGAGGTAAAATACGTACTTGCTAACTTTGAAAAAATACAAAATGAAGAGCGTAAATAATTGGTACTTGTCTATACAAGGGTTTAAACTGTACTAGACTGTAACCGTTGCGACAAACGTCAAGGCAGAAAAACATAGAAACATCGTAGAACTTACTAGCCAATCCGGTGTCAAGGATCAAGAGACGCCAAATCAATATTTGGCGCGGAATTCAAATTTTAAATATTCATCAACACATTTCCAGCCCATGTATTATCAAAATTGGTAGAAAAAATTAGCAATCATTTAATATGTGGAGTTTAACATAACTATGTTAATGTGCTTGACCATATTTATATAACTGGAATTCATTATTTAGATTATTATAGAAAATCATCATAAGTTGATTACTGATTCAGTAATGTAGTGTAAATTTCATTAATCTCAGGTTTTTCGTACCTAAGATTGACACTTTGATGTTTAATCATGTGAACAGTTTCTAATAATAATCTTTGATGTAAATTACTTTATTTATCCAGTATTTTGGCATTTTCGTAATCAAATGCATGGTCAAGTTCAAATGAATGCTTCGTCAAGGCCGTGTGTTGTGATGATGGCAACAATATATTTCTTTTATGCTCCTTGATCCTTGTACTCAAATGTCTAGAAGTTTGTCCAATGTAAGAAAGATTACAGCCTTTGCACGGTATTTGATATACTACGTTACAACATTTTAATAATGGTATTGGATCTTTGATATTAGGAAACCAACATCTCAAATAAACAGGGATTTTATAGATGGTATGTAGCCCAACTTTTTTGAAAATCCTTCTAATATCGTTGGAAATGATATTAACATATGGGAGAACAACAGTGTTTTTCCAACTAATTGGACCCCTTTTCATGTATTTTTCCTCTTTCCGTTTTTCTATAAGAAGAGGGTGGTAAATTTCAAAAATACGTTTTTTTATGATGTTGGAAATCAACTGAATGGGATAACCATTTACTTTAAGTACATTCTTAATCAATGCAATATTATTAGGTCTAAATTCAGGGTTGCTTAACAATATCGCACGATCAACCATGCCTTTAATAAGTCCAATCTTATGTTGTATTGGATGAAAAGAATGAAAATTCAAATACCTCCCTGACCAAGTAGATTTATGATACCAATTTAATTTTAATTCATTGTCTGCTCTAATTATGCTAATGTCCAGGAAATTTAGACATGAATCCGCTTCAACTTCATGAGTAAATTGAAGTCGGTTATGGAAACCATTGAACGTATCTAATATTGTTGTTATTTGGTCTGGCTTGCAACAAATCAAGATATCATCGACATATCTCTTGTAAAGCGTTAATTCAAAAGGCAATTTAGCAATTGAAACTTTCTCTAGTTCTTCCATCACTATATTGGCTATTACTGGGGAAATAGGAGAACCCATCGCTGTACCGAACACTTGTTTATAAAAAATCCCATTAAACATGAAAACATTAGCATTTAAGACAAATTTAACTGCATAAAGAAAATCATTTTTGTTTATTCTAGTATTAGATTTTATTTCATCCCAACGATGTTGTAATACTTGTATGGCCAAATCTATCGGAACATTAGTGAAAAGAGCAGTTACGTCCAACGAGACAAGCATAGAATCTCCAGGAATCCATTTGTTTCTAAGTTCCCTCGCCAACTTCCAACTGTCAACGGTGTGATAAGATGATTTGCCAACTAACGTAGAAAGGATAGAGGCTAAAAACTTTGATAATTTATAAGTGGGACCTCCAATAGAAGAAACAATGATTCTCCAAACTAATTCTTTCTTATGTGTTTTAGGTAGAGCATATGCTCTGGGTGTGATAGAATTATAAGATTTTAATTTTTTCCCCAAATTTTCGTCCAAATGTCCTTTTTTTACCCATTTGGAGATAATAGAGTTTGCCTCTTTCTCAAAAGTACTAGTATATTCAAATTTGCTAATATTGTAAGTATTTTTGTCATTTAGCAATTTGGAAACTTCGCTAATGTACATATCTTTGTCTACCAACACTGTTGAATTGCCCTTATCTGATTTTAATAATAGTAATTTATTGTTGACTTCAAGAAATTGTTTAGCTTCCTTCAGTTCAAATGCAGAAAACCCACTATTATGTTGTTGTACAACACTGTTTGTTAATGTAACCCGATTCAGAATTTTATTCACAATTTTGACCCTACCCAGATAGCACGCGTGCTCGGTCTGTTCCGAGCCAGTGCGCGCGCCAGTGCGAGCACCGAGCGAGCTCGCCGGGCCTCGCCCGCCGTGCCGGTCCTGGGACAGCTTTGGGCCGATTAGCATGGGTGCGGGATTCGCGTCCTCATTTCGTGATAATACAAACACGGGTTGTTTCAGTAGTCAAAAACGCTAGATAAAAGATCAATCTAGGCAGCAATCGTCCTCAAAAGTGTTTTTTTTTTGCGTATACTAGGTGTAATTTGCATTATTCGGCAGCATACATGTTACAAAAATAGCCATACATGCGCAGTCGTACGCTTCCGAATGATGCAAATTACGACTCGTAAACGTAAAAAATCGAACTTCCGAGGTCGATCGTGGCCTAGATCAATCTTTTATCTAGAGTTATTGACTACTGAAAAATCAAATTTGTGCATTATCGAGAAACGAGAACGCGAATCCCGCACCCTTAAAATCCTGGAAAAAGGAATCTACCTCCGCAGGAGGGCAGCACTAATGTCGCGATGGCTATTTTTGTAACATGTATGCTGCCGAATAATGCAAATTACACCTAGTATACGCAAAAAAAAAACACTTTTGAGGACGATTGCTGCCTAGATTGATCTTTTATCTAGCGTTTTTGACTACTGAAACAACCCGTGTTTGTATTATCACGAAATGAGGACGCGAATCCCGCACCCATGCTAATCGGCCCAAAGCTGTCCCAGGACCGGCACGGCGGGCGAGGCCCGGCGAGCTCGCTCGGTGCTCGCACTGGCGCGCGCACTGGCTCGGAACAGACCGAGCACGCTGAGCTACGGGTGACTCGAAGCGGTGGTGGGCTCGTCACGGGCCGATCACGGGCTCGGCACGCTGGGCTAGGCCGCAGGCCGTGCTATCTGGGTAGTTGACGATTTGATGTTATTAATATCACTCAATTTTGATACACCCGCTTCAATTGCAGCAATGAAATGAGGAGAGGTGATAAATTTCTTAGGAACATTAATTGAAAATTTAGGACCTAATTTTAACACTTTTTCAACCTTTTCAGGAACAATGATGTTAGTTAAGTTGATGAAAATGCTAAAATACTGGATAAAGAAAGTAATTTACATCAAAGATTATTATTAGAAACTGTTCACATGATTAAACATCAAAGTGTCAATCTTAGGTACGAAAAACCTGAGATTAATGAAATTTACACTACATTACTGAATCAGTAATCAACTTATGATGATTTTCTATAATAATCTAAATAATGAATTCCAGTTATATAAATATGGTCAAGCACATTAACATAGTTATGTTAAACTCCACATATTAAATGATTGCTAATTTTTTCTACCAATTTTGGTAATACATGGGCTGGAAATGTGTTGATGAATATTTAAAATTTGAATTCCGCGCCAAATATTGATTTGGCGTCTCTTGATCCTTGACACCGGATTGGCTAGTAAGTTCTACGATGTTTCTATGTTTTTCTGCCTTGACGTTTGTCGCAACGGTTACAGTCTAGTACAGTTTAAACCCTCGTATAGACAAGTACCAATTATTTACGCTCTTCATTTTGTATTTTTTCAAAGTTAGCAAGTACGTATTTTACCTCTGGTTTAAATCATAAAATTGTTTCTGTTGTAATGAATAACAGTGTCTGTTTCACAGACGCGGACTTTTCCTGAAGATGGTTCAAAACCGAACCGAAACGTCGAAATTATAATTCTGCAAAATTGCTAATTTCTAGTATTCTTTGATCGAACCGGTAGCGCCGAAATCATTTGTGCATATACAAAAATTTACGATCGTGAAAATTCAAACGTAATGACCCTCTAGTTTGGAGTTCAAATAGCTCCGAGTGTAAAAGATAGACGATTCAAATAACAACACATGCACAGGAATTATCATTTTTCGGAAAAAATTTTATTTATTCGTCTACACGAATATTGTCCCCTTCAAAATGTTCTCCATTAATTTCAGATTTGATTATTTCTAAACCGTTTTCTCACATGTCTTACAGTTTTTCGTAGCTTAACAAGATTGAATTTTCAATTATTATTTACATTGTTTGAATGGTCTTACTGGAATATACTTCTTAGTATTGGGTTGGCAAGAAAGTAATTTCGGTATTTTAAGGTGAAATAAAAATTTATTTAAGGAATGAACTTTAATCGATCATGTATTTTCCATTTTGTTCGATGATCTTTCGCCATCTTTCTGGTAGCTTAATAAAGATATTGGCTCTTTTCATAAAGCTGCGACAGCTACATATTGAATAACAAAATTGGGTTTCATTTCACCTTAACGCCTTGTCGTACCATTTTCTTTACAATTACAATGATTAACATCTTTATCCCCAAAAATGTCATAGAAGGTAAAAGAAAATTTATATTTTTTGTACCACTACATTTATTTAAATGTTTAAATATTGATGACAAATGAATCAAATTTTATTTCATCTAAAAAGAAACACATAACGTTCATATTTGTTAGACTTCGTTCAAATCTTCATGGCGAGACTGACTAGTTCAAATACGGCAAGGGGTTAAAACACCGAAATTACTTTCTTGCCAATCCAATAATTTCAGAGATAGAATTTTGATCAGTCTGAGAGAGCATCAGTTCAGATTAGTTAAAAACCGTATCGACCGTTTGACTGTCAACAACGCGAAGCTGTCGTAGTCTATCGCAACGTGAAACTGTCCGTAACGCTAGGAGCAGCGCAGATACGTACACACAGCGTATGTCAATCCGTATCGAGAAGACCGTCCAAGGGAGGACAGGACGGTGCCACCCACGCTCGAGCCCGAGCCCGAGCCCGACCGGTGCACCGTAAGTGGTGGCAGGATCCATGATTCTCACAGAAGCCAGAACGACGTGTAACGCGTGGTGCTCCGCGAGCTTGGCCGCATGCATAAAACATGAGGCTGCCACTGGACTGTGCCTCGAATCGGAATTATTTATCGTGGTTAGTCGGACTCGTCGGAATTACGGCGCGCCCGCGGTCGACGATAGAATTGAGGAAACGTGCCGCATCGTCGCATATCCTCGAAACGAAGACGACGTCGCGGCCGCGTTCCTAGAACGCAATCACCATGAAATCAGCGACCGGTGCAAAATTTACGACGAGTTACAGACGAATTTACGGCCCTGGCTCACTCCCGCCCACGCCGCGCCGGGCCTTTCAATTTCATCGACGAAAGTAAAACCAGGGCGCGAATTAATTCGAGCTCGTTTAACGGGCGATCGACTCCTGGCGTGATCGGTCTCTATCCCATTTTGGCTATTCGACTTTTTCGCACATTTACCCTTCAATTACCGAGCAATGCAAAGGTTCTCGCTTTAAATTCAGTTATCTAGAGACTTCGATATACAGCCTGTCAAATCTAGCTGTGCGGCTGAATGTCCCCCGCAAGGGGAAATGTCCCCGCTGCGCAATGGTAAATAGGCGGAACTTCGCAACGATGGTGGACTGATCGTCACCTGTCAAACGATGCACTTGGCGACAGTTCAGTTAAAAAGTAAAGTGACACAAGTGTATTCACACAAACATATAAACAGTTGTTTTGTATGTTTACTGCAGAGTTGGACATTAATCGATTAAAATTTTAATCATGATTGATTGATTAATGTATACGATTAAAAAAAGAAATCGTCGAAAAATCGACGATTGATTCAATCGATTGATGAAGTAATCGTCAATCGTTGATTAAATGAAGAAATCGTCGAAAAATCGGCGATTGATTCAATCAATTGATTTAATCGTCAATCGTTGATTAAAAAAAGGAATCATTAAAAAGTCGGATGATTTAATCAATTGTTGAAGTTAATCGCCTCACGGGCTATCCATAAATTGTAATAAGGAAGGAGAGAGAGAGAGAGAGAGAGAGAGAGAGAGAGAGAGAGAGAGAGAGAGAGAGACAGAGAGATGGAACAGAGAGCGGATGGAGAATTGACAGAAATAATAATATATTTCAACAAAAACATGGTCGTAGCTTTCCAGGAATAATAACTTCAAACATAAAAGCACGTAAACAGAGTTTGTATTATAGACCAAATGACAATACACCTAAACTCAGTTTACATTTTTTTCAGTATTCATACAGTCCTGATTACGTATTTCATTTCGAAATTTCAGCAGTTAATCATTAATCAATTATCCGATTGACGATTAATAATCGTTAATCGCAATTCACGATTAATAAGTATTTAATCGTTAACCACAATTAACGACTAAATGAGGAGATTAATTGTTAATTGCGATTAACGATTGAAGTAGAAATTTAGTCGTCTATCGTTGATTAAATTTTTGCCAACTCTGGTTTACTGCTGTAAGAAATAATGGACAGTACGCACTTTTGATGAGGTGTATACCTTACCGTTCATATGTTGCATCCTTCTCTTGTCAAGTGCGGTCTTTGTTTTTGTCTGCGCATTCCTAAGTTTTGGTCAACCGCACAGCTAGATTTGACGAACTGTACTTCTGTTTAAGAAGACTTATTTTTCGATCGATACATTTTTCAATTCAAATTTTAGGGTTATGTTTGCGGCGCATTAGGTTCGATCATATAATACACAAAGATAGCAATTTTTGTAGACATTTATCAAACGTTCGATTCGGATGTGAATCATTTACGTTGAAAGACACGTTTGCTATAGAATGTTTTCTATAAGAGAAAAAGAAAGATGGTGGTGTTTCGTCCTAGACCCGCTAGAGGACTCATCAGTAAGGCTATCTAGCGGGTCCTGCCTTAGACGCAAGTGTCTGGAGGAGGGACATTAATATACTAATTGATGTCATTTTAGTAACTTGCGAGAAAGTCATTCATGTACTTCTGTTTATCTTCCTTACAGCAATCTTTTTGTTTTCCTGATACATCTGGCATGTCAAACTCATCTATTATCAAGAGCCTCGTTAAGAGACAAAGATAAAACACATTTTCTTTATTAACATTGCAGTTACACATACAAAATAACATACGTACAAAACACAACAATATTATAAAAATACAAGTGAAGTATATATAAAAGTTGTTTCTTTTTCAAGTTTACTTTATTTGAATGAAACTACTTCATTTTTGTTTCAAAGGATAGAACAGGCCTGAGTACCTTGGTTATTGCAGCACAATACTTCACCACATTACTTCAAATGTAGAGCCTAGAGAAGAGGAGCATTGAAATTGACAAAAGAACGCGTCTACAGGCCAATTGAGTTCTGAAAGACTTTCGACAAGTTTCGGAACGAGTCATCTTCACTGATGAGAACAAAGATATCCTTGGTCCTTAGGGATCATCTAGGACAGTGCCTTGGTTATTGCAGCAGGGTCGAGTCTAAATGATCCGGCATTTGTTGAACGAGCGTTAATACTACTTCAAATGTAAGACCATAGTTCATACAGTAGTATAGCTCGGCATATTTCTCCCCTATGTTGCGCTACCGCTACGCGCCAGGACAGGCTTACGTTGCCACGCACAGTGTGCAATAGGGTGGACCTTATTTTTTGACCAACGAATTTTTTTCACGACGCCCCCCAAAATGGTTCTCTTTGGTGAGAAAAAAATTTGTGCCAAATTTGAGATCGATCGGATAAAAGGATCACGTCAAATTTTTAAATTCATCGTAACTATAAAGTATTATATATCGTTGGATTTGTAATTTTTTTCTAAATAAGAATATGGAAAAATTATATGACCATAATTTAAAAACTAGAGGGCTATTGTTGCTCGCTCGATCCGCGAGCTCGCGGGCAGTACTGCTCTTGCGAGAATGTTAGTGATACGCATGGCTAGTAGGGCCCACAGCTATTAATGTCTTTCATTTTGTGTGTGACTCTCCACGAGCCACACAAAGAACTTCCCGATTCGTTAGTTGCTGTATATTATTATTATTATTTATTAAGTGTACGTTTTAAGAAGATTATACGTTTTCAGGGAAATTCAATAGTTTTCTACTTATCAAAATGTTTGCTATATGGCGTCGCATTAAACCAATATCGTATGCTCGTTGCTCGCTTGGTTCCTTGTTATAGCATACTAATGTTGCAAAATAAATTGTCTTAATTAGTTTTTCGCTAACGATACAACTCATCATTATACGGGTTTGCAGTATTGATCTTGGTTTTCTTCGATACTATTAATTTAAATTTTCTCAAAATATATAAACCGCTCAATTTTGAAACTCTGCTCAGTGCTACATACAACATTTGTAAAGTTCGTATTTCTGATGTTTTAAAATCCATACATACTTCCTCGTATGTTTGTCCCTGACTTTTATGAATCGCAATCGCTTCAGCAGGAACCACTGGAAATTGACTACGTGTGATTTGTTATTTTCCTCCACTCGAAATATTTACTTGATTCGATATTCTTTTATTATTGGTGTTAAATTTTGATTTATATTTGTATTTTTCATATAATCACGATAACGAGTTCTTACTTTCACTCCTACTATGGCCAATTGAAAATCTAACCACAATATAGACGGAATTTTAGTATTTTCTTGAAAAGTAATAAATTTTAATATTCCGCATGCTCCATTAACCAATTCGTCTTCAACGTCAATGTTATTAATTGTCATATATTTTATATTAATTTTCAATTTAATCTCAGTTAACAATTCGTTTTGAACTCATTGTTTATTTAAAGATTGTAATATAAATGTTTTTGTACTTTCATCGATATTCTTTGAAAATGTATTCTCGGCGATGATTAACTCACTCTTGCATTGGAATAATTTTCGATTATTGTAAGCGGTTACATTAGCATTAGTTGCATAATTGGAAAAAAAATTTTTTTTAATTAAAAAAAAACAAGAAAAAAATTTTTTTTTAATTTTATAAAAAATTTTTTTTTTAATTTTATAAAAAAAATTTTTTTTTAAATATATATATATAGTTACGTTTACTTCTTCGGTGGATACGCCTTTCGTATAAATTGCAATGTTTAATCAACTCCTTTCGAAAAAAATAAATTGCAATGTTTAATCAACTCCTTTCGAAAAAAACTAAAAAACTACTTGACCACAATGGACCAAAATCTAATCAGCTCTAAGTTACAGCGGGGCACACCGATTGCATCATTCATCATTCTGATCGCGTTGTTACTTTTTCAGAAAACGTTAACGAAAAATTTGATTACATAGAAACGGCCATACGCATTCACGCACGCACGCACGCACGCACGCACGCACGCACGCACGCACGCACGCACGCACGCACGCACACACACACACACACACGAACATTTTGCTGAAAATAGTCTAAGATGACTCCAATGACCATGAAACGTGAAGATCTGCTAAAAAATCGATTTTCGATTTTCGGGGTAATTACAATAACTTCCCTATGAAATCGGGAAGTTAAAAAATAACGATGACCTTGAAATTTCGAAAATTTGATTTAAAAAAAATTTTTTTTTGCCATTATATTTACCATATTGAACAGTGCAACTTTTTCCTCTGACATTTTTTCGTATAACCACAAATAACAGATATTTAAACATTTCCATTTATTACCTGAGAGAGAGAGAGAGAGTACGATCTGGCGGCGTCTGCCGCAGTCATCTTTTTGCTTCCCATCGTCACACTTTTTTTGGGGGAAATTGTCGTGAAATTGACGCGAGCAGTCATCGAGAGGTAGTTGTTTGGGAGTCATGGGTTAAGCTCATTAACAGTAAGCCCAGATTGTAGCTGCTCAGTAACGTCATCAACCAGGTAGTTACTAACCGAACCCTGCGTATTTTCACATTTTTTGATCGGAAATTCATGGGTTTCAACGACCGAATATAATTTATTACGTTACCTCCAGATGTGCCCGTGAACCTTAAGTCCACTTTTTTACAATTTTACCTATCTTGAATCTCGTAAGCGCACCCGGAAAACAGATGTAAACCCTCGTTATAAAATTTATAACCACCCGTACTTACACTCCTAATCCTACTCCTACCCTTACAAGTTTTTCCATCAATAACTTTCAACTGCGTCAACCAATCATCACGCTTTTCCAAAAAAACGACACCCACACCGAAGTAAGAGTTAGATGTATCAGAGAACCACCGATTAGATCTGTCTGAGCTAACGAACTGTAATCATCAGTATCGAGTAAGCGAACACAGAACCACAAGTGTTGTCTTTGATCAACTATCACCTCAACCTACCAAATCGGACTCGCGATCATCGTCGTTCAATCCAGATTCGGTAGACGCGAGACGTTACAGTAGTCTTACGGGAAGACTACTCAATTTCTATATAAATTGAGAAGCCCAATGGAGAGTAGAAGTCGCGAAAAACTGTTCTTATTGGAACATGATGAAAATCAGATAATTGGCGCTAAGTTGCCATCGAAACGACAAGTTTTAAGAGTGCTATTTTATAATTTGCGGAAAGTGAAACTGAACCTTCGGTCTAGTGCACACCTTGTTGTTAAAGAAGTGGAAGTGTTGTGGGAAAAGGCCAGAATTCCAGTTCAGTTAAACAGTCGCTGCGTCGAGAAATTGGAGTCATTATACCACAACTACGATCCCAGATACAAGATCAACGGGAACAAGAGTTTCTTGATCAATTAAATGATCTTTTCGATATTGCGCATGCTGATGCTTTAGAGGTGATCACGATAGAGGAAGACAAGCAATTTCTTTTGCGGAGGAGATCGCAGTCTTTACGATTAGAACAGAGACAAGCGCTTCGTAAAGAAAGAAAAGAATTACATCAAGTTCGAGTGCGAGCAATATCCTGACGCAACGAAAAGTACAATAGCGAAAAATGTGTAAATATAAAATAGAGTTCTTTAGTGTAAGAAAAATCGTACATCGAGGGTTCGCAGCACAGGCCGGCCACACAGCTACCACCCTCTCAGGAAAAACCCAGAGGGGTAACGTCATAAAATACGCTAGCAGCGCGGGTCCTTACAGCCACTTCGGGCCTGAGGACCCACTCTTCCCGTGATCGCGATTGGTGCAACATCGCTCTTCCACTGACTGTGGTCAAGTTTGGATTCTCTCTCTAACTTTTGTATTGTTTGTCTGTTCATTTAATAAAACGCATTCTTGGCGAGCGGCTTCACCATCGATCGGCGTATGATTTGGTGACCCGCTCTGTCCTTCCCATCCTAAAGGCGGATAGTCTTACATTAGAATATAACAAATAGTTGCTTATTACTATTGTGTAGAATATATTCATTCGCATATATAGTACAATACAAAATTAAATATTTCTGTTATTTGTGGTTATACGAAAAAATGTTACAGGAGAAAGTTGCATTGTTCAATATGGTAAATATAATGGCAAAAAAAAATTTTTTTTTAAATCAAATTTTCGAAATTTCAAGGTCATCGTTATCTTTTTTCTAATTAAGGTCATATAATTTTTCCATATTCTTATTTATAAAAAAATTACAAATCCAACGATATGTAATACTTCATAGTTACGATGAATTTCAAAATTTTCAATTTAAATGCGCCACGTGATCTTTTTTCCGATCGATCTCAAACTTTGCACAAATTTTTTTCTCACCAAAGAGAACCATTCTGGGGGGCGTCGTGCTTTGTATCTCTATAAAAATTTTTCGCCAAGTATAGCTTAGGTCCACCCTAGTGTGCAATATCGCCCGAAACGCGGACAAAATATGATTTATTATTACCAATATATGATAATTGTTATTTGATTTTCACGAAACTTGGTATACTAAGGTTTCTTGTGCTGCTGATTAAGAATCTAATACCAGATTAATGTTTAACTTAACCGTTTATTAATTTTCATCAATAAAATAATGAAGTTTTTGATTCTGTATTAAAATTTTACCATATTATCACATAATACAAGAATAGTATTGAAGAGATTGGTATGCGTTTGAATTCACAGTGCCTTATAACTATTCTTTATTTACTAAGTGTACACTGGTGTTCAGCCGAAGACGTTATATAGAAAGAAGAGAGCAGCGCGCGTCCGCTCGATCGAATACTCTCTTGTTGGTAGAAATTTTTAAATAATATTTTAAGTATATCTATTAACTGGATTTATTGCATCTATGTTATACACAAACGTTAGTGTACTAAATCCAGGACAAGTCTCTCACACTTAAAACACGACTATCTTTTGTTGGGTAAACTTCGGCAAAATTTTCTTTTTCCATATTATTATAGAGATATTCAGTAATAATTTCCATGCAAAACCGCCGTGTTATCTCGTGTCATCTCACTTATTAAATGAAACTAAGAGTGGGTCATTGTGACTTTTCTACGCAAAATCGTAATGTTTAAGCTCTGCACGCTCTTATACTGAATCAGGAATATCATACTAACGTTATAATCTCATTATTTAATCACAGACGTACCATTTTCCGTATACATTCGAAACAGGTACAATATGTTCTCATTATCTTTCAAATCATTTGAACTAATAAAAATCGAAATACAACTATGATTCCATAATGTTGTAATCGGTTTTTTTCAATAACTTTTATGATTTCTTATACGTTGAACTATTAACTAACGATATTACAACTCACATAAACAATATCTGTTACTTTGAAAAATAGCATTCGCTTGCATTTTGTCCGCGTTTCGGACGATATTGCACACTGTGCCACGCAGCGTGCAAGAATACGAAAATTCAATACAGTATCCGCAATAGTTTTTTGCGAATATCTCGAAAACTAAAATCGAGCAGCGGTAACATGTATAGTAAAAAGTTGTTCAAAACGTCGAAATCTATAACATATTTAAATTTCATCAAAATCGGAGAGGAAGACCAACTTCTTAATAATTATTGTTATTAGTTTAGACCAACTTCTAAATTAATATTTGCATATTGGAACTTTTTTAAAAATGTATTTTATTAAAAATATATATATTATTTTTTATAAAGTTAAAAAAAGAACTTTTCATAAGTTTTTTTCTTTAGTTTGGGTTTTCTTACGTCACAAAGTCTATATTTTTGTTTCTTGTTTTATCCGTTTCAAGATATTTTTGTTTTAAGATTTAGTTTCATAAAATGTTTCTTCTTTGTCCCTTACGATATAAATAATGTATTAAATCCTCTAATATAAAAGTTTTGTTATATTTTGCTGTATGTGTGTTATATTAATGCCTAGTTTTTGTCCGTTGTCCCCTATTTCACTCACAAAAATATGGTTACCTATTTCACTCGCAAAAATATGGTATATTTCACTAATTTTGCAAATTAATAAAACGAATTGTAAAATTGTAGAAGTGATTCTATTTTCATTTCAATTTTACGATATTTATACGGGATCGAATTTTAATTTGCGATCTTTTCTCGCATTACGAGAATATCAGTATAAAAAGCTCGAGGATGTTTGAGGGTAGTTGCCGAGGAAAAGAAATCCGATCTTCTCTTCGATGAATCCTCACTTCGCAGTCGTAATCGGCTTCTGAAATTACATTGCGATCCTTTTAGTATTTGCGGAATATATCTCGTGGAACCCAGCAATTTAGCAATTCCCGATCGGTTGCAGAAATCAGCATCGTTGATTGGTCTTTCAATTCGAAACTAAAATAATTTCACCGCATTTTCTCTCTTCTCCTTTTCTCTCTCTCTTTTCCTTTACGAACTTGATTTCCTCGCAATGTTGCAAAATAATGCATACGATGCGATGCCGAGGAAAACCGCCAAGTCAGAAGTCTCGAGTGTTTGCAAAACTTGAAAAATGGGTCGATTAAAGCTTGCCTAGTAAATGGGTCGATGAAGATGATAGCGTGATTGTTCTTCGGTTTCCGCTTGAATAAAACACAAAAAAAAACATTGACGAGTTTTCCCGAAGCGATTACTTGATAGGTCCGTGCAATTTGATCGATAAACCAAAGAGCGATAAGAACCATTGTCCCGAATGGTTAATGGCTGAACACATCTGTGTGACATGAGTCATGTGTGGATACAGATAAATACCGTTGCCGTTAGTTGATGACATGTTTCGATTATGTATACAATTTCATATGTGAAACTATTCAAACGGTAACTCTTCCGTCAAGTCAATTCGGATATTTTCTAATATTCGAAACTATGATCGTATATCACCACTAAAAATTGCTGTATCATTATTCAAAGTATTGTTTACATTATTAAATGTGTCGATATCGAATCAATTACTAAACATCTAGGTACTGTATGAGGTCGGAAGAAATGTTTAATTTTTGAGTTAAAATATTAGGTTTTTGCATGTGAAATGTTCCAATCTTTTTCAGCAACATGAAACAAACGCAATTTCGTATATCCAATCTATCTACAAATTTCTTAATTGTATTACGGTAAAAATAAGATATTATGGTCATTCACGTTTTTCATTTAAAAGATTATCTTGACTTTGTAGTTCTTTTTACGATCAGAGACTAGTACGTTAATTAATCACCAAATTTTCATAAAAAATCACATAATGCTGTTACTCGAATTAATATTCGGACGCTCTAAAAAAGACGATAACTCTTTAAATATTGTACTAGACGATTTGAACTGTTTTGGGAAGCTAGAGCAATTAGTTTACTACAGGATGCAGAAAAAAATTTGTTTCAAAAACAGCAATTGATCGGAATTGTAGAGAAAACACTGAAAGTTGCATTTTACAACTTTAATTGAAAATTGAAAAAATACGATTTATAGATCTGTATCGATTATATGCGTTATCATACGTTACTGTAAGAATCCTTAGATTTGTTACAGTTCGAGAAAGAAAATTGTGAAAAACTGTTTCAAGTATTTGTAGCTGATTGCCACGACGACCGATTTTGATGAAATTTTCAAAGTATTTTTAAAATTTTCAATACAAGCCCATATGAAAAAGTTGTAAAATACAACTTTTAGTATTTTCTCTACAATTCGAACCAATTGCAATTTTTGGAAAAATTTCTTTTCGCATCGTGTAGTAAACCAACTTATCTAACTACTAAAAAAGCCCAAAATCGTATAGTTCAATATTAAAAAAGTTGTCGATTTTTTGAGAGCGTCCGAATATTTAATGGGAGTCTCACTGCATATCGGTACCTTTTACAATAATGAGTATCATTTTAACTTTTGCAACTTACTGTTCCTCCCACACTCCTGACAAATGTCAGAACTTCCTAACTCAATGAAACTGTAGTTGACAATTCACCTTCTCCAAAAGTAGGTATCCAACTTGAATCGAATTTTTATATGTATCCCTTATTTTCATAATACTATGGGTTAGTTATAGGTATCATATTTGTAGTAGTACATATATTTACCTTTATTTAAATAACCATTTTCACAAAGGAAGATTTCGTATTTTTCTCGAATTACGATTTCGATTAAAGTTTGTTTTATTCGTTTCATAACAGTACATTGTATCATAATATCTAGATTCTAATAGTACATTTAATGATCAATTCCAATTACATTTGTAGTAATAACATATATTTTATGTTAATAATACAGTGTTACATTACTCTTTCGTAAAATCACTAGTTTCATTGAAGCATAGTCGAGAAATATTTAAACAGTCTGTAAGATTGTATTATGGAACATTTGGTTGATTGTGCACCGGTGAAGTTTTGGAATTTAAAATTTGAAATTTATAAAGTAATGGTGTTCCAGATTTCCTCGGCAATACTGAATTTCTAAGCTGAACATACATTCTATACATACGCCGAAGTGCATAACTTTACCCACATTGCCGAAGTCCAATACCAGATTTCGTTACATTTCGTATACAGAATGGTTCCAATAAAGTTTCATCAGAAAATTCTTCGCACTCCAAGAATCGTTTGCGATGCTACAGAATGCCGAATATACTGAATAGAAATACTTAGAAATATCTATAAGCCGTACATGTACATATGTTTACATATACAGTACATATGTTTAATGGTACATTATATAATACAAGGGCATGAATTCATACAAAAAAAGATAAAATAATATACAATATTTGAGAACAATGTTCGGACAGTTTTAAAAGGACGATCGCTTTTTTAACATCGAACTATGCGACTTGGATTTTTTTGGAGAAGTTAGAGCAATTAGTTTACAAGACGTGAAAAAATGTTTGAATAATTGCAATTGGCCGGAATTATAGGTAAAATACTAGAATTTGTTGTTTATAACTCTTTTATGTGGGCCTGTATTGAAAATTTAAAAAATACGTTTTGTAGAACTGTGCCAATTATACGTACACTCACCGAAATTTCTTATTTATAAAGTTTATGAAGTTTATAAAGAAAAATTTCTTATAATTATAAAGTCACTGTGTTTTGTAATAAATTCTTATAATTATACCATACCAATGAATAATTTGTATTTGGCAGCATTTCGGAATTACATAAAGAAAGCATACACACCGACTCCGAAACATAAGTATAACATTTACTGATAAAAGAAAACTAAAATTATATAATATTATTACCACGATTTATTAGCTCGCTTTCTTGTCTGTCTGTCTGTCTGTTTGATTGTTTGTTTGTTCGGTACAAATTTTACACAGAACAAACTGCGAAATTTCTATGTATTTTCGTTTTACACGGATAATGTTGAAATTAACAATTGTTCTTTTATTATTTTTATTTTAATATTTAGTGTAACCTCCATTTTTGTTAATTATATTAAAGATACGATTGGGCATTGACGAAACAAACTTTTGTAGCGTTTCTGTTATAACAGACGCGCACGCTTCATTCACTGCATCCCTTAGTTCGCTAATGGAGTTGTATTGTTTGCAGTTTTTATAAACTTGTAGCGCAATTATACCCCAAACATTTTCAATAGGGGTTATATCGGGGAAACAAGCAGGCCATGGAAAAACATTGATATTTCTTTAAAGAAGCCACTGCTTTGTGTGCTTCAACGAGTGTACTGCAGCATTATCATGCTGATAAATAAAATTGTCATCTTCAATATTTTCTGTAAAGAGTATTAAAACCATGTCTAACAAATCTGTATAATTTTCCGAATACATTTTGTGATTTATGTAACACATTGGAGTTTTTTTGTCGGCTTTGAACGCAGCCCATATCATTAGGGAGCCACCGCCAAAGTTACGACTCATTGTCACACTTCTCCCATTTCTCAGATCGTGCCAATAATATTTACAACCATCAGGCTCATCCAAATTAAATTATTTCTCATCTGGAAAAATGACGGACTCCCACTCTTTCGTCCAGGACATGTGTGCCCGTGCGAAATCAAGACGGGCCTGTTTATGCACTTCTTTAAAGTTGTTGCACACGTCTTGTTGTTACTGGGAGCTGCAATACAGCTCGAAATTGTGCTGCATTTTTCCTTTCCTTAGCCGCAGACCTCATTAATAATGAATGTTGTCTCTTTAACAATTTTTTACTATCACCTTTAAAATGATTTTTTCCGTAATTTTCACATAAATTGATATAATTATTAATCACAGTGTATGACCGATTAATTTTCTTAGCCATTGCGCGATTAGAGAAGTCCATATCTTTATAAGCATCGATTGATGATTTTTCTTCACTTTTTAATACTTTTCCTCTCGACATTCTAATACAAGTGAATCAAATTATAATAATAAACAGGATTTCTATGAGTTCTAAAACTAATACTTTTAGAATATTTGCAAATTTCCGTAGTTCTCTGCTCAGAATACAAAGAAAGACTAATTGTAAGTGACTTTATAGAAACTTCGCACTTGTGTTATGCACCACACAAAAAAAATTAAAACAAACGTGAATGTAAGTGTCAACAAGGCACAAGACCAGATACCATAAATCAACAAAAAGGGTGACATTTTTAAAATATCTATGAAAATGAAGATGACTTTATAGAAATTTCGACTGCTGTATCCTTAAACTTAAAAAAATCGGTCAACGTTGCAAACTAAGCTACAAACGTTTAAAGATGTTGAAGATTGCAGTTCTTCACGATTTTCAGCCTATAACAGTAATAAGTAGACTGCGGATCTTTATGCATTTATGAAGGAATTGGCTGACAATGAGTGAAATATGAAACAGTAAAAAATTAGAAAAATTAAAGAATATTGTAATGTTGTTTTTAATGCACTAAAGTCATTAAGGAATGAAATCAATGTTTATTTTACACTTGCTTTCCACAATCAATGCAGAACATTTTTATTTTGCATAAAGATCCACAGTCTAGTAATAAGTAATAAATAGACTGCGGATCTTTTTATGCAAAATAAAATGTTTACACATCAATTACGATTTACATATAGAAGCCAAGTAACGATTTCTTTTCCTCATTAATCATTCAAGATTCAAGATTTATATCTTGCATCTTTCAATGCCTACTTACAGTGTTACAAATTTTTAAAATATGTATAATTGACACAGATCTACAAAATGTATTTTTCAATTTTGAATACAGGCCCACATAAAAAAAGGTATAAACAACAACTTCTACTATTTTCTCTGTAATTCCGACCAACTGTAATTTTTGAAATCATAAACTTAATTTAAATAATAAATAATTATTTTTGCTTTTTATTTGAATATCCAAATAACCAAATAACTTGTGATTTAAATTTTTATTTAAATGATTGTTTAAATATTGCCAAACACTGCTCGCAAGTATACCAAAACGTAAAAATATGGTTCTAAAAAAGATTGAAGAGGACGTACCTGATTTTTCAGCGAAATTCAAGTTAATTATTTATTCACACTCGATACTCGATATAGATATATTCGATATGATACGCTTGCAATCGAACCGAACACGAACACGAGGATGGGTCATCAGAGTCGGTCAATTGGTTTATGACCACCGTGCTGCGTGTGGAACCTGAAAATCTCATAGCTCTACAAAACAGCAATTACACAGCAATAAATCAATGTCGTACTTCGGCTTATGGAATATTTAACAATAACCCAGATTTTCAGTCACAAACTGCAACGGTGGGAATAAAAAATGTCTACTGACACAGTCACCACTTTGTATGTAACATTAACCATCATTCGACTCCAATTAGGGTAATACCGAATCAATAAAAAAACTCAACGTGGATACTGATCGGTTTAATCGAAATAGTGTCCAGTTCAATTCGAAATGCAGGTATCATCAGATTTTGTGTAATTTCGGATAATTTGACGTTTTAAAATAACGTTACGATCAAGCGTAATGTGCATGCGATTTACGAACCCACGAAATTCAAAAGAACTGTTAATAAATGTAACAACATTTTGCGTTGGATTTCCATTTCCGAACTAAAACTTGATTTTGATTTATTACCACTCACGATCAAGGGAAAGATTATTACATTAATTTAGACGGGAATGATCGCATTACAAGGAAACGCTCAGCGCTTGCTATACTCGCGAGAGTGCGCGCAATCTCCTTCAGGAGCCTTCTGCATTCCTTGGCCGGAGAATGAGTGACAACATGGATAAACGACGCGACGCGACGGAGGAGTCGAGCTTGAGCGATAGATATCTTGTCGTTTGATAAAAACGTTGACAAAATGCTTTCTAAATTTGTCAGCAGAAGTAAGAAAAGATAGAATGTTACAAAAATATTGGGAAATTTCCGAAGAAATGAAGAGGTAAAGGAAAAATTGTTATTGATGTTCGGCATAATATGTTCGAAAAGATTAATTTCTAGACCAGAAAGGACTATTATTATTATGTTGAATGTTTGAAAGTTGAATTATTATTATGTTGAATGTTTGAAAGTTGAATTATTATTATGTTGAAAATTACTATTATTATTATGTTGAAAATGACCAACAAAGTGATGGCCAAGCACCAAAACTTAACCCTTACAATTAGTACACGAGTCGCGCCTCAGAGTCACCGCTAAAAATTGCCATACCATTATTCAAAATATTGTTTGGATTATTAAATATGTTGATATCTAACCAATTACTAAACATTTAAGTATTGGAGGGGATATTACATCAATTTCATAAGCAGAAAATGAAAAAAATGATATTGGATGCAATTATTCTAAGTGGGAAGAAATGTTTCGACATAAGAAAATATTAAAAAATAAAATCGATAACGTTTTGTACGTATTACTGCGGACGAAAATGAGCCATATACTAATTACTGCGAATTAGAATTCGAAACATACGAGCGTATAGAAACAAGCTACGTATCTAGGCATTAATTTAAATAAATCTTGAGTACGGTAACAAATAATTCTTTTATTTATTACATTTTAAATGAATACAAAAATATTGGGAAATTCCCGGGAAATGAAGGCGAAGAAGAGAACTTGTTATTAAGGCTCGGCATAACATGTTCGAAAAGATTAATTTCTAGATCAGAAAGAGCTATTATTATTATGTTGATAATGTCTAACGCGTCACCACTAAAAATTGCTGTATCATTATTCGAAATACTGTTTAGATTATTAGTCCCTTGTCCTACGTTTTATTTTTACGGTTTCTCGCGAACCACGTTTCCGTGTTGGGGACAGAAACCTCTTCATGAACTTCGTTTTGCGGTTTATTATTTGTTATGTACATTTTCCTTACTAAACTGCGTCAATTCTGTCAAAAACAATAAGGTGGAGTGGGGTAAGTGCGCACTAGATTTAGCAAACTTGGACTTTAAACTGATGTATATTCAGTCTGATATGTAAAAACTTAACGCTCTTAGTAAGTCTTGCCACAGTTATTACTGATGAATCAGTATTATGTAGGATTCTAATCTTGCTTGAAAATTATCATTTTGATAGGATACTGTACAAAGTGTCAACTACTAAGCACTTGCCCCGAAAATGGGGTAAGTGCGTCTCTGAGAGTTAAAAATGCTTTCAAACCTTGTTTCAGGTGCTACGGGGCAAGAAAAGAAATATTATCAAGCCTGCTACAAAATGCTTTTCATTGCATTAAATTATATTGTTTAGTTTTATAGTTACCCATACAGTACGCACTTACCCCACCGTGATAGTACGCACTTGCCCCGTGTAGTATTATTTACGGGGCAAGTGCATCTTACTTAGTGTTTTTCTCAATAAATTATAAAAAATACAATAAAAACGGTTTATTTAATGTAAACCTACATCAATATTTGTTGTACTTACCTAAAATAACAACACGGAATATATGAACTACTTGCAAACTATTGCACGGTCAGGGTAACCTCAAAGTTGTACGTGTACCTCGCACGTGACTGTTTGGCATTGGTTGATTTAAGGGAGGAAAACACCTTTATTCTTAGGTGACATCGAATAGTTCATACTAACTTATACTACGTTAATAAATACAAGCTAGAGAAATTTCGTTCATATTATAATAAAAATAACCAATTAACGCACTTACCCCACTCCACAGAAAATAGAGGAAGAAAAATTGCTGACCAGGATAAACATTTTATTTATTTCTTGGCATGTCTTATAGCCTATACGTATAAGCGATACCAATCACGATATATTTGAACGAAAGATTTAGATCGAGAGCTTGGAACGTGGAGGCCGGTATCTCGCCGGAGGTCGGTTGGTTGGAGAGCGAATTTTTCGGAAATCGATCCGACTAGCCGTTTAAATATTCGCACACGCAAGTCACGCATACAGATGTGCTGAGAAAGCCGCATAAAAATTTGAGATCTCGAAAGCTGAAGCACGATCACGGCCGGGTACCAATGTCAATACGGCGTATAACGATTTTCATATTCAACGGAAAAGGGGAACCTGGGGCCCCAGCGTTTCCTACTTGGTATCTGGAACACACATTGGACAGATTCACTGGGATCGAATCCTCCATCCTATTTCTTTCTCCCGGGTAGCAGAAAATTTCCCGTCAGAAACAAAGAAAAAAGAATTGAATGGGACGTAATAGATGAATACCTATAGAGTACATCGATTGAGTGGCAACAAGGAAAGCGAAAGATAAATCGTTACTTAACACATTCAGGACATCGTGACTCGCCAGCTAAACAGTGAATGGAGCTACTATCGGACGCTATGCCCCCTCGTTGGTGATTGTGTTTGAGTGATTGATTCCCACTAAAGCTTGATACGCTTGTTCATATGTAGACTGCGGATCTTTACGCAAAATAAAAATATTGTGAAAAATTCATTTCATTCCTTAATAGTCTTTTTACGTCGAAAACAACATAACAATATTCTTAGATTTTTTTATATTTTTCACTGTTTTATATTTCATCCTGTTAATTTCTTCAGAAATGTATAAATTTGAAGATCATAAATGTCCAAAGCTGTTGGAAATTTTTGTACAGTTATGCATCATACCATATAATGTGTATTCACAGCTGCTCAATGTTAAAATCATAAATGTCTTCCTGTCAAATTGTGGAAAATGATTTAGTATACAATACATTTATACAATTATTCTATAAACAATAGAATAATTTTCAACAACGTAACAATATTCTTGAATGTTTTTATATTTTTCAGTGTTTTATAATTCATCCGTAATTTCTTCATAAATGCATAAAGATCCACAGTCTATTACACTTGTATAAATTTATGGTATACTATTGCAACCATAAATTGTTGAAGACAGTAATGTCATGATCTATGAAAAATCCTCCAGTCCGTGTTGTTTCTTAGATCGCGTAGTTCCACTTTTCGTACTGGTTGTCTATAAAATACCGAATCCAGTTAAATGATTAATAATATTTTCCCCAAAATTTTAAGCAATTAGTTCAAAATTTCTTCTATTATAAAATTAGTGTCGGAATAGATTATAAAAATAAAAGCGTGGAGTACTAAACTATATTCAGTGGAGTGCCCACGAACATTACATCAATATAGTTTAGCGCTCCACCCTTTTATTTTTATAATCACTAATGTCATGATTTTATTTAAATTTATATTAAATTTTTCTATCTATTCCGCCACTAATTTTAAAACAGAAAAAATTTTGAGCCAATTGTTTAAAATTTTGGGGAAAAATGTTATTAATCATTTAACTGGTTTTCATTATTTTATGGAGAACCAGGAAAAAATTATTTTTTCCTTTCTAGTGCATGTTAATATAAGCGTGGTTTAATGAACAAGAATTTTGTTTATTATTCAATGTATGAGTCGTTGAAGTGAACAACTTCATAATTATTTATTGCACGGTGTGTATACTTGACTTTTAAGTATAATTTTTCTAACCTTGGATTGCTATTTTACCACGCTTATGTTAGCTACTCCACTATGTGTTCCCACTCCGACTCATCCCCACTCCACTGGCCCACTTCGCACCGAAGGAGCTCAGTGTGGTTGGTGATGTTCCGTTCATTCAGTTCCATTTCGCACAATTTCGGACTCCATCAAGAGACGTCATCTCTCGGAGTCATCCCCTCATTCTACCTCGCGTATTTCCATATCTTGCGTTTCTATATCTTACTATTTCATACCAGTATTACTATATCTTGCGTTCCATTTGAAAAAGACTGAAAAGTAGAAAATAAAGAAATATATAAAAAAACTTTCTAAAAACCACACTTATATTAAAATGCACTAAAAAGCAGAAAATAATTTTTTTAGGCATTAGTATAACTATAAATAAAATACTATAAATATATACTATAAATAAAAGCGTGGAGCGCCCACGAAGATTACGCCAATATAGTTTAGCGGTCCACGCTTTTATTTATAGTCACTAATGCCTAAAAAAATTATTTTCTCCTTTTTAGTGCATTTTAATATAAGCGTGGTTTTTAAAAAGTTTTTTTTATATATCTTTTTTAAAGGACGATTATGTTACTAGATTCAAATGTAGCGTTTGGAAATTAATTGGAATTGTTTCTATCGAGTTGCGTAATATTCCCACAAGTATCACGATATGCAGACTTTCACTTTCGATACAAAACATAGTATCAAAAAGTTTCGTCGATGTTAACAACTGGTAAATATTTCTTAACAACATTGCGTGGTCGTCATCGGTTTGAAACTGTTATAAATGGAGGTTGGCATCCGCGGTAACGTTAGCACAAACAATCGAGGGAAAACAATATGAGACAAAAACCAAAATATAGATTCAGTTAAAACTACAAACAACCGTGAGAGACAACTGACTGCTATCAGCAAATAAACAGAAAGAGAGAAAAAAATACATAGCTTGAAAAGGAGAATGAAAATGGAAACAGAAGCGGAAACTCAATGGAGCATCGCACCGCAAAAAAAGAGGAAGCAAAGGAATTTCGCGCTTGGTCGCATACTGATCCCCTTTGACGTGCGACTTCCTCGCGAGATTATCCTCGTCCTTTTCTTCTTCGCGGCGCTACCTACCTCAACTTTGCGAAATACTCGCGAAAGTTTTCGCGGCTAATACCGGGGGGGGGGGGGGTCGGAACAGAAAGGTCGGCATTGTCTGCGAGACACGCCTTTTTCCAATTCGTTTCTTTAACATGAGAGGCAGTTGAAATCCACCGAGATGTCAAGATCTCCAAGTATTTAACGTGGATAGTTTGAAAAGATAAATTGCCGCAACCCAAGGTGAAAATGTTCTGCAAAATTGTATTGAACGAATCTTATCCTGGAAATATCAGACTGTACGGTGTACGGTCATAATTATATGTCGTGACTACTTTGTCGTGATGCTACACCTCTGGATCGGTGATCTGTTACAAAATTGGACCGCAAAACTGAGATTAACCTCTTGCCCTACGATTTATTTTACGGTTTCAGTAATTAGAACTTTTTTGTAGATCATAATTTCATAAAAACAGAGAAAATTTATATCTATCGTATGCCTATACGTTCTCCAATAGGTACATTAACAAAACCAAAATAGAATTTTATTTCGGTTTAAAGGAAATTATTAACATACATTTTTATCAGAATTTGTTCAGAATCTTCATCCCGAGTCAGACACGATATTGTAAGGCAAGGGGTTAACATTGAATTCCAAGGTCAAAATTCTTTTTTATTTCATCGTATAGTACTCATCGCAAGGAACAAAAGTTTCAAAGAAACCATGAGCCTCATATAAACCGTTCTCTTAGATAACGACTTTAAAGTTTCGTAAACATATACTAATATTTTCTTTTCGTTAACTTATACAAAATCGATTTCTTGCAAAATCCTGAGGTCGTAGACAAATTTTGAGACCAGATTTGAAATTAGCGTAAAAAAATCTACGGGAAATTATATATAGCATGTTAAAAAAAAATTTTCCGCACGTGGTACTGGAGAAACCACATTTTCTTGAAATTCTACACGTTTAACGAATTTTCTGAACGTTAAAAAACGTTCGTACCATAATCTCCCTATTTTTCCCATATTCTGCAAAGTTTCAGCTTTAATTTAAAAAAGATTTCATCGCTCTACCTCATTTCTATCGAACGTTCTTTGATTTTGAATCGAGTTTGGTCCAAATTTTCCACTGTGCGCCAGCGCGGCGGTAGCGTATTCAGAGATGCCAGGTAGCCGCTATACGTGACGCGCTAATTTCTGCGAAGCACTAACTTCAAACACAGCAGCCATAGGTAAAAAAATTATCGCAGCGAGTTCATGGGGTACTCAATCGAATCGGCAGAATCTCTGCTTCAATCTGACGTTCAGATCATGGTATTACGATCATTTCTCGCTGACATACAGCGAGTTAAAGGAAAAATGGAAATTGGGCATTTTTTAAGCATATTTTCAGAAACACCTGGTGTTCCGTCGCGCAGGAACAGGATTCGTAGTTTTCCTTCGGACAAGATTTATGATGCGAACGTGCGTAAATATCCTCTTCAAGGATTAAACAAACTAGGGTCATTCGGCGACCAGTCAAGGCATCTGGCTAATGTTCAGTTTTTTATACATCCTCGAAAATACAAAGTGTCATAAATCTAGTCCCTCCGAAGGACCGCCCGCGACCGTACGCACGATGTCGAATTACCGAGACCCGTTGCGTCGTCGACCGAGTAAGAGATCGCCCCACTCCTCCTTCCAGGGCCTCATTCAGAGCTACGGGAAGGAGGTTCCAATAGTCAAAAGTGTACTGATTGGGAAATGCAACTTTCGGCAGGAACTAATCAGTGCATCTTATTTCCTGCTCGAGAAGCCTGACGAACATCGCGTTGAGACCGCGTTCGTCAGTTGAATTTTACACTCTAACGTCGCGACATTCTCCAGTCCTCGGGTAGACAAGTACAACGCACGAGCCGTTGTCTTGTCAATCGTTTCATCACACGTAAAATTAGCATCACGGTAGTTCAGTGTCTAACTGTTAGGACACTCGACAAAACGGGATCGCGTCGGTCAAGATCCCTCGCGTACGGGATCACATCAGTCGATATCCCTTGCGTACGTTACAATTAGAAACGCCAAAGTATATCATTATCTGCGCGCGTATAAGGCAGGACCTGCTAGATCAGCCTTACTGACGAGTCCACTAGCAGGTCCGGGACGAAACGCTTTCTTTAACGTATTCATGCGTATTTCAATTCATGCGAAACGATAATTGTCTTTTGCGATCATCAAAACATTGAACTAGCTGCCTAAGATTAACTTGGCGGGCAGTGATCCGGAACATTCACGAACCTACAGTTCCGCGACAAAACACCTGGTATATCGATATGCTAAAGAAATTGAAAAAAACAAAAGGAGTGCCTGGAAGAGAAAGAAACGCTCTTTCTATTGCTTTTTTGCACAAAATTCTACGATAATTTTTTCGCTTTCTGGATCCAGTTAAAGTTAAAAAGCCAATATTTACTTCAATGTCGAATAACTCGAATAAAAATAATCGCACAATATTCAACAACCACGCAATTTACACAGGAAAGATAGCCCTTCCAAATGATATTAAGGCGATTTATCAAACAAATTTGTTGCTCCCCGTGTGATGTTACAAAGTTGCTCAAAAGTTTTGTTAACCGTCAATGTTGTCTTCATCTCGCTATAACTTTGTAAAAAACCAAAATAGCGACAATTTGAAACAGAGAATCGAAAACTAGAGGTTTCAGGTTTTCAAACCATTGTTTAACGATATCGATACGGCAATTTTTCACGGAGTTATGATCACGTTAAGTGGGACCAATTTTTCGGGTTCGCACAAGTGATCCCTTAATTCTTTTGAGCAGTGTATTTCATATGTCTACAGGGTGTCCCAAGATGGTGTAAACGTGGAGGGAATGATTCTACATGAGAAAATATAGAACAAATGTTTTTCATTTGTCTCCTCCTTTTGGAGAAATATCAGTTTGAAAGTTCGACGAACACACATGCTATTCAATAGGAATCGTCTGACGCGTCTGTTCATGACCGACTCATTCTACTTCCTAAGAACGCTAGGCACGCGAACTTGACGGATTGTTAGTGAATTTTCCCGCAAACGACGCGTCAAATTAAACATTTATTGTATATTTTCGACTTATTTTTCCGTGTAGAATCATCCCCTCCACGTTTATGCCATTTTATAACAGCCTGTAGACATATGGAATAAAATAGTTGGCGAATCTTTCAAGTCGTTTTTTAAGAGAACGGTTGAATTGAGGCCTATAGTTCCTTTTCGACTTTTGTTCTTCGCAATCAGTACGATATCGGATGCAACAAAAATCAATTTTGACTTTGGGATTCAATGTTAACGCATTACTTACCGGTGATTATTCCATAATTGTTGAAAGTCTATGGTTCATGGCTGAGGATTTTTTAAAAGAATTCTTCAATAGCAACATCAATTTTAATCATAAACCAACAACTCACCCTCAATAACAAAATCCACTAATTTCCATCGGGTTTATTGTGTAAAAGAAGATTTTTAAGCTTCCATTTGGTGCAGCGCAATTATTGAAAAGCCATTATTAATAGGCTACCAGTAGATGAAGTGTTAAGTTCAGTTTTGCAGTCCATTTTTCTAACAAATCTGTACCGATCTAGAGGTGCAGAATCACACTGTAGTGGTCGCGACATATGATTTACGTATAGGGTAACTGTACCGATTACTGTGATATCATGCTTTGATCGTACTTTATTTTAATATTATTCTATCTATCATGAAATAATAATATGTGTAAACAATTTATGGAAGAATGATGTGTTCTGAATACAAAAGAAAATTGGTGACCCTCAAAACCAGATACGAGATAGGAAACTATTAAAAAATAATAAATTACTGAGTATCCATTATTGCGGTTTAGAATTCGAAGGCATTCATTTAAATAAATCCTGAGTACAGTAACAAATAATTTTTTTTATTTATTGCTGATTTTAATTAGTTTTATTTAAGCTGTTCTAAATTAAGGGCATTGTGAAGTTTACAACATTTCACAATTGTATTTAGAATGTAAACTCCTTTGTCTATCTCAATTCGTCTACCATTTCATTTCTTAAAATCTCCATTCTTCCTTTGTTTCTTAAGTTTTCAGTTCCAATAGGAAGAACTTTTCGTGAATTTCACTTTACTTTGTGTTATATGTCTGTTACTGTTTTCGATTTACTTTATAGCATATCTTCTTATTTTATCTATAATACTATTTATCTAAAATTATATCCTACATACAGGGTGAATTCGATAAAGCATGACACCTAAATATCTCCGTTATTTTTCGTTGTACAAAAAAACTTCGTAGGACAAAGTTACACTGTTTGAAGAGCCACATATAACGGTGTAAGGGAAAAAAAAATTTCAAGGTCATTTTTATGAGATTTCAAGGTTATCGATGTTTTTTTTAATGGAATGATATATTTTCGTTAACGTAATGTTGTAGCTGACAAAATAACGAATTCATTCATGTAACACAATATGACCTTCAAATGACCTTCAACCCAGAAAAATGGTATAAATAAAATTCAACGTGTAAGATTCATTTGATGTATTTCTGTTACGCCAAATGTTCAAAAATATTCCCTTGAGCTGCTATACATTCATTCAGCCGTGAAGTTACAGAACGTACTGCTGCGTAATTCATTTCTGGGGAAATCGACGCACAACCCTGGACGATTCTTTCTTTCATGTCGTCTATAGTCGTTGGTGGTTCGTTGGTGGTCCTTTATCGCTTTCGAAACGTGCACGAAAGTGACGGAGAAGTGACGTCGCAAGATTTGCAACGTCACAAAACATCGTCTTTCAGTTTTCCCCATAGATAAAAATCAAGGGGTGTAAGGTCTGGTGAGCTAGCTGGCCATAATACGGGTCCGTTACATGCAATCCAACGATTTGGAAATTTGTTATTTAAGAATTGTGTTACGACACGGGAAGAATGGGCCGTACATCCGTCATGTTGATACCACATATTTTCACGAATGTTCAAGGGTGCATTTTCCAGGAGAATTGGTAACGATTCTCGTAAAAATGCAATGTATTTTTCTGCATTTAATGTTCCGGTAATAAAGTGAGGCCCAATTATTTGGTTATCTAAAATTCCGCACCAAACATTGACTATGGTCTTTGTTTGTCGACTGTCCGTAACCACCGCGGATTTTCAGATGACCAATAATGCAGGTTTTTTACATTTATTTGCCCGTGATTTGTAAACGAAGCTTCATCGATAAATAATACTTGATTAAAAAATGCTCTATCGTTTATCAATTGTCTCAATCCCGACTGGCAAAAGTTTACACGATTTACAAAGTCTCTACCATGAAGTTCTTGATGAATTGATAGGTGAAAGGGGTGAAATTTGTGTTCCTGGAGTATTTGCACTACATATTTTTGACTAATGCCACTTCCTCGTGCGATTTTCCTCGTACTAGCATGAGGGTTTGTATTCACTGCTGCAAGAACATTAATTGTGTTTGCTTCATTCCTTACAGTCCTCACCTTTGTACGTTTTTTATTTTCGACACTACCAGTTTCACGGAATTTATTTAACAAATTGGAGTAAACGGAAACTGATGGACAATTACGATTAGGAAATCGGTCCTTGTACAACTGCACGGCTTCTCTTAAACACTGTCGAATTTCTCCATAAATGAAAATCATATCAATCTTATCTTCCTTCGAGTAACGCATTGTGAAACGTTCATCGATAAACTGATCGAGAAATCTTAGAAACTGTGGAAATCTGATAGCAAGATGGTCTTCTGAGTAATTAGTAGTGGATAAACACGATTCTGTACGAACGTATAGGTATATCATAATTGTCCTCCTGTCAACACCGAATCTGTTATTATGTTGTGTATTGCGATACATTTGAATGTATAGCAGCTCAAGAGAATATTTTTGAACATTTGGCGTAACAGAAATACATCAAATGAATCTTACACGTTGAATTTTATTTATACCATTTTTCTGGGTTGAAGGTCATTTGAAGGTCATATTGTGTTACATGCATGAATTCATTATTTTGTCAGCTACAACATTACGTTAACGAAAATATATCATTCCATTAAAAAAAAACATCGATAACCTTGAAATCTTATAAAAATGACCTTGAAATTTTTTGTTCCCTTACACCGTTATATGTGGCCCTTCAAACAGTGTAACTTTGTCCTACGAAGTTTTTTTGTACAACGAAAAGTAACGGAGATATTTAGGTGTCATGCTTTATCGAATTCACCCTGTATACTTATGTGTTTCGAATAGGTACCTAACTTAAATCGTTAGGCTGAAATAAAGCTCGTTCCTCATCGTATTTAATGGAAATTCACACCGCAATATTAGGGACATTCCTAGTGATTTTTGTGCCGCAGTTATGAGCTCCTCTTTTACTGTAAATGTACGTAATGCCGAGGACTCAATTTTTTCTATGAAAAAAGGCAAGCGAAGTTTGTTTTTATATTTTTTTGTGTCGAAGTAGGTATTTAAATAAAAATACAAATTTTCCCTTTGCAATTTACAGCAATACATGTAGAGAATGTACAATTATATAAACAACAGTTCTTTGGTGATCGAGATAGAAGAAAAACTGTCTTATTTATCCTTTTATGAAGTGTGTTTTTTCAAATTCCAAGGTTTTAAAAATATGAATACTATTGACAATTTTGTTTGTCTTGCCAACGACGATAAATTATAATTGAATTGTATAGATTTATTCAGGGCAAAATATTAATTTTTATATAAATAGGCTCATAAAAAATCAAATTCAACGATGTTGACCTTCAATGATTTATCCAAAATTAAACTGTATAAAATTCTCCACGTGAATTGACTAGAACGGAAACAGCGTCTAAAGAGAGGATAAGCGATTGATAGCTGCAATGACTAAAATATTTAAGTAGAAGGACATTCGAAGCGAAATACGAAGAAGAGAAAGCTAACTAGAAGAGTATATTTTCGGTCAGTTGGCAGGCACATAACTTTATATTAGTGTGACGCACCGCGCATGTTCTTCCAAGGATACAGGTAGACAAATTCCTAAGCGTTATATATATGTATATTTATTGTTTTCCGATGTGCTGCACCCGATCGAACCTACATACACTCGAAGAAATATCGTGTTCCGTCGACAGTACGGCATGGAACTTGCATTCGCCTGCCTCGCATCTTATTTCTCCTGTACTAGTCGCGGAGAGCAATAGATTCGATAACACACATTTCAGGGTAACCTACCAAGACCGATACCCGTAATCGCAAAATATGAGATCACTTACGATATGCTCAAGACGCTCTTTCGGAAAGCGTAGTTAGCGGTGAATGTGCAATGTGCAATCATTTAGATATCTGACGACCCTTGCTATTAGACTGCGGATGTATTTCTAATAAAAATGAGTAGGGTAAACGTACCAGTTATATCGGATAATAGGGACGACTTGGAAGTTTTTTATTAATTTGAAGGCATTCCGTAATTTATTTTGTATCATCTGTGATAAGCGATTGATTATCATCCTTCCTTCTGTGTACCAGTTAAGTATCTGATATTTAGCGACGACTGGGAAGTTTTTTATTAATTTGAAGGCATTCTGTAATTTATTTTGCATTATTTGTGATAAGCGATTGATCATAATTATCTCCCTTTTTTCTGTGTACCAGTTATCGAATAACTGAATTGGAAGAATAAGAAGAATTGGAAGTTTTTTAATAATTTAAAGGTATTTTCCATAACTTATTTTCCATTATTTGTGATGAACGATTGATTATCATCCTTTTTTCTGAGTACCAGAATATCTAGTGAAGGCTTGGAAGTTTTTTTATTAATTTGAAGACATTCTGTAATTTTTTTTGCATTACTTGTGATAAATAGACTGCGGATTTTATGCATTTATGACAAAAATAAAAACGTACAATTTAAAGCAGTGAACATATGAAAAAGATTTAAGGACATCGGTGTATTAGTTTCAGCTTAATAACATAATTAAAAGAGGAAAGAATTTTTTATTTGGTTCCTTTGGCTTGTAATCGATGCAGACAATTTTTATTTTGCGTAAAGATTCGCAGTCTAGTGATAAACGATCGATTATATCAACCTTTCTTCTATATCGTAAAATTTTTTTGAACGATTTTGTTAAAAAGCAAAAGAAATATTAACGAAGTTTTAATCCGAAATTATGGTCGTATTTACCGGACATATACTATAGGTAAATACTTCCGGCGTTAAGGGAACTCCTCGTATCATGATTTAATTAATTTTGTTGACATTTAATATTGGTACTGCCGTGTAACTGCGCTGGTGCTATAGATGTGCATCAGTCAAATATACATTTCATTGCTATATTTGCTTTAAGTAAATATTATTTACACTCTCTCGTTTCATTATACAATATATAATTTATTTTTTAACTCCTATCACATGATGCTATTATCGTTTTCAAAACTGTTGAAAATGTTAGTAGCGCTACAGTTATGCTGCTTATGTATTTTCTTAAACAGGATGACAAAATACGTTTATGAAAAGTTGGAGAAATTCGGTGACATTAATTTAAGAAATTCAGTGACATTTCGCCTAAAATGAACTTTGTCGTATCGATATATGTATAATTAAATGAACATTGCTTGCTAAATGTCCATCGACCTTGGAAACGAAGAAATTAGTACAATTTAATAGACTGCGGATCTTTATGCAAAATAGAAATTGTCTGCATCAATTGTAAGAAATAGAAACCAAATTGAAAGTTATTTCTTGCTTATATGATTTTAATAGAGGCGAAATCATATATTGACATGTTCAATTTTAAAAATTTTCCAACAATTTTGAATTTTATTAATAACCTATTAATAAATATTATAGTTGTAATTGTGAAAAGCAATCATCATCTTGGTCGTGCGTGGTATGATGCGCGGTGCGGGTGCGCGTTCCATCTTGTCTAACGAACAACGTGCTAGTAATTGGTTTGAACTGTGTGATCTGGAAAAGTAGCATTCTGTCCTCGTGTTATATTTAGCAGTTTATGTTAATAACTATACTATTAATAAATAAGTATTACAGAAACTCTACTGTACATTTATTTAAACAGTCAAGCGAAAGTGCACCGCTACAAATTCAACAGTAATAAACATTGAAAGATGGACATTTTAAGAAGAGTATTTTTTACGACAAAAATTTTTCTCTTTACTTACTGTTTAATATTTTCTCTTGCTTTCTTCTTAATTGAAGAAAAGACTTTCGTGATAAAAAATCATATTTTCTGTTATCGATTACCGTAAATACACCTTGTAAAAAATAACGCTCTACGCAGTAAGAAAAATTTGCGAAGTTCTTTCTTTATAAGAGAGTATATCGTTCAAGTTTAGCCGGGTTTAACATTCTTTTAATTTGTTAATTGGAATATTTTTAGCACACTTTCTTTTAAATAATCCCACAAGAATCAATTCCCGCCGCTGACTCCTTTGTAAGTTGTAAATGATTCTTGGATCGAGAAGTTTGGTGACTCTTGAACTTTTAAACCATAAGAGATATCTGGATGAAAAATTATTGCTACCTATCTACTGATAATTATCGTAATAAATATATATTTTACCACGTTTTTATTAGCTCGCTTTCTTGTTTGTCTGTTTATTTGTTTGTTCGGTGGCAAATTTTGCAATTGATTTTAAACTAACTTCCTGATGAGCTAGAGACTTGAAATCGGTTACATGGCTCAGAACTGGATGACAATGCATTATTTTAAAAAAATGGTTTAAAAAGTCTATCCGTTTCGGAGAAATAACAATTAAATATTTACCTGTTCACCCCCCCCCCCGACGAAACTACGTCATCGCATTCAGCGATCGCCACGCCGCGCGACAGCGCTTCCTATTCCACTACCCGTTCGCTCTCTGACTCATCCCCACTCCACTGACCCGCTTCACACGGAAGGAGCTCAGTGTGCTTTCGAGCTCCGTGCGGTGTTTACAAAGTTACTACGTATTAGTATACTATAATGTTTGTTTACCAAGCGAAAGAACAGTTACACCGAAATTCTCCGTCGAACCTTTATCTTTGACATTTTACCACGGCGTTCGTTTTCGATATGACGTGTCGCAATACCGTCTGAAATTTACTACATGTCTCTGTTATAATCTCATCAAAATGTTCAAAATCTATAGTAAAATTTCACACATACAAGACTAAAAAGCAGAAAATAATTATTTAAATAAAAATAAATTTTTTAAAAATACCACGTTTTTAAAACGGACTAAAAAGTATAAAATAATTTTTTCTATCCCCATACAGATTCCTAACCCCTGAACATTTGCGATTGTAAATTTTTAATAGCTATGAAAATACTTGTAAGATTTAAAACGAAAAACGTGGGGCGCAAGATAATACATAGTAAGGAGTGTAGAGAGTAGCTGCCGCTGAGAAATCTCGTACAACACTTCATATCATTTGCAGTGCAATAAAGTTGTTAGTGATTTAGTGTTCATGCATCAATTATCTATTGCATGCGCCCCACGTTTTTCGTTTTAAATCTTATAAGTATTTTCATAGCTATTAAAAATTCACAATCACAAATTTTCAGGGATTAGGAATCTGTATGGGGCTAGAAAAAATTATTTTATATTTTTAGTCCGTTTTTCAAACGTGGCGTTTTTTAAAATTTTATTTTATACTTTTTAGTCCGTTTTAAAAACGTGGTATTTTTAAAAAATTTATTTTTATGTAAATAATTATTGCTATAATTTTTTAATTCATCGTTCAAATTTTATCATCTTAAAATAATATTTAAAATTGTTTGCTCGTTACTTGTTTAGTACTTTTCTAGATAATATAAATCAAAGATGTTTTTGGTTAGAAATTTCTTCGCATTTCTTTACATTTGGTATCGTAGTAAGTATATAATATACAGGGTGTCCCGAATTTAAATGGCAAAACTTGAGGAGCGTGTAGGGGACCGAAAACTAAGACAAAAAGTCTTTTAGAGATTTGCTCGTTTTTGCTTCGTTTTGGAGAAAATCGCAAAAAAAGAAACAAAACAGGTTTTCATTTTTGTACTTGTTTATTTACATTTGATCTACGTTATCACCTATTTAATGTAGATATTGTTCAAAATGTTGCCCTCTTGCAGCAATGCAAGCATTACATCTAGCACTGAATTGATAAATTACAGCTAAACATTGTTCTGGTGATATTTTGTGCACTGCATCTATGATTCGGTCTCTTAATTGCTCTCTTGAATTGATTGGCCCCGAATAAAGTTTCATAGATGCAGTGCACCAAATATCACCAGAACAATGTTTAGCTGCAATTTATCAAGTCAGTGCTAGATGTAATCCTTGCATTGCTGCAAGAGGGCAACATTTTGAACAATGTCTACATTAAATAGATGATAACGTAAATAAAATGTAAATAAATAAGTACAAAAATGAAAACCTGTTTTGTTTCTTTTTTTGCGATTTTCTCCAAAACGAAGCAAAAACGAGCAAATCTCTAAAAGTCTTTTTGTCTTAGTTTTTCGGTCCCCTACACGCTCCTCAAGTTTTGACATTTATATTCGGGACACCCTGTATATCTAAGGGTTCAAAAGTTATAACAAAGTGTCAGTGAATTTTCCAATCTGGACCACTGTGCGGCGCGGCGCCGCCTGAAAGTGAAATATGCAATAAATACATAAGCTATCACAAGAAGTAACAAAACTCGCTAATGGGTCATCGTAGTCTTTGATCTGAAGTTAATATCTGAATTGCTAATATGATTTCCGGTTTTCTATGGAGTTCAAAATATGTTTCCCAATATATCGGTTAATTAATGCCTTGTTCCTCTCTTTATATTTGCTGTATAAAGCTCAGATCGAACGCGAATATCGATATGTGAATTTGCCCAATCACTTTTCTGTCCAATTGTTGTATGCATACCAGAGAGAACACGAATCCTTTGAGATTGCAACAAATATCGTGACAAAGTATCAGACACATGCAAAATTTATCATATAGTATGTATAGACATCACGGGATAAGCACTATGCAAAATCTTAAACCTTTGAACTTTCCATTTACGCTTCGTATTAATAGCTTTCATGCAGCAACTGCAATTGCATGCGATTTTATGACTCATACACGTGTAAAAATGTTGGACATTAAATTATACGACAAACACGTGCTGTCATATGCAAATTTTCGAAAAAGCGAGCCGAATCTTGAAATTCAATCAGATATGTATGTGTGTATATTGAAACATGGCATTATGCCTGCATCAGCATTTAAAAGCTAGATAATTTACTCACAGTCAAAGTACACAAAGTTAGTTGTCTACTTTATGTACTTGTAAAGTACATAAACTTAGTTGTGTACTTTATGTACTTATAAAGTACAATACATAAAGTTAGACGTAACGTTAATTGCTGAACTATTTACACTCAAAAATTGAAAAATTATACAGACTCGTTTCTGAATTGTACTAGATGTAATATTAAGATTGCTATAAATATAATTATATTGCTATAAGTAGTAGTTGTAAATTTGATTTATGTGATTTCCCCCTACAGAAATATTTTAGTATAAAACGATTGCAGCAAAATGATGAACGAAGAAATAAGAAAATAATATATTGGTTTGGCAAGAAAGTAATTTCGGTATTTGAAGATGAAATAAAACCGAATTTCTTTATTCAAGCGATGAACTTTAATCAATAAAATATTTTCTTATGTATTCTTTTTGGCAAAAGATCATCGAACAAAAGGGAAAATATCTTACTCATTAAAGTTCATTGCATGAATAAAAAAATATATTTCTCGCTATTTCACCTTAAAGTACCGAAATTACTTTCTTGCCAACCCAATAGAATTCATTTATAATTGTTAGGTATACGAAGAACGTATTCAATTGCTGAATATAGGAAATAAATATGTCATGATCCATTGTTGTGTACCGATAACTACACGCATGTAAACACATTATCACTAGCTGAATGAAAATAACAATCTACATCAACAATTATAAATTGTTGTTGGAACTATTTCCGGTGAAACTCGGTATCAACGAAAACGTTTGTCGGTGAAATGACTGTCAGGAAAATGATTGTGGAGTAAACGACTGTCGGTGATCTCAAAATGTCGGTGAGTTAATATTATTTGTCAACAAAGTTAGATGTCGATGAAGTCGTGTCGTTGAAACGATCGTCGTTGAAATAATTGTCGGTGAGTTAAGGGTAACCCGTATAACGTAACTATCGCGACTAACATTCCTATCACGATTACTTTAATATATACATATATAGAACAGTGGCAGAGTTGACAAATAAGAAAATGCATTTCTAGTAGTAGAAGTATTGCGCATTGTTTGCCAATTGCGGCGAGACGTTTGTGTCACGTCTACCGCTATTGTCTTAGGAGTTAGGACGTTAGAAGAGAACGTGTGTCGAATACAAATAAATTATTCGATGGACTGCAAAATAGTAATAAAACAATTATATCTTCAGTTTCAGTCTAGTCAATTTAACGTACGTACATATAATTCGGTTAATCCAAGTACAGTGACTCGAATTAATATTCGGACGCTCTAAAAAAGACGATAACTTTTTTAATATTGTACTATACATACGTTTTGAACTTTTTTTTTAGAAGCTAGAACAATTAGTTTACTACAGTATCGAAAAAGAAATTTTTTCAAAAATTGCAATTGTTCGGAATTGTAGATAAAATGCTAAAAGCTAAATTTTACAACTTTTTTATGTGGGCTTATATTGAAAATTTAAAAAATACGTGAATTAAACATATTCTGAAAATTTCGTAAAAATCGGTTGACGTTGCAGTGAGCTACAAATGTTTAAAGATGATAAAAGTTGCAGATTTTCACGATTTTCGGCCTCTAACTGCAATAAATCTAAGGATTCTTACATCTTCCAATATCTGCCGTTTTTTCCCGCATCAACCGATTTCGATGAAACTTTCACAGTGCTTGTAATTGACCACAGTTATGTCAATAATATTTTTGCCCAACTCTGTAATTGACACAGACTATGCACAAAACGTATTTTTTAAATTTTCAATATAGGCCTACATAAAAAAGTTGTAAAATGCAACTTTTAGAATTTGTTCTACATTTCCGATTAATTGCAATTTTTGAAAAAATTTCTTTTCACATCCTGTAGTAAACTAATTGCTCTAGGTTCCCAAAAAGGTTCCGGTCGTATAGTACAATATTTAAAAAGTTATCGTCTTTTTTTGGTCGTCCGAATATTAATTCGAGTCAATGTAGTTCTATGACTAATACACTGATCTTTAATGACAATGTACACACAATTTATGTGCAGAAGACAAAAAAGAGATATAATAAATTTTTACCAAAAATTTCAAACAAAGGCTTCTACGTAATTAAAGAATTATACATACGTTTGTGTGCAACGGAATATTGAGTCGTGACTAGTATTTAAAAATATCAAATTACCACACATCGTACATGCTACATGCGCCCTACATATTATGTATATTACGATTGCCTGGAGAATCATAAATCATTTAAGATATTTAATGAACAATTGTTATGAAAATTTACTGCCACTTAAATCACTTGGGGCATCGACTGAATATTGGGTTGCGTTCATAATATATTGTATTTTTAAACCTGATAATTAAATATCCGATATACGCGACGCGATTCATACATGGAATTAAAAGTATTTCCAGAGATATCTACTTGTAAAGTGTATTACAAACTATTCCGAATCGTTATACATACATATCTTCATCGAGTTGCATAAAATAGATTAATTTTAATAGCTAAAATATGCCCGACTTTTTTCTGAATTTGTCAATTAAAGTGGTGAAGAGAAATTACGGAAGAATCTGATTTTCTTTGTCAGCCCATTACTACCCCCATGTCGACAAATGGAATTGATAACTGGCCAAAAGTATTTTCTTTGGATAAGCTAAGGAATGGCCTTTTACAAATTCAATTTGTTTGAAAGTTTAGAGTCACTTTTGACCCCCTTATCATTCATTATGTTCGCTATTTACAGACGATCTTCAATTATGTAGGTACTTGCTTTAATACCATTTGTTTTTCTATTTTCAAGCTGAAGTTTAGAAGTTGCGTCCTTTATCCATTCCTGGAATGCAATATTTAAGAAATGTAAGAATAATCTTCTACACAATCTGTACAAATCCATCTACTTTAAGAGGGTAAAAGTATAAAATATGAAGACATACTATAACAATAACCCATTATACGTAATATAATAATTATAATGCAGATGTTTACCATTTTTCAACTTTTGTAGACTTTTAAGAAAGTGAAATGAAATAAAATCCTACTTTTAATGGGAACAGCCTTTGTAGATCTAAAACAAATAAAAATTATACAAAATTCTATCGAATTTTATATTCTAGCCTTTTTTGAAAATTTTTAGGAGGCATAAATGCATAATGATCCGCGGTCTAATAACACTGTCCAACAAATTTCAACTTTTTTTATGTTCCCTAATTACTGTTGGGTCCTTCTTATAGAGTTTTTTGCGCTGATTCCAAATCTGTTTTTAAATTTTTTCCTATACGCACAGTTTTTGAGGAACATGGCTTTGAAAAAAAAACATATTTTTCAACTTTAAATAAATATTGTGATGTTATTATAAAAGATATTGAATTGTTCTTTATAGCAAAAGATTCTGTAGACTTTCCCGAATACAACGATATCAAATATTAATACATTATGAATGTTTAAACATGTTTAAACAATCATTAAAGACGGAGAGACACCACTTTTGCACCAATTTTTGAGGATATTTTTCAATTTATCTCAAAAAATAAGGTTCCAGCGGAAAATCAAACTATACCACTCGATAGAGCAGACTTTTATCTTGAGAAGCCACCCTGTCAAATTTGGATCGACGACGTTTTTTTCGAACCAGAAAGCAAAATATCTTCGCCCGACATGAGTTGCCGCCAGTGGCGCTCGGGTGAGATACGGCGCAGCGACGGGATACGGAGCGGCGAACGACCGTTATAATGGTGAGCGCCACTGGCGGCAACTCATGTCGGGCGAAGATATTTTGCTTTCTGGTTCGAAAGAAACGTCGCCGTTTCAAACTTCAAAGCGGGGTTTCTCAAGATAAAAGTCTGCTCTATCGCATGGTATAGTTCGATTTTCCGCTGGACCCTTATTTTTTGAGATAAATTGAAAAATATCTTCAAAAATTGGTGCAAAAGTGGTATCTCTCCACCTTTAATGATTATTTAAACATGTTTAAACAATCATAATGTATTAATATTTGATATCGCTGTATTCGGGAAAGTCTACAGAATCTTTTTCTATAAAGAACAATTCAATATCTTTTATAATAACACTGCAATATTTGTTTAAAGTTGAAAAATATGTTTTTTTTTCAAAGTCATGTTTCTCAAAAACTGTGCGTATAGGAAGAAAATTAAAAACAGATTCGGAATCAGCGCCAAAAGCTCTATACGAAGGACCAAACAGTAATTAGGGAACAAATTTGGTGTTGGACAGTGTAATAACTAATAAAATAAAGTGTCCATTTTTCTAATCTGTTCAGTATTGGCTGTTGGTCTTCGGACAACTCACGAACATTATTTTAGCCGATCTTATAAAAAACTCGACACTATTATTGATGAAGATTAATCGTGGGTATTGTGTAGGTTGCGCTAATGTTTGGGATGCATAAATTAATCACTACAAGAAGCATCACTCTACAATTTGCACAATCACGGTGTCTTGCACAATTTGCCATTTAGTCGCAAATGAGGAATTTCACGATCAATTAATTATATTTACTATTTATTTGTACTAAATCATCGTGGAAAGCACGTACAATGTGTAAATAAAACATACAGGAAGAACGATGCTTAAATAATCAATATTACATATGTGTATATATAAGCTTCGATTGGAGGGGATATTTTTTTTGCATTCATCGTGTACGGCCTTCTTGCAATTATATAGGATCTACTGTATTTAGATACGTATAATGTGTTTATAGGTCTGTCCAATAATGTTGATCTGTACTACAGCGGCAGACCAATTTTTTGTATACACGAAATTGTTATTGTTTTAGCACACGTCTCTCCTAATATTATATTAAAACTGGTTAAAAGTATGTGTTGTAACACGCAGACGAGAAGATTTCATTTCATTTCGTATGCTTGTTAAGATTTGTGTTACCACATTATTAGAGGGAAACTCTAAATTTAGATGAAAATTGTTAAAGCAAAGTTATAATTTCGTTTAAAGAGAAATAAAAGAATTAGGAGATTGTACGCGCGACGTAAATTACAGTGGGTGTACAAAGTATTCGTACATTGGACCTAACGCACACTGGTCCACGCGCTTGATCTAGCTGTTCATTTGGTAAAAATGCAATTTGCCCAAATCGATGTTTATCGAATGTATATTGCTTCCTAAATGTCCATGACATTCGAAAACGATAAAATTAATGAGATTTATTAAAAATTGTGATTAGAACAAGCATTTAAAAATCAAAATTTTATGAATCCTATTTGCCACAGAAAAAATTACCTCTTTTCTTATTGATACCCTGGAGAATCTATTTAATATTTGTCTGTATTTGTCTGTATTTAGAGTATATCTTTTGTACTATGATTTAATATTTATAATTTACTGAAATAACAATGCTCAATAAACTAAAGAGAATCTTCAAAGTTTTCAATCTTAGGTAAAGAATATCTTTCGAGTCCCCCTTGGGCCCTCATTGTAACAAAGTGCATTATTATCAGCGTTCTTTTCTCTATGCAATCGTGCAAGAATCACATCCTGTTCGGTCCTGGTACACAAGTTATTATTGTTTAAAGCGTATGTGTCGCCTGAATTGCGGCCGAACCTCTGCCATTTTGATGATGCAGTCGAACAGTTAATATTGAAAGATGTTGTAGAAGAAAGTGATGACAATACTGGTTTGTCAATATAATATAATATAATGTCAATTGTTATTGTTGTTTATACAATAAAAATTATATTTTTGTTTTTTATAATTAGTATTATGTTTTTCGCACGATTTTAAATAAAATATTTTTAATTATGTTTATAAAATCCATTACTTCGAAAATGATTGATTATTGTGTTTATTTAAAACTTGAAACTGATTTATCAGACACTTCCGATAATCTGAGAAAAAAATGTTTCAAACGATACTTAATCAACATTCAGCAGTCTACAAATTTCAATCCAAAAAATTGAAAAAGAAATTTTTAATGCATAAATAATTAAAATCACCTCGAATTTTTAAAAGCCAATATGTATTTTTTACTTCATAATATTGTAGCTGAAATCAAAACGAATCCAACGACCTAAATTACTATACCTTTAAACTTTCAAATAGTGCTAATATATTAATGAACAGCTAGATCGAGCGCGTCGACCAGTGTGCAACAGCTTGAGTTTTTTTGAGACGTTAGAAGAATTAGTTTGCTAGCTAATGTGTAAATAATTTTTTTTAATTGTTATTGGTCGTATTTGCGAAGGAAAAAGTAAAGGTGACGATTCTTAAATTTTTTGTCTGTGCCTGTAATGAAAATTGAGAACATGTATTTTGTAAATCTAATTGTAAGTAAGTTATATCCAGTGAACCACGAAAGTATTTGAACGCACTTTAAAACAGTCCTGACCTGTCTAACAGACCTTATGTTTTATAAGCTATTAGAAGCATTGTTTTATACTAAATGATGTGCAAAAAAGATTTTTCATGAATTACAATTCATAAGGGTCGTCGCCCACTAGGACGCCCGTCAGCCGGACCGCACCGCGCCGGCACGTCAGTTTAGGGTTTCTTCTGTGTATTTCAATGGGAGTGCGCCCACTGTACCTGCAACAGCACAGCACAGCGCCGACTCGTCAACCTCTCGACAGAAGAAACATTCTCGGCGAGAATGTTTTGCGCGCCGGCACTTTCTGTGGCCAAGAAAACTTTCTATTGCAACGTTATTTCAAGGTTTATAATGTTGTATTGTTATAGGTCGTTGAATTCGTCTCGATACCAGTTAGAATATTATGAAATAAAAAACATATGTTAATATTTAAAAAATTGAAGTAACCTTCAGTTTTTTATAAAAAAATTTACTTTTAATTTTTGATATCGAGATTTGTACAAAAGTGAATACTGATCAACTTTTGTTGGAAACATTTTTGTCAGATCATCGGATGTATATGATAAATCGCGTTAGCAATGCTCACTTGTGGTGAAATAACTTAAACATACTGTCAATGTTGTGATAATTGTTATCCAGGCACCATAAACAATAGCCTTTTTTTAATTTAATAAAAAATATCATTTGTAAGAAGTTCATATTTTACCACAAGGAATGCAGTAATCGTTGACTTTCATAGAAATTATTCGGGAAATCTAGTTTATTAAAAATATTAATTTGCATATGTTATAGTTACAAATAATCATTATCGATGATAATCTGACTTAGACCTTATCGATGATAATTTGACTTAGACCTAATCTGACTCTCGCATGGTCAGTAGCACAAATAATTTTCTGTCCTCGACAATGCGGTTACTAATACTAATAGCCAAAAATTATTTCCATCATCGATAACGGTTCCTTATGACCAAAAAGAATTGTTGTCATTTATAATGGATATTTATCATTATTATAATGGATAATGATTATTTGTAAGTAGAACATATGCAAATTAATATTTTTAATAAACTAGATTTCCCGAATAATTTCTATGAAAGTCAACGATTACTGCATTCCTTGTGATAAAATATGAACTTTTTACAAATGATTTTTTTTTATTAAATTAATAAAGACTATTGTTTATGATGTCTGAATAACAATTATCGCAAAATTGGCAGTATATTTTAAGTTATGTGAATACAATTTCTTTTATAAGTATTTAAAATTTGAAAATTAGTATAACTAAAATCGTCATTAACTGACAAATATACGAAATCAATTCGAAATCAATACGAACCAATTCTAGTGTTTGCGATCTTCATTTTAATCGTTTTTACGAATCGTTAAGATCGTCTCACGTATACCGTAGGAACAGCACATCCAGCAACCGGCGAAACATTCTCGCCGAGAATGTTCCTTCTGTCGATGGAAAATTGCGGGAAAAAATAAGATACGAAAAACGCGAGAATTTTTATTACACAACCCAATAGTTACAAATAATCATTATCGATGATAGACATTATATCTGACTGGTAAACAACCATTATAAATGACAACAATTCTTTTTGGTCATAAGGAACCGTTATCAATGATGGAAATCATTTTTGGCTATTAGTAGTAGTAACCATTGTCGAGGACAGAAATTTGATTGGGCTACTAATTATGCGAGAGTCAGAATAGATCCAAGTCAAAATCATGTTCGTGGATATATCCGAAATAGCACATTGATGTGGAAAACAAAAGAAAGGACTCGCGCGAGCTTCGAAAATTTTCCTTTCGTCCCTCTAATAAAATCGTAGTCGTTACAGTAAAATAAGAAGCAATTGTGTAGGCAGTGCTAAGTGCTAATGCTCGCCACTCAAAAGTAACTGCGCCCAAACCCCGGTAATCTGCAATAACCAAATTATTTCAGCGTGTCTTTAGAATACATTGACTATCGCCAGAAAACTCCGAAAAAGTCCACGATATCACCGAGTCATAAAGCAATAAAAACTCGACCGTACGCCCCAACATTATTACCATCGTCGGACTCGCACCCGGACCGCCTATCTGCGTATAGTAAACTGGTGCCCTACCGTCGAAACTACAGAGGTGTCTTGGCACCTATAGCTGCTATGATCTGGGCTACAAGATGCGTCAACTTTAAATAAAAATATCTGAAGATTAAGTCTAAAGCACGACATATTCGAGCGTTCAGGAACACGGTTTCCAGACCACAAAATATGACAGTAAATACTCTGTCCAACACAATCAATCTTTTTTCATGTTCCACAATTATTGTTGGGTGATTCTTATAGAGTTTTTTGCGCTGATTCTGAATCTGCCCTTAATTTTCCCCCGAGACGCGCATTGAGAAACATGATTTTGAAAAAAAAATATTTGTCAACTTTAAACAAATATTGTGATGTCATTAAAAAAAAGATATTGAAGATATTGAATTATTCTTTAGAGGAAAAGATTCTATAGACTTTCCTGAACACAGTGATATTCAATATCAATACATTATGAATGTTTAAACATGTTTAAACGATCGTTAAAGATGGAGAGACAACACTTTTGCGCCAATTTTTGAGGATATTTTTCAGTTTAAGTTAAAAAAGAAGGGTCCAGCGTAAAATCGAACTACATCACGCGATAGAGCAGACTTTTATCTTGAGAAACCACCCTATGAAGTTTGTAATGTCGACGTTTTTTTCGAACCAGAAAGCAAAATTCTTCGCCCGACATGAGTTGTCGCCAGTGGCGTTCACCACTACATAGAACGGTCTGGGTTAGGTTGTTTGACGGGTTAAAGCGCGGCGAACGACCGCGCAAGTGGTGAGCGCCACTGAAAGTGCCGGCGCAGTGCGGTCCGGCTGACGTGCGTTCTAGTGGGCGGCAAAACTACCAGGCTACCTACGCGGCTTCAATTTGACGACCGCGTGACGGTGCGGTCCGGTTGACGGGCGTCCTAGTGGGCGACGACCTTAAGGTTGCATGCGAAAATATTAGATTAGAAGTCTCACACTGTTATACCCGACCCAACCCGTATCATGTTACAATGTTTCGCTCCACTCCACGGCGATCGCATGCGAAAATAAAAAAAGCATTTCTTAAAACTTTTTTATTTGGATCCATAATGAAAATTTATAATATATGTTTTGTAGATCTATGTTAGTTATACATATGCTGAAAATTTCTTCAAAATCGATTAACATTTCCAAGAGCTACAAGGGGTTAAAATCATAGTTTTTCGCGACTTTTGGTCAATTACTGCTTAAAATCAGGGATGCGAACCGCGGAACTAACCCTAACCCGAACCCGGTTAACCGAGGAAGGTTTCTGTAGCCCGAGTAACCAGTCTAACCAGGTTACAGAGAACGATGCGAATGCTAACCCGAACCCGGTTCGGTTCTCGTACTAGAGCTCGAACTTTTACCCGGGTATATGAGATACCCGGGTATCCGAGTACCCATGAGATACCCGGGTAGAGCAAAACTACCCGGGTATCTCATGAGATAGCCGAGTATCCGGGTACACGGGTATCTCATAAGACAGCCGTGTCCCCGGGTACCCGAGTATCTCATGAGGTCTCACAACTGGTTACGAGAACTAGTATTACCTGTGCCACAGCGCCAAATGCTTTACTTACTTACTATTAAATTAGTTTACATTTTACAAAAATGATATATACGATTAATAATAAGTATTTTTCAAGAATTGTCTTTATTAATTTGGTAAGACTTCAGAACCCCCCCTTCCTTTCGACATGTGACATACGTCATTCAATTCGTTTTGACATGCTGAACACAAAATGTACGTGTCATTTTTGGCTGAAATGAATAGTTTTCGAGATATTCGTGAAAAACTGCAGTTACTACACATTGAATTTTCTATATACGTGTACGTCCGTGCTGTGCGTGTGCGTCAGCACGATGCGACCGCTCGTCAACTGTTTCTACAAATATGTTACTACGTTCGTTGAACGGTCTATATACCGTGAGAACTTTTTCTACTCCTGGATTTTAGAAGTTTAGCCCAGATTAACAAAAACTTCAGTTATCTAGCCAAACCTAATCCAAACTAATGTCATTTCCGTTCGCCCCTAAAATAAACTTTTCCCAGAAACACTGGGTAGGTGTGCGTGGAATTATCGTAATATGTATTCACTCTTCATCATCGTACGTTTTAAAAAATTCTCGCGGTATATAGACCGTTCAACGAACGTAGTACATAATATGACGCACACGCACAGCACGAACGTGCACGTATACACAAAATTCAATGTGTAGTAACTGCAGTTTTTCACGAATATCTCGAAAACTATTCATTTCAGCCAAAAATGACACCTACATTTTGTGTTCAGCATGTCCAAACGAATAGAATGACGTATGTCACATGTCGAAAGGGGGGGGGGTTCTGAAGTTCATCCATTCATTAATTTAATATGAATATTTTGTTGTTGATGGTTAATTGGTATCAACTTCAAAAATTCATATGATGTATTGAGAAATGCAATCTAATTGTAACTAGGGCTGTAACTTTCCTTTGAAGGTCGAAGATTTCGACACTTCGAAACTTGTTAATGTCTTGTTAAATTTATGTGTTCAATAAATATACTTCTTATAACTATATGGTTGTGTTTATATTCTGTTAAATTTTTTATAAACATGTCAAGCGCCAAGCCTGTCTTACCTTTGCATTTAGTCCGCGATATCCGATTTCACCGAATTTAATAAAACTAATTAAAATTTTGTTTGCAAAGTATTATTTTTTAAGTACATTCGTGATACGATCCCGAAAATTAATAGAATACAATTTAATTACGAAAAGTTCAAACGGAAAGTTCAATGTCAGTCACCGGTGACTGACAGTTAATATTTTTATTTATCAAAGATCATGACATGGTATAAGATTGCAAAATTTCGGAGCTTCGAAACTTCGAAACTTCGAAGACTTTGAAGACTACGAAGAATTCGAAGTTTTCGAAGCTTCGGAAAAGTTACAGCCCTAATTGTAAAATAGTAACAAAACCGGCCGATCGTATCGCCTTTGTTTTTGACAAATGCTACCGCAAGAAATGAGCCCGGATTTAGTCTCCGTATGAAATTCATTCGATTCGGTTGTATCAAAGTATCAAATATAAAATAAATGGCTCCGCGTAAAAGTTGGGTGTGGAATTATAGTACTTCATCTGAAGATGGAAAATGTGTTACGTGTACCATATGTGATAGTACATTATCTTTTAATGGATCGACATCAGTAATACTAAAGCATTTGCGAGGCAAGCATCGAGAAGTATTTGATTCATCAATTGCATTAGATGCTCACGATGATAAACCATCAATATTAGAACCAGGTCCATCGCATATAAATCATGAGACCAATTCCTGTAAGAAAAAAAAATTAGGAACATGTATATCAAGACGACAAGAAGAAATCACACAAGCACTTTCACGTATGATTTCCACAAATATGATGCCTATTTCATTTTGTAACAGTAGTGGATTTCAAGAATTTATGGCTGTATTAGAACCGGGATATCAATGCCCTTGCCCTAAAAGTATTTTATCACGGTTACATGCTATGTACAACGAAAAACGAAAAATAATAGAAAAAGAACTTTCTGTGGCTTCTGATATAGTTCTCACGAATGACGGGTGGTCCTCGAGATCACAAGATTCGTACATTTCAGCAACGGTACATTTTATTAACCAAGAGTGGGTTTTGAAAAATTACACACTTTGTACAAAATTTATGGAAGACCGCCATTCAGGGGAGAATTTAGCTTTAATGCTCAATATGATTAACGAAGATTGGAACATTAGTAATAAAATAAATGCTATGGTACATGATAATGCATCTAATATAAAATTAGCTGCGAATCTCGCTAATCCACACTACAGTATTGCTTGTGCCGCGCATAACATACAATTAAGTATAAAAGATGGTCTGGATGATGTAGATGCAATTCAGAATATTATTAAAAAAGGTAGTAAAATTGTACAACATTTTAGCCACTCTAATATTGCTACAAGTGCTTTAAAAGAAAGACAAGAACAACTAGGTCTACAAAAACAAAAACTAATTCAGAGCTGCCCAACAAGATGGGGTTCTTATTATCATATGTGCGAAAGACTAATTCAGAACAGAAGTGCAATTATGTCTGTTTTAACAGACAGAACAATTACTAAATTAAATATCGCACTAAAACTTGAAATGACAGAACATCAATGGGTATTAATGAGTGATATAATCACAGTTTTAAAACCATTAGATATAGCTACTACAGCATTGTGTTCTGAGAATCAAGTTACCATTTCTTTGGTGCTTCCCATTATTCATAGTGTTATTAAAAACCATCTCAACATGAATATTACGGGTAGACCTGACACGGAAAAATTTAAAAACATTTTGGTAGTATCCCTTACAGACAGGTTCAATTTAAATTCAAATAGAGAAAGTGTCCATAGTCTTGCTTCATTTTTGGACCCAAGAAGTAAACAGATGACATTCGAAGACAATGAAAAGAAGAATCTGATTAAAATAGCTATTGGTAATATGATAGAAAACCTCGAAAGAAATGAAGTAACCGAAAATGAAAATGTCAATTACGCATCAAATAGTGCTTTAGATTTTATATTTCATAATTCGCAAGTTTCTATTAGTGATAGTAGATCAGAATTAAACATGTATGTTCAAGATACTGAGATAAATCACAATTTATCTCCACTAGAGTGGTGGAAAACAAAAGAAGGAAAATATCCAAGGTTAGCAAAGATCGCTAAAAAATACTTATGTATACCGGCAACATCAGCCAGCTCTGAGAGAGTATTTTCCACAGCTGGCAATATCGTTACTTCGAAACGTACGTGTCTATTGCCGGAAAATGTAGACTTGTTGACATTTTTACATAAAAATAAAAATGCCTAATTTCATAATTAAATAATTGACGTTTTAATTATTCCCCCTAAAAACACACGAATTGCTTTGTAAACGATGCAAAAGATTTTTATTTTGCATAAAGATCCGCAGTCTATTCATGAGATACCCGGGTACTCGGGTAATTTTTGTTTACCCGAATACTCGGGTATCCGGGTAACGCTGTTTACCCGAGTACTCGGGTACCCGAGTAATTTTTGTTTACCCGGGTATCTCACAGGTAACCCGGGTACCCGGGTATCTCATAAGTCACAGCTCTATACCCCGAGTAACCCGTCTAACCGGGTTACAAACAGAGATGCGAATCCTAACCCGAACCCGGTTCGGTTCTCGTAACCCGAGTAACCCGTCAAACCGGGTTACTTGTGTTTCATAATGTACACAAACTTTTTTCTATGTTCATCACTTTCATTATTATTTCAAATTTCAATAACATCGTATTGTTGAAACAATTGTTCAAATAAACATATTTTTATAATTTGTTAATTTATCCATTACTTTCATTATTATTTCAATAACAATTTTTTGTTGAAATAATTTTTATAATTTATTTCCATCAAGGATGCGAATCCTATATCGAACCTGGTTCGGTTCTCGTAATCCGAGTAACCGATATCAAACCGGGTTACAGAAGCCTTCTGTAACCAAGACCAAGCCGGGTTACCTGGGTTACGAGAACCGAGGTCAGAATGAGTTCGAGTTAGAACTCTCGAATAATCCAATACTGATTTATTGTTAAAACAAATGTATAAATAAATAAATTTTCATAATGTACACAAACTTTTTTCTATATTCATTACTTTAATTATTATTTCAATAACAATGTATTGTTGAAATAATTGTTTAAATTAAAAAAACCTACGCCTGGCCTTCATGACAGACCTTCCCCCCTTTCAGGAGAACGTTTTTATTTTGCATTAGCGGCTGTATAATGTGAGCGCATGTGTGTGTGAGACGGTATGGACAGTATGCATGTGTGGATGGCCATGTGTGGAACCATGGTTTGTTATTTCATTCCTCTGTCTATTTTTTTTTGTCGTTTTCTTCTGTCTAACATTCTCTTTTGCAGATGCTCTCCTGTTCCACGTTCTTTTAATGTTGATTCTATTGTTCTTAAGAAGAGAATGTCCGATTTGCCGGCGACTGCCGCAGTCGTTTGTTGGGAGTTCAGAAACATAAAAATATGTTTATTTGAACAATTATTGCAACAAAAAATTGTTATTGAAATAATAATGAGAGTAATGAATAAATTAACAAATTATAAAAATATGTTTATTTGAACAATTGTTTCAACAATACAATGTTATTGAAATTTGAAATAATAATGAAAGTGATGAACATAGAAAAAAGTTTGTGTACATTATGAAACACAAGTAACCCGGTTGACGGGTTACTCGGGTTACGAGAACCAAACCGGGTTCGGGTTAGGATGCGCATCTCTGTTTGTAACCCGGTTAGACGGGTTACTCGGATTACGAGAACCGAACTGGGTTCGGGTTAGCATTCGCATCGCTGTCTGTAACCCGGTTAGACGGATTACTCCGGTTACGAGAACCGAACCGAGTTCGGGTTAGGGTTCGCACCCCTGCTTAAAATCCACAGATTCTTACATCTTTCGATGCGTGTTGTTTTTTTCTGCGTCATCCGATTTCGATGAAAATTTCAGCGTGTGTATAACTAACATACATCTACAAAACGCATATTTTAAATTTTCATTGCGGCCTCTAATAAAAAAAAGTCATAAATGGTGCCCCTATTGCTTTCTCATATAATTCTTAGCAATTTGAAATTTTTCCAAAATCTTTTTTGCATGTTATGTGGTAAATATTTATTCATAGGTTTATTGAATAACACGATAAGTCACCCAAAAAAGGCTAAAAAGTAATAGAAGAGAATGGAAAATACGTTATTGAACAAATTTATGTATAAATATCCTAATTTTATCTGCGAGTTTTAATTTAAAAACGCTACGAACTTTCGTTCCAACCCAATACATGTGTAATACATATGTGTGTGTGTACATTAAAAATAGACAAGTACAGTTTATAAATGATGTAATTCTTAAGGATGTACTGGAGGTACAATGGGAGACAAAAATACAAGAAATTCGAAATCCATCAATACATGGCAATGAAAGCCATTCATGAGTATATTTTACATTAAACTTTTGCGAATACTGTACCCTCTGTAGCTATATTCAGTGGTCTACACTTGTCACGTTTCCATGCTAGTGAGAGACAACAAGATAAATTTGACGTTTTGTAACAGTTTATAATTTTTTTGCTCTGTAACTGTTTAGTGAATCCTAATAAATTTTGAACATAATTAATTACATAATTTTTACTACATATAAAAAAAAACTGGAGTTTCTAGTTGCGTTTTTTCAAGGTTTAAATAGGGTTTCAAGTGGAATTTTATGAATTTTCCATAAGAAGACGTGTTAAAATGTGCAAATTTTAAGTTGCTATAATTCTTAAACGGTGCAGTGAATCGAACCCAAACTTTGGTAATTGCATCAATTTAGTAAGAATTATATCTTGTCAAATTTCCAAAAATTTCGTTGCGTTTTGATATTCCTCCAGAACATCCTTAAAGCAAGCGGGAGTAGGACATTCTGTTTAGGGTATGTCGAAATAAACATTTTTGCGGTAGAGGACTCTCTACACTTCCTAAAATTTTGTCAGAAGAGATTAGTAAATTGCAAAGAATATTATGCAATATGAGAATAGCATTTTGAGAATCAATTATTAATTATATTAGCGAAGTGCACGAATAGATTAAATTACACCATGAAAGTATAATTAAAATATTTTAATTCTTATATTAGCTGGTCAAGTTTCAGTGTTCATAACTAAATCGTTTCTTCAAATGATTCAAATATTTTATCGTGGATAAAAAATCATGTTTATACATCGTACGGATAAGAATGCAAAAACTGGGATCACTTTGAAATGTTCAATAGAATGTACGGCGATTTACCGCGGAAAATATATTCCAGTTCTCGCGTGTCATAAAACACAAAACACACAATCTCAGACGTTTCACATGTGTACTTATATGTGTGTAGATATGTAGGTACGTTCGCATATGTATGTACATCCTTACAATACTATATATGTGTCTATATAAAGATGTTTTTCTGGGTAAGCCAAATAATCGTTTCATCTCTGCCTTGGTTTTCACCGCTAAAAAAAGACTAGGGGTGCAATGCAAGCAGCGAGAAAACATGTCCGTGAAACAATGTCAGAGCAGGAATAAAAGAACGAGATGGAGAAGGCACTGTAAAAACGAAATAGTAGCAACAGTTTATGTCACCAATAATAATGCGGATAAATTCTGGTTTTTTTATGGTCTGCTAAATAACACTGGACTTTTAGGACTAGCTAAAATAATTGATTTCTCTCAAAATCGTTTATTGTACAACTACATATTAAACCATTGCACTCCTTTGTCGAGTGTGACTCGACATCAGAGAAAGAAAAATGTACATAAAACGGGTTCTTATATGTATTTGGTTATTCCTTTATTTATTTAATTGTCCTAATTTTTAATTAAACAAATACAAGTTCCACAAATATAAATTACAACAAAGTTTGAGAGCTATATTTAATATAATTAGTAAACAAAATTGCTTGAAATAAGTTGCAGTCGAGGAACTGTCCTTTGAAGTAAATTTCAAATAAAACATTTAGTAGGGAGTTGTCGGCATCAAAATTGAAAAATAATTCGGAATGCAAAGGGTTAAAACTACATACATATGCAGGCACTAACTATTGCCACCTACAATAACTCCGAAAGTATGATAATAATAGAAAAGTTTTTGAAGGTCATCAGAGGTCATTTATGACGAAAAAGGCGAAATAAACTTGCATTTACAAAAGATGTTCAAAGTGATTGCCATTGGTATCAATGCAATGCTGCAATCTTCTTATCACAGATTGAGTAGTGTTTCCTATCACTTCGGCACTTACCGAATCACATGTTGTAGCAATTTATTGTATGTACAAATGTATTAAATTGTACGGCGTGTAGGGTGAGAACGTTGAAGATACCTTTCAGCGTTTACATCTCTAGCTCTCACGTAAATGAGAAACATATCGGTGTGTTCTTTAAAAGAATAAATCGTTTCCAATCGCTTGATTCGATGATACAAATCTTACCATTCTTATTATTGATGTCTTGCGATATCGCCCAGAAGTGTTTATTTGTCATTGCCAGGTTTAGTAAATACGCTGTGAAACATATTCTCAACGTTCTCACCTTACACGCCGTACAATTGAACACATTTGTACAATAAATTGTTACAGCATGTGATTCGTTAAGTGTTGAAGTGATAGGAAATACTACTCAATCCGTGATGAGAACTATTTTTTTGTTTACAATGCATAATTTGCATTATTCGAAAATAGTTTTATGGAAATAGCTATGTATATGTGCAGCTGTATGCTTCCGAATAATGCAAATTACGCTGCCGAATATTGCAAATTACGTCTCGTAGACATAAAAATAGAACTTTTGAAAACGATCGCAGCCTAGATTCATCTTTTATCTAGTGCTTTTGACTACTGAAAAACCCCATCTTTGCATATTATCGAGAAATGAGCACCCTTGCAATCCTGGAAACAAGAGTCTACCCTCTTAAACACTTTCTATAAATGTAAGTTTACAAATACCTTACTGTTGCACTTCCTTGGATTCGGCTCAATAGCCTCTATCAGAGAACAGGCACCAAAACGGGTTACCCTTGGTTCGTCGACAACTCATTTCACCGACACTGTTTTCATCGACACGATTTGACCGACAGTAACTTTCGTCGACACTATGTTTCCATCGATACGGTCAAATCGTCGACAAATGTCTTCATCGACACGGATTGATCGACACTATGTTTTCATCGACACGGTCAAATCGTAGACATATGTTTTCATCGACAGTCTGTTTTCAGCGACAAGTTCGAATTTATTTTGTAATTCTCTTTATTATTTATTATACAAGGAACTAAATGCGTCGAGAATATAACAATGATAATAACGATTAATCTACATTAACAAATATGTGAATTTGGTGTCAGTGGAAATGAATCAAACTTGTCGCTAAAGACAGACTGTCGATGAAAACATATGTCTACGATATGATCGTGACGATGAAAACATAGCGTCGGTTAAACAGTGTCGATCGAAACATTTGTCGACGATTTGACCGTGTCGATGAAAACATAGTGTCGAAGAAAGTTACTGTCGGTCAAATCGTGTCGATGAAAACAGTATTGGTGAAATGGGTTGTCGACGAACCAAGGGTTACCCACCAAAGCAGCATTCTATTTAAGAAAACAAAGGTGACCTTCACATCTCTGAAGTGACTCCACCTAGCAACAAAAGATTAATGCCACACTACGGCCCCTGTTGTCCGATGCAACATTTATTTCGAAAACTTTTCTACTGCTGTCATACTTTCGGAGTTATTGTAGGTGGCAATAGTTAGTTCTTCACCTTGTATATGTATGTAGTGTTAATAGTCGTACAATAAATGGTTTGAGAGAAATCAATTATTTTAGCTAGTCCTGGAAGTCCAGTGTTATTTCGCAGACCATAAAAAAAACAGAATTTATCCGAAATATTTATCTCGACAATAATCGTGATAGGAATGTTAATGGCAATAGTTAAATTATATAACATGTTAGAATATCATTTTCGTCAGTCGTTCAAGGGATATGTGGGCGTGCTAGACGTTTTCGGTGATTTAACACGTTGTTCCACACTTAATGTTGACAGTATAAGCGTAAGAAGTTTAGACAAGACTCACATCTTGTAGACGGAGATTGTGGTTGTCGTGGTTGTACTGGTAAAATGAAATTCGGCTGAAGCAACTAGCTCAAAATACGACCTTTCGCAAACTTTGTGTACGACAGTGTACGTCGACGACGTGTTCCTGCGCTGATAGCGTTTCCGTTACTTTCTACTCAATCTGGTTTTGAACTGTGTCGAACTTTTCATACTGCAGTACTATCTTTTTCCAACTAAAAAAGACGTTCCAAAATGTGGTGAAGGAAAGAAAACGATTGTATTTTAATTTTAATATTCTCTTTAACACTAAACCTACCATCGCCGGTCAAAATGACCGGTTCCAGATCTTTTATTTTACGGTTATTGAAATAATAAAAATAATTTCATAAGAAATAATTACATAGATATCTTTAGTGCAGCACATCTAAAAATCAATCTTGTCATTTTTATAAGGGAACATGTACCAGTTACTTTTAAGGCTCGGTAGATTTAGTATTCAAATGCGTCAAAGTGTTGTTCATATTTATGTTCCTTTCATTCGGTTCATTCTGCAGTTCATTCTGAATCTATTAAACAGGCAATAGCGAAAAGTGTGTAAGAAACTAGTTTATCAGCTATGTAATTAGTTAGTTAAATAGTGTAATATTATAAATAGCTAAAATATTAATATTTTAAATAGCTACAATTAAGTATTATAGCTAGGTGGTAGGGGTTCCATGTTCAAGTTCAAATCCCTCTTACGATTAATCATTTTTCCCATTTCTATGGGTTTTTTCATGGCTTCTTTTTTATTTTTTTCACTTTAAATTTCTTATTTTTATTTGAAGTTTACGTCCTATTTTCTTCTTGCTTTCTTTCTGATCTTGTTATTTATTTATTGGTGGGGATGTCAATAGTGCAACTACTTACATATTTCGTGCAGGGAATGGACAGTGCGTAAGGTGGTATGCTTCATAAAAACATTTGAAACATTTGAACATTTGAATGCGAATAAATTACATAGACTTTGCTATTCTGATATAATTCGGAAAGCAAACTTGGTTCACGTTGGAAAAAATAGATCTGTTAGATATCAATTTTGTAGCGGACCAAGAATACCGAAACCAGATAAAGCCCGGAAAGGTTAAAATATGATTAAGAAATGAAGTATGTCAAGATATTTCCTGGACACTGTAAAATTCAATGTTAATGATCTTCATAAATAATTCGACATGGGTCTGCTTATTTTTGCTCTAGATTCGCTAGAAAAAGTTTAATTAAAATCGATGACCCCACCACCGTGATCTCTCCTTGTCAGCTTTGAAATTATTATTACCTCTATGAAGGCTGTCTATAAATTCTCTAGTATTATTTATAAACAATCCGATAAAATCTCCTATAGAAACTTTAGTTATCGAAACTATTATTGCGACACGGAGCTCATTATAACTAAAAAACAATGTTTCTAGGTTTTGTTGAGTTATCCAAACTGTGTTAACGAGCATTCAACGCACAATGTTTCCGAATCGCGAAATCGTAGGAGAAATTTCAAAACGCACTTCAATGTGGATAAAAATGATATTATATTACAGTTGTTAGAATCGCTAATTACGAATCTGAATTTCAAATTTTAGAAAACAAAATGACGAATCCACTATAGCGCATACGTATATTTAAAAAAAATATTGGTTTTGCTTGAAAATTGATACGGCAGTGTTCTTCGAGCCACCGATTACGAATCTGAAACGAAATGGCGATTCCGCTACAGCGGATATGTATATCAATTATACTATTTATTAAGTATATTATTAACCTTGCTTTAAGAATAAATAACAGTCAAAATTGTTATCGTCATTATTTTAAATTTGTAAATATTTAAATTATTGAAAACATGAAAACACTGTTGTACATAAAGGGAGGAGTCAATCTTCGAATCTGTGGAAGATACATTCACGAAGTTTGTTTAATGTTGTACAGAGATTTCAATTTAAAGCATATTTGATGAATACTAGGTCTTTAGTTTCTCATTTGCTACAAAATATCTTATGCAAAAGGAATAATGGTGTGCAAAAGTAGAATCTCCGAGCTTCAAAACGAGTCCAAGTTTATTGCTGTGCGATTATATTTTTACGAACACACCAGGTTAAGCATCGCCAATTTCTCGAGAATCAGGAATTTTATGATCAAATACGTTTTGGGTCCACTGAACGGTACACATGCATACATATACATATTGGCGTACGAACTCTAGGAACTCAGCATTCCTAATCGAGTATGCATATACATACATATAGAGCATCTTCAAATCAGGCATTAAACATTCCTAACCCAGTATTCAGACATCCTATATTAGTTGCATAAAATTCGTGAATCACTCGCATAGCATTCTTAACCCAGTATTAAGCATTCTCAAATCAAGCATTAAGCATTAAGTACTCCTAATCTAGAACTCAGGTATTCAGTATCTAGCATTCAGTATTCTTAACTCACTCGCCGAATTTCTGTCAATCCGTGTGCGCGGTTTGTCATTGTACTCTTTGAAAATAGTTGTAAAACGGAAAAAAGTGATTGTTCGACAGCGGATTTTTATGCAAAATAAAATGTTTATACATCATTTGCATGGAAATGAAACTAAATAAAGATTTTTACTGCTTCAAGTTTCACCTACTGATCTTTGTCATAAATGCATGAAATCCGCTGACTAGTGATTGTGAATAAAGTACAATTGTTGTATATAAACTCTGTTTGATTGCACCATCCCGGATTTCAGCACTAATAATCATAACTACATAGACTGCGGATTTTGATGCATTTATGAAGAAATTGGCTTGGTGAAATATAAAACAATAACAGATTAGAGAAAAAGTGTATTGTAATGCAGTTTTTAATGCAATAAAGTCATTAAGGGTAAGTTATTAATTATATAAGTCATAAAGACATTAAATATATTTATTAAAATATAAATCAACTTATATATAAAATATAAATCAATTTATATAAATTTATATAGATCAATTTATATTTTATTCCTGCTTCCCACAAGTAATGCAGGACATTTTCATCTTGCATAAAGATCCGCAGTCTAACCGTAACTATCCGATAAATAAAACTCCAATGAGTTTTGTCTTGGATTAAATTTGATTGGCATAACAGGGTAACTTACATTTAAAGGCCCAATGTGATTAAAATTATTTCTCACACCGAAAAAGACATACCATAGAGTCACCAACATTTTTTGTATTGCAATGCAAGATCTCGGATTCTGCAAATCAAGATTCCGGTTATTTAAAGAATCGTTATAACTTCTTAAACCACCATACATTCTTTAGTAAGAGAAATTCAAGATTAGTACATTATTAGAAATCACGGTGGATTTTCTATTAAGAAAATTATTCTAATGTTTACAGCTATTGTATATTAAATCATTTTCTACAATTTTTGACAGTAAGACATTTATGATTTTAACATTGAGCAACTCTGTGAATACATGTATAATACAATGTGTGGTGTATAACTGTACTAAAACATTTTCAGCAGTTTTAGACATTTATACATATAATGATTTCCAAATGTTCCAAATTCCAAATGTTAAAAATAAATTATGTATAATAAAAAAGAGGTTGAAAATATCATTTATTTAAAACAACATATAATAAAACATACACTACTGTGCTAAAGAAAGAAGCACCAAGTAAGATATAATGACAAACAATATCTTTATGTAGAAATTGTTCAATGATTGATAATAATTTTGAGTTTTAACGATCGTAAATTGTTGTTTATGCACAAGTGATATCGGCGTTACAGGTTCGATCAAAGATACAAAACTGATTTATTTATTGCATGATTTATTTATTTATTGATTGATTTATTGCATTTCAAGTATTGGATAATTCGCAACAACACATATTCTCAGAACTAGTCAATTAAACAGCAGAATCTTTTTTCAAAACTTACTGTGTTCTTATTTGATTTCATACGCTTTTCTATTAAATATGGCCGGATGCTTCTTTCTTTTGCACAGTAGTGTATATGCGACTGGTGCATATCTATAGCAATATTAAATTTTAACAAAATGATTAAATCATGACACAAGTTCTTAAAATGCAGAATTTTAATGTGTAGAACTTCCTCACGTATTAATTAAAAAATAAATTTAGTCTTGCTTTTAACTAATTTTTTTGCTAATTGCATTCCAGGACTCCATGACAGCTTCTTTCAGGTGTGAAATGTTTGAAAACTGTAGATTATTTGTCGTACCATAATACTCCACAAAATTCCCACTGGATTTTGATTCGGGGAACATGCTAGTCATATCCATAAATTGATATTAAGAGTTTCAAACCACGCTGCGGTTTGGATTGACTTTTATGTAGTGGGAAATTATCCTATTACTACGTCCATGAAATTTGATTTATTGCACGAATGGGAGGTAACAAATGGTTTTCGAATATTTCAATGTACTCCGCTCTAATCACTCTGCAAGAAGGGAAAGCTAATTAATCATTGACATATGAGCAAAATGTAGACCGCACCATAAATGTCCCTCTACCGAAAATTACCAAAACTACCAAAAATACTTCGGTTCTCTTCGAAAGCTCCTTCATGATGAATTAAATACATCTGAAGCGTCGAGATTTAATTTCTACTCATCGCGTTGGAGAAGAATAATCTAGAAACCTACATTAAGTGAAAAACGTTGAATCAGCTGTAAATTTTATCAATATTGAAAATAAACTTGCATGATCCCAATTTCTATTTATGTGCTCATAATTGTGTTCATTAAAATGAACTTACACGATTCCAATTTCTATTCATGTTTTCGCGAACGCATTTTAGTCTGACTGTTTTATGGCGTTTTATTTGTATTTAGAAACACATAGTAATGACCGGGGGGGGGCATTATTTGGCGAAAAAAATATTTGAAATCCTATTTAATATTTAACTTCCCCATTTTATAAGGAAGTTATTGCAATGACCCCGAAAATCGATTTTTTAGCAGATCTTCACGTTTCATGGTCATTGGAGTCATTTTAGACTATTTTTATCAAAATGTTTGTGTGTGTGTGTGTGTGTGTGTGTGTGTGCGTATGTCTGTTTCTATGGTATCAAATTTTTCGTTAACGTTTCCTGAAAAAGTAACAACACGATCAGAATGATGAATGATGCAATCGATGTGCTCCGTCGTAACTTAGAGCTGATTAGATTATGGTCCATATTGGTCAAGTAGTTTTTTAGATTTTTAGTTTTTTTCGAAAGAAGTTGATTCTACAATGCAATTTATAAGGGAGGACGGAAATTTTCCACCAAAGAAACAAACGCAATTACATAAAAAATTTTTTTATCAATTTTTTCTTTTTAGATTTAAAAAAAATTTTTTTTTTAAACTGATGCTAATGTTACCGCTTACAATAATCGAAAATTATCCCAATGCAAGAGTGAATTTATCATCTCTACTCCCAAGAATACATTTTGGGAGAATATCGATGAAAGTACAAAACTAGAGGGCTATTGTTGCTCGCTCGCTTCACTCGCTCGCGAGTAGGGTTGTTTTTGCTCGCTCGCTTCGCGAGCTCGCGGGTAGGACTGCTCTTGCGAGAGGGTTAGTGATACGCATGGCTAGTAGGGCCTACTAATATTAATGTTTTTTATTTGGTGTGTGACTCTCCAAGAGTCACACAAAGAACTTCCCGATTCGTTACTCCTTCGCCAACATCGCTAACATCGTTCTTTTTTGTACTTTCATCGATATTCTCCCAAAATGTATTCTTGGGAATAGAGATGATAAATTCACTCTTGCATTGGAATAACTTTCGATTATTCCAAGCGGTAACATTAGCATCAGTTAAAAAAAAATTTTTTAAATCTAAAAAAAAAATTTTTCAGGAAACGTTAACGAAAAATTTGATACCATAGAAACAGACATATGCACGCACGCACGCACGCACGCACGCACGCACACACACACACACACACACACACACACACACACACACACACACACACACACACACACACACATACGAACATTTTGGTGATAATAGTCTAAAATGACTGCAATGACCATGAAACGTGAAGATCTGCTAAAAAATCGATTTTCGATTTTCGGGGTCATTACAATAACTTCCCTATAAAATCGGGAAGTTAATATTTCTATTTGAACAATTTCATCCACAAACTAAAATATTTCTATTTTAATAATGTGAAACATAAAGTAAAATATTTCTATTTTAATAATTTGAAAGAAAATAGAAAATTTTATTTTTTGCATCGTTATACCTAATACTTTCAGAAATCGCATTACTCATTTAATATTTCTTATTTTAGCAATAATTTAAAGAAGAAATGGTACTTAATATAAGAAACTATATCATTTGCCACATTTTCGTTTTATTTTTTTGTTTGATTGTTGCTATTACTGCGTATATCGACTTCAGTTCACAGTATGTGCCTACTGAGGTTTGTTGATAAACATACAGTGATTGAAATCTATTGAATGCGAACCATTATTTTGAGCAATAATATTTAAAATTTAAATTGAAAATAAAGACAAAGTACAAATATTTTACGATTATATTTTACATATTCTAGATATTTAGAATATGTATTCTAGATATTAGAAGATATTTTATTTTCAATATTCTTAAAATAAAATACTATTTTCAAATAGTATTTTCAACAATTACTGTAACAAATAAAATATTTTATTTTCAAAAATTATTGCATCAAATAAAATATTTTATTTTCAAAAATTACTGCATCAAATAAAATATTTTATTTTGAAAGTTGTACAGACACTGTAAAATAAATGGGATTATTTACTATTTACTATTTAAAATACTATTTTCCCCAACTCTGGTAATGACCTCGGTTGATAGTTTCTCTTGACAATAAAATCCAAAATAAGAGTGTACAGCGAGATGCACGAAGTCGACATGTACCTAGTAAATTTTCGACTCCGATTTTCTCGAAAACGAAGACACGGAGTAAAATATGCTGTTCTTTCTTTTCGACTCGTTTTTACATGTAGAATCACCTCCTAATCGGTTGGCCATAAGACTTATTATTAGTTCAGAAATAAATTTGATACAGTAATGTCCGACTCTAAGACCGGCTGAAAGCTCGACTGTATGTGTCTACGCTACCCATTCCACTGGGGACATCCCCGCGAGGGGCTAAGAAGCTCGAGCTGCCTCGGTCGCCGAGTAGTGTAAACACGCCGCGTAATCCGATACCGGATCGAGTATATTGGCGTGAACCACTACTAATGCAATTACAAAACTTCTCTATTTTTCATTATTTTTTATGGGACATTGATCAACATATTCGTGGCATTTTTCTAATAAAAATGATACAAGATATGATATAATTCCGATTATATTTACTTGTGTTTTACTTGTGTGATGGTGAGGAGGTGTATAAGTGCAGCAGGAGTGGTCTAGCACACTAAGATTGGTCCAGCGGTCCCACCCACAATTTTTATTGATATTGTGCGGAAAACAATGGTTTTAGGTTGAAAGATAACCCCCTAAAATTTTAAGTCACTAACCCTTCGTATAAGGACATATGAGGGTAAATACCCTTAACTGTATCATTTTTTTCTCGGTTGTTAATTAAGATATTCAGATAAAAAAAACTTACCTCCTTCATATCATTGAATTTTGAATTGAATTGGAAGGTGAGCCGGGCACTCAGTCCTATGGGACCATTGTACCCGGGCCCGGGGAAAGTTGGGCTACCAATTCAGACAAGGCGCTCGAGCAGGGCGGCCTCTCTGGCGAAATCCAGGAGTGCGTCAACCCCGTCTGCCTTAAGCAGAAAGACTCCTTGGTTCGAGAGCCCGTCGAGTTTGCTTCTTAGGGCCTCAGTACCTTTACAGTGCCGTAATACGTGGAGAGGGGTTTCATCCTCCTCCCCGCATCTTGGGCATATAGGGTCCATCTGGACGCCTAGCCTAGCCAAGTGCTTACCGGTGTACCAGTGGCCCGTGGTAATTCCCATGAGCCGCCTCACCTTTGGTCGGTCCATGTGACACAGCTTGTTGGCGAGGTCTTTATTAGGCCCCTCCACCAGAGCTTTCGTGTGTCGCATGCCTGGTTCGGAGTTCCATAAATGGGCAAATTGGTTTCTCACCCATTCTTTATTCCAGTTTTTAATTACACTGGGTGCCAGTTTTAGAGGTCTATAGATGGTAGCGCTGTGGCATCGGGTGCCTTCACGCGCTAATCTGTTTGCCTCCTCATTTCCTTTGATTCCAGAGTGGCCTGGAACCCAAAGAAGGCTAACATGGTTGCGTTCTGTTAGCTCTGTAATGGCTGTAACACAATCACGGACGAGCTTAGATCTGGTCATAACTTTGTCCAATGATCTAATTGCTGCGCCGCTGTCACTGCATATATATATATATATATATATATATATATATATATATATATGTGTTTGTTTTTGTAGCCTTTGCTGAGGTTGAGTTCAGCGCAGGCTAAGATAGCACATACTTCAGCTTAGAATACCGAGGCGTGTTGCCCAAGTGTTAGAGACAGGCTAACCCTTGGGCTTACACCGCAGACACCTGCTCCTGCTCCGGTACTATTCTTTGAGCCGTCTGTGAACCAGACCAGGCCTTGCGGAGAAAGAAGCTCTCCAGCATTTGATTCCCAATCACACCTATTAGGGAAGCGGGTTTGGTGTTTAACCGTGAAATTATAGTGCGGCTCACACCTGTCTCCCCCACGCAACATAATCCATTGGAGGTCATGTGCGTCCAGCAGGGTCGAGTGGCCGTACCTTGATTTGGTCCATCTGTTTCCCAGATGGAGTCTTAAGGCGGAATTCCTCGCTAAACTCTCCGCCACTATGTGCGGGGGTGCGAGATTAACGAGGGCTCCCAGCGCCAGGGTGGGCGTGGTGTGGAAAGCGCCCGTAATGCCCATTAACGCCAGACGGTAGGCCCTTCCCATTAGTCTTCTGTGTGTGGTCTTCTTCATGGAGGTCCACCAGACAAGGGAGGCGTACGTCATCTGTGGTACCATGATCGCAGTATAGATCCATTTTACCACATGAGGTTTCAGGCCCCAGGTCCTGGCAAACATCGACTTGCAGGCCCAGTAGGTATTTATAGCCTTCTGGGATAGCCTGGCGACGTGCCTTTTCCACGTGAGCCTTTTGTCTAGAATGACACCTAAGTAGCGCACCTCATCCGAGATTCGTAGTTCGGTGCCGAAAATGGAGGGGGCTTTGAAATTAAAGCGTCGCTTCCTCGTGAAGAGTACCATTTCCGTTTTACCCGGGTTAACCCTGAGGTTGTGGTTAAGGCACCAGTTTTGGGTTAGCGTAAGTGCTGTTTGCATTCTTTTCGCCAACAGTAGGGGATGTTTCCTCCTGACTGAGAAGGATACATCGTCAGCATAGCCTTGGACCACGAGGCCCTCATCGACCAGCTCTTTCAGAAGCCCGTCGACCACCAGGGTCCACAGTAATGGGGAGATGACTCCTCCCTGAGGGCAGCCCCTGCCGGCCTGGGCATACACTGTCGAGCCGTTCGCTTCGGCCATCATGGTGCGGTTCCTAAGCATGCTGCTGATCCATCCGCTCAGGGGTTCCTTAATGTTGAAACGGTCCAGGGCCTTCTCTAAGACGTCGAAGGACGTATTATCGAAGGCACCCTCGATGTCGATGAAAACGCTGAGGACCGATTCTTTGTTTGCTACTGCTCCTTCAATGAGGCCAACTAGGTGGTGGAGCGCCGTCTCTACTGATTTGCCACTTTGATAGGCATGCTGATTGGCATGCACAGGTGTCAGGATCAGCGTTGTTTCTCTGATATGCCTGTCGATAAGCCGTTCCATCGTCTTGAGTAAGAACGATGTGAGGCTTATCGGCCGTAACGATTTGGCCGAGCTGTAGTCATTTTTTCCCACTTTAGGAATGAAGACTACTCTGTCCATTCTCCAGGAGATAGGTATGTAGCCTAAGGCGAGGCAAGCTTTAAAGACCTCCCTTAGGCGGTCAGCCAGGGTAGACCCGCCTTCTTGGAGCATGGCGGGAAAGATGCCGTCCAGGCCTGGGCTTTTGTATCTGTCGAAAGATTGCAGCGCCCAAAGTACTCTTTCTTTTGTGAACACCTCTGAGGCAATTTTCCAGCGATCACCCATATTGTTCCTGGTACCAGCCGAGGTAGTCGGCTGCCCCTGGCCCAACGGGGTGGATCCCGGGAAATGAACCTCCAAAAGATGTTGTAAGAGCGGTGTGTACTGTCATCACCAATCTTCCTGTTAGGGAGGGTGATGTCGTTAATCGAGGTGGTCAGGGGCCCGTTTGTAAAGACCTTGCGCAACCTGGCCACAAAGGGGAGGGCCTCCGTTTCTTCGCAGAAGCTTCTCCATGTCGCTCTTTTCGAAGATCTAATGAGCCTCTTGAAGTTCCTCTGGGATTCCCTGTAGGTACCCCAGGCTTCTTCAGAGTTGACCTTCATAGCCCTGTTAAGCAGCTTCCTGGTTTCCGACCTGGTCTTATTGAGCTCATTGCTCCACCAGGGAACCTTCTTGCTACTTTTCCTTGACTTGGCCGGGCAGGCGAGTTCGTAGGATTTGGTGACGGCCGATTGAATGTCGGCAACAGCACACTCCGTCTCATTTGTCGTCTTGGGGCGCACGAACAGTCTTCCTAGCCTGGTGTCCAGTTCCTCTTTGTAGAGGCTCCAGTCACAGGCCCTGGGGTTCCTATAGGGGCCCGTCGGAACGACGCATGCCTCGCCCTCCAGCCTGAAAGAAATGAGTCTATGGTCCGAGAGGGTAATCTCATCGGAGACTCGCCAGTTTTTAGTTGCTTGTGCCACCTCAGCAGTACCGAGAGTGATGTCGATCACTTCTTGCCTGCGTGAGGTCACAAAGGTGGGTCGATTTCCTCTGTTCATAATCTCCAGATTATTAGCAGATAGGAATTCTAGAAGGGCTATGCCCCTCCTGTTGCAGTCCGAGCTGCCCCAAAGGGTGTTGTGCGAGTTTGCGTCGCAGCCGATGATCAACTGAAGTCCCTGGGCTCTGCAATCTTCCACGAGCGCTCTGAGTTCCCTCGTTGGTGGTGGTTCCTCAGCGTCGTACGGCAGATATTCCGAGCAGACTACCAGTTTGGTCATGTGGCCATTAAGTTTTATTTTTATGAGGGCGGCCGCTAGATCCCTTGAGCAATGGCTTCCTAGGCCCACGGCATTCAGCTTTTTGTTAATTAGTAAGCATGCACTGGGCCCGGCCACTGTGGTATCTTGTATCACGGTGCCCCAGTTCGATTTTAGTCCTCCTACATGCCCCATGTGTATCCACGGTTCTTGTATGAGGATAATATCTGTATGCATCACTTGTTATGCGCCGTCGGAGTAAGTCCGTAGCCGCCTTACAGTGCTGCAGGTTGATCTGCGAAAATATGGTTCCGTCGGAGGTCATGGAGGCTTCCGGCGTGTGCCTTTTTGCGAGGTTGGGGTTAGGAGGAAGCTCCGTGAAGGCGCTAATCCCTACCCCCTACTTGGGGGGAGCCCGTCCCGGATTTTCTCCGGGCCTGCTCCCTGTGCCCTTGTTCCGGTGGACTCCGACGGGAAGCAGGCAGGGTTTTCTGCCTACCCCTCCGAGTCTCCTCGATCCCCATTCTGTGGGTGAGGGTAGCCCCGGTAGGTCTACCCCTGCTGTTGCCTCTATAAGAGGGCCCCCGCGTTTTGCCTGCTCCCCGCTCTTTGGGCTCTGGGCCAGTCTCCGCGCGGCACCACCACCCTCGGATGGGTTCCTCGGTGGGTTGACGTTTGTCGCCTCTGCAGCGGTGGCTTCAGGGGAGGCAAGGGTTGGCGATGTAGTGCCAGCGGGCCTGGAGGGTTGAGCTGCCACATCAGCGGCAGTGTCCACCTGCCCGCCGCTGGTTGATTCAGGGTTGTGACTCTCGCGGGGGCGGATAGTTCCCTCTTTAAAGTGGGCCCTTACCATGCCCACGTGGGCCACATAGCCCTTGGATCTCAGGACCTTCAGGGAGTCCGCATCAATGCCCATGACAAGATGCGTCCACCCATCCGCGTCCCTCCGGTCCCACACCCGCCAGAGGTTAGTGCGGAGGCCCGGGTTCTGCTTGACCAGTCTTTGCAGCAGGACCTCACTCTTTGCAGTGGGGCCTGGTACAAAGGTGCTGACCTTTTTATGCCTAGGGAGGCTCTCCCTTTCTTTGAGGATCAGGGATGCGCCCTCCCAAAGCCTAATTCTATCTAGCGTGGCTGATAACCACGCTTTCGAGTCCAAGTTGGTGCAGGTTATCCATATAATTCGACCCCCACCCGAGGAGAGTCCCACATAACCTCGGCTATCCCCCAGGAGGCCGAGGTATGCGTAATGCATTTTCACACGAAAAAAAAAAAAAAAGGTTATCCATATAATGCCCTGCACCTCCCTGCATTCGTCGAAGAGGGGAGGTGCCCGGCTCTCGGGGATGGCATCAATCTCCCTCCCCAGAGCCAGAATCACACTTTCACCCTGCTCTGGCGATAGCAGTTCCTCCGGGTAGCCAGGTAGCGTAATGGCTACCCTTCTGCCCGAAGTTACTGCCTCTTTGAAATTAGAGGGGCCTGGTAGGAGGCCCCCTTTTTTCTTAAGAGGCTGCTCGGGGGTGTCACCTGCGGGTTGTCGGTCCCTTTTTTGGCCCCGACGCGCCCCGGCGTCCCCACCTGTAGCAGCCTCCGTGGCCTTGGATGGGCCAGGCAATTGGTCACCCAGAGCCAATTTGGCTCTGCGTGCTCTTTTCCTGGCCGCGCCGCTGGTCTTGGACTTGGTGGCGGCCACAGCGGCGGGCGGAGGCTGCCCGGTACCATGACCGGTATCTACTCCTGCATCCGCAGTGGCCGCCACGTTAACGATGTCAGCAGCGGGCCTGGCTTCGTGTGGCTCTACTGTCGTAGATGCCACCTCAGTCAGGCGCACAGCTGTGACGCTTGTGTCGGTGAGCGAAGTCCCCTCCTCCGAGGGTGTCATCACTTCTCCGACCTCGGTGTTTACATTTATGTTTAAGTTTTTAAATTCGACATGCATAAAAGTCCCACGAGAAGTCTAGGAATCATGCGGTCTGCCCCCACAGAGCCTGACATGTAGGGGTAAGGCTAGAGAACCACGGGGGGTGGCCCGGTACCCCGTGGGCATCGTTTGTGACACCAAGTAACCCCTGGTGGCATGCAGCCCTCGGCACGATAGCTCCCACCTTGGCTTGGGGGAGTTGGTCCGCGGCAGGGCTTTCGTTCACCCACTTACGGTTTTTAGGCCGCTGGGGATCTCTATGGCACCTACTTACCTGGGTTACCCAGAGGTGGTTCACCGAGGGCCGGATGATACTGTGTCAGCAGCATCGGCTCCCGATGTCCCGATTCCGGGCTGCCCAGGCCGTTTCTCCTATCCGCCACCCGGAGACGCGCTTGGCTGGCACTCAACCCTCCCGGGGGGCCGCCCTCGTAAGGCCATACATACTCTCTTGCACGCATCCCATACATACACCATTTGCTCAAACTGAAACGCGCCACTTACGGCGAAGGCCCACCGGGCAAGTCCTTCATATCATACATTTTTTCACCATTGTGACGAAGTTATTAAGGGCAGAAAAGAATCATTTAATTTTTTAGGGGTGGGAATTGCAAGCAACCATTCGAGTGACCACTTCCAAGAAATTCACGAACAATGTTCTGTTGCTTATTTAACATATAAAAAAGTTGCAAGATGGTCGGATTGGTGGAACATAGTTAAATATTGAAAAACAAATGAAATTACGTCATTATAATCGTAAAATGTACAGTGCAGTGTTTCTTACGACTCTAATTAATAATTCTTATCAGATATTAAGTTCCTTCTTGATCAATTATTACCTTCCCGATTTTATAGGGAAGTTATTGTAATTACCCCGAAAATCGAAAATCGAATTTTTAGCAGATCTTCACGTTTCATGGTCATTGGAGTCATTTTAGACTATTTTTATCAAAATGTCGGTATGCGTGTGTGTGTGTGTGTGTGTGTGTGTGTGTGCGTATGTCCGTTTCTATGGTATCAAATTTTTCGTTAACGTTTTCAGAAAAAGTAACAACGCGATCGGAATGATGAATGATGCAATCGATGTGCCCCGCTGTAACTTAGAGCTGATTAGATTTTGGTCCATTTTGGTCAAGTAGTTTTTTAGTTTTTTTCGAAAGGAGTTGATTAAACATTGCAATTTATACGAAAGGCGTATCCACCGAAGAAGTAAACGTAACTATATATATATATTTAAAAAAAAATTTTTTTTTATAAAATTAAAAAAATTAAAAAAAAAATTTTTTATAATATTAAAAAAATTTTTTTCTTTTTTTTTAATTAAAAAAAATGTTTTTTCCAATTCTGCAACTAATGCTAATGTAACCGCTTACAATAATCGAAAATTATTACAATGCAAGAGTGAGTTAATCATCGCCGAGAATACATTTTCAAAGAATATCGATGAAAGTACAAAAACATTTATATTACAATCTTTAAATAAACAATGAGTTCAAAACGAATTGTTAACTGAGATTAAATTGAAAATTAATATAAAATATATGATAATTAATAACATTGACGTTGAAGACGAATTGGTTAATGGAGCATGCGGAATATTAAAATTTATTACTTTTCAAGAAAATACTAAAATTCCGTCTATATTGTGGTTAGATTTTCAATTGGCCAGAGTAGGAGTGAAAGTAAGAACTCGTTATCGTGATTATATGAAAAATGCAAATATAAATCAAAATTTAACACCAATAATAAAAAAATATCGAATCAAGTAAATATTTCGAGTGAAGGAAAATAACAAATTACACGTAGTCAATTTCCAGTCCCAGATAGCACAGGACGACTTTAAGTTACCGTTTTCATCTCCGTTCTATGTCTTTACGTCTCACGTCTCAGTAAGACGCTTTTTAGGCGTCCATAAAGGCATCTTTTCTGGGACGCCGTTTTCAGGTTAGAAATGAGATGCATAAAAGGCACCTGCCTTCGAACGTGAAAACGTCGTCCCAGCAGAGGTGCCTTTAAGAACGCGTAAAAGTTGCCTCTTTCGGGACGCCGTTTTCAGGTTAGAAATGAGATGCATAAAAGGCACCTGCCTTCGAACGTGAAAACGTCGTCCCAGCAGAGGTGCCTTTAAGGACGCGTAAAAGTTGCCTCTTTCGGGACGCCGTTTTCAGGTTAGAAATGAGATGCATAAAAGGCACCTGCCTTCGAACGTGAAAACGTCGTCCCAGCAGAGGTGCCTTTATGGACGTGTAAAAGTTGCCTCTTTCGGGATGCCGTTTTCACGGCAGAAACGATTGAAGTACTTACGAAAATATATATATCTCTTAATCGTTAATGTACTGATACTATACTTCATTAAAAAAAAGTAGTTTGATTTTTACCTAAAAAATATTTTAGGTAAATAATTAAATAATTAGGTTATATAATTATTAAAAGAGATAAAGAGATTTGAGCCTATAAGAATAAAAAGTAATGAATCTAACAGTAAAGGTTCGCATGGCTCAGCGAAGAAACCATCATGAAGTTAAACGGTAGGTCCCGAGTTCGATTCCCGCCCAGTATGCTGCATAAAAACTAAATTGTTGTAATAAGGTTTTTTCGAAGAGACAAAATGGAATATTCTCTCAAGTAGTACATGAAAAAGTAGTAATATATATATAGATTCTAATTTTTTTATAATTTTTTCTTAAATTTGAAGATTTTGTACGTCTGAAAAAAGATGCATAAAAGATGTCCGAAAAGGCAACTTTTTTGCGTCTTAAAGCGACATCTTAAAGATGTCGAAAAGACCTGTGAGAGACGACTTTAAGTCGCACAGTTTTGTAACAAAGACCTGTTAAAGTTGTTCACAGTACGTGGAAAAGACGTGAAAACGACGTGCCACAGACGCAACGTACGACTTAAAGATGTACGTTACGTCTTGCGTCAGGCAACTTGTAGGCGTACTTTAAGATGTCTTTGTGCTATCTGGGGTGGTTCCTGCTGAAGCGATTGCGATTCATAAAAGTCAGGGACAAACATGCGAGAAAGTATGTATGGATTTTAAAACATCAGAAATACGAACTTTACAAATGTTGTATGTAGCACTGAGCAGAGTTTCAAAATTGAGCGGTTTATATATTTTGAGAAAATTTAAATTAATAGTATCGAAAAAAACCAAGATCAATACTGCAAACCCGGATAATGATGAGTTGTATCGTTTGCGAAAAACTAATTAAGACAATTTATTTTGCAACATTAGTATGCTATAACAAGGAACCAAGCGAGCAACGAGCATACGATATTGGTTTAATGCGACGCCATATAGCAAACATTTTGATAAGTAGAAAACTATTGAATTTCCCTGAAAACGTGTAATCTTCTTAAAACGTACACTTAACAAATAATAATAATAATATACAGCAACTAACGAATCGGGAAGTTCTTTGTGTGGCTCGTGAGAGTCACACACAAAATGAAAGACATTAATAGCTGTGGGCCCTACTAGCCATGCATACCACTAACATTCTCGCAAGAGCAGTCCTGCCCACGAGCTCGCGAAGCGAGCTCGCAACAACAACCCTACTCGCGAGCGAGCGAAGCGAGCGAGCAACAATAGCTCTCTAGTTTCTTTTTAAATGAGACGCATAACATTACATAAGTAGTATATAGTTTTATATCTGGTTATATTATACATGTACAGGATGTCTCAGACCACCCGTACCACCCATTTATAATAAAAATAAGTTATTTTCAAAAATTCAAAGTGTTTCTTTTGTAAATCAGATGCGCTGTATCAAATGGTGATATTTTTTTCCGGTTTCCGCCGGAAACAGGTGATTGAGGCCGAACGTTACAATTTTCCAGATGGAACATGGTATTTTTTATTACGGATTCGGATTTTATGCGAAAAAAAAGAAACTTTTGTATGAAACCTTTTTTCAAGAAATGTCATTTTATGTCCTTTATGTAACCTTCAAAATGAGTCTTGGCGAAATAATGTTTTCACTATCTGTGTAATATAGTCCAACTTTTTATGCAAGCAATGAACTTAATCAATAAAATATTTTCCACTTTGTTCGATGATCTTTTGCCATCTATCTGGCATCTTTCTGGTTTATGCCAAACACTGCATACTATACCATTATAATGACGTAATTTCATTTGTTTTTCAATATTTAACTATGTTCCACCAATCCGACCATCTTGAAACCTTTTTATGTGTCAGATAAGCAACAGAACGTTGCTCTTGAATTTTTTGGAAGTGGTCATTCGAAGGGTTGCTTGCAATTCCCACGCCTAAAAAATTAAATGATTTTTTCTACCCTTAATAATTTGATCACAATGGTGAAAAAGTGTATGATATGAAGGAGGTAAATTCGAGTATTTCCGTTTCTTTTATCTGAATATCTTAATTAAAAACCGAGAAAAGAATGATACAGTTAAGGGTATTTACCCTCATATCATCCTTAGACGAAGGAAACCATTGTTTTCCACACAATATCAATAAAAATTGTGGGTGGGGCCACTGGACTAATCTTAGTCTGCTAGACCCAAATTTAGTCTTTATTGATGGCATATTGGATCAGCATAAATATTTGAACATTTTGAAAGAAAATTTGAAAAACAGTGTCAGAAAATTACATCTTGAAGAGCCCTTCATGTTCCAGCAGGATAACGATTCTATGTACATGGTTAAGAAAGTGAATGATGGGTATTATAATGGATATCGATAATGGCTATTATACATTGTCCCAAAACAGCTGCGCACACCTCCACAATCTCCCGACATCAATGTAATCGAACATTTGTGGGGAGAAATAAAAAGAATTTTGACAAAATACACAATTAATTGATGGTCCCATTCACGTCTGTTTCAGATCTGCCACTAATGACAGATTCGGTATCAACGAAGTCAACGACGGCGGCAAAGCGATCGATACCGACGGATGCACCGATGCTGTACTATATCTTCGACGCGCACAGCACGCTAAATAAGCATCAACATCATCACGATCATCGGTGGGGTCCTCATTTCGAAGGGGAAGGAGAAAATATGACTGTTGAAGCTGGCGGCCGTGCCGTACTCGATTGCAGAATATCCTTACTGCAGGACAAAACCGTGAGTTTTCTTCTTCTCCCTTTTTCCATTTCGCTTCTTTTTCTCTCCGTTTGCTCGCACTCACCTCCGAACAATTTTCTCCTCGTAGGAAATTAGAAAGACGATAATTCACGATTAATCCTGAACTGTACGACTTCGCTGCCGTAGGATAAGCCGCCACAATTTATTTTAATTAATTTCTTTGTGTTCGCTCGCCCCGTTCCTCGCTCGCGAACAGACTTTTACGAAAAACGGCGCAGTCGTTATCATCAGAACCGTCACCTCCTTTCAAATTCATTTAATACCAGCTCTCTTGTTAATATTATAGTATATTTCGTGATTGAACTGAATTTAAATTATAATCTTTGATCAGATATATCATGGAAATACGCTGCTACCATTATTCCGTTTCTACTGAAATGTTTCTACCGGGAACACAGCAAAAATGAATTCTTCTACGAAGATAAATTTATATCCATGAACGATAAATTTACAACATAAAGTGTTTACACGATTATAAGGTAATGAAGTTAGAACATATCTCTCTCTCTCTTGGTTCATACCAAAGGGAAAGACTACTTGCACTAGGGAGAAAATATCAACAGTTCTGCAACACCTGCGTTCCCTGTAATCATTTAAATTTTAAATGAAACGGTTAATGTATACAGTCGCAGTTAAACGAGATAATTGGATGACCTGATTCAGATGGGGCACGCCGTATTTGAAATTTGTACGAAGTCTTTCAGCAAACACGGGATGATAGTTACACCAATCGTTAAATCTCAATTCACTGAAATTTTATACGGAACAGCAATTACGATCTGTTTGGTTAAATTTACTCGGACCACCTTAGAACGTCTAAACATCAACTAAACTGTAGAGGAACTTATTCGGCAGGAGTAGTTATATTCTGAAAACGTTGCACTTCGTTGAACTCCAGTCGCGCTCGCCTCAGCGTAATATTAGGCTATTAATGTCGTTGCTGTTGCTATTACTGCTAACGACAGTGTCGACTAACCCGATTATCCATGCATGATTATCTTCGAAATGTATAACTTGCCTAAAGATCATATTTATTGTTCTACATTATTTAAACATGGCAAAGGCAAATCTAGATGACATATTCGCCACATATTCGTGAACGCGTCATAACCTATCATCAGTGAGATTTCAGTGTTCTACCTTTCACCATAGGGGGGCCGTTTCATGTCAAATCAATCGTGTTTTGCTCCAATTGCACCTGTAATTCATAATAACAGATTAAGGTTGAACATACGAGTAAGTTGCAGCTCACAGCAATAAATCAACATAATATTTCAACACAAAATATTGGTAATATAAAAAATTGATACTCTACACTCTACAGAAAGATGACGTTTCACCTGCATTTGCATTTTTAATAGTTGAACATGTGAAAGTATATATAGTTATTAGTTATTATATGTATGTATGCAGTTATTTAGAAAAAGACATCAATAACTTTGAAAACTACGAGAAGAAAACATTTATGAAGAACAACCCCTATACAATACTGACCATTTAATAGAACTTAAATTACATATAGAAAATGTTCTACTCCTTCAAAATTGAAGAAGGTAGTCTGGGGTCACACTTAAGTGAGACTCTCTGTATAACAGTTTTTAAAAATGGAACTATGTTTATAAATATACATAAAAGTAATCCACATTTTCAAAATGTATTTTAACAGTACAAGCTCTGATTCGTCAAATTCGAAAAATATCTATTTTATGAGTCGAAAAGATGGTTTAAAGCATACCTTGATTTCCTTTAGCAATGGTCGTAATTGGTTATACACGATTAATAATACGCTATGCCTTAATTCATGTATGTTTACTGATTAATGTGTGCTACACTTATCTTTGTTGATTGTAACTTCATAAATGCGACTTGGGCATCATTGATGAAACGAGAATACTTTTCTCAGCGTCTCGCACCAGTGCGAAATTTATAGATGTGATATCAATACATATTAATTAACAAATTAAACATTACTTTAACTGTTATTAATCCTATTACAATCCTTTATATTGAATAATCTTCTTTTAAAGCTTTCACTTTCTCAATCCCTTTCCTATAAAAGATAATATCTATAAGATTTAAAACGGAATTATGTAATTAATTATATACATAATCGTTACTGAGGTATTCTCACAGATTTAAGCATTACAGTACGCTGATCGGATAGGATTAAATAAGTGAAGCTATTCATGTGGAAATCTTTCTTTTTTGTTTTCTTTGGCACAACTGTTTGTAAAAATATTTAACGTAGCCAATAGCTGATAATATAAGTTAACGTTAACTTATACAGTGGACGAAATTTCTATAAGAACATTACTATTTTGAACAAAAAAGTATTTTTGCTATTATGATTAAAAGAAGGCTAGAAAATAAGTAAGGAATATAAAAAAGCAGAAATCAATATTCTGAATTTAAAAAAACTGCTTTATTTTTGTTATAAACAAAATATTACAACTTAATGTACATAAGTATAACGAAATTTCTATAAGAACAGTCTAATAAATTCGAACAAAAAACCAAGTTTATAATTATTAGCATTTAGTACTTCCACCGTTACAGTTAATCACTTCCAATATTCTATTTTCCATACTACAAATTAATTTTTGCAACTTTGTTTTATGGATTTGATTCCACTCATATCTTACTGAGTTTTCTAACTCTTTAATGTTGTTATACTGCTTCCCATTTTTATATATTGCTCGTGATAGGATTCCCCATAAATTTTCTATTGGGTTTAGATCGGATGAACGTGACGGCCAGTTCATTAGTTGCAAATTCTTTTGTCTAAACCACTCCCGAGTCTTCTTAGCATTGTGTATCGCTGCGTTATCTTGTTGAAAAATAACGTTGTCGTCATGATTTTCATCGATGAAGGAAATTAAAGTGTCTTCTAATAGGGCAATGTATTTTTCTGAGTTCATTCTCGTACAAATTTTGCATATTGGTGTTTTTAAATTATTTCTAAACGCAGCCCACACCATTAAACTTCCAAGCCGAAATTCCTACTCATCGCTACGGCTTTATTCTTACATAAATCATGCCAATAATATTTAAAACCGTCAGGACCGTCTAGATTAAATTTTTTTTCATCGGAAAATATAACATTTTTCCACTCTTGGCGCCAGGTCATGTGATCTCTTGCCAATTTTAATCTTGCAGTTTTGTGCTCCTGGGTAAGAGGTGGATTCATTACTTTTTTACTCCATTTTAACCGTGTATCGTGTTGCAATATTTGCTGTACACGTCGTGTAGTTACTGGCAGATCCAAAACTTTTGTTACTTCACTGACAGTGCTATTATTAGTTGATATTTCTTTGAAAATACGAGAACGATCACGCCTTGTGAGTTTCGTATTTCCACCCGTATAATGGTTTTTGCCATATTTTTCACGCAATTTTATTCATTTTTTTGGCTATCTCTCGAATAGAGAAACCTGCATCGTGGTATGCATTTATTTTTATTCTTCCTTCGGAACTTAAAACTTTTCCGCGTAGCATTCTAATAAATAAAGAATTATTATATGTATGTTAAAAAATTTCGTATTTAAATTTCAATATTTACTCTGTCTGAGGTATGGACGATGTTTCTTGTAGTAATGATGATACAGAACTGAGAAAAACTTATCGTTCTTATACAAATTTCGCACTTACTACGATCAGCATTCAATTATTTTTATTTACAACACTGAGAACTTTAGAATTTGTTTACATGCGCTACTTTAAAGTAATAATACATTGGTGTTCATAAGGTTTTCACACTATACTAATATAAATTTATCGAATAAATGAACTTTTGGCAGTAAATTATTATGATGTTCTTATAGAAATTTCGTCCACTGTAGTATAGGAGTATTACGCCTATTTCCTTTTTCTAATTTAAGCTTTCATATTTGTATTCAAGACTATGCAGACGAATAATGTGTACATTATGTAGGTACATATGTATGTATGATGTACTTATACGAGTATGTACATAAAGAGTGCATCGTGCAACTGGCTCCACTTAATGTGAGACTGTTCCACTGTAATGACCCAGCTCAAGCTTTTTGTTCCGCATAATATGGCGGACAGAGGATTCCTAGATGATTCTATAATATATCATTTAGTGTTCTTTTCAAATTTTCAAAATCATCATTTTTGTTATAAATGAACCTATACTTCAGATAAAATTATAACTATAACATCAAAATTTTTTAAATCGTTGATAATAGGTAAAAATAAACGATTGTTTCTAACATCAAAACAGATCCATTATTAATCAGATGTCTGTATATGTACAGTGTGAAATAGTTATCTAGATTGGAAGCTTACCGTAGCGCAACAAGATGATAACACATTGTCTATAACGGTATAAATTATATCTACATATTGTAGATTTGATATTGGTTTCTACAATCTCTAAAATTTTCTTTCCCGGTAGATGATCCATTTTTTCAAAATTATACAGCTTAATTCTTTAATTGTTTAGTATCGTTTTCGTCTTAAATAAACTAATTTATTAATCTAAGTTTGTATAGCTTCATAAGAAAATTAATAAACGTGTAATTAAAAAAAAGGCGTAGGTCAACACCATATGACCTCTACGCGTCCATCTACAGAAAAAGGATTTACACTTGACAGTGGCCGCCATATGGAATATATTAGACAAACAAATATCGAGAACAAGAACAAACACGAGATCGTAATAAATAAAGTATAGATGTGTGATCGCCACTGACCGTACGGATTATCTTTTAAATCCCCCTAGAATCGTATATCCCAATTCGATTACCACGAAACGTGACTGATTCACGCCTCATTGCGATTATTATCCGTCAAATTAATATAGTGTCATTAGATCAATCGCTAACTAACCTTAAGTGGTGTTCTTTAGGAACTTTTTTCGGAGAAATTATTGAACCTTTTGCACTGAGATTTTGCACATGTATTTGTTGATATCTGAAACGCGGATATAATTTTTTCCAAGTAAAAATAATCAATAATACATGAGCTATATACAGGATGAGGCACCTAAGATTTACATCGAAAATATCTCCGTTGTTTTTAGTAATATGTACAAGAAAATCTTTGAGGCAGAATATGTTTTGTTAAGTGAGGCAATTATTGTGACGGAGAAGTTTTTTTCTCTAGGTCGTATTTCCGATATTTCAAGATCATCGTCGTGTTTCTTTTTTAATGAAACGACGTATTTTAATTAGTGTACCATTACAGCTAATGGAAAGACAAATTCAACCATGTATAATAACCATCAAATGACCTTCGAAGGAGTTATTCTTCAGAAAGCGTAACTTAACGTACGAAGACGAAGATGAAGTTTTCCTTCTCTAAAAGTCTGTAACTACGTTAATTTTACGAAATTCAAACAAATCCTTTCGCACACATATTTTACAGCACTTATGAATTTAAAGAAAATAATAAAAAGAAAAATCAATTTACCAAAAACGATAAACCAAAATAGACGTTCAGGTGTCTGCAGAGTATTTTGTCAGGGAAACTCGAGAACTGTCTCTGATTGTCGCATTTCTGAATTCTGCTCTGTTATTGGTTTTCACACTGCAGAAGGAATCTTTTCGAGAGCAGAACAGTTGGTTAACTGGTGGAAACTTGGTTAAAGTCACACTTTCCATGACCATGCTGAGTTGGGCAGTTTACCAGTGCCCCCCAAAGGTATCGTTCTGCTATTCAACTGTCGAGACCGAAACAAACGAATCTCGGTTGCACTTCCCATACTGGTTGCGAACCGACACGACGCGCAACGCGACGTTTCCAAACGCCATTATCGATAATCGAACGTGTCAAACAAATGTTCTAAAGATTCGAATTTGAAAAAATAAGCATGACGAGAAGAGCAAATGTTTTATTCATTAGTTTCTAGAGTTCTCGTGAATATGCAAACGAAGCTATCGTTTCCAAACAAAACACGAAATACTACTTGCTTTTACGGTCGAATAAAAAAGCAGAAAGAATTTGTATGTCGGGTTACAATTTTATCAATTTTAATATTATCTAAATCGTTTATTTGTCTGATTTTAAAGATTTTCTTGTATTACTAAAAACAACGGAGATATTTTCGATGTAAGTCTTAGGTGCCTCACCCTGTATATATTTTTGTAGAGTATGTTTCGAAAAACATGAGCCGATCCACAGTGGTCTACTTGGCCTGAAAAGTGGAAAGAAGTCGATTTCTAAATTTTTGCGTACGTCATAACATTTTTGTTATCCGTCGTAGTTAAAGGTCTGAAGAATAAGGGTCATTCCATGCCAAATCGATCACTGTTTGCAGGCACCATCATCGATTTTGTTCTAAATGAAATATGTTGTAGTCCATGTGAAATTAGGGGTGGTTTAAGTCATCATTCTGCCGGTTTCGAATTTTTTTAGAAATGGTAGGCCTACACAGTTTTCAATTTTTGCCCATTTTGGCGAAAACAGGACTTTTTCCGATTGAGCTACATTTTTTTTTGTTTTATTTGGAAAGAATTGGGCTATTACAAAACAATTTTTTCAACCTCGAAAATCAACTTTATAATGTCGAAAAATGTAAACAAATTCTTTTTTTACGTTTTTTTAGATGAAGGGCCAGAGTGATTTAAATTTTGAAAAAAATATGGTTATATTCCTTGAAGTTCCCCCTTCAAAATGAGCCCTTTGCTCGTTTTTGCTTCGTTTTGGAGAAAATCGCAAAAATTCAATATCTCGTTGTCAGTTGCTCTCTTGAGTTGTTGTATACACTTGTATTTGTGATTGTTTTGGCATTGTTGTGTGAGTTATGACAGTGAGCTATGTAAACACTTGATGTTATCCTTTACATACTTTCGTTTGTTTACATTCTTGCTTTCTTCTACGATTCCCTAATCAGTCTTTAGTCAGATACTCAGATATTTTGGAGTGAATAGCTTCAACTACAATGCGCGTACATATTCTAATGTTGAATACAATGTTTAGTTGCAATTTATCAAGTCAGTGCTAGATGTAATGCTTGCATTGCTGCAAGAGGGCAACATTTTGAACAATATCTACAGGGTCATCCGTTTTTAAACGGACAAACGTAAACCAGCTATAAAGAACCCCAAATGGAACAAGTTTTACTCCTGCCACTTTTTTTGTTTCGGCCTTGATTTCTAGGAAATTGCAAAAAACCATAATTTTTTTAGTTCACATAAACTTGAATATCTCGGGACTCCAGTGATGAATCTTGATGATTCTTCCTTTGTTTGGTTTAAAATAAATAGGGGCATCTTTTTTGTTAACAAAATATTTTTGTATGACCTTCGGATCTTTGTTTTTTTGGCATAGGGCACGTCGTGGAAAAATTATGGTTTTTTGCGATTATCTAAAATTCAAGGCCGAATAAAAAAAAAGTGGTAGGGGTAAAAATTGTTTCATTTGGGGTCCTTTATAGCTGGTTTACGTTTGTCCGTTTAAAAACGGATGACCCTGTATATTAAATATATGATAACGTAAATAAAATGTAAATAAATAAGTACAAAAATGAAAACTTGTTTTGTTTCTATTTTTGCGATTTTCTCCAAAACAAAGCAAAAACGAGCAAATCTCAAAAAGACTTTTTGGCTTAGTTTTTCGGTCCCTTACACACTCCTGAAGTTTTGCCATTTAAATTCGGGACACCTTGTATTATAGTTAACCTTGAGCGTATAAATAACGCTAAAATAGTTTTTTCCACTTTTTCTGGCCAAATAGACACTGTACGACGGTTGCCACAATTCTAATATATCTATAATTTGTTTATTAGTTACTTACAATTACTGTAAGAAATATTGTTTATAATTTCATTTAAAAAATTAATATTGAATTGATTAAGGAGAATCGTTAACGTTTCATATAATTAACAATGAATATCCTTAAGTCCTAAGTACTCTTTTAAGTAAGATTTTAAAGATTTGGTAAAAAATTTTGAACAGCCTCTCTATAAAAAAGTAGCAATAGTGACACAAACAAATATCGCTCATGAAGAAAAACGTCACAAATATAAAAATACAAATTTTACAGGAAAGCGCTTCAAAATTCTTTGATAATTTGACTAGCTGTGGCTGCAAGCAAAAACAAATAGAACCTAATATGGCTATGTATGCGGTTAGTTTTATAAGTATATATTAACATAAAATTATATTTATTAATACTCTGGTGAGCATTTTAGTGCAATAAAATGAAAACTGAATAATTTTGAGTTGTGACGTTTTTCTTGTGTACGAGCGAATATCTTCAGGGCCTCAGGCTACGTTCGTAGTAGGCGATTACTAGCGACAGCGACTAACCATCGACAACGCGTGTCGTCAGTAAAGCGATTGATCGTCAGAGATTAAAAGATTTAAAAACTTCGTTTGTACAATGGATATTGGAGACATGTTTATGATTTATTGGTTCGTTGATCGAAAATGGGAAAATCGAGCAATGAAAGAAACATGAGTACATTCACTTCGGAGACTATAGAATAGGTTTCTATAAAATATAATATTAAACCTTTACATTCGAGTATGGTGACTCTGAGGCGCCATTAAAAATTGCTGTGCCATTATTCAAAATATTGTCTACATTATTAATCCTTAGGTATCCAACCGAAATGTATACCATAAATTATTTAAAACCTCTTATGTAAATAACATATTTGCACTCATTCTCCTTTTATGATTATTAGCAAGCAAAGAATAGACATTCAGAAAAATTTTGCAATGTTTTGAGAGGAACATTAACAAATTATTAAAAGAAATGTAGTATCAGAAAGAAGGAAATTGGCATCTAATCAATTGGTAAACACTTAAGTACTGTGTGAAGTTTTATAACAATTTAATATCCACCAAATTTAAAACATCTGAGAAAATGGAAATATTCTAGATCAGAAAAAATGTCTCATTTTCGAATTAAAACAGGTTTGAGTGCAAAGGGTTAAAATTTGAAAAAGTATACTAATCAATGTTGGAAATACACTCGCACGAGTGTTTTCTCATTTGACGAGTTGTTGAAATTGTTAGAGCCGTCAATAGCCGGTTGAGATACATTGTTCTGAAAATCAATACCAGCCGACAAAAAATTATAGGTCGTTCCACGCAAAATCGATTACCGCTTGCAATTGACATTAGTCTTTGTTCAAAATGAAATACGACGTACATACCTGAAACTGGTGGGAGTTTAAATACTTATTTTATTGATTTCCATGTTGAAGTTCAGAATTTCATCTTTTGCACTCGGAAACTTTTCTCAGATTACATCATTTTATAATTACCACAATTCCCAGAAATCTTTTTGTGTTTTGTCAAATGGGACATTTTAGTTGCTAGGTACTTTTATGATGACGAAAAGCTAATTATCGACTGCAAAAAGTGATTTCCTTGCCTGTTTTCATAAAGGTATGCTAAAATTGTAAAACGAAAAGCTTTATATTTTCTCGTAAATTCGAAATTTGCGAAATTATCATTTCATTATATTTTCTATATCACGCAAACGATTATTTTGTAGCAAAGAGAAATGTTATTAATAACAACTGTTAATAATTTAGTAATACAGTCGCTATGTTACATATTTATTATTTCCATTGGTGTGTTATATATTTATTATTTACAGTAGTACTAAAACATTTGTATTCGATGGCATTCTTAATATAATTCATTTTTAACAAATTTGAAGCATGACAAGCATTTGTAATGATGTCTGTAATTCTTTTTATCTGCATTATTTTTTAGAAATAAAGGTGACCTTCAATTTATCAAATGGAGTGCTATGTATTTTTTTATATCACATGAAAGATTTCGATGAAACTTTCATAATACATATAATTGACACAGATCTACTAAACGCATTTTTAAAATTTTCAATATAAACCCATATAAAAAAGTTGTGAAATGCACTTTTACTAATTTCTCTACAATTCCGACCAATAGCAATTTTTGAAAAAATTTCTTTTCACATCATGCAGAAAACTAATTGCTCTAATTTCTTAAAAAAGTTCAAATCATATAATCCAGTATTAAAAAAAGTTATCGTCTTTTAAAGAGTGTCCGAATATTAATGGGAATCACTGTAAGAAAAACTGATTTCCAAAATTTTATTAGGCCAATGTCACTTGTGATGTGTAACCACGTCTGAATACACCTTTCTCCTTTTTCCATCATTTTATTGAGAATGTCAGAATATTAATGGTAGTCACTATATTATTGACACACGACATTCCTTCAGAAATGTTTAAAGTACGGTTAGTATTAATTGCCTAACGAACATAACATACATACGTTAGACAGTTAATTTTTCCATCGAGATTTTTTATCTCGTCGTAGTAGCCTTATGTTAACCCAATCAACTTTTTCTTGTCTCTTAATTCGTGATAATCATATTGAAAACCATCAAGTCCATTACTGTTAACTTTCTCACCATCATAAAAAGTACTGCATATGCCTCCTTTTCTCAATTGTGTTTTGTCTGCAAACAATATTCAGAAATTTTTACTGAAATTTTTTCTTTTTAACATGTTTACATTGTCATAGAACTGTGACATTATTATAAAACTTGTAGTGCATCGTTCACGTTTATATCAACACCAACATTGTCAGTGATTTATCTCGCTGTTACCATGCGATTGGACATCCACTTTAAAATTGTAAGTTTTGACGTGCCGTTGAAGTAGGTCAGCCAAAACTTTTTTCAATACTGTAATCATCTAGATTGTTTTATGAATTATTTGACTAACTAACAAATCTGTTGAAAAGGACGGTATTTATGGTAGAAATAACCCACACCGAACTGGTATAACGGAGTTTAATACAGTATAAAAGTACTGAAAGCTCTCTGATAGTACCCCACCACGATTACGTCACGCGATCCCGACGGAAAGAGAGTACAGGAGGTGTCGACTCATTTGTTAAAAAGTGGGAGAACGAATTTAGTCCTTTCTCGATCGTTACATTTGGTGGCAGCACAGTAGTGCTCTGGCGTCGACGAATAGGGATACAAACTGTATCCCCACTCTTTGACGGCGTCCAGCTGTCCAGCTAAATATTCAACCATTTTCCACGTGCTCATCGACATCTGTCGACATCGCTGGACGCAATATTTGCGATTTCCGAATATTCTTGCGGATTTTTCCTACAGGGCTTGGCAAAAATAACTCCCACATTTAGAAAAATCATTGTTTTATTTGGGAAATAAAGTTTCTGGTAATACCTCGTGCCACTATTTTCAATCCTCCTTTGAAATGTGGGAGTTATTGTCGCACTGTGTATTTAATTCTTAGAATTTATATGATTATTTTTATAATATCATAAGTTTTATAATAATTATACGTAGTACAATCTTGATACGTAGTATAACCTTTATACAGATTCATAACTTTCAATAGCTAGCAAAGAATACGATTTCACGTACATGCGAGGTTAACTATGTGTGAGTACACGTTTGTGTGATCACCACACACATATACGTTGTAGTTAGTTTCCGATCTATAGCCGCGAAGGCGCCCTGAACAGTGCTTCGAAAAAGTACCAGAGTCGACACCCCCTGAGAGAGTATCCGAATTAGCGAAGTTAGATGAGGGGAGTGAGCACGAATCGAGGAGAAAAAGTTACCCTCTCTCTGCCAGTAGCGGACACGACAGAGACGAAATGCGTCACCTGACTGCGCCGCGAAGGAAGCGTGAGGAATTGCGTCGTAGAAGGAGAAAGTAGAGTAGGGACACAATGTCGATCTACACTCTACACCAGGGATGAGCAACCTTTTTTTACAACGGGCCAGCTACAAATTTAAAAATATTGTGCGAGCCGCATGTAAGAAAGTTATGATAATACAAACACTGAATGATGAAATCAAATTATCTCTTTATTGACACAATAAACCCAGTATAAAAAATTACAGAAATAAAACACTCATTAATAGAAATACTATTAAAAAAACGGCGAAAGATATCAGTGGAAAAAGATTATTTAATGAGGAATTTGGCATTGCTTCTTTGCCATCAATTGGTCTATATACATATACAGATATAGACGACACAGCAACTCGCACGCAGCTTTCTAACCGTACATCATTTAATCTCGATCGGTGATCGCTTTTAATTATTTTCAATGCAGAAAATAATTGTTCGCAAACATAGGTGCTTCCAAAAAGTGTCATTATTTGCTTTGCATGTGCGCCTAATCGTGGGAATTTTTCTAAATTCATGTAATTTTTGATAGAAATTATGTATGTCAACATTTTGAAAGTTATTTTTTATGTGTCTTTTTGTAAATCTATTAATTCCATTTGTAACTCATCTGGAACTGTTTCCACGTCTATATTAAATGGCGAAGAAAAAATGTTAAAACTAAGAACGGTTTTTTCTGACCTAAATATTTTAAATCGCGATTCAAATTCCGTTATCAATTTTTGTAAATGCTGGGCATATTTTCGGGTTTTTGAAGGAGTTTCTTTTCTTAAGTGTGCAAAATGTGACGTGTTCTTTGACAACAGATGTTTGTTCCAAATTTTGAGTTTGCTTTCAAAAGCATTAATTTTATCAAACATGTTATTAATAAACTGGCTTTTTCCTTGAAGTTCCATGTTTAAGTCATTCAAATGCTGAGTTATATCGACGAGAAAAGCAAAATCACATCCATTCTTTATCTTCGAATTGGGGAAACGGATATTCTTTCATTTCTACAAACAATTGAATATCATTTTTTAAGTTGTATATTCTTTTTAGCATGGCACCTCCAAGTGCGTTTGTAAAAAGACGATCGGCCGAGGCTTCGTAGGTAACGCCGTACGGAGAGCTCGCAATCTTTTGTAGAACAGCAGGTCACTGTAGGAATTTTTAAAAGTCAAAATGTAAAATCTTTGAATGGCCGCACGAGAAAGTGTGGCGGGCCGCGGGTTGCTCATCCCTGCTCTACACTATACGGCACGGACCGTCATGTCCCAAGAACGACAAAACCGGCAAGTTGTCAGTAAATGTGGGAGTACAATATTCCTTCGGAAGATGTGACTTCGTCTACGCGGATGATGTTACTTTTTTATCCCCACTGCTAGGGGGTTTCTCCTTGGACGGTCGATCGCGCTACGAATGTTTTTTTCAAGAAAACCCTCATTAGTTATTAAGAAAGATTATTTAAGATTACTGTGTAATAATATAAACCTTTTTGAAGCGAGTGAAATTCAGAGCTTTCCAATGATATACAGTTCAGAAGGAATGATCACTGAATGAGGTTATAATGATACAATAAAAGAATTACGAAACAAAAGATCGCGAATTTAGTTGCCAACCTAATATTTTTAAATTTTCTCTCTTGGCCAAACTTCGGTGAGCGGTAGTGTACATTACTTTTTTGTGGAAACTCCCTAATCGAACAGAGCAAGGGTCTTCGATATGTATACATTCATTATAATAAACCATTCATTTATGTAGATAAAAAATTATATAAATCCGAAGAATTGTAACCACTACTTGAAATGGTTATTCTTCGTTTTGATACACAATATATTTTCATTTTTATTTTAACTCTTAACACACTGGAATGGTGACTCTGAGGCGCCACTGAAATCGCTGTACCATTACTCAACATATTGTTTACGATACATTATTAAATATGTCGATATCTAATCGACTACTAAATATTTAAGTATTCTATGAAGTATTGTACCAATTTCAAACATATCCAGAAAAATTAAAAACATCATAGGGAATAGAAGTATTTTAGGTCGAAAGAAATGTTTTAATTCTTGAGTTAAAATAGTTGCGAGTGCAAACGGTTAAAAGGTCTTGTCCGTGCTTGGATGGAAACGATGCTGTATTTGACTTTTCGTAAATCTGTCACTTCTAGTGAAATTAATAAAAATTCTGCTAGAGTACTTGTTTATAAGAAAAAGGTGCTCACAATAAACGGTGTGACAGACAATATGTGTAAGACAAACGCTTCGAACAATCTAAGCTTTGAGGTGTCAGCTTGGTGGTGGCGATGGCAAAAGAAAAGTGGGAGAGGATTTGGGTTGGCGATGAAAAATGGTGTAGACGCAGACTAAAAAACGTAGACTTTATGGCATCGGAAAATGCATGAAAATATTCTACGAGGCCGGTCATGTGGCAACTTAAGAACGTGCGACATTCAGGATAATCCGTGATCTTAAAACCACGATCTTGTATGGAATTCCTAATTTACGAGACAAAATAGTCGCTCGACAAGATTTCCAAAAATATGTTGCTTTTCAACATTATTTCGATATAATACGGGATGATATTATCAAGACATAAAACTACAACGAATTGGCACAAATCAATTCTGAAGTTTTTAAAATAGAAAGGCCCGTCGAGTTGTCAGAAAACATTGGAAACGATGCGACGCATTGTGAACCGTTTCTATAAAATAGGTCGATTAATTAAAAATAAAATTATTAAAACTAAAATAGGATACAACTAATCTGTCGGTTTCCCTCGCGTCTCGATTTTTCTTGCCAATTAAGAATGGATTTTAACAGTACAGATATTTACCTGTTTCTACTAAAAACAACTATTATACAGGGTGTCCCAAAATTCCTTCAACAGCCGGAAATGGGAGGTTCCTGAGATCATTTGAAGTAACATTTTCCTTTGCAAAAATGTTATCCGCGGCTTTGTTTAGGAATTATTAACGAAAAACACGGACCAATCAGAACGCGACCTAGACGCGAGTTGGCACAGTCGGCCAATAGACAGTTGGCGCGCCGGACCGACTGTGCCAACTCGCGTCTAGGTCGCGCTCAGATTGGTTCGTGTTTTTTCGTTAATAACTGTTAAAGAAAGCTGCGGATAACATTTTTGCAAAGAAAAATGTTGCTTCAAATGATCTCAGGAACCTTCCATTTCCGGCTGTTGAAGGAATTTTGGGACACCCTGTGTTGTCACTTCCCATTAAAGTCGTAATTCACTATCGTACTATCGTACTATCATGTGAAATTATATTCGATATTCTTTATATTGGAATGGTTAGGTTAGGTTAGGTTAGATATCCTATCTTTTTGGGTATGCTGAGGTATATTAAACATTTGCCATTATTAAATTTACAATACGCTACTCTGAATTCTTATCTTCTTTCTAATGGCCTCTAGCAGCTATTTTAATCTGGGACATAAGTACATATCTGAACGTAAAATTTCGAGCTCTTTCAGAATCCGTAGTCAAAAGTAGGGGTTCCCATTTAAAAAATACGTACTGACCTCCAAATAACCTTGAAAATGGATCCGTAGGTCAAATACAAGGTCATGGACATATGTCCTCCATTTAATCCCTGCAACTTTTATTGGAAACATTTTTACCGAATATGCTTATCTGAGAAGTTAACATCCCTGGACGGGTAGTTTTGGACACCCTGTATAAAGAATAAATTATTTCGAAAATCCCGATAAATTCAAGAAAGAAAATAATATTTTCTCGGGAAACCCGATAAATTCAAGAAAGGAAAGAATATTTTTTTCTGGAAACCCGATAAATTCGAGAATCTCGAAATTTTCGGGTACCCGTCCCGGTCCCGAAAAAATTTCGTGTTCCCGACCCTATCCGATATTTCGGGTTCCCGTACACCCCTGGTAACTACGTACATAGGATTCGTTGCCTCTGGCGAACTTCGGAAGCTGTGAAACATTCGAATTGTTCGATTCAGATGCCAGGTTTCCGGGTTTCCGTAACTGGCGCCCATATCCGCGGCGACAATAAACTTATACCCGTGCGCATTCTATGTAGTATCGCAAAGTACTTCAGGATGTGCGACGTGTAAGCTGTCTGGAACGGTGATTATTTATCCTGGAAGCGTTAAGGGCTGTTCAACCGCGGGGTTCAGCCACCGTCAACTTGTATCTGTCAGCGCCACGAAACAATTGTCAACGTAAACCGGACACTGCTCGTCCTGTTACATTTTATCCCTGTTTTGTTGCGTTATCTCTATTTTGTCCGATGACATACGATCTGGCAACTGTCTACGAGCTATTCTCTTCATTTACCATTTCCAACATTTCTGCTTCTGTTCTACCAATTTCAACAACCCTTCAGTCAGATCAGGCGTTTGCTTAGGGTAACTGCACCGATTACTGCGGTACCATGCTACGATCGTACTTTATTTTAATATTACTCCTAATTTTTCATGAAATAATAACATCTGTAAGCATTTTATGGAGGAATGATGTGTTCTGAATACAAAAAAATTGATGGCACTAAAAACCATTTACAAAATAAAAAAATATTAAAAAATAAAATCGGTAACATTTTGTACGTATTACTGCGAGCGAAGAAGAGCCATGTACTAATTACTGCGAACGGATTAATTTAAATAAATCATGAGTACAGATGAATAATATCTGAATTGACATATGAATAAAACGTTTATTAATTTTAACACCGTAGTATTTAATGCCGCATAAATAGCTAAATACATTCTTTTAACAAATATTTGAGTAATATTTATTATCTTTAATTTGATGGTATTTTAAATTATTTTTTTTCTTTATATTTTGTGTAGATTATCTTAAACTTCAATAATAATCAACTTTTCATTAATGATTTTTATCGTAATGATTTTAAAACTGTCCGATTATTCGAACCATCCGAGTCCCAATTAGTTCGGATAATTGACTACTGTATCTATGTGATGATACAGCTTCGTTATTTATTTCTAAGATTTTTTGTACATTAAATCCTTTATGGTCCAACGTGAAAAGTAGAGAAAGTAATCGATCAGAATCAGTTACCATCACGTACATCATTGATAACCGTCCATACACATCGACCCCTATTGGCCAGATAATAGTAGGTTAGATATCTGTGTTGAAGATATACGATATCGTGTACACTTAATGGGAATACCGGGAACACTATCCAATTCCAGTTACGTGGATAAACTGCGGATTTCAGAGTTCCGCTTATCCCATGCCGATCGATCACTTAATTCACCGTCAATTCACCTATAACGGGCAAACAGACAACATTCACGTATGCGCTGTGCATGTCTTATTATCATTGCATACAAAATCCCTCAAAAACTGGAAATGGTACCTACAACTTTCTTTAATATGTTACAGACCATCAATCTATTGTACATCTTTCCCAAAGTAATTTTGTAAAATTTCCTGGAAACGTTTCGTTTTCTGCCTATATTAGTAATAGAAATATTATACACTTAAGGGGCATATTCTCGATCAAGCATGTAGCACAACAATTATTGCGCAGCATAATGTTACGCAAATCCAAATTGTATTTATATTGACACATAATTTGAGCAATCGTTCAGTTTCTCTCCGTAGTAATGAGACTCGTCTGACAATATTTGTGCAACACTGCCATTCACAGTACACATCGTTGCAACCCGTTTGTTGTGCACAAAATATCAGGTGTCACGTCCAGTGGTTCAGCCGTTAATAATAATTGATAAAATCAATCATGTATAATTCATGACATATATTTTCTGAATTTCTTTTTATACTTGCTCTAATAATGATGTACAAGAAAGAAAATATCCAATATTATAATTGATAATTAATGTCGAACTATCGTATATTATACCACATTGCGTACGATAGAATTAAGAAAACTCATTTTGAATTTAAATCTTCATTGAACGAATTAAAAATGTAGCGAAATTTATTTTATTAAATGATTGAGTCATTTTCAAATATAAATTGTGAGCGAATATTCGTTGAAGCCTGTTCATCACTGAAGACTGTGAAGATTTTTCAGAAGAATCGATGAGCGATGAATTGTTCCTCGATCTATGAGATGCGCAGAGTAATATGATCCAGAGGATGATAAAAGATACAATGTACACGATTACGAAGAGAGTGACTAAGAAGGATGCGATTAAAAGAAATGATGTAGCCACCTTATAAAAATTAAGCCTAGAACAATGGATTGATCAATCTATAAAAGGGATAGTTCCTCATCAGGAGCAGTTCAGTCAATGTTAAAAATTCTATCGATGACCATCGTACATCAATTAAAAATTCAGTACAGTACACAATTCACAGTCAGCAGTCATCAATACGTTCAGTCAATAGTTTGTCAAAATCAGAGTCAGAATTAAAAATTTCGTTCATTCGTTCAGTGGAGTTAAAAGTTTGAAAAACGTGTTAATCCGCTGGATTTTGTTTATTTTACGAAATTGATTTACGGTAAATACACTACCAAATTATAATAAGATCATAATAACTCTATGTATCCGAAATTTGGTGCTTAGAATATACTTTTGTTTATTTAAAATTGAATTAAAATATCAAATCATTTTTAAAGAGTTTACCCAACTTCGATTTCTATGTTCCAATTCCACGATCAAAGCATAGAATTTAAGAAATCCTCAATTATCCAAACCGAAGCCGGTGAGTGGAGGTAGGTTCAAAACTGCGTTTTATCTTCAATTAAAATCTTTCAAATTAAACTTCAATTTAACTATAATTCTTTAACACGTCCATCTCAGGACGTAACACAGGAAATTCTGATTTTACACAAAAGGTTGCGCAATTACTATCATTCACGATCAATCACGTTGCGCAATAGGCATTGTTGCGCAACATGCTTGATCGTGAATAGGTAGGCTCTTTTAGTGTCAAGTACAAATCATCTGTAAATCATGTGCAATATATTATATGTATGTATATGTACACTTAAATACCTAATGATTTATTTTGTAATATTGTTTATATAACGTGTACGATAAAATAAATTTCAATTAATTATTTCTTCAAATAAATAAAATACGAACATTCTGTTTATTTAGAAATCATTTGTTATCGAGAGACGAATACTTAGAATATATATATTCTACTATGCATTTTGACATACACATCTGTTTTGCAGGTGCATGTACAGGGTGGCCCACATAACTCTGAACAGCTAAATATCTCGAAAACTATGCTATCGATTTTAAAGTTCTTAGTCTTAAATTGCATGGAACTGAAGGGCCTTTCTGACTACATAAACGTGAAGTGGCCTCCCTTCCCCTTTAACGGGGGAGGGGAGGTACCTTTGTAATTTTAAATGGAACCCCCTATAAAATGTTACATATTTAGATTCTACCGGAAAAAACAAGTCAATTTTGTCTGAAACATTTTTTGTCAGATACTTCCATGATGAGATATGACAGTTTGAAGTTTCGAGTTGTAGGTTCTTGTAGCGCTCGGAAATAGCGTTATGGAATTGTACATACGCGCTTGAGTCCTTTGCTTATTCGTGAAAAAATAAAATATACTTTAAATTAAATGTTCAAAATGTCCACCACGGACATTACATTTAGTAAACATTTATTTACTCGAAACATCAAAGTTATTCTAACATTTTTTAACATTTCGGGAGTCACTGAAGCGCAAGCGTCACGTATTCTTTGTTTCATATCCTCTTTTGTCGTCGGTGGTCCAAACATAACTTTGTCCTTTACATATCCCCATAAGAAAAAATCTAATGGTGTTAGATCGGGGGATCGAGGAGGCCATTGAAGAGGTCCCCCACTACCTATCCATTTGTTCTCAAATTTTTCGTTCAAAAATTGCCTGGTGATGATTGCAAAATGTGGAGGAGCGCCGTCTTGTTGGAACCACATTTCTCTTCTAACGTGCAGTGGCACATCTTCCAAAAGCGCAGGCAAATGATTTTATTAAGAAATCACAATAACTTGCAGATGTTACAGTTTCTTGAAAAAAATAAGGTCCAATCACAAAATCTCCTATTAGGCCACACCAAACATTTAAAGACCATCGATGTTGAAAGGGAACACATCGCATCCAATTTGGGTTTCCACGGCCCAATAATGCAGATTATGTCTATTTACATGCCCTGAATTCATAAAAGTGGCCTCATCGGAAAAAAGTATTTTGCACAAAAAGTCATTTTCCACAACACCCTGCAGCCACTCACAAAATCTTACGCGGTGATCATAATCTGCTATCGAAAGCTCTTGTGATAAAACCATGTGATACGGATGATACTTTTGCCGTTTCAAAATTCGTTGAATTGATGAACGACTAATATGTGATGTTTGTGCAAGTGTACGTTGACTAATATGAGGATTTAATGTAATTGTAGCAAGAATACTGGCACTATTATTTTCATTAGTGACAGCTTTAGGTTTATTGCGAGTTTTTTTACACAATTCACCGTGCTCGCGAAGCCGCTTTTCTAAATTATGAAATGTTGCATGACATTTTTTGATAGCATAACGTTCAAAAAACATCACTGATGCACGCCGATAATTTTTTTGGCATTCATGTAACGTTAATAACATATTCACTTCTGTGTCAAAAGTAGCCATAATCACAATGTTACTGCTTGAGTAACAGCTCTAAACTGAAAACGTTTTCATAGATAAGTGAGTCAAACTCAAGAATTGTAAATATTATTGTTTGTGTTTCTTCATGAATAAGCAAAGGACTCAAGCGCGTATAATTCCATAACGCTATTTCCGAGAGCTTCAAGTACCTACAACTCGAAACTTCAAACTGTTATATCTCATCATGGAAGTATCTGACAAAAAAATGTTTCACACAAAATTGACTTGTTTTTTCCGGTAGAATCTAAATATGTACCATTTTATAGGGGGTTCCATTTAAAATTACAAAGGTACCTCCCCTCCCCCGTTAAAGGGGAAGGGAGGCCACTTCACGTTTATGTAGTCAGAAAGGCCCTTCAGTTCCATGCAATTTAAGACTAAGAACATTAAAATCGATGGCATAGTTTTCGAGATATTGAGCTGTTCAGAGTTATGTGGGCCACCCTGTATATGGTATTTCTCCTTGTACATTGAAACTGACATTAAAACGCAATTAAAGATAATAATGACATAACCTAGAAGAGAGATGTTTGATTCCCAAAATTGAAATTACAAATGGGAATTCATTCCATCGATATTATCGATCCTATCAAGAACGAGAGAGGACATGTAGATCTGTAATCAAAAGATCTGTAATCATTATCAAAAGCACCTGACCATTATTAGTAAGCAATTGCTTTCTTACTTGTATTTGACCAATCCATTTTTCTTATTAATGCATAAAATCCGGAATCCACTAATTACAGTTTTTGTTAATTTCCTTTAATTTAATCAAATACATCATAAATTCTTGGTGCATATGGGTTTTCGCACAAATAATTTTTCCATTACCTTTTGTAAGTTATAAACGTCTTCCAACAAGTTCAAGTAATAAAACTCAACTTGTGTAAGCAGATTACATAAATGTTGTCATTCTGATTCCCTCTGTATCGGGAAAAAATACCAGGACATCGTTATTTCATATTTGTCTGAACGTTACAGCAGAACATCGTTATTGCTTTCGTATTTTTCTTACTTGTACTACACGTAAAACGCGATGGCATCATTTAGCGAGGGAATTTCGAAAAACCCTTGCTATACTCAATTTTCAAAACTTATATAAAGAATTTTTCAGAATAACAGAATTAAAATAGCACACCGTTATTACGTCAGTATCGTTGAAAATTTTCTGAAACGTATATCTATTGAACAAGACAAATTACACACACAGAGAGAGGGAGGGAGAGAGAGAGAGAGAGAGAGAGAGAGAGAGAGAGAGAGAGAGAGAGAGAGAGAGAGAGAGAGAGAGAGAGAGAGAGAGAGAGAGAGAGAGAGAGAGAGAGAGAGAGAGAGAGAGAGAGAGAGAGAGAGAGAGAGAGAGAGAGAGAGAGAGAGAGAGAGAGAAAGATAAGACAATATTTGAAACTAAACGGTAGATACTATTATAAAGCCAGGAATCCACCGGAAAGCTAGACTAACAATAAGCTATTCTATGCTATGTTAACATAGTTTGTGTTATTCTATGCTATGCTAAGAAGTACAGGATGTATCTACCGAAGCTGCGCCGTGTTATACTAGTCGTATGAAAATTACGTCAACTATCCATTACCGCGTCAGTTAGAAAAACGATGTCGGAAGAAAACGTGGAGCTACAGTGACACCATTAATATTCGGACTCTGTAAAAAAAAGATAATCTTTTTAATATTGGACTATACGATTTGAACTCTTTTTGAGAAGTTAAAGCAATTAGTTTACTACATGTTGTGAAAAGAAATTTTTTCAAAACTTGCAATTGGTCGGACTTGTATAGAAAATAATAGGTGTTTCGGTTAATAATGTCAATTTTGCTAATAGATGACGTTACTAAAACATTTGTTCGCATAGACTAATCACTAGTAATGACGTCTATGACATTCCGGAGGGTAAACATACGCGATCAAAAGCCAGTTCATTATTAATTGTCGTTGTGCAAAAAACATAGTATTTCATAGCTTTAAGTATGTCGAATGTTGTACCGGAAAAAACGTTTTGCGGGGAAGTTTAGTAACCTTCTTTCATTTGAAGAAAACGGCTGCTGAATGTTATCGATTGTTGGTAGAAGCTTAGAATGAACATGCTCTGACCCAAAAAAACTTGTGAACAATGGTTTAAACTCTTTAAAAATGGTGATTTTGATATAAAAGACAAGGAGAAGCAATTGGCAGAAGCATTACAGGCGATTGAAATTAAACCGAGCATTGAAAGAAAAACAACCAGAATACGCCTAAAGACACGATAAAGCCATTTTTCAAAATGACCATGCTCGGTCTCATATTGGAAAATGTGTAAAAAAACTATTTGGAAAACGTTAAATGGAACGTACTATCCCACCCGCTGTACTCAGCGGAGTTAACTCCTTCGGACTCCCACTTATTTCGATCGATGCAGCACGGACTTCTAGAACAACACTTACAATACTTACGAAGAAGTGAAAATTTGGCTTCATGAATGGTTGGCCTCCAAAAACGAAAAGTTCCTTCTGCGCGGAATCCATTCTTTGATATAAAAATGAGAAAAAGTCATAGCTAACGAGGGCCAATACTTTGATTATTAAGGCAATTCATTTTGTTATGGAAATAAACGCTCAAATTTTGAGAGAAAATCGACATTATTAACCGAGGCACCTATTACTAAAAGTTGTAAAAAATACATTTTGTAGATCTGTGTCAATTATATGCGGAAAAAACGACAGACATTGAAAGATATCAGAAAGATGTAAGAATCCTCAGATTTATTGTAGTTAGAGGCCGAAAATCGTGAAAAGCTGCAATTTTCACCATCTTTAAGGATGTAGACTCCAGGATTGCAAGGATGCGGAATGCACGTTCTTATTTCTTCATAATACAAAGATGGGGTTATTCTGGAGTCAAAAACGCTAGATGAAAGATCGATCTAGGCCGCGATCGCCCTCAAAATTCCTATTATATACGTTTACGATAATTTAGTTTACGTAATTTACATTATTCCGCAGCGTAATTTGCATTATTTGGAAGCATACAGCCGCGCATGTAGCTATTTTCATAAAGCTGCGTCAGCTACATGCCTCCGAATAATGCAAATTACGTAAACGTAAAAATACAGTAAATCCTCCATAAACGCAAAAGTCTCGGAGAGGTTTGTTTGCATTTTTCGTAGACGGACACTATTTTTTTGAGCTTTAAGGGCCGAGCTGAATGTAGAGAAGAGAGTGTAAAGAGAGACCGCGCACGGCCGAAGTGATTGCGACTCTCCGCGCTCTTATCTTTCCCATACGCTGTCCTTCCTTGCGCCCGAAACGTTCATAGTCAATCGTCAATTAAACCACTAAATACAGTTGAAATTATATCGTGTTTGGCCTTATTTTAATCAGAAAAATGCCACAAATATATTGGTGAAAGTTTCATAAGAGAGTAAGTAATAATATAAAACATTTTACATTGGTATTACATGCATTGTGAGAACGCACGGCCCTTTGAACTGTGCCGGCGACTGCGACTCTCCGTATCGCAATAGTAGTGGTTCACACCGATATACCCGAGCCGAGATCAGACTACTACAGTGGAGGGGATATTTTTTGCGTTTATCGTGTACGGCCTTTTTGCGTTTATAGAGGATTTATTGTAAAACTTTTGAGGGCTACCGTAAAAACCCCATCCTTGCATTATCGAGAAATGAAATGGCGCATCCCGCACCCTTACAATTCTGGAGCAGAGTGTATCCCTTAAAATAAAAGTAGCCATGCAAAAACTTAAAATTTTTTTTCTCATCTACGAAATTTTTGGGGATAAAGACTGGGGAAATCACTGTAACTGTACAGAAAATCGCACGGAAGATTTTGGATCCAAGCTAGAATTATGAATACTATTGTTAGAATCGAATTCTGGAAAGAGAGAACTTCGAATAAACAAAGCCTTTTTATAGAAATAGCACGAGCTCGGGAAATGAAATAACAATTTGCGAATACTAATTTGAACAGACATGCAGCTTAAGTGTTCATTCATTGTACAGAACACGCGAATAGTTTTACGGTGAAACTAATTTCAAGTTGCTTGACAAATGAGAGTAATATAATCCATTTGTTGACAGGTGTCCTGGGTACGTAGACAGGATAATGGAGAGAAGGTAAACCTGCTGACGGTGGGACCAAACACCTATATAGGAGATCCAAGGTATACAGTGAAGTTCCAGTATCCAGATAACTGGCGCCTAGAAATTAAACCAGTGAACAGTAGCGACGAAGGCCAGTACGAGTGCCAAGTCAGCACCCATCCGCCTAAACATATTCATGTGAATCTCCACATCAACGGTGAGTACAGTATCTCGGTTACAACTTACTTTTATGTAGGTGCCCATATCGTAAAAGTTAATCCTTCGGGACCAGAAGTTAAAGCATTCTCGTGAAGAGTGATTTAGTCTTGATGTTGACACTTAGAGTCCAACGTCAATTTGAGGACTTTATTGACGTTTACCCAAGACCAACCGCAGCAACTGTCTAAATATTTGCGTGATTATTTGTTTTTTATTAATGTAATTTGAATCTCAAGGAAGAGATTATTTTGCAGAACTGTACAGACGTTTCAATAAATTATGATACTTCATATAATACTATAAAAATTATAAACAATCGTATGGCTACTACACAAGAAATGATCTGATCGATATTTAAAAAACAAACTCTGTTCTCCATCAGAAATCGATACCAAAACCGTTGTCCGTGAGATCACGGTAATATAAGCCGTTAATTGATACTAATCGCTAGACTGCGGATTTGTATGCATTTATGATGAAGCTAAATGAAATATAAAACAGTGAAAAATTAGGAAAATCTAAAAATAGTGTTATGTTGTTTTCAAGTGTGAAAAACTATTAGGGGATGAAATAAATTTTGAACTAACTCCTGCTGCCCGCAATCGCTGCTGAACATTTTTATTTTGCATAAAGATCTACAGTCGATTAGTATCGCAATTCGCAAAGAAAAATATGTCTCCCGAAAGAATTGTTTTTACCCGTTATTTTTTCCAAGAAAGAACTATGCGAAACTACCTATGCGAAAGAGCAACAGAACGTTAACTTTTCTAAGTAACATCTTATATTTTCATTAAAGCGTAAAGGTTTCTCAAGGTACAGAAATAATGTCGTTAACTTTAAATTTAATGTTTGCCCGGCAAGAGTAGATATTGTTTGAGCTACAGTTTAAATTTATTGCCTATTTACTTCTCTCGTTCAAAAATTTATTAAAACTACTTTCGAAGATTCTGCTGCTTATCCGCAGAAAGTTTGTCCCCACTTATATGCATTCGACGAATACCTTGATGTGTCTTAAACTTTGCTAACGAATTGCGAGACTCACTTTAAAATTAAGATTTCTTTTTAATTTTTCGTGGAACTTTCAAGCTTCCATGCATACCACTCATCTTGACATTAGCGTTCCATTACCTCCGCATTGAAAAAACAAATAGTACATCAGAATATTATAGTGTTATACATATAAGTGATTACTTACATACATACCTACCTAACAGAAATAATCAGATAAATTACACTGTCCAACAGCCAAAAAGGATTCCGATTGTCACTATGCAATTCTTATAGAGTTTTTTGTGCCGATTCCGAATCTATCCTTCATTTTTCTCCTAGATGCACAGTTTTTGAGAAATTTGAGTTTGAAAAAATGATATATTTTTCAATTTTGAACAAATATTGTTATATTCTTGTAAAAGATATTGAATTGATCTTTACAGCAAAAGATTCCTTAGTCTTTCTCGAATAAAAATAAGAATTGCATAGTGAGAATCGAAGTCCCAAAAAAAGTTGAAATTTGTTGGACCGTGAATTGATGAAGTAATCGAAGATTGAAATATTTAAGTATTTATTTTTATTTGTAGTTTTAAGCATTTTTGCAAAGTGGTACGATTGTATTAGTATAGAATAGAGTATTAGTATAGATTTTATTAGTATACATACATAGATTACTATACTATAGAATATTATAGTATTATACATGTAAGTGTCTACTTACATAAATACCTAACAGAAATAATCACATAAATTACACTGTCCAACAAATTTCAACTTTTTTTATGTTCCCTAATTACTGTTGGGTCCTTCTTATAGAGTTTTTTGCGCTGATTCCGAATCTGTTTTAATTTTTTTCCTATACGCACAGTTTTTGAGGAACATGGCTTTGAAAAAAAAACATATTTTTCAACTTTAAACAAATATTGTGATGTTATTATAAAAGATATTGTATTGTTCTTTATAGCAAAAGATTCTGTAGACTTTCCCGAATACAGCGATATCAAATATTAATACATTATGATTGTTTAAACATGTTTAAACAATCGGAAAATTTTTGGAAAATCGAACTATACCACTCGATAGAGCAGACTTTTATCTTGAGAAGCCACTCTGTCAAATTTGGATCGTCGACGTTTTTTTCGAACCAGAAAGCAAAATATCTTCGCCCGACATGAGTTGCCGCCAGTGACGCTCAGGACGAGATACGGCGCAGCGACGGGATACGGAGCGGCGAACGACCGTTATAATGGTGAGCGCCACTGGCGGCAACTCATGTCGGGCGAAGATATTTTGCTTTCTGGTTCGAAAAAAACGGCGACGTTTCAAACTTCAAACCGGGGTTTCTCAAGATAAAAGTCTGCTCTATCGCATGGTATAGTTCGATTTTCCGTTGGACCCTTATTTTTTGAGATAAATTGAAAAATATCCTCAAAAATTGGTGCAAAAGTGATGTCTCTCCGCCTTTAGTGATTATTTAAACATGTTTAAACAATCATAATGTATTAATATTGGATATCGCTGTATTCGGGAAAGTCTACGGAATCTTTTGCTATAAAGAGCAATTCAATATCGTTTATAATAACACTACAATATTTGTTTAAAGTTGAAAAATAAGTCTTTTTTTCAAAGTCATGTTTCTCAAAAACTGTGCGTATAGGGAAAAAATTAAAAACAGATTCGGAATCAGCGCAAAAAACTCTATACGAAGAACCCAACAGTAATTGGGGAACAAATTTGGTGTTGGACAGTGTTATTAATGAAGTATTCAAAGAGTGAAATATTTAAGTATTTATCTTTATTTGTAGTTTTAAGTATTTTTGCAAAGTGGTAGGATTGTATTCGCAGCGAATTAATGACATAAAACTAAAGGAACGATTTATTAATGAAAAGTAAACGTTCTATTTCCACTAGAAATTCTGTAACGCTCGAATTACACACGTTCCATCTACCAATCAATGACTGGAAACTTCAATACTTTGACGATTGTGCTTGTGGTTTCAAACCTGCCTATCTAACAACGCGACAGACTGCGCGAGCATGGGCAGCGTGGGAAGCAGTGCCCTTTCGTTAACTTTGGCTGCTACAACACAAATGGTGCATAAATGCTTTTCCAACACCATATTCCTGTGTTCTTTCATATTTTGCAACTTCAAATTTATGATCTAAATGGACAGGGAGACGATGACGTCGTACGGTCCTGGCGACGAATGTCCCTTTAAATTTCGTTTGCTCGAGACACGCACACGATTATGTTCTGTTTCATCGACACGGTCGGGTGGACTGTAGTAGTAGTAGCTTTTGTCTATACGTATAACTCCACACAATCAAATTTTGCAAGAACTTTGACAGCTTATATCTCGATAACTATTTGTTTGTGACATGTGGTTTCTTTCAAACTTTTCCTCTTTTAAATAAGTGGAAGGTGTTGATGTAAAAAACAACTTTACCATCAATTTTCTTTGTTGCAAACAATTTTGCGACAAATTTCTTTTACAAATGTCCACCGATCCAGAGGTGTAGATTCACCCCAAGAATGGATGAGGATTACTTTTTATACACCCTGTATTTCTATTTGACGTCCCTTCATTTTCATAAAAATTACTCTACTTGTCTGTCTTTATCACGTTAGTTTGTGTGAATTTTTTCCTTCCTCTGTATTTTTCGCTTCACGTGTGCATACTTTCCAACCACTCTTTTCTCCTGTCGACTTCGTTAACAATGTTTGCGAGGCTGCTTACAGACCCATTAATATGACATGATTTATATTCGTTCACGTATTAACAACAGTTGCCGTTGGCGATACTCCTCCAGGTATTCGAGGTACGAGGAAATTACTCGGTCAAGTCTTTGTTCCCTTTTTGCTACATAGTACGCGCACGCTTCTCGATAAAATACGTGACGCGAGTCCAGGGTAAAAACGGGGTGAAATGTTTCCTTAAATGATAGCATGATGCAGGGCAAATTGAGGAGGAACAAACGGTCGTTCCATAACAGAATTACCTAGGATTTAGGGGAGAAGAATGGAAACGTTCAGACTGAACGAAGCGAGTTCCAAGAAATTTAAGTATTCGCCAGAGACCACTGTAGGGAGTCTCTAGATTTTTACGGTAAATATGCTTTGAAAATGTGAGTGCGCAAAATGCTGTTTAGATAGCGCATTCCATGTGACGATTTATTCAACATTTATAATTGCTTACATTGCGTATGCACATGAAATTAGATGAATTGAGAAATACAAAGAGGTAATTCGTGATAGAAGTTATTAATAGACTGCGGATCTTTATGCATTTATGAAGAAATTGATTGGGTGAAATATAAAAACAGTAATAGATTAGAAAAATTTAAGAACACTGTAACGTTGTTTTTGACGTAACAAAATCATCAAGGGATGAAATAAATTTTTATTTTCTTCCTGCTTCCCACAATTAATGCAGAATATTTTTATTTTGCATAAAGATTCGTAGTCTAGTTACTACAAGATTCTGAACAGAGACTAATAAATATGTATGTATATGTATGTATGTTATTAATTTCCTTTAAATCGAGATGAAAGTCTATTTTGGTTTTGTTCATGCATAGTTATTGTAGAACATGTAGGGCATACACGCACACACACACACATATAGTACAATAGATATAATTCGTCATGCTTCATTTTTATATGATATAATTCCTTTTTTAATGACAAGATGCGCACCCTGGACCTAGGTTAATGAATATTTTTCAAGATTTCCCATGCCTCATGTGCGGTAGCACAATCTTCTATGTGGATTTGTTGCTCAGGTTCTATGTATATTCAGTCCTATAGCGGCGAAAGACTTATTTAAATTTACCTGATGCTGTCTTCTTTCTGCCTCAGCAGCATTTGGTCCCAATATTTTTTCGGTTGTCACATAATCTAGTAATCCTTTTCCTCGCAATAACCAACTTATTTCAGTTTTCCATTGCTGATAATTCGAATCGGAAAGCTTCGTAATGCGTACATCAGTTTTGGATTCATTATACATTTTATCAATTATTGTTTCACACTTTATCACAATATTTTTAAACGACGCAACTACTTTCGTTTTTCACTTTTGTGTTCCAATTGACTTTTTAATTATATGTGATCACATAGATAACCAATTGTGCGAGATTTTAAATATACTTTAATCAAAACAACCCAAAGATCATTTAACGAATAAAATTGATTACGAACACAATTGTAATAGAAGAAACATAATACAAAAGTACGTCTGAATAGAACTGTGTTAAATAGAGGAGACGGAATTAGTGTCGCCAGTTGATGACCAAATGGTCATCAATTACTCTCTTCCTTTTCCCCTTCCACTATCGCATTCCAGCACCATGTGCAATGCGCACACTCCAACTCCAACGCCCCCCACTAAGACCGTACGTTACGTCACGTGCCGCGTGGGGACCGCGTGGTGCCGCGCGCGACTGAAGCGACGCTTGGCGGTGGCGGTGGCGTCTAGAATTTCAATTTGAATTTGGTAGCCGTTAACCATTAGCAGCCGTTAGCCGTACCTTCAGGATGTACATCAGGGGTGGCCAATCTTTTGCATACCATGCGCAAAATTTTTTCACCTGCGAGTTTCTAGTTTTTTCTACCTTCTTATGTTCGTTGTATAGGGGTAGGATCTGCTTTGGTTAGGGGAGGGAAAGGGATAACTCAATCGCGCCACTAAATTAATTAACTTACGCCAGTTGAAAAGACATACGTTCATTGAAACACTAATCTACAATAGTGAGAAATGATTTTTTGGACGATAGGGCGATCACTGTCTTGAACACCGCAATTCCCATCCTATAATTGTAAACTGTCAAAAAATTGCGACGAATTGATGAGTAAGAAGGCTGAATAAATTCAACTGAGAGCTCTCAGGTGTTGAAAATATGAAGATGGAATCAGTTATGGCGTCTACTTCAAAAGAATAAGTATAAACGCAAGGATCCAATGCGCCACTTGTAATCATCCAATGCGCCACAGGTTGGCCACCCCTGACGTACATAGTGAAAAGTGCTTCGTAAGTGGAAGAAAATTTTCTTCAACTGCAATAATGAGTGAGAATACAGGTAAGTCAAATATTTAATATTCATATAATTAAAGAATATTCCTCGAAACATACGCGTAGTAAATTTTAAGGCGGTAGACTTTTTCCGCTCCTTCCGATTTTTGTAGCATCCTTTCGCAATTCCTTCTTTTCGTGTGTCCTTATCTGACCTTTCTTTCCTTACTTTCCACTCCTTAGTTATTTAATAATAAATAAAAGAATAGTTACTTAGGATATATAATAATAATGAATATTTTATGTACATAGATATTGATCAGCAAGATATGGGCGACAACTAAAGCAGCAACAGCAGCAGCAGCAGCGTCATTTCTCCGTTCAAAAAGCCATATTACCCAAATAGCACGCCGGCTCGATTTTGGCCGCGTTTTCGTGCGCGCATTGGCGCGGATATCACCTGCAGGGGCTCAAGCACAGGGCCTGCCGGCCGGGCCCATTTACAACATTGCAAGGGTGCGGTATTTGCGTTCTCATTTCGTGATAATACAAACACGGATTTTTTCAATAGTCAATAACGCCAGATAAAAGATCAATCTAGGCAGCAATCGCCTTCATAAGTCTTATTTTTTTCCTATACGAGGCGTAATTTGCATATATGTTATGAAAATAGCTGCATGCGCAGTTGTATGCTTCCGTATGATGCAAATTACGACTCGTAAATGTACAAATAGGACTTTCAAGGACGATCACGGCCTAGATTGATCTTTTATCTAGCGTTATTGACTACTGTAAAATCAAATTTTTGTATTATTGAGAAATGAGAACACGAATCCCGCACCCTTGAAATCCTCATTTCCATGCGACCCGCACTGTGTCGCTCATGCGCGAGGAAAGTTGGGCTCAATCGAAGCACTGATTGACCACATTAGTGTGACCGTGCTGCCCTCTCAAAAATAGGCTGAATCCCGGCCCGGCCGGCAGCACAGGCCCTGGGTTCGAGCTCCTGCAGCCTACAGGTGATATCCGGTCAATGCGCTCACGAAAAACCGGCCTGAATCAACCTGACTGGGCCGCGAGCAGCTCCAAGCGTTGTGTTAGCCCGTAAACTGTAGGTCAGGGGCCCTGCTGGCTGGGTCAGGTGGTAGGCTGTGTCAGGCTGTGCTATCTGTGTACGTACGACATTTCATAGAAAAATGGCTACAAGACGCGGAAACACGAAGATGGACGTCCATGGTGTAGCGTATGTGAAATACATTTCAACATGAATTCTTGTAAGGGTGCGTTAATAAGACACCCTTCTCGTCACAAGGTTAAGGTTAATATGCAACAAAATACAGCGGTAGCAGGTACAAGTTCAGATTTAGTAGCCAAAAATGAAACAAAAATATTAGAAATTAGATATTGTTTATTTGCTATCCAACACAACGTTAGTTTTGAAACGCTTCAAGCATTGAATACATTCCATAACAATATTATAAGTTCAAAATTTCCATCACTGTTATCCATAAAATTAGGTAGAACCAAAATTAGAGCTATAATTAAAAATGTTATAAATAGGTCTATAGCTTTAGATATACAAAAACTAGTACAAGAAAAATATTTTTCTCTTGTCATAGATGAAAGTACAGACGTTTCCAACATTAACAATGTAAGTATTTTAATCAGATTTGTAAATAACAACCAGTTAGAATCGCACTCGTTAGATTTTATTTCAGTACAAGACGCTACTGCTGATAATATATTCAAATGTATTATAAATAGTTTAAATAACTTTAATTTGTCAATTAGTAAAGTAGTTGGGGTAGGACTTGACAACACCAGTGTGATGTTAGGGCGTTGCAACTCCGTCATGTCTAGATTTAGGGATAGTAATGCTGAAATTTTGACATTTGCAAATTTATGTCATAGTGTGCATTTAGTTGCTGTACACGCATCTAAATGTATACCTGATTTTGTCGATAGAATGTTACAGGATATATATAAGTATTTTTCGCAGAGTGCCAAGAAGTCAGCATTGCTACATGACATTCAAAAATTAATGCAGCTAGAAGAGCGAAAGGTTTTGCGTCCATCTAAAACCAGGTGGCTAGTACAATTAAATTGTATTGCGAGAATTCTAGACCAATGGCGTCCATTGCATGATCTATTTGCACTGGAACCGGTAGATGATTTAAATAGAGATAGTATATATTGTAAATTTACACATAATTTTGTTAAGTCATACTTAGAGTTTTTGCCTTATATTTTAAAACGCTTTTATGATTTTAATATCAATTTCCAGTCATCCAAAATTAAGATACACACAATTGCCAAAGAGTGTAAAATATTCATAAGAGTATTAGCAAATCATTTTATAAAATCAGAGTTTTTAAAACATGATAATTTTAAAATATTAGATGTCTATGATTCTAAAGTATTGTTGCCAATAGAAAGCATTTTTATTGGAGGAGAGGCAACTCTATTAATAAATAATTTAAAAAGTCAGCCGGAGCTAGACATTCAAATTGTAGAATTTTATCAAGTTGTTCAAAAATTTTATCAAATTTCATTTGTAAAATGTGTAAAAAGACTGCCATATGATGATCCCTTTGTAGGAGCTTTAAATTTTCTAGATCCAAAAGTAGCTTTAGATTAAAATAAACCTGTAGGTCAAATAGAAATTATTATACAACAATTTCCATCCAAAGTGATAGCTACAAAAGTGATTGACCAATGGTTTTTATTAGCCGCAGAACCTTTCGCAGATGAAAAAGAAAAATTAGAAACGTTACATGTTATCCAATTTTGGAACACCGTTAGTAATTTGGAAAATGTATCAGGTAATTTATTGTATGACGAAGTTGCAAAACTCGCATTTATATGCCTGTCACTAACGCACTCAAATACAGATGTGGAAAGATATTTTTCAACGATAGCTGACATAAAAAATAAAAAAAGAAACAAATTAGACACAACCACGGTTTGCGCTCTTACGCGTATCAAATTATATTTGCAATCAAAGCACGTTGATGCTTATAGCTTCAAAATATCGGACCAAATGTTAGAATGTTTTAATTCGGACATGTACAATAGAGATAAAATACCGTCAGATTTAAATGGAATCTTGCTCGCAGATGATACTGAGGCTAGCAGCAGTGACAATGATATATGTTGAGTATTTGTTTACTTATTTAGGTATGTGTATTTGTTTATTACATATTGTATATTATTATGTTATTGTATTATATTATACAGGGTGTCCCAAAATTCCTTCAACAGCCGGAAATGGGAGGTTCCTGAGATCATTTGAAGCAACATTTTCCTTTGCAAAAATGTTATCTGCGGCTTTGTTTAGGAATTATTAACGAAAAACACGGACCAATCAGAGCGCGACTTAGAAGCGAGTTGGCACAGTCGGCTAATAGACAGTTGGCGCGCCGGGCCGACTGTGCCAACTCGCGTCTATTTCACGCTCTGATTGGTCCGTGTTTTTCGTTAATAACTCCTAAACAAAGCCGCGGATAACATTTTTGCAAAGGAAAATGTTGCTTCAAATAATCTCAGGAACCTCCTATTTCCGGCTGTTGAAGGAATTTTGAGACACCCTGTATATTATTATATTTTATTGTATCATTCTGTATTGTTTTTAAAACTAGAATTTACCTGAGTGATCACTTTTTTAGTGACACTCGGAGTATTCAGTTCATAGAGTTTATTAATAAATCGCACTCTTGGCGGATGGCTTCACCGTCAATAGTTGTTGTTATTTGAACTTTGAACACCCACACCAATCATCCTTTCTCATAGCATATGTATATATTTATTATAGTCAGTATTCAGTTCTACAATTTGTTTTATCTTCCCAATATCTCAATACCAAACTTTTTAATATATACATTGAAAAAGGTAGTTTCAAAACTTGCTATATCTATTCCTTAAAAGTGTTGAAATATATTATGATTTATTTTCATGACATTTATGATTTTCCTGGAATGTAACTCAATACTCAGTACTATATGTACAGATTCCAACATTTTTTTTCAATATACATAGTAAGCATTAATACTTCCCTTCACAACTGGAATTCCCACATGTTGTAATTCATTTTATTTATAATAAAAAATGTTTATAACATTATAATAAAGAACGATTCATTTCATTAGGTAGGTAATAACCTAAAATTTACGACATGTCATGTCGTTGCTGTGTCCCCATCACGCACGCGCGACGCGTCACCCACCCCCACCCAATCGCCCTCCGCCCCACTCAATCCCCGTCGCGCACGCGCAACGTGTCACATTACAACTCTGGTCATCAGAGAGGGGTTACTTGTATTCCCCTCGATTTCTTCAGTCTGGCGACACTGAACGGAATACGCCAGTGATGCCAGAACCGTGGTACTGTGATACTAAACCATACCCCCACCATAGCCTACTATTTGCCCCTACGTTCCTTTTCAACGCGCTCGCGCGCTACACTACCAACGTACCTCTACTGTATCAAGCAGGGTACGCTGGTGAGCGTAGCGCGCGGGCGTGTTGGAAAGAAACGTAGGGGCAATACATAGTAGGCTATGGTGGGGGTATGGTTTAGTACCACAGTACCACGGTTCTGGCATCACTGGAATACGCTGGCTTGATAAATCGATATTTGTGTCGCAAAGGAACGATTCTCTATTATTTTTATAAACAACTTGAATCTATAGGGTATCTCAAAATTCCCTCCGGACCCGGAAATGGGAGGTTCCTGAGATCATTTCAAGCGACATTTTCCTTTGAAGAAATGTCGTCCGCGGTTTTGTTAAAGAGTTATTAACGAAAAACACGGACCAATCAGAGTGCGAGCTAGACGCGTGCAGCCCGGCGCGCCGGAAGCCGAGTGTCGGTGGCATGCCACCGTCCTCGCCGATTTCGATGAGCTTTATTTCATAGGAAAGAGATATTTAAAACATCGGATTTATAACATATTTCAAAGTCATCGAAATCGGTGTGGTCCACATCATCGGCAACTTTATCCGAACGAGAGAGAAGAAGCAGAAATTTGTCGAATTAAAAACTCACTTATTCAGCTGCAAATCCATTTGCTTATTACTCCGGTGAAACGCAAAACAAGGAACACCACACTTTCACGCAATTTCACACAATTGCTGAACACGTAGCACACTTTTCTAATTCGTATCAATAGCGAACGAAATTACATACTCCGACGCGGAAAGAGATCCATACTCTTCGCGATTCCGCGCGAAACTATGCTCCCCAGCGTACAATGTATTCGATGAAGGCGTCGTTTAAAACAAATGAAATCGTTCCCAAGGAAATATTGTTTTTTCGAGAATCATATGGTATTGATTTTTCAAGAATCATATGATTCTCGAAAACATCGATTCTTGACGAACGTACGATGCCATGGATGAGATATCTCGTGTATCCTTATTACTGATATAACGTGCTATTATCCATCCACAGCATCGTTTCATCGACATCGAAAGGAGATATCTCGTCGATTGTAGTTCCTGTGCGGCTCTGAAAAGGACTGATTAAAAATTTTATAAAAAAAGATTAAACCGACTTTGAAGAAACGCACATACGAACTTAAATAAGGTTTTTCGTAATTTCCAGTATCGAAAATTTTTTTCAATTTTGCGCCGTCTTCGAAAAGATTGTATTGTATATTGTATATCTCGTTTCTGCGATGTCGATGAAACGATGCTGTGGATGGGTAATAGCACGTTATATCAGTAATAAGGATACACGTGATATCTCATCCATGGCATCGTTCGTTCGTCAAGAATCGATGTTTTCAAGAATCATATGATTCTTGAAAAATCAATACCATATGATTCTCGAAAAATTAATATTTCCTTGGGAACGATTTCATTTGTTTTAAACGACGCTTTCATCGAATACATTGTATGCTGAGAGAGCATAATTTCATTCGCTATTGATACGAATTAGAAAAGTGTGCTACGTGTTCCGTAATTGTGTGAAATCGTGTGAAAGTGTGGTGTTTCGTGTTTTGTGCTTCACCAGAGTAATAAGCAAATGGATTTGCAGCTGAATAAGTGAGTTTTTAATTCGACAAATTTCTGCTTCTTCTCTCTCGTTCGGATAAAGTTGCCGATGATGTGGACCACACCGATTTCGATGACTTTGAAATATGTTATAAATCCGATGTTTTAAATATCTCTTTCCTATGAAATAAAGCTCATCGAAATCGGCGAGGAGATAGATTTACAATTACATGTTCTTACAATTATCTCGTAAACTAAAGCCGACCGACAAAAACTGTAAAGGGAAATGTTGTTCAGAATCATGGTATTGACAACATATCCAAAGCTTATTGAAATTGACGAGGATTCATATCATCGAGAAACTTTTATTCGTTGTAACATCGTGGACTGACACCGACACTCGGCTGCTGGCGCGCCGGGCTGCACGCTAGGGTGGACCTTATTTTTTGATCAAAGAATTTTTTCCTGGGCACCCCCCAGAATTGTGACAACTGTTGAGAAAATGATCTGGAAAAAATTTGGGGCCGATTTGGATCATGGGAAACCGGCGCTCAACGAATTTGAAAAAATTTTTTTTTTAAATCTTAACATAAATATACGTTGTAATATATCGTTGAATTTGTCTTTTTTTTTCTGTAAGAATCCATATATAGCATAATCAGTTGTTAATAGAAAAAACATCCGTGACCTTGAAAACTTGAAAAAATGACCTTGAAAAAATTTTTTTTCTCTGATGCTATATTCACCTCCTTATATACTACAACTTTTGTTTGAAAAGTTTTTTCATATATACATAACTGACAGAGATATAATAGAGTTTATTTTAAACGTTCGTAAATACTCTTGTAGAAGAAAGATGAACCAAAGTACCCAGGTGTTTAAGATACATTTTAAATTTTATCTAAAATATATAATAGTTGTATTTCTGATAATACTACAGTTTCTTAAATAGTTAATTCGCATATTTTTTAGAATTTTAACACCTCCCTTAGAATCATCGGTAGAAGACTTGAACAACTAAAGGTGTCCTGATTGGAAAATCCAAAATCCAGCAAACCAATTAGGGTATCTTCTTGCTTATGACAATCGGTAAAAAGCCGCCCTCTCGATCCATAGAGGAGCCTCGAAAGTCAAGTTCACGTTCAGTTCAGTCCAACCACTCGAACAAATTCGTGAACCGACGCGTCCGCGAGCAAACAGTTAAGAGAACAGTACGTTCTGGTTCTGAGTCTTCGGCGTGGTGACATTCAAATACGTGGTGAAAGTAAATTTCAAATGGACGGCACGAGAAAAAAATTATTTTTACTCGGGCACGCAGAAACCCAAATTATAGGTGCAAAATTGCCATCCAACGGGCAAGTTTTAAGAGTGCTATTTCACAATTTGCGCAATGTGAAATTGAGTGTTCGCGGTAGTGCTCACTTAGTTATCCAGGAAGTTCAAGTGTTTTGGCAGAAAGCCAAAATTCCCATGAAAGTATTTAAGAATTGCATCGAAAAATTGGAATCATTGTATAAAGAATGGGTGAGCTTGCATAAAAATTGCAAACGCCGTACTAAAATTCAAGAAGATCGTGAAAAGGAATTTGTCGACAAACTGGAAGATCTTTTTGATATTGCACATGCGGATGTATTAGAAACGATTCAAATAAGTAGAGGAAGACAAACTGTTTCTGTTAAGTCAACGGCAACGGGGACGTCCTGCTTCTATGATTGGAGCGGATCGTGCATTATATCAAAAAGAACTGAGAAAAGCGTTGCGACAGGAGCAAGAAGAATCTAGACTAGCAAAGTATAAGGCAGACTCTGTGCCAAGTAAATATTCTTTTGCAGTTTATTTTTAAAAGCCAAAATATTGATCATTATCTTAGATATAAATATTCTTTAATCTTTATTTATATGTTGATATCTTTTAAATATAGGTGAAACAATGGAAATATCATCGTTCAGCGAAGAAGAGAACGTGTCAAGTCAGGATGATAATATTGAAATTGATATTCCTGTGGATGAACCTGCTCCAAGCAACCCTAAAAAGAGACGTGGTCAAAAAGAGTTCATTACGGATAAACTTGTTGCAACACTTGACAAGTGCAAAGTAAGCGATCGTGATGCTGTTCGTATAATAACAGCAACAGCACAAGCTCTTAATCATGATCTAGACGACTTAATTATCAATCGAACATCTGTTCGACGTCAACGCACGAGGATTCGAGAAAAACTTGCAGAGAACTATCGCGTAGCGTTCAAAAATTGTGAATTGTAGATTGGAGCGTATTAATGAATTTATTTAATATCTCTGTCAGTTATGTATATATGAAAAAACTTTTCAAACAAAAGTTGTAGTATATAAGGAGGTGAATATAGCATCAGAGAAAAAAAATTTTTTCAAGGTCATTTTTTCAAGTTTTCAAGGTAACGGATGTTTTTTCTATTAACAACTGATTATGCTATATATGGATTCTTACAGAGAAAAAAAAGACAAATTCAACGATATATTACAACGTATATTTATGTTAAGATTTAAAAAAAAAAATTTTCAAATTCGTTGAGCGCCGGTTTCCCATGATCCAATCGGCCCCAAATTTTTTCGAGATCATTTTCTCAACAGTTGTCACAATTCTGGGGGGTGCCCGGGAAAAAATTTTGCAAAATTATTTTCATCAAGTATAGCTAAGGTCCACCCTACTGCACGCGTCTAGCTCGCGCTCTGATTGGTCCGTGTTTTTCGTTAATAACTCGTTAACGAAGCCGCGGACGACACTTTTTCAAAGGAAAATGTCGCTTGAAATGATCTCAGGAACCTCCCATTTCCGGGTCTGGAGGGAATTTTGAGACACCCTGTATACTGAGTGATTAAACCCAAATGGAGCAAATCTATCTACACGTTTTTAGCAAATTACGAATTACAAAGGAAGTTCTAATCACTGAAACCGTAAAATAAATCGTAGGGCAAGGGGTTAATTATTTGATTATTTGATTTAATTATTTGATTTGCCATTACATTGTATGCCATTGTATTTCAAATGACTTAAGGAGCCTATTCACGATCAAACATGTTGCGCAACAATTATTGTGCAATTGTTACGCAAATCCACATTGTATTCACGTTGACACATAATTTGAGCAATCGTTCAGTTTTTCACTCCGTAGTGATGAGACTCGTCTGACAATATTTGTGCAACACTGCCATTCACAGTACAACATAGTACAAACGCAAGCCGTTTGTTGTGCACAAAATATCAGGAAATTCTGATTTTACACAACAGGTTGCGCAATCACCACGATTCACGATCAATCATGTTGCGCAATATGCTCGATCGTGAATAGGCCCCTTTAGGCTGAAGACACATTCTATACAATTGTAAACTTTTTGAGACAGGTTGCAGCGTAGTAAAAACAAAACAAAACTAGAGGGCTATTGTTGCTCGCTCGCTTCGCTCGCTCGCGAGTAGAGTTGTTTTTGCTCGCTCGCTTCGCGAGCTCGCGGGTAGGACTGCTCTTGCGAGAGGGTTAGTGATACGCATGGCTAGTAGGGCCTACTGCTATTAATGTTTTTTATTTGGTGTGTGACTCTCCAAGAGTCACACAAAGAACTTCCCGATTCGTTACTCCTTCGCCAACATCGCTAACATCGTTTTTTTTTTGTACTTTCATCGATATTCTACCAAAATGTATTCTTGGGAATAGAGATGATAAATTCACTCTTGCATTGGAATAACTTTCGATTATTCCAAGCGGTAACATTAGCATCAGTTAAAAAAAAAATTTTTTTTTAAATCTAAAAAAAATTAAGAAAAAAATTTTTTTTTATGTAATTGCGTTTGGTTCTTTGGTGGAAAATTTTCGTCCTCCCTTTTAAATTGCATTGTAGAATCAACTCTTTTCGAAAAAAAACTAAAAATCTAAAAAACTACTTGACCAATATGGACCAAAATCTAATCAGCTCCAAGTTATGACGGGGCACATCGATTGCATCATTCATGATCCTGATCGCGTTGTTACTTTTTCTGAAAACGTTAACGAAAAATTTGATTACATAGAAACGGCCATACGCACACACACACACACACACACACACACATACGAACATTTTGATAAAAATAGTCTAAAATGACTCCAATGACCATGAAACGTGAAGATCTGCTAAAAATTCGATTTTCGATTTTCGGGGTAATTACAGTAACTTCCCTATAAAATCGGGAAGTTAATAAATATGAAATGTAAAAATTAATTACAGTGTTGTCGCTCATTTAACGGCTGAAAGTTGATTATAATTTCAAAAAATATTTCGATAATTATTTCATTTGTTTATAATCACAGTTGGTTGATCTGTAATAATTATACAGCGGATTTGAAGCATTTATAATAAAAATGAGTAGATGTAATTCAAAACAGTGAAAACATTAGAAGGAGAATATAAAGGGTATAGCCGGATAAGCATGGGCCAGCGGCCCCCGCTCCGATTTTCCTGATTCCTGTCTTAAAACATCGTTTTATGTCTAAAAAAACATTGTGTAAAATTTCAAATGTCTACCCCCACCGATAAGGGTGATATTGAGGTAAATTCCCCCGCACTTAAATGCAATTTGCTCTAAAACGAGAAAAGATATCGACATGGGATAAACGGCAAATAAAAGATATAGATACACTCTATATTTCAGATTTTTTCAGAATTTTTTGCTAATTATTTATAGTTGAAAATAATTAATTTTTTGGGAATTTTTTTAACTATCTTCCCCTAGGTTGACACCTACCAAAAAACTCTAAAATATTGCTATGATTCTAACCTATTTTGTAAAAAAAGCTCAGAAGTGTCCGTTTGGTGGAACAGTGTCAAAAAAAATAAAGTATACCGGCGAACGCTCGGTTTGATCAGTAACGACTCAGCGACCGATTCCCCTTGCGGCGGCTAGTGACGGGAGCGAACGGGAAGTCGGCGCTTGTACGGAAAAACTGATACATGTAAAAATGCGACTAAATCTTCTAATACATAATTACAGTTAGAAGTCTAAACAATTATATTCTAGACAATAAAAATCGTTTAGTTTATAAATACATATAAAAAAAAGAAAAAAACAAGAAAAGCGCCGACTTCCCGTTCGCTCCCGTCACTAGCCGCTGCAAGGGGAATCAGTCGCTGCGTTGTTACTGATCAAACCGAGCGTTCGCCGGCATACTTTATTTTTTTTGACACTGTTCCACCAAACGGACACTTCTAAGATTTTTTTACAAAATAGGTTAGAATCATAGCAATATTTTAGAATTTTTTGGTAGGTGTCAACCTAGGGGAAGATAGTTAAAAAAATTCCCAAAAAATTAATTAATTATTTTCATCTATAAATAATTAGCAAAAAATTCTGAAAAAATCTGAAATATAGAGTGTATCTATATCTTTTGTTTGCCGTTTATCCCATGTCGATATCTTTTCTTGTTTTAGCGCAAATTGCATTTAAGTGCGGGGGAATTTACCTTAATATCACCCCTATCGGCGGGGGTAGACATTTGAAATTTTGCACAATGTTTTTTTAGACATATAACGATGTTTTAAGACCGGAATCAGGAAAATCGGAGCGTGGGCCGCTGGCCCATACTTATTCGGCTATACCCTTTCCATTTCACTCCAATTTCTTGTAATTCAAGCAGAAAATTTTAATTTTGCATGAAGATCTGCTGTCTAGTAATAATAAAATATAAACTCACACAAATGTATGTTAACACTTTACCTACCGGAAGTCTATTAACAGGATTTTCAATAATTGTGCTGTACCAAAAGAAAGCATAGAAATTTTCTTTTACATTGCAATATTAAGTGAAACTATTACATGACATTATCGAGGGTAACTTGTTAGATCACCATGAAAATTGCTGTTGCTATTGAAGGTTCCATTAAAAAGTGTTAGGCATGTACCATAGATTTTTCAAAATTATACAATAATCACCGGTCGGTAATGTGTTAATTTGAATACATGAAAAATGAAATATTTCTTATACAGTTATTTTCACAATTGCTTGTTAAAATCCCGTAGCTGGAACAATGGGAATGTGTTGCAACTGCTTAGAGAAGATTAGTATTCTCGGGATAAGGTGTTATTACTGTAATATAGAAGCAAATCGGGCATGATATCATGGAACATTTACCGTTCCATTTGAACTCGCATGCCGTTCCTCAAAATAGTACATACAGGTATACACTCTCCATGCAAAGCGTCCTGGTAATCGCGATATAACACAAAATGTGATGACTACTCGTGGAAATATAATCTGAAATATTTATTTATAAATATTTATTTATTTATTATTGCTTTAAATCGATTGCGTTATTTAGCAAGTACGGTACTGTTACATATAAATTAAGTCTATTCTAGTAGAAATTCAAATTCATTAATTATACACTGTTCGACACCAAATGTGCTCCACAACTACTGTTGTGTTACGGTTCTTATAGAGATTCCGAATCTGTTTTTAATTTTTTCCCTATACGCACAGTTTTTGAAGAACATAGCTTTGAAAAAAAACATATTTTTCAACTTTAAACAAATATGGTGATGTTATTATAAAAGATATTGAATTGTTCTTTGCAGCAAAGGGATTCTGTAGAGTTTCCCAAATACAGTGATATCTAATATTAATACATTATGATTGGTTAAAGCTGCGCCGGAGCGGAAATAGTAACTTCAACAGCGCCAATCGAGGTGAACTAAGAAGACAGAAAAGCAGATATGTTCCTCGCAGGAAAGACACTGACAGAGAACATGAAACAGCTTGATTTTTTCGATCACGCGGGTGGGCTGCATTTAGCGAAGAAGCAATATTTTTTTATGCTCTCTGTGTTGAATCTTCTCTGCATTATTGCGGGGTCTCGTACAAAGCCCTTTTTTGCAATTTGGCTCTTGGGACTTTATAAACAACAAAAGGTGTACGTTTTTATAGAAGAAATTTGTTTCTGTACACTTTTTACAAAAAAGGGCTCTGTACTCTAACCCGCAATAATACAGAAAGTATTTCAACACAAAAAGCATTTGGAAAAAGTGTACAGAAAAAATGTTCTTCTATAAAAACGTACACTTTTGTTGTTTATAAAGTCCCAAGAGCCAAATTGCAAAAAAGGGCTTCGTACGGGACCCCGCAATAATGCAGAGAAGATTTCAACAGAAATAGCATAAAAAAATATTGCTTCTTCGCTAAACGCAGCCCACCCGCGTGATCGAAAAAATCAAGCTGTTTCATATTCTTTGTCAGTGTCTTTCCTGCGAGAAACATATCTGCTTCTCTGTCTTCGTAGGTCACCTCGATTGGCGCTGTTAAAGTTACTATTTCCGCTCCGGCGCACCCTTAAACATGTTTAAACAATCACTAAAGGCGGAGAAAAACCACCTTTGCACCAATTTTTGAGGATATTTTTCAATTTATCTCAAAAAATAAGGGTCCAGCGGAAAATCGAACTATACCACGCGATAGAGCAGACTTTTATTTTGAGAAACCACCATCTCAAGTTTGCATGGTCGACGTTTTTTTCGAACCAGAAAACAAAATATATTCGCCCGACATGAGTTGCCGTCAGTGGCGCTCACCACTACAACGGGCGTTCGCCGCGCCGCACAGTCGGAACTTTCGACCAAACTCGATTCAAAATCAAAGAACTTTCGATAGAAATGAGGCAGAGCGATGAAATTTTTTAAAAATTGAAGCTAAAACTTTTTTTAATCTTGAACGAACGTTCAAACGCTCGAACGTTTTTTAACCTTGAGAAAATTCGTTAAACTTTGACAATTTCCAGAAAATGTGGTTTCTTCGCTACCACGCGCGGAAAATTTTTTTTTCACATGCTATATATCATTTCCCGTAGATTTTTTCACGCTGATTCCTAATCTGGCCTCAAAATTTGTCTCCCAGATAGCACAAACACATCTGAAACACGTCTGAAAGTTGCCTGCCGCAAGACGTAAGTACGTCTGACAGATGTCTTTTACGTCTTCAACACGTCGTTGTCATGTCGCTGTCACATCTTTGTACGTCTTTAACACATCTTTGTTAGTAAACTGGGAGACTTAAAGGTATCTCTCACAGGTCTTTCTGACATCTTGAAGATGTTTTGTAACGAGGTCTAAAAAATCGCCTGAAAGACGTATCTTTAAGACGTCTTTTTAGGCTTCTTTTATGCATATTTTCGGCGGTCTTTCAGTCATCTTTTACACGTCTTGTTCAGACGCACAAAATCTTCAAATTTAAGAAAAAGTTATACAAAAAATTAGAACCTATATGTATATATACTACTACTTTCATGCACTGCTTGAGAGAATATTCCACTTTGTTTTCGAAAAAACCTTATTACAATTTATAAATTTTTATGCAGTTGGTGGGATTCGAACTCGGGACTAGCGTTTAACTTCATGATGTGCTTCCTCGCTGAGCCATGCGAACCTATATTGTTAGATTCATTACTTTTTATTCTTATAGGCTCAAATCATATCAAATGATATAATTATTAGAAGAGATAAACTTCTGTTAAAATATTTTTTAGGTTTACCATTTTTTAGGTTTGATTTTTAAATCAAACTACTTTTTTTAATGAAGCATAGTATTAGTATATTAACGATTAAAAGATATACATATTTTCGTAAGTACTTCAATCGTTTCTGCCATGAAAACGGCGTCTCCAAAGAGACACGTCCAAAAAGGCGTACTTTTTCAGACGTAGTTTTGACGGTTGGAGGAAGGTGCCTTTTATGCATCTCATTTCTGACGTAAAAACGACATCTCCAAAGAGGTGCCTTTTATGCGTCCAAAAAGGCGTCTTTCTGGATACGTTGTTTTTACGTCAGAAATTAGTCGTATAAAAGGCACCTTCCTCCAACCGTCAAAACGACGTCTGAAAAAGTACGCCTTTTTGGACGTGTAAAAGGCGTATTTTCGAGACGTAAGACGTAAAGACGTAAAAATGACGAGAAAACGACATCTGTCAGACGTACTGTGCTACTTGGGTTACGACCTCAGGATTTTGCAAGAAATCGATTTTTGTAAACAGAACTAATGTAATCATTTTTTCGTTGAAATGATTTGATAACTCACTAGTTTGAAGGTATATTGTATTCTCATATACAGGGTGCGTCTCCAAAATCCGGACAAAATTCAATTTGAATTTCCCGCCATTCTATACCACTTACAGAGGTCGCCCTTGACGTCCAAAATAGCTTGATGCGAGTACTAATCATTCATAACCTCAAAACAGTCGCAATGTTCAAACCAAATGCAGAGTATAATCGAAGAGCCGCGATCATCGAAAGTGTTCGCGCTGGGTGCTCAGCGACAGAGATCATTCGATTCTTCGTTTACCCCAGATCGACGGTGTATGATGTTGTCGCGAAGTAGAATGAGTCGGAGATGTTCAGCAAAGGTTCTGCAACACCGGCAAGGAAATTACACTCGAAGGAGCGCGTTGTCAGGAGACCGGAAATCATCCAACGGACTCAGGAGCCGATTTTTGAGGATCCAAGGCAGTCGATCCGAAAATTGTCGTCGGTTGTCGGTGTGAGTGAAAAAACTAGCTCTGGAAATCGTCTGGAAGGCCGTATGTTTTCCAGCAGGACGGTGCGCTCGCGCACACAAGTCATTTTGTGCAAAATTGTTTGTCGGACAACGTCGACATGTCTTTGGTCCAAAGAATTTTGGCCTCCCAACAACCCAGATTTAAATTCTTTGGACCTTTATGTATGCAGCGTTGATGAAAGGGTCTCCAACAAGTCCAGACATGCAAATGTCACATCATTAAAATCCGCTATTGATGCGGCATTCGCCGATATGGACCGTGACGCCTTAAAACGGGACTTAGACCGTTTCAGAACAAGAACGGAGGCGGTTATTTAAGCAGAAGGGGGCTATATTGAGTAAATGTATTCTGTATGAACCAACAAACAATTTACAAAGAAAGAAATTATAAACTTCGCAATTTTCGCAATACAAATTATGTTCGAAAAAAATGTTTAATTTGTCCGGATTTTGGCGACGCACCCTGTATAAAACACAATAAAATTAAACATAATGAAGTATTTGAACGTTTATTTGACGTATATCACTTGACGAACGTCGCGTCGGGTGATCGTTCGTCAAGCGATATACGTCAAATAAACGTTCAAATACTTCATTATGTTTAATTTTACTGTGTTTTATATATGAGAATACAATATACCTTCAAACGAGTGGATTATCAAATCATTTCAACGAAAAAATGATTACATTAGTTCTGTTTACAAAAATCGATTTCTTGCAAAATCCTGAGTACGTAGACAAATTTTGAGACCAGATTTGGAATCAGCGTGGGAAAATCTACGAGAAATTATATATAGCATGTCAAAGAAAAATTTTTTCCGCGCGTGGTAACGGAGAAACCACATTTTCTGGAAATTGTCAAAGTTTAACGAATTTTCTCAATGTTAAAAAACGTTCGTACCATAATCTCCCTATTTTTCCAATATTCTGCCAAGTTTCAGCTTTAATTTTAAAAAATTTCATCGCTCTACCTCATTTCTATCGAAAGTTCTTTTTTATTTTGAATCGAGTTTGGTCGAAAGTTCCCACTGTGCACCGTATCCCGTGGAACGCCTGTTCTAGCTCATCGGGAAGTTGATTAAAATTCGATTACAAGATTTGACGCATACAACATCGTCAACGACAACTCGGCAAGCTAATGAGGTACTATTAAAATCGATATACAAAAACAATTTTTTACTGTATCAAGATTAAAGAAGATAGTTTAGGGTTCTCACTGTTAGTAACACATATATCTTATTCACTTTATACAATATCTAATGTTATTTCTCGTTATTAAACATGATGTGTGATAAGTTGCATATTCGATTTTCTTTCGAAACCACATGTTGCCGCTCAAACGAGACAAGCATTTCTTGATCTGGGATGAGAGATTCTACCAGACGCCTACTCTCCTGGTATTACTGCCATGGATTTCCACCTTCCCGGACCGTGCTGCACGGACTTTCGAATAGCTATCCGCTTCCGGAGTAGAGAAGAAGTGAAAAATTGAATAGATCGCTTCAATGTATCGCTTCAAAAGACGTGACATTTTATCGACGATGGATTGAATTTCTGCCCGAGAGACATTGAAAAGTGATAGATTTCAAAAGAAACTACTTTGATTGAAATTAGGTGTACTGTTCCTATTGTGTATGGATGAATTATTCAACAACAAGAACTTCTGCATTTTTTTACGAAAATGTGTGTAATCACGCACCGATAAGAATGTTTCACAATATTTCGAGTAATTGCATGACAATACAACTCGATATTTAATCATCGAATGGTCGAAATCAATAACGTAATGCGATGCATCATGAAACTACAAGTTTCAGATGTGCTATGGATACTTTTGTGAGGCAGTGTAGGCAATACTGATGGACTTCATATGTTGCAAACCAAATTTTAAAGCTATTTTTAAAAATAGAAGTTACATGGATACTGCCATTGGCTTTTGTAGGTTGAGAATAAAATTTTTCAAGCTATTTTTAAAATTGGGCATCGCTGCACATTTTTCAAATTATTTTTGAAAATCGTTGTTAATACAAGACATGATACAAGACGAAACTTATTAAAAACAGTTTATAATCTATATACGATTATTCATTACGACTGGTGTACCATTACGCTAACAATGAAAACAACAGTTAGGTAACCACATGTAACAAGAAATGTACCTGATCATACATGAAGTACTTTTTACGATTGTGTTGCATTATCTGTACAAAAAACTCTGTTTTGTAAAAAACATTCTGTTCATTACTCCCTAAGTTACAGTTCATCTACATACCTAATTGTAACTGTGTAACAGCCTTCCCAGATGGCACACAACGTCTTAAAGACGTCCATCTTACGTCTATTATAAGTCTGAAAGTCTTGCGTCCTAAAAAGACGTCTTCAAGACCATAAACAGTGTGGTTTTTATATATCGCCATAATCTATCAGTAAGTATTAGCATTGGTATTAGTTGCTCGAGTTATAGTGTTTTTGTTTCAATTTCAATTTCACTTCCAATTCCAATTTCAATTTCAATTGCAATTACTATTCCAATTTCAATTCCAATTTCGATCTCAATTTCAATTTCAATTTCATTCCAATTTCAATCCCAATGTCAATCTCAATTTCAATTTCAATATCAATTTCAATTTCAATTCCAATGTCAATCTCAATTTCAATATCAATATCAATTTCAATTTCAAGTCCAATTTCAATTTCAATTCAAATTCAAATCCAAATTTCAATTTCAATTTCTATTTATATTGCGAATTTAATTGTAATTTAATTTTCATTATTTTTATTGTGATTTTAATTGCAATTGTTGTTTTTATTACACTTTTTTTATGCCAACTCCACATGCGTTCTTCTGATAAAGCTATTGGGTTGGCAAGAAAGTAATTTCGGTATTTTATGGTGAAATAGAGCCGAATTTTTTAATTCAAGCAATTAATTTTAATGAATAAGATATTGTATCCTTTGTTCGATGATCTTTTGCCAAAAAGAATAAATAAATATTTTATTGATTAAAGTTCATTGCTTGAATAAAGAAATTCGTTTTTGTTTCATCGTAAAATACAGAAGTTACTTTCTTGGCAACCCAATATTTATTGGTTTAACTTAAAAATCATTTTTGTCGAAATCTATTTTTCTTTCCCTTCTTTTAATTTAATTAACATTTATGAACCTTTAAGGCTTCTTAGGGACGTCTTAAGACCTCCCGAATGTCATACGAAATTTCTGCTGAACGCCTTTCAGACATCAAATAGACGTCTTAAAGACGCCTTTATGACGTAACGTTTTCTAACACAAGACATTCAGGAGACGTTCCGAAGACGTTCGGAAGACGTTCGTAGAACATTCAGATATCTTTAAGACGGCTGAACGTCCAACAACAGACGTCTAAAAAACGTCTTTGTGCTATCTGGATTGTAACTAACAGCTTTGACAAACATATGATAGTTTCCCAGAACCCATAAAGCCAAAAAATTATGAAACATTGCACACAAGTAGAGTATGTTATGTCTAATAGTACAACCCTATTTTCTTTTCGTACGACTTCTCGTATTTAAGGGGTGAAATCAGCCCTTGAAAAAAATGTGAATATTTTCATTTTCATGAAATATCACATAAACAACAAATGATATTAAAGGAAAGTTAAAACGAAAGTTACATGGTATTATTGTATCCACCAAATTGTGTCAAAAATTGTTTTCAATGCATTTCTTTCTCTTATTTCTGACATTGGAAGCCCCCATTCTCCCCAAAAAATCACCTAAAAAAATTTAATACATACTAAGATATTTGATATTTGTATATTTATATTATTTATATTATTTATATTATTTATATTATTTATATTATTTATATTATTTATATTATTTTATCATATATTTATATGATATTTATATACTAAGATATTAGCCCTCCTTAACCTTAACCTTAACATTTAATTAAAAAAAACTTAAGTCGATATCTTCATTAGATTCCAAGAAAACAGCTTGTAACACTTTATCTGGTACACCTTGTATAACAATAGTTCACAAAAACAGCGAATTCTACGAAGTACAATATCAAAGGCGCATTAAATATGTGAATTTGAGAAAGCTGTGACATTAATAAAATATTAATTGTCGCAACAGCAACGCGACGGAAACACAGCTATACTCGACGTCTTGAAAGGAAAATAAGGTACATCTATTCCTCCTTTAATCAAGCATGCAAACCCCTTGCCTCGATGCAAATTGAAGGAAACGTGAGAACCAGCGTTTGTTCTGAGAGCTCAGATCTTATCCCGATGACACTAAAGGAATCGTTTAAATCGGACAACGAAGAGAATAGGATAAAGAGTAAAGGCGCACCCAGTACGGGATCAGGGCTGGAAACAAAGAGAAACGGGAAAGAAGCACTCAGGTATTCAGCGTGAGCTGGAGGAAATTGGCTACCTTCCTAGTACCTTCGTGAACTACGATGACACGAGGAGTTCGCATCGGGAATCTGTCGAGGGATAGGACCGAAATGAAGTTACTAGGACAGAATCCAGACAGAGTGGAGAAGAGTTGATTTCGGTTTATTCGACATTATTTCGCCAAGAACTTGATATTGATCAATTTTCAAGATTATTATAACTAGACAGCGGATCTTTATGCAAAATAAAAATTTTCTACCCGATTTCCAACAAACTGAAGTGAAATAGACGTTTCTTTCCTTTCTTAGCATGTTTAACAGGTTGAATATAATATAACAGTATGTTTAAATTATTCTAATTTTTCCACTGTTTTCAATTACACCTACTCGTTTTTGTCATAAATTCATAAAATCCGCTGTCTAATTATTACAAATCAAGTTAGATGCGAGTCTAAAGTATGACTTGTCTCTTACGTACGTACACTCTTCAATAAATCTGTTGACAACTACAAAATAAAATTATGGACAAGGAATGTAAATGTTGGTTTACTTCAGTTCGTATATAACGAACAATTCACAATACAAACCCCTTAAGGGTGCCGATCCGCTTTCAAGTGAGAGTGTGGTGGCACACTCACACACCGTTAGACACATATACGTACACAGAATTGCAAGGGTCCGGCATTTAACAAACCATGGGGCTAATGCACATTTGGGGTCCCTACGTAGTAGATAAAAGATCAATCTAACGGGGATGTATCCCAATTTGGCTTACTTTTGCGTTTTCGAGGCGTAATTTGCATTATTCGGCAGAATGTAGTGGAGCCGCGAGAAGCATTGGGCGGCGCGACAGTGCTGCTACTGTCAAGAGACATATTTTCTTAAATATCGAGAGATGTAGGGTTCTTATAGAAAAAGTTGGGGCAACCCCGCTGGCAGGGACACATACAATGTCAATGCAACGTTTATTATGTTAAACCATACGTTTTTAAACACACAGTTTGTTAAATACAGCAATACAAAAGCGAGGGTTCTGTGACGATACACCTCCGGTTCGAGCGCTGATGTCTCACAGTCACTCTCGCGAGTCGTCGGTCACTTTATCGGCAATCGGTAACACTGTCCAACAGCCAAAAATCTTTTTGATTCTCACTATGCGATTCTTATAAAGTTTTTTGCGCTGATTCCGAAACTGTCCTCAATTTTTCTCCTAGACGCACAGTTTTTGAGAAATTTGAGTTTGAAAAAATGACCTATTTTTCAACTTTGAACAAATATTGTGATGTTATTATAAAAGATATTGTATTGTTCTTTACATAAAAAGATTCTCTAGACTTTCCCGAATCTAGTGATGTGCAATAGTAATACATTATGATTGTTTAAACAGTGTAATCGGTAACACTGTCCAACAAATTTCAACTTTTTTTTTGTATTTCGATTCCCAGTATGCGATTCGTATAGCGTTTTTCGCGTTGATTCTGAATCTGTCTTTAATTTTTCTTCAAGGCGTACAGTTTTTGAGAAAATTGAGTTTTAAAAAAAGACATTGATATTGAATTGTTCTTTACAGCAAAAGATTCTGTAGACTTTCCCGAATACAGTGATATCCAATATTAATACATTATGATTGTTTAAACATGTTTAAACAATGATTAAAGACGGAGAGACACCACTTTTGCACCAATTTTTACGGATATTTTTGAATTTATCTAAAAAAATAAGGATCCAGAGGAAAATCGAACTACACCACGCGAAAGAGCAGACTTTTATCTTGCGAAACCACCCTTTCAAGTTTGCATGGTCGATGTTTTTTTCGAACCAGGAAGCAAAATATCTTCGCCCGACATGAGTTGCCGCCAGTGACGCTCACCACTAGAACGGGCGTTTGCCGCGCTGTATCCCGTGGAACGCCTGTTCTAGTGGTAAGCGCCACTGACGGTAACTCATGTCGGGCGAACATATTTTGCTTTCTGGTTCGAAAAAAACATCGGTGTTCTAAACTTGAAAGGGTGCTTTCTCAATATAAAAGTCTGTCTATCACGTGGTATAGTTCGATTTTCCGCCGTACCCGTATTTTTTGAGATCAATTGAAAAATAATCTCAAAAATTGGTGCAAAAGTTGTGTCTGTCCGTCTTTAATCATTGTTTAAACATGTTTTAACAATCATAATGTATTAATATTGGATATCACTGTATTCGGGAAAGTCTACAAAATCTTTTGCTGTAAAGAACAATTCAATATCTTTCATAATAACATCACAATATATGTTCAAAGCTGAAAAATATGTCTTTTTTTAAACTCAATTTTCTCAAAAACTGTACGTTTAGGAGAAAAATTGAGGACAGATTTGGTATCGGCGCGAAAAACGATATAAGAATCGCATAGTGGGAATCGAAATACAAAAAAAAAGTTGAAATTTGTTGGACAGTGTAATTGATATAATCAATCATGTATAGCATATACCTTTTGAATTTCTTTTTATGCTTGCTCTAATAATGTTGTACGAGAAATTAAATATTAAATACTATTGTTGATAATCAATGTCGAGCTATCGTATATTACACCACATTGCGTACGATAGAATTATATAGGAAACCTCATTTTGAATTTGAATCTTTATTGAACGAAATAAATACGTAGCGAAATTTATTTCATTAATTGATTGAGTCATTTTTAAATATAAATTGTGAGCGAATATCCGTTGGAGCTTGTTCATCACTGAAGACTGCGAAGATTTTCAGAAGAATCGATGAGCAATGAATTGTTCCTCGATCTATGAGATGCGCCGATGTAATATGATCTAGCCAAGAGGGAGATAAAAAATGCAATGCACACGATTAAAAAGAGAGTGACTGAGAAGAAAGCGATTAAGAAGAAATCGATTAAGAGGAATTGGTAATGATCTAACCACCTTATGAAAATTAAGCTAAGAACAAAGGATTGATCGATCTATAAAAGGGCTGGCTCCTCATTAGGAGTCCAGTCCACAAAATACAGTCAACAAGTTCAGTTTACATTAAAATCAACAGTAAAATCAGTCAGTTTGCTTTTTTTGTGTGTGTTGTTGTTGTTAGTGAAGTGAAGTTTATCACCACGAAAAAAGGAAAAGGCATGTTAAACCAACAATTTTGTTGGTGCATCAACAATTTTGATTGTTCCAAACGAAAGCCGAAATCTACCTAGTGGTAATTACTAACAATTCATAATAAGATTTCGAGAAACATTATATATCCGAAATTTGGTTCTTAGAATATACTTTTGTTTATTTCTATTCGAATTAAAATATCAAATAATTTTTTAATAAATTACCCAACTTTGATTTTTACATTCCAATTCCATGATCAAAGGCATAGAATATTAAGAAATCCTTAATTACCCGAACTGAAGCCGGTGAATGCAGATAGGTTCAAAACTGCGTTGTATCTCAATTCTAATCTATCAAATTAAACTATACAATCTATAATACGTCTACCTTAGGACGTAACAATGGAAACAGCCTTTGTAGATCCAAAACAAATGAAAACTGCTTAGATTTTTTCAAACATTTTCATAAGCCATAAATGCATAAAGATTCGCGGTCTGTTTATCACTATTATAATCGAAATTACGATCGATATGATTTCAATGGAGCAATGTTCTCCCGCCCATAACTATGAGCAACAGGAAAAAATTTTACAAAGAACGTATTTCACGGTTTCTTCTTTCTACAACGAAAGCTGAACAGTCATTGAACCTTGTCAAAAGGGTGCACTCGTCGCGAATGGTCAGTGGAGAATAAAATACCATTCCCAGTAAGCCGCGCGGGACCAATGATTTCGACGTACATCAAAGCGAACAGCGAAGAGCACTCGTCGTCGAACCAACCATTTCATCGTTAATGTTTTCACAGAATACGCGGATAAGAGGACAAAATCGGTTTTCTAATATGTATAAAAGCGATGTCAAGCGTAGACATTTCCTAAATCACAATTGTTAGATTAATTTACAATGGCGGACAAAAGAAGGTTTCAAATTCGAATCTCCGTATATGAGTATTAGAATAGTTTTATTGTTATTGTTAGTTCTAGATGGTTTTTAAAATGTTGATAACATGCATATGATCTGGGGCATCCTCGCCACACTATACTACATCAAACGTCCAAATGATTCTTAGAAATTGCAATTTTTTCAAAATCTTCTTCGCACATCATTTCTTTGGTGAACCAATTATTCTAATTGCTCAAAAGAATCAGGTAGTTTGGTTCGATTTTAATTAAAGAGCGTATCAATACTTACAGGACTGACTGTATTATATTACAAATTACAAATTCTTGTAACGGCTGAATAATGGATAATAATAATAATGAATACACTCTGGGGCGAAAAGATCGCACACTTTGAAATTAATGGAATTTCTGTTAATTAAACATTACAAATTCAATTTTTTTTATATATATATTTTAAGTATGCCTTTCTTAACATATATGAATGAATTGAAACGAAGTTTCATCAACTTATCTATTTTTATTTAAAGAAGTAGAATTATTAAGGAAATATAGAGGAACAAAATGATAGCACACTTCGAAACTTCGATCTGCAGCCGCCCCGGGTACAAATCTACTGGATTACATATAGAATACATCATAATTTATAGGAGAAAGGCACAAATTTTGAGTCCGGTAAAGTAAAGTTTACCCAATATAAGATGTAAATGATAACTCATCAATTTGAATTAAAAACATCGAAGAATAACTGTTTACCTTGTTATTTGCATTGATTTCTTATCACTGTGTCAATTTGACACCGAGGGACAGATTCAGTTCCTGAAATGAAGGACAGATGACGGTTAATCGCTTATTTTTTAATCATTCTCTGGCCATTTACACTTCATTTACGAAGTAGTAATCAGCAAAATGAAAAGAGACGAAGATAGAGCGTGCAAAAACGAGAAACAGTCTCGACGCATTCTGTTGGTGATCGGATAAATTGGGTTCGTTCGGTGAGTTTTTGTGGCGAGGAACGCTTAGGAGGATAATTGGAAGCGAAGTGGCATACCTAGTTCGAATAGATGAAATGGATGGAGAAGAACTTCATTTTGCTGCCTTGGGAGAGGTACTAGAACCGAGATACGTTCATCGGCACAAAAGGTGAGAAGGAGGGAGTGGAGAGGACAGAGAAGAAGAAGAAGGAGAAGCAAAAGTGGTACTTACAGAGATAAACTGGAAAATGGACAGCGCACTCGGAAAATGCAAGACTGCGAAAGCAACTTCGTAAATGAAAAACGAAGAGGATGAAATTAAAATCTTCTGGATTATAAGAATGAAAAAAGATTTATGGATGGACACACAGGCATGCCTTTGGCTTGTTGATGGAATCTTTGATAATAATAAAGGTACAAAGTATGAAACAGCGGAAGAGTTGGTTAGCCGTTGCCGGTGAGTTAATGGAAAAAGTTTTACTGACAGTAGAAAACAATTTCTGGGACGAATGAGATCACGTTTTATACTTTAATGTGCCGTTCGTGACATTCGCGCAGCTTTAGTAAAGACTCGTCCTTTGACTTAACAAGATGTACCGCCTAATATAATAACCGTAAATTGGTGCTGTTTGTTCCTACTGCGCTGGCACTATCTGTCCACTTAGATGGGGAATAACGTTAGTCTACACCGGCATTTCTAACTTTTCACTTTAATCCTTCAGTATCACTGATTCTGATTTAGTTTCGAAGTTCAGAGAATTATACACAACAGATCAACTACACATTTATACACCCACATGCACATGCAAAAGTGGGTCATCTATAATAAAGCTGCTGATACGAATGTACAGGCTAATTGTAGAGATCTACTGCTTCCATGAATTGCGTTTGCAAGTGCGTCGATACACATAATACTTCAATGAAATTGTACAAGGTGTCCCGGCATCCATTAAGCGATGGGGAGGAGATTTTACGTAAGAAATAAAATTTTTTTGTTTGAGGATTTATTATCAAGAATATTGGCTTCCGATACTCGCACACTTAACTACACTATTGTACGAATCTGGATACAGACTCTGTTTATGTTTCCACTTCTGTACAAACATGCTCATTTTTGTTTGACACCAAAGCAGATTTGATGCATTTATGATGAAATTGAGTAAAATGCAACTTAAAAAAGGAGAAACATTACAAGAATCTAGGAGAATGGTTGTATTATTTTCGACTAGTAAAGATCCACAGTCTCGTAATAACATACTAAATATCCACGATACTCCATGTAAATCATCTGGAAAAGTATTAAATAAGTAACGAGTGAACATTTTTAAATATTATTTTAAGACAATAAAATTTGAACGATGAATTAAAAAATTATTACAAAATATATATATTTATTACGATAATTATCAGTATATAGGAATAATTTTTTCATGAATTTTAGTGGAGATTTGATCCGGATATCTCTTATGGTTCTCGAAATTCAGGACATAAACAAAAATTGATGTACAAAAATAATTTGAACCAATCGTGTCATGAAATAGAAGAGTTCGTAAAACCAAGTAAAATTGTTATCAACATTATTTGTTCACGTTTATTTTAAACAGAATCATATTCTGATCCGATTGATAAAAAAACTGTTAACTGCTGCATTAATTGCTTATAGAACCGTTTACCTACGGATATGTATCCATAGTAATACTGATCCTACATCTCTATCATTTTCGGTCTCACTAAATTGTTCTCTCAGACGCTTTGAATTGCAAATTCTACGAAATGTTGACGGTAAACTTATTTTGAAAATAATGGGGTAGAAAGTAAAGTTTTTCACGGAGGAGAGTGTATAAATACATACACTCACGAGGAAATGAAGCAACCAAACGCATAAGTTTTACATTATTTTCTAACGTTGGTAACGTTTTACTATGTATATAATAAAAATGAATAAATAGCTATACATATACAGAGTGTCTCACTTAAGTGTGACCCCTAGAATATCTTCCTCAATTTTGAAAAAGTAAAAAATTTGTTATGTGTAATTTAAGGGGGCCGGCGCGGCCGTGCAAGTGTGTGCGGGGACATGCACACATCGCTAAATTCGCATATACGTATATGCAATTACACGGTTTACGAGTTTTCAAAATCACGCTTCAATATTGCAATGAGGAGTTTAGAAGTAGTCAATTGTGATTCCTAAAAGTCTGCTACAGGGTCGTACGCTCCCCAAAATGCATATTTGTACGTTATAGAGGAATAATTTGTAATATTCGGCAGACACCGCCTGTCAGAAATAATAATACAGCACCTCGAAGTTTTGAAATTTTGCACTAGTAGGCACCACTGTCTCGTGCCTAATGTATCGATAATACAGTGTCCATCGTCCATGCAAATGCTAAATTTATTGATCCCAAACACTGGTACGCGAAGTGGCTATCTTCTGACGGATGCCTCGTGACAGGCCAACGCCAGTGGTGTTGGACAGGCAGTATCTGCCGAATATTATAAATTATTCCTCGATAACGTAACAATATACATTTTAGGCACCGGCCAGACATAGATTGGACTTTTAGGAATCACAATTGACCGCTTCTGAACTCATCATTGCAATGTTGAAGCGTCAGTTCGCTTAGAAAAAATTACCTTGTGTAACTTTCGTATACATATGCACAAGGTAATTTTTTCTAAGCGAACTGACGCTTCAACATTGCAATGATGAGATCAGAAGCGGTCAATTGTGATTCCTAAAAGTCCAATCTATGTCTGGCCGGTGCCTAAAATGTATATTGTTACGTTATCGAGGAATAATTTATAATATTCGGCAGATACTGCCTGTCCAACACCACTGGCGTTGGCCTGTCACGAGGCATCCGTCAGAAGATAGCCACTTCGCGTACCAGTGTTTGGGATCAATAAATTTAGCATTTGCATGGACGATGGACACTGTATTATCGATACATTAGGCACGAGACAGTGGTGCCTACTAGTGCAAAATTTCAAAACTTCGAGGTGATGTATTATTATTTCTGACAGGCGGTGTCTGCCGAATATTACAAATTATTCCTCTATAACGTACAAATATGCATTTTGGGGAGCGTACGACCCTGTAGCAGACTTTTAGGAATCACAATTGACTACTTCTGAACTCCTCATTGCAATATTGAAGCGTGATTTTGAAAACTCGTAAACCGTGTAATTGCATATACGTATGTGGGGGGGGCTAATATAATATTGATTATTATAAAGGAGCTCTACCCATATGTAAGAGAGGAGGAAAAAAGGAAGGAGGAGCGTTTCGTCCTAGGCCCGCTAGAGGACTCATCAGTAAGGCTATCTAGCGGGCCCTGCCTTAGACGTGTTGGGATGTCGGAAGGCGATTGAGGACTGTATATATACAAATGATTGAGGAACCGTGTACTTGCGGGAAAGGTCTTCAACTACCTGTCCCTCTTGTGGCGCATGTAGGAAGTTGGCGCCACACGTATATGCGAATTTAGCGATGTGTGCATGTCCCCGCACACACTTGCACGGCCGCGCCGGCCCCCTTAAGCCTTTGCACTCGAAGCTATTTTAACTCGAAAATACATTTCTTCCGGCCTATAATATACTTAACCGTGTATGACAGTTAACTTCAAGTTGTACACGTTACTACAGTCAACAAAAAACAATGGTAATTACTGTTAGAGAAAACAGGGTCTCACTCTGGTCATACATATATAGGATGAGATTTCAATTTTGAAAGATTACTCCTACATTTTCGTATGCGTGCTCTCCGCCCCTCACCACCTAATCCTAACTAATTCCGCTCACATAATTTTTGCATTCTATATAGCCGTCATACAGAATTTGAACTAGTAATGAAAATCATGCGATCAGAATTAGTAAGGATTAGGTGGTTGGGTGCGGAGAGGGCCGGCCATTGGGTCGGCCCGACCACGCATACGAAAATCCAGGAATTGTCTTTCAAAATTGAAAGCTCACCCTGTATATGTATGACCAGAGTGAGACCATATTTTCTCTCTCATCTCCACAGCATGTTTAGAAACAAAAAGTAAACAAACGCCGCGCCGGGACAGGCTTACGTTGCCGCAGAGCGTGCAGGAATACGAAAAATTCAATACTGTATTATCGATAGTTTTTTGCGAATATCTCGAAAACTAAAATCGAGCGGCTGTAACATGTATAGGAAAAAGTTGTTCAAAACGTAGAAATCTATAACATATTTCAAGATGATCAAAATCTGAAAGGAAACCCTTGTTCTAAATAATTACCAAAACAATTAACAAATGGACTTAAGCCAGTTTGAAAATAAACGGCTCTATGAAAATATTGGGACGTGTTCAAGTTAAGCGGAATATGTATTCTGCTTAATCTCTTATTTGGCAGAACAGTTATGAATTCAATTCGCCTTCAAGTGTAAAATTTTCAATTGCACAGGCTTAAAGGATAAGACTGTAATATCGTTCCTCGTGGTGTTTCATTTTCTGCAGCTTTGGCGACAGAAAGGATTACATTTTAATCTTAAACTTGCACCCAGATAAACCTGTGTAAAGTTTTTACTATTATAACGAGACCACTGCTCCAGGGAGACAGAGAGAGAGGGAGAAAGAGAGAGAGAGAGAGAGAGTAAATTCGCGGAGATTATCGACTTCCCGGGAGCTTTATCCTCAGTTGCAACGCTTCTAGGCGTTACTCGTCAGAATCGTCCGTCGCGGTATCACACTTGGCGTCTAAAGTTCGCCACTTTTCTCGACGTAATTGCTGTTTGGCCTAGTTTCTGTTTATGAATGTGTCCGAGGTTAACATAGTCAACATGACACAATCCATTAGTGAAACAGTTGATTATCATAATGAAAAAACTAGGCCGCTTAAACAAACCTCTAAGAAATTGTAGAAGCTTAATGAAAATAAATAAAACAGTTTAATATTTTATTTATATTAAATAGCGATAAATTTGAAACGGAGCTGTGTATGTTTAACCCCGTGCCCGATTTTAACGATTCTCGCTCGTCATGAAGATTTTAAACAAAGCCTAATCAATTGACAGCGGATTTTATGCGTTTATGGCAAAAATGAGTAGGTGTAATTCAAAGCAATGAAAACATTAGAAGAATTTAAAAATACTGTTACATTATTTTCAACCTAATAAACATATTAAGCGAAACAATAAATTTCTATTTCACTCCAGTTCCTTGTAATTCAAGTAGAAAATTTTGATTTTCCGTAAAGACCTGCTGTCTACTAATAATTATGAATGTTACGCCTTTCTTTTTAAATGAACTAAAATTAAATAAAACACTAAGATTTTTTCTTTTGACGCCCCATTTTCGAGAAAATCGAGTTTGGCCAACTAATTGTACTTCCTGCATAGTATACTAAACTCCTAACTGACAATGAGTATGCGAATCCGACGCGACGGATCTTTAAACTCGATTTTCTCGAAAACATCGCATCAAACGAAAAAATGTTAGTTCATTATAAATCATTATAAATAACATTAAGTTATAATTAATTATTATTATGTTATAATAAATTATTTTATATGTTAATAATAATTATAAAATGATTAAGGTGGAGTGGGGTAAGTGCGCCCTAGTTTTTGCAAAGTTGGACTTTAAACTGATGTATTTTCAGTCTGGTATGGAAAAAGTTAACGTTCTTGGTATCAAACTCTTGCCACAGTTATTACTGATGAATTAGTGTTATGTAGGATTCTAGTTTTGCTTGAAAATTACCATTTTGATAGGTTATGGTACAAGGTGTCAACTAGGACGCACTTGCTCCGAAAATGGGGCAAGTCCGTCTCTGAAAGTTAAAAATATTTTCGAATCTTGTTTCAAGTGCTACGGGACAAAAAAAGGATGATTAACAAGCTTGCTATAAAATGCTTCCTATTGCATTAAATTATATTGTTTAGTTTTATACTTATCGTACGTATACGTGGCATAGCGGTGTGTGAGTGTTTACGCGCGAGTGGCGTCTTTTCCGTTGGAAAAGATTCCCTTAAATGGGACGCCCCGTACAGTATATTGATGAAAATTGAGATAGATGTCATACTTTTAAGTGACTAGAATTTCGATCCTGAGTTCGTAGTAAAGTTCAAAGCAGAAATAAATAAAGAATGTCGGTAAAAAATGAGTTAGAATTCATTATTATAAATGATATTGGACTGCTCATTTTTTGGAATCCAACAGTTTGAACATGTTAACGAATAGTTACGTCGAGGCGTGCATCAGATTCTCACGGAACTTGGCGAAGACTACATATGTATGTAGGTAGTTATAAATTAATTTCACTAGAATCTGTTGCAGCTACGAACATCTCACAGATATACCCGCAACTGAACGTACCGTAGCGTAGTAAGGAAAAACAATGGCTTAGTAGTTGGCCCATTGTTGCATTGCTTCCCAAAACTATGCATGTTGAATTTAAATCCGTTGCCAGCGAACGTACCAGCCTGCGTGGTCAGTCATAAAACAGAGAACATTCTCACGGACACTATAAATTACAACCGCAAAACGTTAAACTTTTCAATGTTCTTGGTTGGCTACTGATAGAACGATTATGATCGCTCGACGAATTGAATTTGCTCGATATTACTACCTTTTGCATTATGCATATACATATGTACATGGAATATTGAATTGATTTTCTCTTCAATTGATTACATGTAAATAGTTAATGCAATTAAATCAAAATACGTGTTCACCATAATAATTTAAAATTCACATAAAAATATTTCAAATGTTTTACATAAAAAATGTTACTGATGTAAATTAAACCCTTGCAATGTTTATGTCGACTATACTCACTACGAAAATATGGCAATTTTTCAGTTAATCGTGAATATACTCATCATGAAAATATGGCAATTTTTTAGCTAATGACGAATATACTCGTCACGAAATTATGGCAATTTTTTAGCTAATGACGAATATATTCGTCATGCGAAATATGGCAATTTGGGCCAAGCGGTGGAAACACGATACAATACAGTAGAACTCCATTTCTATGAACCTGTCGGGACACAATAGGAGTCCACCTGTTTCCAACTGCTGACTATGGTTTTTGGTTCATTTCATAGAAATTCAGTTAACCAGGCATTGCTGAAATTTTGTTTATATAAATGGAGTTCATATAATACTGTAATTTCTTGAGAAATAAGAAATAATCAATTATAAAATTTCTCGAGAAATTTTCGAGAAAGAATTCTTGAAAAGGAACACTAATGGCGACACTTTGATTTATACATATACTAGCTTTCCCCCGCCACGCGTTGCTGTGGCACAGTATTTTTTAAAAGCATGTACTTTCTGAACGTGTCTGTGATGATCTATTTTTTTCGGTCTCTCTCTCTCTCTCTCTCTCTCTCTCTCTCTCTCTCTCTCTCTCTCTCTCTCTCTCTCTCTCTCTCTCTCTCTCTCTCTCTCTCTCTCTCTCTCTCTCTCTCTCTCTCTCTCTCTCCCTCCCTCCCTCCCTCCCTCCCTCCCTCCCTCCCTCCCTCCCTCCCTCCCTCCCTCCCTCCCTCCCTCCCTCCCTCCCTCCCTCCCTCCCTCCCTCCCTCCCTCCCTCCCTCCCTCCCTCCCTCCCTCCCTCCCTCCCTCCCTCCCCCTATCTCTGTCTCTATCTCTGTCTCTGGAAGGTTTTACAGCAAACCGCATTCGAAAAAGTAAATTCGATCAAGAGTTATAAGCAGAAACGTGCCCTCTCTCTCTCTCTCTCTCTCTCTCTCTCTCTCTCTCTGTGTGTGTGTGTGTGTGTCTCTGTCTCTGGAAGGTTTTACAGCAAACCGCATTCGAAAAAGTAAATTCGATCAGAAGTTATAAGCAGAAACGTGACCAAAAAAGGGCGAAAAAGTGGTAATGGTGTCACTTATGACATCACAACTCTTGAACCAATGGACTTTTTCGAATGATCTTTGCTCTTAAACCTTGTCGAAGAAACGCCGCGTCCAACGGTCCAAACCCCAGCTTTCTACGTTGAGCCGTTCTCAAGTGATGCCGTTACAAACATACATACATACATACATACATACAGACAGACACGATTTTATTATATATAGAGATAAGAATTTTATTTATTTAAATTGCTTATCATACAAGTATAAATATGGATGCATATGATTATTAGATTTGATGTAAAAGTATGTTCTTTTACTATTAAATATTTAAATTTAATGTTTGTGAACGGATCACAATATTTAAGCAGTGAATATGTGGTGAAATTAACAAATTCTAGAATTATATTCAGCTCATGTGTGTTCAAAAAATTATGAGACTTTGCACACAAGTCCAGTAAGTTATGTCTAACACAACCCTATTTTCTGTTTGTACTACTTCTCGCATTAAAGGGGTGAAATCAGCCATTGAAAAAGTTTCAATATCTCAAAAACAACAAATGATATTAAAAAAAAGTTGAAACAAAAGTTGCATGGTATTGCATGTGTCCACCAACTACAACTTTCGTTTCAACGTTTTTTTAATATCTTTTGTTGTTCTTGAAAGTACTTCATGAAAAAGAAAATATTTAAATTTTTTCAAGGGCTAATTTCATTCCTTTAATTCGAGAAGTAGCACGAAGAAATAGGATTGTATTAGACAAAACTTACTCTACTTCTGTGAAAAGTTTCATAATTTTTTGTATTTACGGGTTCGATTACTTCCATTGTTAGTTCGTGTTTCGTTATCGAAACTGTCATATATTTGTCGAGTCTGTTAGTTACAAGGTTGTTGCATATTTTGAATTAGATAGATGAATTGTAAATTAGGGAGCAATGAACAGAATTAATGTTTTAATTCACATATGATTAGATACAACACTAACTGCATTCAATGTTAGTGGAATAGTGTACCAGTCGTTACGAATGTATACTATAAATACAGAATCTCATATGACGCAATCGTAAGTAGATTGTAGATCATATATAATAAATTTCGTCTTGTATCATTCATATAACAACGAATTTCAAAAATAATTTGAGAAATGTGCAACGTATAAAAGTCAAACGTTTTATACACGCCATATCCATTTTTAAAAATAGCTTGAAAATTTCATTCTCAATGTACAAAAGTCAATGGCAGTGTCCATGTAACTTTTATTTTCAAAAATAGCTTTAAAGTTTTGTTGGCAGCTTATAAAGTTCATCAGTATCGCTTACACTTACCTCACGAAAGTATTCATATGCATATCTGAAATTTTTTATTTCATTTCGTTGATTTTTTAGTAAAATTTCGATTCTTTTCGTCAACAAGATTCTGTAGGAAGACTTAACGTCAAGACTTGGATTGTCGGCATTTCCCTGTCAAAATTTACAGTGTTATATAAAAACAAAAGTTTACAATTATTGGCCACCTAAGGTAAAGTTCAGCCGAGAAAAATTCAGAAAGCAAATCAAGAGCAAATACTGATGCATGATAACGTACGTCTACATTTGTTAGAAGCGTCCAAAGATACATTTCTTTCTCCAATGGCAGTTAAACAGTTACAAATGGCTGTCAGCTACACAACGCATACCACAGACAGACAAATTTCCGCAAGTGGCGTATCTACATACAGGGTGGCCCACATAACTCTGAACAGCTCAATATCTCCGATACTTTTCGTTGTACAAAAAAACTTCGTAGGACAAAGTTACACTGTTTGAAGGGCCACATATAACGGTGTAAGGGAAAAAAGAATTTCAAGGTCATTTTTATGAGATTTCAAGGTTATCGATGTTTTTTAAATGGAATGAGGTATTTTTTAATACATCAATCGATGCAGCTGGGCATTCGTTATAAAAAAGTACTAACCTATGTATGTCGAAAAGTTAGTAGTTCAGGAGATATTTCAATTTAAATAACTCTAAAATACCATTACTGTCGTACTAATACGTTAGTGTTTACTTACTTGTGTAACATCTTAGCACGACAGTAATGGTATTTTAGAGTTATTTAAATTGAAATATCTCCTGAACTACTAACTTTTCGACATACATAGGTTAGTACTTTTTTATAACGAATGCCCAGCTGCATCGATTGATGTATTAAAAAATACCTCACTCCATTTACAAAAACATCGATAACCTTGAAATCTCATAAAAATGACCTTGAAATTCTTTTTTCCCTTACACCGTTATATGTGGCCCTTCAAACAGTGTAACTTTGTCCTACGACGTTTTTTTGTACAACGAAAAGTAACGGAGATATTTAGGTGTCCTGCTTTATCGAATTCACCCTGTATATTTTTTCCTGTTTGTAAAATGAATAAATTTTTATCAAGTGCGTCTAAACTTCTGATTTCCAAAATCAGTCATCTCATTTAAATTTCCCATTGTCGCGGTACCAACCAATAATACATTGTAATAATAATAACACTCGTAAACAATAGTCATAATAGTAATAACACTAATAATTATAACAATATACTAACAGTAACAGTTAATAATAAGGGACAAATAATTGCACACGTTAATCTCTAAGTTTTTGTTGATTGATCGTTTTCTATTTACTTTTCTTCCATTTTCAAACTACCAATTCTGCGGCTATCTTCATGTCTTGTCTCTTCATACTGACGTCATTCTTATTATGAATATAGCCACAAACAACAAGAAAAGCAAGGCCGTTTTTCATATTTTGGCTAAAAATTCTTCCCTGCAACGCCATACATGACTAGTCTTTGTAGTAGTCATAATTTTTCGAAGTGTTCTAAACATACGATAGAACAAATCAATCGAAGATTCAGCAGAGGGTGCGTTTATGTTAAAATAATAGGGTGCGTCCAAAATTCTGATACGGACTGTATTGGAATACAAACCACTTTCATAGTCAAGAACACTGACACGCAAACCATTCGTAACAACTAGCCGAAAACGGTATTTTACTTCTAATTTTATCCTCTACCATATACATCATCCTTAAGTAGACAGTTTGCAAGTTCACTTACGAGATACTTGCAAGGACGGGAGAAAATTTAGAAGAAAAAGAGACTAGGATGGACGTTGCAGGAAGAACATCACATATCAAAGTCTTTCTCTCCCTTGAGATATGTCTTCTTTAATTTCAGATTAACTAGAACTCCATTCTACTTCTTTTATTATTTCTGTACTCTACATGCATGTATTGATTTTTCTACGGGTTACACTTCTTACTGGTAATGGTAATTCACTTCTGTTCGTATTTTCTACATAGGTATCTACTTCGTTCACTAGCTGTACGATATCCCAAGGTAGTTTTATCTAGATTATCCTCCGACATCTTTTGGCAAATCCCGCAAACGACCGGAGCTCATCGATATTTATTTGCGAAAGACCTTATCGATTTTGACCTGGTTCTGTTCTACTTATTTTCTTGGAATTGCTACTTACACGGTTGCTAGAAAATAATTTTAAACTAATACTGGATCTTTATGCAAAATTAAAATTGTCTGCATCGATTGCAAGATATAGAAACTAAATTGAATGTTATTTCTTCCCTTAATGATTGTAGCAGAGGAGAAATCACATATTGACATCTTCAATTTTGAAAATTTATCGACAATTTTGAATCTCATCTTCTCAATTTTTCTATAATTGCATAAAAATCCGCAGTTTAGTAATCACAAAGTAATAATTATGTTGAATCATAATTAATTGAAACACGACGAAAAACTTCGAAGCAGTAATATTTACACATTAATCTCTCACAAAATTGTTGGTAATATTTACACTGCCCAGAACATTGATTAAGGCGTTTCCAGTTTGTTTTTTATACTTCATTCTACGTCTAATACAAAATCTTACGAAAAAATATAATCACTTCACTTGTTTAAACTTTCTTACTAAAACATTATTATTTTTAATACGTCTTTAAAAATACACCACAGAAGTTTGTGTATTTTGTTTTAAACACTAAAGTTGTAGCCAAGACAAATCAATTTTTATATTTTACAAAATTTTGTAAAGTAGAACGTCTTTCTCATCGCTGTAACAATCTTCTATACTTTTTGACTTTGCAACCACTATTATTAATTTCACTTAACGATCTTGTGGGGCATAAAAATATGAAATGGTGTTTCCCTTTTATACTATTTTAATTATCTTTATTAGGTTGATTAGCATAAAATATATTTGTTATATTAAAAATGAGAACATGGTAAAAACTGTGTCATCTATTCCTTTTCTATTCGCTTTTTAATCCAGAATTAATGTATTAAACTACATTTGATAATTAATGAGAAAGGGGAAATTCAAGCTCTTACGTTAAATTAGAAGATCGATCTAAAGAATTCATTTCAGCTTAAGAAAGAATAACGAAAAAGGTGACCAAAATTATTCTGATTTAAAACTTTAGGATTTTATCGATGACATAATGCTTTTATTCTTTAGAATTTTTCTTTATCCTATACACAATTAACTAATTGCACGAACTAATTACTAGACTGCGGATCTTTATGCATATATGGCTTCTAAAAATTTTCAAAATATGCTAGAATGTAAAATTCCACAGAATTGAAAACATTTATATTTATTTCAGATCTTAAAGGCTACTACCACTGAAAACAAGATTTAATTTGTTCCCACTTTCTTGTTTGCCTGCAAAAATTAAAAATTGTTAATATCGTTATTAAAGGACCTAAATATATAAATGCAATTTTTATTGTAATCGATTACAATTGACGTGCTCAACATTGCCTACTTTTATTGATTAGAGTTAAGTACAATGAATATAATTAATTTTGCAGTAATCTTGTGTTACTTATAGTAAGTTATTTACTGAAATTAACAAAATTTCACCAACTGTGAAACTTTTACATATAAAGTATCACTTTAGTGCTACAAATAAAAAATGCATATTACTATCTAACAGCTCCATTTGATGATTAACATTAAAGTTTTCGTTTCATGCATAGAAATAAAGTTCTGATAGGGTTCAGTACCTACGTTTCACTAAAATGTATATCTCTCAGATATTCTACATGTTCTCTACTCTTTACTGGCAGACATGCATTTCTTTAAGGCATCCACGCTTGAAGCACTGGAAAGGATCCAAAAAGTGCAAAGGGAAATTTTCAGTCGAACGCAGCGCTGGTCGTGTATACCTACGTAGTTCGCTTAGAAAGGTAAATGTGCTACTACTTCTGCAACGAAATGATAAAACATAATATTTCGAGATCAACCAAATTTTTATCGAAGTAATCCGAAATAATGTCGCTATTAGCTTCTAATTAAAAATCGATTGCAGTATAGTTACTGATTTTATGCAAATATGATAAAAATTAATACGTACAATTTAAAGAGATTTAAGGACGTCAGTATATTAGTTTCAGCTTAATAAGATAATTAAAAGAACAAAGAAATTTTTATTTGGCTCCTGTGTTTTGCAATCAATGCAGACAATTTTTATCTTGCATGGCGGTTCGCAGTTTCCTAGTTATTACTAAATATAGGAATAATAACTGTTATGCTTTCGAGTAATAAAATTAATATTACAATGTACAAAAGCCTTGTTTGTCGTCGAAAATTTGAAATCCTCTTAACAAATTAAAATGCCCATTTGTTATTTTGTTGACATTTAACCCTTAGAACTCGAGTGGTGACTCAGAGTCATCACTAAAAATTGCTGTACCATCATTTAAAATATTGTTTACATTATTAAATATATTGGTATCTAACCAATTACTAAACAATTAAATATTGTACGAGGTATTATATTAATTTTATATCTATCAAAAGAAATGATCATTCAGAATGAAATTATATTGTGGCGGAAATAATGTTTAATTTTCGAATTGAAATAGCACCGAGTGCAAAGGGTTTAAAAAGCACAAAGTATCACTTCTACTATTTCTTCGTTGTTATTTACAAAGACAATGAAAAACGTTGTATGGTTGAATTCCAATTAATAAATATTGAAAACTCTGAAGTCAACATGTTTCTTGCTTACACATTTTAAAGTAGATAAACATGTAATTTCGTGGTTGCTGACAAGATCAATAAAACTGTATAGTACAGTATTAAACAACGCTATTTGTATTCGTCTTGTGGTTCGCTATTCGTACCCGCGCTAGCCGCAGAAAATCGCGGAGCTCTTGTAAAATATACCGGGTTCGAACCGTTTCTCTCTCGCCATTCAAGATTTCATCTCGTATTTCTACGTTCTTGAACCGCAGGGGTTGCATAATAAACTCGGTATTGGAAATGGTCCAGAAAATGGTGGATAAAAGATCAAGCCTGAATTGTGCCTAGCTCGTGAAGCACACCTACACGTAAACAATAACACATTAACATTATTTATTGGCCCCGCCGAGTGTTCCAAGTGAAGCTGTTTAATATTCCTTCAGTATCACATTTTTGCCTTCTATCTTCGTAGTAACAAATGAATTTTTATAGGATTCGTCTCCTGTACTGTTACAAGAATATTTTTATATTTTCAAATAAGAAATACATATACTAGACTAGAGTGTAGAGGTACAGTATAACTAATTACTAAGTACAGTATAACATTTATAGCAAAATTAAGTAGATGAAATTTAAAATTGTTGGAATATTTAAACAATTGAAGACGTCAATATATCATTTCTCCTCTATTAAAATCATTAAGGGAAGAAATAACATTCATTTTGGTTTCCATTCCTTGCAATCGATGCAGACAATGTGTATTTTGCATAAAGATCCGCAGTCTACTAATTACTATAACAAGATCGTCACCTTTTTCATTATTCGAATGTACATAAATATTCAGTTTCTCAAGTTTTTTTTAATAAACAACAAGCGATGGGTGAAATTTCTTGAGAGTCACTGAGGGAATTGTGCATAACAACATATCGCACCCCGGCAAGAACAATGACACAACTCAAAAAATAACGATTTTGAAGTTGGAGCAGTGATAGTTTAGTTATCCTCAAGATGTTAGAAAAACGTCATATTTCTAACTCCTAATTGAACCGCAAGAGGGCAATTACGTCAGGCTTTCTTTTTCAGCTGGTTCATATCTGCAGTGGCAGGAACAGTGTCACTTTAGAGTTGATGGAGGCACCCGTAATATCATTTTGTAGAGCCTAGCCGAATTTACTTCCAAAAATATTCTTCTGAAAGATTAAACATGTCTGTACTATGCCGATGGAAATTTTATAATTTTCTTAAAATCGTTATTGCGAGAATACTGCATTTTTTAGTTATACATATTACTATTAATGACGGGGTCAGCATGCATTTTCCAATATTTGTAGACTTTGAAGAAAGTGGAATGAAATAGAATCCTGGTTTTAATGGGAACAGCCATTATAGATCTAAAATAAATAAAAATTGTACAAAATTCTATCGAATTTTATATTTTAGCCTTTTTTTAACATTATTATAAGCCATGATTGAAACTCTTATAGTAATATCTTCAAGGATTCAAGTTGATTATTAGAGGGAGACTGCGGATCTTTATGAAGAAATTATTTGAGTGAAATATAGAACAGTAAAGGATTAGAAAAATTGAAGAATATTGTAATGTCGTTTTCAATGTAACAAAGTCATAAAGGGATGAAATCAATTTTTATTTTATTCTTGCGCCCCACAATCGATGCAGAACATTTTAATTTTGCATAAAGATCCGCAGTCTAGTGATCATTGTTTACTTTTTAACTCATTTGCAAGATATTCGAGGTTTTATCGTATATATCATTAAAGAATATACAAGGTGACTGACTTAACGTTTGTACCTCAAATATCTCTGTTGTTTTCAAAGATACGTTAAATATTTTGAGGACAAAGTTAAATGGTACAATAGGGCTCACACGATACCAAAAATATTGTTGCTTTTATGTCATTTTTTTAGAGATATCGAGGCCACCTTCATTCTTTTCCAACGGAACCACCCTTTTTTTAAACACTTACAATGATAGTTCCTTTCATTACGAATTCAATGACTATATTATTCAAGGTCATTCAAAGTCAATGAGAAAACGTATAAGATTTTAAATATGAAAGCAGAAAACGTTTATCACGATTGAGACTTGTAGTAAATATACTAAGGTTCTTCAATGTTATTGAATGTTTTCAATCATCCTGTAGCCGATTATGTACGCTGTGATTTATTTACTAACGGTATGTTTCCAATCCATTTATAACCTTTATAAAAAGGTTACGGTCTAAACAAGTGTAGCATCGTAGTTTAATAGTATTAATAAATAAAAGCACTTTAATAATTGGAAGAGTGCTTGGAGTAGGGTTGGAGTTAGATTTATTGGCAGGGAGGGGTTTTGGTTGCCACTCCTCCTACAATCCAATAAATGTGTTTCCTCTTCCAGATAGACTATAACCATTTTCCAGAAATCACTTACATCTCACAGAGTGTAGTAGCGGTATAGTAAACACAATGTTTATGTTTACCTTTCTTCAATGAAATCTCTGTTGTTGATGTTTCTTGTGATTTTGAAGGATCTCGAGGAAAGGCGTAATACCTATTCAGACCTAACCCCTTCCCTGCCAATACGTTTAATCCCAAACCTATTGCAACTTTTACTCGAGACCATAACTTTTTTTAATAAATTAATTTGGCTGGTCCAGACTGTCCAAATTATTACTTTCATGACATGCAAAAGAAAGAAATCACTTTGCAAAGAAAAATTTGATGACTGACGAGACTAAATCAATATAGCAAAACTATACTTCTCAATAGCGGAAGTTTAGGTTTTCGACGACAAATGATTGACAAGTGTTCTATGCACTGGAAGAAAGCAAGTTAAGGAGACGAGTAGATGTAGTCCACAAATGCAGTCCACGTGTTAATCACGAATACATAAAGAACAGATTTATTTGTTTACGATTGTGTCCGAATGCCGTATGTACATTAACGGCAATATTATATCAATATTCAACACACGGATTGCGCTTCAGATACAAATTAAATTACGTTAATAATTAATAAACAAATAAACTTATAAATAGCATTATAGTATCAAATCCGTGACGTTATTTAATATCAATAAACGGAAAACAATCAAATTTTGCTGTTTATATATGTTTTTTGTGTATGTTTGTTGCTGCGGTTTGTGGTGGTATTTTCAATTCTGCAGATTTTGGTCATTTGCACGTGGTGCGCCGACTAATTGATTCTCTACTAATTACTTCTCGAAAGACTACCACGTCCAGAATGGACAAACGCTAAAAAGCTTGGTTCCGTGTGTGTTTATTGAATAACTAACAGCTGGTAGAGGACTAGATTATACAAGCTGTGTTTCTAACTATCGAAAAAGGAAGATTGCCCAGAGTTTAAGAAACATGGGTTTATAAGGGACTGTTGCATGCCGTAAAAGTTAAGACATATTTTGGTTTCTAGCTATAAAATTTCATAGGATGAGAATTACACAAAAATATATGTAGGGTGTCCCAAAATTCCTGAACTTCCCGGAAATGGAAGGTTTCTGAGACTATTTGAAGCGATATTTTCCTTTGCAAAAATGTTATCAGTGTCATTGTTTAGGAGTTATTAACGAAAAACACGGACCAATCAGAGCGCGACCTGGACGCGAGTTGACACAGTCGGCCAATCGACAGTTGGCGCGCCGGGCCGACTGTGCCAACTCGCGTTCAGGTCGCGCTCTGATTGGTCCGTGTTTTTCGTTAATAACTCCTAGACAAAGTCGCGGATAACATTTTTGCAAAGGAAAATATCGCTTGAAATGGTCTCAGGAACCAACCCCTTTCAGGAAGTTCACGAATTTTGGGATACCCTGTATATCATTGGAAAGGTACAGTTGCCAGCTACATTTTCGTTGCAGAAAGTATGATGATAGCTGTTGGAATGTGTGAATACATCTCTGCTCCAATACGCCTATAGCTATAAGTGTGTGTGTGCGCGCAGCGTTATGAAGGAGAGCGAGAGCGACAGGCAGTACGCGTTGTATGCTCAAGTGATAAGGAGCTATAAGCTAAGTAGAGTAAGAGAGAATTGTTGCTAAATAAATATTGTTCACTGCGAGTATTAATATTAGATAATATTTCATTAGCTTCCCATGTAAATCTAACATGGTACATATGCATAAACAGTTATAGCCAACTATCTGAAGACAATATTTTAGGCAAAAAAATTTTGCCGTCTTATTGCCAACGGCTTATTTTTAACCCCTTGCCACACAATATCGTGTGAATATAAAAATTTATGATTTATAATTTAATATACATAAATTTTCGGCTGCTATTTAGTTTAAGGCACCGCAAATTTTTGACTTTTTTTATATAATCCCGTAGATTTAGGAGGTACTAGATTAGGAATTCACTGGTTCAACAGTTACGCGTATTTAAAGTTAAACGATTTTAAGCGTTTTTAACAGGTAAGCGCTCTGCCATATTGGTATATGGTACCACCTAGCGGCTCTACTCGAAAGACTTCGTGCGACGCTGAGTGCATACCAATATGGCGCGCGGTGCCCTTACCTTTCAGAAACGCTTAAGGGTGTGGGTCGGATTTTGACCTTGGTCGTAGTATCGGTGCCCTCCGCATTTGTAGCTAGGAGCGCTAGTGTTTTTAGTCACTGTTTTACCGATTCAGTCACTGTATTGGTAAAATATCGGTAAAATAGTGACTAAAAACGCTAGCGCTCCTAGCTAAAAATGCCATGGAACTAATACTTGCACCAAAATCTCCCGTATAGGGATCTACTTCGTAGATTTCGTTTGCTGTGTTTAAACACGTATAGTTTAACATAATAAAGGTTTCATTGACATTGTATGTGACCCTGAATTCCGGGATGCCTACGTTTTTTTCTATAAGAACCCTAAATCTCTCGATATTTAAGAAAATGTATGTGTCTCGACAATGGCAGCACTGTCGCTTCGTCCAATATTTGTGAAACTGCGCTACATGCTGCCGAATAATGCAAATTACGCCTCGAAAACGCAAAAGTAGGCCATATAAGGAAGCATCCCGTAATGGTGGGTCTTTTATCTAGCGATTGTGACTACGTAGGGGCCCCAAATGTGCGTTAGAGAGACAGCAAACGAAATCTACGGAACCCTTGCAATCTCGTGTACGTATACAGTATCTATCGGTGTGTTAAGGTACTACCACACTCGCACTCGACCAAGGTCAAAATCCGACCCACACCCTTAAAATCGCTCACCATTAATCACTCATAACTAGACTGCGGATTTTTATGCATTTATAGCAAACTTCGAAAGATGAAATTCAAAATTGTCGAAAAATTTTCAAAATTGGAGATGTCAATACACACGTGTATGATTTCTTCTCTATTAACATCCTTTAGGGAAGAAATAACCTTCTATTCGCCTAGCTAGTTTTATCATAAACGCATAAAATTCGCAGTTTAGAGATTAATTTTTAACTCTAAACTCTGTTTGCTATTATTGTACACAACTTATGTGCACCCTCCATTCTCCGCAACATTTAATTGAAATATTTGTTCACAGACCTAGTAACTTAGAAATAAGTTGAAGTCGTTAAGTTATGCATCCGACTTTCAAATAAATTTTCGTAGTAAATGTATTTATATTCGTATTCATTTGAATTTATTATTTACATGTTATATTATTGCATTATTATATATATTTATATTTGTGCATTCATAAAACAACATTTCTAAGCTAATCAAATGCAAATGAATTGCATTAATTTTGCACTAATTTTATGCAATATGTTAAGAAATGAATATCAAAATGTACAATAAATTCGGAAAATTGAAATCTGATCGTAAAGAAATTTCCCTTCTGGCATGATATTTATACAGTAAAATACAGTGATAATACGCACTGTATAATAATTCTCTGTATAAAGAACTAGGCACTATAGTTTCTTACTTAATATGATTATTCATTAATAAAGTATTGGCTAATATTAACTCTTTTAATATAATAGACGAGATATCTCTACACCACGATCTCTTGTATCTTTATTATTAATATGAAGTGTTTTGTTTGAAAATTTGACACAAGTAATCAATTTTTAAGACATGTCGTCGTTGGTGGAAGGTGCTTGAAGATGACCAATATTAAATACTGCATATTCTACACAACTAGTGTAAATCATTGAATAATATTAAACATATATTTTTATAAACTGATTCAAATGTTTTCTTTAAAATACGAAAGAATTTTCCCTCCAACGTAATATATATTTAATTGTGTATTCAAATATTATAATAGTTACATCTAATCAAAATAACAATAAAGTCAAGTTGGAAGCTTGCATTCTCTAATTACCATGTTGTTGACGATAAGTTAGTGTCCTGTGATTTATGGACGGGAGTGTATGTACGACGAAATCATGGTAGCGAAAGGGTTAATATTGCTACTCAGTAATGGTAAAAATAAAAATTTGGTTTACATAATTAATATTATTAAAAAATTATGATAAAATGCGAATATGAAATGGAATACTGTTTAGATTATGCATAGCAAGCGAAAACGTAGAGCGTCAGACTCGCAGATTAAAATGTGTAAAATTGAGTAAAATCGAGCGGATTTCGGCGCAGCGGATAGGAGTTGCGGGCCCTGATCTGATTCCGGTTCTGTTCGGGCAGGTTTGGAAGGATAAAAATGTTTCGGTTCCCGATCTGATTCCGCTTCGGGCGAGCGGTTCAGGCAATGCTGACGAAGCGTTCGGATAAATTCGATCGCACCCGCCCATACCCGCCCATACTCGTTGCAGAGCGCTAGCATGTATGTATGTAGATGCGCTCAAAAACAAAACAAACGTAGCCAAGTCAAGCGATTCACACTGGTGGTTTCCGTTTGTCTATTCCACCGTGTGGCAATTGCTATCTTTTTTACATTACAAGTGACTTCTCGTTCCGTTTACAGTTTAACGTAGAATGCCTACATCCCGTGCCAATAAAATAGGATCCTCTCTGCATTTCTCGTGTTTCTAAATGCCAGAGTTATTTATTAAAATTTCGCATAAGGTGGAGTGGGATAAGTCCGCCCTAGGTTTTGCAAAGTTTGACTTTAAACTGATGTATTTTCAGTCTGGTATGTAAACCCTTAATGCTCTTGATATCAAACTCTTTGAAATGCTCTTTGTGTTGAAATACTCTCTGTATTATTGCGGGCTGGCGTACAGAGCCCTTTTTTGGAAAAAGTGTACAGAAAAAATTTCTTCTATAAAAACGTACACTTTTGTTGTTTATAAAGTTCCAAGAGCCAAATTGCAAAAAGGGCTCTGTACGGGACCCCGCAATAATGCAGAGAATGTTTCAACACAAAGAGCATAAAAATATATTGCTTCTTCACTAAATGCTGCCCGATCGTGTGATCGAAAAATCAAGCTGTTTCATATTCTCTGTCAGCATCTTTCCTGCGAGAAACATAGCTGCTTCTCTGTCTTTGTAGTTCACCTCGATTGGCGCTGTTAATGTCACTATTTCCGCTCCAGCGCACCCTTAAAATCGTTCAACTTTAAACACGCATAAGTGTTGAACAATTTTTCAAAGAGTATTGGCTACCCTGAATTAATCAAGAGTGAAATTCCGTCGTGGTATCGACCTACGATTTCCTTTAACCCCTTCTCCTGCGATTTATTGTACGGTTTCAGTGATTAGAACATTTTTGTACTTTCTTTTTTATATATTCCCCTCGATTTTGACAAGGAAACGCCAAAATTCAAGTTTCCATCCTAAGAATTCGGTAGTTCAAAAGTTATATGTGTTTAAAGTTCATCAATTTTCACCATATTTGACAAGTAATGGCGCCGCCATGTTGGTACCTAGTGAGTATCGTGCGTCGTCTAACAAGTGGTGCCGTTAGATGGCACATGTAGAGGGACTATCTTTGAGATGGACACTTTGTTCTGGGACAAGCTGTCATCGAACAGTAATTAAAATATACAGAATCATGTACAGGATTTCAAAGAGAAGATGTAGTCCAAGTTGGTTGATGGTTTGGTCGGTGAGAGGGCGAAGGAGGGCAGAAATCTACGTTTTCGTCACAAACGGTAAAAATTGCTGAACTTCAAACACGCGTAACTTTTGAACTACTGAATTCCTGGTGTTGAAACTTCGATTTCGGCATTTTATCGACAAAATCGACAGGATTATATTTTAAAAAGTCCAACATTTGTGGTCCCTTCAACTGAATAGAGAACAGACAACTGAATAGCCGAAAGTTTTTGTATACATTAAATTATAAATTATAAATTTGTGTATTCACACGACAATGTAGGGCAAAGGATTAAAAATAAGCCGTCGCTAACATATGCATAAGCATTTAAAACAATGATAGGTATTTCAAGTTGATATAACAGTCTGTTCGCTAAACATTTGTATTAATTTATAATTTATCATTTATTTATTGATTGATTGCGTAAACCATGTATGGTTCATACAGCATACAATATTTGTATTTTACGAATAAACTCACAAAGGAATATTCTGCATGAAATTTATCTCTTTCTTTTGCCACCATTTTTAAGCTTTATCACCGCCACCAGCGGCACCAACATATGCATGTACATCAACCAATAGAAACACAAATATTCTTTACATTCAAGCAACAGAACACGTCCTACTGCCACGCACAGTGACATGGTAACACGCAACACACTTTGATATTGTATATTAAATTATTTGTGTTTCCAAACAAGTTTCAAACAAACACCACCCTATGCTAACTAGTTTTGTGATATTATCCCTTCGCGGTCCACGCGTTCTCGCAGTTTCATTCCAGCAGATCCGCGCTATATTCACATTATGTTTGTAGAGCGAGACATTCGAAACGCGCAGACACGGCGTTGCACGTTCAATGGGGCATTGTAAACAAGAAAAATTCACTGACAATACATAATTGATCTAAACATAAAATTTGAAAAATAATATTGTTGTCTAGCCACAATGGACGTAGATTTACAAAGAACTAAATTACCAACAAGCGTTTGTTTATAGACTTTGCACTCCAAATTCACCCTTCTGCAAGTCAAATTCAACCTTATGCAAATCAATTTCACCCTTTTGAAAATCAATTCCATCCATTTGCAAATCAAATGCAATCTTTTACAAATAAAGTATTTTTAAGTAAGTTTTTATAGAAAAAGATGAAATCGGATTAAATCAATTGTTTAGAAATTGAAAATTTAATTTATTGCAAAGATTTACATCAGATACTTATTTAAAAGTAATTACGAATTCGTCAACTTTGTAATATATGAAAACTGTGTATAGATGTGTATATTCAATGTAGCCATATTTCATGATTAGTCAATTTTTAAAATGAAAGTACACATGTATTTATTAAAGCGTATTGAGCATTGAGTCTTATGTTTCCCTCGCAGTAATGACACCGTTCGCGTGTGTCTATAAATAAATATACAATTTAATTTGAATAAATAAATAATTAATTTTAAATATTCCTAATGGGTGAAATTGACGTGCAAAAGGGTGAATATCGAGTGCAAAACTTGTATTGCGAATAAGGAACAAACTATATTAAACATCCTGAAGGAGAGTTACGCCATAAAAATCCTTTATTACGTTTTCGGAGCGCAGCATCATACAGTTTTTACCACGTTTTTATTATTGTTGAGGATATCGGGTGTAGACTAGAGATAGTGATTTCAAGTGAATCAAGTGAGGTACGCGGATATCCGGGTGCTCGAAAGATACTCGGGTAAACAAATATTTCCCGTACTATCCGGGCATCTCACGAATGCTCCAACACTTGAGATACCCGAGAATCTCGTGCTGAATTGAACCGAATTGAGCCGAATTGTACAGATCGCATTTCGATCATTTTCAACTAAATCACATTAGCAACAGTTTTTGATACTCTTCCAATTTACATATTACAACACACATACAACAAGAAATAACAGAACTTCTATATGTATGTATTAGAGGATTTAATACATGGTTTATTGTAATTGTAGTTTCAAGATGTTAAGTTTTTTATGTAAAAATATGCTATGTATTGTATAGCATATGTGAAATACATGACAAATTGCAAGTTATGCTTTGCATGCACAGTACATATGGGTCAAATTGTATCTTGTTTGGTGTCGCTTTAATCAGAAAAATGTCACAAATGTATGGGTAAAGTTTCATTAAAAGTAAGGAAAAAATAAAGAAGTTTCAGTATGGTATAATACAGCACTGGTATTGTCTCACCGATACACTATTTTTTGTTGCGCCTTCGACCGTGTTTACATGCTGTCCTTTTCTACGTTCGGCGCGGACTATTGTCAGGGGAGGCGCCAAAATTTTTAATAAAAAATTAATGTTCATACCACAATATCTACAAATAAATAAACTTCATATCGTAACGTAACTGTACAAATTCAGTGAAGTAATGTTTATTTTTATTTTCCTTACATTTTTATACATTCAAGATTTTAAAAATGACGCCTTTGCAAACGCTCCGTTTCTGTTCAACGAATCGTATGCAAAACAGTTGCGACAAATTCCGCTTGCTGATAATACTGTCGGAAGGAGAATCAATGATATATCTGAAGATATTTGCGATCAATTAGTTTCTCGGCTGCGTACTTCGAAATTCTCCATTCAAGTAGATGAGGCAACTGACATAGCTAAAGATGCCCATTTAATTGCATACGTTCGATACGTTGCGGAAAATAATATATTAAAAGATATATTATTTTGCAAACCCATTCCTGGAAAGACCACATCCATTGAGACGTTTAATATAATAGACAGTTTTTTTGACGAAAACGACATAACGTGGAATAATTGCATTGGACTGTGCACCGACGGAGCTCACTCAACGTCCGGATACAAAGCAGGTCTTCAAGCATTGGTCAATAAGAAAGGACCAAATGCTATCTGAACGCACTCTATGCTTCACAGAGCAGCTTTGGTGTCAAAACGTATGAACGAGGAACTGAACAACATTTTTACGAAAGTTATAAAAATTATAAATTACATTAAGAACGGTATTTTTAGAGCTAGGTTGTTTGCAAAGCTGTATGTTGATATGGGAGCTAATTATACCTCACTTCTGCATTATTGCAATATTCGCTGACTATCTTGTGCAAAAGTGATTCAAAGGGTATTTCAGCTCAAAGAAGAAATAGAACGATCGATAATTTTATTGTTAAACTTGCCTATTTGGTTGAAATTTTTGGAACATTGAGCGGTTTAAATAAATCAATGCAGGGATCACAAATGCATCCCCTTGTTCAAAAAGAGAAAGTAAAAGCTTTCATTAAAAAGCAGGAGTTATGGAAATAAAATTTACAAAAGAATGAGTTGGATATGTTTTCACTATCAGAAGATTTCTGGGACACAGCCAATATTGAAGCGAGCAAAAATCTTTTTATTGAACACTTGGATGGTTCAATGCTGTATTTTTTAAATTATTTCAAAGACCTTGATTTGTCAAAGTTTTTTTGGATACAGAATCCATTTATCGACAATCAAGAAGACGAATTTGAGCTGACAACCATCGAAAAGGAAAAATTAATAGAATTATCATACGACAGCTCAATGAAACAAAAGTTTCAAAATGAAACCATAATTCAATTTTGGGTGAATCTTAGTGGAGAGTATGAATCTTTGTATTGCAAAGCAATGCATGTGCTTCTATCTTTGTAACGTCTTATTTATGCGAAACGTGCTTTTCGGCACTGGCTGCAGTGAAAACCATATATCGAATCAGGTTAATAGTCGAAAAAGACTTACGAGTGGCACTCCCCACATTGCCCCCAAGATTTGATAAACTTTGTGCCAATAAACAACAACACTCGCATTAAATTTTGATCCATTAGATGTAGTTTAATTAGTAATTTAATATCAAAACTAGAGGGCTATTGTTGCTCGCTCGCTTCGCTCGCTCGCGAGTAGGGTTGTTTTTGCTCGCTCGTTTCGCGAGCTCGCGGGTAGGACTGCTCTAGCGAGAGGGTTAGTGATACGCATGGCTAGTAGGGCCTACTGATATTAATGTTTTTTATTTTGTGTGTGACTCTCCAAGAGTCACACAAAGAACTTCCCGATTCGTTACTCCTTCGCCAACATCGCTAACATCGTTTTTTTTTTGTACTTTCATCGATATTCTCCCAAAATGTATTCTTGGGAGTAGAGATGATAAATTCACTGTTGCATTGGTATAACTTTCGATTATTCCAAGCGGTAACACTAGCATCAGTTAAAAAAAATTAAGAAAAAAATTTTTTTTATGTAATTGCGTTTGGTACTTTGGTGGAAAATTTTCGTCCTCCCTTATAAATTGCATTGTAGAATCAACTCTTTTCGAAAAAAAACTAAAAATCTAAAAAACTACTTGACCAATATGGACCAAAATCTAATCAGCTCTAAGTTACGACGGGGCACATCGATTGCATCATTCATCATCCTGATCGCGTTGTTACTTTTTCTGAAAACGTTAACGAAAAATTTGATACCATACAAACGGACATACGCACACACACACACACACACACACACACACATACAAACATTTTGATAAAAATAGTCTAAAATGACTCCAATGACCATGAAACGTGAAGATCTGCTAAAAAATCGATTTTCGATTTTCGGGGTAATTACAATAACTTCCCTATGAATCGGGAAGTTAATAAATATGCATGTTCCTATTGTTATAGCAAAACCTTGTTATTATTCTGTTAATTGTAGTTTTCAGTATTTTAAAACGTGTCTATATTATTACATATATCGATTAGAAGATAGGGAGGCGCGGAAAAAAAATTTTTTTTTAGGGAGGCATAGTAGCATAAAGTTTGGAAATCGCTGATGTAGCCACAAAAAATAGTGTCCTGTTCCGATCAATGTCACAACACAGAATCGAGAATTGACTTAGAATGGGACGTTACTGTCTACCGTTCTTCACACTATCTATTAAAGTTGTACCGTTATCTGAAAAACGCGACTATTACATTATTTCATTTATTACCTCTCTTTGAGGCGTGTATCTCAGCGGCTCGCTAATTGCAGTCGAGTATCGACGCGATGCAACAATGTTTTATGTCATACATTTTTCGAAGCTTGCATCGATGTAACGCGACGACAGTCTGTCTCAAATAAAACATGCGTTCCTTTTCCCTTTACGATATATCCCAACACAATTTCCATACCATTTCCGGGATAGAGAAAGCTCTTTTTATACAGTGGATATTGAAATACGTGCTGTTAAGCAAATATACCCACAGTCAGATATGCTGACAGCTAAGAAAGGTATTGAAAACCGTATGGACACGCGAGAGCTGACTAGACGAAAATAAAACTCGAAGTATAATACTACCTGCGCTATACGAATTATTCCGTAAGCTACCCTTATAATTGGAATTTCAAATATGATAACTAGACTGCGGATGTTTTGCATTTTTCCATTTTTGTAGACACCTTTTGAGAAAGTGGTACCAAATATAAAATTCGACTCATTTGCACCTTTGTTTTTTCCAATAGAATGCTATGTTTCGGTACCTGTTTTCTGATAGCGGATGTTGAGACGAATCAACGAGGTGCAATATTAAGGCCTTTGAAGATCAGCAAAGGGCATTTATGAGAAAAAAGGCTAAATAAACTTGCATTTGCAGAAAGTGTTCAAAGCGATTGCCATTGGTATCAATACAATGCTGCAATCTTCTTATCACGGATTGAATCGTATTCCCTATCACTTCGGCACTTAATGAATCACATGCTGTAACAATTTATTGTATAAATGTATTCAATTGTACGGCGTATAGGGTGAGAACGAGAACGATGAGGATATCTTTCAGCGCGTTTACTAAACTTGGCAATGACAAATAAACATCCAATACACCCTGTATATTGACTTATCCAATATATGTTACAATTAGAACCAGGGATTAAGAATAACAGTTATTCTAAACTTTTCTACGATAAAAATTATTAATGAAAAGTTAATTATCATTGTAATTTAAGATAATGTACACGAAATATGAAGAAAAAAATTCGGTAATTACTTACAAAAGCACTGCGTACTCCGATTTTGATCAAATTTAAATATGTTATAGATTTCAACATTTTGAACAACTTTTTCCTTTTCCAATATAGGGGGGTTGCTTTTAGTTTTCGAGATATTTGCAAAAAACTGTCGCGAATACTGTATTGAATTTTTCGTATTCTTGCACGCTCCGCAGCAACGTAAGCCTGTTCACGCACCCATTTGTTTATTTTTTGTTTGTAAACACATTGTGGAGATGAGAAGCAACAATACCACACACACACCCATCCAGTGCTTAACACGGACCCAGTGTTTCTAAAAAGAAGGTTCTCACATTATACAATATAAAATCAACTGAGACCAATACAGCATACATCCTAACCCAGTCCTAATACAATGTTTCACATGCATCCAATGTTTCTCAAAAGAAGGTTTCCGTTATGAAGTTAACATTTGCACCAATTTTCACTATTATATTCGTAATCAGCACGTCAAAATACGTAAGAATCTAGAGTATAATTTAGAAACACTGGGTGGGTGTGTGTGGTGTCAGGCTGGCCCTTTCCGCCCTCCTGGTTTCTCCCTCATCTCTACAGCGTCAAAATGTAAACAAACGGCACACCGGAACAGCCTTACGTTGCCGCGGAGCGTGCAAGAATACGAAAAATTCAATAGAGTATTCGCGACAGTTTTTTGCAAATATCTCAAAAACTAAAAGCGACCCCCCCTATATTGGAAAAGGAAAAAGTTGTTTAGAATGTGTTGCTGCATAACATATTTAAATTTGATCAAAATCGGAGTACGCAGTGCTTATGTAAATAATTACCAAAAATTCGAAGAACAAAATGATTAAAAAATATCGATTTTTATACGTTTTCGTTACAAATAACTGTTATTAGTGTTCAAAAAATTGGATCTTCCTCGATCGCAGTTATCGATGAAGAAACACTGTTTCGATTGCTCAAAGCAGTTATCGATGAGAGAAGTTCATTTCGTCCGCTCATAACAGTTATTGATGAGAGAAGTTCATTTCGATCACTCATAACAGTTATCAATCAGAGAAATTTGTTTCTATCGCTCATGACATAACTGTTATCGATGAGAGAAGTTCATTTCAATCGCTCATAACAGTTACCGATGATCCAATTTCTTTTCACTTGTTCATAATAATTACACTGTCCAACAAATTTCAACTTTTTTTATGTTCCCTAATTACTGTTGGATCCTTCTTATAGAGTGTTTTTTATTTTTTTCCTATACGCACAGTTCTTGAGGAACATTGCTTTGAAAAGAAAACATATTTTTCAACTTTAAACAAATATTGTGATGTTATTATAAAAGATATTGAATTGTTCTTTGCAGCAAAAGATTCTGTAGACTTTCCCGAATACAGTGATATCCAATTGTTTAAGCATGTTTAAACAATCATAATATATTAATATTGGATATCGCTATACAGCGAAAGTACGGAAAGTCGGGAAAGTCTACAGAATCTTTTGCTATAAAGAACAATTCAATATCTTTTATAATAACACCCTAATATTTAAACAAATATAGCAAGTTGAAAAATATGTTTTCTTTTCAAAGTCATGTTTCTCAAAAACTGTGCGTATAGGGAAAAAATTAAAAACAGATTCGGAATCAGCGCGAAAAACTCTATAAGAACCACCCAACAGTAGTTGTGGAACAAATTTGGTGTTGGACAGTGTTATTGATGAGAAAATTCATTTTGGTTGCTTATTTAATTATTGTTGTCTACTCTTTTTCGGATGGAGCAAGCCTGTGAAATTCATTAGAGGAGGTTTCGTACGACATAACTGTTACAAATTTCCTTCATCAATAACTGTTATGAGCGATCGAAATTAACTTCTGTCATTAATAACTGTTACGAGCGATCGAAATAAATTCCTCTTATTGATAACTGTTATAAGTGGTCGAAACGAATTTCTCTCAACGATAACATTTACCAAGAAGAGAAAAAATTTTCGGTTATTTATAATCCTTATTTGTAACCAATCCGATTTTAGTTGATGCAATATTTATTATTCTATGACTTTTTCCTTTTTGGTTATAACAGTATGGTCCCTGATTAGAACAATAAAATTAATATGGAATTATTATATCGTTTTCAGCGCCGTCCGTCCAAATAGTGGACGCCTTGGGTGACCCCCTGAGGGACAAGTACTACGAGGCCGATAGCACCATCGAACTATTGTGCGTTATACGCCATATAGCAATGCAAGTTCAGTATAGCGTTGTCCAGTGGCTTCACGGCAATCGAGTTCTCAACTACGATACAACAAGGGGCGGTATCAGGTAACTAAAATGTTGCAATGCTCTAACATACATATAGAGGATGTTTCGTTTATCTGATAACGGAAATATCTTGTGACGCACTGAAGTTACGAAAAAAATTATTTACAAAAATTATTCGGTATGAAGGGTACAATCATATAGTCTAATTTTTTGAGGACTAGGATGGTGGGGAGGGGGGATTTCAAAGTCAAATTAAGTTTTTTAAATAGAATGTCCAATTTTTTATTCCATAGATCGATAGAGTATCAAATTCTGAATATAAAAGTGTTGAACCTCATATGTCCTAAACCTAATAGTTAACGAGATATTATCCAAAGAAGAAAGAAAATTTTTTTTATATCATTATTGCCATTTTGGTCATCACTAAAAGGGTTAAAGTTATGGTGCATTTAACATTATAATTTTTCTTCATATTTTATTTAGTTACTTGTTTGTTATACATGGTAATTTTTATAACAATTACAATTAAATGATTCTCGATTTTGTCTCGTCCTCAGTAAGCCATGTTTCAAAATTATAGCTCGACAGTCAAGTTCAATTTTTTGGTCACCCATAAAAGGGTGAACGTTATGGTGCATTTAACATTATAATTTTTCTTTATATTTTATTTAGTTACATTTTTGTCATACATGGTAATTTTGTCTCGCCCTCAGTAAGCCATGTTTCAAAATTATAGCTCGATAGTGTATCTAGGTGATTAGAATTCTCAAAGTGAATTAAAATAGAAAAATCGACATGGTTCTTAACCAGAATCTTTATTGTTATTGCCCTCATCAAAGAATAATATTTGCTGTAAAATAGCAAAATGATGAATGCTGAAATTGCAAACAAAAAGTTCATTCTTTTTCGGTTATGTTTTAATAAAAAGTATGATAAATTCAATACAAATAGATAATTTTGTCATGTACTTTTTGAGCTTTTATTTATGTTCGGAAAGTATTACCAAGAAGGATGAGGAATAAATTAATTAAAAGTGTATAAAAAATGGAGCTACACATGACGAAAAAGTGGCGGTATAAAGTACAAAGATAAATTAACCTAATTTAAAAATTTAAAAAAAAACATCAACGTCAGATGTATTATAACGTTAAAAAAATTTCATTTTCATACTTTTACATAGTTTTATGAAATTATGTGCTGTTAATGAAATTAAACATGTTACATTTGGAACATTCCGAGAAGTATTCATGTATTCAAATAGTTTAATTTACGATATGAGATGCCATTTTTTAATAACAGTAAAATTTGCCAAAGTTATTTTTTTTAGACAAAGTGCTACGTATTTAAAAGAAAATCTTTCTATATTTTCAAACTAAATAAATTCCAAAAGCTATCTGACATCTTGTTATACAATTTTCATTGTGCCCATACTCGCTATTTGGTAGCTTGTTAACAGCGTTCTGACCAATATCTTTCACCTATCCGCATGATAACGCTTGTCATCTGTCTTCATCACGGATATATTGCACTTTCCGACGTCCTCGTGTCACGTTTCAATAGTAATTGGATCTTGCACACTAATGTAAGATACACGTACGAGTATGCTCGATTCTGCTTCCGTAATATCCAATGAAAGAGTTATAATCAAAGATTATAACTGGAGTGCGGATTTTTATGCAAAATAAGATACTAGAACCACGTAAATATTAATTTTCTTCCTCGAATAATTTTAATAGGTTGATGATAATAGCGATGCTCTTAAAGCCTTCGGATTTTATGACTGTTTTATTTTTTCATCTATTCAGTTTTATTATAAACTAGCTGTACTCGCAACTTTGTCCATGTGCAATAACAAATCCAAATGTTGTAAGCAGAAACGTGCCCAAAAGACGTCGAAAAAGTCGTCTTTGGTCATTAACGACGTCACAACTTTTGAACGAATGGACTTCTTCGAATGCGGATTTCATGCGGACTGGTATCGCCAAGTGCTACCTAAACGGGAAGCTTTTTCCTCTCCTCCTTTTCCCCTTCAACTATTCCATTCCACTACCATGAGCACTCTCCAACGTCTCCCACTAACAAGTAACACTACTCAACTGATACTCACTGTTTTGAATGAAATTTAACGTACTTATTAAACAGCGAAAAATATTAAATAAGTGTTTTTTCGTTTCAGCTAAATACGCTTTTTAGGGGTAGAAAGCACCCCTCAACCTCCGGAGATGGAATCGTTTGTGGCTAATTATTTCTCAAAGGATACAGTTTCTGAAAAAAGAACTATTTTTTGGGAAAATAACGCAACAAATCAATTCTGAAGACAGATTTACAATCATCGCATAAAATTACTGATTATAGATACAGGATGCGCTCAAGGTTCGGCAACTGCTAAATCCGGCAAGTCCGGCTTATTATTTTGTAACGGACCGACTTCGCGATGCCCTGTTGCTCAAGAGTTACCAGGGTTCGTTAAGATGGAAGTAATGAATGTTGTGCGAAGTCTGGTAAAGTTAATGTTTATTTAACTCTAAATCCCGGCGCCTGGACGAGTTTCTGACGGCGGCGGTGATTCTCGGTCCGGCGAAAATTACTATAATAACGCGACGAAGAAACGAACGGCGAACAGTCAGTCTGGTCGGTCAAGGCTCGGTCGGCGCACTTACAGCTAACACTACAGTAACTTACGGACTACGGTGACGGACGCGGTTTAAAAGACGAGCCTGGTGCGGTCCGGACAGGCGAGACCGTGGTACGCGACACGGTGCGTTGGCTCGATTCCGGACTATGCTACCTTGGCTGGATTCTGGACGTGGGTAAAATGGTAATTTCGCCGGCCAGCGGTGTCTGGCGCGTCGCAGGTCTGGTACAGGGCGCGAATCTGGATTTCACGGCTTACAGGGGCGTCTTTCCGGAGACGGTGATACGGACACGCGGATAACTTCGCGGATTCCGGTAGCGTCGCGGTTTCGACGGGGAGTGTCTCCTGGAGTGGTTGTCTCAACCTGCGAACTGGACGGTCTCGTCGCCCAGCAGGAACGTCTGTACGCTCGAACGGACGCATCCGATCGAAGAGTACCGAAGCGCTCGCGTCCTGGACGGACCCTGGAGTATTCGAGCTCGTTCGCTGACTAGCGAGGATGAGAATGCCTCCAGGTGAACTCCGGCGAGAATTCGTCTCGTTCTGCCTTATGTAGGCAGAAGACGAAAGATTCTTCGCGGTGATTGGTGCGGGCCAGTTTCGGTGAAGTCTATAAGTATGACTGCCGTTCGGTCGCTCTTACTTTTAGTCCTAGACGCGGCTCGCGACGAGTCGTTGTCTCGTCGCAATTTCCAAATTTAATTGACCTTGAAAATCGGCCTCAAGGTCGATTTCAAGGACGCCATCAAGTGCATCACTCTGAACTGTACAACTCTGGATTTAGCACTTTTTTCAGAACTGCATCCTTTAAGAAATAATTAACCACAAACGATTCCATCTCCAGAAGTTGAGGGGTGCTTTCTACCCCTAAAAAGCGTATCTAGCCATAACGAAAAAACACGTGTTACGTCCCGGAGTCTGACTTGCGCGAAATTATCGTTCCGCGACCCATTCCCCTTACTGGACGCTCAAATGCGATACAACCTTTTGTCCACGCGGCACGTACGTTCGACGTCTGACTGGGAAGCACAATTTTTGCGAACATGCGTATACTACTTAACGCTTACAGGTAGTAGATTCTCCCGAAGCGGCGGACGAGAACGGAGATAACTGAGACGGCGCGAATCTTCACAGGGAAATGTTTAGCGACTTATTGGATAGTTGAGTATGGCGATCGGTGAATACAGGCAGGCTTCCTTTATGCGAACTGCTTTCGTTGCTCGTTGACGGCTGCAGTCGAATCAGGCTAGGTCGTCGTAGGGAGAACGATGATCCTCACTCTTCCTGGGAAGATTACGTCGTTGATGATCCTCGGTTGACGGGGAATACCCAGTAGCTGTTCTCCTCCGTTTCGCGTTCGTTGACGCGCAACGGGCTTTCGTAATTGATAACGACGACCGGCGCGGCAGGTAATACTCGCATTAGGGAATGTGTTGAATTGATATATATTGAAGTAAAGAGAGGCTTCTGTGTTTCCCGTTGGAACCAGAGGAATGCACCGAGCAACTGGGTAGGCTCAGACGTGCGAGTTGGAAATGCAGAAGCAGGTAAGCGAGACTCACTTATTAAATTAATAACTGGGAATATATTTGTAACGTACGAATGGAATTACAATGAATTAGAAGCGCGTGATATAGTAAGACCGCTCGAAGGCGGATGAGAGCGAGGACTCGTCGGAGTCCGGAGCGGGACATCCAGGAGGCGACGCGACGAGCCTCGCTGGATTCTTGAACGAAAGTGACAGTCTGACTGCCCGAATTGAACTGAACTAACTGAACTGTTTTTGGGATCGTGAGGTCGAATATATAGTTGACTTATCTTCTACGCGATGTGTCGTTAAACATAACGCTACGGATGTTATGAGATGCGCGATTAATGATTACAGGGAATACATTATTAATACATATGAATACATTAAGATATGATTATTATACAAGGGTTAAGATAAGAATGCGGGTATGGTATGACGTGAGAATCGGATGTGATGATCGGAGCGAAGTATGACTACTTATATCTAACGAATATTATTAATAATTACGGTTACAATATCCTACTCTTATTAACCATGCTCATAATCTATGGCAACACGTCGGCAGACGTGACACATGTATTTAATATTTTTCGGTGTTTAATAAGTATGTTAAATTTCATTCAAATCGGTGAGTATCAGTTGGGTAGTGTTACTTGTAAGACCGTAGACCACGGTGCCCGAAGGACAGGCGTGGAAGTGGGCCTCGAGGGACGAAGAACTGAGGAGCAATACGAAAAGTGGAGGCCCTTAGTTCATCATAGGCCCGGGCATCAAATGCTTGGTACAGGCTTGGTAGTGGTGCGGTCCATTGAACGTCCCGGGGGTGGGTGTTTACGGGGGTTTCCCCCCGGTTTTAGCCTCCCTCTTAACAAAAAAAAGACCACGGTGCCCGTGTCGTAGACTAGTCTGGTCATCAAAGAGGGGGTACATTGTATTTCCCTCGATTTTCTCGACCTGACGACACTGGTCCAGCGTTCCCGCCCGAAACCTAAGCGTAAGAGTAGGATCCGCAGCGCAGTATCAAGAGTGGAGTCTCACAGATACACCCCACTGACAAAATCTGTGACATCTTTCGTTGGACGAGAAGTAGGAGCGACGATATAATGCGTCACTAGTAATCCTCCAATGCGCCTCAAGCATAAAATATCTCTTTGTGTCATTATGATATGTAATCTCGTTATACAGTAAAGTCGCGATCTAGCTCTCTAAGGATCTCCACGATCACTGTCCCTTCGCCTACCCCTTCCACTTGGGGTGCGTCTCCGCGAGGGATGAAGAAGTTCGAGCTCGCCGATACGCTTTCTGTTGTTGCGCCTTCAGTCGCGCGGTCCGTGTTTACACGCTGTCCTTTTCTACGCTCGGCATCCTTTATACTCTCGGCGCGGTCGACGCAGTCATAAAAAAATAGTTTCCCTACACGATCACTGTCCCTGCTCAGAACAAGCGATGGGAGCTAGCTCGCGACTTTACTGTATTCGCTTTACAATGAAATAAAATAAGAAGTTCAATTTTTCTAGGCATGTACATATGAACTACTTTGAAATAAATTCATATCTCGAACGTTTCAGATATATTGTACATACACATGTTTGCTTAAGAAAAAAACTAGAACTATCAACTATTTTCAAGTGACTTTCGTTCCCCACTACGAAAAATTTCGACGAAACGTTCGTTGCGTGGTGGCGTAAGGAGGAAAACAATTGCACTCTGGTGTTCTCTAACTATTCTTTGTCAGATGGAAAGCTATTTTTAGCTCGAATGGGAAGAGCGGCACAATGCTTAACCCGTTCTCCGCTGAAACAGCATTCGTAGAAATCCTACAATATCCGAAAAATTTGTTGAATACAACATGAACTGGAAAGTCAAGATACATATCGTCGGCTGAATGTAATATCTAGGTAACTTACAATTCCTTAGTTTAGAGAAATTGATGAAACAGTATTTTAAGGTTTTAAGATTATGGTAGGGAGATCATGATTTTAAACATAATGCCAATATCTGCTTATATTTCTTTATTTTAAGTGGAACAATACATGAAAAAACATCATTTTGGATTAAAAAAATTTTTAAAAAGTCGAGTTGCCCATTTATAACATAAATAGAAATCTGTATTAATTTTTTATCTACATTGAACACTGCTCACTAGATGTCGTAGATTACTTTGATAGGTTACCAAGTTTTTATATTAAATTCTACTTGATTTCTTCTTTAATACGAAGTAGATAACGTAAAATGTCCTTTCAAGTTACCTAGTTATTACGTTCAGCCGGCGATATACCTTGTAACATAACTTATTGTTAGCTAACTCGATACAACTCCGTACAAAATCATTTTTTGAAGGAACACCGTGAATAAATAATAGTAAAGTATTATGTCAAAGTTTTAACAAATGTGTCAAATATCGATTTCACGCAGAATTCACTCGAAAAACGTGTTTGCTGTCTTGAATGTTTTAATGAATAATCGGTGAGACTCACGTTAATTCAAGTGGAGCAAAAGATTGCAACTTTCCTACTTTTATATTTTTTTAATGAAATTTTCACTGTCGTATTCCTTTCGTTTTTCTAATTAAATTGACACTAATCACGATATGATTACGATAATAATTACTCACGTAATAAGCTATTAAAGTTTCAAGCATGAAAGAGGACGGCAAATGGAGAAGTAAGAGAGGCAGAGAATCGAAGCACAAGCGTTCGGAAATGATGAAAGACTGGCGTGAGCTCAGATCTTTAAAAGAAAAATTAAACTTTCCAATTTTTGGTTTTTCATCAAGCAAACTTTTATCATAGTATTCGTTTCGTTTTTCTAATTGAAATGACATCAAACACGGCGTAAGCTACGATCATAATTAATTGTGTAACAAGAAAAGTTACGAATTCGTGTACCTCTACTGCAAATGTCAAGGTTGAAACTTTAATCGCTTGTTACACAAGTAACTGTTATCGTAATTATATCGTTTTTCGTGTCATTTTAATCTAAAAAACGAAACGATTACAGTAGTAATCCAATTCTTTATTTAATCGTGAGATTAAAATTTATTCTACAAAACAGAAAACATCTAATTATTACATTGTAATTTACAGTTAGCTGAATTACTTAGTTTAACGTATCTCCATTTACGCATGATATGCTTTATATTTACATACATTATTATTTGATTCTGAATCGACGGAAATTCGCGATGTTTGAAACTATAGACAAAGGAGAACGTATACATGTATGTAGATAGAATCACAGCCTCGGAAAGTTCAACCCTCTTAGAACGATCGATTCTCCAAAAGCATTGAACTGTCTCAACGTGTCTGACCTTTACAATGGCCTGAAACTTGTTCGCGTTTGACCTCCGCTTCGTTCAGACGTCGTAGTACCTGTCACCCGTACAGAATCGAGCACTTTCGAATAAACTACGAGCCTATTGTTACTTACCATTGAACAAAACTAAACTAAATGTGGATCGATCGTTGGGTTCTCCTATGCAATTGTTACTGTCTTTTGAAACTATACAATTTAAACAGTGATTTCTAGTAGAGATCGCGGTTTTGGACGTGTACTAAAATACACGTGTACACGTGGTACGTGAACCGTGTAGTACGAATTTAAGAATTCGTGAATACGGATCCGTGAATGCGGATCCGTGCACACGGATCCACGAACACGTGAATACGGGTCCGTGTTACAAGGGGCTGCGAACACGGATCCGTGAACGCGGGTCCGACAACTCGGGCGTTATTGTTTTTAGATCGAATTCTTTTCTACTGTTGACGTTAGAAGTTAGACAATAATAAAGTTGCGGTAAATTGTTCGACGTTAAATGACCGTATATTAAAATGCATATGTAAAATAAAAATACGAACATTTGTGAAATTAAAATACACGGGTACCCGTATACTTAGTATTATATTACGTGCATTAAAATTCGGATTCGTTTATTGCACATGAAATAGGGACCTCTATTAGATGTGATTCTGGAAGCGGGCAGAAGGAAAGAGATACTGAATAAATTAGTGGAATAGCGCACGAATAAAACAGGTGTTAGAAGTGTTACGAGCCGAGGTTCAGGCAGCTATACGGAAACCGAGGGTGTTTTGGAATTAGAGATTTTAGAGCAAAGTAGGAAAGGTACACGAGGACTAGCCGATGTCTATCTCACCACCGGGTCGCCTCGAGGGAACAAGGGAGTGGACTAGCCGATGTCTATTTCACCACCGGGTCGCCACTTTTAAGGATAGGGTATTCACAAGGACTAGCCGATGTCTATCTCACCACCGGGTCGCCTCGTGTGACCAAGGGAATGGACTAGCCGATGTCTATTTCACCACCGGGTCGCCACCTATAAGGTATAGGGTCGCGGTTCCGCTGACTCGTAACTTATCAAATTGAGAAAGATACACCTTGAGCGGCAAAGGTGTATCGTCGTAGTATACTAGCGACTGGGAACTCGAAAAAGGAATATGAATAATCGATATTTGAACCCTTAATAAGTTCACACACAACAATATATTTTGTATTATAAAAACGTACAAATGTTCAGTGTAATGTTGTCGCGGTGTCGCGGACTAAACCCTCTCAGTTTTGACGCACCGAGAATTGCGGGGGCGATCTACTACAGAGCGGTAGACAAGAACTTCAACAACCGATCTAGCGCGAATTGACTTTCAACGTGGAACGGTATGTACTGTGCGTATTCACTTGAATCAACCCAACTAAATAGGAAGGATCCATGCCCATATACAGGGTGTCTCAAAATTCCTCCAGGACCCGAAAATGGGAGGTTCCTGAGATCATTTCAAGCGACATTTTCCTTTGAAAAAATGTCGTCCGCGACTTCGTTAACGAGTTATTAACGAAAAACACGGACCAATGAGAGCGCGAGCTAGACGCGTGCAGCCTGGCGCGCCGGCAGCCGAGTGTCGGTGGCACGCCGCGATGTCACAACGAACAAAAGTTTCTCGATGATATGAATCCTCGCCGATTTCGATAAGCTTTGGATATGTTGTCAATACCGTGATTCTGAACAATATTTCTCTTTACAGTCTTTGTCGATCGGCTTTAGTTTACGAGATAATTGTAAAAACATGTAATTGAAAATCGATCGATGTATTATTTCTTGGCCAATCGCGATGAGCTTTGGATATGTTGTCAAAACCATGATTCTGAACAACATTTCCCTTTACAGTTTTTGTCGGCCGGCTTTAGTTTACGAGATAATTGTAAGAACTTGTAATTGTAAATCGATCTCCTCGCCGATTTCGATGAGCTTTATTCCATAGGAAAAAAGATATTTAAAACATCGAATAAATAACATATTTCAAAGTCATCGAAATCGGTGAGGACCCACATCATCGGCAACTTTACCCGAACGAGAGAAGAAGCAGAAATTTATCGAATTAAAAACTCACTTATTCAGCCGTAAATCCATTTGCTTATTACTCCGGTGAATGTCGGACATGTCAACAATGTCGTCATTATATGTATAAAAATTGTAATGCTGTTTGCTGCAATGATTTATTTGCATTCCTATTTACTGTTCGATTTGGAAAACTTTCTAATGCGTTTTTTATTTTGCTACGAATTGTAATTCTTGTGTGAGAAGATTGAGAAAATATCAAAATTAGAAAGTTGAGTTTTTCGCAAAATGTCGCGTGAATTCACAATCCGGCCCACTGTATCTATGTACCTTCAACTGTTCTCAGTTGACTAAGGGTAGATTTATAGTGGAGCAGCGAGGTGAGCTGTGCGGTGAAAAAAAAAAGAAAAACAAAGAAAATACATATGTACTTTCTCTTTAGTATGTGTCGAAATGTTGTCACGAATGTTGGTTTGTTTTCACCGCGCCGCTATCATCGATGCTCACCGCTCCACTATAACTCTACCCTAACGTTGCGCTGTAGCGCTTCTTTCATTTTCGAATCAGTTTCTTCGTTGACGTTCGTTTCGCAAGTCACAAGAATCGTATTCGTTCAGTATTCGTTTCCACTTTATCGTATAGTATTTTTTCGGAGTAGTATTTATTAATTTGATATTACTTTAATAATTAGTTTATTACGCTCACGCCTCAAGTAACGCAGGCGTTACGTAAATACGTTCTCTGTTTATATTTACTCGTCACCAATGCTGTCGTCTTTAAATGCATGCTTATGCCTATCTATGTTATAATTCCTTTTTCTTTGTATTGTTCTCTTTCACGTCAGTATCGCTCTCTATTTCGCAATAAACGCATCGCTCGTCTAACACCTGTTTTATTTCGTGCGCTATTTCCGCTAATTTATTCAGTATCTCTTTCCTTCTGCGCTGCTCGTTTCCAGAATCAAATCTAATAAAGGTCCCCATTTCACGTGCAATAAACAAATCCAAATTTTAATCCACGTAATAATAAGTACACGGATACCCGTGTATTTTAATTTGACAAATATTCGTGTATTTATTTTACATATGCATTTTAATATACGGTGATTTAACGTCGAACAATTTACCGCAACTTCATTATTGTCTCACTTCTAACGTCAATAGTCGGAAAGAATTCGATCGAAAATCAATAACGCCTGAGTTCTCGGACTCGAACGTGCCGAATGGACCCGTGTTCGCAACCCCGTGTAACACGGACCTGTGTTCACGGATCCGTATTCACGTATTCGTGGATCCGTGTACTAATTTCTAGGCAGTTCATCGAACAATTCCAAAAAATATGAATGCTGAAATTGCAAATAAAAAGTTCATTCTTTTTCGGTAATATTTTAATAAAAAGTAGGATCAATTCAACACAAAAATATAATTTTCGTACCAATTTACGCGTGGATTTCTAATGATATTTGTTCGGCGTTGACCTAAGGTCGGAGGCGCCTCAGGCCGGGACCGCTCATCAATGAGCGCGCGAGGAAAAGGCGAGGATGAGGTTTGGTGATGAAGTGTAAGATCGAGCTGATTTTCACACTGCGCTTTATTGAAAAATAGGGTTGGTTACGTTCGCGATCTCGAGATGGTTGACCGAATCGGAGATCTTGCGACGTGCTGAACGTTGCCTTTTGAGCGCGACGGACGATCTTGAGTGGTCCTTGTCACGAGGACCACCGCGGGCGGAGATCTTGAACGCGTGCGATCGGATATCTTCACGCGAGGCAAAGCACGCAACGCGACGCGATGAAAATGGAACCAAACGGTCGAGGAAAACGAGCAATCCAAAAAATTGGATAGAAGATACAATATAGTTTCAAGACGAGCAAAAGATTTCAACGTGTACGTATGAGGAACTGAAAAAGCCAACGCGCTCCGCCAAGGGAGGGCCTTTATAGATTCGGCGAAAGACTAGACGGGGTCGTACTTCTAAAATGGTTAAAGTTATGGTGCATTTAACATTATAATTTTTCTTTACATTTTATTTAGTTACTTTTTTCATACATGATATTTTTATGACAATTATAATTAAATGTTTCTCGATTTTGTCTCGCCATCAATAAGCCATGTTTCAAAATTACAGCTCGATAGCGTACGTAGGTGATTAGAATTCTCAAAGTGAGTTAAAACAGAAAAATCGAAATGGTTCTTATAAAATAAGTTAAATAGCAAAATGATGAATGCTGAAATTGCAAACAGAAAGTTCGTTCTTTTTCGGAAATATTTTAATAAAAAGTATGATAATTTCAACACAAATATATAATTTTCGTACAGATGGAAGCTAGTAATATGCAGAATAATCTTTAGATATCAGTCATGTACTTTTTGAGCTTTTATTTATGCTCGAGAAAGTATTACCAAGAAGGATGGAGAACAAATTAATTAAAAGTGTATAAAAAATTGAGCTACATATAACGAAAAAGTAGCGGTATAAAGTACAAAGATAAATTATAACGTCACATGTATCATAACGTTAAAAAAATTTCATGCGAATTATGAGATTTTTTCCTTCTCAATTTTACCTATGTTTACATAGTTTTATAAAAAATTATCGCTCTTAATGATATTAAACATGTTAACATTTATTCGTATATTCAAATAGTTTAATTTACAATATGAGATGCCTCTTTTGAAACTATACAATTTAAACAGTGATTTCTAGGCAGTTCATAGAACAATTTCAGAAAATAGTGAAATAACCGTGTATCAATTTTCAGTCGAAAATTTTGTCTCTTTCATTAAAACTATGATAGATATCAACATATATTTTTACCGAAATTATATAAAATATAATTATACTGCTAGCTAATTCCCCGTAGATAATAACCTCTTAAATCTGTTTCTTCGAAATGAAGACAACTCTAGCAAAATTATTATGCGCTGCAGTGGTTAGTATTTATTCAAACATGAGAGGTCCAACAGTGAGACTGTTTGTAACACTTTACCACACGTCTCTACTCCATATACATTGCTGGTTAATCTGCTACACCCAAGTTGTTGGACAACTTTGCGAGAACACGCGACGATTATAATAGCGAAAATTTCATAAGCAGTACAATGTACTTCGCGGGAAACAATTTTACGGTACATGGCTTACGTTAGATAACGAATTTGCCTATCTCGTACAATTGAGGATTTCATTGAAACAGTGGAAACACAAGATATGCTTTACACCAATTTTTGACGGAATCTTTCAATGATCATTCTTTGAAACGAAAAGATATCAACAAATATCAGGTAGAACATGAAATAAAATTGATACACAATATCCGTCAATCATACTTACGCTACGAAATTGTTCGGTGCTATAGGGTGAGTCTTGTAACGTGACGATCTCAAATAACTGGTAAGTTATTTGTTGTACAAAAAGTATAAAATAAATTTTGAAAAATACCACGTTTAAAAAACGGACTAAAAAGTATAAAATAATTTAAATAAAAATAGATTTTTTAAAAAAATATCATGTTTAAAAAACGGACTAAAAAGTATAAAATAATTTTTCCTAGCCCCATACAGGTTCCTAACCCCATACAGATAGTCCTGAAAATTTGTGATTGTGAATTTTGAATAACTATGAAAATACTTGTAAGATTTAAAACGAAAAGCGTGGGGCGCAAGATAATAGTAAGGAGTGTAGAGAGTAGCTGCTATTTTATATTTTTTAGTCCGTTTTAAAAACGTAGTATTTTTTTAAAATTTATTTTTATTTAAATAATTATTTTCTGCTTTTTAGTCTTGTGTGTGTGAAATTTTACAATCGATTTTAAACATTTTTATAAGAATATAACAGAGACATGTTGTAAATTTCAGACGGTATTCCGACGCGTCATATCGAAAACAAACGCCGCGCGCCGTGTTAAAATGTCAAAGATAAAGATTCGACGGAAAATCTCGGTGTAACAGTTCTTTTGCTTGGTAAACAAACATTATAGTATAATAATACGTAGTAACTTTGTAAACACCGCACGGAGCTCCTTCGGTGCAAAGCGGGTCAGTGGAGTGGAGATGAGTCAGAGTGGGAACGCGTAGTGGAGCAGGGACCTTATCGCGCGGAGGAGGGATCGCTGAACGCGACACGTAAGTACTACCGAGACGCGCGGGGAGTTGTAACGGTTAAATTTAATAGTTTATATCTCCTAAACGCATAGACTTTAAAAAATTTTTTTTAAAATATTGCATTGTCATCCAGTTCTGAGCTATGTTTAAAATTTCTAGTCTCTAGCTCATCAGGAAGTTAGTTTAAAATCAATTGCAAGATTTGTACCGAACAGACAGACAAGAAAGCGAGCTAATAAAAACGTGGTAAAAAGAATGTTCAAACAAATGTTGCATGGTTCCTAGGGGGACATATAGTGCTGCAATCTGATTTTTGTTGCTTCGATTTTTTAGCAAAATATGGTCACCTTCAGTTTTTTAAATAGAATGCCCAATATTTTTGATCGAACTCGAATGAAGCACAAAATTCTGCGTAAAAAGGTATTGACCTACACATCGATATTCTTATTATATAGATTTTATTCTTTTTTATCGATATAATTTCTCATATGTTTTAATTACCTGGAAGCTTAGTAGGTGCTTGAACTGATATCCCTCAACTTGAATAAGTACATATGGAAAATTGTTTCCATATGTATTAACCTTAACCTTCATTAACAACCTTAAAATCAAATTTATTTATAATACATAATATTAAAATATATAATACTCAGTCTCTTTTTAACATCCTTGCATTTTGCTAACCCTAACTTGAGAACACTCAACATTTTGACGTATAAAAATTCATTTTTATAAATTCTAGACGAATAATTCTGGTTCCCATTTCTGGAAGATGTGACACTTTTACTCATAATAATTACTAGACTGCGGATGTATATGCAATTTTTAATTTTTGCAGGCAAATTTCAAGAAAGTGGGAACAAATAAAATCTTATTTTCGATGGTAGTAGCCTTTATAGATCTGAAATAAAGAAAAATCGTATTAAATTCTGTACAATTTTATATTCTAGCATTTTTTGAAAATTTTTAGAAGCCATAAATTCAAAAAGATCTGCAGTCTAGTAATTACGAGCGATCATCTAATAGTGAAAATACATTATTCATAACATGCATTTAATATTCTATCATTGTATTTTTACATTGTGAAAATTCTATTGCGGTGTCCAGGGAACAATGATATTTTAAGACTGATAATTTAAAAATAATCGCAATCATTGGTGTAGTTTCTCTTCCAAGTTAATGAAAAAGTAAACATTTCTTTTCATTTTAGAAAAACAGTTTTTATTTCGCATAAAGATATGCAGTGTATTTACCATACATCGTCTTGTGAAAACCGGTTGTGCTTGTTTAAGGAAACAATTGATATGGAAAACAATGTTTGGTAAACATTATATAGGTACATCCACATCGTTTTACCGCGTTAACTGCAATGCTAGTCACGGATGACCGGTGCCCGTTTCCCAATGGGACCTTGGTGGTCATTCGTGACTGGTGTCACCAAATTTTTCCAAACGATTACAACAAGATGAACGTCAACGACTAAACAATTTGATACAACGTAAATAATTAGATAGTAATTACTAGAAAATACATTATTACATAATAGAGGTGTGCGAGATCCCGAAAATGTTGAGACGTGACAAAATGAGTATTTTTTTCGAGATCGAGACGAGTTCTCGAAAATTTTGAAATTCTCGATTATGTCGAGATTCCCGAAAATGTTCCAGATATTCGAATGTTCCGGGATTCTCAAAATTAACGAGATTCTTGAATTTATCAAGATTCTCGAAAGTACCGGAATTCTCGAAAATTGTGGTCTGGCGGACTAAGATTGGTCCAGCGGCCCCACCCACAATTTTTATTGATACTGTGTGGAAAACAATGGTTTTAGGTTGAAACATAACTTCCTAAAATTTTATGTTGCTAACCCTTCGTAAAAGGATGATATGAGGGTAAATACCCTTAACTGTATCATTTTTTTTCTTGGTTGTTAATTAAGGTATTCGGATAAAAAAAACGAAAATACTCGAACTTACCTCCTTCATATCATACATTTTTCTCACCATTGTGATCAAATTATTAAAGGTAGACAAAAATAATTTAATTTTTTAACTTCCCGATTCATAGGGAAGTTACTGTAATTACCCCGAAAATCGAAAATCGATTTTTTAGCAGATCTTCACGTTTCATGGTCATTGGAGTCATTTTAGACTATTTTTATCAAAATGTTTGTGTGTGTGCGTATGTCCGTTTGTATGGTATCAAATTTTTCGTTAACGTTTTCAGAAAAAGTAACAACGCGATCAGGATGATGAATGATGCAATCGATGTGCCCCGTCGTAACTTAGAGCTGATTAGATTTTGGTCCATATTGGTCAAGTAGTTTTTTAGATTTTCAGTTTTTTTTCGAAAAGAGTTGATTCTACAATGCAATTTATAAGGGAGGACGAAAATTTTCCACCAAAGAACCAAACGCAATTACATAAAAAGAATTTTTTTCTTAATTTTTTTTTGAGATTTAAAAAAAAAATTTTTTTTTATTAAAAAAATTTTTTTTCTTTTTAACTGATGCTAATGTTACCGCTTGGAATAATCGAAAGTTATTCCAATGCAACAGTGAATTTATCATCTCTACTCCCAAGAATACATTTTGGGAGAATATCGATGAAAGTACAAAAAAAAACGATGTTAGCGATGTTGGCGAAGGAGTTCGGGAAGTTCTTTGTGTGACTCTTGGAGAGTCACACACCAAATAAAAAACATTAATATCAGTAGGCCCTACTAGCCATGCGTATCACTAACCCTCTCGCAAGAGCAGTCCTACCCGCGAGCTCGCGAAGCGAGCGAGCAAAAACAACCCTACTCGCGAGCGAGCGAAGCAAGCGAGCAACAATAGCCCTCTAGTTTGGGGTGGGAATTTCAAGCAACCCTACAAGTGACCACTTCTAAAAAATTCAAGAACAATGTTCTGTTGCTAATCTAACGTAAAAAAGTTTCACGATGGTCGGATTGGTGGAACATAGTTAAATATTGAAAAACAAATGAAATTACGTCACTATCTGCTCTTGGCATAAGCCTGAAAGATGGCAAAAGATCATCGAACAAAGTGGAAAATATTTTATGGATTAAAGTTCATTGCTTGCATAAAAAAATTGGGCTATATTACATAGATAGTGAAAACATTATTTCGCCAAGAATCATTTTGAAGGTTACATTAACAGTTAAGGTTAATTAATAACCAAGAAAAAAAATGATACAGTTAAGGGTATTTACCCTCATATCATCCTTATACGAAGGGTTAGCGACTTAAAATTTTAGGGGGTTATCTTTCAACCTAAAACCATCGTTTTCCACAATTGTGTGGAAATTTATTGAATTTTATTGATATTGATCAATAAAAATTGTGGGTGGGGCCGCTGGACCAATCTTAGTCCGCTAGACGAAGCGAGTCTTATAACGGTAATCGAGTACTGGAAACACCGAAATTTTCGAGAATTTCGATAATATCGAGAATCCCGTTCATTTCGAAAATCTCGATGATTTCGAGAATCCCGTTAATTTAAAGAATATCGATAATTTTGGGAAGTTAATTTCGAGAATCTCGAAACCTTTGAGAATCTGCAACATTTTCGAGAAACCCGAAATTTTCGTGAACCCGACCAGTCTCGTCTCCATGTCTGCCCGACTCATCTCGATCATCGAGATTCATAGATTTTCGAGTTCTCGTACACCCCTAATTATTAATAATATGCATTTAATATTCTATCATTGTTGACCAGGGCACAATAATATTTTAAGAATGATAATATAACAATAATCACGATCATTGGTGTAGTTTCTCTTCCAATCTGATGAAACAGTAAAAATTTGGGGAAAAATATCACGAATGACAATGTTAGACTGCTGTCCTAATTGCACCAACGCCTGTCCTCAATTCGCCACCTTCAGAGTGCGAATATGCGGTGCAGGAGCGATGCACACGTTTCCGAGGATTAGAGGAAGCCTGAAGTAATGGCATCAGAAACTCCAAACTCGACCTCTCTGAATTTTGTCCACTTATTGCCGGGTGAACTTCACACCTCTACACTTTAAAGGTGTAAAGTTCTCATAGCAATAAATGAACAAAATGAATGAAACACTACTGCACCTGTACCTGTTAAAAAATATTATCCTCAAAATTGAAAACGTTAAAAGTTAACCCCCCTGCATTTTACAGTTAAATAGCAGAAATAATTACAATATCCACATTGTTTCTAATTATAAACTTTAAAATATCCACATAGTTCCAGAAAAAATTGCATTACTTTAGATTTACATTGTCATTGTGATTTGTAACAGCAACAATGTAAGGGCACAACGAAAACGTCAATTATTATTATTATTAATACTATTGGCAGTTTTTTAGGAACAGAATTTTGCTTTGGCTTGAGCTAATATGAACGGGGTATACCAAGCTCATGCCAGTGCATTGTATCGTTGTTATGTTTAGTATGACTGCTTTTTGCATTTATGGTACTATTGCGGTACTACTATTACTTCGAAGTTTCAAACCGAGTTTGAAAATGCAGCGAATATACGTGCTATTGCATAGGAATCGTCTGACGCGTCTGACCATGATCAACCAATTCTACTTTCTGCATACAGTGCCAGAAATTTCCATAAAGCCACCACGTTTTTGGGTAATATCTTATAATTATTCTGTACTTATGATAAATTTGAGTATGATTTCATTTTAGGCGTATTAAAAACACACATATATATATATATATATATATATATATATATATATATATATATCGATTGAAATAATAGAAACAATATTTATTTAAAAAAATAAACGTAAATATATAATTTTATATAAAATAGACTGCAAAATTTCTATAAAGCCACATATTTTTTTGAAAAAGTAGGTACAAAATTAACAATAAGTTAATTTTTATTTCTATATTAATAATTAGTATGTACATATAACAATAATGTTAATGCACAACTTAACTTAACTTAACTTCAAACTAAATAATTTAAATAGTTTCTACTTGGTTATACTACTTTAATGAAATTAAATTTTAATTGTTCATCGCTTAATAAAATCGAAACTAATTGACAGGCCTTTAATATCTGGTCCACACAGGAAGCAATCAACGAAAAGCGCTGATAAAAGTGTATCGCGAAATTTTTCGAAAATTCAGTACTACAACTCAACGACAAGCCAGAGGGCCGAAGGAGGTGGCACGATATTCCAGTAGTATAAGTCAACGACAAGTCGGAAGTCCTGGAAATATTGGTGGTTCAATAAATATAAACGCAGTCGCGATTCTTTATAACATTATCTTTATTTATTCATTGCAGATTCATATATTGTTTTCCTTTGTTCTGCATATAGAAGTCATTTTTATGAGTCTGATGGCAACATTTTTTTGCCGAAAACACTGTCTTCAGAAAATTGGCTATAACATTCTATCCCTTAACGCTATCATTATACTTTCTGCAGCGAAAAGGAAGTTGGGAACTATACTTTTCCAACGGTATATACAGGGTCTACGTGTTAAGTTATGTTACCATTTTTTAGGCATTTCCGGTAGTGAAATTCAAAAATATTTTAAACAAAAGTTTATTAGTACTTGGTGAGCTACATTTTCAAATATTCTTAAACCTGAAAAAATGCTTTTTACATAGAAAAGTAAAGGTCACCTTGACTTTTTTTAAATGGCATCATATGTTTTGGACGTCATAGGATTGTTGCTAACGTCGAGACGAATTCAACAGTGTATTATACTACGACCTTGAAATTACCTCAAACTCAAAAATTTTGTGCAAACGTAATTTTAATGAAAAATTATTTCTTACAAAGTAAATCAAGTTACACTGATGTTACATTTGAATGTTCGAACTGCGATCCATCTTCCATGATACAGAACTCCGCTGTTTGTATTAGATTTTTCGTTGTCGCCATAATTAGGGCGTCTCGTTTTATGTCATTACATGCAGTTGTTATCCGATTCCGAAGTTCATGAACATTATTGATTGTTGTGTCGTATACAACGGATTACAGATATCCCCAAAGATAAAAATCCAACGGAGGAGATCCGGAGAACGCGATGGCCAACGAATTGGACCATACTTTCCTATCCCACGATTTCTAAACTTGTTATTAAGATATCCCCTAATTATAATAGCATTGTGGGCAGGACACCCGTCTTGTATTGATTGTTCTGCAATCACCTGATACTTGTACTGTTACGTTTCATAACTTCTACCACTTAATGCAACACTTAAATGCAAGTGTCGCTTGCATTTATTTCTGTTAAGCCGTGTTGGGCATGTATAATGTAAACTAAGTAGATGGATGCTTATGGCTGATCGTTAACGTTAGGTGTAATAACGGGGCTCAGGTGCCCGATGAGCCTAGAATAGAAGAGCGTATTGGATTTTAGGTCTATTCTGTACCTCATATATGATAGTACTCAGACCAATGAACGGTATATCGATTTTATGATGACGTACATGGCTTATAAGCACAGTAACCCTTTTTCCAAAATTACTGTTTAAAATCTACCTTCAATGTCATATTTAAGAACAAAGTAACCCATATACTATCGGTCAAAGGTTTCACGTGTCTAGTAAAATTACATATCGCTAATGTTGCTCTGACAATAGACAGTCATTATCATTAGACAGCGGACTTTATGCTTTTATGATAATGAGTAGGCGTAATTTAAAACAGTAAAAACATTAGAAGAATTTTAAGATACTGTTATATTATTTGCAACTTACTAACACTAAACCTATAGAGCCTTGAAAGGTACTATACTGGTACATGTTCCCTAATATTATAAAAATGACAAGATTGATTTTATTTAGAATTTGTGCGGCTCCTAATATAATACGTGATCTACTAAAGATATCTATACAATCATTTCTTTTGAAATCTTTTTTGTTGTTTCAATAATTGTAAAATAAAAAATCTGTAACCGGTCATTTTGACCGGTGGTGGTAGGTTTAATCTTAAACATATTAAGAAAGAAAATTAAATTTTATTCTGCATAAAGATCCGCTGTCTATTTATCATTTATAAATTGCTGCAATGGTTCGTAGTTGCACCGATTTAAAAATCGGTTTTACATTTTGAAAAATTATGTTACGCTTCGACTCATTTATACAGGAGTTTTAGCAGTTCCTAAACATATTATGTCATAATTAATGGAATGGTACCATTTTTATTCACTTTTTATTGCTAGTTGAAAGATACCTTTTAAGAAAGCTTTCCCTCTTCTTCTTTTGAAATTGTTCTCTCGACACTGCTAAGTGCAAAAACGAGAGGGTACGTCATATTCTACCCTTTTCCAACAAAATATATTGCTGCATGGTCGAACACATAAACTTTCGGTTCACTCAAAAACAATATCAAGCCAAATAGGTACCCACTTCCGCAATACGTCGAAAACCGTCCCGAGCCATCGTCTTATATCGAAAGGAAACTACATCCATGTACATGTATCACTGCCCTAACAAATTCTTCGTGCTCACACTTTCATATGCCCGAGAATGATTTTAACATTGAGTTCATAGATTACTGTGTACTCCTAACTGTGGAATTGTTTAATTGATACTTCTGACAATGAGTAAGCTGTAACATTGACGCATTTGTTTCAAGCACAAGTACTTCATAAACAACAAAAAACCTGTCGCTAGAAAATAAATCCGCTCGGTAAGTGGCGTGCGATCGTCACTACACACTGTTGTGTCATGTTTGGCAGCGCTAACCTGTCAAAAACACTGCAAATTGCCCACCTTTAAACGCTTATAACTTTTTAACCATTGATCCGCCAGGATCGAAACTTGGATTGCTCACATCTTCTCGTCCAAATCTACTGCATAACATAGGAACAAGGCAAAAATGTATAGGAGAAAGGCAAACATTTCTGGTTACGCAAGGGAAGAGCAGCCTTCTTATTTATTTAATCGGGTTTCTGAATTCGGAATGAATCGAAACGAATCGTGTCGATACAAAATTTGATAGCTTAATGAAAATGTAATTCAGTGTTTACTTCTCGTGCAACATTATCGGAAAAAGATTGAAAATATATGTTTGTCAGCGGACGCGACAGCGCAAAGACGACCAACTCTGAAGGTAATCCCTTTTTTTATAGTATTAATTTAGATAGGTCGTGAAAATTTCACACTTCAAACAAGTTTCAATTAGACATAAAGAAAAATGAATGAAGTTAACTTCCCGATTTTATAGGGAAGTTATTGTAATTACCCCGAAAATCGAAAATCGATTTTTTAGCAGATCTTCACGTTTCATGGTCATTGGAGTCATTTTAGACTATTTTTATCAAAATGTTCGTATGTGTGTGTGTGTGTGTGTGTGTGTGTGTGTGTGTGTGTGTGTGTGTGTGTGTGCGTATGGCCGTTTCTATGTAATCAAATTTTTCGTTAACGTTTTCAGAAAAAGTAACAACGCGATCAGGATGATGAATGATGCAATCGATGTGCCCCGTCGTAACTTAGAGCTGATTAGATTTTGGTCCATTTTGGTCAAGTAGTTTTTTAGTTTTTTTCGGAAGGAGTTGATTAAACATTGCAATTTATACGAAAGGCGTATCCACCGAAGAAGTAAACGTAACTATATATATATATATATATATATATATATATATATTTAGACATATTTAAAAAAAAAATTTTTTTTATATAATTAAAAAAAAATTTTTTTATAAAATTAAAAAAAAATTTTTTTCTTGTTTTTTTTAATTAAAAATACTTTTTTTCCAATTATGCAACTAATGCTAATGTAACCGCTTACAATAATCGAAAATTATTCCACTGCAAGAGTGAGTTAATCATCGCCGAGAATACATTTTCAAAGAATATCGATGAAAGTACAAAAACATTTATATTACAATCTTTAAATAAACAATCAGTTCAAAACGAATTGTTAACTGAGATTAAATTGAAAATTAATATAAAATATATGATAATTAATAACATTGATGTTGAAGACGGATTGGTTAATAGAGCATGCGGAATATTAAAATTTATTACTTTTCAAGAAAATACTAAAATTCCGTCTATATTCTGGTTAGATTTTCAATTGGCCATAGTAGGAGTGAACGTCAGAACTCGTTATCGTGATTATATGAAAAATGCAAATATAAATCAAAATTTAACACCAATAATAAAAAAATATCGAATCAAGTAAATATTTCGAGTGAAGAAAAATAACAAATCACACGTAGTCAATTTCCAGTGGTTTCTGCTGAAGCGATTGCGATTCATAAAAGTCAGGGACAAACATACGAGAAAGTATGTATGGATTTTAAAACATTAGAAATACGAACTTACAAATGTTGTATGTAGCACTGAGCAGAGTTTCAAAATTGAGCGGTTTATATATTTTGAGAAAATTTAAATTAATAGTATCGAAGAAAACCAAGATCAATACTGCAAACCCGGATAATGATGAGTTGTATTGTTTGCGAAAAACTAATTAAGACAATTTATATTGCAACATTAGTATGCTATAACAAGGAACCAAGCGAGCAACGAGCATACGATATTGGTTTAATGCGACGCCATATAGCAAACATTTTGATAAGTAGAAAACTATTGAATTTCCCTGAAAACGTATAATATTCTTAAAACGTACACTTAATAAATAATAATAATAATATACAGCAACTAATGAATCGGGAAGTTCTTTGTGTGGCTCGTGGAGAGTCACACACAAAATGAAAGACATTAATAGCTGTGGGCCCTACTAGGATTGCGTACCACTAACATTCTCGCAAGAGCAGTCCTGCCCGCGAGCTCGCGAAGCGAGCGAGCAACAACAACCCTACTCGCGAGCGAGCGAAGCGAGCGAGCAACAATAGCCCTCTAGTTTATTTACTTCTTTTAACTCCAAATAAAATAGGCGTAAAATGATCATAGAGACTGAGGGTGTTTTTCTAACTTACAATTAAATAGAACTTTCGATAGGGAGTAACTGTCAATACAAGTTATCTTCCTGATTGCTCTTGTTGATATTTATGTTCGGTATAGTCTGGCAAATCATCCAAATTCACTTTGAAAATCATTCGTCGATTCGTGCAACTTATAGACGACTTCGTGAATTTTATGGCGCACATAATCGCCCATCGGAGCAAGCCATCCGTCGAACTGTGGATAGATTTCGTACCACATACTCTGTAAATGATGCAATAACTCCAAGACGCCAAAGGAATGTGCGCACTGAAGAGAATATTGCCGCTGTAAATGAAAGTATGAAAGAAGATCCAAATTCATCGATTCGTCGTCGGTTGCAGGAATTGGGGCTCTGTCCGTCCACTATGTGTAAAATTTTGCTCAAATATCTTGGCCTACACCCGCATAAGATCCAGCTGGTACAGGAATTAAAGCCACGAGACCATCATATGCGTCGTTTTTTCGCCGATTGGGCTCTACGGCAGTTAAAAACTGACCCGTTGTTTCATCGCAAAATTGTGTTTAGCGATGAGGCTCATTTTTGGCTTAACGGGTTTGTTAATAAGCAAAATTGCCGCATATCGAGTGAGACCAATCCACAAGAGACCCTACAAACTCCATTACATCCAAAAAAATGCACCGTTTGGTGCGGTTTACACGCTGGTGGTATCATTGGACCTTATTTCTTCAAAAATTAGGCCGGAGTTCGCGTTACAGTCAATGAAGATCGTTATCGCACCATAATCAATAATTGTTTGTTTAAAAATATGGATGACATTGATCCGGATGAGATGTGGTTTTAACAGGATGGCGCTACGTGCCATACGGCGACGGCAAACATCGGGTTTATTTTGAATTAAAGTATATTCGAGAAAATTTGGCGAAAAGTTGATTTCGAGAAATAGACCTGTCAATTGGCCTCCAAGGTCGTGTGATTTGACACCTCTCGATTATTTCCTGTGGGGCAACGTGAAGTCACTGGTTTATGCTGATAAACCAGCAACAATTGACGCCTTGGAGGCCAACATTATTCGTATTATTTGTGACATACGGCCAGCAGTGCTCGAAAAAGTGGCCCAAAATTGAACGTCCAGAATGCGCTTCGTCAAGAACAGCCGCAGTGGCCATATGCCCGAAATCATTTTCAAATGTTAATGCCATGTATTGATCTTTCGAATTAATAAAACAATTTGATTAAAATTAAATGTTTTGTGTTACTTTTTACAATTTCAAGTTCTATCGGGCTTAAAAAGGCACCCTTATTTTTCGATTAGCCAATTACGAGCATTAATGTATGTGAATGCAACGAATAAAATTGAAAAAATAAAATATAAGAGAAAGGCTTAATGCTGCTGCATGTAACAGAAAGTGGAGGAACACTATGATTGCTGAGCACTATGTGCAAAGAAATTAATAGCATTGTATTTAGAATGCTGGTTACTTCGGTAACGGAGGCAGAATATGGTAGGCAACTATTTTATTCAACGATGTATATAGGCAATGGCGGCGCAATATCCGCAAAGGGGTACTATTACGGTACTTAAAAGTGGGGAAGGTAGGTAGAGGAGAAAGAAAAGTATAGGATCGTTCCGTCTTGGACCGTCTAATTAGACTGGTTATTACAGCTACTTATCAGTTGCTGTCTTAAGCAGAGAGGTTTTTAATGGTCAATTGGCAAAGACATATACATGCAAGCGTGGTGAGAAGTTGTAGAATCAGATAATACAACTTATAGTTAGTTTACTATTCTCCAAGGCTTTCATCTTCGAGAAATTCAATGCTCGAAGTATTTATAATATCTAATCGTCTAAACAATCATGGTAGAATAAGGAAAAAGGTGCTACTATAAGGAAAATTCAGCTGAAAATATGCAATAAAAATTAAAAACATTTTAAAAGTTGTTAAGACACGCATACTACTGAATACACCCCTGCTCAATAGTATGTGGACACTTTTTGTGAAATTTTCCGAGTATAATTTACCTCATCATTATTGTTGCGTTCCCGAAATATCGCAATTCGTTTTTCAGTTCGTTTGTAATTGTAATGATTATACAGCGGACCCTTATGCAAAATAAAAATGGTTTGTAAGTGAGCAATCAAAATATCTTTCTTTAACACTAAACCTACCACTGCCGCACAGTGGGGTATTTCGCTGTAAAACGGGAATAAAATATTGTAGCGTTATTTATGGGCTCAGGATCATAAATAAGTAGGTTCTTGTATTCGTCTTGACTCCAGCTATAAGATTATGAAATAAAAATTGTACTTTAACATTTCAAAAATCAAAATAATTTTTATTTATTGTAGAAAAAAAATTTTTTCGAAATTTTAAATATACAATTTTGTACATGTCTAAATACTGTTCAACTTCTTTTCAAACATTTTGTCGTCGGATTATCCGTACTCTTGAAAAGTAGTGATAATTGAATGCTTTGATTACGATGTACTGATTGTGAGTTGAGATAGGTGTACAATCTCTTCACAGATTTCATTCTGTTATCATCTAAATTAATATTGTTATTAATATTTGAACATTACCAATCATTCTGTAAGTTTTTTTTCGATTTCAAAAGTTTATTGACGATTTTGGTAAACCATTCCGCACTCTTTCTTGTACCATTACATTCGATAAAGGTTTACGATCATAGTCCAAAAAGAATTGGTTCTGGATCGTTCTGAATTGGAGAGTTATAACTAATTTAAGTAGAAATGAGCGTCGAAAGTCGCGACTTTCGTTTTAAAATCGAAAAAAAACATACAGAATGATTGATAATGTTCAAATATTAATAACAATATTAAATTAGATGATAACAGAATGAAATCTGTGAGTACACCTACCTGAACTCTGTACATCGTACTCAAAGCATTTCATTATCACTACTTTTCAAGAGTTTCGGATAATCTGACGACAAAATGTTTCCAATAAGAGTTGAACAGTACTTAAACATGTACAAAATTATATATTTAAAATTTCGAAAAAATATTTTTTTCTACAAAAAATAAAAAATATTTTGATTTTTTAAAGGTTAAAATATATTTTTTATTTCATAATGTTATAGCTAGAGTCAAGACGAATCCAACAACCTTTTATGATCCTGAGCACATAAATAAAGCTACAATATTTTATTCACGTTTTTCAGCGAAATACCCCACTGTGTGGCGGTCAAATGACCGATTTTATATTTTTCATCTTACAATTATTGAAATTATCATGTTACTCATATGTAAATTGATTCGACAAGTTTCTTTATCTAACAAGGGAACATATTCAGATGCGAAAATCGGATTTTGATGAAACTTTGGGAGCTTATAGTACTTTGAAAAATATTTGACACGTATTTTTTTTTATCGGCAACCATCCACTCTGAAGGGGTGAAAACAGCCCTCAAAGTTGGGGGTCAAAACCATATTTTTTGAGATATCTCGGAAACCAGAGGTCCAAAAAATTTGAATTTTTTTTTAAATTGTGTGTTTTTCAATGGGGAATGTAGTCGCGTAACAAAATTTTAACAAAAGTTTTTTGTTTAAACAATATATTAAAAATTTGATTTTTTTTGCAGTTTCTCGTATTTATTGTTAGTTCATTTTAATGTAAACTTGGGTGTGTGATCTTTGATCCAAAATAGGGGATACATGTTTCAGGATTTTCTTTTTTTTTGCCATTTAACAATAATTATGCATAATGGAAGATAGTCCTGCACCTGGCGTGTGAAGGAATTCTGGCTTGTTTTATCGAAATATAAGCATTTAGTATGAACATATATAGTATTTTAAACAATACCACTGGATTATATGTCGTTTGTTATTTTATCAGTAGCTAAAGAAGGTGGCGCAGGTAGCAGCGTGACGCGGTGCTAATTAGCGCGGCGGAGTAAGGGTACCGACTTGTATGTATAGCCAATTCGTCTGCGAATTTCTGCTGTCGTTGGGTGTTTCCTTGTTATTATTGCTGTGATATGTTTCGATCAAAATGTTTATAATGTTCATCGGATTGATCTTCATGTTTGTAAAAACGAATCTAAAAATAAACAATCAAGAAAAGTAAAAATAATATAATTATCGGATGTTTACCTTGATTATCGCCAGAAATTATTTGTTATGTGGCGCTGTTTTCCAAATCCGAAAGCAGTAGCCTTAACTTCTTAATATGCACGTTAATTTGATAACGAAATCCTACACAACTCAAACCGTAATGCAGAAAAACTGTAGCACACAAAGCAATGTGCCCATATTTATATGTACATTCTTAAGACTACTTTACATTTCCTCGTCTTTCACCCTAATAATCAATAGAAACTTTTGAAAATATTCGTTTCCTTCTCAAATGCTGTAAATAACCAAGGTAAAACTCCAGTGTGCAGCATTTTGCCACCAGCTCTTATCAGAACTACCATATACAACGAGGGAAACTCCAGTTTCGATTATTTGAAGGATCCACAGTGTATTTGAAAAGGCTCCAGGTATATTTTGACCGAAAGCCCAACGACAGCAGAAATTCGCAGACGAATTGGCTATACATACAAGTCGGTACCCTTACTCCGCCGCGGTAATTAGCACCGCGTCACGCTGCTACCTGCGCCACCTTCTTTAGCTACTGATAAAATAACAAACGACATATAATCCAGTGGTATTGTTTAAAATACTATATATGTTCATACTAAATGCTTATATTTCGATAAAACAAGCCAGAATTCCTTCACACGCCAGGTGCAGGACTATCTTCCATTATGCATAATTATTGTTAAATGGCAAAAAAAAAGAAAATCCTGAAACATGTATCCCCTATTTTGGATCAAAGATCACACACCCAAGTTTACATTAAAATGAACTAACAATAAATACGAGAAACTGCAAAAAAAATCAAATTTTTAATATATTGTTTAAACAAAAAACTTTTGTTAAAATTTTGTTACGCGACTACATTCCCCATTGAAAAACACACAATTTAAAAAAAAATTCAAATTTTTTGGACCTCTGGTTTCCGAGATATCTCAAAAAATATGGTTTTGACCTCCAACTTTGAGGGCTGTTTTCACCCCTTCAGAGTGGATGGTTGCCGATAAAAAAAAATACGTGTCAAATATTTTTCAAAGTACTATAAGCTCCCAAAGTTTCATCAAAATCCGATTTTCGCATCTGAATATGTTCCCTTGTAAGCACATATTGTGATAAAAGTTGCACAAAATAAGCTAAAACATTTTAATCGCTTTTAGTGCTCGGCAGGTTTCGTGTTAATAATGTTCTCAAGTTGAAAATACAACGTTCTTAAATTCTTCTAATTTTTCTACTGTTTGAAATTTTAGTCATCCATTTCTCCATTTATACGTTGAGTTCTGACGAAGTTGATATTACAACGTCCAGTTGAAATGGATTGAGAGATGGTTGAGTCTGTTATTGTTCGTATTTTACATATTATTCACATATTATTACGCCGTCTATAACAGGACATACAGTGAGAATCAAAAGTGAGTATACACCTCGCGAACACGGCATTTACTTAACAATTATTAGATATATGTTACATTAATGGAAAAGTTATTTGAAAACCATAAAGTGTAGATTGATGGTAATTAAATGTAGAAAACGTAATTCAATCTAATAAATAATATTTGAGATACAACATAAAATAGTTGAGGATCTTTAAAAGTATGAATCAAAAGTATACACAACTAATTAAGAATGATTTACTTTGTTGGTCCACCTGTAGCTTTAATTACGGCAGCTAATCGTCTTGGCATGAATTCAACCAACTTTCGTGTTGTTGAAACAGAAATATCATTCCATGCTTTTAGTAGTTCGATTTTAAGGTTTTCCTTGTTCGTAATTTTTATTTTGCGTAAGTTCAAATCTAATATTTCTCACAAATTCTCTATTGCATTAAGATCTGGGGGGATTGCGGTGGAGAATTCAGTTGATTTGGAGCATTTTGCTACAACCTCTCCTTAACAATCTTTGCTGTATGTTTAGGATCTCGATCTTGCTGAAAAATCCACGAATCTGGCAACTGAACTCTTCTAACATTTGCAGCTTTTGTTCTTAAAATATTTAGATATCGAAATCTATCCACCGTATTGTTAATAAAAGCTAATTCCCCGATTCCACAGGCTACCATGCTACCCCAAACCATAATATAATTCCGTTTTTTGCTTCCAAAAATTTCGAATGTACTTTCATCAGTGAATAATACAGTACTCCGAAATTCAAGTGGTATGTTTATGAATTTATCTGCGAATTGCAATCGCAAAACGCGATTCTTTGCACTTATCGCTGGTTTCTTGCGTGGTACACGGCCATGCATACCTTGAGAATTTAATGGTCTACGAATTGTACTCGCACTTATAGATGTTTGATGTATTTCAGATATTTCTTCCGCTAATGAAACTGCACTTGCAGTGAGATCTTCTTTCACTATTCGTGTAATTAATCGATTATCTACTTCATTTAACTTTTTCGGACGACCGAAACGAGGAAAGTTTTTTACACTTTTTGTATCTTTATACTTTCTATGATTTTCTTTACAGTTCCATGACAACGATTTCCTTCGTTTCTTAATTTAACAAGAAGTTTCCTCATGTCTTCTGAAGTTTCTGTACGTTTTTCACTCATAATTTTATTTATGCACTAAGAATTTTAAAGTAATCGATACTAATGAAAATTTACACGAATTCTCGCTCATTCAGAAATGACTGCTTCTAGAAAACCACTTTACTGGACTATCTTTCATAACAGACTAATTACTTTTGCTGCGTATATTCACTTTTGACGTGTTCATAAGAAACCTACGGCACACAGTGGTCTAGAAGTCAGTTCTAGTGCGAATTAATTATTGTGCGAGGAAAAAAATTGACATTTTGTCTAAAAATTATTTTTAAATATTTTAGTAAAGTAAATAAAACATAATTTACAATACTGACTGCTTGTTTATGAATATAATAATTATTAAACTAATACTACATTCATTAAAATTTTTTAATGGCCTTCCAACTCTTGCGGGTTCAAGTTTGTGAATGTCAATCTCATTAAAGGGGAATACTATGGTCAATTCTAACCAAGTCTTATTTTTTGACAGAAATCTATCTTTATAATTATTGCCTATTTTCCAACGTTTCTCAATATTTATGATGAAGTTCTCGAAAATTCCTTCAATATTGTGTCCGCTCACATTCCTTCCGGTAAAAATAGCCTCTAGTAATCCAGTAACGCAATCCTTTCGTTTCAAATTCTTCAATTTGAACCATTCTTCGAACAACTCTAAGCGGGTGATCGTAGATACGTTTACTATAATGGGATTGCGAGGGATCGCGTTTTCTCTTTGCCGTTTATGAAGATGAAGTAAGCTTTGCAAATCTGCATAAGCGTCCAAAGGCATGCAAATTTTGTAAAACTTACGACATTCTAATAATTTTACTTAAAAAGTATAAGTTTATAAAATATATCATAAACTATGTGAAGGAAACGTAAACCTACTATTTCCAGTTACAGCCATACTGATAATATCATATGTAACAAGATACTAACACAATTTATGCACACTTCAAGAAAGAACTCGATATTTTGAGGTTATAATTTGTAGCAATTGACTAACGCAGAAAAACATGTGGTTACTGGAATATTCACAGTCTTGCCAACAATAATACGGTGATGTGATTTACTAATTTTGCTTTTGTTATTGTAGTATACATATCAAACTATCATACAAGTATCAATTTTAACAGATTTACGTTAGTCAGTATTTTTGATTTATTCGCGCTAGAACTGACTTTCAGACCACAGTGCGGCAGATAGACATTTGCTTACAAAACATTGGAAATGTAATTCACTAAGAAGTGTGTTTATATGCGATTGTGACACTAGAAATACCATGTACTAAATCACAACTTTGGTTTTTGCGAAATATTCTGTAAATATAATATAGAATCTCATATGTATGGGGTGTATACTCATTTTTGACTCTCACTGTACATCAGTTTTAATTTTCTCAAAGAGTCGATATTTTCACTAAATCTTCAATAAATTTCAAACTTTGGGCTCAATGCCCAACCTGAAGAAATTATCTTTTGGATTTTGGGATTTTGGGAACCACAACTTTTCCCGCCTGCTGGTTCTCCGATTTATGCCAAAACTATTATTTATAAAAACGTCGATACTTCGCCGGCATCTATTCTGAACGCGGTCGAGTAGGAGTTAGCCGATATTGTATGTGCACTTCAAAGCCTCAAAGGAAAAACTGTTATTCGCATTTTTACTTGTTTTTCATGTATGTACAATTATCCCGTCTCTGGTTGTACCACCCGCCCTGGGACATTCTGTATGCAAAGTCTAAAAGTTACACGGAGTTCGTTGCCATTCCAAGCACTATTGTTTGCAGTTCAAAGTACAAAAGAGTTGTGTCAAAGTAACAGGAAAACATACCGGACTCAAACACACCGATTCTAATGTAGCTTTTGTGAGAGATAATTTTCAAAGAAATGTTTAGCATATACTTTCTCTTATCGGTAATCGTCTACGTTAAAGGAGTGAAAGTAGCCCACATAGTTGGGGATTATTTATTTTCCTGAATTATTTGTACAAAATTTACTATTCCTTACAAATATTCATATAAAATACAAATCCGTTTTCATGAAAATTCATATGTGTCATTTATGAACCACAATAATGGCTATATGTTTTTTAATTTTCGGTACTTTACAATACATAAGTGATTATTATTAGACTGCGGATCTTTATGCATTTAAAGCAAAATTATTGAGTAGTTGAAATTCGAATTGTTGAAAATTTAAAAAATTAAAGATGTCAATATATGATTCGTCCTCTATTAAAATCATTAAGGGAAGAAATAACATTCGATTTAGTTTCTGTATTTTGCAATCGATGCAGACAATTTTTATTTTGGTATATTCTTTTACCCTTGCAGAGTAAAGTATTCGAACTTGTTAATTGTTGCGGACATTTGTCCGACATTTTATACGAACGAATATTACATTTTACTTCTCATACACACAAGACATAATTTTCATAAAATATCCTAAATAATTAATTTTGGCTGTTCAATATTTTCAGTATTAAGTAATTAATGTATTTAAATTTTTCATATTTAGTAAGCAAACAACTTTGAAGTACGAAAATCAACCATTTTCTCATCTGTTCTTCTTTATAATAAGCAATTATACTTTTATTAGTGTTTATTTTTACCGTTAATATTGTAAATACTCATTATTCAACTCATATATATTTGCATCTGTATTCATCCATTTGACGAATGTGCAATTTATTGAGAATTTATAATAAAAATTAATAATATAATAATAATGAATAGAAATACATACAGGGTGAAGCACCCAAGACATAGGCCGAAAATATCTCCGTTGTTTTTAGTAACACAAGAAAATATTATGTTCAATGGGGCAATTATTGTGACGGAGAAGTTTTTTTCTCTAAACGTTTTCGTACGTTAAGTTATGCTTGAAGAATAACACCTTCGAAGGTCAACATATTATACATGGTTGAATTTGTTCTTTCATTAGCCATAATATTACACTAATTAAAATACGTCGTTCCATTAAAAAAGAAAACGACGATGACCTTGAAAAATCGGAAAATATGACTTGGAGAAAAACGGCTGCTCGTTACTTTACCGGACTCAAAATTGTGTATTTGGTTTGTAATGTATTTGGTTTGTAATGTATTCGGTATGTAATCCAGTAGATTTGTTCCCTGCATAATATCATTAACATAAAGGAAATGTCTCAGAAAATGGTGGAGAAGAAATATCGTGGAAAATATTTACAAAAACCTAACCCAAACCAGTTAAAACACAACATCGTGGCCATGTCATCCAAAATTCAAACAACAATCGCTATAGCCGCTCTATATTATCAGCATTAACGCGTGTCCGTGCTGCCATCTAGCGGTTCTGCTCGGTAAGCGGCGCGCGATCGTCACTACAAACAGCGGCCTTACCTGTCAAAAACACTGGACAATGAACAACTTTAAGCAAGCATAACTCCTGAACCACTGATCCTTCAGGATCGAAACTTTGATCTGCAGCCGCCCCGGGTACAAATCTACTGGATTACATTCCAAATACATCATAATTTATAGAATAAAGGCACAAATTTTGTGTTCGGTAAAGTAAAGTTTACCCAAAAAAAGTTCTCCGTCACAATAATTGCCCTACTGAACCCAAACATTTCCTGCCTGAAACATTTTTTTGTATTACTAAAAATAATAGATATTTGCGGTGTAAGTCTTAGGTGCCTCACCCTGTATATGTAGAATAGATATTCATTGATCATAATTTGCGATAAATTTACTTTATCTTTTGGACAACTAACAATGAGAAATTTCTAGCCATGAAATCATCGATACATTTGTAGATCGTCCTCATTATTTTAAAGTTTAAAGTACATGTTATGTTAGCTTACAACTGAAACGTACAGGTAGTAATTGAGCGGGGCTCAATCAGATGAGTAAGCTCGCTGAAGGTAGAAAGTCAATCCAAGGAGTAAATAACGTTCTTTGTTCTTTTAACTGCACGTGATCAACCATTGGCATTGTGCTGTGAAATGGTTTGTCTAGTTCCGTTGTCGGCGAATCTACTTTTTCCACACTTTTTCATCGTTGAAATGAATGAGTTGCAGTTAGAGTGACGTTCTAGATTCTAGATGAACAGTGACTGATCAGATTACCGCAACGTATGATATATGATACCTTGAATGTCCTATTAGTTGCACAATAACATCTCCTCAGCATGAATGTTTCTTCTCAGCATAAAGGAACAAAACAATCAACATTATATTAGGTTAGCAACTAAATTTGCGACCTTTTATTTCGTAATTCTTTTAGTGTGTCATTATAAGCTCATTCATTGATCATTCCCTTTGAACTGTATATCATTGGGAATCTCTGAATTTTACGATTAATTTGATATAAAATTACTCGTGCTTAAAAAATATATATAAATGACTTTGTTTGAGAAATTGTGGAGGTCGCGAACTTAGTTGCCAACCTAATAATAATAGTTAACTTAAATAAACGGTAAACTTTGGTATTTCAGTATAATTCACAGTGATCACAAATACTGTATAATGATACGAACATTCGGGAATATGGGTGCAAGCCTCGTGTGCTCATTTTTAGCAGTTTGAACATTGAATACGGTTTTCTTCGTTGCTTTCCAAACATACTTCGCAGAGAGTCCCCTGGTTTAGGTTTATCTCTCTTGGTTTCAGTGTTTTTGTCTGTTTAAACTTATTTACTAGGTTATTATCCATGTTGCTTAGATGTTTAGATCAGTTTCCCTGTGAAACCAAAATAATAAATAGTAATACAAATAGGAAAATATATTGAGATTTGTACCAAGTTCATATCAAAACTCATTTCACTGAAACTTACATCTTCTTTGTTCGTCAACTATGATTTGGACTCACTTAATTTTACACTTTTCTTTTTTTTATTTAAGCTTACCCAGACCTCTAAGTGGGGTCTATATACAGCTGGACTTCATTTATATCTGGTTATGCAGGGTGTTCAGGCTATTACTAGCCAGCATTTTTTTTGTAAATAGGAAATATTAGAAAAAAATGATAGAGGAAAAAGTAATACTGTTTTTTATACGCAACAAATTGACATATGCATTTTTGTTGTATTGACATTATTTTGATAGAAACGAAGGTGACCTCCAATTTTTTAAATGGAATGCTATATATTTTTTGATGTCGTATGATAGCGTGTGTCAAGACGAATTCATCCATCTACTACACAATGACCTTCAAGGTCATGCAACGTCAGAAATGGAAGAAATGGAGGAAACAATTTGAATATTGCGTACCAATGTAGTTAACAAGTATTCCTTATTGATACGAATCGGATGATGTTGTCAATCACTGTCAGAGTGTTTACTTCTAATTTCCACCATAACGAGACAATTTCAGTACTACTTCCTAAACCGATCAGTAATATCGTATAGCAATCTATCGTTATTCGGTAGACGTGAAGAGGGATATGGTACGCATTTATTATCAGTGCAATAGAAATAAAAGACAAAGTATATTGAAATACTTTGAATTAAATTGAAAGTCCTGTTGCATTTTGAAGAAAATTCAACAACTTCCGTACGAAAAGTAGCTTTCACGTGTGGTATTTCAGTTGACTCAACCCATAACATCCTAAAATTACATAATTATAAACCCTTTAAATACAACAAAGTACAAGGCCTACAAGAAAGTGATTTACCGCGGCGTATTGAATTTTGCGATTGGATACTTACAAAAAACGAAAACGACTGCAATTTTTACAAAAAAATTCTTTGGACAGACGAATCAAGCTTCGATAATCATTGTATTGGCAATACTCATAATGCTCACGTATGGTATACTGAAAACCCAAGAGTGAGAAGGAAAACAAATTTCCAAGTGCAATTTCGCATAAATGTATGGTGTGGCATAATTAACAATGTGCTGTTAGGGCTTTATTTTTATAATGGAGTATTAAATGGGGAAAAACATTTAGAGTTTTTAAATACGCAATTTAGAGACTATTGGGAAGATCTGCCACTATCCATTACACAAGGTATGTATTTCCAAGAAGATGGGATCCCACCACATAACAGTACAATCGTAAGAAATGATCTTAATGACATGTTTTAAAACCGTTCGATTTTGGAACACACGGATTCGTCAAGTAGCCTGCAAGATCTCCAGATCTATCACTCTAGGACTTCTATTTATGGGGAACTATTAAAGAACTAGTATATGAGACACCGCCCAGCGATATAAACGACTTGAAAAACAAAATAACACAAGCATGTAGATTAATAACTCGGACCACATTAGAAGAAGCTACCAAAAACGTGATTAACAGAGCCAAAATGTGTATTCATGCGCAAGCAAGCCATTTTGAACATTTGTTGTAGCCTCATTAATAAAGAATACTTGTAAACACATTGGTACGCAATATTCAAATTGCTTCTTCCATTTCTTCCATTTCTGACGTTGCATGACCTTGAAGGTCATTGTGTAGTAGATGGATGAATTCGTCTTGACACACGCTTTCATACGACATAAATACATATACAGCATTCCATTTAAAAAATTGGAGGTCACCTTCGTTTCTATCAAAATAATGTCAATACAACAAAAATGCATATGTCAATTTGTTGCGTATAAAAAACAGTACTACTTTTTCCTCTATATAAAAAAAATGATGGCTAGTAATAGCCTGAACACCCTGTATACGTAGGTTGCATTCATTCAAGAAAGGAAAAATACGCAAACACATCCGAATGTTGGGTCTGGCAAAAATATGTCGGCCCTGAGGAGCAGAAAGAACCACAATCCTGCGCAAATCATCAGTCAGCCGAGTTCTATGTGCGTCGAATAATGCCACAAGATATGGTCTAGGTCCTTCATTTCGTAGCCACAGTTGCAATTGGTATGATCAACAACGCATACGCGGAACAATGAGGCGGCCAAATTGTAGTTATTAGCCCTGATACGATTAACAATAGTAAAAAACTCCCTCTTCAGGGGGTAGACTCGTTTCCAGGATTGCAGGGGTGCGGAATGTGCGTTCTCATTTCTGAATAATGCAAAGATGGAGTTTTCAATAGTCAAAAGCCCTAGATAAAAGATCAGTCTAGGCTGCAATCGCCCCCAAAAGTCCTATTTTTACGTTTACGAGGCATAATTTGCATTATTCGGAAGCATACAGCTGCGCATGTAGCTATTTTCATAAAGCTGCGACAGCTAAGTACATGCTGCCGAATAGTGCAAATTACGCCTCGTAAACGTAAAAATAGAACTTTTGAGGGCGACTGCGGCCTAGATTGATCTTTTATCTAGCACTTTTGACTACTGAAAAACCCCGTCTTTGCACTATTGAGAAATGAGAAGGCGTTGTAATCATGGCAACGAGTCTACCCCCTTAAGACTTTTAAAGTTCTTATTCGCAAACCAAGCGAACCAAAGAAGGTTTTTGCCCCTAGATAAGCCCTGATCAGTGATTGTAGCGTTGGTTCGGTGGAATGCCTCTATTTTGGACAGGCAAGATGTATCGGAAAAGGGAACATACAACACTTCGATAGAGTCGGAAGCAGTGGCAGATTTGGCAAAATTATCGACATCGTCATTATTTCCTCTCAGCCCTATGTGAGAAGGAATTTTATGAAGCAGGAGTTATTTTGATTGATTTGTACGAATTTTTTAAATGTTTAAATATCTTATAGTATATAATTGCCAATTTAATATGGGGTTTTATATTTTAAGGTTGGCAGTATGTTAAAACAACATTATGTGAGTGAAAGTCATTACTTCCACAGTGCCAGTGGCACAGTACCAAATTAATTTTCGAACATCATAGTTTTTCCATGATGTAGAGTAGCGTAATTTTTTTCGCGTGGAATGTATGTACTCTTGCAAATGCACGCCATAAATGTAAAATATACTTTCCGCGTTGAATATTTTCATGAGTTACGGTCCATTGTACAGTGTGTCAGGAACCTGGAATACTTCGTAATATTCTGCTAATGCACTTTTTTGCCAAGAACGAGTAAGTAAGAACATACAGTGGATCTAAAACTGTATTTGTAAACTAAATTTTTGATAATTACGTTAAAAAAAATAGTAGTACAATAAACCTTGTCTCATTTTAAAACTTGAATCTTCTACTTCCATAAACTATCGTTCGTTTTTACGTATAACAGTTTTGCATGATGTAGCGGGTGGAAAACTGGAGAGATGTGTCCTCTTCAAAACCTGCTACCAATCGAATCGTCTTTAAAAACATTTAGAAAATGTGTTCGTGAATAAATCAATGATACATTTGGCGATTGAAGAATTGAATTAAATATTATTATAAATATTATAATAATAAATATCATTATAAATATTATAATAATAAATATTACAATAAATATTACTGTCAATTTGGCAGTACATCTTTCTTTCAAAACTTCATATAAACGTCCCAAAAAATCGTGCATGAAGTTCTTTTACATTGTTGCAAAGGGAAGGCTTCAATCTTCAAATCTATCATTGGTTTATTCACGAACACATTTTTTAAATGTTTTTAGAAACGCGAAAGATTTGTTCTATAAACCGGTGAACAAAATCGTACAACAATTTTTAAGCGGTCGTTGCAAAAAAAGTTTTAGATCTGTGGAAGCTTCAGCCAAAAAAATGTCAATGTTTGTATAGAGGTTGCAATTTACATCCTTACATTTCAATTTACATTTCAATTTACATTTTTGAGGAAAAATACTAAATTGTTAGAATTTTAGAGCTAAGGTCACGGGAAGGTCAACATATTGTACATCGTTGAATTTGTTTTTTTTTTTAATGAGCTATAAGACTGTTGTAATGAAAGTATGTAGTCCCATTTTAAAAAAACTTCAATGACCCTGAAATCTCTCTCCCCCTGACCTTCTTTCGATCGTGAAAAATAAGCGAAATATTTAAGATGGTCAAGTTAGGTGAAATACCCTGTACAATAAGCTCTATAATATTTAATTAGTAGTCATAATAACTGTGCTTGCAAATAGTTATTTGCCATCTAAGTGTAAAGAAACTCCACCAGCTGAATTTTAACGATTTAGACTGAATCTAGACCGCAATCGCCCTCAAAAGTCCTATTTTTACGTTTACGAGGCGTGATTTGCATTATTCGGAAACATAAAGCTGCGCATATAGCTATTCTCATAAAGCTGCGACAGCTGGCAGCTGCAGCAATGCGAGTTATGCCTCGTAAACGTAAAAATAGGATTTTTGAGTGCGATTCCGGCCTAGACTGATCTTTTATCTAGCGCGTTTGACTACTGAAAACCTAATGTTTGCATTATCGAGAAAAGAGAAAGCGCATTCCGCACCCTTGCAATCCTAGAACGAGTCTACTCCCTTAACCAAGAGTAGCTTGTACAGTGGACGATTACATTTCAGAGTAGAAGACGTGCATGGTTCGAAGTTTTCTCGAAATATGACTGCAAAAGACAAAACTGCATAGTCGTTAGAGGGTTAGAGGAATGAGGAGATCTTCCGCTTGTACATTTCTTTAAGGGCGTTTCCTGCGGAAAGTCGGATTTCATAGTTGAGCCCATCTGCTGATTTATTGGAAGTGCTCAAAGAGCGTTTACAGGATTCCACGGTGTAACGGTACATCTCCAGAAAAAGTCATGCACGATCCAAAAGCCTAAGTAAGTGCCGACAGTTGCGTGACACGAACGAAATAGCGTTGGGACCTCCAATGTTATTAATTACTTTTATACTTGAAATGAATAATAAAAATTTAGATAATAGCGATTTAGCTTAAACAACACAATCAACATCATTGCAAATGTTTGAAGTCTTAAATAACTGCAATACACAAGGTGTTTCCGAAATCGTGATACAGATACCTAGATACATAGTAACGCTACATACAAAAACAAGTCGAAAAGACGCAACAACAATATTTCCTTTGCCAATTTTTTTACGAGTAAATCAAGTTTGAAAATTCAAGAATCAGTTGATATGTCTCTCCATGATCTGCCGGGGTTAAGCTTTAACTTCGGAAACCAAAAATTTTTAATCTTTTTGACGTATCCTGTAGATTTTAGCGAGAAAATTCCGAAAATACAAATTTTAATGGTAGGAATTCAGTAGTTTAAAAGTTATGCGTGTTTAAAGTTTAAAGACGCCGCCATGTTGATATGTGCGACACGTTGCGCGTTGTCTAACAAGCGAAGCTGCTTGATGGCAACACAAGCACACGGTGATGTCGATAACGTAGATTTGCAAGCGTAGTCAACTTTAGAGATCCGTCGAGTTCGCGTGCTTTAGATTATACTATAATATTTATTATTTGCAAGAAAAACACTGATCAGTAATAGCATGAACACCCTGTATAAATTTTGTAAGTTTACTCTCTCTCAATTTTTAAATCGTTCTATTACACACTTGACAATAAATTTATTTCGTCGAAAAACGTATCCAATTTCTCTGAATGATTTATTTTGTTTATACAATCGTAATATTAAATATCCTTTATATAACATCATTTTCGTACCTTTTCATTTTCATTGTTACTTTATTCTCTGTATATCTAGTACAGTGCAAACAAATATCACTGTCGAATTCACAGGGATTTCCCCAATGTGAGTCACGCGATTTTGACGTCGCTAGATGTGCTGCCAAATTCATAGTATGTATAGCTAAATAACTTTTTGAGATAGAAACAGATGTTTCAAACAAAAGTTGTTTGGTTTTGAGGGATCAGTTACGTGGTGTACATAAAATTTTTCAAGTGAAGATGCCTAAGAGAGTTAGAGATCAAATTCCGTTTTTTTAAATGGAACTATATATTTTTGAACTCCTACGACCACTGCCCTTCCCGAAAAAATTACAACGATGTAGTCAGTCAAGGTCATCAAGATCATAAACGTAAAACAGGATGAAAAATATAAATTCACTATGAATGCTTATGTGATAGGATATTCGCAGGTTTAGTAGAACCTCGAAACCAAATAACTTTTTCTGAAACATTTCTCCCTATCTTAAAAAGTGTAGAAGTTATTCAGGTGGCTTACGTGACTCACCTTGTATATTATGTAACAAATATTTGAGAATTTATATCTTTTATAGCTATTTATTAGGGATGTGCGAGATCCCGAAATACCGGGACGGGTCGGGAACACGAAATGTTTTCGGGATCAGGACGGGTACCCGAAATTTTGAGATTCTCGAATTTATCGAGATTCCCGAAAAAAACGGGATTCTCGAATTTATGGGGATTCCCGAAAATTTCGAGAACCCAGTAATCATTTATATTCGTTTTAATGAATACATTCATAGTTTCGGATTTTTTATTCTAGATGTTTTCGAGATTGAAAGAATGTTGTCCATCACGAACTCTTTTCAAGAGTGTCTTATGTCATATTCTCAAAATTTTCGGGAACTAGACCCGACCCGACTCGACCTCTTCTCAATTCGTCCCGACCATCGGGTTCTCGCACACCCCTACTATTTATTGAATAAAATAACGGCGAAGAGGCAGCGAGCTCATACTTTTGCCATTATAGTATACGCAGCAAGTAGATTTGGTGCGTCATGATCAGACGCGTCAGACTACTCGTATCAATAGCACGTGTATTTGCAGTATTTTTAAAATTAGGTTTCTTGAAAACGAGGCGTGAAACAAAAAAAAGGTAATTACTTTTTTTTTTACTACTTTTCACATGTAGAATAGGCTGGACCGGATAGCTACAGTGCGGAGCACGAGAGAAAACTAACAGGAACGGAACGGGGAAAGAAGCTTAGCCATTCAGATTGTCTTTGCGTTCCTCTTGCCCCGTTCTCCTCCCGCTAGTTTTCGCTCGTGCTCTGGACGGTAAATGCGCCGCTTTATGCTTCCGAATAATACAAATTGCGCAACGTACACGTAAAAATAGGACTTTTGAGGGCGATTGCGTCCTAGATTGATCTTTTATCTATAGCTTTTGACTACTGAAAAACCGCATCTGTGCATCATCGAGAAATCAGAAGGCGCATCCCGCACCCTTGCAATCCTGGAAACAAGTCTACCCCTTCACCCCTTGGCATACTATTTTCTTTACAGTTGCAGTGATTAAAACGTTATTATCCCCAAAAATATCGTAGAAGGGAAAAGAAAATTTATATTTTTTGTATGGCTACATTTATTTGAATGCTTAAATATTAATACCAATCGAATCAAATTTTATTTCATCTAAGAAGAAACGCGTATTATTCATACTTGCTAGACTTTATTAAAATCTTTATGACGAGTCTGACTCGTTAAAATACGGCAAGGGTTTAAAGCTAATTTTTTCGTATAACACGATACTATACAAACACAGTAGAACGGTAGATATCAGCATAGCGGACAGCGGTGGCGCGGCGGCGCGGTTACGTTACTTGTCACAAATCATGCAAATTACCTTGAACGTGAAGCACTTAACAATCCTGGAGGTGGTCGTAGTGCGTGTACGGTGGAAGCGGGATCGATTTACGCTCGTTACACCGAAGTTATAATCCAATGTCAACAATTCGGGTTGCCTTTCAGGGAAGTCGCCGGGCTCGTTGATCCGCGGCGTGTAAACTTTGACAGACTTGAAGATGCGTGCCAGTTAAAGGAGCGCGCACAGAAGGCAGTGGGTCTCTGATCGATGATAGACGGAGACATCGTGAAACACGGGCAACGGAACGGGAGCACGAAAAGGAGGATCAGATCGTGAAAACGTTGTCGGTCGGCTCAGTTGCTCGGCAAGAGTAAAGTTAGGCGGCGGTAAATGGAATTAGTTTGGCCCCTGTGCACGCCGTATATACTAGCGCTTGTACATAGAAGCTTGGCCTCTCGTTTCCGGAGCATCCTCGCCCTACGACCACTTCACCCTACCGACAACCACGTGGCCCGTGGAAACCGCAGACCGTAAACACGTCGCCACAGGAAGCACCGTTTTGCCGCTCGTTATTTTTCTCAGCGATATAACCGTCTGCTCGGACTGCGCCACGCCACGCCACACCGCTCCACACCGCTTCATGCCGCGCCGCCGCTGAAATGCACAGCGGCAAAGTATTGTCGGTACGTTTACTGGAAGATGACTTTTAATTAATTCTACCGGGTGTCCGACAATCCAAATGCATATTAAAATTCCACGGTATAAAACGACTACAGGACTTGACATTTTCTTCTTTTCACGGTTAATATAGTTGGACATACTCAATTTATTCTTTCGTTTTTTAAGCTTCCACAATTATTCCACGGATTTCAACGTTGGTACCGTATGCGACTGAATTGATTTAATTTGTATGTGTATTTTATGAACGTACATCTACAACATAGTTGGATAAATCTGTTGAGTAGACGGCCGATTTTTATGTAATGTAAAAGTTGTTCGCTGTTGTGTTTTGTGAGTGCTTCAGGATGACGGGTAATAAAAGTGTCTCTAGGTCTGGCGCGATTGAACAGACAACAAGTTGCTGTTGTGTTTTGTGAGTGCTTCAGGATGACGGGTAATAAAAGTGTCTCTAGGTCTGGCGCGATTGAACAGACAACAAGTATATATATATATAACAAAGAATAACAAATAACAACAACAAAACAAAACGAGATATGACAAACAACAACGATAACGAGAAAGTTAAAATTACAAACGTCAACTAATCTAAAGTCCTAGAAAGGCGCAGAGATAATGACGCGGCGATGACAACTCAGGAGCGATGCGTTCTCAGCGAGTGTCACGAAAGTTTCCTCCCCCAAAATAATGTGTTCAAAATCGTCGCTGCCAAGGACATTGCAACGGTCGAACCAGGGTTCTGTCAATCGTCAATCTAACAACCGATCCTTCGAGTGTGCACTTGGAAGGGATGGAATTTCCGCGTCCGGAAAGTCTCTCTTTCCCACGCACCATGTCCACTACAGTGCTCAGCTGCGATTAGCGAGCCGCTGGGAAACATGCCTCGTGGAGAGGTTGTTGAGAAAAGTCACAATGCATACAGTGAACGCGGTATGTGTGAGGTGTGTGAATGGTACGCAAATGAGCACCACTGTATCGTGCGTTTGAGATGAGCGTCGTGTGTTCGTGATGATCGTCGTTTGGTCACTTGGTTGTGCTGCGTATGAGAGAGCGGTTGCGTGCCACGTGTTGTTTCAGAAACAGTTAATATAATAAAGTATATATTATATAGTATTGCATTAAGTTGCAGTTTCACCAGTGTCAGCCTGTTTTTCTGCCTTTCCTCCCATACTGGTTTCTAACAGAGGTAATGAAAGAAATAAGAGAATAGTCGAATTTTCGGATAACAATAACTTTGACCCCTTGCCCTACGATTTATTTTACGGTTTCAGTGATTAGAACTTTTTTGCATTGTATTGTATTGTCTTGCGGCTTGAACCGGGCACTCAGTCCTTCGGGACCGTTGCACCCGGGCCCAAAGATGGCAGAGCAGCCGTGTTCATAGCATATACTTATAAAGATAAACTGCGCAGCCCGTACGAAGCGTAAAAGCCTACAATGGCGACCAGGGGAATCTCTATCTCATTCGCACACCGATAGTTGGTTAAGTTGGTGGGGGCGCAGCGAGCCAGTCAATTCTCACTTCCTACGCACTCCCCAATTTCATTGGGCGAATCTCTCCCCACTAACTCGTCAATTAGGAAAAGAGCGGGATTCCCCTGACTATTCTCTCTCTCTCACTCTTTTACTCCGCGCCGCCATTGTAGGCTTTAGCGCTTCGTACAGGCCGCGCAGTCTATCTCTATTAGTCTATGGTTCATAGGTGCCGCTCGTGCAGGTCGGCCTCCTTGATAAATTCCAAGAGCCTATCCACCGAGCAGGCCACTGTGTGGTAAGTGCCGTTAGTTGGAGGCCCGCCGAACTTCCTTCTTAGGGCCTCTGTCCCTCTACAGTGAAAAAGAACGTGGAGAAGGGGAACTTGTTTGTATTTCGTATAATTTCCTAAAAAAGGAGAAAATTTATATCTAATGTATGCTTATACAGGGTGTCCCAAAATTCGTGAAGTTCCCGAAAGGGGTTGGTTCCTGAGACCATTTCAAGCGACATTTTCCTTTGCAAAAATGTTATCCGCGGCTTTGTTTAGGGGTTATTAACGAAAAACACGGACCAATCAGAGCGCGACTTGGACGCGAGTTGCCACAGTCGGCCAATAGACAGTTGGCGCGCCGGGCCGATTGTGGCAACTCGCGTCTAGGTCGGGCTCCGATTGGTCCGTGTTTTTCGTTAATAACTCCTAAACAAAGCCGCGGATAACATTTTTGCAAAGGAAAATGTCGCTTGAAATGGTCTCAGGAACCAACCCCTTTCGGGAACTTCACGAATTTTGGGACACCCTGTATATTCTCCAATAGCTGTACATTAACAAAACCAAAGTAGAATTTTATTTCGGTTTAAAAGAAATTAGTAACATACATATACACTCCGCGACAAAACGATAAGACACCTCTAGATTTCTAATGTTTCTCAATACCAATGATGTGTACACAAATTTTGTATACAGGGTGTCCCAAAATTCCTGAACTTCCCGGAAATGGGAGGTTCTTGAGACCATTTGAAGCGACATTTTCCTTTGCAAAAATGATATCCGCGGTTTTGTCTAGGAGTTATTAACGAAAAACACGGACCAATCACAGCGCGACCTAGTCGCGAGTTGGCACAGTCGGCCAATCGACAGTTGGCGCTCCGAGCCGACTGTGCCAACTCGCGTCTAAGTCGCGCTGTGATAGGTCCGTGTTTTTCGTTAATAACTCCTAAACAAAGCCGCGGATAACATTTTTGCAAAGAAAAATGTCGCTTCAAATAGTCTCAGGAACCTCCCATTTCCGGGAAGTTCAGGAATTTTGGGACACCCTGTATGTCTAGAGGCTGACATGAGTTGGTCAATCTATATGTTGTTTTGTGATTCGAAAAAACGTCATAGTTGCAAACTACAAAGGGTGATTTCTCAACATAAAAGTTTGCTCTATCGGTTGATATAGTTCGATTTTCCGCTGGACCTTCATTTTTTGAGATAAATTCAAAAATATCCTCAAAAATTGGTGCAAAGTGCTGTCTCTCCGTCTTTAATGATTGTTTAAACATGTTTAAATTTAAAGTTCAGAATCTTCATCACGAGTCAGACACGATATTGTAGGGCAGTGTTTCCCAAAGTATGGTACGCGTACCCCTGGGGGTACAGGAAGAGTTTGGAGGGGTACGCACTGATTCTAGTGCAACAATCCTGGTGCAGCGGGAGTCTACTATTGTGTATAAAGGATGTACTTACACGCCTGCTACTTAATACCGATTGTTCCTAACGGGGGATGCTCAGTGTTACGACAGTTATAAAAGGGGTACACAGATGTCGAAACTTTGGGTTAATAAAGGGGTTAATAAAAAGACGTGAAAAACGGTATACGAAAGATAAAGAGCTGTGTTAAAATTGACTTGATTAAGTGAAACGAATCATTAACGAAAAACACGGACCAATCAAAACACAGCAAGCACGCTGAACGTAGAGTTGACATTGGCGGAGCCGGGATCTGTGCTGAAAATCATCGCAGGAATTACCATTTTCTTGTCCCGACACCCTTTCTGAGACTCCCTGTATAATATTTACATATTCAGTATAATATTCGAATAAAAATGCACCGGTATAGATGTTCTTGTTTAATGAGAGTAAGATTAACAAAGTTAACCATAATTGATTGATGTCACTCATTGGTGTCTAATAATATAAGATAAGGTTCAAAAGATTACAGTGAGGGCAACCGTGGTAAAACATATTTTTAGAGGTGTTTTACAACATTTACAACAGCCACTTATTGACAAAGAATATAGAGAAACGGTGGGGATTGGTAAAACGAGATCTATACAGAGTGAGTCACCTAACCTATGTACAACTTTGTCCTTGAGACATTTAATGTATCTTTGAAAACAACAAAGATATTTGAGGTACAAACGTTAGGTGACGCATCCTGTGTGTATTGAAATTTTTTATTAAATCTACCGGAAAAGGGCATGCTTATAGTTTAAACACTAATATCCTTTTTTTTAAATTATGTCGTGATATAAATAATTGCGTAAAATTCTAACTCTAATAACTGAATTTTTTGTCGCTTTGTTTCCAACGTGACGCTTGCGAATGTACAATTACTATAAAAATTGGTAGTATGCAACTAGTTTTTTCACTATGAAATTGCCGTTTTGCTTTTTGTTATATTATTTTTAAATGGTAAAATAGTAATGTTTCCATGTAAGCATATTGCTTTCCTGTGCACAATGAAACGCTAAAATGTGTACATTACGTTAATATGCTATTTTTTAATAGGAAGTTGTCTTGAAAAAACTAATTTTATAAACACTTTCTGTCCCACTATGTATACTTCCTGAAACTCGCAGTCAGAAATTGTGAAGGAGTTTTATATGTTTCTGAAGTGACGACAACACAAACTCTAATTATGCGAATTACCGTGTTTCCTGGGATGGAGGTTGCTGTCGGTAAACATGCCGTTTTGTCTCGCTTACACATCTTTTTAAATCTCTTGTTTACGCTCCTTGTCAAACAGATACCAAGCCTCGACGCGTAACAAACGTAATAGAATCTTTGCCTCCCATATTTAAATGACAAATATTTCATAAATAATTACAGAATACGAAATATTGAATAATGATTTGCAAAAACTGCTATTTTTCCATACAATTTTGACTATCGGAATCTTATCCTACTGATGAAAATTAACTAAAGAACCGTTAATGTTATTGTTGAAACAAAAATCATAAATTTTGAAGTATACTGGGTGTTTCACAAGAAACAGAATGACTACATAAATATCTCCGTTAGGATTGAAAATAGAAGAAAATGTTAACGAGGAAACAGTTATACTGTTCAAGGAGGTAAATATGATGTAAAAAATTGGTAATTATTTAGAAAAGGGTCCTCCTCACAATTTTCCCAGACAGCACACGACGTCTTAAAGACGTCCATTTTACGACTATTTTAGGTTAGAGTCACGTCCTAAAAAGACGTCTTTAATACCATAACTTTAAGGTTTAACTTCCCTTCTTTTAATTGAATTAACATTTATGGACCTTTTTAACCTTAACCTTAACCTTTATGACTTCTTAACCTTAAAGACCTCCTGAACGTCTTTTAGACGTCAAACAGACGTACCGTTTTATAGCACAAGACGTTCAGGAGACGTTCGGAAGACGTTCTCAACGGCAGCTACTTTCTACTCCTTACTATGTATTATCTTGCGCCCCACGTTTTCCGTTTTAAATCTTACAAGTATTTTCATAGCTATTCAAAATTCACAATCACAAATTTTCAGGACTATCTGTACGCGGTTAAGAATCTGTATGGGGCTAGGAAAAATTATTTTATATTTTTTAGTCCGTTTTAAAAACGTATTTTTATTTCAATAATTTTATTATTGAATCTTGTAGATTCTGTTGCAAAATATTTACATATCCTGCTACTGTTAATATTCCGTCTATAAATTGCCAACACCATTTGCAGAAAAACAACCCCAAACCCATACTGATCCTCCACCATGCTTTGCTGTAGGCGTTATCACCGTTGATGTAAAGCATTCACCTTGTTTTCTCCATACATGTTTTGTTTAAAAACAAATCACTAGATTTCGGGAGGAAGGAAGAATATATTTAGCGACGAGTCAAGATTTGAACTTCTATGTTGTATATGTTATAATAGAAGAAAATGTGAATGGAGAAAGCAAGGTGAATGCTTTAAATCAACGGTGATAACGCCAACAGCAAAACATGGTGGAGGATTAGTATGCGTTTTAGGTTGTTTTTCTGCAAATGGGGTTGGCAATTTATATTTTATTTGCAAAGAATTTACAAGATTCAATAATAAAAATAAACATCCACGTTGATTATATCTTCCAGCAAGATAACGACCCCTGTTTAGAGCGTTGTTCAGTCCAAGATTGCTGCTGGTTCAAGAGCAATCAAACTGGGTTGCACAAGAATGTCATGAACTCTTGGAACGTCCAAGGTTCAACAGTTCAAAGTTCATAATTCGAAGTAACAGTTCAAGGTAAAGTTCATAACACAAGTTCATAAAAATGTCCATAATAAAAGTTCACGATCAGATTTATAACAAAAAGTTCATATAAAGTTTATGAGTTCACAAGAAAAAGTTAATAAAAAGTTCATGATATGGTTCGTAATGAAGTTCGTAATAATGTTTCGTAACAAAGTTCGTGCTATAGATCGTATTGATGATTCGTATCAAAGTTCATAGTAAAGTTCGTATTGATGATTCGTATCAAAGTTCATAGTAAAGTTCATAACACAGTTCGTAAGAAAAGTTCATAAGACGGTTCGTAAGAAAAGTTTATAAGAAAGATCGAAAGAAAGTTCATCGAAAGTTTAGAAGAAAGTTCACAACCCACTTCACAGTTCAACTTCGCAATTCCCGTTCACAATTCAAGTTCGAATCCGAATTAATACTTTCTAATAAGACGCTTCGTAACGTTCCACGAATTAATATTCCGAGGTACAAGGTTCGTACGATTCTCTCGAAAGCTCGTAAAGTTCTGACGGCTATTTCTGCTGCATTTCTCTACCAAAGCTCGGGAAGAGATAGTTTCTTTGGTAGGGATAACCAAGGGACCAATCACCAGTTCGGGGCGTAATCCAAATTATGTGGCCTACTAAATCCGTGATTTTGTTTCTCACGCAAGCCTCGTAAATAAGACAAGCTTATGCACAAGGATCCCTTGTTCAGGTATCTGTCCCCAAGCTGGTATCGCCTTTCCGCTGAGTGTGGGCCTGCGATGCGTCAGTTGTCATTGATTCTAGGTACGACAGGTTTGCTTTCCCGAAACGAAAGAAGACACCATACCCAAGTCCGTAACTAATTCTAAGAGCTAAGCACACTAATACATAACTCGAAAATGACAATGTTCCACTCGATCGTAGCACAGGCCCAGACACAATATCTAGACAATTCTAGACAACCCCAAACATAAATGTAAACTAGCAACGAAATATTTCAGTGTTCATGTACAATGTAAATGATATTCAAGTGTTACCATGGGCCCCTCAAAGTCCCGATTTGAATTTAATTAATCACCTGTGGAATCACTTAGATCGAAGTGTGAGTGAGAAATTTCGAAATAATGAATCAGTTTTTAAACAAGCACAACTGAGTGCCTGGAATAGTATTGACGAAAATTTTATAAATAAATTGTTTGAAAGTATGCTTAGAAGACTTGAAGAGGTCATAAGAAACAAAGGGTATCAAACTTCATATTAATCATGTCGTTTTATTGTTAAGAATACACTCAATTACGAATTTTCAATGCTGTCAACATACTTTCCGCAATCGATAAAAAAGCTGTTTAATTCGTCCTGTCATTATTATAAACTTTACGTCATCCTTGGTGCTACACATACCACATAGTTTGTACTATATTAAATAACATACATAATATACAGGGTGGGGCGTTTATCCTGACCACCTGGAATATCTCGAAAACTAAATTCTAGAGAAAAAAATATTTCATATAAAAAGTTTAAGTCAAGGAGGAGCTAATGCAGTAGTCATATCCATTTTAAATTTTCATCATGTTTTCAAGGTCATGCCAAAGTCAACTTCATTTTTTTAAATGGCATGAGGTATTTTTTAATACATTAATCGATGCAGCTGGACATTCGTTATAAAAAAGTATTAACCTATGTATGTCGAAAAGTTAGTAGTTCAGGAGATATTTCAATTTAAACTAGAGGGCTATTGTTGCTCGCTCGCTTCGCTCGCTCGCGAGTAGGGTTGTTTTTGCTCGCTCGCTTCGCTCGCTCGCGAGTAGGGTTGTTTTTGCTCGCTCGCTTCGCGAGCTCGCGGGTAGGACTGCTCTTGCGAGAGGGTTAGTGATACGCATGGCTAGTAGGGCCCACTGATATTAATGTTTTATATTTGGTGTGTGACTCTCCAAGAGTCACACAAAGAACTTCCCGATTCGTTACTCCTTCGCCAACATCGCTAACATCGTTTTTTTTTGTACTTTCATCGATATTCTCCCACAATGTATTCTTGGGAGTAGAGATAATAAATTCACTGTTGCATTGGAATAACTTTCGATTATTCCAAACGGTAACATTAGCATCAGCTAAAAAGAAAAAAAATTTTTTTAATCCAAAAAAAAAAATTTTTTTTTAAATCTCAAAAAAAAATTAAGAAAAAAATTTTTTTTATGTAATTGCGTTTGGTTCTTTGGTGTAAAATTTTCGTCCTCCCTTATAAATTGCATTGTAGAATCAACTCTTTTCGAAAAAAAACTAAAAATCTAAAAAACTACTTGACCAATATGGACCAAAATCTAATCAGCTCTAAGTTACGACGGGGCACATCGATTGCATCATTCATCATCCTGATCGCGTTGTTACTTTTTCTGAAAACGTTAACGAAAAATTTGATACCATACAAACGGACATACGCACACACACACACAAAAACATTTTGATAAAAATAGTCTAAAATGACTCCAATGACCATGAAACGTGAAGATCTGCTAAAAAATCGATTTTCGATTTTCGGGGTAATTACAGTAACTTCCCTATCAATAGGGAAGTTAACTAGAGGGCTATTGTTGCTCGCTCGCTTCGCTCGCTCGCGAGTAGGGTTGTTTTTGCTCCCTCGCTTCGCGAGCTCGCGGGTAGGACTGCTCTTGCGAGAGGGTTAGTGATACGCATGGCTAGCAGGGCCTACTGATATTAATGTTTTTTATTTGGTGTGTGACTCTCCAAGAGTCACACAAAGAACTTCCCGATTCGTTACACCTTCGCCAACATCGCTAACATCGTTTTTTTTGTACTTTCATCGATATTCTCCCAAAATGTATTCTTGGGAGTAGAGATGATAAATTCACTGTTGCATTGGAATAACTTTCGATTATTCCAAGCGGTAACATTAGCATCAGTTAAAAAAAAAATTTTTTTTAATCTAAAAAAAAATTAAGAAAAAAATTTTTTTTTACGTAATTGCGTTTGGTTCTTTGGTGGAAAATTTTCGTCCTCCCTTATAAATTGCATTGTAGAATCAACTCTTTTCGAAAAAAAACTAAAAATCTAAAAAACTACTTGACCAATATGGACCAAAATCTAATCAGCTCTAAGTTACGACGGGGCACATCGATTGCATCATTCATCATCCTGATCGGGTTGTTACTTTTTCTGAAAACGTTGACGAAAAATTTGATTACATAGAAACGGACATACGTACACACACACACACACACGCGCGCGCGCGCGCGCGCGCGCGCACACACACACACACACACACACACACACACACACACACACACACAAACACACACACACACATACGAACATTTTGTTGAAAATAGTCTAAAACGACTGCAATGACCATGAAACGTGAAGATCTGCTAAAAAATCGATTTTCGATTTTCGGGGTAATTACAATAACTTCCCTATAAAATCGGGAAGTTAATAACTCTAAAACACCATTACTGTCCTAAACTACTAACTTTTCGACATACATAGGTTAGTACTTTCTCATAACAAATGTCCAGCTGCATCGATTGATGTATTAAAAAATACCTCATTCCATTAAAAAGAATGAAGTTGACCTTGGAATGACCTTGAAAACATGAAAATTTAAAATGGATATGACTACTGCATTAGCTTCTCCTTGACTTAAACTTTCTATTTGAAATATTTCTTTCTCTGGAATTTAGTTTTCGAGATATTCCAGGTGGTCAGGATAAATGCCCCATCCTGTATATTTTCGATTAATTCCTAAATTATTGATTTAAAATAGAAAATATGCATTTTTGTGATGTGTCAACATGCTTTCCGCGGCGACTGTACATACTAGCTTGATATGTCTTCAAAATGTAACAGACTCAGCAGTATCTTCCGCAGTTTGCACCAAACAAGAAGCTTATCATCTTTCGTGTGATAAAATCGCTGACGACAAAGTCGACTAATCGCTTTAACACGCCTGGCAAATTGCGGATTAAGACAATGGCTACCACGATTAAATCATTGGTACGCTGCGCTGGGACGCGTTAACAGGCTGGCAATTCAATCCCGTTTATTATACATTCGGCGAGTGCACGCTAGGGAAAACCATTTTTCACGATATTAAAATTACACAAACTGTGTTATGAACAAATTTACGATCCTGTGAAATATTAATTCCATTACCCTAGTATACGATCCGCAGAGAACATTCGAAATAAGGCAAATAGTAGCGGACGAAGAAAAGTACCGTTTGCGGTTCATTAACGCTATAGCGAAAGAAACCAGACGGAGATCGAGCTTACTTAACACCGTAGATCAACGTGCAATCATCCTCGAGCTTGAACCGCGTGAAGATAACGAACGGACAAATTACATCCGCGGAAAGTTTTTCAATTAAAGGTTATCTCCTCTTTGCCCTACCTAGCGCGGCAGTAGAGGGTGATGCAAGAGCTAATATATCGACCACCTTGAAAATAACTCAGTTTACTCGTAGAGGTGCACTATTATTCAAAGGTATTCATTGGGATTGGGTACAAGGTGTTCAAGCGGATATCTTCTTTGTAAGAACATTAAAAATGATGTTCTATATGGTCGTTGGGTATGACCAAACTATAGGTTATCATGACAAACTCATACGAGCCTCTGTAAACAATGTGACACGGAAATTGATGATTCATACCTCCATAATGGATAAGCGGCCTCAGAAGCGTTACGACCCTTCTATGGACATCCTGTTATAAATGACGAACCCTCGAATCACAAGCAATACAACTACGCGATCATTTACAATATTAATAACATTGGACAATGTGTCCCAAATGTATCGAATGAAATAGATATTGAAGAATCGGGTAAACTTTACTTTACCGGACTCAAAATGTTTGCCATTCTCCTATAAATTATTATGTACTGTTATGTGGTTTGTAATCCAGTAGATTTGTATCTGGAGAACCTGCAGATCGAAGTATCGATCATGTAGGATCAGTGGTTCAGGAGTTATGTTTGCTTAAAGTTGAGCAATTTGCAGTGTTTTTGACAGGTAAGAGCGCCGCTATATTGATTTGTAGCGACAATCGCGCAACACGTACCGAGCAGGACCGCTGCATGGCAGCACAGGCACACAGTAATATCGAAAATATCTCAGAAAATGTTTGAGAAGAAATATTGTGGAAAATATTTACAAAAATCTAACCCAAACCAATTAAAACGCAACATCGTGGCCAGCGTGGCCATGTCTTCCAAAATTCAAACAACAATCGCAATAAATATGTTTCTTCTGTCGATCGTATTTTCTGTTAATAAATGTTAAATGCTTTCGGCGCAACGGTTCAATCGTTTACCACTAATTATGAAGCAATTTTGCTAATTACACTGTCCAACAAATTTCAACTTTTTTTATGATTTCAATATACTGTTGGGTCCTTCTTATAGAGTTCTTTGCGCTGATTCCGAATCTGTCCTTAATTTTTCTCCTATCCGCACAGTTTTTGAGAAACATGGCTTTGAAAAAAAACATATTTTTCAACTTTAAACAAATATTGTGATGTTATTATAAAAGATATTGAATTGTTCTTTACAGCAACAGATTCTGTAGATTTTCCCGGATACAGTGATATCCAATATTAATACATTATAACGGAGAGACACCACTTTTGCACCAATTTTTGAGGATATTTTTCAATTTATCTCAAAAAATAAGGGTCCAGCGAAAAATCGAACTATACCACGCGATAGAGCAGACTTTTATCTTGAAAACCCCCCCTTGGAAGTTTGCAACATCGACGTTTTTGCCGAGTCAGAAAGCAAAATATCTTTGCCCGACATGAGTTGCCGCCAGTGGTGCTCGGGACGGGATACGGGGCAGCGAGGGGATACGGAGCGGCGAACGACCGTTCTGGTTGTGAGCGCCACTGGTGACAACTCATGTCGGGCGAAGATTTTTTGTTTTCTGGTTCGAAAAAAACGTCGACGTTCCAAACTTGAAAGAGTGGTCTCTCAAGATAAAAGTCCGCTCTATCGCGTGGTATAGTTCGACTTTCCGCTGGACCCTTATTTTTTGAGACAAATTGAAAAATGTCCTCAAAAATTGGTGCAAAAGTGGTTGTTCCGTCGTGGATGACCCCTTAGAATGCCTTCGCGGCGTCGATGTATGTTACTGCGGCTAAGGCTGGTTGCTTCCTTTAACGTGGCTAAGTGGACTGCTGGATGCTGAAGACCACTTTTCGAATGTCTTGTACACTATTGTTTGTACACGATCGTCTTTTGCATGAACTGCACTCACTAGGCCACAATCCGGCTCGAAGGAGCATATGTTTTGTCACGGAACTGTCGGTTCGCGACTGTTCCGGATCACAGCCAGCCGAGTTAATCTTGGGCAGCTAATTCAAATGATAAGGTGATCGCAAAGACAATAATTGATTCGCATGAATTGAAATAAGTTAATGGAAGCGTTTCGTCCCGGATCTGCTAGTGGACTCGTCAGTAAGGCTGATCTAGCAGGTCCTGCCTTATACACGCGCAGAGTTATTTGAATTGAAATATCTCGTACACTACCAACTTTTCGACATACATAGGTTAGTACTATTTTATAACGAATGTCCAGCTGCATCGGTTGATGTATTAAAAAATACCTCATTCCATTTAAAAAAATGGGGTGGCCTTCATATTTATGAAAAAATGACATAAAAACAAAATTTTGTTTTGCCTTCGTGTCGGCCACATTGTACCATTCAACTTTGTCTTTAACATATTTTACGTATCTTTAGAAACAACAAAGATATTTGAGGTGCAAACGTTAGGTGACTCACCCTGTATGCTTGACTACATCCCAAACAAGGTATCGAGTATACAACATTGCAACTTTCTAAACGTGGTAGCTTGTCTTTAACAGGTGGAAACAAGGTTATAAGATAATGTGGTATCCTGAAAATTGTATGAATTCCTACTCTTCGAAACATCCTTTTTATGTCATTTGAGATGTTCTCAACATAAGGTATAATGGTTGATCGTCTGATTGGTCGTCTCTTCAAACAAAGAACCGTGTATATATTATAACGTTTGTAATCCATCTTACTATGTATCATGCCGGCACATGGTCAACAAGTGTTTCTTGAAATTTTAAATTTAAATCAAATTTGTTACTATGCAAATAAGTTTGTTATTATGACAATTTCTCATTTATTTCTCTTTTTGCATTTCAACACGGAAATAAAAAAAAATTTTCTCACATTAATTTTTACAGACGCAATTATATTCTTGAAGATGGTCTTAATCTAGACCGAAACGTCACTAATTTGTAAAACTGCTTAGATTAACTAGTAACATACGATCGAACCTGTGCGCCGAAATTACAATTTCTATTTAAAATTTGGCGATCGAGATTAAACAAAACATTTATAAGGTATAACAACGGTATTTTTCCAATTGATTGGACCAGTTCTTTTAAATCTATCCTCCTTTCGTTTTTCTACCAAAAGAAGATGATATAATTCAAAAATACGTTCCTTGACGATGTTTGACGTAAAATTTTCTGAGTAACCGTTGCGTTTGAATACATTTTTTATTAACAGCAAATTGTTGGGTCGAAATTCAGGAGCAGGGAGTAAGATAACTCTATCTATCATACCTTTGACTAAGCCTACTTTATGTTGCAAAGGGTGAAACGTGTAGAAGTTTACATATCTACCCGACCAACTAGTTTTATGAAACCAATTCGTTTTTAACGCTTAGACTTGAATTGCTTTCCATTTCATATGTGAATTGTAATCTTTCATGAAAGCTGTTAAATGTATCGAACAAAATTTTCAATTGTTCAGGTTTTATACATGTGATTGTCATCAACATACCTTTTAACAGAACCAATTCAAAGGGCAGTTTTAAAATTATTTAAATAAAAATAAATTTTTAAAACATACCACGTTTTTAAAACGGACTAAAAAGTATAAAATAAAATTTTAAAAAACGGACTAAAAAGTGTAAAATAATTTTTTCTAGCCCCATACAGATTCCTAACCACGTACAGATAGTCCTGAAAATTTGTGATTGTAAATTTTTAATAGCTATGAAAATACTTGTAAGATTTAAAACGAAAAACGTGGGGCGCATGCTTTAGATAATTGATGCATGAACACCTAAATCACTAACAATTTTATTGCACTGCAAATGATATGAACTGTTTTGCGAGTTTTCTCAGCGGCAGCTACTCTCTACACTCCTTGCTATGTATTATCTTGCGCCCCATGTTTTTCGTTTTAAATCTTACAAGTATTTTCATAGCTATTAAAAATTCGCAATCACAAATTTTCAGGACTATCTGTACGGGGTTAGGAACCTGTATGGGGCTAGAAAAAATTATTTTATACTTTTTAGTCCGTTTTAAAAACGTGGTATTTTTTAAAAATGTATTTTTATTTATTTTTTGTTTCTGTTGGTAACAAAATATGATTTCCTTTAGGGCACCTTAAACATACATTTAAATTAAACTTAAACATACTTTATACATTTCAATCAGTAATAATAATAATAAGTCAGTCAGTAATGATACTTTAACATGGTGGTAAAATTATATTTTGTTCCATGCATATGTTTGTTCCTAAAATATGCAAGATTGTTTTGTTAGTTTCTTCTTAGTACAGCCATCTTACCTCGATTTCACCTACAGTAATATGCTGTAATTTTTTAATAACTACATATGTTTTCGTGTTGCATCGCGTAGCTGATAAAAAAAATACATTCGATTATGTACTGTGATATATAACCTGAAGGTGAAACTTGAATTTCGTTTGTAACAAACTACGAGAAAAAAACAGCATTTCAAATCTTACACAGAAAAAATTGTTTATTTTGCCAAAATTAAAAAGGATATTCGGAGGACCACACATCCTGTATACTCACCAATAAATTTCTTCATTGTTCTCGAATGCTCGATCAGCTCTTTAAAAAATTCAGAATACTTCGATGCTACAATCTCATTTACACTAGCCGTTTCTCAAGTAATTTTATCGTTATGCAACTGTACAAGATTAACCTCGTTCTTCCTTTTTCCGTTTTCTTCTTCGTGTTATATTACTGCGCATTCGTTGCGTCTACGTTGTTCTACGGGGGTTACCCTGCACCTCGTAGATTCGCCTCGCCGTGCCGCGCCGCCTGCAGCTTGTAGATGTGCGCGCTTCTGGGGATGCAATAAATTGTTAAACTAAAACAAAGTGTATTCTTCTCGAAGACTTCCACGTATTCCAGTCCCACAAATTTACTCTACCGCCAACAAACCAAGGTCTATTCTTAAACCGATCGAATCTAGATTCCCTAGAACCCTAGATGTTAAGTTATTCTTGTAATGTTAGCATGTACAGTCATGTGCACATGCTGCTAATAATCCCATGTGGGGTTTTATAGCACAAAGAACCCTCATTTAAGGGTAATATGAGGGTAAACACTCTAAACTTCATCATTCTTTTTATCGGTTGTTAATTAAGATATTAAGATGAAAAAAATCAACATACTCGAACTTACCTCTTGCATATCATATATTTTATTTATTATTTATTTTTATAAACCGATCGAACCGATCTGCACTTAGTCTGCAGTGCTTCATTCGCTCAAAGAAAGGGTCTATCAGGATAAGCATGAAACAAAACAATGCTTTTAGGTTGAAAGACAATTAAATTCTTACTCCTCATTTTAAAACCGAAAACAACTTCGCTCCTTACCTCTGTTACGTGCTGAGAGTCCCTAATTTTTGGTGAATCCATTGAAGGAATATACCTGGGACCAGTCAATATAAACTACACACACATTTATTTAAGTCAGAATCTAGTTCGGTATCGACCGGTACAAGGATTTGAGACAGAATCTAGTTCGGTATCGACCAGTACAAGGATTTAAGAAAGAATCTAGTTCGGTATCGACCGGTACAAGGATTTGAGACAGAATCTGACGCCCCGCTAGAGATCTCTCAGTATTTAAAGAGAGCTTCCTTGTCCTGTCCTCGGAGTTATGGAAAAATGGCATGGGAAAGGAAAAATGAAAATGAGGATATGTTCTTGAGGATTTCCAGACGGGCCCACCCGAGATTAGGCAATTGCCCTTTTCGAGATGTAGAGAGTCATCGAAGACATGAACCAGACGCACGCACTCTGGCACTTGGGCATCCCCGAGTGTCAGGTCTTTCGGTCCTTCGTACGATCTCAAGTGATATGTCCGGTTTCCCAAATTTATTGCACCAACCCCGGGTGGCCCGTCGCTATGCAGAGTATTCGGTTATTGTTTTACTATTTTCCCCGAAGGCAGGATAGGTTCGCCAGACTCGCTGGTTACGGACGTGACACCTCTGTAAATACATTTTCCTCAATCCTGTGGTTGCGATAAATACTGAGCTTGGACCCCTTCTCAAGGAAGCAGTAGACCCAAATTACATTTATCTGGACCACCTCGTCAATAAGTCTACCAACTCTGTTTCTATCTTTACTGGTGGAAGTAAAAACGAAGAGACAGGGACTGTTGCTGCATGTTTTTCGCCTGAGCTGAATGAATCCCGCCTACTAAGCTTACATAAGAATATGTCTATCTATTCTGCTGAATGTATTGCAATCAAAACCACCCTTGAGCTTCTAACTAGATGTAAACATAATGATAAGAATAGTTAGTTTCTGACTGTCTGAGTGCTCCAATAGCACTAAGTAACTCGGGCAATACTATATATAAATCCCTTTTCTACTTGATATCCATAATCTGATAAACTCCTACTTTACGGAACCCAAGAAACTGTTTCTCTTCTGCGTCCCTTCGCATATTGGAATTACGTTTAATGAAAAAGTAGATACACTAGCTAAAGAAGTGTCTCTACTGGCTGTCTCTTGCAACATCCTGGTTCCCTACTCTGACTTTTCCCGTAGTTTTAGAAAACAAGCTAGGACGCTGACAGTCAATAATATTCTCGAAGAAGCAGAGTTCAAGGGCATTAATTTTTTCAGATCTTTCTACCACTCTGTGTCTAAACCTTGGTTTGCTCATTTTAAGCTTTTTAGAGAATTCATCTGTTGGGTTAACAGACTTCGATCTGGACACTTCCTGCTGAAGATTAAAGATTAAAGATTAAAGTTGCTGCTGATACAAGCTGCCTATGTGGTTGTCTGGTACAGGATCCTGTCTTGGCAATGCCCGATCTCTGATAATAATAGCGATGCTCTGATTCACAAACTTTGCAACAAGGGTTACTTTCCACTCTATACAATAGATGCCTTCTTGTGTGGACCTTTGCCCTCTACTTTATACATATACATAAATTCTTTAGGGCTCACTGTTCGCACCTTTAGAATTGTATTCAGGAATGGTCTACCTTATTGTCAACCCTACATTCTAAGTTATTCTTGTAATGTTAGCATGCACATTACGCAATTTCACCGTATTATTCGCAACAATTAAAAAATTGTCAATTTTGTCATTGAGAAAAGAAATATATCACGTACAAGCCATCTTTTTGGTACTGGATGTAAATAAACGAAATAACTAGAAACGAATAATGATTGTTCGATCTCCTAGAAAGTATCATTCGTCGATCACCTTGTCGGCACCTACAGATTACAGATTCTTATATTCAATGCAGACAGAAGTTAATGGCGTTATGCTCAGTGTCTTAGTTTCCTTAGCGACCAGGGTGGAAATGGGGGAGTCCCATCTACATTGTAAGTAAAGCTTGAAGAGCTTTAAACGATGCGATCTCAAGAATGGAAGAGAGGGCAAAGACTCGATTTCTCGAACATAGAAAACCCTATCTATGAGATCGTTCTAGCTCTGTTGTACCTTCGCCGACGAAGGAAAGCATATTTAACGAGGGCTTTGCCACCTTCGATCAGCATCGTTCAGGGAGAAAAATGTACTTCCGAAGGACCTTCAGTTATCTTTTTGCTGATCGCCAGCCAGCACCAAGCTGGTCTGAGTGAGTTAGGTTCAGGTACCTACTGCGGCAAAACCTTCCTCTTAGTGTAGACACAAAGATAGATGTTAAAAGATGGACAAATTTTAGGTAGCTCAGATACAGATAAAAATATTGCTAAGATATTATTCCCTAGGTTCTAAGAAACTGTAAGCCTACCATTATTTATTGACAAAATAATGGGAAAGTTGTTATAAAAGGTAAGGGCGTGTCGTAAACGTTGAGCACACATTTTGTTTATTATTGTTTACTCAATAATAACCAGCTTAATCGTCTGATTTACTTTCACAATGTTTGCATGTGAAATGACTTGCAGGCATATTAGCGTATTTCAAGTGCACAGCTCCTTTGCAAGTGTTGCATTCGACAGAATTCGGGCAACGTTTGTGTCCCAACAAAATTGAATATTTATATTGTATGTGAAAACAAACTGATAAAAATATAATTAATATTCGTGCAAAGGTTGCAGATCACTTTATCGTAAGTAAGTACATTTTTATAATACTACAAACACTTATGGTAAACATATTCAAACAATGTTTCAAATTTTCTCGGAAGCTTTTCAATTTATTCTGAAATGAAGTATCCGAAACGAAATCTAATTACATTACTGTACAAAATCATTGTTGGACACCCCGTCTACTACGGAACTATTTTATTGTCCCAATTAAGAAGAAAATCTGTGTTTTAGCTTTTCTTGACGGTTTCTGCGTGAAGAAAGCTCGTTACATCGCGTGATGTAATTAATTTTGCTTCAGACTCCCAAGTTTCCAAGTAAATTGAAAAATTTCAAAGGAGATTGATTTAACATGGGTGTTCCTCTAGACTCGGACATTATTTAAACGTTGAATGTTTATAAAGTTCCAAACTATAGAATCGTTTTATAGAAATGTTTGTACAGAGTATAGAACCCAACAAAAACATTCTGTAAACAGGAGCCAAGTTATTATGGCCGTAAAAAGTTGCGAGATCAAACAAAATACGGCCAAGTTCGTTAGCTTAGAAATACCTCTTGCAATACTGAAAAAAGCGTTTGTAAAAATTAGTTTAAAAGAACGTATTTAATTTTTAGAGATGCATGAAGGGCTAAATTATTCAAACTTGGCCGCTACCTAACACCTTTTATGGCCATTACAACTTTTGCAACTTTTGCAACGGAGCTTGGCTCCTTAATATTATAATAACTTTGTCCCGTTTAATGTTTATGGTGTTTTTTTTTCTTTGTTAGTTGATTATTTTTTCTAATTGCAGGAGGTTTTCTTTTTCTTTGTATTCTTGGTTTCTGAATTTTAGGGTCCGGTATTTGTACTTCTTCGATATGTGGCCGTTACTTTTTAAACTAATGGCCATAAAAGGTGTTAGGTAACGGCCAAGTTTGAATAATTTAGCCCTTCATGCATCTCTTTAAAAATTAAATACGTTCTTTTAAACTAATTTTTACAAACGCTTTTTCAGTATTGCAAGAGGTATTTCTAAGCTAACGAACTTGGCCGTATTTTGTTTGATCTCACAACTTTTTACGGCCATAAGAACTTGGCTCCTGTTTACAGAATGTTTTTGTTGGGATTTCATCACTTTTTGTTGAAATTTCATCAATTATCAAGTTTATGGTGATTATTACTCTTATCCCTGATTCATTAAATCCTAAACATTTTTTATCTTTAAGGTGGATATTAAGTAAATTAATAAATGCATGTTCGTTTTACTACCTATTTATACCTACTTGAAACTTTGTCCCGAAAAATCTAAACAACGCAACGTTGATCAAAGGAAAAAAATTCTTTTCTAATCTGCAAGACAAAATCCAAATTCAATGTATCGAAGAGTACCACCCTGCCGGCGACACTCGGATCCGTTTGCCCCCCGCCGCTATAGACGATGCTCGGTGCAGTTTCTTTTGTTTACGTTAGAGCGATTGTTTTTTTCATCAGTATTTGTTGCGACTTCGAAGCTAACAAAACGTATACTTATGTAGGTACTTTCAAGAATTAGTTAGGGATAGGTGGCGGGGGGCGAAGAGGCCCGGCCGGCCCGCCCACGCATACGAAAATACAGTTTGGAGGAAATGGTCGAAGGAATAATCCCAAAGTACCCTTATGTATATGTTATGGTGCTATGTTCTATCCTACGTACCTATTTCGTAATGTTTTTTTTTCAACCCTTTAATGTGTAAAATTTCAAACTTTGATAATTATTCCTTTGAGTGTTTGTTATGGTGGACCTATGTACCAAATTTCAAGCTTGTAGGTCAATGGGAAGTACCCAAAAGGTTTTGATGATCGTCAGTCAGTCAGTCAGTCAGTCAGTGACAAATTTAGCGATTTTTGAGGTCCTATATCTCGGAACCTACTAATGTTGGAAGATTAATATTTAATAGCACTTAACAAGTGTACGAAATTACATCTCTCCATCTACCTCCAGTGCCTAGTTATAAGCCTCTAAAAAACGCCTAAGTTGTTTCGTGTAAAAGGTGGTAGTGCAAGAACTTGGCTGGTGCACTACCGTGCACCTAGATTATAACTAGACTACGGATGTTTATGTAAAACGTTGTGCACTGATTGCTAAAAGCAGTAGTTGCATAGACATTTATTTCTTCTGTTAATAATTCTAATAAGTCGTAATTAATATATTAAAATTCTTAAAACCATTCAATATTGTACCGTTTTGTGTTCTACACACCCATGTTCACATGAATGCATAAATTCATCTTAGAATTGCAAATTTGATATTTTCTCGAAATTAAATTTCTTAGATACGGAGGAAATCAGCTTTCAGATTGATGTCTAGTCTAGAAAAACAATCTGTGAGAAACTATCGGCTTTTAGAACACACCGGACATTGTAATCATAGATCTATCACTGTTAAAATAAACTGCATTGCTGTATACTGTACATATACTGTACATATGTATACTGTATACTCAATACTGTATACTGAATACTGTATACTGAATACTGTATACTGAATACTGTATACTGAATACTGTATACTGAATACTGTATACTGTATATTGTATACTTTATACTTTATATAGCATCTCTTTTAATACGTATTCACGGTAATTATTTATAGATTTTTGTATATTTAATTGCCATATTATTTATAAATATGATAATCAACTCAATAAACCTTGTAACTATCTTGATGGAAATATGTAATTACGTCTCACTGTTACGAAAGTTAAAGGAAGTATTTAGTATTGGCAATAAAAGTCTAATACGTATTTTACGATGCGACAGTAATTAGCTCCACGTCATACCAATAACTCACATCACTTTCTCTGGCTATTAAAAACCAATTAACAAAATCTAATACAATATTAAAGTCCTAATATTGCGAAAATTTATATTAAAATTGTACAATTAATTGGCATAAACTAAAAACTTCTAACTGTACCTCTCCTATATGTTAATCCATATATTATAGTCACGAAATATATTATACAAAAATGGATGAGCGATTAATAAAGAAAAACTAGAGGGCTATTGTTGCTCGCTCGCTTCGCTCGCTCGCGAGTAGGGTTGTTTTTGCTCGCTCGCTTCGCGAGCTCGCGGGTGGAACTGCTCTTGCGAGAGGGTTAGTGATACGCATGGCTAGTAGGGCCTACTGATATTAATGTTTTTTATTTGGTGTGTGACTCTCCAAGAGTCACACAAAGAACTTCCCGATTCGTTACTCCTTCGCCAACATCGCTAACATCGTTTTTTTTTTGTACTTTCATCGATATTCTCCCAAAATGTATTCTTGGGAGTAAAGATGATAAATTCACTGTTGCATTGGAATAACTTTCGATTATTCCAAGCGGTAACATTAGCATCAGTTAAAAGAAAAAAATTTTTTTTTATGTAATTGCGTTTGGTTCTTTGGTGGAAAATTTTCGTCCTCCCTTATAAATTGCATTGTAGAATCAACTGTTTTCGAAAAAAAACTAAAAATCTAAAAAACTACTTGACCAATATGGACCAAAATCTAATCAGCTCTAAGTTACAACGGGGCACATCGATTGCATCATTCATCATCCTGATCGCGTTGTTACTTTTTCTGAAAACGTTAACGAAAAATTTGATTACATAGAAACGGCCATACGCACACACACACACACACACACACACACACACACACACACACACACACACACACACACACACACGAACATTTTGCTGAAAATAGTCTAAAATGACTACAATGACCATGAAACGTGAAGATCTGCTAAAAAATCGATTTTCGATTTTCGGGGTAATTACAATAACTTCCCTATAAAATCGGGAAGTTAATTAGATCATGGTACGAACGTTTTTTAACCTTGAAAAGTGTTAAACTTGCAGAATTTCAAGAAAATTGTGGTTTATCCGATACCATGTACGGATAGATTTTTTCTTGACATGCTACACATCATTTCTCGAAGATTTTGTGACGCTGATTTCAAATCAGGACGTAAAATTAGTCTACCATCTCAGGAGTTTACAAAAAATCAATTTTTGTGAAAAAACGAATGGAATTATTTTTTCGTTGAAATAATTTGATAACCTACTAGTTTGAAGATATATTGTATTCTCACATATGGAACACAATAAAACTGATTTTTTATTGTGTTAATAATTTTTTCTGTAGAGTTTATACAGTAAATCCTCTATCGACGCAAAAGCCTCGGGGAGGTTCGTTTGCATCGATTGTAGAGGGACACTATTTTTCTGAGGTTCAAAGACCGAACTGCGCGCGGCCGAAGCAACTGCGACTCTCTTTCTTTCCCATACGCTATCTTTCCTTGCGCCCGAAACGTTCAACGTCAATTAATCGCACGGGCCTTTAAACTGCGCCGATGACTACGACTCTCCGCGTCGCATTAGTTGTGGTTCACACCGATATACCTGATCCGAGATCAGATTACTACAGTTGAGGGAATATTTTCTTTTGCGTCCATCGCGTAGCACCTTTTTGCGTCGATAGAGGATTTACTGTACCATGATTTTGTAACGTAAATATGATCCTGCATTCCTGACAAACTAGCCGAAAGAATAGAACGCTAGACGTTTTTAATTGAGTATAGTATACTTAACCGACCCTGTACAATGAGGTCTATAATATTTAACTGGTAGTCATAATTACTGTGTTTGCAAATAATTATTTGCCGTATAGGTGTAAAGAAACTCCACCAGCTAGGGGTTAACGATTTATTGTGTCCCTCATATTATTGTTGTATTCCAAAGTGAAGTATTATTCAGTCTACATATAATGTTTATTTGTGAAACTTAACCAAGAATAGCTTATACTTTGGAGGATTAGATCTCAGAGTAGAGAATGTGCATGCTTCGAAATTTTCAAAAAATTTAAAAGTTAAAAAAATAAGCGAGATATTTAAGATTAGATTCAGGTTAGGTGAAATACCCTATAATAAATATAACAATTTATTATTTAATTTATAATTTATAATGTATAATTGTGCATTCAATATTTGCCTTGATAGTACGAAACTTATCTATCGCTGTACAACTTTACGAAAAACTGATACAGATATATGCATTTTAGAAACCTAAATGACTTACGTTAGACCACAATGATTTAAGGGAAAGGAATTACAAACATAATTAATTTCAGGTAATTGAAAACTTCAAACTTGTTCTTCGATAACGAAAGATCCAACTTTTGCTTGACATTCAATTCCGTTTGTTTTGAGGGTTTTAAAACGATTCTGATAAATTCGCGGGATACATGGCAATAAATCCATCATCACCATACATATATTTGTGTATTTCTCCTTCGCGACTGGCTCGATGCCAGCGTAGTAGAAATAATTCTACATATATTTCCATATTCATAGATTTGGTCTTCCCTTCTTACGCGAAAGATCCAAAATGTGGGATGTCGCGTCATCATTCAAAGACGTCTTATAGAATATCTGATGTGCCATATTTTTTAAGAATCCTATCCATCGTATTTTTCACCAAGCGACGGATTTTCTCTCAGATTGCTCTTCCTTCTATTATTCTCAAATCTTTTTGTCGAGGAAAATCTTTCTGCTTCATTCTTTCTACGATAAAGTTGTCTTTGCGACATCATGTTATTAATGTATAATAATCCTCCGGTACGTATAAAGAGTTATTTTATCTGATTTTCATTTGGACCGAAATTGCAATCATTCGCCAAAATGTACAAATGAAACCAACAAGATCATTATTGAAGTAAACGTAACATGAAATTGATTTATTCAGATAATGATTGACTTCGATTATACACGGCAATTTACGATAAATCAAAACAATTCTTCCATGATATTACCCCTGGCAGGAAATATTCGTTCAAAATCGTAAATATGACTGTTGAACGAATTATTTGGACGAGTATATTAAATACGAAAAATAGTACTATACAGGGTGCTCGTGTCGTTACTAGCCAGCATTTTTCTTTGAAAACTATTGCGATTCCAAAGAAGTAAAAGAAGAAAAAATTGTACTGTCGTTTGCAGGTAATGTAGTGGTGTCTGTATATACAGGGTGTTCATTTGAAAACTTCCCAGCCGAACGTCTCGAGAAGTATGAAAGATATTAAAAAAGTGTAAAACCAAGAATTTTGAGGGGAAAAGAGGGGGGCAGTATCAGTGTTTCATTTGGGTGGCGTTTTCAAGGTCATTTAAAGGTCAATTTTGTCTTTATTTAAAATCGAAACCTGTGGATAAAAAGTGGGCGGATAAAAAAAGTATCCTACGACAATTGCTGGTCTTTTTACGTACAATAAGATCCCATAATAAAAAATATAGGTTTCCATTTGAAAAAACAAATTTGACCTTCAAATGACCTTGAAAACGCCACCCAAATAAAAAACTGACACTGCCCCTCTCTTTCTCCCTCGAAATCCTTTGGCACGTGTTTTACACTTTTTTAATATCTTTCATACTTTTCGAGATATTCGAGTGGAAAGTTTTCAAATGTATTGTATAATTGTATATAATTTCTTTTATCTGCATTATTTTTTTTTTGTTTAGAAATGATGGTGACCTTCAATTTTTTAAGTGGAATGTTATGTATTTTTTTTCATTCGTGCTAGACTAGCACAACTCAGATATGCAATATCATGTTTCTGGGATGAAGGGAAAGCCCAATCATGATATTTTCGCGAAGCGCGAAGGGCCGCGGACAAGAGTAAAGTGCCCTTTAAATCGTTCTGCTGGAGAAATCGGAAATTATGCTGACTTGTGCTAGGCTAGTACAACTCAGATATGCAATATCATGTTTCTGAGATGGAGGGAAGGCCCAATTATGATATTTTACGTTAATTAGATGTCCAAAACGATTATTTACCATAACTTCTTTATTTATTATTTTTATGAAGTAATACTTTGGAACAATCTTAGCACAACCTAGCACAACTTAGCACAATTGAGAAAATTGAAAAAAATGAAAAGTGGGGGGCTACTCCAAAAATCGTTTTTTACCATAACTTCTTTGTTTATTATTTTTATGAAGTAATACTTTGGAAAAATCTTAGCACAACCTAGCACAACTTAGCACAATTGAGAAAATTGAAAAAAATGAAAAGTGGGGGGCTACTCCAAAAATCGGTTTTTTTCCATTTTTAGTGTTATTTTTGATATTATAGCTGTAATATTCGAGAACAATGTAGCACAAACTTAGCACAACTCAGCACAACTGTTGAAATTATTTAATTTAACAAGTGGGGGGCTAGCTTCTAGGAGGCTTGAATACCTGCTGCCAATATGTTCACAAGTTTTCTTTATTAACGAGGCTATACAATTAATGTTCAATATGATTTCATTGTGCATAAATACATACTTCGGCTCTCCTAATTACATTTTTGTAATTGTCCGTTTTGTGTTGTCCGAGATATAATGCACATGCTTCCGTTATTTTGCTTTTCAAGTCGTTTAAATTTCTGGACGATGAATCGTAAACGATGTCTTTGTAAAATATCACGTACAAAATATTCAAAATTTTACTTCCACTTGTGGCCTTGTGTGATCTTGAAGATCAGTTTATCGTATACGAATGAATTCGTTTTGGCACAGGCTTTCACGTGATCTGAAAAGTACACAGCATTTCATTTAAAAAATTGAGAAGGTCACTTTTATTTCTAAAGAACATATATATTATATAATATTATATAAAATATATATTATATACAGACACCATTGCATTGCTTACAAAAAACAGTACAACTTTTTAATGTTTTAGTATTTCTTTCGAATCACAGTACTTTTCGAAAAAAAATCTGGCTAGCAATGACGCGAACACCCGGTATACGGAAATATGTGTAGTATATTAGATAAATATGGTGTAACAGTTAATCATATCTTAGGAAAATATTAATAACATAACGAGTTCTAACTTTTTGCCTAATATAAAATGATAAACTGTTCATATACACGTGAAAATTGCCACAAAAATGTTCTAAATTTGCTCATTCTGTAAATTATGAGAAAAAAATACATATTCATTTCTTTATTAATATTTTTCTTATATCGGACGAATTTATCATTGCATTTGCCTGGAGCGTTAAAGGGAATATTCTTCATATTATAAATATTGATAATTGTATTGTAGTGATAACTATTTAATTTGTTTGATCGAATACTTTTTGTCAGGAGTTGTATGGTAAAATAAATTGATATAATACATACAAAATAAGTAACAAGTTGAGAGAGAGAGAGAGAGATCCTTCCAATTTTGATTTGCGATTAGGCCTCTTTTATAATGATCGGCGCATAAATTTTTCATATAATTTACTTCTTAGAATTGTATGTTAATGTGACATATGTACATAGGCGTCAATTCAGAGTATGAGATTGTGAAGCATTCCACAAATTGTATCAACGCCTTCATTATTATTATTAATGATTATTAGTATTTAAATTCATATTAAATAAATAGGATGATTCTATAATACATGTAGAAATAAGTCTAAGGATAGCAGAAAGTAGAATTGGTTGGTCATGATCAGACGTGTTTGACGATTCCTACAAATAGCACATGTATTTGTTGCATTTTCAATAATAAAAACGTGGTAAAATTGGTTTTCTCGAAAACGAGTCATCAATGTTATTCGTTTTTTCCGACTTATCTTTGCATGTAGAAGTATCCTCTGCCCGGTCGTACCACCAGTCCGGCGGCACCCTTACAGAGACGTCTAAAAATTATGTTAAATATCTTTGTAAAGAATGAGCATTGGCAAAAATCTCGGACACATGACTGCTCATTTTGTCTCTAAAACCGCGACAAAAGGTTTCATTAAATACGGCGACCCCACAAATGTGACCTCTCCTTGTGAGCTCTGCCAACGAAATCGGTTTTATTCGTAAAGAAACAGGAGCGGAGCGTCTGTGCCGAAAGCAATTGAAAAGAATGAAGTTAGGCGGCTAATAAAAATAAAGTCATTTTATTACGGGCAAATTTATTGACCCATATAGAAGAAGGCTGTAATAGGAATAAAGAGACTGTAGTATTTATACGTGTTTTAACACGTGTGAAACGAGTCCGTTTCAAATGACTTTGGAAAAATCCGGTAATAAAGATGCCAGGATTAAATGCACAAGGTGCCTCCCACATATTCCTGGTGTTATAAGATTTAAGTTGACGATCATAGTTTGCATTCATGCCAAGTTCCACGGTTCCGATTAATAATGCAGAATTAACGAATAAATTTTTAGACATTACCTTTGCTAGAAAATACAATAGGACCTGAATTATTTGAATTTTCGAGTAATAGTCAGAAATCTGTGCTTCGCGCTTCACTTAAATTACACAAAGTATATTAATTTCTACATTATAAGAACATAGAATTTTATTATTAGACATCTTTATGCATTTATGGCTTCCGAAAATTACAAAAATGCAAGAATATAAAATTCGACAAAATTTAGTAGAATTTTCATTTATTTCAGATCTGCAAGGGCTACTGCCACTGAAAATAAGATTTTATTTTATTCCACTTTCTTAAAATTCGTCTACAAAAATCGAAAATTACATAAACATCCGCAGTCTATTTAATACTATGATGCATACTGGTAGCTGAAAAATGTTCATACCCTTGTTTTCTGGCAATCTAATCAAAACACCTCTTAAAATGATAAGTTGTCGTCATAGATAGCTTTTAAGTTAAGATAAACTCGTCCGATATAAAAAAAATATTAATAGAGAAACGAATCTGTTTGTTTCCTGATAATTTACAGAATGAGCAAATTTAGAACATTTTTGTAGATATTCACCTAATTCAACTAATTTTCATTTAAAGATTAAAACTGGTCACCCTGTATATTCGATAGAAATTAGGATTTCAATTTTCATAATGTCCGTGTTATAGAATCTCAAATTGAAGAGCGAAAAATCGTTAAGTGCTGATTAGTTAATTAATTCTTAAGTGCAGACGACAATTTCATTAGAGGATTAATCGGTCACGAGACAGATCGATCTAATTAACCGTTTGCGGACACAGCAGTCCGATGTTAAACCAGCCATAGAATTGGGGTTGCAGCAGATACCTATTCATTAAACTGGTCGTAAAATATGTATACACGTATATATATATGTATAATGTTTATCTCTATCAAAAATAGAAGCTAATGATTTGCTGAATGCTAATATGAATACATTTATCAGATACATAAATTTTTTACTGAATTTTTGGTAGTTATGTCGATATGTACTTTGCACAGAACACATATGCCTACATAGAATATGAGTTCATCGACTGCAAAAGGTCAAGCGATCGATTTGAAGAACTGATTGTACCAATTACTAAGGCTGTCACATAAAAGTCGCAGTATATTACTGTATTGTGCCGCAGCAGGCTTGATTTCTCTGTTCTCACTAGCAAAACAATATGTCGCTTTTCCCTAAACCAAAAGGACGAAGAAAGGTAATTGTGACTTGAAATAATACAAAAGATATAAAATGAGCGTTTGGCTTTGTCAGATGCAATTCCTATTTCCATCTTCTAGTAAATGAATGGTCATTACAGATGAAATTCAATTCAGAATAACGTTTCTCACTAGCAAAACAATATTTCGCTTTTTCCTAAACCAAAACGACAAAGAAAGGTAATTGTGACATGAAATAATACACAAGATATAAAATGAGCGTTTGGCTTTTTCAGATGCAATTCCTATATCTATCTTCTAGTAAATGAATGGTCATTGAGGATGAAATTCAATTCCGAATAACGTTTCTCACTAGCAAAACAATATGTCGCTTTTTTATAAGCCTGAAGGACAACGAAAGGTAATTGTTGCTTGAAATAATACACAAGGTATTAAATGAGTGTGATTGGCTTTTTCAATGGTCCGTTTATTCATAGCAGTGTCGCCGTGTATGTATACTACAAGTTTTCTTTTGAAAATACAAAAAAATTGAGTAACGAAAATGAATATTCTGTTCGCCTCTTTAGAAAACATACTTTACTCGAGCAAAGCAGAAAGTAAACTGACTGATGTTACAGCTATAAAGCACATCTAGACCACACCTAATTTAATACGTATGAACATTGCAGTTAAATCTTGCAACAGTTAGAGATAACACTTCTCGAGATTCTTACCGTCCTCGCGTCGGGTCGCGTCGACGCGGACAGACTTATTAAACATTCTAATTACATCCTTTTTGACATTAAAGTGAAATTTGTTCAACCCTTATATTCGCTCAACTTGGAAAGGAAAATTAATTATTCTGTAATGTATAAATATGTAAAGAGCTCTCCTCATAATGTAATGATTACACTATGGATCTTTATATAAATAAAATAAAAATTGTATGCATCAATTGCAAGACGTAGAAACTAAATTGAATGTTATTTCTTTCCTTAACGATTTTAATACAGGAGAAATCATATATTGTTAAATTTTACAACAATTTTGAATTTCATCTACTCAATTTTGCTGTGAATGCATAAAGATCCGCACGTAAACTAATGAAAGCGTAAACTAATAGAAGAAATTGAAGTAGAAAAAAGAAGAAACAGGAAACGAGAGTGATAGAGTAGCAAAGAAAATAATTTCTGATAGCATACACATGGAAATGAACAACAACAGAGAAACAGGGCGAAGCAAAACGAAACGAATAGTTTATCGCACTTTAGTAATTCTTAGTTTTAGATACATTCGTTTTGCTTCATATTTTTCTTCTATCACTTCATTGTGACTGAGTAACTCGAAAATCTGTTCGGAAATATCCCGTCGTTTAAAATGAGTAAAGATCAAATGGTGACAAAGAAATGAAACGGAAGCGTGTCGTTCGTTTTATCGCGCATGTCATCATCCAATCCGACGCGGCGCGGAGTACTAAACGTAAAATGAGGCGATAAAGAGTGGAAGCTTGAATAAGGACGGAAGAGAAAGAATTTCTGAAAATTAATCTCCCAAAAAAATGGAGTACCCTTCTTACGTATTCTTCTTTTAATCGGTATTTCATAAAAAGTGACTACCAGGAGCCTAGCGTTGGAAATTGAAATTTTAACGGTCCGGATCATGTGTTTCAGTGTGAAAACGGACTTAATGGAAGAGGGGGCCAACTCGACTCTCAGTATAGCGAGGGTAGGACCAGCTGACAGTGGAAACTATACGTGTCATCTCACCACCATGCCTGATCAACCAGCCACTGTTCACGTGCACGTATTGAACGGTGAGAATAAACTTCTTTTTAAGATTGAAAATATTGTAGGTGTACGTTCGGCGAGGAGCGTGACGACGAGTGTCATTGAGCGGTGTAATGGATGAATATTGATAAATAGTGTTTATTATTTTTGCATTCCGTAATTCGACGATGCACGAACGTATCATCCCTGATTTTTTAAAATAATAAATAGTTAAATAATAAATAAACGTGTGATGTTAATTGCAAATAATAACAAAACTTTTTATTTAAATAAAATTTTATTTCTTATTTGCAAATAAAAGATTATTTATTATTTGGATTGAGGCGGAAATCAAATAAATAGTTTTTGGTCTTCTCTTATTTCTTGTATTTTGTATACACAATGAACACAACACGTACGCGTTTTTTGTCTGGTATAGCAACCTTTTCAGGTATACGACAATGGTCGAACTCGTCCGGAGGGCCCAGCTGTCTATAAAAAAATACAATTTAATTTATTATTTGTAAATAGAAATAACTTTATTATTTTAAATAATAATTCATTTAGACTTGCTCAAATAATAAATAATTATTTGCGTTCCGTAATTTGACGATGCCCAAACGTATCTACAATGATTTTCAATCTTCTCATCTCTTGCGTCCTTGCGAAGACTGTCCATTTTTTAAAAATATTTATATGAAGACCATATGCCAAGAAATACGGAGAAATTTGTAATCAAAGACATCTTTGATTTAAATTATCTGGAAAAGTAAATTATCTAAATAAGTAACGAGTAAACAATTACAAATATTATTTTAAGACAATAAAATTTAAACAATGAATTATAAAATTATTACAAAAAACGTATATTTATTACGATAATTATCAGTAGATAGAAATAATGTTTTAATGAATTTTAGTGTAAATTTCATCCGGATATCTCTTATGGTTCAAGAGTTATAGTGAAATGTCACCAAATTTCTCGATCCAGCCCTCTGTGTATCGTCTAACGATCCGAGCCGCTACATTGAAAATTGAGACTTGAAAATAAGTAAGATTAATGGTTTTAAATCACGAATTATGAAAGAAGTGCGAATACAAAATAGGAACAATTTGAGACTGTTGCATAATGTTTTTTTCTATATTAGTCCAGTCAACGAAAAGTTGTAGCGGGAAATGGAAGGGACACAATTTTTAACTTTGGGTCTTTGTTTGGACTAGTTAGGAGGTAAACATACTAAAAGTCCCCACTCCGAGGAGGTGAGCGTGGTGCAGGGAGGCACGTAGAAGGTCCCCTTTTTCGGTTTTCCGCTTATATCTCGGAAACTATGCGTCCTAGCGATAAGATCATTCTATACAAAATTAAAGCTGACAGAATGTGCCACAAGATTTATTCGATTCAGTTTTTCGCTATTTCGCATAGTTTCCGAGATATCCGCGCTCAAAGTTCACTAATTGTGCTGAAGAGTTAACTAGTCAAATAAGGCAAAAAACGTGAGGCAAAAATTTCTTTTTCACAATTTGTGAACTTTGACCGCGGATATCTCGGAAACTATGCGAGATAGCGAAAAACTCAATGAAATCAATCTTATGGCACATTTTGTGAGCTTTAATTTTGTATAGAATAGTCTTATCGCTAGGACACATAGTGTTCGGCCGCGAACGTAGACTTTGTTGCGACGAAGAGGGTGTCTGGTTTTTGTCAAGTGATCGAAGTGGAGGTTCCGAGAAGGGACTGAGTCTCGGAACACGGTCACGACAGGACCCCCTTTGTTTACATTCCTAGTGCGGGTCGGTCCCAGGATAGACATGTGTAGGCCGTAACGTAAACCGTCGGTCGACTGCACGGCGCCGAATTTTCCCGATCTTTTTAACGAAGGAAGGGAAAGACAGTAGACTTCAACTCTCGTGCGGGTGCGGTTGAGTTGGTCTCCCGACAGGGTCAGTCGAAGGAAAAAAACGCGTAGTATAATTCAGATCGCGGCAACGAATATTGTGTAGTGCGGGTGACATTGTACATCACTGCGGTCCACAAACAGTTCCGGGACAATCGGAATATGAACAAACAAATATAAGGAATCCCCCGGAGTCAATCTCCACCAGGTCGTACCTAGCACACAATTAGATTAGCCCTAGGGGAGGCTGTGGGCAGGTTTCTGGACTATCTGGAAACAGAATAGGGACGGGCTTCAAACACTTGACACATTCGACATGAAAATATGGTGAAGTGGGGGGAGTCTGAAAGGGTAGGCGAGACACCCTGCAGGTCTGAAGGTGAGGGGGCCCGACGTTCACACCGAGCCGTAAAACAGCTCAAAAACTCACAAAAATTAGGTAGCATGGCCCGCTCATCAATGATGACCGACCCGTCTAGTAAGTCGACGACTCTGAAAATGGCCCGGGCCGAATAAAACAGAGGGGACGGCTGAAAAACGAGGACAATTGCAACCCGCTAAAAGGGCCGAGTGCCGGTAGCGCCAATTGTGATACTGGTGATGAAAGAACCGGTGTGCCCTAAGGAAGCAAGGGGCGGCCGAACCGCCCCTCCCCGGCAATAACACTACAATTACTACTACTACTACTAGCACACAATTACATACATGAGGGATTCCGCGGAGTCACAATCTCCACCAGGTCGTGCCTAGCACACAATTACATACATGAGAGATTCCGCGGAGTCACAATCTCCGCCAGGTCGTGCATAGCACACACTTACACGCATATAATAACATATCTGCCGAATTGTGCATGTCGCACAACCCAATCGTATTAATCGAACTCAACTATTGTATACATGTTCACACCTTCAGCGTTCATTATAAACGAAATTTAAAACTATATTTTCTGGGGTTTTTTATGCCGCAAGGCTTTTTCCCCAACGAGCCAATAAATTAATCACGTTTCATTTCGTCTCAATTCTGTCTCATTTATTTATTAATTAATCCTCCTCCACAATCGTATTCCAATATAATCTGAAATGCGGGATTTCTCCATGTTGGAGAAATTTCGACGATACACATAGTTTCCGAGATATAAGCGGAAAACCGAAAAAGGGGATCTTCTACGTGTCCCCTGTACTCCGCTCACCTCCTAGGAGTAGGGACTTTTAGTATGTTTACCTCCTAACTAGTACAAACAAAGTCTCAAAGTTAAAAATTGTGTTCCTTCTATTTCCCTCTACACCACCGTTGTGAGCATTCATTAACTGGACTATATTTGGACTATCGTCGAAATGGACTTTTGTCCACCTAGATCGGCAAAATATCACACCATGCGCCGATTGATATATTTTATATAGCAGCATAAAAAAGACAAAGTGATATCGACGACACAAACTATGAAAAAAGAGTACGAAAAATAAGTATTTACACTGTTCATAATATATTGCATTTAAGAAAAAAATGCAGATGGCACCTTCTCTACCCTTAAGAAACTCATCCTCGACGGAGTACCTTGCGCTTTAAAGTGTTAGCTCCTTTAAATCACTTAACAGCTCAAGATTTCAAGTTGATAGGTACAATGGCTTCGGACAAAGCAGTTTGTAACACTTTATCTGCCCCACCTTGTAAATGAGGTTAATTGTATTTTACACAAATCATCGTGGCGAGAACTTCTCGTTCGATTAAAAACCGTACCAGCTTATCGTAATTGTTACGGACGTTTAGAAATTCATATGATTTCATTACGATTAAGTTGTTTAGTGCTCTAACGATTTTAACAATTTCTCTACTCACGCGACACCATCCGAGAGGAATACGTATCAAGAGGAATATCAACATACAGAGTGATTCTCGTAATGCAACGACTACAAATAACTCTAAAATTATTTATCGTAGAAAAAAATGTTCCAAACAAAAGTTGCATGGCTTTGAGAGTCATATACAGTGTTTTAATCGTTCTGTTGTTACTTTGCTTCTCGAGACATAGGAGTTTATAATATTGGTTAAAGTTTATAAATGGAGTTTATAATATTGGCTAAACTTCACTTTAGGGACTCAGAAATTTTTAAACTTTTTTATTGGTCTTGTAGATTTTAACGAGACAATGCCGAAAATCCAAGCTTTATTGTTAGGAATTCACTAGTTCAAAAGTTATGAGTGTTTAAAGTTGATCGATTTTAAGTGGTTTTGACAGGTGAGGTCACCAATTCAATATGTAGCATTTGCGACCAAAAACGTGTCCTCAGATTTTTACCTGCCAGATGTCATGCAAAAATATTCTAGAAAAAGATGAACGATGCATTGCAAAAGTATGAGATTTCAAGCTTTATAATACGTCTAGATTTATTATTGTACTACGTTTTTTAACGAAATTGTCAAAGTTTGAATATCGAAAGTTTCACGACGATCGGAAATTTGGTATTTAAATAGTTTTTGAAGCAACTGTATCTTCAGTAGTTATTTAATACCATATTTTTTATACTTTATTTTTATTTTCTACTTTATTGGTACTACTTTTTACTTTATTGGTTATATTGGGTTGGCAAATAAGTTCGTTCGGTTTTTTACATTGGAATAAATCACAAAAACCGAACGAACTTATTTGCCAACCCAATACTTCGTTGGTATTATTTTTAATACCACGATAAGTTATTATACAGGGTCATCCGTTTTTAAACGGACAAACGTAAACCAGCTATAAAGAACCCCAAATGGAACAAGTTTTACCCCTGCCACTTTTTTTGTTTCGGCCTTGATTCCTAGAAAATTGCAAAAAACCATAATTTTTTTAGTTCACATAAACTTGAGTATCTCGGGACTCCAGTGATGAATCTTGATGATTTTTCCTTTGTTTGGTTTAAAATAAATAGGGGCATCTTTTTTGTTAACAAAATATTTTTGTATGACCTTCGGATCTTTGTTTTTTTGGCATAGGGCACGTCGTGGAAAAATTATGGTTTTTTGCGATTATCTAAAATTCAAGGCCGAATCAAAAAAAGTGGTAGGGGTAAAAATTGTTTCATTTGGGGTCCTTTATAGCTGGTTTACGTTTGTCCGTTTAAAAACGGATGACCCTGTATATAATAATATATAATAATATATAATAATATGATTTAATAAAAGTGAAAATATCACTCCGTTGGCTTAGGGATTTTTCTATTGTCATTTAATTACAGTTTGATCGCATATAATTTTTAATCCTCGACAACCCGTCAGCCTATGCAAACCGACCTAATACCGTTGCGAACGCTTTGATGTTAACGGTGTAATTGTAGAATACTGTTGAGACGAACGTTTGTGTTTGTGAGGAGGTGACGCGACAAGGTCCTGTTACAAGCGTGTGAACCCTGCTTAAGAATTGCTCGCTCAAGTGCTCACTGAACAGCTACGCTCAGCACCGGTTACATTAAAGTGGTGCTGCATAGCGCAGTCATGTGTCAACCGGAAATGCAGTTTAAAATTTTCTCAATTTGGCACCCTTTTTCATGCCAGTATGATAAATGGCATAACTACTTAACATTAATAACAAATATATACAGGGTGGCCCGGAAATCGTAGTACAACTGGGAGGATGATGATTCTACATGTAAAAATAAATCAAAAAGAAGGAATAATATTTTTTCGTTTTTGCAGCTCGTTTTCGAGAAAATCGAGGTTAAAGTTCTGCCAAGTTCGCGTGCTATACAGTGTCCCATGCAACTGGAACAGCCTGTACCTACTAAACGGTCGGGAATAGAAGAAAATGTTATCAGAAAAAGTTGAATGGCATCAGACGGTGCATCCTACGCAACTAATTTTATGCACTTTTGTGCATCAGTGAATCAGAAAAATAAGTGAATTAAAAAAAGTGCAGTTGCATTTTTCTGATGCACCGATGCACAAAAGTGCATAAAATTAGTTGCGTAGTATGCACCGTCTGATGCCATTCAACTTTTTCTCATAACATTTTCCTCTATTCCCAACCGGTTAGGAGGTACAGCCTGTTCCAGTTGCGTGCGACACCCTGTATACAGGAAGTAGAATTGGTTGATCATGGTCAAACGCGTCAGACGATTCCAATACGATAGCACGTGTACGCTGCATTTTCGAACTCAATTTTCTCGAAAATGAAGCTTTGGATAAAAAAATGTTGTACCAAATTATTTTCTTACTTCTCTATGTAGAATCACCCCCTGCCTGACTGTATTACGACTTCCGGCCCATCCTGTTTATACAGGGTGTCCCAAAATTTCTGTTACACGGGATAGCTCTTTATCCATCGTATTTTGAAAAAAATACTTACAACGAAATTTATATGGTTTCTATAGAAAGGTGCATTTTTTAAATATTTGATTTGACGTGTTGGAGGTCATTTCAAGGTCAAGTTCACTATTTTAAATGGAAACATAAATTTTACATCACACCGACTTATTCTATGAGAAAAAACAAGTAAGTTTTATTCGAAACGTTTTTTAATTCGACAACAACTTTTTTAGATATTCAATGATAAAGACACCGGTAGAAGTGCCTAATAGACAGTGTTGGGCAGATTTTATTTTAAATAATAAATAAAAGTATGATATTAATTGCAAATAATAACTAAACTTTTTATTTAAATAAATTATTATATCTTATTTGCAAATAAAAGATTCTTTATTATTTGGATTTAGGTGGAAATCAAATAAATAGTTTTTGGTCTTCTCTTATTTCTCGTATTTTGTATATACAATGAACACGTGCGCGTTTTTTGTCTGCTATAGCAACCTTTTCAAGTATACCGCCAGTGGTCGGGCCTAGCTGCCTATAAAAAAATACAATTTAATTTATTATTTGTCAATGTAAATAATAATTGAAAATGTATTTGTAAATAACAATTAACTTTATTATTTTAAATAACTCATGTAGACTTGCTCAAATAATAAATAACTCGTTATTTAAATTTTTATTTAAATAATTACTTATTTAAATAAATTTATTTATTGCCGAACACTGCTAATAGGTCAGCGCGCTCTCCTGATTTGACGCCATTAGACTATGCACTTCTTATGACTTTATCATTGAATAACTTCAACAGTTGTTGTCGAATCAGAAAACGCTTCCAATAAAACTTCTTTTTCTCATAGATTAAGTTGGTGTAATAGAAAAATTATGTTTCCATTTAAAAAAGTGAACTTGACCTTAAAATGACTTTCATCACGTCAAATAAAATATTTGAAAAATGCACTTTTTTATAGAGCTTTGAAAACCATACAAATTTAATTGGAAGTATTTTTTTCTAAATACGATGGATAAAGAGATATCCCTTGAAACAGAAATTTATACAGTAGATAAACATGCAATCTCGTGGTTGCCATATCTCTGCCTTGTTTGTCGTCGAAAATTTGAAATCCTCATATTTTAACAAATTAAAATACCCACTTGTCTTTGACTACAGAGAGTCACCACTAAAAATTGCTGTACCATTATTCAAAATATTGTTTACATTATTATATATGTTGGTATCTAATCAATTAGTAAACAGTTAAGTATTGTATGAGGTATTATATCAATTTCGTATCCACCAAATTTTAAAATCATGGAGAATAGAGTTAAGTATTGTATGAGGTATTATATCAATTTCGTATCCACCAAATTTTAAAATCATGGAGAATAGAAGTATTCTAGGTCAGAAGAAACGTGTAATTTTAAAGTGAAAATATCTCCGAGTGCAAAGGGATAAATTATTTACTAGTTATTGATTAATACACAACTATGGAAAGCTAACGTCGCAATTATGTACAATACAAACAGTAGCAGAAGTAAAGATTTCCAGTAGACACACACACACATACACACCTGAGAGATAATAATTGACACCTGGGTGCCGTCACATGTATCTTAAAATCTGATTTCCTCTAATAAGGCTCATTCGTGCGATAGTACTTTACTCGAGGGTAATGTTAATTGCAGAACATCTTTTTTATCGTTAATTCCCAACGGGTTCGAGGACGATATTGAGTAAAGTATATTGAATCAACGTCTGAAGTAATGGGAAAATTTAGGGGCATCTACGAACATTTTTATTCCTATATCCCGCCTTTGTTACTTGAAATATTTCCTTTGCCTATAGCCTTTCAGTAATTATATTTGACGCAGCTTTCAGATACTACTAAAAAATTATCCATTTTACATAGCTGAACAAAAGCTAAAAAGATCAAAAGATTTTCCTTTGTTATTGTCGTTCGAAACAAGGAAATTTCTATTATGCAAAGCAATTAACGAAATCATAAAGTACTATGGAAAAAATTTTATAACAGAAGGTACATATGGGAAATATCTGTATATTTAAAATCTGTTGTATCGTCATTCACAAAAGGTACGACTATTCAAATCATTACATCGTAACGTCGTGCAATTGTTCTGGTGCACGAGTATTGTTTTCATTTAGCTCCGCTGAATTTCATAAGCTTTTACACGTTTTCAGAATGGAACAGTATACATACAAATTTTGGGAGCGCCGAACATAGATAACTGCAATCGAACGCTCTCGTTTGTCGTTACCAATTGTTCTTCAAATGCGTCACGCGTGATGAATCTGCGTAGTTGAAAGTTTCATATCGATTGTTTTATATTTAAGCTCTTTTACCAATTTTTGTTGTGAAACAATTTTTACAGCATTTTAAAAATACAAAAAGTATAATGATCGAATATTATTCAATGTTAATACAATATACGTGAATGTTAAGTAATTATTCTTTTAATTTAGTATATTTAAACTCTTTTAGCAATTTTTTAAAAATCATTTAACAGCATTTTAAAAATCCAAAAACTACAATGATCGAATATTATCCACTGTTATATACAGTAACCTACGTGAACGTTAACTAATTATTCTTGTAATATAGTATATGTAAACTCTTTTACACATTTTTTCGTAAATAAATTTTAACAGAATTTTAAAAATACAAAAAGTATAATGATCGAATATTATTCACTGTTACTGTAACCTACGTGATCGTTAACTAATTATTCTTCTAATTTAGTTCTACATATTGTTGATTATTTCATTGCATCCGTTTTTGAAATTGATTGGAGTCATACAGAATTCAATATTTAAAATAGAATGCTTCTAAAAATGAGTAGGTATTCCTTGATCTTTTAATTCTTGTTTTTCGTTTGTAGATTAATATTATAGTTTTCATTACATAATATCTTTTTAGTCGCTCTTTTAAACCTACCTTATCGAATAACACGCGAAATTAGTTTAAGTATATTGTACTCGTAATACAGTCAAACCTATATGTGTTTGTATAGTATGTCCATGATGAAATCTTTTTAAAATATTCGGCTGGAATAATGTTATAAGGTCACGGAAAACATGCACACAATCTTAGAGCTTGGCCAGAATAAAACTCCCGTGACCACGCTGAATATCATGTAATATTTATGTACGGCCGCTAATTATAGGTGTTCGTGACGAAAGAAGTAAGCAAAGCATCGTGGAACGTAACTTTTATGACGTTAGTAAAAATTTATAACGATCTGAACTACAATGCACGGAAGAACTACTGATAAGATAAGCACAACTTATCGTAACATAAAAAATATTACAACGTAAATATAAAGTTGCAACGGTGTAATTTGGAACAGTATACGACGGGCGTCCCAAAAATGTTGTAGTTCCTTAAAAAGAATGATGCTTAAAGTCGTTTGAAGTAATTTTTTCCTTTGCGAAAATATTTTATATATCGTTATATGTATTAACGAAAAAGACGGATCAATCATTGCACGACTATAGCGGATAGATTCCGACTCGGCCAATGCCAACGCTACGCGTAGCGGGACTTGTCGCTGAGCTGGGATCCGCCTGCTGTAACTGCGCTGTAATTGGTCCGTGTTTTTCGTTAATACAGTAAAGTCGCGACCTAGCTCCCTGAGGACCTCCACGATCACTGTCCCCTTTCGCCTAACCCTTCAACTGAGGGATATCGCCGCGAGGGGGCAAGAAGCTCAAACTGCCTCGGTCGCCGAGCGCGGTCCGTGTTTACATGCTGTCCTTTTCTACGTTCAGCATCCTCTGTACTATAAAAAAAATAGTTTCCCTACACGATCTCTGTCGCTGCTCGGAACAGGCGATGGGAGCTAGATCGCGACTTTACTGTAACTCCTTAACAAAGCCGCGAAGAACATTTTCACAAAGGACAAAGTTACTTAAAATGATGTTAGGCATCATCCCTTTCAAGAAAATGTAACATTTTTCGGACACTCCGCATAACGATTGATTCATATTTCTTACTGTTAACTATTTCTGTACAAAAGAGCAAATAATTTATTTACTAGAAATTATACATTGCGAGAATTGTTACGAGGCATCATATAACACCGAATAAAATCTTTAAGAGCCGTTTTCAGCTGCTTAAAGTGATTCCTCGCAAAACATTGTTCTTTAAATACGTATTATGTGTCACATACAGGAAATCTTCTATAAACGCAAAAAAAGATATCCCCTGCACTGTAGTAATCTGATCTTGGCTCGGGTATATCGGTGTGAATCACTACTAATGCGACACGGAGAGTCGCAGTCGTCGGCACAGTTCAAAGGTCCGTGCGTCCTCACAATGTGATACCAATATAAAATCTTTTTTATTATTACTTATTTGTCTACAAAACTTTCACTAATATATTTGTGGCACTTTTCTGATTAAAATAAAACCAAACACGATATAATTTCAATTGTATTTACTGGTTAAAAAAAAGTTACTTCAAATGACGTTAGACATAATATTTTTTATGGAAATACATTTTTAGGACACCCTGTATGTATAGTGGATCCAAAAAACATTTGAATACTAAATTTCCCGCTCCCGAGAAATTGGCAACATTTAGACCCCGTTCAGACACGGCGGAATCCGCGCGTTTAATTAAAGTTTAAAGGAATGCAAACTGAAGACTGTGTCCTCAGCTTCTCACCTGCTACATCATGCACAAATATACTAGAAACAAATTAATAATGGTCCGCGAAAGTAGATGCTTCGAATTTTAAAACGAGTTCAAATTTATTTTTTACTATCTTTTTTAACGGAATATAGTTAAAATATTTACAATTTTTCGAGAACGATAAATTTAGCGTTGAAATAATTTTTGGATTCACTGTACATGTTGCTATCCTAATAAATCGCGAGATTCTAAGTAAATTCTTCATTCCTAAAAAGAAAAAAGTAAACACAATATTTCTCAAATACATTTAGCAGTTTCCAGAAGTTTTATAAACGTCTGTGGAGACTGTTAATTTTCAACATGTTGACCCTGAGGTGATATGTGATGTATTCCTCCTATCTCGGAGGCTTATATATGTATATCAGAGAGTGGCAGTGCATGTACCGTGGACACCGTGGAACACTGCTATTATTCTACAGGGTAGACCTCCCAAATAAGATCGCGTAACTTTCTCGGATAGTTGAGAGTAAGTGAAGAAACTGTATAGAACATAAGAAACTAATTAAGGGGGTAGACTCGTTTTCAGGATGCGAGGGTGCGGGATGCGCCTTCTTATTTCTCGATAATGCAAAAATGGAGGTTTTCAGTAGTGAAAAGCGCTAGGTAAAAGATTAATATAGCCGCAATTGCCCTCAAAAGTCCTATTTTTATCTTATTAATGCATCTTTGCATTATCGAGAAATGAGAAGGCGCATGCCGCACCCTTGCAATTCTGAAAACGAGTGTACTCCCTTAACACTAAACCTACCCAGCACTAAAAGCGATTAAAATGTTTCATCTGACAAAAATTACAAGGCTCTATTTAGTTCGACTTTGTGCAATTTTTATCGCAATGTGTGCTTGGATAATGAAACGTATCGACTCAATTTCCATGTAAGCAACTTTATCATTTCGATAATTGTAAGATGAAAAATATAAAACCGGTCATTTGACCGGTAGTGGTAGGTTTAGTGTTAAAGGGTAAACCAATCGACAACACTGAAATTATACTATTATATTAGAACTCAAACAAAAATCACTTTTGCGAGATTTCAATGTTGCCGATATCTTTTCAAATTATTTTTTTAAATTTTTACTTAGAAACGAATAGTATAAAGTATAAATACAAAGATTATAATAACTATACTGCAGATTTTTTGAAAAAATACAAATTTTGAAGAACAAGTTGTAGAAAAGTTTTCTCAAAATTACTTTAAATATGTGAAATAGTACGCACTTCAATTCATGGATTATCTTGTTAATTATTTCTATAATTATATTCTCAATTTTCAACCATAAAACTTAACTGAAAACTTTTCCTGCATCCTGCGATTACCAAAAATTATTTTAATAAATTCGACACTATTTCCAGCCTTTCGTATTGAAAAATTGTTGATTAAGAAACAAATGTTAAATTCTTTTCCAAAAGCTGTTATCTGCATTAATTTTTTCACAATTTGAAAGATGCAAAACAAACGAGCATGTAATCCGTAAAAACGAAAGTAGATATTTATATATAACAAATGTTATTAGGAATGTTAAAAGAAAATATTTCAAATCATCCATCTTTTTTATTTGAATTTGTTGTTTACATACATTTCATGTTAAAATGGATTATTGATTTGTTTAAGCAATGGTCATGTGATCATTCGATAACATTATACATTTCAAACATTTTTCGAATAATGAGGATGTACAAAAATCATAAATGTATAGACCTGAAATTGTTTATAGAAAACTAATTCAAAGCAAAGATTCGTAGGGTTTGATATTCGAACGATTGTTCTTGTTAGCGATTTTTCTGGGAACCCGTTTTCCTCTTGAAGCATTCCCAAAGAGCCCATCGAGATATTGTTCAATGCTCCCTTGGCACGCCTCTTCAGGAGCAGACGTTGCCATATTTCCGGTGCGATGGCCAGAAAAATTTAACAATACTATGAATCTTTCGCCATGTGCGTGTTATTGCCTTGGTAAAATCTTGTTTCAATTTCCGCGAACTATTAACCCTAAGTTTATAGAGCATTAAAAGTGGCTATAATTTACATTACTTTATACAAATACATAAGTATGACCTCGAGTAGAACCTCGAATAACCGGATCTCAAAGCCATTGCAAATATGAGATGACCTTTTTGTAAATAATTACCAATTATTAATCTAAAGTAAATACTATATCCCAGTTCCTGAAACACGCTGCATCGCGTTGGTATACCGCACTTAAAAAAATGTAATTTCTCAGCTAGTACTAAAAAGTTGAAACTTTTTCTTTATTAATATTTACAAAATGTTCGTGTTAAAATGCTTGTTCTTATAACAAATTATTAAATTTCATTAATATCGACATTTTCGCCATTGCTAAACATTTAAAAAGTAATGTAGATGCATTAACCGGACTAGCTACAAAATGTGTCGGATATATACATTGTTTCGTAAAAATTGCAAGACTGAACTTATTCATATTTTTCACAATGCTTATAATAATACGTGATTAAATAAAGAAACTTATTGAATAACTTATGATGGAAGCATGTTTATAATTTCAATAATTAAAAAATAAAAAATGTGAAACCAGTCAGTTTACCGGTAGTGGTACGATTAGTGTTAAAGAGGTAAACTCGTTTTTCCAGGATTGCAAGGGTGCAGGATGCATCTTCTCATCTCTCGATAATGTAAAGATGGGGTTTCTCAGTAGTCAAAAGCGCTAAATAAAAGATCAATCTAGGCCGCAATTGCCCTCAAAAGTCCTATTTTACGTTTGCGAGGCGTAATTTGCATTATTCGCAGCATGTAGCTGTCGCAGCTTTATGAAAATAGTAAAATAGCTATATGCGCAGCTTTATGCTTCCGAATAATCAATGACGAATTAAGACAAGTCGGGGCCCTAAGCCGTTAAAATTTCTCCACCCCCCCACCCAAAGAAACATACAAGAAAAACTCTCGTTAAGTTATACCCAAAAACGAAAAGCAATCAAAAAATCCATTGAGGCCATACATGATTCCATTATTTTACCAGGGAGCCCTACGCTTTGAATGATAATTAGATACAACACAAAACACGATGAATGACCTTTTTTTTAAACTAAGATACCTGTTGACGGTAGCCAGGGCTACTGCAGAATTTTCCAAGCTAAACATTTTTTGCTACCAGCACGAGGCCCCCAAGACCAAACCGCGGGGCCCCACGCGGCCGCTTAGTCCGCTTACCGCTTATTTCGCCCCTACGAATAATGCAAATTAGGCCTTGTATACTTGAAAATAGCACTTTCGAGGGCGATTGCGGTCTAGATTGATCTTTTATCTAGTACTTTTGACTACTGAAAAACCCCATCTTTTAATTATCAAGAAATGAGAAAGCCGTGTACCCTGGAAAAAAACGAGTCTACCCTCTTATGTACCGATATGAGACAAGTCATTTTTTACCAAACGAACTGCTAGATCGACCGCCCGGACCACTGTGCGGCGTGTTCAAAATTTCATGGTTGAAAAATAAGGTCCACGCTAATGTATACTGAATGCAATAATAGAAAGTCTAGTCGAAAGTTGACGGTGTTTGAGTGTACGTACAAATGTTTCAGGAGAAAGCTTAGCCGAGCTGCATCATGGAAGCGCAGCGGGTGTGGGCTGTGTCGACAGATCGTTGCTTCTTCTCCTGTCCGTTCTCCTCGGCCGAATACAACAGGTGCTCAGATGAAGGCCTGACGGAAGGCCTGCCATTGCGTCCCGGAAAGGCGCGAAACGGACGAAACAGGCATAGCGGGGCTCCGTCACGACGCGACGCGACATTGGACAGTGTCGCGACACGGCACTGCAATACAATACGAACTTTTATATTATCGCTAAAGAATGAGCGTGGCAGAGTGTGTGCGCGCGAACAAGAGAAAAACGGAAAAATGAGAAGGGGGAAAGTAGAAAGGGGGTTGAAGCGTTGCGCGAGAAAGAACTGCATCAAGGGGGGAGGGGTTGGCAGCGCTGATTCAACATTGTTCTTGGCCCAATTGAAAGTGACTGTTTCTGCGTCGCTGCACGGCAGTGTTTCTGCTTCCCCGATGCTTCTTCCTGTACCAGTCGGACTTCGAAAGTACGTCAACTTCAGGCCTTTGTCCTTCCAGGTATTTCCACGACGTCTCTCTATTTTTGGAGACAAACGCGGTCACTTCGACGCCTCGCGTGCCACTTGCAAACGGAAGCTGAAACTTTAAGAGGATCATAACAAAAGCAATTCTTATAACAAAATTCCGGATTGACTTGATAGAACCTTAGGGATTGACTTGATAGAACCTTAGGGATCCCACGCTAATTATGGTGTCTGTTACATTGTTCAAACTTCAATAGTTTTACAAGAACAGTCTTTCCCACATGTGATATGTTATCTGGGTTTTGATCGAATTAAATATCTTTCTCATTGTTATTAAATATAAATTTAAGATCACCGATTTCGTCATCCGTTTTTACGATGTTTTGAACATTTAGAATTCACGATTTTGTACGAAAACAGTATTGTTCAGAAGTATGAGTAATTTTTGAAAAATTGTTTATGTAACATTATTTAATACTCTTACTAAATAAAAGCGAACATTAAACAATTTTGAATTCGTCTGCTTGAACCAATGATCTGTTGTCCCTTCACTGTCGAATGATCACGATTTATGGTCGATAACAGAAAGTTCCATAAAATGAAAATGTGTTAACTACGTTTGTAGAGGTGTTGGTAACTACTTAAAATAGGGAAGCAAGCTCCGATGACCTCGACCTTGATCTTAATACATATGTTATCAAGGACATTCTCCTAAATAACATCTTGATGGTTTTAACTGTAGCACGTTATTCCTCAAAAATATAATAATTATTAACAGTATTCTAGATCACGAGTTATGTCGTCATATTTGATGTAGATTGACAAATTTGTTTGATACTTCAATGTATGGGCCTTGTTCCAGCGATACCTAACCTAATCTATTCTTCGAATTAATCAATTTATTCTATCCTGAATTTAGTTTGGTAATTGTGCATAAAGGGCCCCCCTCACCGATTTTGAGAAAATTTAAATATGTTGTAAAACTCAACATTCTGAACAACTTTTTCCTATACATATAACCGCCGCTCAGACCTAGTTTTTGAGATATTTGCGAAAAACTGCAGATACTACTACATTGAATTTTGCCTATACGTGCACGCCCGTGCTGTGCGTATGCGTTAGCATGATGCGACCGCTCGTCAACTGTTTCTACAGATATATCACTACGATCGTCGAATGATCCATATACCGCGTGAACTTTTTAAATCATATGATGATGAAGAATGAGTGCATATTATATTACGACGACACCACACACACCCACACAGTGTTTCTGAGCGGATAACCCGAAAAATATATTTTCTGTTTATTTTTTTCTGTAAACACGTTGTGGATTCTATATACGGTGATACATATATAAGGTGAGCTTTCACTCCTGGATTTTCGTATGCGTGGTCGGGCCGACCGTCAGGCCGGCCCTCTCCGCCCCCCCCCGCCACCTAATTCTAACTAATTCTGATCGCATAATTTTTGTATTTTATATAGCCGTTATACAGAATTTGAACTAGTAATGAAAATCATGCGATCTGAATTAGTTAGGATTAGGAGGCGGGGGCGGAGAGGGCCGGCCTGACGGCCACGCATACGAAAATCCAGGAGTAGTCTTTCAAAATTGCTCACCGTATACAGTGAGTCACAAAATTATTCGCTCACTCGATAATGCGGCAAAGATATACGAAATAATCAGACAACGCAGGGTATTTTTCAATTTTTTATTTGGATATACATCGTTCAAAATTTAATTCAGCAGAATCGTAAAACAAAATTGCGAAATTTTCATTTAATATTAGAGAAATATGAGTTTAAAGAAATCTTGACGGTTTTTCACGCCACAAAATTATTCGCTCATTTTAGATTAACTATTATTATAACAATATTAATATTTGGTGGGATATCCTTTTTGTCTTATGACTTCTGCGAGACGTTTGGGCATTGATTCTATTAATGTTTCCAAATATTTTTTGTCTATTTTTGGCCATTTCTCCTGTAATCTGCTTTGTAACTCTTTTTTATTCGTAATTGAATGTTTACGAATTTTTGTGTCCAGCATGTTCCATACCATCTCGATAGGATTCAAATCGGGAGATTGAGGCGGGGTTTGCATTATTTTGGGACAGTTATACAGTAACCATTCCTGTACCAATCTCGATTTATGTTTGGGATCGTTGTCCTGGTAGAAGTGAAACACTTCTGAAATCCCCATTGCTTCCGCGCTTGGCTTAAAATTTTTTTTTAGGATATCCATGTACATTATTTTATTCCATGGTAGCCTCAACTATCTGCAATTTCCCAACACCGTGATAACTAATGCAACCCCAAACCATCACATGACCACCTCCATGCTTGACTGTGCTACACAGGTTTTTGGGATCCATCTCCGCGTTTGATTTTCGCCAAACTTTTTGATGACCGTCAGAGCCCCAAATATTAAATTTACTCCCGTCGCAAAATATCACATTGTTCCAAAATTCAGGGGGCTTTGTGATGTATTTTTTTGCGAATTCTACCCTTTTCTTCCTATTAATTTCGCTTACGTAAGGCTTTCTTCTTGCTACGCGGCCGTTGTACCCGTTCTTTCGCAACACTCTTCGTACTGTTTCATCGGAAACTTCTTTTTCACTAAAATTTTTCAAACTTGTATTGATTTTGGGAGCACTTATTTTCGGATTTCCTTTAACTTCTCTCACAACAAAACGCTCTTCCGAGGTATTCAATATCTTTTTCCTACCACGGCCAGCTTTGTTTATTATTCGTCCTTCTTCTTCGTACCGTTTTATAATATAACGTACTGTTGAATAACTTCTACAAACGATATTTCCAATTTCTCTGATGGATTTTCCACTCTCCCAATGAAAAATTATAACTTCCCTAATCTCTAGACTAGTTTCTTTACTTTTTCTACCCATTGTAACGAATTCTTGAAAATCAAAGAAATAGATGAAAATAGATCCTTACTGAGCGAATGTTTACGTTATACTGACTCTCTTTAGCAACTATCAGAAACAAATGCCTCTCAGAGTTTGTAAATTGCATTTGTTTCAGTGGATTTCGTGGCGTGAGCGAATAATTTTGTGGCGTGAAAAACGGTCAAGATTTCTTAAAACTCATATTTCTCTAATAATAAATGAAAATTTCGCAATTTTCTTTTACGATTCTGTTGAATTAAACTTTGAGCTATGTATATCCAAATAAAAAATTGAAAAATACCCTGCGTTGTCTGATTATTTCGTATATCTTTGCCGCATTAGCGAGTGAGCGAATAATTTTGTGACTCACTGTACATATAGAATATCGTTCGACGATCGTAGTGATGTATCTATAGAAACAGTTGACGAGCGGTCACATCATGCTAACGCATACGCACAGCACGGGCGTGCACGTATAGGCAAAATTCAATGTAGTAGTATCTGCAGTTTTTCGCAAATATCCCAAAAACTAAGACTGAGCGGCGGTTACATGTATAGGAAAAAGTTGTTCAGAATCTTCACCCTGACAACATATTAAAAAATCATCGAAATCGGTGAGGTGGGACCTTTTATGCACAATTACCGCCATATGACACTTCAATAACGAGGTCGTTGTTACATGAATTGATAATGGATATTGCCAATATCGTATTTTACCGTCTAAAATCAATATAAAGCAACTTCACAATAACAAGGCAAAAGAAGATAAAGCATATATTTACATGAATCATGTTAATTGTTTTTAGGTGCACTCTTTTTAACAAAATAACTACCGATGATTAAAACCATCAAGATATGTTATTTCAAAGAGTATTTCAGACAGCATAATGCAAAATCAAAGTCATTGGAGCTTGCTGCTCTATTTTAAATAATTATTGATATATTATTATACTTCACCTTTCTAAAAGGTTTTGCGAAAATTGATTCACGGGTTTTTCCAAAAATGTTACACTTCCATGAATAGATTCCTGAGGTTATTTGAATTAACTTTTTCCTTTGCGATAATGTTCTCCGCAGCTTTGTTAAAGAGTTATGAATAAAAAACACGAACCAATCAGAGTGAAGCTAGAGTGAACGGGTTCCGGTTCGGCCAATCCCAACGCCACGCTCATTGTCAGTAGAACGTTGATTAATGCGTGTTTTTCCTTAATAACTCCTTAACAAAGCCGCGGAGACCATTTTTGCAAACGAAAAGGTTATTTCAAATGACCTTAGGGAGAACCCTTTTGAAGGAAGTACAGCATTTTTGAGACACCTTGTATAACTTAATCAATCTTCCATTTGTCCAAGTCCGTTGCAAATAAAATGAATTCGTTTTTAAAAAGAACTGATGAATCTATTAATTTAATAGAAACGTTGATTCTCGCAGTTGTTTCATAAAATAGGAATCAGAATCATCCCTACTGAATCTCTTCCGTCTAAAGTAAACATTTTTTTATCGTGTAACGTTGTTTTCCAACTAAATATTGTCAGAACTATTTTCATCTCTCGGAACAAAACATGTAAGGTGAGACCTGTCCTGAGTATGTTACAAGTTTTACAATTGAAAGAAACTTTTGAAAAATTTAATTTTATTTCCAACTTCTCCTTGTATTTGACGACAACAAAGGCTGTGTGTAGTACCTTTAGCGTGTATTTATTTTGAATTTCTTTCTGCATTCGGTGTACTGTATACATTCACATGTGCCAAGTTTTGAAAGTTTCGATTCTAGAAATTCGACATTAACAACTGCAGTAACCAGTACTTGTTAATACCCCTCATCTTTTACGCAATTCAGAGGTAACAATGCCATGGCTTCAAGTTATGTAACTATATATTCGTCTACGCAAATTCCACTCTTTCGTGTATGAATTGTGGTTTCGTCGTTATAACTTCTGAGAAATTCTCCATTCTTTTTTCTACTTTGAAATTGCGATGAATAAGTAACAGAGATTCAGTTTAAAGTTGTCAGTGAACAGCTGCTTTGCATATTTAACACTTGGCACAGAATTCTTTCACGCCAATGTTCGCTGCTGAAACCATTCTTTCAAAAATGTAGAAAATTTCGCGGAATAATTAAGAAACTAATATAAAAATCGTTACATATCTTATTGTTTCCACAGTAACTGCTGTATGTGGATAAACATCTTGGAGTAATTTGGAATAATCCTAGTTACACTAAATTTTCGCGTACACTTTCCTGAGTGATCATAATTTTACTTGCTTTTGCACAATGTATTGGGTGTGCAATTAAGTTCTCTTTCCCCTTTTTTTCCAAATTCAAGATTTCATTACGTTTTATGTACGTAAAATATAATAAAATCTTGTCTGGTGACTCCCAATCTTTCTGTGTGTGATTTTCGTTGAGCAATTCCTCTAACTGGCCGTCATCAAACTTTCTCGGTGCATCTGAACGATCGCCGTCTTCTGAATTAAAATTTCCGGCTTTGGTACACCACTTTTTGCATGTTCTGTAAGACACAGCGTTCTCTCTTCCAGTGCCGCAAAAACCATTTTAGTAGCTTCAACAGCTGATGTCCTAAGCTGGAATGCAAAGAGTAAGCAGTGACGCAAATGATGCTTCTCGCACGCTATATTGCTTGAAATTGTTGCATAGGACTGGAAACTCTTAGAGCGCTCATCACGACTCTTCTTAAAACGAAAAGAACGCTCTTTCAGATGACACAAAAATCGGGAAGTTATTCGAATTAAATAAGTAGGAATTTATTTGCACACCTAATACCTATTTACATGTGCTTATAATACGATAAGTGTAAAAAGTATTCGTACGCCCTTTAAAATAGAATAACTTTTTTATGATTGTACTAAACGACCTGATCTTTTTATAATCAATTAGAAACATTGGTTTACGAAATGATATATAAAAAAGATTTTCCAAAAATTATAATTTACAAGGTTACATGCAAAAATAAAAAAAAACATTTTTTTAAACTGTTTTATTTGGGCCCTTAACTCCTTGCCTTACAATATCGTGTCTGACTCGTGATGAATTTTTTGAACAGATTCTAATAAGAACGTATGTTAATAATTTCCTATAAACCGAAATAAAATTCTATGTTAGTTTTGTTAATATACAACTTGTAGTAAAACAGTTTTAATTGCAGACAAATTGATTGTATTTTTAAACGAGCACGCTGAAAATTAATTGAATTGAAAGCTGATTCTAACTGTAAGATACGACGCGACGCAACCATTGACAAGTAAGTTATAATTATGTTAGTAAAACGTACGTGCACAAACTACGTGGACAGAATAATTCAAATATACATATAAATGTATATGGACTTATGGGTGACAGTATATTCGATTGTGTCGTTCAAATACATCAATACCTGTCGATACTTTGCCGAAGCCTTTTATCCACACTTCCGTACTCGTTTTTTTTATGAATATTTTGAATAATTCATAGAAATTGTTTGCTCGTTTCTATACTGTTGTCTTTCAATTATCGCCCGATATCGTCCTTATACTCTGCAACCGCAGCTTCAACGAGTTGTTTCGATGGAGAAATATCTTTTGCACATTTACGCCATATCATGCTGTGCAAGTTTTCATTACTATTTTGTAGTGTAAGATATTGTTTGCAACGTTCAAGTCATTTTTCGTCAGTTAGCCGATTATTGGTAATAACTTGTAAGACGATCGGCACAATCGAGAAAAGAACAGATCTTTCACGAACAAGAAGAACCAACATACAGAGCAAGAGAATTATAGACATAAGAACAAAATGAAAAACGTTATAAGTCTGACACAAACGAATATTTATTTTCGGCTGAAATTTTATTTACAATATAGAAGGTGTTCCACTGAAATGTGACCCCCAGAATATCTTTTTTATTTTTGAGAGTGTATCAAGTGGTCTGTATCCCGCAGGGGTGGTTTTTTCTCTCGTAGTTTTCAAGATCATTCATGTTTATTGTTTTAAATAACTACATATATTTTTGTGTTGCATCGCGTAGCTCATAAAAAATACACTCAAACACGTACTGAACTCCAAAGATGAAGGTAAATCTTACATTTCACAGATCAATCTTACCATTGTAAGGAGAATGCTGGCTTTACAAGAAATGCTAACATCTGCAAGTCTGCAGAAAGTGTCTTTTGTAGCACAAAGAATATCGAGGTGCAAAATATATATGTGGTTATTTAAAAAAAACACCGATCACCTTGTAAAAACTACGAAAAAAAACAACATTTAACAAAAAACCCTGCGCGATACAGACTACTTGACGCCATCTAAATTACACATTAGAAAACAGACGAATACGGTGTATACGAGACCGTACGACCGAAGTGAAAACTTCTGTGGCAATTGCACACCTGTTTGTTTCTCGCTCGCTCGGCCAAACTCGGCCCCCCGAGTTTACCGGAATAGCGTTTCATCCCGGAGCGTGACGGATCAGACTTAATCACTGCCCAGCAATCGTGTACGCGGTACATCTAAAGAAGTTATCACTTGCCGTATCTATAGTTACAGTGATTAAAACGTCTTTATCCACAAAAATGTCGTAGAAAAGAAAAGAAAACCTACATTTTTTGTATGGCTACATTTATTTTAATGCTTAAACATTGATTACAAGCGAATCAAATTCTATTTTACTTAAAAAGAAACGCGAAACATTCATATTTGTTAGACTTTTTAAAATCTTCATGACGAGTGTGACTCGTTAAAATAAGGCAAGGGGTTAAAGAAGATATTCTGGGGATCATGCTCAAGTGAGACAGCCTGTATGTACATCAGTAATACTACACACAGACAAGAGTACGGACTTAACAATTTAATAATTTAAATACGAAATGACATATGAAATTCATTTTAACACTACTCACGCTGAATTCGCCCCCCCCCTCCCCCACGCATAAGTTCGAAAACTTGGAAACACGTACAAGTTTTGAGGGTCAAAGTATGGCTTAAGAACCATCGTTCGCAAATTGTACGCTCACGTACGAGTTGCTTCTTACGTACATTCAAGGAGCTTCCGTTTCAGTCTGCCACTCGAGGCGCTTGCGATGTATGCTCGGCTGAATGATACTACCGTGCCACGAGTTTCCATGAACGCGTTTCACGGCTGTTGACGCGGTATAACGCATAAATACGAGGTGCGAAGATGCTGACGGCGCAGAGAGGATGTGTGGACATTGATTTCCCGTACTGGTAAACGACGACGCAACGAATCGCGATCGGAAACTGCAGTTTACCTCGCATATTTCACTGAAGCATTCACTGCCGCTCCGACGATTTAAGACCCTACCCTAGAAAACTATTCCAGACTAAAAATGTCCTTGAAGTGAATGTCTTCGAACTCCTGTTGAGCATTCAACGGTCAGCGCTCCCTTTCGCAGCTCGGAAACAGGTTGATGTCCTGTCATCTTAATCTTGCAAGGATCGTTCAATTTTATATTGAAATATTGGTAACCTTGACATCTAACTTACAAGCCGATGTAAAATTTCTTCTTTATCAAAAAACGATTGTAATATAGCAAGGTTAAGATTATCGAATATTGAAACTAAACGTACAGCGATTTGTGATAATATAAAAATAGATGATATTACGGAGGATAGTATCCTCACGGTGAACATCTTTAGTATTTTCCGGTTTAGAAAGGCGTAAGGAAAATATACGAGATAGAAGTGTTATTTTATAGGACAATTATACATAGACGTTGTATTTTGTTGATCGAGTCGTCTCGAAGACGAAAAACGTTTCCTTTGTATTGCACTACATTTAAAAAAGTGATCGAAACGAAAAGAACATTTAACATTGTAACGTAGAACGATACACAAATAAACAGGAGAAAACAGTGACAAAATTCTAGTGGGTTCTAGTGGATTTATGGGGCTTCACTCGTCACGTGTCTGAGCGAAACAGTCCGCCCGATTTGAAGATTGGTCAACTTTATAAAACTTTATACGTAATAAAATAATATCTAGAATTCAAGAAAAGATTTCGTTAAATAGAATACCGTTTTCAAGTATTTAACACGTTCCGTGCCTCCGATGGTACACGTTATATCCATTCAATCCGCGTGCACCACTGGTGGCACGGAACGTGTTAAAAAATACAAATGATATTAAATATCATACTGAGGCAAGGAAGTGTGAGGAAGATGGTGAAAAATTCTTAATGACAAATAACGTATTAAACAAATGGTATTCTTTCATATTCTTTTGCAAGTCAATTTTACGTTTCTGTAAATCAATTTTACCCTTCTGCAAATCAATTTCACCCATTACGAATATTTAAAAATAATTATTTATTTATGTCGATTAAATTACATATGTCTTTAGCCAGACGCGAATGGTGTCATTACTCCGAGGGAAGACTCAATACGCTTCAATAAATATGTATTTCCATTTCTAAAATTTATTAATCAGAAAATGGCTACACAGAACATAGATATCTACACTGTTCTACACACGGGTTTCGCACATTACAAAGTTAATGAATTGGTAATTACTTTTAAATAAGTATTTGATGTACATCTTTGCAATAAATAAATTTAAATATATAAATTTGAACAAATTTGATCTGATTTTTTTTACAAAAACTTACTTAAAAATAGTTTATTTGTAAAACGTTGAATTTGAATTACAGAAGGGGGAAATTAATTTGCAGAACGGTGAAATTGATTTGCCAAAGGGTGAAATTGATATACAGAAAGGTGAAATTGACATGCAGAAGGGTGAATTGGGAGTGCAAAACCTGTACAACTGGAATTAATCAAAATGCAGTGTGATTCCGTATTGAGACAAACATACCAACAAAAACATCCTGTAAACAGGAGCCAAGTTCCTATGGCCGTAAAAAGTTGTGAGATCAAACAAAATACGGCTAAGTTCGTTAGTTTAGAAATACCTCTTGCAATACTGAAAAAAGCATTTGTAAAAATTAGTTTAAAAGAATGCTATTTAATTTTTAATGAATTACATGGAGTGCTAAATTATTTAAACTTGGCCGTTACCTTTTAAACCAATGGCCATAAAAGGTGTTAGGTAGCGGCCAAGTTTGAATAATTTAGCCCTCCATGTAATTCATTCAAAATTAAATAGCGTTCTTTTAAACTAATTTTTTGCAAACGGTTTTTTCAGTACTGCAAGAGGTATTTCTAAACTAACGAACTTGGCCATATTTTGTTTGATCTTACAACTTTTTACGGCCATAGGAACTTGGCTCCTGTTTACAGGATGGTTTTGTTGGGATTTCATCAATTTTTTTTGAAATTTCATCAATTATCAAGTAGGTATCAATGATTAACACTCTGCCGGCGAATTAGAACCCAATTTTACCTAGATTTTTTTTGTTATAATTTTAGTGTCATTTTCTACCTTATCGTAATCTAACAGTTTCAGTTTTTTGCCACTACCTCGAATGGCGCTGTACGGACGTTTGAAGAGAGCAGATGATTCTTTCCGGAATTTACACGGTTCCTTATGGGAAAAGCGGCATATTTCATTTTCTCCATACATAACCTATTTCGTAATGTTTTTTTTAAATACAACCCCTTTAAGGTGTATAATTTTAAACTTTGATAATTATTCCTTTGAGTGTTTGTTATGGTGGACCTATGTACCAAATTTCAAGCTTGTAGGTCAATGGGAAGTACCCAAAAGGTTTTGATGATCTGTCAGTCAGTCAGTCAGTGACAAATTTACCGATTTTTGAGATCCATATCTCGGAACCTGCTAATGTTGGAAGATTAATGTTTTGTCAATATTGAGACACGATAGCATTTAACAAGTGTACGAAATTACATCTCTCCATCTGCCTCCAGTGCCGAGTTATAAGCCTCTAAAAAACGGCTAAGTTGTTTCGTGTAAAAGGAGGTAGTGCGAGAAACTTGGCTGGTGCACTACCGTGCACCTAGATATGGATGTTGTGATTCCACATTATTTATCTGTGATTATTAATTGTGATTACAATTATTTATCTGTCAACCGAGTTTCCGATATGTTGTGTGCAATTGGCATATTTCTGCTATGTTCGGTAGCAATGGTAGCACATTGTGTATCAGCGAACCACTGTCTTCAATGTTAAAAGATAATAAAACTGCTGAAAGTTCAAGATGAACAAACCAGCATGAGTAAAATCAATTTAAAAAATACAATTCAACTAATCACAGTTCAACAAATTCAACCAAATTTTATTAATTTCGTCACTGAAAAACATTCCCAAATTTCTTCGAAACAAAAATGAAATAGTTTTATTCAAATAAAGTAAACTTGAAAAAAAACAACTTTTGTACGTATGTTATTTTGTATGTGTAACAGCAACGCTAATAAAAAAGATGTGTTTTCTTTTTATTTCGAGCATGCTTTTTTCTATTGCGGGCCTCGAATTAATTTGTAATACGTAATGAGGCCCTTGGTGGTGAAAGAGTTTGATATGCCTGCTATAAAACATGCAAGAAGTAGTTCAAAATGTTTCGTAGTGGAAATTTTCATCTCAGTGATGGAGAACGCAGTGGAATGCCGAAAAACCTTGCTGAGGTACTTGGTATAGCTCAACAAGCAATTTCCGTTCGTATATTTCTTTTTTTTTATAAATAAAGATCACAAGTATGCTCAAAAGACACCGAACTTACTTGTACACCTAATACTTATTATGGTTCACATACATACAAAATATCATTGAAATTCGAAGTTTCCAGTTAGATAAATATTCTAGTAAGTTGAAAAAATCATATTTGACAACAACAAAAATGAAATATTTCATTCGAAATAATATCTACAAATAAAACATGAAACATTTCTAGAAACTACTTATTGTTGTACAGTAACTGTTATGTAAACTTTATTGCTGTAACCGTTATATGTATAATACATATATAAAACCGTAAAACGGTGTTATTGCCAGAAACATAAAAATGTCTGACATAATCTTATAGAATCGATGTACATACAAAGAATCAACATAAAACCGTCGTAAAAATCTATTTTGAAATTGTAACTAGACCCAATGATCTCGCTTATTTCAGTTCTTCCCAGGGGTAAACTTTACTTTACCGGACTCAAAATTTGTGCCTTTTTTCTATAAATTATAATGTATGTAATTCAGTAGATTTATATCCGGGAAGGCTGCAGATCGAAGTTTCGATCCTGTAGGATCAATGGTTCAGGAGCTATGGTAGCTTAAAGATGAGCAATCTGCAGTGTTTTTGACAGGTAAGGGCGCCGCCATATTGGTTTGTAGTGACGACCGCGAGCCACTTACCGAGCAGAACTGCCGCTCCTTGCCCCCCCTCCCGACCTAATCACATCCAACTCGGTAATCGTCGCGCGACCGTCACTATCAATATGGCGTCGCCCTTACCTGTCAAAAACACTGCAGATTGCTCAACTTTAAGCAAGTATAACTCCTGATCCATTGATGCTACAGGATCGAAACTTCGATCTGCAGGTTCCCCGGGTACAAATCTATTGGATTACATACCAAATACATTATAATTTATAGGAGAAAGGCACAAATTTTGAGTCCAGTAAAGTAAATAGCAGCCCTTTACAGTTACCATTGCCAGTAACGGTGTTTTAAAAATTATTTAGGAAACGAACATTGACATGGCAACTAAATTCAACTCTTAATTTCACAGTGTATAACTATTTTATCAGTTTCAATGTTATTTTCGTTTACCTGCGAATATGATTGCCATAAGTTTCTAACACGATCACACGAATATGACGATAAAACTGAAGAAAGAATATAGACGAATTTGTCGAAACTCGACGAGCAAGTAGAAAAGCACAAATGCTATACATATGAAGTATGGTAGTATTGTATTGTTTGATACACCTTATACATAATAACTGTACTTACATGTCGTCTTATATGACGAGTGAGAAAGTGAGATTTGCAATAATAAAGCTTACGGATTCCAATAAATACATTTTGATAATCCAAGTACTAATTCATATATTTAAAGATGCTTAAATTGAGAATCAGAATAAGAAAGCTGAAATCTAAAGTAACCTTAACGATAATCGAGATTATTTCAAATAACCTCTTCGTAATTGGTTACGACAAAGTAAATTCTGTTAATAAAGAGTTGTATATTTATAAAACATATCCACGCGTAAACTAAAACATTAGGATTAATTAAACTGTTCCAGCAGAGAGATATAAGTTCCAGGAACATGTACTACAATTAATTGTACCAAAAGTATTGGAAATACCTATATTTGGACTTACAATAAGTGTAGTGACCAATTATAGACACCTGAGTTGATTTATAAAGAACTACAATGGTAATTTTTATCTCAGAGATCGATGTTGTTCTTCAATGGTGATGCATTAAATTAAATGATATTTTTTAAAATCGTGAAAGAATGTACGGAAACATCGTAATTGACTGTAAAACAAATTGTCCCGACAGCTTAAGATTGATTTTATCAGTACAAATTTATGGGACAGGACTGTACAAATGAATATTGGTTACCATACTACGCTCCGATCATTTAAAAATACGTTACCGTAACTAGAATTCGATTATTGATTGATGAACTTGATGAACGGTGGCAAGAAAACATAAATACACATTAACAATATTTTGTATTGAAATGAATGATCGGTTCAGTTTCAGTTTATTTATAAAACCGTTGGTTATTTGTTCATTCTATCGTTCAATTTTCTGGCCCGTATGATCCTCACTTGACGAGTTACTTTCAAATCGTAAAAACGTGTTTTACTTGTGCTTTTCTCGTTATTGAATAAATTCTGTTCGGTTTATTTCGATACATAATCTAATATATAACATATTGAAATGACAACACTGTGTATTGGAGTGATGGCTTAGTTATAACGGTCACACTTCACTTTAGGTACCCAGAAATTGTTAATTTTTTTTATACAATCCTGTAGATTTTGACTAGAAAACACCAAAAATGCAAGTTTTAAAGCGCGAAATTCACTCGCTCAAAAGTTCGACGCATATAAAATTGAGCGATTTAAAGTGTTTTTGACTGGTAAGGACGCAGCCATGTTGGTATGTAGTCAGCGTCGCTCGTCCTTTAACGTGATGTCGGTAACGTAGATTTGCTCTTTGAGATCCTGTATATTTGAATTACTGTTCAATGACAACTTGTCCCAGAATAAAGTGTACTTGTACAGGTTTTGCACTCCAAATCACCCTTTTGCAAGTCAAACACACCCTTCTACAAATCAATTTCAGCCCTTTGCAAATCAAATCAACCTTTTACGAATAAAGTATTTTTAAGACAAAGTTTTGTAAGAAATAGTCAAATCAAATGTAAATTAATTGTTAAGAATTTCAAAATTTTATTTATTGCAAAGACATACACCAAATACTTATTTCGAAGTAATTACCAACTCATTTAGAAGTAATTACCCATTAACTTTGTAATGTATGAAAACTGTGTGGAGATCTGTATTGCATCCATTTTCTGATTAAGAAATTTAAAAAAATGAAAGTGCATATGTATTTATTCAAACGTATTGAATATTGAGTCTCATGTTTATCGCGCAGGGAAATAAAGATAAAGATACATATAGGGTCACAAGGGAGCCGAGTCGGTAGCATGCTCCACGCGGTACGCGGTAGCGGTAGTGGTAAGAGTGAAGGAAGCGAGGCAGGCTTGACGGAGCATCTCGGCGAGGGACGGAGACGTAAGGGGCCTGGGGCCGCTGAATATGGCAACCCTGATGCCGTCTAGCGGCTCCGCTTATGAGACGCCTCGCGACGATCACTACATACCAACATGGCGGCGCCCATACCGGTCAAACACGATCAAAATCGCTGAACTTTAAACGCCCATAACTTTTGAATCAGTAGATTCCTGAGATTCAAACTTGGATTTCCGGCATTTTCTCATAAAAATCTACGGGATTATATAAAAACAAGATAAAGATTCCTGGTTTTCTCAGGTGAAGTTTAACCAAACGTAATGATATTGATAAAAACTGAATTACGTTGTTCTAACTTTTCATTGTTATAGAATTATTTACGAAGCAGGAATTGTGTAAATAAATATTATCCATTGCGTTCATTTTAGTTTGTGAAAAATAAATTTGTATTCGATTCTGTCAAAATTTCCACTACATTATAAATACAGTATAAATACAGAATTTACTCGTAAACAGACTACAGACTCCGTTTGTAAAGTATAGCAGATTTTGTATTTTAAATATTGGCAGATCTTGTTTTGTTCAAGGAATAATAATTTATAACCACGTTTCAGATAACAACAAAAACAGTGTACGGAGAGTCATGATTGTATTAAAAATAAGAGTTATGTAATACACGAGACAATTAAATAACACCATGATTAACAACGTGTTTCTCTGTGGTAACGAATTCTTATTTGCAACTAAACCAACAAGTTATCGTAATAAGCAATTTAATGCAAGTGATGTCACGAAGAATAACATTACTTGATGTATGTAATATTAATTAAATGGATCAATTATGATGAATATCCATGTACAGTATGAAACAGTACCAAATCGAGCAAAAGCTGATATGATAAATGTTTGTAGTTGATAATGAAGTAATTTCGTTTAGACTTGCGATTGGAATAATTGAAAAAGAGGTACGATTGCATTTATGATTGTAAATAATGTAATGAAATGAAATTAATAATTAAATTAAAGCAATGAACAACATGGTGCTCTTATTTCGAAGTGACTAAATTTAGTTTTATTCGCACTTATAAGTAGTCCAGGCAACGAAAAGTTGTAGAGGGAAATGGAAGGAACATAATTTTTAACTTTGGGTCTTTGTTTGGGCTAGTTCGGAGGGAAACATACTAAAAGTCCCCACTTCTTGGAGGTGAGCGGCGTGCAGGGAGGCACGTAGAAGATCCCCTTTTTCGGTTTTCCGCTTATATCTCGGAAACTATGCGTCCTAGCGATAAGACCATTCCATACAAAATTAAAGCTGACAAAATGTGCCACAAGATTGATTCGATTCAGTTTTTCGCTATCTCGCATAGTTTCCGAGATATCCGCGCTCAAAGTTCACTAATTGTGCTGAAGAGTTAGCTAGTCAAGTAAGGCAAAAAACGTGAGGCAAAAATTTCTTTTTCACAATTAGTGAACTTTGAGCGCGGACATCTCGGAAACTACGCGAGATAGCGAAAAACTGAATCGAATCTTATAGCACATTTTGTCAGCTTTAATTTTGTATGGTCTTATTGCTAGGACACATAGTTTCCGAGATATAAGCAGAAAACCGAAAAAGGGAACCTTTTAGTATGTTTATCTCCTAAGTAGTCCAAAGAAAGTCCCAAAGTTAAAAATTGTGTTCCTTCCATTTCCCTCTAGACCCTCCTAATGAGCATTAAATTTTAATCCGAAACTCAGCATCATCGATATTACGATGGAGATATTAAAATTACGCTGTATGCTCAAATAATTGTAATAAGAACGTTGCTGTTCTCAATTCTATTTAAAATTGAATTACAATCAGTATAAAATTGAACGGTGCACGCGAAGAAACAGTTGCGGAGGAACATTCGACGATGTACGGACCACACGAGCAGGGCTCGAATTATCAGTATTACTTAGTTTTATAGAAAACTATGTTGAATCAGAGCGTCAAAGAATACCGGATGTCATTGAGCGTTTGAAGTCGATGACACCGCGATCATTCGACCAAACAATATTATTTCATCGTCCAACATAACATGATAAGTGACAAACAAATTAATTATTATAGAATTGTATTCGTGTGTAAATTGCATAGACTTAACAGATTAACCGGAAAATGGCGAGGTGTGATATGTGCCAGACTTATACTTGATGGTATATTCGTGGCACAAATAAATGATGTTACCAGATCAGCAGGGATATTAATTAATAGACTGTGGATCTTTCTGCAAAGTAAAAATTGTCTGCATCGATTGCAAGAAATGGAAACCAAATTGAATGTTATTTCTTCCTTTAACCCTTTGCACTCCGAATTACTTTTCAAATTTGTTGCCAACAACTTCCTGCTATTTTAAGTGTTACATTTGAAATTTACTTCAAAGGACAGTTGCTTGACAGCTACTTATTTCAGACAATTTTGTTTACTAATTATATTAAATATAGCTTCAAACTTTGTTGTCATTTATATTTGTGGTACCTATATTTGTTCCTAACAAATGCGAAGGGTTAATGATCTTAATAGAGAAGAAATGGTACATTGACATAGTGGTACGTTGATGTTCGAAAAACGAAATTCGCAGCTACAATTAATGGTTTCCAAAAATCCTGTCTAAAGCATTTTATGTGTTCTGTTTTGTATAATTCTTGCACATAAATTTAAAATATAGTTCGTGGAACAACCGGATGGTAATTATGGAAAACCTTTCAATAGTCCTGTAATAGTCGTTAAAATAACTGTAACAATTAAATTATGTAAACTTTACGTTTAAATTGGTTTGTATAAAATTTGGAAAGTCGAAATCTTTAATGAATTGTTGAAAATTATAAATTATACGAATTATTCATTGTATTTATTATCGAGTTCACAGCGTTGTGAAACCTTAATGACTGTTAAATTATAGTCGCTAACAAATTTTGTAAACCCATTTCTTATATCAACTATTACTTAATGAAATATGCCGTAATTTGGCAGTGAAATTTTACACTCAGTCACTTTTTATTCCGATAGATATGTAATTTGTAGACAGCGGATTTTATGCGTTTATGTCAAAAATGAGTAGGTGCAATTGAAAACAGTAAAAACAATAGGGGAAGTAAAAAATTCTATTGTATTATTTTCAGATTATTAAACATACTAGGAAAGAAAATAGATTTTTCATCTCTTTCAGGTAGAAAATTTTAATTTTGCATAAAGATCCGCTGTCTAGCAATTTGCCACTGTAATAGTATTTAATTTTCGAAATGTTCGTAACAGAAAATATTTTGATGCGTTAACACCGGACACACCCAATATGTACAGCTGTATTTATTATGATTATTGTTCCCTAATTTTAGTTGGTCAGTTCTCTAGGTGAGTATTGATAACAATGAATTAAAAATAAAGCAAAGCCACCAAAAATTGGTGCTGGTGACATTTAATTAAATAATTTGGCGTGTTCAAAATTTCTAATTCACTAAGATATCTTAGAGCTACTATTTTTTAATATTCCTCTAGGAATTACTAAAATGAAATGTATTTCGTGGATAAGTTGGATGATTTTTGTAAATACGAATTTAATGTACTACGATAACGAATCAGAATGTTAAAGACTAAGTCCATGATCAAATTGGACTTATTGTTAGTCTGTTTAATTTGAACGTAATAATTGATAATAAGTTACATTGTATATTAAATATACTGCAATTCTGTAAACACATTTTATAATATGTTTAATCTTTTGTGACCAATATTCATGTTTTTTGAAGGAATTGTCGAATAGTCAATACATTCCACTATGAGAGGTTAAAGGTAAAAGCGTGTGTGTATGATTTAGGCAATAAATAGCAGTCATGAGAGATTAAATCAGATTCTGCCAGAAATGTTTCGCATAAGAAAATCTTGTTTCACAGTTGAAATTTATGTTTCACAAAAGAGAAACATCCCTTTCGATTGTACCACGAATCACACCATATCAATTACAATTTCTATAGCATACTAATATGTATCCATATGATCGATGACACTAATTACAAAATGTTTTTCTCGTGCGTCGTTAATATCTTACCAGGTTGTATATAACGAACGATTGAATAACATATTTGAATGGCAGAGCTAGTGGCGCTCCAGCAGGAAAAAAGGAATGCATGTGAGTCGAAAAGAAAACAAACAGTTGATTAATGAAAGTCGCTATTGCATGTTAATGGCTGAACATTTATAAAGCGCTTCCGCGCAACTTGTGCAATTTACAAGATTGTATGTAAAAGGACGTGAAAAGGTGTTACAAGAAATGAGTTGTTAACTGTCAACCTGACCCCCGAACTCATTAATTATATAGTATAATAATTTGCAGTAAAACTTTTAGCGAATACATGCGTTTCACGAAGAAATAATTTTTTTTCGACCGTTCGTTGATTTAATGCTCGCACGAGCAAAAACGCAGGTGAAGTGTGTTCTGATTCACTTCATGTCAGAACAGATCGCATAGTAATATCTCAATTCAACATAAATTCAGAATTTTCTCGAATGGTGAGGTTATGAAATACACGATATTATGCATTTTGCAATATGACTTTTTCCTTTCAAACCATTCATTTCGCCAACTACGTAGTTCCCTCTTATACAGGGTGTTCGGCTATAGGTGGGAGAAAATTTAAGGGGTGATTCTCCATGATAATGTAAGACGAAAATGAAGAATGAAAAAAATGCAATTTCGGCTTCGTTATTTAATTGTTAACAATTAAAAAGCCGCCTAAAAAGGCGGGCGGCAGTCACGTATCAAGTGAAAGATGCGGGCATACCTTGGTCCTCATTTGGGTTCCCAGCGAGGTAAAAATGTTTAACAAATTAATCGTTGGGCGACATAGAACCTGCCTACTCGTTAAAATCCACAAAGACATTTATAATATCCGCCCTATGTAATTATCGAACAGAAGGGATCAATGCCCTTTCACTTTTTAGTTGTTCTCACGTGAGTAGTTTACTCGAAATCAATATAAAATTGTATCCATTGTGTCCATTAATGTTGAATAAAATCCTCACAAATGCAAGTATCCACAAAAATGCACATGCATACCGGAATCGCGCACAACATATTCGCGTTTGCTGCACGTCAATTTGACTTTCGCACACAAAAATTGAAATATCAGTGAAGTTAATGTGAAGTCTGTTAGGGCACCCACTTAAATAACACTCTAATTCAACGTTTTAAGAAAACGTGTTTGTGCAAGAAGAATCGTCCGTACAAGCTAGCATCCGTATGCACACTGATTCGGGACAGCTAATGTGATCAATGTCACACGCATGGGATATTTGGCGGTCACAGACGCAATGAGAAAGAATCGCGAAATTCGTGAAAACAGGATGGACAATGGTATTGGTATAGCAACGCGCGATGTTTGGGCAGGAGTTTGCTGCAGATCTTCATTTGTTTTATCGATCAGGCATTGACCTCATCAGCTGTCTTAAATCAGTGTGCATACGAACGCAAGCGTGTACGGACGATTCTTCTTACACAAACACATTTTCTTAAAACGTTGGATTACTGTGTCTTTTTATGTGGGAACACTCAAAGATTTCACACTAATTACACTAACATTTTATTTTCCGTGTGCGAAAGTCATATTGACGTGCATTGAACGTGAATTTGTTGTGCGCGATTCCGGTACGCATACTTGCACTTGTGAGGATTTTATTCAACATTTATGGACACAATGGATATCACTTTACAGTGGTCTCGAGTAATTCACTTATGTGAGAACAATTAAAAACTGAAAGGGCATTGATCAATCCTCCTCAATAATTCCATAGGGCGGATCTTAGAAATGCCCTTGTAGATTTTAACGAGTAGGCAGATTCAATGTCGTGCAACGATTAATTTGTTAATCCTGTTCATCAATTTGTTAAACATTTTCACTGTCTCTGTGACTGTCGGGCGCCTCTATGACGTATGTAACGTACACTTTCGTTGGTCGCGTTGCCGCATTTTAGGCAGATTTTTAATTGTTAATAACTAAATAACAAAGCCGAAATCGCAATATTTTTATTCTTCATTTTCATCTTACATTATCATAGAGAACCATCCCTTACATTTTTCCCCACCCGTAGTCGAACACCCATATACTTATCGATACATTGTCGCTTTCGATCATTTATTATTTTATTTACTCCCACTAATATTTGGATGTTCTCAAAAAAACGATAACTTTTTAAATATTGGACTATACGATTTTAACATTTTAGAGAAGCTACAGTAATTAGTTTGCTACAGGATGTGAAAAGAAATTTTTCCAAAAATTGCAATTGGTCGGAATTATAGAGAAAATACTAAAAGTTTCAGCATACAATTTTTTTACGTGGGCCTATATTAAAAATTTAAAAAATACGTTTTATAGGCTTGTGCCAATTATATGCATTGTGAAAGTTTCATCGAAACCGGTTAATGCAGAAAAAAACAACAGATCTTGAAAGATATAAGAATCCTTAGGTCGATTGCAATTAGAAGCCAAAATCGTGAAAAATTTAAATTTGACGGTTTCAGTGATTAAAACTTTTTTGTAGATAGGTCTCTTGTATGCCTACATGTTCTTCAATAGGTGTACATTAACGAAAACAAAATAGAATTTTATTTCGGTTTAAAGGAAATTATTAACAGACATTTTTATCAGAATCTGTTCAAAAAATTCTTCACGAGTCAGACACGATATTGTAAAGCAAGGAGTTAAACGTTTGCAGCTCATTGCAACTTCTACCGGTTTTGATGAAATTTTCGGAATATGTTTAATGGATACAGAACTACGAAATGTGTTTTCTAAATTATCCATTAAAGCCCGCATAAAAAAGTTGTAAAAGTTGTAAAAAAAGTTTAAAAATGTGAAGATCTTTTAGTGTTTTCTGTACAATTCCGATCAATTGCAATTTTTGAAAAATTGCTTTTCACATCCTGTAGTAAACTAATTGCTCCAACTTTTCCAAAAAAGTTCGAATCGTATAGTCCAATATGAAAAATGTTATCGTTTGTTTGTGAGCGTCCGAATATTAATAGGAGTCACTGTACGTCTTTTGTAATATTTTACATTCTCATATTGTTACATGTAGTTTTCTTTTTATTACTTAAAACATACCTCTGCGAACCATTATTAAATATAAAATATTAGTACGTAAAATACATTTCATTGCACATGTTATTATCCTAATAATATTCTACATTTCATTTGTTTTACAGTTTAAACGACTTTTATGTAGTTTAAATTCAACCTACATTATTATTATGCATGTGTACTGTGGAGTAACAGGTAAGTGATGAAAACTGAAGTAAATTTTTGACATCGTAAAAGCTAACTGAAAATATTTTATCCTTGCTCTGCATGATAAAAGAATGTATAATCCCTTCGTTATGCCGCAGTTTTCTGCGGATCAGCATTTTACCAAGAATCGAGCGTATCATCAATGTTACTTTTTCGTGTTACACAAGTTATTGGACTTTTAATCAAGTAATTTCAAATTAACCCTTTGCTGTCTTGGCTATTTTCATTCGAAAATTAAACATTTCTTCCGACCTAGAATCATTCTATTCTATATAATTCTTTTCATTTTATGGATATGAAATTGACATAATACCTCATACTACATATGTAATATGTTTAGTATAGTAATGTCCCATTCTAACTAAGTCCGGCGGAGGAGACCGCTCTATGTCACTTCGCCTACCCATTCCACTGGGTGTATACCTAATGTGACCATACGTCGCGTTTTGAACGGGACTGTCCCGTTTTTAGGTAGTCTGTCCCGTTGTCCCCAAGCACATCTCCGGGACGCCGAAATGTCCTGTTTTTAGAAAGAGAGCAACATCTAAAAATCATCCGATGGTAGCGTCTACTATCAAATTTATAGATGCTTTCGGCGCTACCGTTTCGATCAATTACTAATATAGCAATTTTGCAAAAAATGTTATTTCTTTCCTGACGTTTCTGTTCCGTTTTGAACCTTATCAAAGGTGGAAATTCGCTTCTAAACAAAAATATATATATATAAATACAAATTTCAATAATGAGAAATGAATTTGATCATACTTGGTTTTGATACGTACTTGATAACTTTAGCTATGTAAAAATGAACATTGAGAAATTGATGTGTATCAGTTACTGGTTTGAAAAATACTAAAGTGACCGTATCGAACTTGAACAAAAACTGAAAACATTGAAAAACCAAACCTGTAGACACACTAGTTTGAATGCACTGATCGACCGTTCCTAAATCGATATATGGCGGTAAATTTGAAAACATCCAACGGTGCTCAACACATGCTAATTATACCACAATCAAGTGGTATTTTTAAATGATCGACATTCTTAAGTAAGACCAGTAAATAGAATGTAATTTCTATTGGAATACGAGAGAACAGGCTGTGTTCTAAATGGGTAGGACTCTATTGTAAAACATTATTGAATTTGGAAACTTCATCATAACCCATTACTGGTTCAGTAATATCGCGTAGTATTCATGAATCTTAGGTGTTTCGTACCTACATAAGATTTACGCTATGTTGTTTAATCATGTGAATCGTTTCCAGTAATAACCTCTTTTGTAGGTTATGTTCTCTGTCTATTACTTTGGTGTTGTCATAGTCAAATGTATATGGTCAAACTCGATTGAATGTTTTGTCAGAGTTGTGTGTTGTGTTGGAGACAAGAAAATATTTCGTTTATGTTCAGTGATTCGTGTATCCAGGTGTCTAGATGTTTGTCCAATGTATTCATGGTTACAATTCTTGCAAGGAATTGCATATACTACATTACAACTTTTCAACATAGGTATTCTATCTTCAATTGGTGGGAACCAATTTTTCAAGTTAAAAGGTATATTATAGATAGTACGTAGCGTCTACTCTAGCCTAGGGCATGCCAGTACGTCTCACACATTGTAAGTCGACAGAAGCTTGTTAGTTCGCTCGTTCCTCGGTTGCGAGTACATACACTAAAGAGTTTGTTCTTCAGAAATATACAGGGTGGGGCAATAACTATTAGCACCTCAGATATCTTCGAAACTACAAGTTTCACAGAAATATTTGCTGAAACAAAATTGCACAGTACGAAAGGGGCCATCCGGTGGCGATAATAGTTTTTTTGCAGGTGGACGTACTTCGGACATTTGAAGGTCACCTTTATTTTTTTAAATGGAATGAGGTATTTTTTAATACATCAATCGATGCAGCTGGACATTCGTTATAAAAAAGTACTAACCTATGTATGTCGAAAAGTTAGTAGTTCAGGAGATATTTCGATTTAAATAACTCAAAAATACCATTACTGTCGTGCTAAGACGTTAGTGTTTACTTACTTGTGTAACATCTTAGCACGACAGTAATGGTATTTTAGAGTTATTTAAATTGAAATATCTCCCGAACTACTAACTTTTCGACATACATAGGTTAGTACTTTTTTATAACGAATGTCCAGCTGCATCGATTGATGTATTAAAAAATACCTCATTCCATTTAAAAAAATAAAGGTGACCTTCAAATGTCCGAAGTACGTCCACCTGCAAAAAAACTATTATCGCCACCGGATGGCCCCTTTCGTACTGTGCAATTTTGTTTCAGCAAATATTTCTGTGAAACTTGTAGTTTCGAAGATATCTGAGGTGCTAATAGTTATTGCCCCACCCTGTATAAGACCACCTAAATTATTTACTTTCACGTGTTTATTCCTGTTTTTTTCATTAATAAATAGAAACTATGAAGAAATATCCGTTTTGACACGGGACACAGATGTCCCAATGGTCGCGTTAGGCATACCCCACGAAGGGCCGAGAAGCTCAATTGACTTAGAATGGGACATTATTGTATAGGGTTCTGAATGATGACCTGGACAACATATTTCAAGATCATCAAAATCGACTGATATTAGAGAACGAATATAATAACAGATAATTTATCTACAAGTTACACTTTTTAAAAAACCTCCCACCTTTTCTACTAACAGTTCTGCTTCTTATATTAACGTAATATCATACATAATTTCCAATAAACAGCTAATAGGTTTTCATGCATGATTTTTATTAATATAAATTCCTGCATTCCACAAAAGAATGAAGGGATCACTTGTGCGAACCCGAAAAATTGGTCCCACTTTACGTGATCATAACTCCGTCAAAGATTACCGTATCGATATCGTTAAACAATGGTTTGAAAGCCTGATACCTCTAGTTTCAGATGCTCTGTTTCAAATTGTTGCTATGTTGGTTTTTTACAAAGTTATAGCGAGATGAAGACAACATTGACGGTTAACAAAAATTTTGTGCAACTTTGGAACATCACTCGGGGAGCAACAAATTTTTTGGATCAATCGCGTTAATATCATTTGAAAGGGTATCTTTCCTGTCTAAATTGTGTGGTTGTTGAATATTGTGCGATTTTTTTTAATCGAGTTATTCAACATTGAAGTAAATATGGGCTTTTTCACCTTAACTGGCTCCAGAAAGCGAAAAAATTATATGATTTCAAATTTTTAGACCAGATTTGAAATCAGCTTGAAAAAATCTATGGAAAATAATATATAGCATGTTAAAAAAAAATTCTAACATGTTTAAAATTCTACATGTTTAACTAATTTTCTCAACGTTAAAAACTGAAAAAAATATTCTGCAAAGTTTCAGCTTTAATTAAAAAACAATTTAATTGCTCTACCTCATTTCTATCGAAAGTCCTTTGATTTTGAATCGAGTTTGGTCCAAATATTCCACTGTGCGCCGGCGCGTATTCAGAGATGTCAGGCAGCCGCTGTACGTGGCGCGCTAATTTCTGCGAAACACTAACTTCAAACACAGCTGCCATAGGTAAGAAATTATCGCAGCGAGTTCATGGGGTACTCAATCGAATCGGCACAATCTCTGCTTCAATCTACCGTTCGGGTCATGGTATTACGATCATTTCTCGCCGACATATAGCGAGTTAAAGGAAAAATGGGAATTGTGCATTTTTTAAGCATATTTTCAGAAACATCTGGTATATCGAAATGTTAATGAAATTGAAAAAACAAGAGGAGCGCCTTGAAGAGAAAGAAATGCTCTTTCTATTTCTTTTTTGCACAAGATACTACGATAATTTTTTCGCTTTCCGGAGCCAGTTAAAGTTAAAAAGCCCATATTTACTTTTATGATAAATAACTCGAATAAAAAATATCGCACAATATTCAACAACCACACAATTTAGACAGGAAAGATACCCTTCCAAATGATATTAACGCGATTGATCCAAAAAATTTGTTGTTCCCCGAGTGATGTTCCAAAGTTGCACCAAATTTTTGTTAACCGTCAATGTTGTCTTCATCTCGCTATAACTTTGTAAAAAACCAACATAGCAACAATTTGAAACAGAGCATCTGAAACTAGAGGTATTAGGCTTTCAAACCACTGTTTAACGATATCGATACGGTAATTTTTGACGGAGTTATGATCACGTAAAGTGGGACCAATTTTTCGGGTTCGCACAAGTGATCCCTTAATTCTTTTGTGGAGTGTATAAATACTTCAAACACATCGCAAAAAAATTTTCTTGAAACTTCGCAAGTTTAACACAGATTTTCAAGGTTAAAAAAGCTTCGTTCCATAATGTCTCTATTTTTCCCATATTCTGCAACATTTCAGCTTTAATTTTAAAAAATATCATAGCTCTATCTGATTTCTATCGAAAGTTCTTTGATTTTTACACAAAACTCATCGGTTCACCCCACTGTGCGGCGGCGCATCCTTAGAATCGCAAGAAAAATATTTCAGGTTTCGATATCCCTCCCGTAGATTCTCGGTTCAGCGAACTCTTTCCGTCGGACTGCGCTGGGTCACAGAAATACGTCGTCCTAAACTTACTCGCACTCAAGACAAGATTGCCTCTTTCCCATCGGAAACGTCCACTTCTGCTGGTCGCTTGGACAAACTGCCCCTCCCCCTCCCTCACAACGAACGACGAGTTCCACCGAAATCCAGGTAGCCGGAGATTGAAGTTCTAGAAGGACACCATCCGCGCGCAAACTACCTACGTGCCGTACTCACGGCCCTACTGTACATAAGGGAGACCAAGGGAATGTGCACGACAAGTAGTTCGTCGCTCCGACAGATTGGACGTCGCTTCATCGATCCTCGTTGATTCTTCAGGAACTCTATTTATACATCGACAGACACGGAACACTTCCAGACCAGATTCCTTTGTCAATTTTGTGTTTTCCTTTTCGTTTGTCTGTCACTATCATCCAGAGAATATCTTCACATGTAACCCTAGGAAAAGGAGTTTTTTAAGTATGTACTCACATACTTTACATTTAATCTGTTCTGCTAGCAAATTGTAGTAATTGTTTATATTAGGTTGTTGCATATGAAATGTCTAATAATAAGTTGTCCTCGTATTATTTAAAATTGATTCGAAGATAAATTCAACTGACTGGCACCAAAGCATAATCATAAATAAGGAAAGAAGTTCAAACTTCGTACTCAAAACCTGCTCATGGTATGGGTTACAGATTTTCATGGGTTACAAAGAACTAAAATCGATTCGGGTTACGGTTACGATCCCTGTTTTAAAGCTTTCCGACCATAACCCGCTCTTACCGGGTTAACCGGGTTACACTTGGACATCTAGTAACTGGTTACTGAAGCTACGCGGTTTACGGCGGGTTATTGAGAAACGAATCCGATTCGGGTTAGGTTTTTGATCCCTGAACGAGATTTGGTTTTATTGTACTTTTATTACGAACCTTAGCCTGAGTTCTCCCTTCCCTCGAAAAACACCATCTACGATCCTACATATCATTTATCAACGCTTTCTAACGTGATCTGCTGTTTTAACCCTTTGCACTCGTACCTATTTTAACACTTTACCTACCGGAAGCCTATTAATAGGATATTCAATAATTGTGCTGTACAAAAGGAAGCATATAAATTTCTTACAATGCAATCTTAAATGAAACTATTAGATGACGTCATTGAGGGTGATTTGCTAGTTCACAATGAAAATTGCTGTTGCTATTGAAGGTTCAATTAAAAAGTGTTTAGCCATGTTCCATAGATTTTTCAAAATTATGCAATAATCACTGGTCGTTAATGTGTTAACTGGAAAATTAAACATTTCTTCCGATCTAGAATAATTCCATTCTCTATATATGCTTTCTTACATTTTATGGATATGAAATTGATATCATACCTCATACAATACTTAAATGTTTAGTAATTAGTTAGATCTCAACATTTTCAATAATGTAAACAATATTTTTAATAACGGTACAGCAATTTTTAGTGGTGACTATGAATCACCATTCGAGTGCTAAGGGTTAATTGATTGATCGCGAAACTGATTCCTTCCTTTAATTGATTTGGCCTAGTAATTTCTTGGGAATAGATAACTAATTTGATGTGTGAGAGTCGAGACCGTTGGCAGAAGCCTGGCGGTTGAAATAAAAGAAAAGCATGTTGTGCTCGGTGGGCAGTAAAACAAAACCGACATCCCAATAATAAATACAGGTATTAAGTAGGGGTGTGCGAGTACCCAAAATGTGCGGATAGCCTCGGGTCGAGTCGGAGAATGATCGAGTCGGGTTGGGTCGGGATCCCGAAAGTTTACAAAGTTCGGGTATCCGCGATTTCGGGTCTCGAAAGTTTGCAATATTCGGGTACTCGAAGATAAAGTTGTACTTATACAGGATGTCCCGAATTTAAATGGCAAAACTTCAGGAAAATGCAAGCATTACATCTAGCACTGACTTGATAAATTGCAGCTAAACATTTTTCTGGTGATATTTGGTGCACTACATCTATGATTCGGTCTCTTAATTGCTCTCTTGAATTGATTGGCACCGAATAAACTTTCATAAATAGTCAGTGCTAGATGTAATGCCTGCATTGCTGCAAGAGGGCAACATTTTGAACAATATCTACATTAAATAGATGATAACGTAAATAAAATGTAAATAAATCAGTACAAAAATGAAAACTTGTTTTGTTTCTTTTTTTGCGATTTTCTCCAAAACGAAGCAAAAACGAGCAAATCTCTAAAAGACTTTTTGTCTTAGTTTTCGGTCCCCTACACGCTCCTGAAGTTTTGCCATTTAAATTCGGGACACCCTGTATAAGTATAATGCTGTTTTATGCTCTTTCAGTTCAATCTTTTATTTTCACTGGTAGGTTCAGAATGATTTTTAGTGTAATCGCTTATCACACTTCACGAGGAAAAAAAATATTTTAGGATGCATTACGTGAAATAATAGTGTTTTAGTGTAAATTCGTGTACAGAAAGCATAATTGTTCTACTTTTCCCGATATGTACGAATTTTGTTCTCGTGGCTTTGACAATATTTCCAGCGTCGGAAAACAATCGTTCGCTGGATACTTGAGTCGCAGGAATGCCAACGTATTGTCTTGCTGTTTCTGCAAATATAGCTAGCCGTTTACAATTGCATTTCTACCATTTCCAATATTGCAATCTTTCGGGACCCCGACTCGACCCGACCCGATTACCATTTCGGGTACTCGGACTTTATAAACTTTCGGGATCCCGACTCGATTCTGAACAAATTTCCCGACTCGACCCGAACCCGAAATTTCGAGTAGTCGCACTACCCTAGTAATAACTGAGCGACCGCAGACAGTAGGTGGAAGAGAGAGAGAGAGATAGAGAAATTGTGCGTCTGTGCATTCGAACAAATGAGAAAGGAAAGTGAAGAGCGATAACCGCAAGAATTGTTGCGTGAGCGAGAGAGAGAGAGAGAGAGAGAGAGAGAGAGAGAGAGAGAGAGAGGGAGGATGAGACAGTGCATAAAAGAAGCCGCTGACAAAAGACGCGTCAGAGAGAAAGAGAGCAAAACAAAGAGACAGCGTGAGCGAATGATCAGCTACTTGAGATAGCGAGTGTACATTTATAATTAAATATATTATTATCCATTCCGATAAGGCGTAGGATAACTATACTTTTTTTTTGTTTTAGTGTAGGGAGCATTTTTTAATGCATTTACCCGCAGTTCCCCGGGGTCACCGCAACCCCAGGGAAGTGAAGAACTCTCCAAATTGGGACTACTCTCTAAAACTCCTCCCTCCACTTGTTCCTCTCGTAACTGTTGTGAATAGCCGAAACAGCCCAAAGACACGCCGGCCATCATCTTAGGGTAACTGTCCTAACCGGCAAAAGAAAAATCAATCCCCCATAAAGGAAAATCAAGTGGTGCGAGATCAAAAGCAGCCAAGATATTAGTACAAAAAGCAGCCAATGAATGAGTTGTTCTCCTAATTGTATTCGTAAAGTCATATCAAATCAGTTGTTTACTAATTTTCAATTAATTGAATTTGTACAAAACATGTGTAAACTCTTGAAAGCCTTAATGCACCCTTTCACAACTCAAAATGTCAGAATACCATAACGAGAGAATGTTTCAAACCATGTATCTTAAAGCATACTGGAATTCCTCTGGTTCGAATTTTCATTGCTCAAACACCTCACTAGAATGCTCCTTTATTGAAACATTCTATCCGTATATAGTGTGTTTGCATGCAATCAGTGTGGAGGGGAAGGTGTATACTGAAGTGATGTCGCATAGACTCTGGTATGTAGTATTGCACAATCATAAGCTAATGCATGCAAGTAAATGAACATTCTACTATTTCGCACTGCTACACAGTACACCATTTGAGTGCGCGTTTTCTGCAAGCTAGTCTTCGAGTATAGCTGTTTACGTAGGCGAAGTTCCACTAACCTGTGGAACTATCCCGTTGTGACGCACGAAAGCTATATCTTTTTGACGTTTAAAATTTTATCGAGCTATTTTATCGTGTAAGTCGTAGAGGAACAAAAACAAGTAATGGCTGCTAAGGAGATCAGTTGACAGTTGCGGTTAACAAGAATTCCATGTATCGTATAAATCTATATATATAAAAATGGATGTTTGTATATATATTTGTATATTTGTATATTTGTATATATATATATGATTCATAGACTCCGGAACTGCTCAACGTATAAAGTTGGGGTTTGAACCGTTAGACGCGGCGTTTCTTCGGGAAGGTTTATGAGCAAAGAGCGTTCGAAAAAGTCCATTGGTTCAAAAGTTGTGACGTCTTTAGTGACACCATTACCACTTTTTCGCCCATTTTTGGTCACGTTTCTGCTTATAACTTTTGATCGAATGGACTTTTTCGAATGCGGTTTGCTCTAAAACCTTCCAGAGACAGAGACAGAGATAGAGAGAGAGAGAGAGTCAGAGAGAGAGAGAGAGAGAGAGAGAGAGAGAGAGAGAGAGGGAGAGAGAGGGCACGTTTCTGCTTATAACTTTTGATCGAATTGACTTTTTCGAATGCGGTTTGCTCTAAAACCTTCCAGAACAGAGACAGAGGTAGAGAAAGAGAGAGAGAGAGGGAGAGAGAGAGAGGGCACGGTTCTGATTATAACTTTTGATCGAATTTACTTTTTCGAATGCGGTTTGCTGTAAAAACTTCCAGAGACAGAGACAGAGAGAGAGAGAGAGAGAGAGAGAGAGAGAGAGAGAGAGAGAGAGAGAGAGAGAGAGAGAGGCACGTTTCTGCTTATAACTTTTGATCGAATGGACTTTTTCGAATGCGGTTTGCTCTAAAACCTTCCAGAGACAGAAACAGAGGCAGAGAGAGGGAGAAAGAGAGAGAGAGTGCGAGAGAGAGTGCGAGAGAGAGTGAGAGAGAGAGAAAGGGCACGTTTCTGCTTATAACTTTTGATCGAATTTACTTTTTCGAATGCGGTTTGCTGTAAAACCTTCCAGAGACAGAGACAAAGATAGAGAGAGAGTCAGAGAGAGAGAGAGAGAGAGAGAGAGAGAGAGAGAGAGAGAGAGAGTGAGTGACAGAGTTAGACCGAAAAAAATAGATCATCACAAACACGTTCAGAAAGTACATGCTTTTAAAAAATACTGTGCCACAGCAACGCGTGGCGGGGGAAAGCTAGTTACATATAAATTACACAACCTTCTTTATGTTCCACAATTACTGTTGGGTGGTTTCTATAGAGTTTTTTGCGCTGATTCCGAATCTGTCCTTAATTTTTCTCCTAAACGCACAGTTTTTGAGAAACGTTGCTTTAAAAAAAAACATATTTTTCAATTTTTAACAAATATTGTGATGTTATTATAAAAGATATTGAATTGTTCTTTACAGCAAAAGATTCTGTAGACTTTCTCGAATACAGTGATATCCAATATTAATACAATTAATACAATTCAATATCTTTTATAATAATATCGCAATATTTGTTTAAAGTTGAAAAATATGTTTTTTTTCAAAGCCATGTTTCTCAAAAACTGTGCGTCTAGTAGAAAAATTAAGGACAGATTCGAAATCAACGCAAAAAACTCTACAAGAACCACCCAACAGTAATTGTGGAACAAAGGTGTTGGACAGTGTTATTATACAGTCGAACCTTGACAACTCGAATCTCAAGGGAAGAACTAAACTCTTCGAGTTTCGACTTATCGAAGTCTTCGAGTAAGAGGGGTTTACCGTACGAAAATTCGACTTACAGGAAGTTTGTACAAGAGTTATTTATTATACAGGGTGTCTCACCCGATTTTGACATCTTGATTTTCTCGCTAATGTTACTCATAGCAAAAAATGTTTCAGTGGAGTCTTGAATTGTATCGAGTGGAGCATATTATGATGTTATTAGTTGTTTTCGTGAATGGACACGTAAAGGTCACATAAAGGTCAACTTTGTACTGCTCTGCACCCCACGCTGTTTGGAAATACATTGTTAATATGTATATTATTTATGATATACGATAAAAATAGCCGTAAAAGAGAAAAGCAGAATAGTATGTTAATGGGCCTAGTTGGCTGATCGTATTGTTATGCCGTGAAGAAGGAAAGAATGGGGTTCCGTCGAGAAATAAATCTTTTTCTTCTTGATGACTTGAAGTTTATTGGGTAGGCCACACCAACAGATTATTCACAAGAAATTACAGAAATTACAGAAATTACAGAAACTATACGTCCAATACGGCCAATCGACAGTTGGCTCGCCGGGCCGACTGTGCCAACTCGCGTCTAGGTCGCGCTCTGATTGGTCCGTGTTTTTCGTTAGTAACTTCTAAACAAAGCCGCGGATAACATTTTTGCAAAGGAAAATGTCGCTTCAAATGACATCAGGAACCTCCCATTTCCGGCTGTTGAAGGAATTTTGGGACACCCTGTAGATTCTTTACAAGACTCTAAAATGTGTCACCGGACATGTAACTCTGCCGTTCCTAGTCCAGCCAAACATTTGAGTCAGCTTTGGGCAAAAGGGCGAAGATAAGGTTGGTTTGAAATCTTATCGGGACGGGTGATGCGGCATAACAGTATTATAGTAATGTTGGCCCTACGTTGGGTATGATCGTTGGTCCAACTGCATAAAAAGGCGACATTTCTGACGGTTGCCCAACCAATACCCCAGCGAAGCCCTAGCAAAATGCCAACCATAAATGCTATTAGTGATATTACTATTACCAGACTGTGGATCTTTATGCTTTTATGAAGAAACTGGTTAAACAAAACATAAAACAGTGAAAGATTTTAAAAATTCAATTGAAAATCAATTCGTATGTTATTCTTGCTGTCCACAATCAATGCAAAACATTTTTATTTTGCATAAAGATCCGCAGTCTATTCGTAACACATTCGAAGTAGTATCCAGGTATGCAGGATACATCTCTTTGGCAGATCCATCGGCTGAAAAAGCACGTAGACATCCTAACAAATTTCGCTGATAATAGCCGCAGGCAGGCAACTGGAGATCTAACTAGTTTTCGAACGATCGCGTGCCTGTCGATCTTTTCTACCGTACATCAAGTTCCATGCAGCGTAAAATCGATTGCGAACTGCTGCATGAACAGTCAAGAGGGCTGATTAGACGACCCCTTAAGTAATTCCACGAAGAAGCTTGTACTATAATATGTAATGTAGGTCAACTTCTCCAATCCTTAATAGCGGTAACGTGTTCGGATGAAATACATTTGTAATTAATTCAAACTAAACGGGACGAAACTAGAGCAAGATTTCAAAATTAAATGTACCGATGGAATTAAAGTATCTTGGTCTATCAATAACGGTTGTCATCGTAACCTATAATTAAATCTGAATACTGTGGGATTTCTTTCTAATGTGGAATTTAAAATGTGTGATCAGACTTTTTTGCATGAAGAATATGTAAAGAGTTGCTCTAAAAATTTCTACGATAAAAATCATTAATAAATAGTTGATTATTATTGAAATTTAAGATAATCTACACAAAATATAAAGAAAAAATTTGAGGAACCAAATGATTCAAAAATTTCGATTTTTATACTTTTTGGTTACAAGTAACAGTTATTAGTGTCCAAAAATGAAAATATTGTAGATTACTGGGAAAATCAGGAATATAGACTCCTGTATTTATCAAAACTAGCATTAATTTTATGAATAAAAAATTTATGAAATAATTTACTGTCTACCATTTGGAAGTCGTACTATTTAACCCTTTGCACTCCGAGCTATTTTACCTGGAAAATTAAACATTTCTTCCGATCCAGAATATTTCCATTCCCTGCGATTTTTGAAATTTTATGGATATGAAATTGGTATAATACCTCACACAGTACCGAAATGTTTAGTAATTGATTAGATACCGGTATAATTAATAATCTAAACAATATTTTGAATAATGGTACAGCAATTTTTAGTGGTGCCTCAGAGGGGACAACCGAGTGCAAAGGGTTAATAATAGCTATTACAAATTTCCTTCATCAATTACTGTTATGAGCGATCGAAATGAACTTCTCTCATTGATAACTGTTATAAGCGGTCAAAACAAAGTTCCCTCATCGATAATTGTTATGAGCAATCGAAATAAACTTCTCCTATCGACAACTGTTATGAGCGACCGAAATAAACTTCTCCTATCGATAACTGTTGTGAGCGATCGAAATAAATTTCTCTCATTGATAACTGTTATAAGTGATCGAAACGAATTTCTCTCAACGATAAAATTTACCAACAAGAGACAAAATTTTCGGTTGTTTATAATCCTTATTTATAACCAATACGATTTTAGTCGATGAAATACTTGTTCTTCCATGACTTTTTTTCTTTTTGGTTATAACAATTAGGGTCCCTATATAAAAGTACAAGGGACTATCGCGAAGGTTGAGACACGTTGTGTGTTACTGTTGTGTTAACATTAATTAATAATGACATTAATGTTGAATTAACATTAAAATTCTCCATTAACCTCTGCATTAATCTCCATTAACGTATCAATGCCTTTTTGCAAGAATTTCGAGGTTGGAGAAACAATAAATTTCTCAAATACAGTTTCGACGTTGTTTTCTTTTTTGACACTTTTTCCTGTAAAAAAGCCATCTAGGTGCTTGAAAAATTGTAACCTGCGGGCGACAGGTCGGAAGGATAAGGAGGGTGAGGGAGAACTTCGCACTTCAATTCTGCTAGCTTTTTCACCGTTTGTTTTGTCGTGCGTGGTCGAGCAGTATGTATCATGAAGCAATAAGCAGTAAATTCGCGCGGAACCCGTTTGTCCAGATGTTTTACTTTTCCTATAGCTGTTAGACATCGGAATATAGTTGATTAATGCATATTAGTTCTCTCTGCGATTTCCTGAATAGTTGGACGTGACTCCGTTTCGACCATATCCTTTAACCATTATGCTAATCATTAGACTGCGGATGTTTATGCCATTTTCAATTTTTGTAGGCAAATTTTAAGAAAGTGGAATCATGTAGAATCTTATTTTCATTGGTAATAGTCTTTGTAGTTCTGGAATAAAGACAAATCGTACTAAAATCTGCGGAATTTTATATTCGGCATTTTTTAAACTTTTTATTTCGAAACTATTTGCTATTCCGATATAGATAAATATTAAAAATAACTGTAACATTGACTTCTCTGTGTGGTCGACGTTATGTGTTGTTACAGATGTACAATAAATTCCTGACGTGTTAGACTTCTTAATATTTTCCATAGCTTAGAAATTAAATTTTAACTGCACATCGCTTAACCAAATCAGAAATTATTGACATACCTTTGATATCTGGGCCACATAGAAAACATTTAGGGTAAACTATACTATTACTGACACTGCAGTAGTTATTGGCACTTTTGATTTAAACGTCAAATATTAAGAATTCATAGTATAGAAAATCATTTTATATTGCTTCTTATTTATATTTCAAAGCAACGTTGTAAGTTTTCATAACAGAGTTCCACATATGACTGTTAGCAACGCTGGAGGACATCCAGTAAGACCGACGCGACGGGTGATCACAATGCAGTGTAAATAGTGTTTTGTTAAAATTTTCGTTACGAGTAAGTATACTTTATCGCTTTATAACTTCATTTCGGACTGCACTACAGATGTAATAAATGCGTATATGATTAATTATAAATCGAATAGCCTGTTTAAGGTTTACTTCTTAATGTTTATTAGACAAAACCTCAGATTTTCAGGTGCCAATGAATGGTTCATTTATTTATATGAAAGTTTAATTAATTGGCACCTATACCAATTACTAGATATACATTTTCGGATTTTCTTAAATATTCAAAAGATTAATGCTTTGGAACTTTGAAACAAATTAGGAATATAATTTTAATTCGTTGATAGAAGTCTTCTTATCAATTCTTGGCACTGCCAATCATTGTACATTGAAGGGGCCAATCATTATAGGATAACGAGGTGCCAATCATTGCAATGGAAATTACAGAGTTAATCGTTGTGCTATTTATTTACGTACTTGTGCAAATCACTCATATTCTTATACAGGGTGGTCATTTTATCTGAAGACATTGAAATATCTCGAGAAGTATGCATCGGATCAAAACAAGTGGGTAATGAAAGTTGTTCGCTGTGAAGGGGGACACATCCAATGATACCAAACTCGACTCCCCACTGCCACCTCCTGGGGGTGGGGGTGGGGGAAGATAAAAATCTTAAATTGAAACCCCCATTTTTCATTGCAGATTTGGATTCTCCAGAAAAAAATACACTAATTTAACCTAGGAGTTTTTGCATTTTGGTTCACAGATGGCGCTGTAATGGACAAAAATCAAGATGGGTTAAATTCGTTGAAAATTGGGGATATCTCGGGGAATACACATCAGATCAGAAAAATGAAAGTAGACTTAATTGACATTTTAAAAAATGCTATTCAATAACACCATAATTGCCCCCCCACTCTCACCTCCTGAGGGTGGGAGAGGAAATTATTTCAAAATCTTCAATGGTAAACCCTTTTTTATAGCAAATCTTGGTTCTCCATTGATTTGATATTATTGGTGTAATTTCTTTCACAGATGTCGCTGCAACCGAAAGCAGTTGGAAAAATTCATTGGTTTGTTTATCAATAAATCAAAAATTACTTCTGAAACTATTTTTCTCATGATATCCCCAATTACAGCGCCATTTGTGAACTCAAATGCAAAAACTCCTACGTAAAATTTGTGTATTTTTTTCTGAAGAATCCAAATCTGCAATGAAAAATGGGGTTCCCATTTAAATTTTTTATCTTCGGGTCGAGTTTGGTATCATTGGATGTCCCCCTTCGCAACGAACAACTTTCATTACCCACTTGTTTTGATCTGATGCATAGTTCTCGAGATATTTCAATGTCTTCAGATAAAATGACCACCCTGTATAGAATATACTAAAAAATACACTGACGCAGATTTACTTCAGGCTATATGTAGAGGCAGTTCAAAATGGCATGGCTAAAACACGGCGGAAGAAAGAAATGGAAAGGGAAAAACTAAAAAGGAAAAGGGAAGAAGCTAAAAAATCTAAAGAAAGTTTGTCCTCACAGAAAAAAAATGAAAATTGCAGGCTTCAAGACTTACCCTTAATAGATACACTTGAGTACATTAAAGATACTGGACGCGGCAAAGTTTAAAAGAGACAATAAAAATATGAAAAGGATAGATGCCAACGACAATATTGAAAATACTGTTGTTAATCTCAAGACGGAGAAGAAAGAAGAAAATTCAGAAAAGGCTGCAGTAGAAAAAGAAGCCAGAGGTCGTATCTGTCGTAATGATTGTTCCACCATGTACATCATATAAAGATCTTCTCTTAAATAAACAAGAAAAAGTTATTCGAAATTTACACAAGACGAACATTCACCACAAAAGGAAGAGTCGAATCGGATGTCTCATCTCTTATGACTTCGTCTTTTAAGTTATTTCTACATATTAAACTGATGGTATTAGTTCAGACGTAAACTATACATTATGCAGAATTTAAATCTACATGCAGTACAAAATATTTTCATTATTTTTCTTTATTAAGTTAATAATTCGTATTCAGTTCTTCAGTGCCAATAACTGATACATGTTGTGTCAACAACTGTACCAAATATGCCAATGACTGTACTATTTGTCTTACGATTGTTATTCACTGAATATATTTTATAATAAAATATTTATGACTCGTAAAACTGTTTGATTTTTATGAAAAAATCTATTAGCTTATAATAATAGCAAGTTAAGCTCGTTTAAACATTTCAAAAAACGATTAAAAATTTTTAGTACGATTTTGGCTTAGGGTGCCAATCATTGTACAGTTTACCCTACTTCTCGTAATAATCGTCAATATCAAAAACTAAACTTTTCTGAACTAAAAAACACATACGATTTCACATAGCAGTGCGAGCCATATAGCAGCGCGAAGAATGAATGCATTTCTGGTTAAACTTTGAAACGTAAAAAAATCTCATTGGGAACTTTCTTTCTAAGCTCTGCTGGGACCGAATGGAATATGTAAAACTACGAAGACAAGTCCTTGTACAAAATGCTCATTCGTTCAACGCACACGTGGGAGGAAAACGACATGGAACATTTTTCCGTCTATACAGCTGCGCTTTCAGCAGATACAACAACTCCTATCTTTATACGAGCTTTATCTTCACGAGCAATATAACTGAATCGGTTCTCCCTCGCGGGCAAAATTTTAAGCGAGATAGAACTGGTAAAATTGAAAAGGAACTCGCACAAGACACAATTTATAGAAGGTAGCAATTGCTAAAGAACCAATAAAAGCATTACGATTTATCTAGGGACCTGTAACATCGATTTTTTCTTTTTATATTTCGCACACGCTGCTTGTACGGAATGGAATGGATCCGCGAAATTGTGTGCCAGCATTATAGTATTTTTACTAATTCTTACTCTTTCTCACGTTAGAACACATTGTAAATTCAATTACAAATTCAATAATTTACAGAAAATCTAGTCAGTCTATGTTTATTCAACGTTCTTTATTTAACATCAGATAGGTGCAAATAATGGAAATAATTGAAGTGATCTTTTAAAAAACACGTGAAACGTTTTTTCATACTAGATAATAGACAGTAATAAATTAGATCATTTTTTCCCTACTTTCTTGCATTCACTTCAAGAAGTGTATAATCAGCTACTTATGAGTAGACTCCAGATGTTTATGCAAAATAAAAAGTTTGTGCATCAATTACAAGACGCAGGAGCTACATATAAATTTTATATATTCTTCATTAATAATTTTAATGTGGTGAAAATAATATATTAACACTCTTATAGTCTTTTAATATTTTAACGGTTTTAAATTGCATTTGCTCATTTTTGTTGTAAACACATAAAATCCGGAGTCTAGTTATGAGTTTTGAAATAAATAAAATTAACAGTTCAAACTTTGAAGCTCTTACACCTAACAATTCATATTAATTTATATACATACACCAGATGATTGCATTAGTTCGTGCCCGATTTGAAAATAAAATTCAATGGTTAAATTTAATAAAAAATTAAAATTAAAAAAATCTAAACTGTATTGTTATTTTTGTTTTTGCGCCTGGCAACACGAAACGTCGCATGATGCGAAATAACCAATCACAGGATGCGTGGGTCATTCTAACAACCAATCAGGAAGGCCTTGACGGTCTTTACAAACAGTTTGATCATGTTTTAGCCAGGCATTGTGTTTTCAGAAGTGAGGACATTAGCAAAGTTTTGAAAAGTATGAATAACGACAAAAATAGCTACGAATACCGCGAAACGTGTTGAAATTGCAATTTTTATTGTATTAGGCTGGCAACCAAGTTCGCGAGCTCCACATTTTCTCAAGCAAAGTCATTTATATATATATATATTTTTAAGCACGAGTATTATATATCAAATTAATCATAAAATTCAGAGCTTCCCAATGATATACAGTTCAAAAGGAATGGTCACTGAATAAGGTTGTAATGATACAATAAAAGAATTACGAAACAAAAGGTCGTGAATTTAGTTGCCAACCTAATATATTAAAAGCATAAAATAGAAAAGATAAATAAATAAAATTAGAAAACAATGATTAGAATATAAATTATTACATATTAAATAAATGCGTAATTTAAGTAAAAATGTAAAAGTGTCGAGAATGAATTCCACTAGTGTATGTATATTCAGTAATGGAAGAAGCAACAGTAGAAAATTCGCGTTAGAGCAGACATCTGAACAGAAGAACCCTCGTCGCAGCACACGGTAGACATATATGACTGATCATTTCGTTCCTTTAAGTGGCACTCCAAGACAACTTGGAATGCGAGGGCTTGCTACCGTCACCTGTGTCGTTCCCGTCAGCGTACATACGAGCTGTGCAAGGTGTCCAAATACAAATTCTTATCCGCTTCGAAGGTGGCTCTAGGAAACTTACAGACGAAGATGAAATGAAAAATTTATCTGCATTTAGCCTTCGGACGGCGGGCTATTGTTACAACTATACACATTTCGCACGACATTTGACCGATATCAGCCATAAACTGACTCGTAGGGTAGGAAATTATACTGTCCAACAGCCAAAAAAATTTTCTAGTTTATGAATTCACTCTCGAAACGGTACTTCGAGAAATAATTTATATTAAAGCCTGAAATCCATGTAAAACCTTTTGCATTCTGTTTTGAAGACTAGAAACTACTATTTAAGACAAAAAATTGTCGATTTCTTCAAAATATTACTGTGTCCTAACCCCTTAATAATACATATGTACAAATACATCTTAACTGACAATATTCAGTATGAAAAAGCAAGCCCGACTTCAATAAAGATATTGAAAATTAACTGACTCGATCGTAAATAATATTCGACAGACGACTGTACATGGACACAGTCGCATTATCACCGTACGACATCTAATTAGGACATAGCGTTACAAGTTGTACAACAGCACTACAAATGTTGAAACTGTCGTTCAAACAATCGAAGCAACTTCTGCTGTAGAGTTGGTTTGGCGATAACGCGCATCGTCTACGGTTAGTTTTATTGTAAAAGTGGCAGAGATGAGTATTAACCAGACAACACAGTACGCAATGAATAGTGCGCAGTTTTATCTTTTGCATACTCAGCAGTTGAATAGGTTCCTCTTATACCTAGCAATAAATGAATTCTATATTATTTTCTTAGTTCTTCGTGTATAGGGTTTATACAAAAACCAACTTTTAAAAAACCGGTTTTCGGTTTTTAACTTTTCCATGAAACCGGTTTAAACCGGTTTCGGATTTTTACATATAAAAAATAAGACATGTTTACAACTTAGAATAGAAGTTTTAATTTTTTTTTATTTATTAAAGAATTGACAAAATAATACCCTTAAAGTATCACGGAAATTAACAAATATTTATGAAAATTATTATTTTACTTCTTTCTTTGATTAATAAAATGTGATTTTAAAAAGCAAAGAACGTCAATTGATTTATTGCTTAGTCGTGTCCTTATTTTGGACACAAAATTTCCAGAAATAGAAAAAACTCGCTCACTTGCTATTGAACTGGGCTTAATTGTCTTTAAAGCATTAAATAATAAATCTAAATTCTTTGTTCTTCTATTTGTAGCCTCTAAGATCAAAAACTCTTTCTTTAATGTTTGAGGATTGGAGGAAGTCGCTTCTTCAGGTTCTTGCAGATATTTGTTTGTTGCTATTTCCATAGCATTTTTCATCACAGTCTCTATGCGCTTTTTTCATTTCCACATATATATGTATACAGGGTGTCCCAAATTTCGTGATCGTCCCGGAAATGGGAGGTTCTTGAGGTTATTTGAAGCGACATTTTCCTCTACAAAAATGTTCAAGGCAATAATGTTCCCCGACCTTTCTCCGCTATACCACTAGCGGTGTACTTTTTGATTACATCGAAATCATTATAGCGGATTAATATAAGTGTTATGTATAAATTTAAAACCGGTTTTTTTACTGAAAAAACCGGTTTTCGGTTTGCAAAATTTTCTTTCAAAAACCGGGTTTGAAAACCGGTTTTTAAAAACCGACAACCGCTATTCGTGTATCATTTTGCTGGAATCGTTTTGTACTAAAATATTTCTGTAGGGCGCAATCTAAATGTTACATCTAGTACAATTCAGAAACGGGTCTGTATAATTTTTCAATTCTCGGGTGTAAATAGTTTAGCAACTAACCTTATGTAGAAAGGTGAGTATGATATCTCGCCTGGGCCAGCCTCCTGTGCGCTGGATGCAGCAAGATAGCGGAATCGCTGTTATAAATCGTCATAAATTCAGTCAACCACTAGATTTGTTCGTCTAAGTAAGTCCTACGGCAGCAATGCTTTAAACGGCACAGGACTAGCATTTTATATTTAATAATTCAAATATTTCTATGACATATTGCCATTTTCTAAATAGTGATTGAAGCATTATATCCACCAGAACTTGAGATTGCTATATGTACAACAAATTCTATTTTAAAATCGAAACGAAATATTTGTTGAAGAAAAAACTGGAAGCATCTCTATGATTTTGAAATATCCTTGCAATAAATCCGTTAAAATATTTTAGGTATCTTTTGACAATATTTGTTTTTTGACATCAGGAAACTGTTTTATATTTTCGGCGACGATTCGGAATAATTGATTGTACTCTCGTATAAGTTTGACACTACGTTCCGCTATGTCGTTTAGAACTTAAATCTTGGACGATGCTTAATCCATATTTACAATCGTTCTCATCTTTCCATACATCGGAATTCTATCTTAAACTCTGTGGAAATTGAAAATTTTTCAAAGAATTTCGTTGTATGTTAGGAAGAAGGAAATAGTCAATATTTCTGTTACTGTAAATTTCTACAGCATACGGAATAATTTTAAATCTTTTACAAGGTTCATCCTTCTCGATATTCGGCGCCTCCACTATTCGCGACTTCGTGCTCTTCCCACACTGCCTCGAAAGATAAATACCATAGATGGTAACAAAGTTTGTTATTAATACGCTGCTTATTTTTTTCATCATTATTTCGATATGCATACAGTCTTTGTTAAAATTCTATTAGGTTGTTGCATATTAAATGTCCGATTGTAGAATGTAACTCCTTTTCATCATTTCGATCAAGAAATGCTGGTACAGTTAATGGGCTTTTTATATATTTACAAAAAAATAAAAATTTGAGGTACATATAAAACAAATCTTTAACACTAAACGTACCGCGAGCGGTTCCAGATTTTTTGATTTCACAATTAATGATATTGTAAACATGCTTTCATAAGAAATAATTTAATGTATATCTTTATTAGAACCCACATTATAATAAAAACCGCGCAAAGTCTAAATAAATTAATTCTTGTCATTTTTAAAAGGCAACCATGTGCCTGTTGCTTTTATAGCTCGGTACGTCTAAACAGACACTAATGTTAATATCCTATGTTCAATTTTAATGTGGATGTATAATTTTACTTTTAAATAAAGTTTGTTTCAACGTCAACCAACGCGACTGTCATATACTCCTTTTATATGTATGGAAAAATAACTTTTATGTCATTTTTTGGTGAAAATGTGGTGATTAATTAACTTACTAGTCGTTGATGGTAAATAGAACTACAAAATCAAGATAACAATCTTGTAAATGAAAAACACGAATGACCATAATATTTTATTTTTACCGTAATACAATCAAGGTAGATAGAATTGCGTAGAAGAGATTGGGGTAAGATAGCGAAAGGGTAAGATAGCGAACGTTATGTTTTGCCTTTATTCGTGATATATATTCATTTTACCTATTGTGTCCATCTATACTCATAAAATGGGCGAACTAACATTTGTCGTTAAAGTAGAGATTGGATTAAACAAAAGAAAGTTAATTGGGATTAATTGTTTCAAGCACGTGGCTTGTAAGAACATAAAAATCGAATTAAGGAATAAAAACTTAATGAAAGGTAAGTTTTACATAAGAAGCAATCCAGATATTCGTAAAGGTGTAGATCTTAATATCACACGGTTAGTTTAACATTAATTTTATGTCTAAATTCTATTTTATTATAAACATTACAAATATTATTATAAACATAACCTTCATGGGGTAAGACGGTGGGGGTAAGATGATGGGTGAGTAAGAAAAGAAGAAACATATAAAGAGACTGACAAAGAATCTACTGTCTGTCAAGGATGAGTATATGTAGATCCTCCCATAGAACACTGGATACAACAGTTTTAAATGTTTATGTTGCCGGAATGAGTCTTGCACCAATTATAAGAACATTGGTTCGTTCAAATGTCAAAACTGTATCACCCATTAAAATTAACTATCTTATCCCAGTACGTTCGACATCTTACCCAGTGGTTGAGTAAGATTCCGATTTCATGTAGGATTAGTTTTACATTTTTTTCTCCTTGTAATTTCAAAATTACATTCTTTTATATTAATATTCAGTTTATTAAAACATGTGAGAGTGATATACATATATTTTTATTCATCTTATGTGGTTAAATAACATAATTATACGTATTTTTGCTTAATATCGTCGTGTAACCCGAACCTTCCCTACAAAATTGCGTTTGTTTAATATCATTGTTAAAAATCGGACGTTTCATATGCAACAACCTAATATATCTTGACCTTGAGATTCCATTACTATTGGCGCTCGTATCCACGCCTTTACATAAACAGTAACAACAAAAAAGGCACATATTGGGTCGGTGCATAATTATTGCGGCTTCTTTTTTCTTTGAAAACTGGCGTTTTTCAAAATTTTTTTCATAATAATAATCCTCTCTTTTCAGTTAGTGAAAATGCGTATCGAAAATGCTCAATCAGCAAAAGCGAAGTTGAAAGATGGTTCAAGAAGTTCAAATCGGGCGATACAAACCTCGCAGGTGAAGAAGGGAGAGGTCGACCATTAAATTTCCACGACCAGCCACTTTTGGCAGCCGTGGAAGAGGACGAAAGCTTGACAACGAGAATTTTGGCCGAAGACTTCAATGTGGACAATTCAGACCATATTCGTCGTCTCAAAAAGCTCGGAAAAGTATTGAAGTAGACGGCGAATATGTTCCGGTATAATCATTTACAGATGTTTTTGTTTACTGTTGTTATCGTTTTTGTTGAATAAAATTTGTTTCAAAAAGCCGCAATAATTATGCATCAATCCGACATCACAAATTTTAATTTTTTTTACTGTTCTTTTACTGGTTCTGCTACTTGTGAAATTATGGTAGCGGTGGTGGAGGGCAGCCAAAATTCGAGTGATACTTCGCAAACTCTTAGGCAGATTTATAGCCGTATTACGGAAGCAAAAAATATGTAATAATGTCATTTCCTCGATCGAAGGATTCCAGACTTTTAGCTTACGTTTTCGATAGGAGATAGATTGCATTGGGGTAGTGTTGGAGACTGAGAATAAGCGGAAAAAAGATGATATCGACGATCATCTTATATTTTACCTTCAACAGCTTGACACTTTCAATCTCATATAGCAAAACGGCGTCCCGCTATCTAACAAATCAAAAGAAATGAATTGTTCGTATTACTGGTGAGAGACAAGGCGAATACTTTTAGATTCGAACGAAAATAATACAAGTACATTAACTTAATTAATCTTAAATTAAACTTAAATTTATTCCAATTTCGAAATGAAACCTAGTCGGTCATAGTGTCAAATACAACAAAAAAAAACACATACAGAACTTTTGCCATAATGTTTTTATTTTAATGAAACGCTCAAATAGTATGACATAAGAAGTAGTAGTAAATAGGTTTATTTTATGCCTTTCGGCCTTAAAATGGGGGATACAAGTGTGTTTGTGTCAGTGTATATTTAAACATTATCTTTGTTTCTCTTTCGTTTTTCTATTACTCTCCTCATCCACTCTGTGCCCTCTTTGTCTCCTTTCAGAATTCCTCGCTCTACTATGTTTACTCTTTCCAGCTCTTTGCAATCTCTTAACATGTGGCTTAGAGTCTCTGGCTTCTCTTTACAGAGTCTGCAGACTCTATCCTTCTCTTTGGTCCAATATTTATTGTTCTGTTCCTCATTCCCACATCTGAATCTTGCAATCATTCTTTGGTCTCTGCCCTCGTATGATTTACTTAGGTATTCTGCTATCTGAGCCTCCCTAATTTCTCTATACTGTTTATTGTATCTGCTTTCAGTTATTTTGTCGTATTGCCACTGTAACTGCTCCGCTCTATCTGATTGTATCATACCTTCTTCGTACTTTTTACCTTCTCTTCTTTCCGCTTCCATTATTTCCATGTCTACTCCTTTGTTCGTGTAATACGAATCTCTTATTTTTTCCCATTTTGACTTCCTCTTTTCTTGTTTTCTGTCTATCTCTTTCCAACTTTCCCTTAGAATTGCGTTGCTGCTCTGACTTTTTGTTTTCTCCTCGTATCTTAATGCTCTTCTTCCCGCTTCTATTCTTATTTTGTCCGTTTTTGTTTCTTCTAGTATTAGATATGCAGGTGTGTTAAAATCTAGTCCTAAGGTCCAGCGTATATATTTCTCCTGTATTTTTTCCATTTTCTCAGCCTCCATCCATCCCCATATCTCTGAAGCGTACAGTAAAATACTTTTGACTAGGCTGTTAAACATCTTCATTCGTCTCTCATAATTGTTTCTAAACTTTCTTTGACCTATTCCCCATACTTGTGCCATAGCTATTCTAGCCTTCTTCGTTGTTTCTCTTATATGTGCTTCGCTGCTTCCGTTTTTCTGGAAATGATATCCTAGATATTTAAATTCCTTCACTACCTCTAATTCTTGACCTTGGTATTTCCATCCTTCTTTCTTCTTCTTCCCCCTCCCTTTATGGAATATCATAATTTTAGTTTTATCCGTGTTCAGCTGCAATTCTTTATCATCGAGATATTTTGCAACTCTTTTTAACATATCTTTCAGCTCTTGAGGGTCTTTCGCTAGTAACGCCATGACATAAGAAGTATATTTACATGAATAAAGTACTTGAATATAGACGTACTATTGTCGAAATAATAATTTCTCTATTTTTAACCCTTTGCACTCGGAGCTATTTTAACTCGAAAATTAAACATTTCTTCCTACCTGGAATATTTCCATTCCATTCGATTTTTAAATTTTATGAATATTATGGTTAATTTCTATTTATATTATATTGGCATACAGAACTACCCGTTAAATGTTTCTTCATGTGGTGCCGAACAGCTGTTCATTTATGTTTTTAAGTTTATAAAATACAAAATGTGTTGATATAAATAAAAATTGAGTTTATTTTTTATAACATGATTCGTTTGAAAACAATTTACTGTTTGTATTAGGTGCTCACGTATTGAAACAGTCTCTGGTTTATCCACATGCAGTATAGTGTATTTTTCTTTTACACGACGCGATGGTTGTTACAGAAATTGTTGAAAGCCATCTGTGCCCAAACAGGATTGAATGTGTAAAAACTGAGTTGTTAGTGAAAATCATGATTTTTTTCTATATTTTTTTTCCTATGCTGCCTGTATTCCTAACTTTAAATATTTACACGCTCGTTGTGCTACGCATTCTGTATACTCAGACCTGAGTAAAATAGTATTTTAATTAGTAAGTACTAAATAAGCCTATTCATTATAAAATATGTGTACAATAATAAGTTTTTAAAATAGTACAGTAAAGCCTTTATCTAAGTCAATCTAAGAATACGGAAACTGTAGGATCTAAGAAAACCGAATATTCCCTCCATTACAGGGCATACCCCGCGACAGGCCAAGAAGTTCGAGCTGTCTCGATCGCCGACCAGTGTAAAGATACGGGGTCGAATATATCGGTGTGAATCCTACTACTAATCCAATTACAATAATTCTTTACCTATCATTATTTTTTTATGGGACTTTCACCAAGTTATTTATGGCATTTTTCTGATTGGAATGACACTAAACACGATATAATTTCAACTGTATTTAGTAGTAAGGTGGAGTGGGGTAAGTGCGTAAAACTTTTTGCAAATTTGGACTTCAAACTGATGTATTTTCAGTCTGGTAAGTAAAAACTTAACGCTCTTGGTATCAAACTCTTGCCACAATTATTATTGATGAATTAGTATTATGTAGGATTCTAATTTTGCTTGAAAATTATCATTTTGATAGGATATTATACAAAGTGTCAACTAGAACGCACTTGCCCCGAAAATAGGGCAGGAGCTTCTCTGATTGTGAGAGTTAAAAATGCTTTCAAACCTTGTTTCAACTTCAACTGTTACGGGGCAAGAAAAGAATGGTTAACAAGCCTGTTATAAAATGCTTCTTTATTAGATTTACAATTAGACGAGATTAATACGGATAACATACGGAGATTAACATAAAGAGAACAAGCGGCGATGACGGTAACTGACGAACAGAACAGGAACGGAACCTAAGAACTATGGGATCCGCAATGGTCCTCGGCGTTACGGTAGGTGGCGCGGCAGAAGATCTAAACCAATGGCGCGGCAGAAGATCTAAACCAATGGCGCGGCGCGAACTTACAAACTTATACAGTCCCTGCTCACTTTATTAGACTCACCTGTATAATTATGATATTTCTATACGATATTGTACTATACGATTTGAACTTTTTTGGGAAGCTAGAGCAATTAGTTTACTAAAGAATGTGAAAAGAAATTTTTTCAAAAATTGCAATTGATCGGAATTGTTGAAAAAATACTAAAAGTTGAATTTTTAACTTTTTTATGTGGGCCTATATTGAAAATTTAAAAAATAAGTTTTGTAGATCTGTGTCAATTAAATAAACGGGAAGAAAGTTTATGTCGTATTTTAAATAAGAAGGTAATTTTGCTTGTAAATCAAAAACACATGTTAACTAGCAAGCCATTGGAAAACAGGAATTGACAGGTTATCTGAAAAATGGCAACATATTGTTACAAATAATGGAAATTATATCATTGAATAATATTAAACATGTATTTCTATAAATTAATTCAAATGATTTCTTTAACGCTAAACCTACCGAGCCTCAAAAGTAACTGGTACATGTTCCCTTATAAAAATGACAAGATTGATTTTATTTAAACTTTGTAAGGCTCCTATTGTAATATGTGCACTACTAAAGATATCTATACAATCGTTTCTTATGAAATCATTATTATTACTTTTTTAATTGCAAAATAAAGAACCTGGAATTGGTCATTTTGACCAGAGTTGATAAAATTAGTTTTAAAATATGATACAATCTTCCCTCTAACCTAATAATATTTTTGTATCTTCCTTTTACCAGTAATGTTTCAATGACTGAAAATAAATATAAAATAAAAACTTACCTGAAATGGCAGTGAAAAGTTTCACCAACACAATACCAAGTCATCGGAAATCAGGAATTGACAGGTTACCTGAAAAATGCAACATATTGTTACAAATAATAGAAATTATGTCATTGAATAATATTAAACATGTATTTTTATAAATTGACTCAAATGTTTTCTTTAAAAGACGATAGAATTTTCTCTCCAACCTAATAATATTTTTGTATTTTTCTTTTGCCAATAATGTTTCAATGGCTGAAAATATAAAATAAAAACTTACCTGAAATGGTAGTGACAAGTTTCATCAACACAATTGCGTGACAAGTGCTTGACGTTACCGAATCACTCACACACGCTTTTTATTAATTGGAATACTCTATTGCAAACACGTGCACAATCATGTGCTAAACTAACCTCACTTCACGTAAACGCAAACGCACGGCGATGCAACGCGACGGCCGTGTTAACTCTGACTCTACTCACCTGTCACATAAGCTTATTTGTACAGTCCCCAATATGTACATAATTTAATATATTGTTATAAATATATATATAAGTATATATATATAAATATTGTTATAAATATATATGTACATATATATAAATAAAAAAAATATATTACTATATTATAATATATTACACATAATATATTAATATATCTTATGCATAAGATGTGATCACTCCAAGAACGTACAAAATTTGAGTCCCAATATATGAATGCGACACACTTTAAATTTTATAATATAGTTTTATAAAGTTTATAATATAGTGTACGTAGTACAGCTCCGTCTTGCTCAGATCAAGTCTTTACTAGAGATCTGATATAAAGTCTTATAGGTGTATATTTATCACTATATATATTGTTATAAATAATTGCCATATAATTATAAAGTAACTTTTGTATGAAGACTTTTTTTAATCGGTTTATGGGGAACGTGTGGAAAATATACATATATCGACATAATTTTCTGAAGAGAACTGGTGTTGCATGGTGGTAAAGTATCACGTTTTCCACCGAAAGACCAAAGTTCAAATCCAGCTATATAGTGATGCTTTTATTTTGATATTTTTACTATCATTATTGTTATTACCATTATTTCTATTACTATTACTAGACAACGGATGTTCGTATTTATGAAAAGAATAAGTATAAATGTAACACAAATTAGTAAATAAAAAAAATTATAAAAATTTAAAATTCTGTATACATATAGCTTTATATAAAATTTAAAAATTCTATGTATATGTACATATATATTTTTGCATGCATGAGAAGTGAGCATTCTGATACCAAAGTCCGCCTGAGCACGCCTATAAGACTTAAAAAATAGATGTACTTGGAACGTCCGAAATTTAGGTCCCACGGACGTCCCTGGAACAAAAATAATGGTCGTCCCCGGGACATCCGAAATTTTGGTCCCATGGACGTCCTTAGGACGTAGAAAACTGACGTCCATAGGACGTCCGAAATTTAAGTCCTTTGGACGTCCGAGGGACATCCGTAACGGACGTCGGACGTATGGACGTAAATTGGACAAAAACCGGACGTCCGACGGACGTTCGGTGCTACCTGGGTTACAGGATGCTCGAATACTTTAAGTATTGTAAAATAAAGTATTTTATTTTATGCCAGGTTATTAAAATATTTAAAATATTAGAATGTCAAAATAAAAATATTTTATTTTTCAAATTATATATTCTATTTCAAACTCTACTCCTCAAAGAAAATCTAAAATATTAAATAATATTTGATATAGTAATTTACTATAAACTTCAGGCTAGAAGATATAGTTTCCGGAAATATTAATGATGAAGTAGTAGGATGTGTGTGTGCGTGCACGTGCGTGCGCGCGTGCGGGCGTGTGTGTGCGCGCGAAGGCTGAAATAATTAAATTACAGTTATTTAAAATATTTAGTTCGGCCACCAAAATATTGCCCACCCCTGTGTAGGCGTACTAATGTTTCTCACGACTACTTCTAATCGTGTATCAGAAGTTTACGGTGTTGGAATTAACCCGATAGTGTCCGATGTTTTACATGGATTCACCTGCTTGTAATTCTACTGGCCCTAAATTGTCATCATCGAGTTCGGCACCAATTTGGTAGTAATTCGTAAACCACGAACACTCTACTCTGTACAACCGTGATTCCAAAATTTCGAGCTGTTATCGTACTTTCCCATTCGTCGAGAGTCGCCGGTATTGACATAACTATACCTAGCTATAACGTCATTATCGTATATCACGAAACTGAAATTCTCGGTATCATACGCCATTGTAACTAAGTTGAACTGCTCTTCAGCGGTCCTATGTAACATCTCAGAGGATCGTTATTGATTTTGTATTCGTCAGTACAGTATATTATGAACAATAAAGAGATTTATCATAACTCTTGTAAATGTACCTATAACAGCCTACCATTTTTAGAATTAATGACTAAATGATACTAAATACTAAATAATATATATAGTGTTTGTTACTCAAGTTGAACTACTAACAAGCACGAGTATTATTATTATTATCGCAGTATTTTAATAGACTGCTCTTTTCTTGCGTAACCAGAATAGTACATTTGGACGAGAAGATGTGAAAACTCCAAGTTTCATCGATAACACGTAAGATTTAAAATAAAATAAACTATTGAGTATTCCAAATAATATTTTAACCTGCTCTAGATATAATTTGTTAATATAATAAATATTTATAATGAGTCATTACAGACTAATTATAAGATTATAAACAGGGCTCAGTAACATCATCGACTTCGTGAAAGATTTAATTGTAACTGTACTACAAAGTATTATGAAGGATATTTACAAAATATGATTAAAATCTATTAATCTAAATTCTTTCTTTAAAATTAATCTAAATTCTTTCTTTCGTTTTCTATTTCAGAGAAATGTTGTTTTTTCTCAGTGGATTAGACAAAAAAAGAGAAGTCACCTGTTGCTTGATTAATACGAGAGTGCGTGTGAAATTAATACGTAAACGTAGGTTTTGTGAAATCACGTTTCTCATGATTCATCATTTTAGACATTTTATATATTTGATAATGATGCGGTAAAATTCAATGGTGACTTCTGCACTCCTGGATAGCTAGGAATTCCTGTAAAAATCCAATAAACTGCCAAGACCCGAGAACACCATTTTTCATTTCCCGCTGGCTAATCTCTTACACTTCTGATCTTAAAGAATTATGATAACAGTGGATTATTATATCTATGTGGACATTTTTTTAAAGAATTTCATTGAAAATTGTTGAAAGTGCTAGAGACGTAGTGTGTGTATGTACTCAAAATAAATGTGCAAATTAAAGTCGTTTTATTGTTGCACATTCCTATTAGACAGTACAGTGTTCCTTCGCATAGTGTGACTCGTCTGTACGGATAATGTGAAAATTTTATCCCCACTACTAGGGCTGTTACTTTTACGAAGCTTCGACTCTTTGAAGATTCGAAGGATTCGAAGGAACGAAGGGAACTTCCAAGTTTCGAAGTTTCGAAGTCTTCGAAGTTTTCGAACCGGTTTTCGAAGGCTACGTCCCCTCGACCCGGCCGCGCGTCTCGCTTCCCGTGACGATCCTAGCGACGCGAAATTGCGAACAGCTACGTCCAAACTTTCGCATCGCCGACGCTTACATTGCAACGCATTTTAGGGAATGAGCGTCTTCCGTTATCTGGAAACGAATCGAACGAATTTAACAAATCGAAGCTTTGAAGCTTTGAAGTTTCTGAAATCGAAGCTTCATAATTCGAAACTTCAAAGCTTCGAAATCTTCGACCTTCGAATGAAAGTACTGGCCTACTAGGGGGTTCCTCCTTGGGCGGCCGCACAGTGGGGTATTTGGCCAGTTTAGCGCGCCCAAACTATTGCGACGTTATTAATAGTGTGAAGGTCATACTATTATATATCGTTGAATTCGCCTTAACACCAGCTAGAACACTATCGAATTAAAAATACAACTTAATGTTTAAAAAATCGAAGCGATCTTGTTTCTTTCTTTTAAACAAAATTTTTTCGAAGTTTTATATATTGAAGTTTATACCCATGTGAATACTGTTAAACTTTTATTTCAAACATTTTTTCGTCAGGTTAAGAAAAATTACTATTGCAAACAAATTTCACGAGTGCTGTGGTAAAGATTTGATATGTATACATAGACTGATATGTATCGCACAAAAAACTAAATATCTTTTGTGTTTGCACTTGTTTGCACCCAAACTTTCATGGATTATATAAAGCAATGTCTACTGATTAACCTCGCAAAAAATTAAAGAGGAGTTATTTGGAGAAAAAAAGTTATTACATGATATATATTGATTTTCTGAAATAAGATATATCACTTTCGATTGTTTATTCTATTAAAACCACCGAAGAGAATAAAAAATTTGGTCCTATCTCAATTTTATACACTAAACTTGTCAAACAAATCATTTCTTTAACACAAGTTTTTCGACACTTCTCTAGGTCACGAGAAATGTTACTTTCAAGTATCTGAATGTTACTAAATAGTACTCTCTATGGAAAAATATTATTGTAGATTACTCGTATATACTGTATATTCAGGTTCATGAGAAAAAAGCTTTAGTCATTTTGAACAAACTAAAAACTTTTGGCGCACTAATCTGGCCAAATACCCCACTGTGGGCCACTCGCGCTACATAGTATGTGACACGATCTGAGGTCGGATATCGGTGAGGCAATACTAATGCAATAATAAAACTTTATTACTCGAGTTTATGCATTTATAAAGAAAATGGGTACATGAAATTTAAAACGGTGAACGGATTAGAAAACTTGAAGAACTTGAATACAATAAAATTATTAATGAAAAATATAAATTGATATACATATAGCTCCTGTGCCTTGCAATTGATGCACAAATTTTTTATTTTGCATAAAAATCCGAAGTCTATTTATTACTTTTAGTTATTCCGTTACGGAACCTGTACCATCGGATTGGTGAAATTTTTCTGATTAAAACGAGACCAAACACGATAGAATTGCAATTATATTCATGTGGAAAGAAAAAGACGCGCAGGGTCGTAGATCAAACGTTCAGCGGTCAAAATTCGCTTCCAGAACTAGGATAGTGAGCTGTTAAAGACCCGAATTGGATACTTGGACTCGAATAGTGAGGTATGTAAACGAAACAATTCAAAAACCCAGTGAAACGTTGAAGAACCCGAATTCGTTTCCAGGCCCCGCATTGTGAACTGTTTAAAGAACCGATTACTGAACAAGACGTTGTTAGTTTCATATTCGAAACTTTTATCGATAGATGTGTGAGATTTCCCTGGTTAAAAAAGACCAATCTCGACAGAGTTTCAATCATATTTACCAATATTACAGCGAGTTATTGTCACACTTTAAATCAGTAAATGTGGTCCGAATTATGCCGTATTTAGACTCATTTTAATTAGAAAAATCTCACAAATACGATGATAAAAGTTCTGTAAAAAAGGAACGAAAAATAAAGTAAATAAAAAAACGTAGTACAGTTAAGTCGCGATCTACATAGCTCCCATCGCCTGTTCCGAGCAGGGACAGAGATCGTGTAGAGAAACTATTTTTTTATGACTGCGTCGACCGCACCAAAAGTATAAAGGATGTCGAACGTAGAAAAGACAGCATGTAAACACGGACGACTGAGGCAGCTCGAGCTTCTCGACCCTTCTCGTGGATGCCCCCAGTGGAAGGGGTAGGCGAAGCGACAGTGGTCGTGGAGATCCTCAGGGAGCTAGATCACGACTATACTGTGCCATTCCGCTTTCTGAGACTCCACCCCTCCGAGGTTCTCACACTATGCGAAGGTACGCTGTATGTAGTGCATTTGGTGCTAGTATTCTCATACTCAATAACAAGACTCATTTTGCGACTTAAGTCTTAAGCAATGTAAAAATTAGGCAGTTAAATGTAATTATTCTATAATGAAACGAACGCGCATGCTAAAGTAGTATGTGAAAATAAAATGATGAGATAGAAAACTTTTTACATTGATGGTTTGAATCAACTGCATCCGACACCTGGCAATGTATCAACTAACAACAAACGTTGCGCAGATCAATCAGCGTTCGCCCAGTAATGGCAGACGCACATCACATTTACCATGCAGAGGGTACACTTACCGATGTAGTCGAAAGTGTAACCTACGTTACCATGTGATACATCGTCACCAAGCTCTTGCTACAGTGTATTGAGAAAGAGATACATGATGTAAACCAAAACGTCTTATGAAAGTCCTGAAGAACGTATCGAAACTGCTTTCCAAACAAAATAAATAATTAAATTACACATGCAAACATTTTAAAAAATTTTAATTTCTCATTTTAAATATGGAGAAATTTTCAAAATGTTGTTACGAGCCAGAGCCGCGAGCAGCACGAGTGGCCGGCGAAGTGTTGTTACATTGACTTTTGAGATGCAGCACGACGCGACACGATTCATGATTACGATAGTACTAGCCCACGAGAGTAGAAATGCAAGGTCTTATATAGCCCTGCAATGACGGGTGGTACTTGTCAGTACCCTTCAAGTGAACATTCGTGTTTTGTCAGCGTCCAGTGTACTTTTGTCAAAGTACAGCTATGTAGATTTATCTAGGGTGACTCTGTTCGTTTATCTAGGACGGTTCCTCCCAGAGATGATATTGAATACCTCTTCGTCATTCGTAACAATGTACATACATAATTCAATACTACTCGTCGTAGTCCAAAAAGCGCATATTCTTGTGATGAACTGGTTCGAAATCGCTTTCGTCACTTAAAAATATTAGAGTTGATTTATTTTTTGTTACCATCTAGTCGGTGATAAGTTTTTGCTATTAAATAATAGTTCTTAATAATTCTTAATAAGTCCTTAGGTCCGTGGTACATACGCACTGATAGAAAAAAAGTGATGCCTACACCGTTGAGATTGACCTAACCTCGCGGCGAACTTACATATGGCAAACAGAATTTCGATATTCATATACCACATTAAAAAATCGCACAAAAAAAATCATATAAAAACAGGTTTGACTGTATGTCCATAGTATGTATTTGCTATATGTGATGTTGCGGGTCTTTGGGTTACCATGGGTTCGTCGACAACTCATTTAACCGACACTGTTTTGATCGACATGATTTGACCCACAATAACTTTCGTCGACACTATGCTTTCCTCGACATTGTGAAATCGTCGACAAATGAGTTGACCGGCACTATGTTTTCGTCGACAAATGATTTGACCGACACTATGTTTTCATAGACACGGTCAAATTGTCGACATGTGTTTTCATCAACGGTCTGTGTTTTGCGACAGGTATCATTTAAAAGCTTTAGCACAAAATATATCGCTTCGATTTCATTACTTGATATTTATGTGATCATTGTACAATTTTGTTATGTTTTGTAATCCGTATATGTATATACGTAGCATTCGTTCTGTTCATTCAAATTATGTATATGTATTTACACAAGTATGTTTGAAATTAAATGCAATATTATGATTTTTGTTCATTTGTGTGTACCTATTAATAAAGTTTGTTTATTTGAAGAAATGCTTTGTACTTCTCGTTATTTTTTATTATACAAGCAACTAAATGCGTCTAGAACATAACAGTGATAATAACGATTAATCAACATTAGCAAATACGAATCAAACCTGTCACTAAACACAGACTGTCGATGAAAGCAGCAGACGTCGACAAATTGACCGTGTCTATAAAAACATAGTGTCGGTCAAATTATTTGTCGACGATTTCACAATGTGGACGAAAACATAGTGTCGACGAAAGTTACTGTCGGTCAAATCGTGTCGATCAAAACAGTGTCGGTCAAATGAGTTGTTGACGAACCCAAGATAACCCGGGTCTTTATGCAAAACTAAAATTGTCAGCATCAATTGCAAGGAACAGTCACCATATAGAGCATTTTTTTCTTCTTTGACAATCTTAATACGTTGAACAATAAGTTGAAGACAGTGTACTGAAATTATAAAATTCATTTAACGTTTCTACTGTTTTAAATTGTACCAACTCGTATTTGTCATAAATGCATAAAATCTGCAGTCTAATGATCATAGAATATATACAAATGAATATTGTTTAGTGACTATTTTACATTTGGGAGCAGGTTGTGTTTGATTATTCATGTTTCTCCATTCCAGGTTATGCATAGTTAACGCCGCACTCGAGCAATCCACGAAAAAGGAAGATGTGGTGTACGAACCAGACATAGTAGAATAGTTTAAGATTGTTAAAAGATTCTTACACAGTATTATTTAAGTGTCCTAAACATTTGAAAACATGTTTTGGAAAATTTCGGCTAAATATTTACGTTGGGAAAGGCCGATTTTGATGGGCTTGAAATACGTTGTCCAGCTAGATGGATTAGTTTGCTAGATAATATTTCATGAAACTTTTGATAAATTGCGTTCCGTCAGGATTACGAAAAAATAGTAACAGTTACTGTTACAACATTTTTATTTAAGCTTTTAAAAAGAAATTTTTAAAAATATTTTGTAGATTCATATAAATTATGTGGAATAACTAGATTCCCCAACATTTGCATAAGTTGTTAGGTTACGTGCGTACGGTTGGTATGTCCGGCCAAAACTATGCGAAAGGCGCGGACGCCGAAAAAACAAGTGTGATCGAGAAGACAGTTCCACCAGGTTGAGACTTGTGATCCCACTCTACTAGAAAGTTTCGACAAATCCCATCTTGAAATTTTTATTGCATTAAGTTTAAACGCTTAAACTATAGAGAAGGAGCTCTGACAAAAATTGGCTGCTAATATGTGCTACCCTGCCTGTCGTAATATTTTAAAGTTACGATTTTCGGCCTCTAACTGTAATCTACGAATTCTTACATCTTCAATACCTGTCGATGTTGATGAAATTTTCAGAATATGTATAATTGATAAAGATTTACAAACTGTATTCTAAAATTGTCAATATGTACATAAAAAGGTTGTAAACAACAACTTTGTAGTACTTTCTTGTCATGTAGTGAAAACAAAATCCTAGTTGTATGATCTAATATTAAAAAAGTCTTTTTAAGAGTGTCCGAATAATAATAAGTGTCATTGTATACGAATACATGTTTTTATTTTCTTATATCATATCAAATATGATTTTCATCTTTTTTAGATTTTGTAAAATCATTTTAATGGTCCCGCTTTTAGAAAAACTTTATTTCGAGGTCTAGAATAGTATTTGAATTCGTTACGAGCGATATAGAATGACGTATAATTTTTTCCCACCGAAATTAGGTATTTGACCCACTGTAACACTTGAAAGCTCAATTTTCTAAAAATTACTTTGTACTAACAATCGAGTGATAAATCTATTGTACTTTATCTTTAAAAAATTACATGTAATTCAACTATTTTTTTCAAGAATTTTTCTCAGAAATACCATAAACTTACGATTGAGACCTCCTAATGTTCCGTAAGTATATAAAAACAATGTAACACCTATGTGATGTAAGCTACATTGCTACATGTAACAGTACTGTACTTACTAAATAAACCGATCGGGTCAAAGTAATAATAAATAAAATGATTGAGACCCCCTCTGTACAACGACACCAAATAAGTTGACATCAGTAGCCGCATCTGATGTGTAGGATTTCTCCACCTACTCTGGTATGAGGCGTTGAAAAACGAAGTTGACTGCCATAAGACGTCGACGCGTGCACTTATCGAAAAAGTATTTACATCAACTGATGTGCCCCTTGATTACAGTCGAGATATTCAGTTTGCCCATTTTCCGAGGCTCACCTTGTATAATCTGATTGTAGGTGTATATTGAGTTGCTGGTAACTTACGGTAATCGGTTTAATCCGTTCTCCAAGATACTTCGGAAACGTTAGCTTAAAGTTGCTATGAATTATTAGGGGTTACAGTAACCTTTCTCCGGGAAACTGAGTTAGAGAAACTAACCCAGATTAGCGATTATGGCGATTGAAACGCAACTTACAATAGAGATAAAAGACGCGAGATGTTAACCCTTTGCACACTCGGAGCTACTATCTATACTTACGCTATAATAATTCCATTCTACAAGGTGTCCCAAAAATGTTGTAGTTCCTCAAAAGGGATGATGTCTAAATTCATCTGAAGTAATTTTTTTCTTTTGCGGAAACATTTTGCGCGGCTTTCTTGAGGAATTATAAACGATAAACGGGTCCCATGGAAATCACCGACACTTTCCCCGACGCGGTTTTCACCGACAACATGTCACCGATTCCAGATTTGACCGACAATAACTTTGGCCGACAACGCCTTTAACCGAAAACGATTTTGACCGACAACGAATTTGATCCATAACGACTTGAGACGACCACAGTATGATAATACTGTATGATAATACATATAATATACATATGTGATAATACTGTATGAAAATACATACTGTGGTCGTCTCAAGCAGGGATTCTAACCCGACGCCTAACCCTAACCCAAACTCGGTTAACCAAGGAAGGTTACTACTGCAACCCTTCTTTTTCGTGTGAAAGTACTTTAAGCATACCCCGGTTCCCTGGGGGGAAACCGGGGTTATGTGGGACTCCCTCAGGGAGGGAGTCGCTGAGCTAATAAAGCTCACCGATCCCCTCCCTCAGAGTACCCACTAAAAACACACGCCCGCCTAAGCTAATTAGGAGATGCCCGGATCTCGCGAGAACTCAACGGGTCATCTCCTAGCTTTATTAGCATCCCGAGGGGAGGGGTTAGCTCCCCCCATAGGCGGGTCAGTGGCTCATGTGGTAGAGTGTCTGATTCGTAGCAGGAAGGCCATGGTTCGATTCCCGGGGTGGCATAAATTTCCAAGGTGGTTTTTTCTCCTACTACGGGCTCAGTGCCTACTGTCGGGGTCATGGGGCAACCAATGGCAACGATTTCCCCTTTATCCAGGGAATCGGTAAACTATTGGGAGCCCAAGTTGGCCATCCCGCCTCATAAAGGTACCCGCCGGCTCTATCTCCTCTGTTTGGGGGATAGAGTAAGGAAAGGGGGTGGTCAGCGAACAAATGGTACTACTGAGGAGAAACTGGGCATGGACTCTACCAAAAAACGGAATCAAAAACGCAAACGGCACATCAATTAAGAAACCTTTAAGCGAAAGGCCGGGTGGACGGAGCTAATAGCTGAACACCGACCAAAACCGAGGATGGTGGTCACATCCGAACAATCAAGAAGGAAGATCCCGATGAACCTGATATCAAAATCTCTCAGGAGACAGATTTCGGTGAAGTTGGTGAACCCTTGCTTCTCAACCCCATCGCGAAGTAGGTCGGCAGGTGAAGACCGAATGGAATTGATATCTCGGCCCAGCCGAGATTTCGATGAAGTCGGATTGGATCCGAAGTAGCAGTAACTTCTTCCCAATGGTAAAAAGGTGGGCAGGTTTCTGGACTATCTGAAAACAGAATAGGAACGGGCTTCAAACACTTGACACATTCGACATGAAAATATGGTGAAGTGGGGGGGAGTCTGAAAGGGCAGGCGAGACACCCTGCAGGTCTGATTGTGAGGGGGCCCGACGTTCACACCGAGCCGTAAAACAGCTCAAAAACTCACAAAAATTAGGTAGCATGGCCCGCTCATCAATGATGACCGACCCGTCTAGTAAGTCGACGACTCTGAAAATGGCCCGGGCTAAAGAAAACAGAGGGGACGGCTGAAAAACGATGACAATTGCAACCCGCTAAAGGGCCGAGTGCCGGCAGCGCCAATTGTGATACTGGTGATGAAAGAACCGGTGTGCCCTAAGGAAGCGAGGGGCGGCCGAACCGCCCCTCCCCGGCAATACACACTACTACTACTACTACTACTACTACTACTACTACTAGCTCCCCCCATACCTACCATCTAACCGGACCCCGAACGGAGGGACCCGCTCGGTGTCCCCATCCCTGGAGCCTTCGAATCGGTCCACCCGCAGCTCCCGGTGCCTCCGTGCCCCGCTCGGGCGGGAACCCGTGGGTACCCGCCCCGGCCAGGGCAAGAAGGCACCGACACCGGCAAGGGAGGGTCGTTGGAGGCGTCTCCGTACGCCCCGACCCTCCCCACCCCACTCCCCCCACGCCAACCATCTCCAATGGCGGCCGACACCCCTCCGCGTGAACAAATGCCTCGGGATGTCGGATCCATCTCGGGGGAACCTTTGCTCCCCCCTAAGGCCGGGGTCAGCTCACCCCCCGGCCCCTCCATCCTCCGCCCCGGGGGGCGGAGGCACACGACGGCTCGAACGGCGAACCCCTAGCACCGCCGAAGGGATATCAGCACCCCCCCCCCCCGGTGGGTGGCATCATTTGACGCGGGGGGGGGACACCCCCCGCGCCCTCCCCTCTGTCGCCGCCACCCACAGCGCCGCGGGGAGACGTCCACCGCGCCGCACTCCTTGACACCACCATCCCCCCTCTCCTGCCAGGTGGGGGGAGGTTACTGTAACCAAATAGTTACTCTAACAAATAAAATCTGCTAATGGCTTTAAAGTACATCAAAAGTAGATTGAATGTCAATTAATAAATGACCACAACTTCGTATGGTATACAAACAGTAGAAACTTGTGCTTGGATTTTTCACGGTTCATATTTACCGCCAAATATCGATTGGCCAATGGGTCGATCGATGTTTTCTAATTCGTTGTCCCCTCAAATTCTAACGTTTACCCACGGTGTATTATAGGGTGCGTTCCGTTTCACGCATCAGGCGCATAGATCGCATTGAATGCGATGCGCGCATTGACATCGTTCCGTTTCGTTAACGCGCATGATGCGTGCTTGGAAACGGAACGCTTTCCCATGCATTTGATGCGAATCAAATATGGCTGCTGACATGGGTGACAAAATAAAAACATTGAACAAGAAGAATTGAACAATTGCAGTGATTTGAGTGATACTACCGATATGAGTGACAGCGAAGATGAATTGGAAGATATTTTTGTAAATTTTGATTTGGAATTTATTTATAATTACATGTTATGTAAAAAATATATTGATTGTATACATTTTATACCTTGAGTAGCCCTCACAGCACTTTCCTTGTCAAGCAACAAGGTCAATACTTCGTTGCTTTCTTCACAAATTGTGCTATGTTTCACTATGTGCTTTACCTGCATCTGCTTTTTTCAAATCTACCGCTAATGCAGCGGCTACGTATCAGACGCATCACTTCTGAGTTCTCGTAGCTGATGCACGGTTGATGCGAGAGAAGTGGCGGGGATCTGGGGAATTCTGTGCGCTCTGATGCGCGCATTAAATGAAACGAAACGGTTCTCTATGCAGTCTATGCGCATTATGCGTGAAACGGAACGCACCCATAGAGGTGTTCGGATTTCTCTCAGAAAAGTCTGATAGATAGAGGTTAGTTCGTCGCTAGATGGCATATCGGGCATCCTCACAGTTTTCATGTACGTGTGTGAATGAGATTGTGTGTAACAGCATGTCCATGCAGCCTGTGCTAAGGAATGTACTGTACATTAGGGCTGTACGAGAACTCGCAAAATGCGAGCCGACCTAAGTTCGACTCGATTGATCGAGTCGAGTCGAGTACTCGCACGAAGCGAACGGCTCGCACGATGCGAGTAGTTCGCATCGATGCAAGCTACTCGCATCGAAGCAAGCTACTCGCATCGACGTCATCGACTCGCATCGGTTGCGAGCCGCTCGCATCGATGCGAGTCAGTGTTCCGATTGATGGTGCACTTTCTCGCGCATGCGCGACCAAAACAGTAGCGTATCTACAATGACGCAGCAGAGCGGCCAGGGCCCTGACGCCTTGAGGCAGTAATATTGGCGGTAGAGTTTATACAAAAACCGACTTTTTAAAAAACCGGTTTTCGGATTTTAACTTTTCCATGAAACCGGTTTAAACCGGTTTCGGATTTTTACAGATAAAAAATAAGACATGTTTACAACTTAGAATAGAAGTTTTTAATTTTTTTTTATATATTAAAGAATTGACAAAATAATACCCTAAAAGAATCACAGAAATTAACAAATATTTATGAACGTTATTATTTTACTTCTTTCTTTGATTAATAAAATGTGATTTTAAAAAGCAAAGAACGTCAATTGATTTATTGCTTAGTCGTGTCCTTATTTTGGACACAAAATTTCCAGAAATAGAAAAAACTCGCTCACTTACTATTGAACTGGGCTTAATTGTCTTTAAAGCATTAAATAATAAATCTAAATTTTTTGTTCTTCTATTTGTAGCCTCTAAGATCAAAAACTCTTTCTTTAATGTTTGAGGACTGGAGGAAGTCGCTTCTTCAAGGTTCTTGCAGATATTTATTTATTGCTATTTCCATAGCATTTTTCATCACAGTCTCTATGCGCTTTTTTCATTTCCACATATATATGTATACAGGATATCCCAAATTTCGTGATCGTCCCGGGAATGGGAGGTTCTTGAGGTTATTTGAAGCGACATTTTTCTCTACAAAAATGTTCAAAGCAATAATGTTCCCCGACCTTTCTCCGTTATACCACTAGTTGTGTACTTTTTGATTACATCGAAATCATTATAGCAGATTAATATAAGTGTTATGTATAAATTTAAAACCGGGTTTTTTACTGAAAAAACCCGGTTTTCGGTTTGCAAAATTTTCTTTCAAAAACCGGTTTTGAAAACCGGTTTATAAAAACCGACAAACCCTAATTGGCGGGAATGTACCGGGGTTATTGGCATGACGACTGGTGGACGAGAGACGTGACGCGGAACGAGGTAAGAATTGTTAATATTTTTAAAAGTCTTTTTTAAAAGTCTGCCGGGTGCTCAAACTACCCAATTTCATCGAAAAGGTTACGTCACTGAGGTTGAAATTGCCGCGCATGCGCGAGAAAGTGCACCATCAATCGGAACACTGGTCTCGGCTCGACTCGACTCGAACTCGGCTCGCATTTCTGAGCTCGCCTGCAGCCCTACTGTACATATACCTTAGCACTTTTTTATAAGGGAGTAGTCAAAGAAATGCCTTACGCACGTAGTGTGGGACTCGAATCGCGGATGTTCGGCGACCCATACCCACTAAAAATCAGTCCACTCCCGGGACGACTCATGAGGCGCCCCTCTACTCCTCTAGTGCCCAAGCCGTTGAAGCCGAGGCCCCGCTTTTCGCATTCCTCTCGGCTTCGGCTCGGGCTCTCCTCCACACACCTGTTCTTGGCTCATCCATGGACATGCTGCTACACACAATCTCATTTACATACGTACATGAAAAATGTGAGGATGACTAGTATTCCATCTGGCGGCGACCAGAGAACTAACCTCTATCTACCACAAAACTTCAGCCTTACAGAGGTGCTTAGTCGGAACACCTCTATAATACACCGTACGTTTACCTCAGTTCGTAATACATCACAGGCATGGAATCAACACGTAGGTATAAAGGTAAAAAGAATTAAAAATAATTTGTTCACTTAGCTAGTAGGTTTGTTTCTTAGAACATTTGGTTTTTTGTGCGGAATGCAACATAAATTACATATTATACATTCATTTAATAATTTTTTACAGACGCAATTATATAAAAATTTTTCCTGAAAAAGGTCTAAAAATTGGAAACGAAACGTTGAAAATTTTGTGGTAATTTGCAAAATTGCTTAAGTAGTGACATCAGATCGAACCAGTGCGCTGAAAACATCAATATACTCTATATACAATAAGTTTGTTCGAGTTTGCCTGTTGAAAATTGATATATAACGCAATACTTAAATGTGTAGTAGCTGAACATATTTAATAATGTAAACAATATTTCGAATAATGATACAGCAATTTTTAAAAACATGAAATTTTATAGGAATGAGAATTTTTTAAGGAAACACTTTTGATTATGACTAAACAAGAAGAACGTTTAGTCATAATCAAGTCTTTCCTTCAAATATTCCTATTCCTTTAAAATTTCGTGTTTTTCGCAACTTCAGCGTCAATGTGGCACGTCTTCCCTTTATCCGATCAACTTCATCTTTGGCAGGAATTATTTTCTTACCGAATGGCACAATTTTAGGGGGGGTTCGTGAAAAAATCTCGCAAAGAAAGTTTCACCAGGTATAAATAAGTTCCACCCTAATGTTACACGTCTTCCCGACGTCCGATTGATCTAAAACTTTGTATATATAATTTTTTATGAAATGGAACGATATTGGGGGAGGGGGGAGCGTGCCCAAAATTTCATGGTCGAAACATAAGGTTCACCCAAGTGTCCACTCGTGTGCTAAGGATTGCTAATAACTAGACTGCGGATGTTTATGCATTTTCTAATTTTTGTCGACAAATTTTAAGAAAGCGGAATTAAATAAAATCATATTTTTAATGGAAACAGCCTTTGTAGATTGAAATCAAATGGAAACTGTACAAAATTCTATCAAATTTTAAATTCTAGTTGAACTTTTTCGTAACCCATAAATAGATAAAGATACGCAGTCTACTAATAACGCTGATCGCATAACTCAACCTCGATCATTTTGGTTTCTGTTACCTTGCTTCGGTAAGAATAAGACATTTTTCAACGAGCACGTAATAATAAATCGATGATGAGTAAATACACGATGTGCACTATGAATTTACCGGTTGGCAGAAGGCATCAATATTAAAAAAATTCGCATACACCAATTCCAATCATAAGTGATAAACGGCAATCCAATATTCGGCGCAATATTTCGCGTTTGTTCGTGTTCACGAGATCAAATAAACGGGCAAACGATGACTCTGTATGTGATATAGTATTGCGACAGTGTGGAAAAACTATCGAACGAGAAAGGGGAGGAAAATTCGAATAAAAGTGATAAAAGGCGACATGGCGGGTATACGGCGAAAATAGGAAGAAATAATGTAGAAGAATTGAAAGAGTAAAGAGTATAAAAAGCGGAGAAAGAAGAAACGAATGTGTCAGTATCGAATATATGGAAACAAACAGAAGATGAATTCGAAACTAACAGGAAACAATAAGCCGGGATAGGAAGTTTTTAAAACAAAAAAAGCATTGCTCGATAGAACAGATACATCTTGGTACAGTCTGTTCGTTATCACCCAATTATGTTTCAAAGACGTAATAAATAATCAGCCACACAATATTACGTACTACGGCAGCCAGATTTTGAATATTTGAAATAACGAAACCTGTAGTGTGCATGTGTAAAATAGTAATTCGTTAATTATTATAAATGAATAGCTGCTAAAAAGTAACGACGTTCTTATATTTCTTGATACCCCACTCCACCTTATTGGTTTTTTTCAGTAAAAATATCTTTCAACATTCTAATGATAATTATAATGTAAAAATGCTTTGAAAATTGTATGCAGATTCTCATAACGAGTACTTCGTATGAGTATTCTTCAACTAACGGCCATACATTTTGCAGATAACTGGATGACAGGATTTGCTAGGCACGTTATACCTAACTTTATTAACGAGTGGATTAATGGGCTAGAAGCTAAGATGAAACATGAAACTTTAGATAAAACTCTCTTCCTCTTGCGCTCCATTTTCTACCTCTCTGTCTCTTCTTTTTCATTTTTTCATAAGCGCCATAAGAATGGAGAAAAAACACTGGAATGGCCGGAATTACGAAGAAAGTATAGAAAAACTTGGTGAATGAAAAATAACAGACTCGCAGCGTCACAGTGATGCAAAGAAAATTCAGATAGAAATCGAATGTCAATAGACAACGAGGATCGAAAATATTTTGCTTTGAAAAAAGTCTGAACAACAGAAGGAGCGGGAACCCCAAAGAAGAAAAACATATGACACATCGAAAAAGTTAGGACATAGAAACAAAATTTTTCTATACATGTCACCTCCGGACGAGCTTCGTTTTCGACATATTAGCAAAAAAACTGTTGCTACTGCACAGAGTCCGTTTTCTAACCTACAATACGACATACATGTCTCACGTATACTTTATGTATTACAGTAATTCTTCAATCGAAGTCCCAACACCCGTGTTTTAAACGGACTTCAATAGCGTAGGGAGGCTATTTTTTAATGACTGCGTCTATCGCGCCGACCGCGCCGAGACTTCAATTGACGAGCCGAACATAGAGAAGAACAGAATGAAATAGGATCGCGTGACCGAAGCATGTCGCCATCGCCGGCACAGTGTAAAGGCCCGTACGACATCACAATGAAACATCAAAATCTTAGATTTTTTATTTTCCATTATTTCTTTATGGAACTTTCACCAACAAATATTCGTTGCATTTCTCTGATTAAAATGATACCAAACACGATATAATTTGGCCCATATTTAGTGGTTTGATCGATGATGAAAGTTTCGAACTCAACGAAGAAGAGCGTACGGGAAAGAAAGAGACGCGGACAGTCGACGTCGCCGGCACAGTTCAAAGGCCCGCGTTGTAGCTGTCCTTCCTTGCTCCCGAAACTTTCACCGTCGATTAAACCACTAAATACAGTTGAAATTATATCGTGTTTGGTGTCATTTTAATCAGAGAAATGCCAGGAATAAGTTAGTAAAAGTCTCATAAAACAATAATGGAAATTAAGAAGTTTGAGAACTCGATTCACTCGAGTCAATGTTGTGGTGTTCACACCGATATACCCGAGCCGAGATCAATCATCGCCGCCCTACGGCGCACTATGGGCCAAACCGACGAAAACTGTGTCAAAATAAAAGAACTTTCGATAGAAATGAGATAGAGCGATGAAATTTTTTTTAAATGAAAGCTGAAACTTTGCAGAATATGGGATAATTATGGACATTGTGGTACGAACGTTTTTTAACCTTGAAAGAATTCGTTAAACTTGCACAATTTCAAAAAATTGTGGTTTTTCCAATACCACGCGCGGAAACAATTTTTTTGTAACATGCAACACATCATTTCCCGTAGAACTTTTCACGGTGATTTCAAACTTGGTCTCAAAATTTGTCTACGACCTCAGGATTTTGCAAGAAATCGATTTTTGTGAACACAACTGCTGAAATCATTTTTTCGTTGAAACACAATAAAATTAAACATAATGAAATATTTGAACATTTATTTGACGTATATCACTTGACGAACGATCACCCGACGTATCGCTGCGATTGCCGCTGGCACTCCTTGTAGGCTGTGTGACTGTAATGTAATTTAAATTAGATATCTACAATATATTCCATGATTATATTTTCATTTACACAGGAAGTAAGGTAAGTATTGAATCTTTTTAACTTACTTCTCATCAACGAATTCTTTAACTTCTTGTGATAAAAATAAGAATAAGGTATAAAAACCACATTTTCTTGAAATTGTGCGAGCTTAACGAATTTTCTCAAGGTTAAAAACCGTTCGTACCGTAATCTCCCTATTTTCCCATATTCTGCAAAGTTTCAGCTTTAATTTAAAAAATATTTCATCGCTCTACCTCATTTCTATCGAAAGTTCTTTGATTTTCAATCGAGTTAAGTCTTTAGCCACTGTGCGGCGCGGCGCAGCGGTGGCCGGCAGTGGAGTGAGTAGCCACTGGACTTCGATCGCACAGGCGACCCAGAACTTCGATTGAAGAATTACTGTATTCTCTTTCGTATTATCACGAGTCACAATAATAAGTTATTTATGACATAACGGTTGACAATAGTAACATTTATGGTTGGCCAACGGTGGCCAATGGTTGGGAGTTGGTTAGGATATGTTTGCTGGTTTTTTGTCTACAAATCCACAATATAGGGCCCACGACGAAAATTTATAACAATTTGCCAACGAATGTCCAACGTTGGGCCTACAATTATTATAGTTGGTTAATTAAAAAGAAAGGGTATAGCCAGATAAGCATGGGCCAGCGGCCCCCGCTTCGATTTTCCTGATTCCTGTCTTAAAACATCGCTTTCTGTCTAAAAACACATTGTGCAAAATTTCAAATGTCTACTCCCACCGGAAGGGGAGATATAGGGGTATATTCCCCCGCACTTAAATGCAATTTGCTCTAAAACGAGAAAAGATATCGATATAGGATAAACGGCAAACAAAAGATATAGATACACTCTATATTTCAGATTTTTTTCAGAATTTTTTGCTAATTATTTATAGTTGAAAATAATTAATTAATTTTTTGGGAATTTTTTTAACTATCTTCCCCTGGGTTGACACCCACCAAAAAATTCTAAAATATTGCTATGATGTTAAACTATTTTGTAAAAAAATCTCAGAAGTGTCGGTTTGGTGGAACAGTGTCACAGAAAATAAAGTATGCCGGCGGACGCTCGGTTTGCGGTTCACTCGCAGTGGCTAGTGATGGGAGCGAACTCAGCGAACGGAAAGTCGGCGCGTGTACGGAAAGGCTTCTACATGTAAAAATACGACTAAATCTTCTAATACATGATTACAATTGGAAGTCTAAACAATTATATTTTTAGAATATAGTTTACATTAAAGAAGAAAAATACGTGTAAAGTTAGTTTGTTGCTGTCAAGTAACAGAAAGAAGAAACTTCTCACAAGTATGTGTATGGTCACAGTGTTAGGGGTTCCGCTCGATACCCCGGCGAGCTCGAGTTCGAATCCTCCTCAACACTCAATTTTTTAACTTCCCGATTTTATAGGGAAGTTATTGTAATTACCCCGAAAATCGAAAATCGATTTTTTAGCAGATCTTCACGTTTCATAGTCATTGGAGTCATTTTAGACTATTTTCAGCGAAATTTCGTATGTGTGTGTGTGTGTGTGTGTGTGTGTGTGTGTGTGTGCGTATGGCCGTTTCTATGTAATCAAATTTTTCGTTAACGTTTTCTGAAAAAGTAACAACGCGATCAGAATGATGAATGATGCAATCGATGTGCCCCGCTGTAACTTAGAGCTGATTAGATTTTGGTCCATTTTGGTCAAGTAGTTTTTTAGTTTTTTTCGAAAGGAGTTAATTAAACATTGCAATTTATACGAAAGGCGTATCCACCGAAGAAGTAAACGTAACTATATATATATATATATATATATAGATATATATATATATATATATTTAGACATATTTAAAAAAAAAATTTTTTTATAAAATTGAAAAAAAAATTTTTTATAAAATTAAAAAAAAAATTTTTCTTGTTTTTTTTAATTAAAAATACTTTTTTCCAATTATGCAACTAATGCTAATGTAACCGCTTACAATAATCGAAAATTATTCCAATGCAAGAGTGAGTTAATCATCGCCGAGAATACATTTTCAAAGAATATCGATGAAAGTACAAAACCATTTATATTACAATCTTTAAATAAACAATCAGTTCAAAACGAATTGTGAACTGAGGTTAAATTGAAAATTAATATAAAATATATGATAATTAATAACATTGATGTTGAAGACGGATTGGTTAATGGAGTATGCGGAATATTAAAATTTATTACTTTTCAAGAAAATACTAAATTTCCGTCTATATTGTGGTTAGATTTTCAATTGGCCATAGTAGGAGTGAAAGTAAGAACTCGTTATCGTGATTATATGAAAAATGCAAATATAAATCAAAATTTAACACCAATAATAAAAAAATATCGAATCAAGTAAATATTTCGAGTGAAGAAAAATAAGCAATCACACGTAGTCAATTTCCAGTGGTTCCTGCTGAAGCGATTACGATTCATAAAAGTCAGGGACAAACATACGAGAAAGTATGTATGGATTTTAAAACATCAGAAATACGAACTTTACAAATGTTTATGTAGCACTGAGCAGAGTTTCAAAATTGAGCGGTTTATATATTTTAAGAAAATTTAAATTAATAGTATCGAAGAAAACCAAGATCAATACTGCAAACCCGGATAATGATGAGTTGTATCGTTTGCGAAAAACTAATTAAGACAATTTATTTTGTAACATTAGTATGCTATAACAAGGAACCAAGCGAGCAACGAGCATACGATATTGGTTTAATGCGACGCCAATTAGCAAACATTTTGATAAGTAGAAAACTATTGAATCGGGAAGTTCTTTGTGTGGCTCGTGGAGAGTCACACACCAAATAAAAAACATTAATAGCAGTAGGCCCTACTAGCCATACGTATCACTAACCCGCTCGCAAGAGCAGTCCTACCCGCGAGCTCGCGAAGCGAGCGAGCAACAATAGCCCTCTAGTTTTTCTTGTTTTTATATGTATTTATAATAAACTAAACGATATCTCCTGACATCAGCCTCTGTAATTAATCGCTTCACTTTCCTCATGAATTTTTTGCTTGACACATTACAAATAACACAAGCGTTATTTTGAGACATGTCACAGTACACTTAACACCAAGAAGGAAAATCTTATTTATATGCAGATACAATGCTTCGTATCACACTCCGTATAACACTACAGTTAACTTTTCTGGTCATCGAACAATCGAACAATGTAGCGTTCGAATGATCTCGCGTTTCGCGTTTCGAGCATTTCGCGGCAAGCCGCCTACGAACATGCCGTAAAGTCGGCATGTTCCTTGATCGCTAGCCGACGTTACAATGTTATCTGACCATACGCTCATTTGTTTGTCAAACACGATCAGAATGAGTGCGGTTCCAGTCATCGGCTGGATTGCAATAATAAAAGAAAAAATTATTGTTGTTACGTAATCATCCCATCGTGATCTTGGTACACGCGTAAGATATTATTTCACAGTGTTCATTTGAGCACAGAAATACAAAGCAGCATGTTGCATTATAGTAAAGTAATGTTGAGTAAAAATAAAAAGAATATATCCATTATATGGGCGTACAGTGAGTCACAAAATTATTCGCTCACTCGATAATGCGGCAAAGATATACGAAATAATCAGACAACGCAGGGTATTTTTCAATTTTTTATTTGGATATACATCGTTCAAAGTTTAATTCAACAGAATCGTAAAACAAAATTGCGAAATTTTCATTTAATATTAGAGAAATATGAGTTTAAAGAAATCTTGACGGTTTTTCACGCCGCAAAATTATTCGCTCATTTTAGATTAACTATTATTATAACAATATTAATATTTGGTGGGATATCCTTTTTGTCTTATGACTTCTGCGAGACGTTTGGGCATTGATTCTACTAATGTTTCCAAATATTTTTTGTCTATTTTTGGCCATTCCTCCTGTAATCTGCTTTGTAACTCTTTTTTATTAGTAATTGAATGTTTACGAATTTTTGTGTCCAGCATGTTCCATACCATCTCGATAGGATTCAAGTCGGGAGATTGAGGCGGGGTTTGCATTATTTTGGGACAGTTATACAGTAACCATTCCTGTACCAATCTCGATTTATGTTTGGGGTCGTTGTCCTGGTAGAAGTGAAACACTTCTGAAATCCCCATTACTTCCGCGCTTGGCTTCAAATTTTTTTTTAGGATATCCATGTACATTACTTTATCCATGGTAGCCTCAATCATCTGCAATTTCCCAACACCGTGATAACTAATGCAACCCCAAACCATAACATGACCACCTCCATGCTTGACTGTGCTACACAGGTTTTTGAGATCCATCTCCGCGTTTGATTTTCGCCAAACTTTTTGATGACCGTCAGAACCCCAAATATTAAATTTACTCTCGTCGCAAAATATCACATTGTGCCAAAATTCAGGGGGCTTTGTGATGTATTTTTTTGCGAATTCTACCCTTTTCTTCCTATTAATTTCGCTTACGTAAGGCTTTCTTCTTGCTACGCGGCCGTTGTACCCGTTCTTTCGCAACACTCTTCGTACTGTTTCATCAGAAACTTCTTTTTCACTAAAATTTTTCAAACTTGTATTGATTTTGGGAGCACTTATTTTCGGATTTTCTTTAACTTCTCTCACAACAAAACGCTTTTCCGAGGAATTCAATATCTTTTTCCTACCACGGCCAGCTTTGTTTATTATTCGTCCTTCTTCTTCGTACCGTTTTATAATATAACGTACTGTTGAATAACTTCTACTAACGATATTTCCAATTTCTCTGATGGATTTTCCACTTTCCCAATGAAAAATTATAACTTCCCTAATCTCTAGACTAGTTTCTTTACTTTTTCTACCCATTGTAACGAATTCTTGAAAATCAAAGAAATAGATGAAAATAGATCCTTACTGAGCGAATGTTTACGTTATACTGACTCTCTTTAGCAACTATCAGAAACAAATGCCTGTCAGTTTGTAAATTGCATTTGTTTCAGTGGATTTCGTGGCGTGAGCGAATAATTTTGTGGCGTGAAAAACGGTCAAGATTTCTTAAAACTCACATTTCTCTAATAATAAATGAAAATTTCGCAATTTTCTTTTACGATTCTGTTGAATTAAACTTTGAGCTATGTATATCCAAATAAAAAATTGAAAAATACCCTGCGTTGTCTGATTATTTCGTATATCTTTGCCGCATTACCGAGTGAGCGAATAATTTTGTGACTCACTGTAAATAATAAAAACTAGATTTATATGTCCGCAAAATTAGAAACATGTGCAATATTTTAATCTATATGATAATTACAAATTAATAGTCATGTTTGTTTTATAGAATATTGAAGTACAAACAATAAAAATCGTTTAGTTTATTATAAATACATATAAAGAAAAAGAAAAAAAAATTGAGTGTTGAGGAGGATTCGATCTCGAGCTCCCCGGGGTATCGAGCGGAACCCCTAACACTGTGACCATACACATACTTGTGAGAAGTTTCTTCTTTCTGTTACTTGACAGCAACAAACTAACTTTACACGTATTTTTCTTCTTTAATGTAAACTATATTCTAAAAATATAATTGTTTAGACTTCCAATTGTAATCATGTATTAGAAGATTTAGTCGTATTTTTACATGTAGAAGCCTTTCCGTACACGCGCCGACTTTCCGTTCGCTGAGTTCGCTCCCATCACTAGCCACTGCGAGTGAACCGCAAACCGAGCGTCCGCCGGCATACTTTATTTTCTGTGACACTGTTCCACCAAACCGACACTTCTGAGATTTTTTTACAAAATAGTTTAACATCATAGCAATATTTTAGAATTTTTTGGTGGGTGTCAACCCAGGGGAAGATAGTTAAAAAAATTCCCAAAAAATTAATTAATTATTTTCAACTATAAATAATTAGCAAAAAATTCTGAAAAAAATCTGAAATATAGAGTGTATCTATATCTTTTGTTTGCCGTTTATCCTATATCGATATCTTTTCTCGTTTTAGAGCAAATTGCATTTAAGTGCGGGGGAATATACCCCTATATCTCCCCTTCCGGTGGGAGTAGACATTTGAAATTTTGCACAATGTGTTTTATACAGAAAGCGATGTTTTAAGACAGGAATCAGGAAAATCGAAGCGGGGGCCGCTGGCCCATGCTTATCTGGCTATACCCTTTACGTATGATAATACTACATTGGCCCAATCAATCTTTGCCAACATTTAAATATCGTACGTCTTACAGACATTAGAAATGTTGCAACAACGAGAAATGTATTAATTATATTCCAAATTGATTTTTTCGCGGACCAAAAATAACAGTTATTTTAAACTTTTCTACGATAAAAATCATCAATAAAAAGTTGATTATTACTGAAATTTAAGATAATGTACACTAAATATAAAGAAAAAAAAACGAAGAAAAGAATGATTAAAAAATATCGATTTTTATGCTTTGTTTGGGATTGGCTGAACGTGTCGGCAGCGTGAACGCGCCGATTCACTGCGCCGCCCCGCTGTTGGCGGACTCGTACGATAACCGCGAGATCGAGAGTCGATAAGCAGCTCGCAGTAGCTTAGACCAGCACCGTCGAACGTCTATTGAGATCGATTATCGACTCCAAAATGGGGATTCCTATTGGCTGATCGATCTATCGATCTGCTAATCAATAGTTCGACGGTGACGGTAAACTGCCAGCTGTTCGACTCCGATCTCAACGTTAGTCAGTCGTTCTCACTCTTGCTCACGATAAACGTCGTGCGTCGTTTGACCGGTTTCGCGAGTAAGACAAATCGATTCATATCGCTAAATAGCTTACAAAAGTCGCGCGTCGTGGGACCAGTCTTTTTAAGCTAATTCGTTTCAACCTCAGTTCTCAGCAACGCAGCTGGGAACAATCACTTCTTCAAGAATTAACGTTGTTCAATTCTTTATTCTGCTCTAGCCAAAACATACAATTTTGGCTAGAAGACTGTACATAGTTTTTTTGTACGAAGTTTTTGTGACTACCCGCAAGACGGGAATAAAGTGTGCTCGTTCCTCATCGAAGAGTATTCTATCCCGTCCCATCCTAAACATACTTCTTGGTTACGAATAACAGTTATTAGTGTTCAAAAAATTGGATCCTCCTCAATAACTGTTATCGATGAAGAAAAACTGTTTCGATTGCTCAAAGCAGTTATCGGTGAGAGAATTTCATTTCGATCGTTCATAACAGTTATCGATGAGAGAAATTTATTTCGATAGCTTATAACAGTTATCGATGATCGAATTTCTTTTCACATTGTTCATAATTAACTTCCCGATTTTATAGGGAAGTTATTGTAATTACCCCGAAAATCGAAAATCGAATTTTTAGCAGATCTTCACGTTTCATGGTCATTGGAGTCATTTTAGACTATTTTTATCAAAATGTCGGTATGTGTGTGTGTGTGTGTGTGTGTGTGTACGTATGTCCGTTTCTATGGTATCAAATTTTTCGTTAACGTTTTCAGAAAAAGTAACAACGCGATCGGAATGATGAATGATGCAATCGATGTGCCCCGCTGTAACTTAGAGCTGATTAGATTTTGGTCCATTTTGGTCAAGTAGTTTTTTAGTTTTTTTTCGAAAGGAGTTGATTAAACATTGCAATTTATACGAAAGGCGTATCCACCGAAGAAGTAAACGTAACTATATATATATATATTTAAAAAAATTTTTTTTTTATAAAATTAAAAAAAAATTTTTTATAAAATTAAAAAAAAATTTTTCTTATTTTTTTTAATTAAAAAAAATGTTTTTTCCAATTATGCAACTAATGCTAATGTAACCGCTTACAATAATCGAAAATTATTCCAATGCAAGAGTGAGTTAATCATCGCCGAGAATACATTTTCAAAGAATACCGATGAAAGTACAAAAACATTTATATTACAATCTTTAAATAAACAATGAGTTCAAAAAGAATTGTTAACTGAGATTAAATTGAAAATTAATATAAAATATATGATAATTAATAACATTGACGTTGAAGACGAATTGGTTAATGGAGCATGCGGAATATTAAAATTTATTACTTTTCAAGAAAATACTAAAATTCCGTCTATATTGTGGTTAGATTTTCAATTGGCCAGAGTAGGAGTGAAAGTAAGAACTCGTTATCGTGATTATATGAAAAATGCAAATATAAATCAAAATTTAACACCAATAATAAAAAAATATCGAATCAAGTAAATATTTCGAGTGAAGGAAAATAACAAATTACACGTAGTCAATTTCCAGTGGTTCCTGCTGAAGCGATTGCGATTCATAAAAGTCAGGGACAAACATACGAGAAAGTATGTATGGATTTTAAAACATCAGAAATACGAACTTTACAAATGTTGTATGTAGCACTGAGCAGAGTTTCAAAATTGAGCGGTTTATATATTTTGAGAAAATTTAAATTAATAGTATCGAAGAAAACCAAGATCAATACTGCAAACCCGGATAATGATGAGTTGTATCGTTTACGAAAAACTAATTAAGACAATTTATTTTGCAACATTAGTATGCTATAACAAGGAACCAAGCGAGCAACGAGCATACGATATTGGTTTAATGCGACGCCATATAGCAAACATTTTGATAAGTAGAAAACTATTGAATTTCCCTGAACACGTATAATCTTCTTAAAACGTACACTTAATAAATAATAATAATAATATACAGCAACTAACGAATCGGGAAGTTCTTTGTGTGGCTCGTGGAGAGTCACACACAAAATGAAAGACATTAATAGCTGTGGGCCTACTAGCCATGCATACCACTAACATTCTCGCAAGAGCAGTCCTGCCCGCGAGCTCGCGAAGCGAGCGAGCAATAACAACCCTACTCGCGAGCGAGCGAAGCGAGCGAGCAACAATAGCCCTCTAGTTCATAATAATTATTGATGAGAAAATTCATTTTGGTTGCTTATTAACTTCCCGATTTTATAGGGAAGTTATTGTAATGACCCCGAAAATCGAAAATCGATTTTTTAGCAGATCTTCACGTTTCATGGTCATTGCAGTTATTTTAGACTATTTTCAGCAAAATGTTCGTATGTGTGTGTGTGTGCGTATGTATGTTCGTATGTTATCAAATTTTTCGTTAACGTTTTCTGAAAAAGTAACAACACGATCAGAATGATGAATGATGCAATCGATGTGCCCCGCTGTAACTTAAAGCTGACTAGATTATAGTCCATTTTAGTCAAGTAGTTTTTTAGTTTTTTTCGGAAGGAGTTGATTTAACATTGTAATTTACACGAGAGGACGGAAATTTTCCACCGAAGAAGCAAACGTAATTACATAAAAAATTTAAAAAAAAATTTTTTTTCCATTTTTAAAAAATTTTTTTTTATTTCATTCTTTTTTTATTTATGCAACTAATGCTAATGTTACCGCTTACAATAATTGAAAATTATCCCAATGCAAGAGTGAGTTTATCATCTCTACTTCCGAGAATATATTTTGGGAGAATATCGATGAAAGTACAAAAAAAACGATGTTGGCGATGTTGGCGAAGGAGTAACGAATCGGGAAGTTCTTTGTGTGACTCTTGGAGAGTCACAGACCAAATAAAAAACATTAATAGCAGTAGGCTCTACTAGCCATGCGTATCACTAAACCTCTCGCAAGAGCAGTCCTACCCGCGAGCTCGCGAAGCGAGCGAGCAAAAACAACCCTACTCGCGAGCAGCGAAGCGAGCGAGCAACAATAACCCTCTAGTTTAATTATTGAGTTGTCTACTCTTTTTTGGATAGAGCAAGACTGTGAAATTCATTGAGAAGGTTTCGTACAACAAGACGAATCGACAGATCATAAGAACAACACAAAATTTGTTTGTTTGTCACATTAAATTGTGATTATAGCAATTAATTTCACGAATAAGAAATTTACAAAATAATTGATTGTCTACCATTTGAAAATTGTACTATTGAATAATAACTGTTACAAATTTCCTTCATCAATAACTGTTATGAGCGATCGAAATGAACTTCTCTCATTGATAACTGTTATGAGCGATTGAAATGAAGTTCTCTCATTGATAACTGTTATGAGCGATCGAAATAATTTTATGTCATCGAATAACTGTTATGAGCGATCGAAATAAATTTCTCTCAACGATAACATTTACCGGCAAGAGAAAAATTGTTCGGTTATTTATAATCCTTATTTGTAACCAATACTATTTTAGTCGATGAAAAATACTAGTTATTCTATGACTTTTTTCCTTTTTGATTTATAACAGTCATGGTCCCTGGAATTTTTTGTTTTCTTATTTATGGATATAGAGGGTGCCTCAAAATTTCATCAACATCCGGAATTACGAGTTTCCTGAGATCATTTGAAGCAACATTTTCGTTTGCAAAAATGGCGTCCGCGGCTTTGTTAGGGAGTTATTAAAGAAAAACATGGGTGTTGGCACAGTCGGTTAATTGACAGTTGGCGCGGCGGGTAACATATATATATATATATATATATATATATATATATATATATATATATATACCGCCTTAATAACATATTCCAAGGTCATTGAAATCTATCGTCTATTTCTATCATCGAAGAAATTGTTAAAAATCTTCGAGAATAGAAATAACAGACTAGAAGCGACACAGCGATGCAAAAAAATTTGATAGAATTGAATGTAAATAGACAGCGAGGATCGAAAATATTTTGGTTCGGAAAAAGTGCGAACAGCACAAGGAGGAGCGGTAACTCCAGAGAAGAAAAACATGTGTGATACATGAAAAAAAGTTAGGATACAGGAACCAGAAGGCAGAATGCGAAAGACGCGAGATACTTAAAAACGAAAAGTAGTTAAGCGGTGGAAAGAAAGGAAAACAAAAGGAAGATATGTCGACGTGAACTGACATGAACAGTGACAGAACAAACGAAATATCGGGAATAGAAGAGAGAATGCAGAGAGGGAAGAACGACTACCTTTTTGTTGGTCGCAATTGAGGTTCGTTTATTGTCCGATTATTAATTACTCTCGATATATCGAGACCCCGCACAATCGTAAATAATATCGGGGAAACCGTGCGCTGTCGTGTCGCGATCATTATTTACCGTGGAGTATTACGTTGCGCGTTGGCTCCCCGATCGCGATTGTTTCAAAAGCCGGTCGAAGAGAGGGTGCACAGGAGGCTGTAAATTACGGCACGACGAGAAAAAGCCGGATGAAAATCGGGTGCAAAAATTTGGCTAGTTTCACATTCGACCGCAATCCAATTACTTTCAAACGGAAGATCTCTGCGTACATATGTAGGCGTATACAATTCGCGGTAATCGATGGTCACCTATAAACCGAAGTGTGAAATCAAATGATTAATGGGTTCCATTTTTTGTCACGATGCACCTACGTACTGTAGAATCCCGATAGTTACATGAAGATGGGCTGAAAAAGCATTTACGTACTTACGGTTCGTGCAGTTAACGAGATAACCAATCATCACACAGAGTCCCACAGTGTGACAAATGGCTATTTTAGCTGGACAAAATTCACTTCCAAGTAAATAAAAACTAACTGTGCCACTATAATCTAAAATAACCATGTATTAAAACCCTTGAATCTTAAAACTTAAAATTCTTTTGTTGAATGTTTACAGAGCGTGTAAACTTCACCTTAAAAGCGGACGGTTAACCTATAAATGAATGGCCACATTTCCATACGCACTAGAAATATTTAAAAATTTACTAAGGAGTATTTATTTCCTATATATGATGAATATAGAATCTCAAACTATGTATTTTAACTTTAGCAATTCCAAATTATCCAAAGATGGTACTTATTTTTCCACAGAAATTTCCATGTTGCTACTCTTCCCAGAATATGCCCCACGTCGTCCCATCCGATGATTTTTACATATTATAAAGTAGAGACTCTCCAGTTTATTTTAATACCAAAATTGACTTGCAAAACGTTGCAAAACTATACTCATTCTCATCTCTACACTGTTTGAAATTACGTCCACCCATTTCTGTAAAAAATGCATAAAGATCCGCAGTCTAATAATAACATTTGCAAATACTTCAAATATTTTTATTGTTTTGCATTCACTGTACGAGTTATCCTATATTACGCTCGTTACAGTGGAATATTTTTGTTTATTTAGTTTTTATGTTGCATCAACTTGACAAGGGTCTGGAATTTCTTTGTTTCTGACACGAATACGAGGATTGAAAATGTGAAAAGTGATGTGTATACCTTATTCAAGCCACTGAATTGGCACAACACTTATAAGGGCACCTTTCCTCTTGACTTTCTCACGAATTTTTCATAGCGTCCCCGATATACTGTTATGTTGCAACACGAAAGAACAATTTTGATTTTTCAAGTTCTTTTAATTTACATCCAGATACAGTAACTCTTCAATCGAAGTCCTGGGTCGCCTGTGCAATCGAAGTCCAGTGCCTACTCACTCCACTGCTGGCCAACGCTGCACCGCACAGTGAGCCAGAAACTGATCTTTCTGGAGAAAAATCTGCCGACAACTTAGTTTTTCATCGATTCAATTGGAATTTTTTAAAATGTTCGTGAAGGACTACACTTTGATGACGTGCTGCGCGAAAATCGTTAACTGTCACAATCAAGAATCCTTATCTACAAAGCCCAATAACTCCGATACTTCATCCGCCCATAGCATAAATTTGCATGTCCCAGCTGAGTTGCCGACACTTCTTAACCCTAAACCCTAAACCGCAAAATTTTTAACTGTAAATCTGGCCCTGAAAATTACCAATTGAATAGAATTACATTCGGCACTTATGAGACTTACCATTAATTTATTCATCGAACAGCAGCGTTTTCGCTTCTTGAGAAAGAACTTCCTTGTGCTTGCCATTCTTAGAGAGCTTATAAGTAGATCGGATGATAATAACATATGCCGTATAATATCTATATTTGTCTTTTTGCTGCAACACATTCGGGTGTTTTCAGCTCGTGATTTCCTGAAGACTTTATTATTTGCCTCTTGTGGCTCTTCTGAATACAAACCAATTATCAGTTCAAATGTAGCACGTAAGTATTTCACTTCCATGTTGCAGTACCTTATGAACTGATGGAGGTAGTTTATAACATGGATAAATTTTAATGCACAATTTAGTCGTCTCCGAACAGTATTCTTTGAATTTCACAGAATCAGCTTTCTTGTCACATGTAATTACCTTAAGAATGTTATGCAATCTTGTGATAATAACCGCGTTTAATCCAGTCGCTGCAGAAATTGATTCGGCTTTTCTAAAGAAAGTTCAGGCCACGTTCCCAGTATTTGATGTACCAGCTCCCTGTTTGACAACATAAACTGTGATTAATAGCTCTTTTAAAGAATTTTGCACTTAAACTTAACGATTTTCGCGCAGCACGTCATCAAAGAATAGTCCTTTACAAACATTTTTAAAAAAAGTTGTCGGCAGATTTTTGTCCAAAAAGATCGGTTTCTGGCCCATTCTGCTCCGCGCGGCCAAAACACGGCCAAAACCTCAAAAATGAAGTTCCTCCTAGGAGTTTGTAATTCTAGGGTTGGGTAAAGTGATGTTATGACCACTGAATGCCATCAAGGAAAAAGGTAAAAAGTTTATGGTACGGTTCTGCAGTCAGTTCAAAGTTAGCCTTCGTTAGCATTAGTAGAAAATTGAACGCCCCCTTCTAAAGTGCATAACTTTCAAAATAGTGCATCAATTTCAATTCTGCAAAATGGATGCTGTTCCTGGGAGTAAGTACGTTACACGATGGCAACATTCTTTGGAGAACGTAGAAGGTAAAACTTGATGCGCGTATTGTAGAAACGTAGACATAAGTTAAAAGTTCCAAGTTCTCCCACCAAAATTCCTTTTCTGACGTGTTGCTAATACATTTATCTTTCAAAATTTATAAAAGCCAACCTCTAATAGTCTCCTCTTTGCTCATACGAGGGTAAACTTTGTTTCATTTCTATGGATTTTAAAATGCGATTTTACAACTTTTAGTAATGAAAAACGATTCGGATGATTAAATCTTATGTACATAATTTACAATTATACTAATTCTTGATATACAAAGTGCAATTTTGTTTGTCATTTATACATTTTTACGTATCAACCTTTCAAAACACATTTAATGCGAATTGTTGTCTAAATTTTAATCGACCATTTTGTTTTTCAAATTTTCGAGTTCATATTCGTAATTAGTGACCCCAAAGACCCCAAAAAGATCATTTTCCAAGCAGACATAACAATTTTTTAATGTATATGTCCGCCATATTGTATCCGCTATTTTGTTTTTTGGAATTTAAACTTCATATGTGTAATCAGCGACCCCGAAAACCTCCGAGTACGAATTTTTGGGTGTATTCAAGTACGTTTAGAGGTTTTGGCCGGTTTTTCGCGATTTGGGACCACTGTGCGTAGGGCGGCGAATGATTGATCTCGGCTCGGGTATATCGGTGTGATCACCACAACATTGACTCGAGTGAATCGAATTTTAAAACTTTTTAATTTTCATAATTTTTTAATGGTACTTTCACTAACTTATTCGTGTCATTTCTCTGATTAAAATGACACCAAACACGATATAATTTCAATTGTATTTAGTGGTTTAATCGACGATAAAAGTTTCGAAGGCAACGAAGAACAGCGACAACGCGGGTCTTTGAATTATGCCGGCGACGCCGACTGTCCGCTCCTCTTTCTTTCCAATACGCCCTTCTTCGATGCGTTCGAAACTTTCATCGTCGATTAAACCACTAAATACAGTTGAAATTATATCGTGTTTAGTATCATTTTGCATTAGAAAAATTCCACGAACATGTTGGTGAAAGTAATGAAAAAATAATGAAAAATAAAGAAGATTAAATATTGGTGTTTCATTGTGATGACGCACGGGCCTTTAAAAGTGTGCCGGCGACGGCGACACGCTTCGGCCACGCGATCCTATTTCATTCTGTCCTTCTCTATGTTCGGCCAGAGTCGCCAGAAAGTGGCCAAATCAGCACTCGAGGGGGTACATCATCTCACCGCGGCTCCCCTCATCTGGCGACACTGTGTTCGGCTCGTCGATTGAAGTCTCGGGGCGGTCGGCGCGGTAGACGCAGTCATAAAAAAATAGCGTCTACTACACCACTGACGTCCGTTCAGAACACGGCTGTTGGACATCGATTGAAGAATTACTGTACTGCGTTACAGTGGTAAACACAATGAAAATATGATATTACAAAATTTCGTGGACTGACCGGATGAGCTAACTAATGAATAATCCCACGAGCAAGTCGCGATGGGGTTTTTATATGGCATCGATTGGTGTCGTATGCAATGGATGGGCGATCGATAATTATTCTTCAATGGAAGGTTCAGGAAAATAATGAAGGTGATCGATAATTGTATCATGTTGGACGTTAGATTGCCGTTGCCGAGGGAATATGAGCTAAGAATTATGAACGGTAGTGATGGGACACGACACTGAACAGGGAGTAATGGCGTTGACCTCACAGTATGTATACTACTGCACAGTAGTCCGAGAACGCGATTTTACTGGCCAAAAGTCAATTTCCGAAGTTCAACAATTTGAAAAACTTTGTTGGCTATAAAGTAACAATACTTCAGACCATCAAAATCCAAAATATTATCCATTTCAGATAATTGTGTAACCGAGGGCACCGACGAGGTACTATTAAAGACTGCCAGCCTTATGGCAGTTCGTGTCACCCGAATAACAGAAGGCCATCGACATGCTTTCGTCGGTGCAGAAAGGCTACTGAGGAGATTCTCGTCGGTGAGAAGGCAAATCGTCACGGAATCATATTGATCATCATGAATTGTTACATTCTGTACCGAGCAGATATTTCAGACGATGTTGGTTTCAATATTAAAAGCAAAGCTCAAGGACAAAAAATTCCTAGAAATATATTATTGAAGCATAATTTTAGGAAAATCAACAATTCCTATTTCAAATTTTATATGAGACACCTCAATTTGTAATTTCAAAATATTTCATAAACGAGAATTATTACCTTTCACTTTTTTATACAAAAATGTTCCAAGAATCGATCTGTGAGAACAGAAATATGTTGAAAAGACTTTACTGTAAAAAATTAGATGGCAAGGTGTTCAAGGGAGTGCTTGTCCACATCGTTGGCAAAAGAAATTATTATAAACATTAAACAGCTAGAATTAATAAATGTCTCATAGTATTATGTTGAATAAATTAATGCGTGCGAATGTTCATGGTTTAAAAGTTATTCCGTATCTCGAATACTATTAGCCACTTTTACTAAAAAATTAGGTGGTCAGATAGCCAAGGGATTGCTTGTGGACATCGCTGTAAAATGGAACTGTTATAAACATTAACCAGCTAGAAATAATAAATTTATCAATAATTGTTACGGCGATCGACATTGATCGATATTCGATGGGGTGGGGGGTGCCGTTCGAGCTCGGCGAGAGCTCTCCGTCAGTCAGTCAGTCGGGCCGGAACCAGGAGGACCAGAAGGACCAGGGACTTATCAGTGGTGGACAAGGGGTCATCTACAGCTACCCTGGCCTACCTTCAACTGTTCATACAATGAACAACGGTAAGATGTTGAGAAATGGGATATCGTTTGAACACTTCTCACTGTCCATTTCTCTTGGTGAGGACCCGTCGGGTATCGGCTCTGACCGTAGCTGGGCTGCAAGCATTGTACGCGCCGCGTCACCCTCGCACCAGGGTCTTATGCCCTGGTTCGCTTTAGTTTGTCTCTTTGAAAGAATCAGAGCCTTCTGCCTGATTCGCCTTTGGTCCTCCGTGAATCGGAGACTTCTTCTCCGATTCACAACCTTTTGCCTCGCGATAATTACTCGACATACTTGCGTAATTTAGTATAATTCCGTCGTTGTTAGAAAGGGAGCCAGAAGGAATATTACATTCGTTCTGACTCCCTTTCGGGTCTCTTGTGCAACAACCTCCTGGTGGTAAGACCTGGGCAATCGGTATTATCCTCTATTTGTAAGAACTTCTAGTATCTTATGAATAAAGGTTAATATCGAGCTAATAGCTGCACATTTAATAAATATGTTGATGTTTAATCAATTCTATTCCTATACCTATTGTCTTCCATAACATTTTGCAATTTCACCTTCCTTCAGAACAAAATATATGTATTACTCAAGCTCATATATCGTCTGGTTCTATTTAGTTAAAGAGATGAGATAGTATTTCGTCGGTGATAGTATTATAAGGCAATTACAGAATAGGTAATGTGAGCATTCTATACTATATCATTCTTCTTCTACTTGACGAGTATCTCGTCGGTGGTAGAACTTTTAGCGATGTGGTATTTCAGATCACTGTAAGTTCCACGTTATCCCCGCGCCCGGTCGCGCCTGCTTACTGGTCCCGCTGAATAGCACAAAAATGAAACTAATTATTCAAAGAACTCATTATAGAGCATTATAATAACAGGTTTGAATAAATGTTTTATATACAGGGTGTCCCAGGTTTTAGTGTTCAAACTTTGTCACTGCATTCTATGGCACTAAATAAGAAAAAAATGTTACGTAAACATAGGTCACATTAAAAAGATATATATATGTAATTCTTTGCAGGACATATGCGTGCATATTTTCCAATAAAAATCATGAAGGAGTTCTGTGAGGAGTATTTTTTAAACCTTAATTAAAGTTACAAAAAGCGTTGAAATTTTTACTTATAAATCTACTCTAAGAAAGTGAACATAAGGGTCAAAACAGTGGAAAAATTGGAAGTACTTAACCTCGAAAACACGGTCCATTTCAAATAATACAAAATTTTCACTTTTATCACACTGGTATACTAGCTCGTTTAGATGATGAATTTCGACTGAAATATTTGGCTCACACGCAACGTGACAGGGCCTCGTGTACGATTGTTTATTTCTTCCAATCTCACTCCTTATCTTAAGGGGCCTATTCAGGATCAAGCATTTTGCGCAACAATGCCTATTGCGCAATATGATTGATCGTCAATGATAGTGATTGACTAATTGCGCAACCTGTTGTGGAAAATAAGAATTTCCTGATATTTTGTGCATAACAAACGGATTGCATTTGTACTGTGTCGTACTATGAATGGCAGTGTTCCACAAATATTGTCAGACGAGTCTCATCACTACGCACAGTGTGTCCAAACAGCGAAATCGTGGCCGAAACCTCGAAAATGAACTTTTCGGTGGGGATACGGTAAGTACTACTTTAGATTCCTTAGTAATGTGCCTATGGAAAAACCGTGGTGCGAAGGTTTTATTACTTATACCCAGTGTCGCCAGGTCGCCAGCAATCGAGGGGAAGCAAATACCCCCTCTCTGATGACCAGTCCAGTCTACGGCACAGTCTTGCGCCGCGCACGCGCAACGTGTCACATATTACTCTACTCTGGTCATCAGAGAGGGGGTACCTTGTATTCCCCTCGAGTGCTGGTTTGGTCACTTCTGGCGACACTGCTTATATCTGCAAAATGGTGAGGGCTCGAAGTTTTCGTTGATTAGACGTGCAGTAATCATGTTGTGAGGAACTGTGTGAAAGCGAAAAGTGAAAACTGCATAATTCGAAAACGGTTTATTTAATTTCAATTCTGTAAAATGGATGCTGTTCGTCGAAGTAAGTAGAATGTCTCTGACTACTAGTATATCTGAAATAGTTAATGATTACGTTGTATAATTATAAACATTATTAGAAGACAGGAACAGAAAAGTTTTAAGGACAAATTTTGAACAAATAGAGTAAAAATTGTCTACACCACAAGATGCCGCTAAAATCTTTGTTGGAACATGTAGTTGACACTGTCATCTTTCAGTATTTGCAAAAATTGACTGCCTCAAAGTGCCATTTTTTTGTAAAATTATTTTGTAAATTCAGAATGAAACAACGTCATGTGTACTTTCTCGGGAAGTGTAGACGATATTTAAAATTCTTCAAACAAATATTGTATGGTTTTGTATCAGTTTATTATTAACTTCAATGTATTATTAAGGCACATAAATAATATCATCCAGATTGTTTTATTACAATTAACCATAGCTTTTTAGTGAAGTATTTAATCTAATTATTATTATTTTTTCTAAGAGGTTACTGAACTATTCTTACGACAAACTTAGTAATTTAAAAATGGCAGCTTCCAACTGAATTATTGTTTCATATTTTTTACGAAAGGACAATGAGAATTCAAAAGTATCATGAAGACCCTGCTTCATACTATCAAATTTGCATACCTACCCTTGTGTGTATCAAAACTTGTCTTTCTACCGAGAAACACTCAAGAAACCGGAGATATTGAAAATGATGATAATTATTACAGTTCAGCTGATTCAACATAGTTATATTTATTTCTTTTTAGCATATTTAATTTAAACATTTTTATTTATTATTTATTTAATTTAAACATAAGGTCTTTTATAAGCGATATTTTTCTGATTTGATTGAGGGTTGTGGCAAAATTTTACGCAACTGTCTGTTTTTTTGTAGTGTAATGTTAAATCTAATTATGTATTATAGGTTTTCACCCATAAATAAATAAACTCATGATTTGTAAGTTGCACATTGAAATAAATTTGAAATTTTTTAATCTGAAACATTTTTTAATTCTACATATGTATATTAAAAAATAGATTTCAACTGATATTTAGAGACCTAAGAGCACTACTGTACAAATTTTTTAGAAGAAAAAACAATTTTTTGCTATACATGTCCGCCATATTGGATTCGCCATTTTGTTTTTTAAACTTTTAAGTTCAGATTCGTAATCAGTGACCCCAAAAACCCACATGTACCAATTTTTGTTCAATTTTGTCCACTTTGAAGTGCGTTTTGATGTTTTGGCCACGATTTCGCCGTTTGAACACACTGTGCTACGGAGTGAAAAACTGAACGATTGCTGAAATTATGTGTTAACGTGAATACAATTTGGATTTGCGTAACATCATGCTGCACAATAATTGTTGAGCAAAATGCTTTATCGTGAATAAGCTCCTTTAGTAAGATATACCAAAGAACCCTCCAGTGACGACATTGTATAATAATACGGAAGTTTATTTTTTGATTTTTGTCCCATGACAAAGCACTGTGCGCCGTCCGGCGCGTATCCGACTGTGAGCGCTCTTTTAATTATCCGGCAGTGAATGTTTCGGTAGGCCAACAACAGGGAAATCCTTAGGGAAATATTCGTGTATCCTGCAAGTACCGATGTGCACTCATAGAAAGCGGTCCTTCGAAATACCGTTCGGAGCGTGGCATGAACGCCTTCGAAATAACACAAATGCGACGTCATAGTATACATGCAAAATAAGCTATAAGAAGTATTACCAGCGAATTTTCTCCGAAACCGTAGCAACTATCGACTTCATATTTAGAGATAATTATTGTTCCGTCGCGCAGGAACAGCACTCGTAGGTTTCCTTCGGACAGGATTTACGATTAGAACGTGTCTAAATATCTTCCTTGAGGATTATACAACTAGGGTCATTCGGCGACCATTCAAAGGCATCTGGTCAACGTTTAGTTTTTATACACCCTTGAAAATGCAAGGTGTCATAAATTTAGTCCCTCCGAAGGACCGCCCACGACCGTTACGCACGGTGTCAAATTACCGAGACCCGCCGCGTCGTCGACCGAGTTAGATATCGCCCCATTCCTCCTTCCCAGGGCCTCATTCAGTGCTACAGGAAGGAGCAGTGATGCCAGAATCATGGGTCGTGGGTTTTTTCCCCTCCGCTCGCTCAGCCGACTCGACCCCCCACTCTGACGCACCGTCGTCGCCACGTTGCTTCTACTGCGCCGCGCTATACACGAACGTATCTCTCATAGTAGAGGTACACTGGGCGTGTAGCGCGCGTGCAATCGAACAGGCACTCACACGGGCAGAGTAGAGATACGTCCGTGTGTAGCGCGTGCGCAGTAGAAGCAATGTGGCGACGACGGTGCGTCAGAGTGGGGGGTCGGTCGGCTGAGCGAGCGGAGGGGAAAAAACCCACGACCTGGCATCACTGGGAAGGAGATCCTAGAAGTCGAAAGTGTACTGATTGGGAAATGCAACTTTCGGCAGGAACCAATCAGTGCATCTTACTTCATATTCGAGAACCCAACGAGCATCGCGTTAGGACCAGTGTTGTGAACTAGTACGGAAAACTCGCGCATGCGCGGCGAATCCAGGAACGTATCTGCGTTCTACAGTCCGTAGCTTGTGGGGCAAGTTGGGGCGAACGATTTATTGACGAAAATAGTGAAAATCTGCAATTTTTACCATCTTTAAACGTTTGTAGCTCATTGCAGCGTTAACCGATTGTGACGAAATTTTCAGAATATGTTTAATTGACACAGATCTACAATACGTATTTTTTAAATTTTCAATATAGGCCCACATAAAAAAGTTAAAAATTCAACTTTTAGTATTTTTTCAACAATTCCGATCAATTGCAATTTTTGAAAATATTTCTTTTCGCATCCTTTAGTAAACTAATTTCATAAATATAAATAAATAAAAGTTCAAATCGTATAGTACAATATTTAAAAAGTTATCGTCTTCTTTAGAGCGGTCTTAAACTTTTGTCCGCTACTGTATATATACAATTAGAATATATTTATATATTACATGTACATACACATCAAATTTTAATATAACATACGCATGTTAAACGTCATGTTTGAAAATCGAGAAGAAAAGATTTTGCGAAGCTATGCGGGGCAACCAAAATGCCCGATTTTGTACTTCAGTGACGCTAGAATCGTCGCGCATGCGCGAGTTTTCCCGTACCAGTTCACAACACTGGTTAGGACTGGAAGACGAACTCGCTCAATTGAGTTTTACGCTCTAACGCCGTGACATTCTCCAGTCCTCGGGTAGACAAGTACAACGCACGAACCGTTGTCTTGTCAATCATAACATGTAAAATTAGCATCACGGTAGTTCGTTGTCTAGCGGTCAAGACACCCGACAAACCGGGATCGCGTCGGGCAAGATCCCTCGCGTGTGTTCGAATCATCAACGCGAATCATTACATTTGCGCGCGTATAAGGCAGGACCTGCTAGATCAGCCTTACTGACGAGTCTACTAGCACATCCGGGACGAAACGCTTCTTTTAGGGTGCTTTTACGCTGAGCTCGCCGCGGACGGCCACGGGAAAAAGTCATAAAATTCGAGCGGGCCGACGGGCCCGCTCGCTGTGCCCCGCTGTGCGTGGCACAAAAAAAAAAGGTCTCTATGGGATCCACGGTTTCACGGTTCGTTTAGGTAAACTACCGATAGCTTCTCTTTAAGGCGGGGTAGGATACCTTCAGATTCTAAGTAGCAAATAACTAGAATCTTATTAGAAAAATTGGGTTTGCGAATTTTCGCTTTTTGTCCTTATACGAGCAAACACACCATGTAAAAATTTCATACGGTACACAGTGAGCAATTTGAACGAAATCTGTGTCAAAATGAAAGAACTTTCTCCCCATTTTTCCTATATTCTGCAAAGTTTCAGTTTTAATTTGAAAAAAAATTTCATCGCTCTATATCTCATTTCTAATAGAAAGTTCTTTGATTGTGGCACAGATTTCGTCGAAATTGGCCACTGTGCGGCAGACATGAGATGTGAAACACTCCAGTAATCACAAACAGCTGTTAGGTTTGAATTGTTTGTTATTCCGGGTCCATAAGATTGCTGAATTTTCTTTAGGACAGCGTTTGTCCTGAAATCGCAACTTTCACATTGGGAAAAAACAGAACGCGGGGAAGGAGTACGCGAGATGTCGTTTATTTTACCTAACTTGTTGTTGGGGTGTCGTACACTCCGAGTGTGCGGTGCACAGGTTAATATCGTCCATAGTAAGTGCATGTCACTTTGTTCTTTTCGTGCACTTACAATTGCCGAAATCGCCGGACGCGAAATGATTTTTTGATGAAATGTTGATTTAGCAAATCGATGAAAATGGGTTCTTTGGAATTTATAGTGAAAACATTCGACATCAGAATTCCTATCCGCAAAGACCTAACAGTTTATTTATCTCCTACATTGTTCAAAATCAATGGCTCCGAAAAGGAGTATTGCCTTGATATTATTCAGGTAAATTCTTCCACTCGGCGAGGTATGGGGCACGTGGCAATAATTAAGGTAGAAAAGGCGTTGTACCGTTTGTCCGTTAGCCTCTGCCCCAAGCCCGTCAATTTTATTACGGGTACGAACGGCTACTGGTTGATTTTGAAAATGAGGCTGTTGTAAAGATTAGTTGCTTTGACCAGCATGAATTACTTTATGACCAAATAAAAGAAATTTTTACATGGTGTGTTTGCTGGTATAAGGACAAAAAGCGAAAATTCGCAAACCCAATTTTTCTAATAAGATTCTAGTTATTTGCTACTTAGAATCTGAAGGTATCCTACCCCGCCTTAAAGAGAAGCTATCGGTAGTTTACCTAAACGAACCGTGAAACCGTGGATCCCATAGAGACCTTTTTTTTTGTGCCACGCACAGCGGGGCACAGCGAGCGGGCCCGTCGGCCCGCTCCAATTTTATGAGTTTTTCCCGTGGCCGTCCGCGGCGAGCTCAGCGTAAAAGCACCCTTAACGTTTTTATGCGATTTCAATTCATGCGAATCAATCATTGTCTTTGCGATCATTTGAACTAGCTGTCCAAGATTGACTTGGCGGGTAGTGGTCTGGAAAATACGCGAACCGATAGTTCCGCGACAAAACAATTATTTAGATTACAAACGATTTTTCCATGATGACTAACAAATTAAGTCGTTTTTGTTCTTTAATAAAGTGGTATATTAATTCTTTTTAAAAGATGTACTAATGCTCTCGGCGCACTGGTTCGATCTGATTTTACATCAAAAGCAATTTTGCAAATAGATTACATTTTCGACGTTTCGATCTATGTGTAGATCATTTTCAAGTAAACTATCAATTGCGTCTGTGAATTATTAGACAGAAAAACTAGTGTTATTATCATCTCTAAATTAAACATTGAATGTCAACAATTGTGTATTTTGTTACTCACTTGCTTAATGAAATTATTTTAACTAAATTGAAATTGAAACAACGAAACACGTGCTGTTCTCATGTCGTTACACAAGCTACTGAGGCAAACGTGAAACCAATAGAAACGAACTAATCAGATCCTCGATCGACATAACCAATCGATATTTGGCGGTTATTTCAAACCGTGAAAAGTGAAATCACAACTTTTAACTGCATGTATACCAAGATGGCATGGTAATATTAAAGTAACACCAATAATGACCAATATGTGAAAAACATTTTTGTTTGCAAAAGATTACATTTAGGTGTTACTGTAAGTGGTGAAGCCACAGGATAATATAATTGTTTGGAAGAAATTCATCATCAAACACTACTGATTCAATAATGTTGCGTCGTATTCGTGTATCTTAGGTGTTTCATACCTAAGATTTACGCTACGATGTTTAATCATATGAATCGTTTCCAATAACATTCTTTGATTTAAATTAACCTCTTTATCAATTGCTTTTGCATTTTCGAAGTCAAATCTATGGTCAAATTCTATTGAATGTCTTGTTAAAGCAGTGTGTTGTGTTGAAGGTAGAAAGATGTTATGTTTGTGTTCTCTGATTCGTGTTTCTAAATGTCTCGACGTTTGTCCAATGTAAACTTGGTTACATCCCTTACAAGGTATTGAATATACAATATTAGAACTTTTTAACCCTTTGCACTCGAAGCAATTTTAATTCGAAAATCAAAATCATTTTTTTCGACCCAGAACATTTTTATTCTATGTAATCTTTTTTACATTGTGCACATGAAATTTAACCAATTTTCAAAACAAACGAATTTAATAATATTGAAACTGTTTTGCATAATGGTATACTGCCATTTATACTGGCGCCTTACAGTCGCCATTCGAGTGCAAAGGGTTAAAATCAGATCGAACCAGTGCGCCGACAGCATTAGTACATCTTTCATTAACAATTATACGATCGATATTAAAGGAACATTAATTCTTTTGTTCGTATAGTTCGTATCGCACTGGCTGTGATGTACATTTACAGTGCGGAACAAAGTTGAACCAATGGAACCATGTTTTCATCATAAAATACCTCGAAAGACTTAAGGGGGTAGATTTGTTTTTAGGATTGCAAGGGTGCGGGATGCGCCTTCTCATTTCTCGATAAATGCAAAGATAGGATTTTTCAGTTGTCAAAAGTGCTAGATGAAAGACCAATCTAGGCTGCAATCGCCCTCATAAGTCCAATTTTTACGTTTATCGCGCAGCTCTATGCTTCCGAATAATGCAAATTTTGCTGCCAAATAATGCAAATTACGCCTCGTAAACGAAACATAGGATTTTTGAGGGCGATTACGGCCTAGACTGATCTTTTATCTAGCGCTCTTGATTACTGAAAAACCCCATCAACCATTCCAATTTTATAAATTATTATTAAATTATTAAATATAATATTGGTAACTGAAAGTGCAAAATAATCATTTACTATAACAGCGAGACAACTCCATTTGCTATGCATTATTGTATACAATTAATCGAGTTGCAATTTTCCTCCATTGTAGATGACATTGTTAGAGTAATATTCATTTAACTGCGTCGTCATTTGGTGATTGCGGCGTATCTTCGAACCTCATATCTGTCAGCTGTATTTATTTGTTATACAATTACACTTTTCACGTAATGATAGACAATTTAGATAATATTTAACACTTTTATTAGCCTTGAGAATACTCTAAAACGTGACATTATATTTTTATTGTTAATGTTATTATTGATTAATTGTTTGAGCCAGTAAACAATGATACAGAAATTATTGTATTACGCAGGTAAAATACAAATCTATTACGTTGTCCCGAAAGATTCTTTCGGAATGTGTTCCTTTAATGTTACTAAATAAATACAAACGGTGCGATAATGTTTATGTTAATGTTTCAGTACTTCCTAACATGAATTTGCATTATGCGCACATTTATGGGACAACGTAATATTTATTTAAAAATATTAGAGGAACACATTCCGAAAGAAACTTTTGGGACAACATAATATATTTTGAATTAGCTATAAGTTTGGTACTATTCCATGTTTTAGAAATATGGCTCATGAATATAAATAGCCGTAGAATTTTAGACCTAAAAGACCTGCCGAATAATGCAAATTACGCCTCGTTAACGTAACAGTAGGACTTTTGAGGTCGATTGCGGCCTAGATTGATCTTGTATCTAGCACTTTTGACTACTAAAAACCCCCATCTTTGCATTATGGAGAAATGAGAAGGCGCATCCCGCACCTTTGTAATTATGGAAACGAGTCTACCTCCAAAGATGCTGGCAATTGCAAGATACCAATGCAAGAGACGTCCTTTCTTTTTTAATGTGGAGAAATCTTCGTGGAGACCTTTGACCAAGTCAGGAACAGTGTCACATTCTTATCGACTGAAACCCCGCAGCGGCTTTCCTCGGATCTTAGGAGAAGCACCTGGAGCTAATAGAACTACTTCTCGGTGTCTCTCCACTTCATTGACGTCTCGAGGGCGACGTGCCTCTATAGACCTAATCAGACAGCGCGCAGTAGATTGGGTCTGATTTCTTTGTGCTCAGCCACACTATAGGTCAAGAGATGAAACAGTAGTAGAACAGAGTTGGGCATTAATCGATTAAAATTTTAATCAAGATTGATTGATTTGTTACGGATGACGAACAGGTGGTCAATATTATCTCTGGCAGGAACCGTCCTAGATAAACGAACAGAGCTACTCTAGATAAATCTACATAACTATTTAGTTTGGTTTAGGGTCCAAACATACGCACGACCAACTGGTCGTTGACAAAATACGAATGTTCACTTGAAAGGTACTGACAAGTACCACCTGTCATTGTAAGGCTATATAAGCCCTTGCATTTCTAGTCTCGTGGGCTAGTGCTGCATCTCGGAAGTCAACTACCAGTGATTCCGCGAGTTCGGTGTAACATCTATTAGGCAGTGATAAGATTGCTCCAAGCCCCCGCATTGCCAGTGCGTCAACACCGTGCATCTTAGTGTAGTTAATATCATCTTCCAATTCTTTCTATTCTAAATTCAATCCATTCGCGACAATTACACAATTGTAATACGAATTCTAATAGTAAGAATATATTTATGTTCTTTGATAATTAACGCAAATTCATTAAACCCATAATTATTGTCCAATATCCTAATCAAGTGATTGAACGTCCCCACACAATACAATCTTACCGCTCGGATTGTATCAATTAAATTATACTAGTTACGAGGCTTACTAATTATCCTAGCGATTCCCTAATTTCGCATCAGGTTCGTTCGCGACATTCCAATTGTCCAAACAGATTTATCCAACCTAGTGGCTCCCCAATTTCGCATTGGGTTCGTCCGCATCCTAACAGCTCCTGATTTCGTATCAGGTTCGTCTGTGCTCTTATACAACCTCCTAGCAGCTCCCCGGGAGGGAGGGAGAGAGGGAGAGGGGGAGAGGGAGAGAGAGAGAGCTATTATTCCACTTTGGATAATCATTAATCAATTATCCGATTGACGATTACAATTGAAAAGAATGTTATCGTTAATCGCAATTAAAGACTAAAGTAGAAATTTAATCGTTATTCCCAATTAACGAATAATAAATATTTAATCGTTAACCGCAATTAACGATTTATAAGTATTTAATCGTTAACTGCTATTAACGACTGAACTAGGAGATTAATTGTATTGTATATGGGACCTACAGTTTATAAGGTGGTTTCCGAAGCACTTTGGAGTTACCGAAGTTAACTAGGAGATTAATTGTTAATTGCGATTATCGATTGAAGTAGAAATTTATTCGTCAACCGTTGTTTAAATTTTTGCCCAACTCTGTTAACGAACGTGCTAAATAGTTGACCGCCTTTTTCATAGCACAGTAAAACAAAGTATGATTATAAAGACATTGTAATATTATTAGCTCAAATGCGACAAGCCGACGCACAAAACCCGCTGCCTTTTAGCTCATCCGCTTTGGTGAAACCAAAAGCTATGAGAAATTTTGTCTAATAAATATCATTCTGATAAACAGCATTTTCTATCTGTTTCTGAACTCAAGACTGGTGATTGACAACATTAAACATGGATTGAGTAAAATGTTATTCCTCAAGAATAATTAATTAAATGTATTCTAAAACTAAGTGAGACTTACGGACTACTTATGATTATACTGCGGATCTGTATGCAAAATAAAAATGTTCTGCTTTGATTTTGGGAAGTAGGAGTAAAATGAACAGTGATTTTTTAAATTTGATTGCATTAAAAACAACACTACGGTATTCGTAAATTTTTCTAATACAGTAAGAACTGTATTTTATTTCAGACAGCCAATTTCTTCATAAATGCATGAAGATCCGCTGTCTAGTTATGATCATTTTCGATATCAGTTTTAGCCCACAGTGAAGACAATAGATCAGAGGTGGGGAACGTTTCTACCATTAGAGGCCACATTTAAATTAGGCAGTAATAAAGAAGGCCTCTATAATTTTATTATAGCGATACATATAAGTTATTATATGATTAATTTTCAAATTGTCGTAATCTATATAATTAAATATTAATTAATGCGAGAACTAGCTTTTATGAAGGCCGCACGTTCCCCACCTATGCAGTAGATACATACTTAGATAGTAGGTAGTAGCGGACTGCATGGTTCATCCATCTTCAACGCTTGTGCTTGAAAATCGAACAACTCTGACATTCAATGGGACTCGTGAGCCACTGCCCGATTTAAAAGATTGAGCTGATTTCATCTAACATGTACGCCTGGCGAACTCAGTTTGGATCAAGTAGAACAAGCCATTAAGCCGCTTGTCGATTCGATCCGAATTAAGTTGAATCAAGTCGTCAAGCCGCTCTCAAGACGAGCCATTTCGACCCGATACTATCTTCGATTATCCCTTCACGCAGTACACGGAACAACTAAGAAACGAATGTTAATGAAAATAATGTTTCATTTACAGTGAACAGCAAAATTGATGATTGAAACAATTTTCTATTTAATTTGTTACGAACCGAGGTTCAGGCAGCGATGCGGGAACCGAGGGGAGTTTGGATTTAGAGATTTCTGGGTCTAGGTAGGAAGAGTACACGTAGGACTAGCCAATGTCTATTTCACCACTGGGTCGCCTCGTGTGGAACATAGGAGTGCACTAGCCGATGTCTATTTCACCACCGGGTCGCCACTATAAAGGTACACGTAGGACTAGCCGGTGTCTATCTCACCACCGCACCGGTTCGCCACTATAAAGGATAGGGTCGTGGTTCCGCTGTCTCGTAACTTATTGATTTGAATAGATACACCTCAAGCGGCAAAGGTGTATCGTCATAGGATACTAGCTACTGGAAGATCGAAAAGGAATATGAATAATAGAAATGAACCCTTAATAAGTTCACACACAATAATATATTTTGAATTATGAATAGTACAAATGATCAGTGTAATATGTTGTTGCGGTCTCGCGGACTAAAACGCTCTCAGTTTTGACGCACCGAGAAATGCGGGGCCATCTACTACAGAGTGCTCGACAAAGACTTTAACACCCGATCTTGCTCGAAGTGACTTCCGACGTGGAACGATACGTACTGCGCGTATTCACTTGAATCAACCCAACTAATAGGAGGGATCCATGCCCTTATATAGCACCCAAAATCGGGCCTAGCGATGGTGGGGGCCACGTGCTACTTCTGATTAGCAATGGATTCTTAGAAGTTATAAAGCTAGCAAGAGCCCCTCTATGATCCAATTTTGAGTGAGCCCTTTGTTCTTAAATAGGCCCTCTGTTTCGACACATATCTCCGGAAGGATCAAGAGTCACCAACGGTAGCGTCTGCATACGTAACAAATTCATTACCTGTGTATTTATTAAGACATAGTGTCCAATAGATTTCCAAAAGCATATAATTTTCCATTAATTTGATTTCATCTAATTTTTATACATTTCATTAAGAGTCCAATAGATTTCCAGAAACACATAATTTTCCATTAATTTGATTTCATCTAATTTTGATACATTTAATTACGAGTCCAATAGATTTCCAGAAGCATATAATTTTACATTAATTTGATTTCATCTAACTCTGTTACATTTAATTTATTAGTTACATTAGTCAAGTTATAATAGTAAAACCATCAAACCACTTTATTATAATTGTCCACTTTTCATAAAAAGAATATTAAACTTCTACAGAGATTAACCTGTAACTATCACCAAAGTTTGTCAGTAATTAATGAATCAATAAAAAATTTTGTTCTGTGTGTTAAAACACATCTTGCATAGTACAGAGTTGCAATATACAGTGTAATCGTATGCAATTTACAAAAAGGGATTACCTCGGTTGCAGCTATTTAATCCTCTACAGTGCTATGTGACTCGACATTGCATTTCGTTCCAGCAAATCCTATGTCAAGTGTGACCCGACATCAGCCAGCAAGTCCTGTGCCGAACGTGACTCGACATCACATTTGGAAAGCGATATCCTAAGAATATTTGGCCAGAAAGAAAAAAACTAGGAATATATGAGCCGTTTATTATGGAAATGGGGAAACTCCACTTTTGAAAAATGTTCAATTTCGAAGTGTTTCAGTATCTAGTCAGCCAGAAACTATAGTTTAGTATTAATCAACTATTCCAATTTTATACATTATATATTATTAAATTATTAACTCTCATCCGTCCCTCGTGTCAATTTGACACAATTTTTCCGAAATAAGTTATACCGCCCTGTTTGTACGTTAACTTTCCCGAAACTTCGTATCTTTTATTTTATTAACGCGAAACACATAACCGAAAAACCTAAGATCTAAATGTTAACTCACCCATTTGAATGGAAGAACCTTAAAAAATAACTGTTTACCTTGTTATTTCATCGACGAGGGTTAAATATGTATAATATTTTTCAGCATATAGTTTGCCAGAAACTATATGTAGTTTATTATTAATTAACCATTCTAATTTTATAAATTATTATTAAATTATTAGATATAATATTGGTAACTGAAAGTGTAAAATCATCATTTACTATAAAAGCGGGACAACTCCACTTTTGAAAAATATTAAATTTCGTAGTGTTTCAGAATCTAGTTAGCCAAAAACAATATATATTGACTTGGCAAATAAGTTCGTTCGGTTTTTGTGATTTATTCCAATGTGAAAAACCGAACGAACTTATTTTCCAACCCAATAGTTAGTATTAATCAATCATTCCAATTTTATAAATTATTATTAAATTATTAGATATAATATTGGTAACTGAAAGTGCCAAATGATCATTTACTATAAAATCGGGACAACTCCATTTGCTATGAATTATTGTATACAATTAACCGAGTTGCAATTTTCCTCCAATGTAGATGACAATGTTAGAGTGATATTCATTTAACAGCGTCGTCATTTGGTGATTAGGGCATATTTTCGAACCTTACATTCGTCAGCTGTATTCATTTGTTATAAAACTGCACATTTCACGTAATGATAGACAATTGTCTATAAAATTTAGACAATATTTAACAGTTTTATTAGCCTTGAGAATACTCTAAAACGTGAAATTCGAATTTTATTGTTAATTTTACCATTGATTAATTGTTTGAGCCAGTGGACAATGATACAGGTTGTTAATAGAAGTTATTATGCAGGTAAAATATAAATCTATATTTTGAATTAGCTATAAGTTGAGTACTATTCCATATTTTGGAAAAATGGCTCATGAATATAAATAGGCGAATAATTCTAGACCTGGAAAATAATGATTTATTTATATAAATAGATATTTAAAGAAACTCAAAAGAAAATGAATGATTTAAAGCCAAATTCATCATCGTTACAATACAGCGATATTTTGCCAGAAAATTTGTTTGACTACCAATCATGCAAGCAGACAGCGAAATTTCAAAATTAAATTAACACACTTCTATAAAAATCCGTTAGCTATTATATTGCAAAAATATAAAAATATGTAAGATTTATTACCCTATATACCTTCAGTATATCACTATTATTTCAATAATCGGTTAAACCTCACTTGAGGAAACCAGAAATTTTTAATTTATTCAAATGTAACCTTGTAGATTTTGACGAGAAAATACCGAAAATCCAAGTTTCAATGTTAGGAAAGCACCGTTTAAAATTATAAGAGTTGAAAATTTAAACATTTCCAGTGTTTTTGACTAGAAATCGCTCAACTTTAAACACTTGTAGCTTTTGAACAATTGATACTCCAGGATCGAAACGTGGATTTCTCGCATCTTCTTGTCTAAATGTACAGGATAACATAGAAAAAAGCAAAAAATTATAGGACAAAGGCAAAAATTTCTGGTTACGCAAGGAGAAGTTTATCCCAAATCGCAGTTGATTTGTCATTTATTCCAAAATCGACAATTTCGTGTGGTACGACCTAATATACATAACTGTGATCGACACACAATAGGATAGCAACGCTTCAAACATGATTTACCTTGCCAACACTCTATTAAATATACTATCTTCAGGAGGTTGTCATTTGTTAACCAAAATGTAGAGATGATGGAAGCAAACATAGCATAGTATTACTATTCATATTTATCCACAAAAGATGTGAAATACGACATGGTTTGATGAAGAGTCTAATTTCCGTCCAGTGTACAATGGCTGCAAGACGACAAGATGCTCGATTTGTAATTTGTGCCTCGGCGATTGGACGAAACATGCAGAGTGTCCGATCTCAACGTTTCAGTCTGGGAGCTGCAAACAAAGTTAGATTGGACACAGTCGTATACAGGCCAAAGACCATTTTGAGATCATGACCGACCCTACCAAATAACAAAACTTTCTTGGACTCGTCACCGTTGAATCTTGCCCTCGACCGGTCAACCAATCGTTCCAATTTCCGGTCGCAAGCGTGCCACGAAACTAGATACATATAATCCATTTACTATCACGGAGAATGGACACTATTCAGAATTTCATCCCAGATTACGACAGAACTGGTATATTTCAATTATTGCATATAGTTACATATTCTACTTACTCATTATGTTTCATTTCAAATTTAGAATTGTCTTAAAAACCGAACTTGATTAGTACAATAAGTATTGTTTTTAACGAAATTAGTCGTTTAATGGAAATATAATCAGAATTTCATCCCAGATTGCGACAGAACTAGTCTATTTCAATTATTACAAATATAGTTACATATTCTACTTACTCATTATGTTTCATTTCAAATTCAGAATTGACTTAAACACCGAACTTGATTAGTACAGTAAGTATTCTTTTTAATAAAATCAGTCGTTTAATGCAAATACATTCCTCAAAATAATTAAGGGATCACTTGTGCGAACCCGAAAAATTGCTCCCACTTTACGTGATAATAAATCCGTCCAAAATTGCTGTATCGATATCGTTGAACAATGGTTTGAAAGCCTGAAACCTCTAGTTTCAGATGCTCTGTTTCAAATTGTTGTTATGTTGATTTTTTACAAAGTTATAGCGATATGAAGACAACATTGACGGTTAACAAAAATTTTGTGCAACTTTGGAACATCACACGGGGAGAAACAAATTTTTTTGATAAATCGCGTTAATATCATTTGGAAGGGCTATCTGTCCTGTGTAAAATGTGTGGTTGTTGATTATTGTGCGATTTTTTTTACTCGAGTTATTCAACATTGAAGTACATATAGGCTTTTTAACTTTAACTGGCTCCAAAAGCGAAAAAATTATTGTAGAATCTTGTGCAAAAAAGCAATAGAAAAAGTGTTTCTTTCTCTTCAAGGCACTCCTTTCGTTTTTTTCAATTTCATTAACATTTCGATATACCAGGTGTTTATGAAAATATGCTTAAAAAATTCACAATTTCCATTTTTCCTTTAACTCGCTATATCTCAGCGAGAAATTATCGTAATACCATGATCCGAACGTCAGTTGAAGCAGAGATTCTGCCGATTCGATTGAGTACCCCATGAACTCGCTGCAACAATTTTTTACCTATTGCAGCTGTATTTGAAGTTAGTGCTTCGCAGAAATTAGCGCGCCACGTACAGTGGCTGCCTGACATCTCTGAATACACTACCGCCGTGCCAGTGCACAGTGGAAAATTTGGACCAAACTCGATTCAAAATAAAAGAACTTTCGATAGAAATGAGGTAGAGCGATGAAATATTTTTTAAATTATAGCTGAAACTTTGCAGAATATGGGAAAAATAGGGAGATTATGTTACGAAAGTTTTTTAACGTTGAGAAAATTCGTTAAAAACATGTAGAGTTTCAAGAAAATGTGGTTTCTCCAGTACCACGAGCGGAACAAATTTTTTTTTAACATGCTATATACCATTTTCCGTAGATTTTTTCACGTCGATTTCAAATCTGGTCTCATGATTTGTCTACGACCTTAGGATTTTGTATTTAAACAATGAAATAAGGTACGAAAAAGATAATTGAATATTTCTTATTTTTGTGAATAAATGAACTAAGTTTATGTTATACAGAAAACGTAAGGTAAATTTAAGTTTACGTTATATGCAGATATTTTTATGCAAGGTAATTGATATATTGAAAATACGCGATGTAGAAAAAAAGAACTAATTTAATCGAGATGAAGAATTAGGATTACAATGAGCAAATTCAATTGAGATTAAAAAATTACGATCATGGCGTCAACGAAGTTAAAGTCACGACCGTGATCGTGATTCTGAGATCACAGCGGATTTTTACGCAAAATAAAAATGTTCTACTTGAATAGCAACAACCTCGAGTGAAATAGAAAATTTTCTTTCTTAATATGTTTAATAGGTCAAAAACAATATAACAGTATTTTTAAATTCCTCTAATGTTTTCACTGTTTTGAATTACGCCTACTCACTTTTCTCATAAATGCATAAAATCCGCTGTCTATTGACAAATCACAGTTAGTGATTTTGCACGCCATTACTAGTTTCGATCCCAGAGAGAATCGTAATCTGCAGAAAGTAAATAATATATTTTCCACGGAAAACGCTAAATTTCATTTTGTTAGAAGTAGGTAATATTGAAAAGTAGTATTCACGAAGTACGTTCGATTCCAAACTGATCGAACGTTTAATCTCCACGGTTAGTCGAATTGTTTTATGACCACATGTACCGTAAAAATTTGAAGTCTCGAATATCCGGATGCCGAATCGCCAGACCCACCAAAAGGACAACTGTAGATACATACCGCTATAAATCAACATCGTACCTCACATTCGCAATGCTCTGACAATAAAAACCCGTTATCAGATACACTCACACTTCGCACCTTCCAGTAGCTCAATTCGTCAAATATCGCTTTAACACAGCACACAATCAATCACGACAAAACCGGTAATTGATGAAAAGCTAACTGTCAGAAAAATATAGAGCTCGGAAAAACGTACAATTTATTTCGAAATTAAAAAATACGATTTACACAGAAAAGTGAATTTACTTAGACTTTCCACGGGTAGAGTGCTGTCAGCGAATTCCCATTTACCTCGTGAGAACATTTTTGCCACTATTTCGTTAAAGAATTTAATCATTTGACACTGACAAATTCTAGTTGTTACATTTCAATTTGAAGCATAAATTGTATGAAAATTTCATGGAAATTACTTCGTATTATTACGACGTTTTAACAACAGCGACATATTACGAAATAAAAAGACTATTCAAACTCGTTTTCCATAAGATCATGATTTTTTTCTTGCACCACTATTCCACCAAATGAGCGCTATGACGAAAATAAATAAACGAACTTCGTTGTTTGTGTTAATGGATAAATTGCGGATCTTTATAAACAATATAAATGTTCAAGATCAATTGCCAGTATATTTGTTTCTTCCGCTAACAATTTTAATTAATTGGTGATAACTAGACTGCGGATCTTTATGCATTTATGGCGTATTAAATTCAACAGAATTTAGTACGATTTTTATTTATTTTGTATCTACAATTGCTATTACCTCTGAAAATGGAATTTTATTTGGTACCACTTTCTTAAAATTTACCTACCAAAATTGAAAATTGCATGAACTTTTGATCTTCTCACTATTTAATACATCATCTCTTCAACGTTACTAATACTATTATTTTTACTTAAACACTTAAGGTGGATTGGGGTAAGTCCGCCCTAGTTTTTGCGAAGTTGTACATTAAACTGATCTATTTTCAGTCTGGTATGTAAAAACTTAACGTTTTTGGTGTCAAACTCTTGCCACAGTTATTACTGATGAATAGACTGCGGATGTTTATGCAAATGCATATTTTTATCAAAAATAGATAAAAAATAGGGACCTAAACAGAAATTTGTTTTGTCATTAGAGGATTTTAAAAATATAATTTTTATTTTGCATATTTTGCATATCGTATATGTTTTGCATAAGTGCATATTTCTTGCATAAGTGCATATTTCTTGCATAAATAAGCAATTAACAGAAACAAATCATGCAACTATTGCTCGATTTGTGAATTCAGCAATGAGAGTATTATAGCCAAGTGGAGGCGAAGATAAAGTACTATTGCTCGTCACAGATGCAGAGACGTATATGTTGAAAGCTGGGAAGCATTTAAAAATATTTTATCCAAATTTGTTGCACATAACTTGTTTGGTACATGGAATAAACCGAATTGCTGAGGAAGTGCCACTGCAATTCCCTTCTGTTAATAAATTAATATCTACTGTTAAAAAAGTAATTTTAAAAGCTCCACTACGCGTTGAAATTTATAAAAATAAATTACAAAATATGCCATTGCCACCAGAACCTGTAATAACAAGATGGGGAACCTGGTTGGAAGCAGCGTTTTTTATGCAACGCATTTAGAAGGAATAAAAGACGTCATAGAATCGTTCGATGAAAAGGATGCTTGATTAATTAAATCGGCGAAAGAAGCATTACGATGTAAGCATTTACAACAAAATGTAACATTTATTCAGAGCTATTTCCAAATGTTACCTGAGGCCATGAAGAAATTGGAAACAATAGGATTATCTCTAACGGAATCCATAGATTTGGTAACTACAGTTATAGAAAACTAAAAAATTATACCCGATGATTATGGAGAAAACGTTACACACAAAATGGAATCTGTATTAAAACGAAATGTACACTTTAATGTATTATTAAAAATAAGCAAGTTTTTGAAGGGTGAACGTTGAAGGACCACGAGAGGTTCTGGCACATCATTGGGGTAAACTTAAATGTGCCTCTATAACATCATGTGATGTAGAACGCTCTTTTTCAGTGTATAAATTAATTTTAATAGACAAGAGGCATCAATTTATAATCGACGCTATAGAAAAAACTATTGTTGTATATTGTAATTTAAATTATAATATATAAAACAATAAAATAGTTATTATTTTACAGATCCGTATATGCATTCCCTATACATATATTTAGCATATTTCGAATTTATTATAAATGTATAAAGATCCGCAGTCTACTGATGAATTAGTATTATGTAGGATTCTAATTTTGCTTGAAAATTATCATTTTGATAGGATATTGTACAAAGTATTAACTAGGACACACTTGCCCCGAAAATGAAACAAGTCCGTCTCTGAGAGTTAAAAATGCTTTCGAACCTTGTTTCAAGTGCTACGGGGCAAGAATAGAATTATTATCAAGCCTGCTACAAAATACTTTTTATTGCATTAAATATATTGTTTAGTTTTATAGTTACCCATACAGAACGGACTTACCCCACCGTGATAGTACGGACTTGCCCCGTGTAGTAATATTTACGGGGCAAGATCATCTTAGTGTTTTTCTCAATAAATTTTAAAAAATACAATAAAAACGGTTTATTTAACAACCTACATCAATATTTGTTGTACTTACCTAAAATAGCAACATAGAATATATTAATAACTTGTAAACTATTGCACGTTCAGGGTAACCTCAAAGTTGTACGTGTCCTCGCACATGACTGTTTGGCATTTGTTGATTTAAGCGAGGAAAGCACCTTTATTCTTGGGCGACATCTATGTAGAATAGTTTATACTAACTTATATTACATTAATAAATACATGCTAGAGAAATTTCGTTCATATTATAATAAAAATAATCAATTAACGGGCTTGCCCCATAGACGGACTTACCCCATTCCACCTTATAAGTAACTGTTAAGTCAGCTAACCCCACAACCGAGGTTTGTTGACTTATTGCTCTCACTAATTTAAATTTCATTAAAACTACATACGACTATGTTCAATCAGAGCGATTTTCAAAATTAAATCTGTATACCTATGTTAATGTGCAAACTTTTCGCGTACAATAAATCAGCAAAATACTAATGGTTCATTGGTAAAAATTAAATATGTTAAAAGTTAGTCAACTAGCCTCGGTCTCTCCTACCCCTGGAGCACATTCGTGTTTTGTCATTTTCCAGTTGGCCGTGCGTATCTTCTGGTTTTTACAATAGCTAAACAGTTATGTGGATTTTTCTAAGGTGGTTCTGTGAGTTTACTAAGGGACGGTTCTATGCGTTTATTTAGGATACTTCCTATCAGAGATAATCTTGAACATCTGTTCGCTATCCGTAACAATTTTTTGAATTTACAGGTTTGATAAGTTCCCTTGTTAGAGTGTATCAAACTTCATTTCGTTCGCGGAAACACGAATTCGATTGCACCAAAATATATATTAAGCTTTTGTTACTATTTTTTAAATTTTATATATAAATTCCATATAATTAATAATATAATTTAATATGATAGTAACACTCGTCGGCATGCGTTACGTTGACGATTCGACTGGATCACGAACCCCATGCATAATTCTGTGTACCATATTACATACTGTACGAGCCTCAGTAGAATCTAGTTCGGAAGCAAACAGTCAGTGGTCGTAGTTTTAGTTGGTCAATGAATCAATTGTGAACTTCAGCAACTTGTCCTCATATTCTCGGCGATGTAACACCTGAAATGCGCATTCAGACCTAACAAGGATCGAAACTGTAAATACGTATCTCCAGCGATGCGAAGTATCTGTGTAGCATTACGTTAAAATTACTGATACAGGTTTCACTGTTACTGTCATTAAGGATTCACCAAAGTCAAGTTTGCTCGACCATGCATACCACTGTCCAAAAGTTTTGTCAATCCACTATTACCGTGAATATGATGAAAGCACTATTTGACGGAAACATCGTTGAAATGTTGGTTGGGGGAAAAGTTTCTTCGTATTTTAATGCAGGAATGATGATTCATTCCCATATGCATTTTCCATATTTTAAATGAAGTTTATTAAATCAAGTATGTGCCATTTTGATCGACCACCTTTTGCCATTTTTTAGGAAAAACATCTCACGAAGGCTTTGTAAGTGACCCACGCGTTATGTCTAGAATTGTCTAGACATTGTGTCTGGGCCTGTGCCACGATCGTTTGGAACATTGTCAGTTTCGAGTTATTTATTGGCGTGTTTAGCTCTTAGAATTAGTTACGGACTTGGGTACGGTTGAAAGTTAAGTGTCCTCTTTCGTTTCGGGAAAACAAACCAGCCGTACCCCCAGTCAATGACAACTGACGCATCGCAGGCCCACACTCAGCGGAAAGGCGACACCAGTTTGGGGACAGATACCTGAACAAGGGACCCTTGTTCATAGGCTTGTTTTATTTACGAGGCTTGCGTGAGAAACAAAATCACGGATTTAGTAGGCGTACCACATAATTTGGATTACGCCCCGAACTGGTGATTGGTCCCTTGGTTATCCCTACCAAGGAAACGATCTCTTCCCGAACTTTGGTAGGGAATTGTAGGAGAAATAGCGAGCAGAATCTTACGAGCTTGAGAAGGAGTCGTACAAGGCGTTTTTAAACCGATACTCGAAGTTGAACGTGAGCGGGAGTTACGAATTGAAGTGTGCTGTGCATTCTGAACTTTCATTCATCATCGATTTGAACTTTCATCCGTCATCGATTTGAACTTTCATCCGTCATCGATTTGAACTTTCATTCATCATCGATTTGAACTTTCATCCGTCATCGATTTGAACTTTCATCCGTCATCGATTTGAACTTTCATTCATCATCGATTTGAACTTTCATCCGTCATCGATTTGAACTTTCATCCGTCATCGATTTGAACTTTCATTCATCATCGATTTGAACTTTCATCCGTCATCGATTTGAACTGTCATTCGCCATCGATTTGAACTTTCATCCGTTATCTATGTGAACTGTCATTAGTCATCTATGTGAACTTTCCTTACAAACTTTCTATGAACTTTTCTTACGAACCATCTCATGAACTTGTATTACGAACTTTTTATGAACTTTTCATTGTGAACTCATGAACTCTATGTGAACTATCATTCGTTAATTATATGAACTTTCTTTCGAACCTTTTATGAACTTCCTTTCATTATTTCTATGGACTTTCTGTGATCTCGTCACGAACACTTCAGTGAACGTGTGTGATTGGACGTTACAAGAGTTTATGACAAAGTGTGTGATTTGTGTACACATTCTTGTGCAACCCAGAGCGTTTGATTGCTCTTGAACCAGCAGCAATCTTGGACTTGACAACGCTCTAAACATTGGTCCTTCGAGCCGGATATACGTACTTTTGCCAACATCTGTGCGACTACACCTGCAATTCAAGGACTCTTTGCTGAGTTGGGACTTTCGTTGAATTCCACCTGCTGATCTGGACTCACATCCTGCAACCATTGGCACGCGCTGAGCCACTGTACATCTGCTGCGGCATACTACTCATTGAAGGAACTCCTGAACTGTCATAAATTGTCGTCGTCTTTCTGTAAGTCCGTTCCATACATTATTTGCCTGGATTATTGATTGAGTAACGATGGCTTCTCTCAAGGTTTTGCTCTCAGAACGTAAATCGATTAAATGTAAACTGACTCGTTTTAAAAATTACTTTGAGTCTAATCAAACTGACGACAGTATCCCAGAATTACGAGAAAGATTTGATCGTTTCTTACCATTAGCTGATAAGTTTGATGAAGTACAAAGCAAAATAGAAATCCATACTGAGGATTCTGGTGAAGATGCTAGTCATGAAACCGAACGGTACAATTTTGACAAGTCATATTATCGTATTGTTACATCAGTTAAAGCTCGGTTGGGAATCGGTCGACCACAGGGTTCGTTACAAACTGGAATTTCATCTCAACTGTCATCATCGACAGAATCTGAATTACCGGTCAAACTACCGGTCATACAATTGCCAACGTTCGATGGAGCATATGGTGACTGGATTAGATTTAGAGATACATTTGAATCACTTATCCACAAAAACGCTAACATTAACGTCATACAAAAATTTAATTACTTGAATTCTACCTTGAAAGGTGAGGCAGCAAGAGCCATAAGAGCATTAGGAATTTCCGAAGGTAATTATGCGATAGCGTGGGCAACCTTAAAAAATAGATATGAAAATCCACAAGGTTTAATTCGTTATCATACAAAGGCACTATTCGATATTCCACCAATTATAAAAACTTCTGCACGAGCACTTCGCGAATTGATTGATGATTGCACTAATCATCTAAAGTCTCTTAACTCATTAAAAGAACCGACGCAGCATTGGGATACGTTAATTATACACTTGTTATCAACCAAGTTAGATGGATTTACAAAACGGGAATGGGAAAAGGTAATCATAAAAATGGCCTCAAACCCATCATTAAATGACATGCTGGAATTTTTAGAGGGACAATCAAAATATCTAGCACAATCTGGAACGGACAGGGGGCTCTCTTCAAGACCCCAGATAAGAGCAGATAGAGTTTATACTCCACGTTATCAATTAAAGGCAGAAGAATCTCATAACCCGCGTTTTAATAGAAATACTGTTGCATGTGTAGGAATTTCTAAAACCGCGTGCAAAATTTGTAACGGAAGCCACCCTGTTTTTATGTGTGAGAAATTTCGAAATTCATCTTACTCAGAACGAATTGATCAAGTCACAAAGGCTGGTATCTGCTTTAATTGTTTACATCCAGGACATAAGAATTTGAACTGTACACGTAACGGTTGTAAGAAATGCAACAAAAAACATAATATATTATTACATACAGACGCTACTTCATATTCCTCATAATCGAAATCGGTCGAACCCTCGCATCAATCAATAACACCATAAGCTTGGCACAAACAAATTTCTCAACACCTCACTAGCATTCGCACGTTGTCTTAGGTACAACAATAGTATTAGTTGACGATAACTTTGGAAAAAGACATGAAAGCCAGTTTTATAACCACCAAATTTTGCAATTGACTAAAATTATCATCTACTCAGACAAATGGAACTATCTTAGGAATTGGACAGCAAATTGGAGGCGTATCGGAGAAAACTGCTATTGAGTTGCATTCACGAAATACAGAATTTTCGTCGTCACTTTCATGTTTCATAGTCCCAAAAATCATAGAACATTTGCCGAATTTCTGCATCAATTAGAACGAAAATTTTAATTTGACACAATATAAAGTTCGCAAATCCGAACTTCGATGAAACTCGAGATAGCTACCAGAATTATCATGAAGGATTTCTATGTAGACGATATTTTAACGGGGTCAGATAATTGTCAAGAGGCGTTAGCGATAAAAAGGAACATTTCTAATGTGTTACGTGAAGCTGTATTGGAATTACATGAATGGGTTTCGAATGACTCACGTATTTCAGAATTTACTCATGAACCATCAGACTCGATAACTATATCTTCAGACAAGGTTACAAAAATATTGGGCTTACTGTGGAATTCGCATATAGATGCACTCAATTTTTTTTGTTGAAACCACCGGAACAGGCGAAATTAACGAAGTGTACGATATTGTCAGAAATTGCGCGAGTATTTGATCCTCTTTTTATGCAACAACTGTGGCAGTGCAAATTTTCTTGAGACCAGTCATTACCGCGAGAACTTATTGTTAAATGGATACAATTTTGCTATAAGTTGCCGAAACTAAATAACTTGCAATTCCTCGTCATGTAATTTGCATTTGTCCGAAATATATCGAATTACACGGAGTTTGCGATGCCTCCGAACTTGCATATGGAGCATGCATCTATGTAAAATCACGGGATAATACCGGACATTGTGAAATAAAACTATTATGTGCAAAGAGCTGGGTCGCATTTAAAAAAAAAAAAAAAAAAAATTTTTGGTTTTCCAGTTATTCTTTTGTCAAAACATTCATTCACGAAATTATTAATTGAATACGAACATAAAAGACTATTACATGCAGGAACACAAGCCGTTATGACGTCCCTTAGAATACTCTATTGGTCAACACATGGTAGAACAGCAATCAAGCACATAATACAAAATGTGTAAGGTGCTTCCTTGTCAAACCGACAACACAAGAGCACCTGATGGGAGATCTTCCGGCATCAAGAGTTACCTGCCAACGACCATTCTATATCTGTGGCCGGACCATTTTTATTAAAGGACAGAACTCATAGCACAGTAACCACAAGGCGTATTTGTGTGTTTTTGTCTGCTTTACGAAGAAAGCAGTACATTTAAAATTGGCTGCAAATTTAACTACATACACGTTTTTAAATTGTCTGCATCAACTTTATTGGAGCCAGAAATGAACTACACGAACTTGAAATATTAATGGTTATGGGAAGGCGCAGTAACATCTGGTAAATATCATCTGAAACGAACTATTAGAGATGCGAAGCTTACATATGAAGAGTTATACACATTACTAACACAGATAGAGTAAAGTATGACAAACCGGTAGAGTATGTATGTATAAACTCCCGTACTTTATGCCCTCTATCCGACGATCCTACCGACCTCAATCCATTGACTCCAGGACATTTTTGATTGACGACTCATTAACAGCTCTTCCCTATCCAGATCCCCAACACATAAATGTTAACAGACTAAATTGATACCAACATATTCAACAAATGTTACAGCATTTTTGGAAATGCTGGCATCAGGAGTATTTCCACCAATTACAGCAGCAGTCAAAAACTAGTTCATTCTTTGGGCCTCGGACATTAGTTCTGATTAAGGGGGACAACGTACCTCCCCTAAAATGGAAAATGGGCAGAATTACTGAAATTTATCCTGGCAAAGATAACATCGTATGGATAATGTCAGTACGGACATTGGACGGAATTTTGTAACGTCCGCTAACCAAATCTGTATATTGCCAATGGCAGACAACCTGTACAAAGAAAGTATACTAGATGGCGAGAATACTCCAAAGGACAGAGGAGAAGAACCACTAACCAAGTCCTAAACCAGTAGAATTAATTTACACTCATGGATTCATTTTCACTTCTCTTTCTATTCATATTTTGTTTTTTGTATTTCTCTCAAACACTGTGTGTCAGTTAGCGATAGGAAGTAATATATATATAGTAACAGATATAAAAAAAATATATATAAAAGAGAGAACTCGGATTGATTTAGGATATCATACGCTACTAATTATAGTTGGTATGTTTATTTTTTTTTCCTTATATTACATAAGTGCTCATTACATAATTTAGTTAGAATATTGCTCATGTGGTGCGATGATTACCGCACTTTTGGAGTCAATCATATTGTTTGATATTTCATGACATTATGTCTTTTGTATTAGTATCTCCAATATTCCTAACGAATAATTGCAGCCTTTATGATTAATTTATATATCTTACTCTGCTTACATTGCTATGTATTGTAATCTATTTTTATGTTCCTTGAGTTATACTCGTCTATGTGTGATTGTACTCTTTGCGTTAGTTTTGCGTTTTTTGAACGTTAATTGTTCAAGGCGGGCGGCATGTCTAGAATTGTCTAGACATTGTGTCTGGGCCTGTGCCACGATCGTTTGGAACATTGTCAGTTTCGAGTTATTTATTGGCGTGTTTAGCTCTTAGAATTAGTTACGGACTTGGGTACGGTTGAAAGTTAAGTGTCCTCTTTCGTTTCGGGAAAACAAACCAGCCGTACCCCCAGTCAATGACAACTGACGCATCGCAGGCCCACACTCAGCGGAAAGGCGACACCAGTTTGGGGACAGATACCTGAACAAGGGACCCTTGTTCATAGGCTTGTTTTATTTACGAGGCTTGCGTGAGAAACAAAATCACGGATTTAGTAGGCGTACCACATAATTTGGATTACGCCCCGAACTGGTGATTGGTCCCTTGGTTATCCCTACCAAGGAAACGATCTCTTCCCGAACTTTGGTAGGGAATTGTAGGAGAAATAGCGAGCAGAATCTTACGAGCTTGAGAAGGAGTCGTACAAGGCGTTTTTAAACCGATACTCGAAGTTGAACGTGAGCGGGAGTTACGAATTGAAGTGTGCTGTGCATTCTGAACTTTCATTCATCATCGATTTGAACTTTCATCCGTCATCGATTTGAACTTTCATCCGTCATCGATTTGAACTTTCATTCATCATCGATTTGAACTTTCATCCGTCATCGATTTGAACTTTCATCCGTCATCGATTTGAACTTTCATTCATCATCGATTTGAACTTTCATCCGTCATCGATTTGAACTTTCATCCGTCATCGATTTGAACTTTCATTCATCATCGATTTGAACTTTCATCCGTCATCGATTTGAACTGTCATTCGCCATCGATTTGAACTTTCATCCGTTATCTATGTGAACTGTCATTAGTCATCTATGTGAACTTTCCTTACAAACTTTCTATGAACTTTTCTTACGAACCATCTCATGAACTTGTATTACGAACTTTTTATGAACTTTTCATTGTGAACTCATGAACTCTATGTGAACTATCATTCGTTAATTATATGAACTTTCTTTCGAACCTTTTATGAACTTCCTTTCATTATTTCTATGGACTTTCTGTGATCTCGTCACGAACACTTCAGTGAACGTGTGTGATTGGACGTTACAAGAGTTTATGACAAAGTGTGTGATTTGTGTACACATTCTTGTGCAACCCAGAGCGTTTGATTGCTCTTGAACCAGCAGCAATCTTGGACTTGACAACGCTCTAAACACGTTATTTGTAATATTGACCAGCAAAAGTTAAAGTTATAAATCAAAAAGGAAACTAGGACCTTTTTTTGATTATTTCAAAAGTGAGAACCAAAAAGATTCAACTGTCAACTTTATGTTTTAACAAAACGTTTGATGTTTCCAAATAATTGGCACCCTTCCCCCCCTAATTGAAGCTACTTACTTATGACCCATGGGCTAATATTTAAAAAAGAAATAAAAGTATTGACCCACTCTTCAAAAAGGTTCGCCATCACTGCTGTAGAACTTCTGTGATTTCTGAGCGAAAAACTGCGACACGTGATTTTCACAGACCGCTTTTAAAATTAACTTCACACCATTAAGAGAGTTCTGTAGAGACCGAAACAAATGGTAGTCTGTTGGTGATATATCAGGACTATACGGTGGGTGCATCAAAACTTCCCAGCCAAGCTTTCTTAATTTTTGACGGGTCGCCAAAGATGTAACACTTGTATTCTGTATTACGCGTAGTTACAGCCAATCTCGTAAGGATTCGTACTCCCTTTAAAACAGAATTACTTTTTTATGATTGTACCAAACGATCTGATAGTTTGTAAGCAAATAGAACCATTGATTTACTAAATGACGCGCAAAAAAGATTTTCCAAAAATTACAATTTACAAGGTTGCATGCAAAAATAAAAATGGCATTTTGTAAAACTTTTTTATTTGGCCCCTTAATGAAAATTCAAAATGTATGTTTTGTAGATCTATGTTAGCTATACACATTTTTTTTTGAAGACTACACAAAGTTGTAACATAGAGCTTTTAGTATTTTCTCTACAAGTCCAACCAATTGTTATTTTTTTCAAATTTCTTTTAACGTCATGTAATGAACAAATTGTTCTAACATCTCAAAAATATCTAAGTGTATGGTCTAATGTTAAAAAAGTTATTGTCTTTTCAGGAGTATCCGAATATTAAGGAGAGTCACTGTAGGCAAATGATAATGACTGTTTCTACCCGAGGATTGGCTACCATTCTAGATTCTAGAAGCATCTAGAACCACTCCAGAAGAACAATTAATATATTTTTTTATAAATGAAACAATTATGAAGGACAATTATTACGAGCACCAGTTACAATACACCATTTAAATATATCTAAGTAAATTCCTAAGACAATTCCATTGCGAAAAGAACGATTAGTCAATCAATTTGCAGAAATTCCTTTTTCCAATTGCTACGTTCACGATACGGATGTAATAAAATCGAATAGTCAGTTTCTCATAGCATTCAACAAGTTCTATGTATAGAGAAAGTTTCAAATCGATAATCGAAGGAGGTGATACTGAAAGTTCCACACACTTGCGGCGAGATTTCGAACAAATACTCGGACAGTTTCCAGCACGCACAAGAAAAAAGTCGTCAACAGTTCGAGACGATAAACGACACTTGGATTTCCTCTGTATAAACATTCGGAAGCGAACAAACTTCTATTTCTAACGTTCGAAGGATACAATGAGTTTCCTTAATGCGAAATACGTGCTTAAAGCGAAATACTACGCTATTGCGAAATTTTCACACAACTAATTGGAAACGCTATCATGTTACGTTTGCCATTTGTTTCAAAATAGGGAAAAGTGAGCCTATGTAGATATTGAGCCTATGTAATCTGTGAACTGATGTTATACAGGGTGAGTCCGAAGAAACAGAACACTTAAATATCTCCGTTGCTTTTCGTTGTACAAAAAAACTTCTTAGGACAAAGTTACACTGTTTGAAGGGCCACATGTAACGGTGTACGGAAAAAAATTTTCAAGGTCATTTTTTACAAGATTTCAAGGTCATTAATATTTTTTTAAATGGAATGAGGTATTTTTTAATGCATCAATCGATGCAGCTGGACATTCGTTATAAAAAAGTACTAACCCATGTATGTCGAAAAGTTAGTAGTTCACGAGATATTTCAATTTAAATAACTCTAAAACACCATTACTGTCGTACTAAGACGTTACACAAGTAAGTAAACGCTAACATCAATATCAATTTCAACTTCAATTTCAATGTCAACTCTTAAACTTCATTTTCAACTTTAATTTTTCAATTTCAACTTCAATTTCAATATCAACCCTTCGACTGCAGTTTCAACTTCAATTTTTCAATTTCAACTCTTCAATTTACACTAGCAAGTAAACACTAATGTCTTAGTACGACAGTAAGGATGTTTTAGAGTTATTTAAATTGAAATATCTCGTGAACTACTAACTTTTCGACATACATGGGTTAGTACTTTTTTATAACGAATGTCCAGCTGCATCGATTGATGTATTAAAAAATATCTCATTCCATTTAAAAAAATATCAATGGCCTTGAAATCTTGTAAAAAATGACCTTGAAAATTTTTTCCCTTACACCGTTACATGTGGCCCTTCAAACAGTGTAATTTTGTCCGAAGAAGTTTTTTGTACAACGAAAAGTAACGGAGATATTTAAGTGTTCTGTTTTTTCGGACTCACCCCGTATTGGGTTGGCAAGAAAGTAATTAATGAATAATTACTTTAATAATTACTTTAATAATTATATTAATGAATAAGACATTTTCCCTTTTGTTATAAATGCATAAAATTCCCAGTCTAATATCACAATATATTCAAACGTCTGTATAGTACTGCAAAATAATCTCTTCCTTGAGATTCAAATTCTATTAATAAAAAAAAGCAACTATTACTAAAGCGCTCGTCACGTTTTTTTTACAAAGTCATACATAGGCAGAGCATGGACTCGTACTACGCGTGAGTATGTTACGAAGAAGAAAAATAGAATGAGCCAAATAGGACATTTTTACGAGATGGATTACAGTTTATGGGAGGTCGAACGAGCACAGATATTTTATCAGAAAGCCTGTTACCGATGAAGTAAAAGCAACGTTAAGCTTTGCGATATCCTACGCGTCGTATTCAAAGATTTACACAACGAAGCCTCTGCGTCGACAGAAGAATACTTGGATTTGGGTTACTTTCCCTTTGGATGGTCCACGCATCCTCACATAAATTCACCCAAAGATTTCTATACGTAAGCTAACGGGGACAGCATACAGATTACAGTATTTTACTGAATACATAAAAAGCACATAGTTATGCAAAGACCACTTATTTTAGAATCAGATTTACTTATTGTGAGACAGAAAGACGTACAAGTACTCACAGAAAGAACGATGGTAAACTTGATGTGCTACCGTCTCTCCTAACGTAACATCGTTCGGTAACGTACGGCGCACAGTGGAGTATTTGGCCCGAAAAGCTAGCCAAAACTATTGGAACGTTATTTATGGTCTCAAGGTCATAATATTATATATCGTTGAATTCATCTTAAGATCAGCTACAACATTACGAAATAAAAAATATATTTTAACATTTAAAAAATCAAAGTGACCTTGATTAATTGTTGTAAAAACATATTTTCGAAAATTTGTATATCGAAGTTTGTAGATGTCGAACTCTGTTCGCCTTTTGTTCGAACCATTTTTTTAAACAAAATTATTTTATTTGTTTTTATTACACTAAGAGTTCTTGAGAATGAAATAATGCCATTATATTCTGCAATTCAAAAGAATGTGTAGGATAGAAACTTTGCAAACAAATTAATAATTCTCTATAAATATATTTTTGTTTATATTATTAGATTGTAACATATTACATTAATCCTTACTGATCTACATTCCTCAAAATAATTAAGGGATCACTTGTGCGAACCCGAAAAATTGCTCCCACTTTACGTGATAATAAATCCGTCAAAAATTGCTATATCGATATCGTCAAACAATGGTTTCAAAGCCTGAAACCTCTAGTTTCAGATGCTCTGTTTCAAATTGTTGCTATGTTGGTTTTTTACAAAGTTATAGCGATATGAAGACAACATTGACGGTTAACAAAAATTTTGTGCAACTTTGGAACATCACACAGCGAGAAACAAATTTTTTTGATAAATCGCGTTAATATCATTTGGAAGGGCTATCTGTCCTGTGTAAAATGTGTGGTTGTTGAATATTGCGCGATATTTTTTATTCGAGTTATTCTACATTGCTTTTTAACTTTAACTAGCTCCAGAAAGCGAAAAATAATAGAACAATAGAAAGAGCGTTTCTTTCTCTTCAAGGCACTTCTTTTGTTCTTTAAAAAGAGCATAATTTTTAAATGAAAGTAAAGTACATACTTACCTAAAAAACATCTGTAAAGGGAAAAGTTGGCATTCATTTCTTTGTGGTGTAGAAAAATCATTAACGAGCGCACAGTAATATAGAGACTAGTTGAGAGAAACTATACGAAAACTCTCCATCTTTGATAAAGCATAACACTTCATGGGGGAATAAAATTTAAAAGAAGGTATTGCAATATCATTCTGTATACAGGGTGTTCCAAAATTCGTGAACTTCCGGAAAGGGGGTGTGTTGTGGATCACGCGAGCGAAGCGGCGGCACGTGAGCTATCATGGGCCAGAGACGAGAGAGGTGACGGGGGTACCCAAATCCTCATAACAACTCGCGACAATAGCGGGTCCTCTTCACATCTTTCCCCTCACCGATCTGACTTCTAGGAAACCGTGGATCGTGCTCGATACACAAAAGGATCATTGCGCTTCTCTGATCTTCGCCTATATTTTTTGGCGTACATAAAACTGTGCTTCCGTCATTAATCTTCTTAAGTTCAAATAGTTTAAGTGGTGTTGGGTAGTTCGATAAGTGTATAAATAAACTATAGTCTGACTGTTGTCTTTGCAACTAAAACTCAAGTGCCAGTGCTCTTATTCTTGTGCACCCCTTCCACAATCCATACGCTTTCTTAACATAAATTAGTGGTCCTTCGAGCCGGAGATTAGTGCAAAACTACTGGAAACGGTTAGTGGAACGGTTCGTGTTATTTGAATTAACGGTCGCTGGTTCGGTACGTCCTAATCGACCTCGAGTGGCAACAGCATTGACTTTCAACGGTCTTCACTCGTTTGAAAAACATGGATGCTCTACTTAAAAAGCAGGAGACGTTGGGATCGAGAATATCTCGTATCATCGAAAATCTCAAGAAAAAGGGAATTGCGAACATTACCCGGGACACCGTCGAAGCTAGATTGGACTTGTTGGAATCATACTGGTTGGAGTTTGTGTCTAACGATGACAAACTTCACGCTAAAGAAGACGATGCTTTTCTCAAATCCCTCTATGTGACGAAAAACATCTAAGATGAGGTTGAAGAAGCCTACGTTACTGAGAAGGCAGGGTTGAAGAAACTTCTGGGACCAACAACTGTTCAACAGGTCACCATTTCCGCTCCGCAACAAACTAAAAAGCTATCTTTGCCGAAAATTTCTCGTACCCTTCGATGGCGACTACACGAAGTGGATCAGCTTCTGAGATCTCTTCCGATCGATGGTTATTAACAACACCACCCTAACCAACGTTGAATGCCTGCACTACTTAAAAACGAATGTTACTGGGGAACCTGCCGATCACTTAAACAATATTCCTGTCACGGACGAGGATTTTCCACGTGCCTGGAAGTTACTCGAAAAAGAATATGGAAATATTCCAGTTCTGGTCGACGCCCAACTCGGTGCTCTCTTGGCGCTGCCTACCATGAAAACCGAATCTGCTGCGGAGCTCAAAGCACTACTCCATGGAACTCAAAACGCCGTTGAGGCGTTAGCTGCGCTCAAACGTCCAGTCGAACATTGAAGCGATTGGCTAAACTACATTACGGTGCAACGTCTGTATGGAGAGACTAGACTTCACTGGGAAACAACTTTGGAGGGAAAGGAGGAGCTGCCGAAGCACTACTCCATGGAACTCAAAACGCCGTTGAGGCGTTAGCTGCGCTCAAACGTCCAGTCGAACATTGAAGCGATTGGCTAAACTACATTACGGTGCAACGTCTGGATGGAGAGACTAGACTTCACTGGGAAACAACTTTGGTGGGAAAGGAGGAGCTGCCGACCTTTTCTCAACTCTCGGACTTTCTTACTGGTCGATTACGGTCTTTGACAAAGAAATCTTTGCCTGCTTGCAACCAGGGATGCGAATCCTAACCCGAACCCGGTTCGGGTTTTGTAACCCGAGTAACCCGGTTAGCCGGGTTACAGAAATCTCCTGTAACCGGGTTAGGCGGGTTACTCGGGTTAGGAGAACCGAACCGAGTTCGGGTTAGGGTTAACTCGGTTAACCCGGTTAATTCGGTTACAGAAGACTACAGTAGGATCACGAATACCTTTGTAACTTTTTAATATAAATTTTCGAGGAAAATTCGAAAAAAATCGAAGAACTATATCTCACACAAGTTTCACCAAAATCGACTTGTATCAACAGAAAATGTTCCCTTGTCAGTATGCTTTGTTAGGATCGAAACGCTTCGTTATTTTATTGCCTGCTACGGTCACCATCCGAAATTCAACGACTGTCCGCTCGACAGTATGCTGTATTGAAACCGAAATAATGCCAAAATTGAAAAAACCGAAATAGTTAACACTCGCAAGGGTAAGGTCTAATAACAACAACTTAATAAATAGTAAAAGGTAAAACGTCGCTTCGTAAAACCGGTAAAGACCACCGCGCCTCCACTGACAATGTATCTACCGTGTCCGCAATAAAACGTTAAACCGAAGACCGTCTAGAGTACTCCCCAATTAAGTGATTTTCAGACATCATTTGTAGGTCCCAGGTTCTTAAATACAAACTAACGGTTTATGTGTCACGTTTATGGAGGAAAAAGCCAGTCTTCTTAGTGGAAGAGGAAAATGAGGCCCACGAGGTGCGACCTGTGTGGTCGTGGCCAACGTTAAAAAAAAGGATGTTTATGCGAATGCATATTTTTATAAAAAATGGGTAGACAAATGGGAGGTGGACAGAAAATGTCATGATTAGATGATTCCAAAAATGTATTTTTCATTTTGCAATTTTGCATTCAGTATATGTTGTGCATAGTGCATATTTTTTGCATTTTTCTCATGCAATAATAATCAAAAATAAATTGCTCTACCGTTTGCCGCTCTCAATATGAACACGGCCTAAGAAGCAGTTAATAATATTGTTACATTGTTAATAATAATAATTATTTTATCCCAATATGTGCACTTTCTTTTGGTCAATTAATACATACACTCCAGGACGAAAAGATAGCACACTTTGAAATTAATGTAATTTCTGTTTATTAAGCATTGGAAATTCAATTTTTTTTATACACATATTTTTAGTGTCTTTCTCAACATATATGAATGAAATGAAACAAAGCTTCATTAACTTATCTATTTTTATTGAACAAAGTAGAATTATTAACGAAATATAGAGGTACAAAATGATAGCACACTTAACGAAAAACTTGAAATATAACAGAATTAATCGATAAAAATCAATGCTCAATATTTTGTAGGACCTCCTTTACAGCTAACGACTTTAATCATTCGGTTTGGTAAATATTTATACAATTTTTTAATACTGTTTTGGCTAATATCCTTCCATTCGTCGAAAATGCACTATTTTAAATTGTTAATATTTTGGAATTGTCTGCTATTATGCCAAATGTTTCTTTACCACCACAAGCGATCGAACCACGATGGGGAAGTAAGTAAATATATTTAGTAATAATTAAGTTCATTAAGCCAAATTGAATTATTAATTTTGTTGAGGGATCTCTTTTTTTCCATAATACATGTACATATATTCGTATATCTCTGAACTCTGAAGTAAACTGTCTAGAAGTATCTATCTTATCTCACTAGTAACCCGATTAACCCGCTCTGTGCGGGTTAACCCGGTTTCGAGCGGGGTTAACCGGCACTCTCTGGGCCCTAAGACCCGTTCTCTCCTGGTTAGTGTGGGTTAGAGAAACCTCGCTCGGTTAACCGGGTTTGGGTTAGGGTTAGTCCGCGGTACGCATCCCTGCTTGCAACCTTCTTGCTATCGCTGCTACATCGCATCTGGCTGCTCCGTCTTCATCTGGTGATACCAGCCTCCCCACTTTACCTGCTGTGAGACGGGCCCCAACGACATCTGCTGCTTCTCGCGGAACATCGCTTCGACCAGGCCTGGGCGCGGTTGGCTCGCGGAACAGATGTTGCTGCTTCTCCTCTTCGCTTGGTCGGCAAGTCAATCCCCACCACGACTACTCCGACACTTCCCTTAGCCCAGGCCTGGGCGCGGTTGGCTCGCGGAACAGATGTTGCTGCTTCTCCTCTTCGCTTGGTCGGCAAGTCAATCCCCACCACGACTACTCCGACACTTCCCTTAGCCCTTAGCCTTAGCACAAGCTTCGGGCAAGGGTCTTATTGTGCGTGTACATGTTTATATAGTAGTGGTGAGTAACCTGCCGGTGCAGCATCGTGGGCGTGCTCGTGCTAAGGCTAAGCCTAAGGCTAAGGGAAGAGTCGGAGTGGCCGTGGTGGAGACTTACTTGCCGACCAAGCGAAGAGGAGAAGCAGCAACATGTGTCCCGCGAGCCAACCGCGCCCAGGCCTGGCTTCGACCTAAGGTGCACGCCGTCACGGGAACATCCGGAACTTCGAAGTGCCGTCTTTGCGAAAAGGATCATTTTATTCTCTTCTGTCCTAGGTTTAAGAGCCTGACCCCCCCGGAGAGGAGAAAAGTGGTAACAGAAAAAAAACTATGTTTTAATTGTCTGTCAAATCATCAGGTACGCGATTGCCAGTCCAACAAACGTTGTCAAACTTGCGTAGGCAAGCACCATACTGCATTACATGTTCCCATAGAAAATCCTCATTCGGGAGGAAATCGCGAGTCTTCTTCCTCCGCGTCCAATCCTGTCTCCAAGGTGGTTAATTGTACTCGACTTAACCAAACTCTAATTTTGGCTACTGCTATTGTGGGAATAGAGGTTCGTCCGGGCGAAAGAGTTTTTGTCCGCGCTTTAATCGATTCTTGTGCCGAAGTGTCCTTGATTAAGGAAAGCATCGTGCAACGCTTTAAAATTCCCCGCCAACAGTTCAATATACCACTGACGGGGGTAGACACCATGCGAAGTCGTCCTCGAGGAAGGGTGAATTTGACCGTGTCATCTCGCCTAGATCCCACGGTTGCATATTCAGTAGACGCTGTCATCCTTGCTCGAGTATCTTCTCACGAGCCTCCTACAACTGCTGGTCCGAGCACGTGGCCTCATCTGGGCAATCTAGATTTGGCTGACCCCGAATTCACTTCTCGACAACCCATCGAGCTCTTACTTGGAGCCGATATTTACGCTCTGATCATTCGCGAAGGTCTGCGTCAGGGTGCTGCGGGTTGTCCGGTCGCTCAAGCTACTACGTTAGGTTGGATCGTTACTGGTCCTCCGTCCCATTCCAAAGATTCTTCTTCCAACACTCGTCGTCTCGTACTGCATTGCTCAATCGACGATGATATCAGCCCTCTGCTACAACGATTTTGGTCAATGGATGAAGTAGATCCTCCTCCCCGTTCTACTGAGCTGACCGCGGATGAAGACGAGTGCGAGAAAACTTTCGTTCGTACTCACACGCGAGATCAAACAGGCCGATACATTGTACGACTTCCGCTCAAGAGAGATCTCTCGCTTCTAGGTGACTCTCGACGAACAGCTACGAATTTACTCACGAAACTTGAGAAACGTTTTACTAATTCTACTGACCTTGCTGAAAGGTACCGCGCTTTCTTAGACGAGTATCTCGAACTCAATCATATGGAACTTGCTACGGGAATTCGAGAAAATTCTATCAAATACTATCTGGCACATCACGGCGTATTTCGAGAGTCAAGTACTACTACGAAACTCCGCGTCGTATTTAATGGTTCCAGTAAAACTACAACGGGAATCTCCTTAAACGACATTCTACATTCTGGACCTAATCTGTTGCCGGAGATTCCGGATCTTTTGCTACGCTGGCGTTGCCATCCAATCGTATTTGCCGCTGATATGGAAAAAATGTATCGGCAAATCTGGCTTGCTGACGAGGATCGGGACGCTCAACGCATCTTGTGGCGACGCGATCCGAACGGTGAAATCAACGAGTATCGGCTTCGTACGATCACTTACGGTTTAGCTTGCGCTCCCTATCTCGCCATGCGCACTATAAGACAGCTAAGTCTCGACGAAGAAAGTCACTTTCTGCTGGCTGCCACTTGTCTACGTTCGAATGTTTATATGGACGATGTGCTCTTCGGAGCTTCGACTATTGATGAAACTCTAGAGACGCAAAAACAATTAATTGGCGCTCTCAAGGCGGGCGGTTTCACCTTGAGGAAGTGGACTGCCAATGACCCAAGGTTGCTAGACAATCTGTCACCTGAACACGTTGCTTCCTCAAGCGAACACTCCTTCGGAAAGGTCTTCACATTGCTGGGATTACGGTGGCAGTCAGCTGGAGACTGCTTCCTCTTCAACGTAAAACCTCGCGACCCGCAGGTCACTATCACCAAACGACAGATCACTCTACGATCCTCTAGGTTTCTTGGCTCCTGCAGACTCTCTGGCTGTTAAAACTCGATTGGGATGATCCCCTGCCCCTCGCGCAGACCAACTACTGGGCTTCCTATTCACATAGTCTCGCTGAGATTTCGACTGTCAGGATGCCCCGCTGGATGGGTATCAGTGGTAAACACGTGCTCGAGATACACGGATTTGCTGATGCCTCGGAGAAAGCTTATGCCGGTGTTGTTTACTTTCGCACAATTGCAACCGACGCTAGGCCGCTCGTGAGATTAGTCACGGTAAATCTCCAACAGGTATCTCTTCCGCGGCTGGAATTGTGTGCCGCAGTACTTCTTTCGCGACTAGTTAAACGCGTATTAAATGTTTTACAGTTGCACGACGCTAAAATATACCTTTGGTCGGACTCTACCATTGTACTTAGCTGGCTTCAAGTTCGACCTTCCAGATGGAAAACCTTTGTTGCTAACAGAGTTTCGGAAATTCAAAACCTCTTTCCTCCCGATGTTTGGCATCACATTCGCTCAAAAGAAAACCCTGCTGACCCCGCTTCTCGGGGTTTAAACGGGGACTCCCTGGTCAATAACACTCTCTGGTGGCAGGGACCTTCCCTCCTCTCCACCATTACCCTTGAGTTCAGGGAATACTCTCCGACAGTTTTTGACACGGAAGAGGAAATACGCCTCGAAAAAACGGTACTGAATACCACTTTAGCCATCGCGTCTCCCACCGAAACGACGGAACTACTCAATCGGTACTCGTCCTTCACGCGCCTCTTGCGTTCTGTTGCTTGGTGTCTGCGTTTTATCAACTGCGCGCGAAAGACCTCCGCACTAAAGGATACTTGCCTTCGTACCGAAGAACTTGACAATGCGAGACTCATTATCGTTCGGTGCAAGCAGCGACGTTTTTTCTCTACTGAGATTGCCTGCCTAGAAAAGTCGCGTTCCTCTCTCCGGGGTCCTCTTGCTCGACTCAGTCCATTTCTGGATGAGCTGGGGATTTTGCGTGTCGGCGGTCGCCTAAAACATTCTCTCCTGGATTATGATGAGAAACATCCGATCATAATTCCGGAAAAAAGCCATGTTACCTCGCTTATCATCACATACTTCCACGAGAGATTGTTACATGGTGGAACTCAAATCACTCTGTACAATTTACGTCGGATGTATTGGATCCCGCGCGGTCGTCGAGCGGTTCGAAAACAAATACACGGGTGTTTAAAATGCTGGAGATGGCGCGCGAATACTGCTGATCAAAAAATGAGCGACCTACCCGCATCGCGCGTGACACCTACTCGCCCTTTCTACCATACTGGCGTCGATTATGCTGGACCCTTTATTACGAAATTCTCTCCTGGACGTGGTGCCCGGACACGTAAGTCCTACGTCGCGGTTTTTCTCCGATTATTCTTCCGACGCTTTCCTCGCTACTTATTGTCGCTTTGTGTCTCGTCGTGGAGTCTGCGCCTCTATTCGGAGCGATTGCGACACGACCTTTGTCGGCGCTGATAAAGAGTTGCGGCAAATGCTCAATGCAGCCAATGACGAGATGAAGAAAACTCAACAAGCTTTAGCGGAATCCGGGACTAACTGAATATTCAATCCTCCTGTTGCTCCGCATTTCGGAGGAATCTGGGAGGCTGCGGTCAAGTCGGTGAAGTATCATTTTCGTCGCGTAATAGGTGAGACTCTCCTCACTTTTGAGGAGATGTTGACTCTTTTTCCTTTGCAAAAATGGCTGCCGCGGCTTTGTTTATAACGAAAGACACGGACCAATCAGAGCGCGACCTAAACGCGAGTTGCCATAGTCGGCCCGGCGCGCCAATTGCCTATTGGCCGACTGTGGCAACTCGCGTCTAGGTCGCGCTCTGATTGGTCCGTGTTTTTCGTTAATAACTCCTAAACAAAGCCGCGGATAACATTTTTACAAAGGAAAATGTTGCTTGAAATGGTCTCAGGAACCACCCCCTTTCGGGAAGTTCACGAATTTTGGGACACCCTGTATATTTAACTATCTCAAAATGCAAAAATTTTATATTGTAGACAAAATTTTTTAATTGACTTTTGGCCAGCTTTTCGGGCCAAATACTTCACTCTGTGGCGCACAGTGGGTAAATTTGACCTAACTCTTTGTATTCAAAAACATTTAAACAACATATTTTTCTGTGATTTACTGTCAACAAATATATTTAATTCAGTTGCCCCTTTCCGAGGGCTCCTTTACACCAAATACGAGTCTACGCTCCCTAGTCTCGCGGATGACACTCGCACACTTTTCGACTCACGCATGGCTCCCGTCGTTTGTAGGAGTAGGAACAGGTATTGCTACAAACATACTATACAGGGTGTCCCAAAATTCATGAACTTACCGAAAGGGAGTGGTTCCTGAGACCATTTTAAGCAACATTTTCCTTTGCAAAAATGTTATCCGCGGCTTTGTTTAAGAGTTATTAACGAAAAACACGGACCAATCAGAGCGCGATCTAGACGCGAGTTGGCACAGTCGGCCCGGCGCGCCAATTTTCTATTGGCCGTCTGTGGCACCTCGAGTCTAGGTCGCGTTCTGATTGGTCCGTGTTTTTCGTTAATAACTCCTAAACAAAGCCGCGGATAACATTTTTGCAAAGGAAAATGTCGTTTGAAATGGTCTCAGGGACTTCCTATTTCCGGGATGTTCAGGAATTTTGGGACACCCTGTATATGTACTTCTCTCAAAATAGTCAAATAGCGCTTTGGGCCCACGAAAGCGTGTGAGAGTGGGGGCGTCTACGTTATTGTAGTCTGACCGCTCAGGCGCGCCCTCCACTTCCCCATGCCCCTCCCACTGGTCTTCTCTCGCGCTGTGTTTACAAGTCACGCTTACAATTAGTGGATTCCCCTTCCATACGTCCGAGCTAGGTCACGGCTCCGACCCGGCTCATGAGCCGGGTCGAGGGCTCCGGCTCCCAAATCGTACATCTGTGCATGCCTGTTGTAGGCTATGTGTAACTTGTGACGTTGCAAATTTTGCGACGTCACTTCTCCGTCAATTTCGTGCACGTTTGGAAACGATAAAGGACCGGACCGCCCTCTAACGGGACACGACACCAACAATACAGGATTCGAGAGCGCTCCTCTGAGAGGTTCCGACATTATCGAGGATCACTAATGACATTTGTCGCGTGTGCCGAGAACGGCAAGTTTCAGGGCCGTATATGGGACGCGCCGAAGGAGCCACCGACCTTCCGAATTTTCAGGGGAATCAAACAGCGTCCCGCAGCTCAGGAAAGCGCCCGGTTTGAAAACAAATGGCCAATATTCCGAGTTTAGAGCTTGGTACGATAGCACCCGGCGAAGCAACCGGAGGCGCCGCGGAGACACAAGCTCCACCGAACACCTCGTCCAGTACGACGATCGAAAAACCCTGCGCTGCGCGCCGCCTCACCCTGTCAAAAGAGAGCTACACGGGGTCGGTGCCATCCTAACCAAGGGAGGAAGCGCCTCCACCAGTCAAGAGAGCGTAAGGCTCCTTGACAGTTTTGTGTTAGTCCGAGGCCCGAGGACGCTATAGGAACGCTCCTGAAGCCTAAGAGTTCGCGCGAAAAACGCACCATTGGAAATTCGGAGAAACGGTCGAGTGGGGGGGACTAGGTTCAATCCGCTAGGTTGCCGAAAATCGATAGATCACTGTCGCGCTGGCTATCGTTGACGCTCCACGTGTCCGCCGTTACAATCGCATGCGAATTAATTAAGAGTAATTGCGTCGCGTGGTGCTCCGTGTCCGTTAGAACAGTTCTCGTGAGCTGAGGACGTCCTCCAACTGCGTCCAGCGATATCAAACGCTCTATTGGGAGCAGTAAGAATATCCGAAGCGTGGAAACGAGAAACGGTAAGTCGCACTGTGATCGTTCGGTATTTCATAGTACGACGGCTCGACCTTCGTCGCTCGAGGAAGAATGCTTCCCGTTCCGTCCTCGATAATTCGCTCGTACTCGTTTCGGGAGTGCTTTGAGTTTTCGGGTCATGTTGAGAGAGCTTTCCTTTATGAATTGCGTGCTTAGGAGTGTCCTCAGAGGAGTCGCGTTTCGTTAGAGCAATCTTTGCGATAGTTTCATGTATTCTCGAATCCTGTAGTTTCTCGCCGAACAACGTATTATTTTCGTCGACGCTCGATCGCGTAATCGTTAGCGTACGCGTCGTAGCGAATCGCGCGCGGAAGTCATCGCGGCAGTCTCGTAGTTCGCCGGTCATCTGCGCCTCGCGTTTCCGAAGTTCATCCCGAACGAAACGACGGTAAATTTCAGCGGTATCGTCGCGAGCGAAAACGGTACGACAACCGCGCTGCGAATTAATATCTTTCGCCTGCTTGTATGAAGAGCGCGGGCTCTCGGGTCGCGGCCACGTGGCCGCAGATTTTGTATCTTAACGACTGCCACAATAAATAGCTCGAGACAATATCGTCGTCGAATCATTCCATTCCCTGTGAGATCCGTCCTGCCGAGAGGACTATCCTAGTTTTCCCGTGTCCGAATCATCTGGCATCGTCGCGACGTCACTTTCGATCCGCGTATCTCGAAGATTCGACTCTCGAACTCGGCTTCTCCGAGCTCGAGAATTGTTCCGCGTTTCGTGTGGCATCCTTGAGGTGCCTAGCGCCCGAACTTTTCGTTTCCAGCAAGAGAATCGTCGAATATGCGAGTCTCGTTTGTCTCAGGCGGACCACGCGTACACTGCCTGCACACGGCCTGGTCTCAGTGCCTGCAAGGCCCAAAGTTGACCGGTTTCCGCGAGTCAAACCGCTCGTGCGAAAAAGGTTGACGTGACAAACTGTAATGTAATTTAAGTTAGATATTTATTTTCCATGATTATATTTTCATTTACACAGGAAGTAAGGTAAGTATTTAATCGTTTTAACTTACTTCTCATCAACGAATTCTTTAACTTCTGGTGATGAAAATAAGAATAAGGTTGTAACAAACCTACAATTACGTAGGTTTGTTACTAAAAGAACCCTGTCAAACCTCCACCGGTTATACGCGAGATTCATAATGCGCAACGTACCGTCGACCCCCCGTCATCAAAACAGCACCGCCCGTACCAAGTTATCCCTGCTCCGACCTTCCTGTTCCAACGGGAATCAAAATCAAATTTCCAAAACAGAAAATACCTCCCCGCACTACCATCCCTTATCACCAAACGACTCCTATATAAGCCGTCGGGAAAACGTCAAAATCACCTGAGTCTACCTGTAGTTATCCAGGAACCATCACGCAGTATTATCCAGCTCTGTGAGTATCCTACCTGTAACCGGTCCCCACGTATCCGCCGTCGACTACGAGCCGTTTGCCGTGCGAACCTCCAGTCAACGACATCCTGGTTCACTCCGGCAAGGACCGTGTCCCGCCGCCGTAACACTCCGGTGCGTCACCGAGTACCTCGCGAGACGCGTCGTCTTCGAGAGCCGACGAACACGAAGAGGTGCGTCACCTTTTCATCGCGTCGAGGAACCTCCTGTCCGCACCCTCCGAATATCCGCCGGCGCGACCCGCGTTCCGCCGTGACAATTCCCCGGTGCGTCACCGGTAAAGTCGAGAGACGCGTCGTCTACGACATCGGTCGGACTCGAAGCGGTGCCTCACCCTTCGGCTCCACCAACCCGTCGCCTGTCCGACATCCTGCACTTCCGCTGGTGAGAACCGCGTTCCACCTCGCAAACACCCGGTGCGTCACCGGTAAAATTCAGCAAGGCGAGTCGCCTGCAGAATCAGCAGAACGAGAAGCGGTGCGTCACCCTTCCACGTCGCCTAAGAACCGCCTAGTAAGTCCTAGAGCACGGTACGTCACCTGCATCCTCGGGAGACGAGTCGTCCCCGAGGTCGGACGAGTAAGACAAGGTGCGTCACCTTTTCGAACTCCCCGTTGGACTGTCCGGAGGAGATTTGAGGGACGGTGCGTCACCGACCTCCAAGATCCAGTAGAACCGGCCTAGGTAGGGAGACCTCGGCGATAGCCGCAGTCTACCATCCTCCCACCTACTCCGAGCCCGTCCTCCATCTCCTACAGGTCTAGGTAGCACCTCCGCGTTCGACCGCACTCGAGTACATCGTCACACGCGCACCGTAGCATCGAAATCGAATATCACGTCCGGGAGCACCCTACGCCGAAACACCGGAACGAAATCAATCGCTAGGCAGCGAGCACTGTTATATTTCAAAACACTCGTCTCGTTATTTCTCTATCACCGTACCGACTCCTTTCCCCGCGCCGAACACTCTCCTTGCCGTTACGAACCCTGGAGCGGCGAGCTATACCGGCTACGAGGAGCACCACCGCGAGAAAGTCGCGCACCAGGAACCAGGACCGTTACATGGCGCCCGAACAGGGACCTGTTGAAAAGCAAACGCGTCGCGAATAACTCCTGGCTTTTCGAAATCCGTCGGTTGCCGGTCCAACGTGGTAACGCGCGTGTAAACAGAAGACTAGTACGCCGCGTAAACATTCCTGAGCCGCGTTGAGAGCGGTGAACCGTAACCGCGCCAGCATACACGCGAAGAGTACATCGTACGACATCTCTGATTTCGTAACGATACTACGCGCCCCGCCGAATCGAACCATTTTCGAATGCACCGAGGAATGCCCGGCAGAGATTCACTCCGGCGTACAAAAGGCAGAATTGTCACAGATCTCCGTCGCCGGAATTTATCCACGACTGGGACCGCGGAAGAACTCCGCCAACGGTGGAACACATATATTTCCCAACAGACCGCCGACCTCCTAAGCATGGCCGAACCAAAGACTCCGACGTACCTGAACACTGCCCACCTGCAGCCCGGCACGTCCCGACGCGACGAACAGCGGCCCATGGTCATCGTAACCGCCCCCGCCGCACCGGAGGACCCCGGTAAAACGATGGATCGAATACGGAAATGCACGACTGACGGCAAAGACCCATTTACCTTCCTCGAACGAATAACGGAACTAGCACAATCATACCATATCTCTGATACGGAGCTGTTAGAAGGAGTATCAGAACTACTAAGGGGCGATGCACAACTATGGTATCGGAACAACCGCTACCAGATCCACACATGGACCCAGTTCGCGGATAAATTTCTGGCCGTTTACTCCGCAAACAAAACACGGGTGCAACGAGAGCGAAAGGCACGCGAGCGCGTGCAGAAACCAGGGGAACCGTTCCACGTGTACATGAACGCCCTCACCACCCTCATGAGAAGAGCGTCGATCCCGACAGACGAATACATAGAGGCCTTATACGAGAATATGCTACCATATTATGCAATGGTCATCGACCCGGACACCGTTACCAGCATCGACGACCTGCTCCGACACGTACAAAGAATCGAGAGGGCTCTTGACCGGAAAAAACGGACACAACCTGTTCCGAGTCGACCACTGGCCGCTGCCACAGCCGAAGGACCGGACAGCCTCCAGAACGCAGCAAGTGCATCCTACCCCGACCCGATCGAATCACGGCTCGCTCGGCTAAGCAACACCCCCCGCACCGAGGGTGAAGCCAGTGCCATACAGAATCCCAGCAACGACGAATACAGTCGACTCACGCACTGCTGGCGATGCAAACAACGGGGCCATTCGCGCTTCGAATGCCGAAACAGCTACCGGAAGTTCTGTTCACGCTGTGGCCGAGACGGAGTACTCACGAAGGAATGCCACCCGCCGGGAAACGACACGCGGGGCTTGCAACCGACGGGCGACCGCCGGCCCCCGTCATAAAATATACGCCCCGCCCCTTCCTAACTATCGAAATATTAGGAAGAAAAATCGACGCCCTGCTCGACACCGGAGCTCAACTCTCATGCGTTAACGCCGAGGTGTACGAATGGGCTCTCCAGCAAGGACTGCGACCGTCCGAACCGAACACCTTGATCAGCATGGCCGACGGCACAAACGTTCAGCCCGCTGGCCGCCTACGACTCCTGTTTACCACCCTCGGGACCGAATGGCGATAGGACTTCACTATCCTGCCGAATATGGGCCCGCCAGTACTCCTGGGCATTCAAGCCATCGCCGAGCTCCAGATCGAGCTGAAACCACCCACTGACGTCGCCACGTGGCCCGCCGCCTGCCTGTCCGAACCATGCCAGCAAATGGGCCTCCGCGTACCACCAGAAGAAGCACGCCAGAAATTCGACACCTTCATCAACGACGAGATGAAGTTGTTCGAGACCGTCCCCGGACAAACGACGCTCATCGAGCACCGAATCAAACTGCTCGACGACACACCGCTCAAGCAGCGCTACCAGCCCCGAAACCCGGCCATGCAGGCAATTATAAATGAGGAAGTCGGGAAAATGCTAGACGACCGGGTAATAGAGCCTTCCAGTAGCCCGTGGAGCTCTCCAGTGCTAGTGGTCAAAAAGAAGGACGGGAGACCCAGATTTTGCGTCGATTTCCGCCGATTAAACGATCGGTCCGAAAAAGACGCATACCCATTACCACATATCCAGGCCACGCTAGACAAATTACGCGGAGCCAGATACCTAACCACGCTCGATTTAAAAAACGGGTATGGCAAGTTCCCCTGGAGGCCGCCAGCCGACCCCTCACCGCCTTTACGGTACCAGGACAAGGGCTATTTCAATTCCGAGTAATGCCCTTCGGTCTACACTCGGCACCAGCCACGTTCCAGCGATTACTCGACAGAATAATCGGACCCGAACTCGAACCATACGCGTTTGCGTACCTCGACGATATCATTATCGCAAGCAAAACCCTCGAGGAGCACCAGCGTCATTTACGAGAAGTTTTCAACGCCTCCGCGCGGCCGGACTTCGCCTGAACCCCGATAAATGCCGGTTCTGTGTGAGAAGCCTCCGCTACCTCGGGCACATCGTCGACCAGCAGGGTATCCGGACCGACCCAGAAAAAACTAGCGCAATCGCAAAAATACCCGAGCCGAAAACTATCCGAGAAATCCGACGTTTTCACGGCATGGCTTCGTGGTACCGGCGGTTCGTACCAAATTTTGCGGAGATAATGGAACCGCTCACGCAGCTCACCCGAAAAAACGCTAAATGGAAATGGACCGAAGCCGAGGACAATGCCTTTCGAACCATGAAAGAAAAGCTAGTCACTGCACCGGTACTGGCCTGCCCAGACTTCGAACAACCGTTCACCCTCCAGCCAGACGCCAGTGACCACGGACTAGGAATCGTACTGACACAGGGCCCGGCGAACGAGGAACGGGTCATCGCCTACGCTAGCCACACGCTGAGCACGACCGAGCGAAACTACAGCGCGACACAGAAAGAATGCCTCGCCGTTGTCTGGGGAATCAGAAAAATGAAACCGTACCTCGAAGGTTATCATTTTACCGTCCTGACGGACCACCAGGCCCTACGATGGTTGAGACTAATCGATAATCCAACGGGACGGCTCGCAAGATGGGCCCTCGAATTACAGCAGTATGATTTCGATATCCAGTACCGAGCAGGAAAACTGAACCAGGTAGCCGACGCGCTGTCCCGCATCGAACCCGTCCCAGGCATAAGCCTCCTCCGCACTAAACCACGCACCGACTCCTGGTACGAAAAAAAAATAGAAAGCGTACAGCACGATCCAGCAGCGGTCCCCGACTTCCGATTACACGAAGGGAAACTACAGCGACGAATACCGCATCAACTCGACTATAACGAGCCAGATCCAGGGAATGCATGGAAAATATGCGTACCGACCACCGACCGAGAGGAAATCCTGCGACAATTCCACGATGACCCTACCGCGGGGCACCTAGGAATTGCCAAAACCAGCGTCCGTATCGCTCAAAGGTTCCACTGGCCGGAGATGTTTCGAGACATCGCCCGATACGTTCGCAGCTGCGTCAGCTGCCAAAAATACAAAACGCCACCGCTGCCACCACCAGGACTCCTCCACGCGAACCCAGGAACACAGCCGTGGCATACCGTGTCCATCGATCTGGTAGGTCCGTTGCCACGATCGCGCCGCGGTCACCTCTGGCTGCTCGTCGCACTGGACCGTTTTACCAAGTGGGTCGAGCTCACGCCCCTCCGGAAGGCCACTAGCACCGCCGTCGCAGCTGCCATCCAGAAACACGTTATTCTACGTCACGGAGCGCCACAAATAATAATTTCCGATAACGGACGACAGTTCATCGGAGAAGCGTTCACCAGTCAAGCAGCAGGCATCACGCACCGCCGTACACCACCGTACTCGCCACAGTGCAACCCAGTCGAAAGGGCAAACAAGGTCGTAAAAACCATGCTGGCCCAGTACGCCAGAAACCACCACGACCGATGGGACGAAAAGCTGGACGAAGTAAGGTTCGCCGTTAATACCGCATGGCACGAAGCAACCGGATATACCCCGGCATACCTGAATCAAGGCCGAGAATTAAGGGTACCAGGACAGCCGTCAACAGATGAACCGACCGTCACCCTGCACCAGCGCTGGAAAAACCTCCGAGAAGCACAAGAACTGGCAAAGCTGCATTTAGCACAGGCTTTCGGAAGACAGGAGAAATACTACAATTTGCGACGCCGCGAATGGAGGCCCGCTATAGGAGACCGAGTCTGGAAAAGAGAACACACCCTCTCCGACAAGGGAGCAGGAATCGCCGCCAAGCTAGCCCCAAAATACAGCGGGCTAGCCCCAAAATACAGCATAGTACACCGTACAGTATCTCCGGTCATCGTCGACCTCCGCAACGAAAAAAAGAAATGGGCCAGACATATTCATATCCAGGACCTCAAACCGGAACGTCATGGCGAAAACGAGACACCCCCAGAGGACGCCGAAAGCAACACGCGACCAAGTCCAGCTACCGTACGAACCAGGATGCGCGCACCCACCCCTCCCCCGACGGCCACCCCGGCACCGCGCGGCCGAGGCCGACCCCGGAAAATAACAAACAGCCTTTTTTTGATTCACAGAACACAGAAAATGGACGATTTTTACGATGAATTGAAAGGGCTGTTCAGCGACGAGGACGACCTCGAGGTGCGCCCTCGGACCCCCGTTACCCCGGTCCACCTACGCAAAGGATCGCTGCCAATACTGGTGGAGGAGCCGAAGGCGAGGCCGGCCCCCACCACCATGAACACACCGAGACAGGCACCACCAACACCGGACAGGGCCAGAAGGCGGGAAAACCATGGCCCCCCAATAAAGCGCCCAGGCACGGGACCAACGGCACAACAGAAAAAACCGACGCCTGCTCCACCAAGCAGGGCCACTGCTGGCAAGGGCACTACCATACCAGACTTAACGGCCCGGAAAGCAACGAGACCCCGGCCAGTAACGACTTCAAAAAGACCAGCACCAGGACAGGGCCCGGAAACGAGAGCCAACCAGCTGCCGACCATACAGAAGAAAGGGCCGACCATCATTCGGGCGGTAACGTGGATGCCAAATGGAGCACAGGGGAGCACACGCCCGCGCTCCGAGTCAAACGCGAGCTCCACCTCCAGCGGGTCCACGATACCCCCTACCTCGATCGAGGAGCACCGCCGGCGAGCAGGACATGGACCGTCAATAGGGCTGCCCCGAGTACTGCCCGAACCACCCCAGTGGTGGAAAAACAAACCCACTACCTCGGGAAATAAACCAGCAGGGGCTCAACAGCGAACCTCATCAGCCCCCACCAAGAAACAACCACCAGCGAGACCAGACAGGGAAAAAACAGCAGTCGAAAAAACCCGGCTACCACGGGAGGCACCACCCCCGGAGCGACCCCAGCCAAGAGACAACCGGACTACCCGATTCATTGTCGCACAGTGTGTCGAGTATATGGGAGTTCGGGAAAAAAGTCATAACTCTTAAACTATGCAATTTTCAAGTAAAGTGCCTTAATACTTTTTGAAATAAAATGCAAAGACGAATCGATTGGTATAAAAAAATTTTTTTTTTAATTATTAAAAAAAAAATTTTTTTTTTAATTGTGCTGACCTTGTTTTTTATGTTTTTTTATTGTATAAAAAGTAGTAGTTTACAATTTTAACGAAAATTAAAAAAAAAGTACTAAACTGTATACATTACTTATTTAAATCTTCACAAGGAGGAATTAAAACTTAGGAATCTTTAAGAAAATTCCTTTATTTTTCCTAGAAATAATTAAAATGAATAAATTAATTAATTAATCAATTAATATAGATAATATGTTATTAAATAATATGTGTACGTACTATACTACTTCAGCTTCACTATCATCAGCACAAGTGTCTGGGTTGGAATCTGATAAGTCGGATGTTTCATTTAATAATAAATAGTCTCTTATATCTGCGAAATCGTTTTTTTCTTTTTTCGTATGTTTTTTTTTATAATAGGCAATAATTGGATCCGACTCCAGTAGAAGATGATTTAATAGGTCTTTATTTGAATTTTCTCTTGATGTCTTGCGGGTATTATGTTCCCGATAATATTTTATATTTTTATATTTTTTATATTTAGAATAGCATAATGAGTAAACATATAGTGTCTTATCGTTTCGCGCGAACTCAAGTGGGAACTCGATAGACTACGTTAAAGGCGTGGACGGCGAACGCACGCGTCTCAACGTCAACATTTTCTACTATTTTTAATATTTGTGTATATTTATGCACTTAAGATCGACCGTCATATCAAGTCTAATGTACTTTAAATTAATATAATACAAAATCTCAAAGGAACCTTTTGGTACTTTCTTTAATACTGAATTGAAAGATTGTAAATATTTAAACAATTTTGAAACTAAATATATAATTTATAAGAATAAAATTGATCACATATGTAAGTACTTATCAAATGGCATGCGTCTAAAAATAATTGCAACAAATTTCTTCGAAAGACTACGCAGAAAGCCGCCGAGCGCGAGCGTCTTAATATGGTTTTTTATTATTTTCTCCCCTTGAGCAAACGTGAGCAGATTTAAACCAACGCGAAATTGAAGTTTAATATGCCACCAATTACTGTAAAAAAATTTACGGGGTTACCTCGGGACACTTTTTTTAAAACTCTAATCAAAGTTGATAAATGTTAAACATAAAAAATTAGGAAAAATTGCGAATATTTAAAAAAAATTTTTTTGGGAGATTGAATGTCTAATAATACTAAAAACACCCTGTAAAAATCAAATTAAAAGAACAAATAGCTTGCGAGGGACGCATGTTTTAAAAAATGCACGGAATTTGACAGTGAAGTTTCAGCCTCAGTTTTTAACAACAAATTGATTTATTCAGTTAAAATTGAAGGCAGTTTTAGATACTATGTTTTGTTACGAACATTTTAGGATACATAAATTTGCCGATCTTAAACTTTGATTTTCGGCCTGGTCCATTGATCGACACACTGTGCGCCGCCAGACACCAGAAGCAACATGGGGCTACCGACCGACCGGTCAACGAACCGGTAGCAAAGGTACCCAGAAGCGAGCAACCTGGGAATAAAGGCTTCCCCACAACCCCGGCGCACCACAACCTCCTGCCACCAATCCCGTATGCGGGAAAGGGAGCGCCATGCCCATCGACATGGTACATAATGCCAAATGGCCGCCACGTGGAGGTGCCCCTACGCCTCACCACCTCGAAGCGGTTTGCAGCATCCCTGGGGGACGAAAGATGGGTCCTCCATTTCGACCGAACCGGGCGCCTTCTGCGTTGCAGGCAACGCGTCACAGCAACACCAGACACGGCCCCGCGAAAAAAATGAAAAATAAAGTAGGATTAAGATTGGTGAAGGGAACCAGTTAGGGATCTAGTATATAAGATAGTACAATAATGTAATAATAATGTACATAGATAATTTTTCCGGTACCCGCCGATAACAGACGGGGAATATTGTTTTGGTTAAATTTGATACTTTTAACTACCAGTACTACGTTGCGTTATTGTACAAAGTGTAAGTAAAGATTTCTTGGTTGTCGCTTACTCAATAAAAAGAACCTCGCTGCCTGTTTTTCGCCATCCCGAAGAAGGAGGGGGGTGTAACAAACCTACAATTACGTAGGTTTGTTACTAAAAGAACCCTGTCAAACCTCCACCGGTTATACGCGAGATTCATAATGCGCAACGTACCGTCGACCCCCCGTCATCAAAACAGCACCGCCCGTACCAAGTTATCCCTGCTCCGACCTTCCTGTTCCAACGGGAATCAAAATCAAATTTCCAAAACAGAAAATACCTCCCCGCACTACCATCCCTTATCACCAAACGACTCCTATATAAGCCGTCGGGAAAACGTCAAAATCACCTGAGTCTACCTGTAGTTATCCAGGAACCATCACGCAGTATTATCCAGCTCTGTGAGTATCCTACCTGTAACCGGTCCCCACGTATCCGCCGTCGATTACGAGCCGTTTGCCGTGCGAACCTCCAGTCAACGACATCCTGGTTCACTCCGGCAAGGACCGTGTCCCGCCGCCGTAACACTCCGGTGCGTCACCGAGTACCTCGCGAGACGCGTCGTCTTCGAGAGCCGACGAACACGAAGAGGTGCGTCACCTTTTCATCGCGTCGAGGAACCTCCTGTCCGTACCCTCCGAATATCCGCCGGCGCGACCCGCGTTCCGCCGTGACAATTCCCCGGTGCGTCACCGGTAAAGTCGAGAGACGCGTCTTCTACGACATCGGTCGGACTCGAAGCGGTGCCTCACCCTTCGGCTCCACCAACCCGTCGCCTGTCCGACATCCTGCACTTCCGCTGGTGAGAACCGCGTTCCACCTCGCAAACACCCGGTGCGTCACCGGTAAAATTCAGCAAGGCGAGTCGCCTGCAGAATCAGCAGAACGAGAAGCGGTGCGTCACCCTTCCACGTCGCCTAAGAACCGCCTAGTAAGTCCTAGAGCACGGTACGTCACCTGCATCCTCGTGAGACGAGTCGTCCCCGAGGTCGGACGAGTAAGACAAGGTGCGTCACCTTTTCGAACTCCCCGTTGGACTGTCCGGAGGAGATTTGAGGGACGGTGCGTCACCGACCTCCAAGATCCAGTAGAACCGGCCTAGGTAGGGAGACCTCGGCGATAGCCGCAGTCTACCATCCTCCCACCTACTCCGAGCCCGTCCTCCATCTCCTACAGGTCCAGGTAGCACCCCCGCGTTCGACCGCACTCGAGTACATCGTCACACGCGCACCGTAGCATCGAAATCGAATATCACGTCCGGGAGCACCCTACGCCGAAACACCGGAACGAAATCAATCGCTAGGCAGCGAGCACTGTTATATTTCAAAACACTCGTCTCGTTATTTCTCTATCACCGTACCGACTCCTTTCCCCGCGCCGAACACTCTCCTTGCCGTTACGAACCCTGGAGCGGCGAGCTATACCGGCTACGAGGAGCACCACCGCGAGAAAGTCGCGCACCAGGAACCAGGTCCGTTACAAGGTATCACCAGAAGTTAAAGAATTCGTTGATGAGAAGTAAGTTAAAACGATTAAATACTTACCGTTCGTAACGTAATTTCCCTATTTTTCCCATATTCTGCAAAGTTTCAGCTTTAATTTAAAAAAAATTCATCGCTCTACCTCATTTCTATCGAAAGTTCTTTGATTTTTAATCGAGTTAAGTCAAATTTACCCACTGTGCGGCATACGGTAAAGTAACGCCTCTCTTACGTTCGTATAAATGTTGATGATTTTATTAGAAGTATGCTTTTCACTAAACATTTAACATTGTAAACATAATTGCGAAGTATGTGACTCGTTACTGCTAACGTACAGGGTATACGAAAAGTAATGATCATCCGTCCTAGGGGTGAATCTACACCTCTGGATCGATGGGCATTTGTAAGAGAAACTTGCCTTGAAATTGTTCATAACAAAGAAAATTGTTGTTAAAGTTTGATTTCGCCAATACCTACTTAGTTAGTTAGGTAGTTAGACTGTCGTGAGACAGGTTAGTTTTACCCTACTAGTCGTTGCGATAGTAATGCTGCTCAGTACGAGAGGAACCGCAAGTTCGGACATTTGGTTCACGCACTCGGCCGTATCCTTTCTAGTCAAAGGAGGCAACGATATTTCCTAAGGAGTTTCGTGTGGGTCGAAAGGCTCAAAACAATGTGACACTACTAGGTGGCATGGTCCTCGTGGCCGGTCATCGCACGGGCCCCATTTTGCCGTACGGACGTCTTTGTACCCGTCGTCGGGATCTCTCCGACACCGACGGACACGGCGCCTAACGGTCGATCATGGATACTCCAAGTTCGACGTCGAGACTCGGAATCATCTGTAGACGACTTAGGTCCCAACTACTCATCGAGAAGAGAAAAAGTTTGAAAGGAGCCACATGTCGCAAACAAATAGTTATTAAGATATAAGCTGTTAAAGATTTTGCAAAAGTTGGCGGCCCGGCGCGCCAACTGTATATTGGCCGACGTATCAACTCGCGTCTAGGTCACGCTCTGATTGATCCGTGTTTTTTGTTAATAACTCCTAAACAAAGCCGCGGCAGCCATTTTTGCAAAGGAAAATGTCGCTTCACATGATCTCAAGAACCTCCCATTTCTGGAAAGCGAAGGAGTTTCGGGACACCCTGTATACATTCCGAATGATGAGTTATGTATCCATATAATAAGTATCATTGAAATAAAGAATAAGAAATTTGTTTATTTCACATTACTCAAAAATTTCGTAATGCCTCGTACAGACTAGAACATTTCGACAAACAGCGCGGCGAACCGCGCATTTCGACGAACATTTCGGCGCGCCGAAGGGCGAACAGCGATCGGAACGGATTTGTGCTATTTCCAGATTTTCTTGCGAACAAATATGGGAGCTGCAGCGGCGTATACCACACAAAGAAATACAGAAAGTTGAAATTTAAAGTTTCAAAGTGAAATGTTCAGGTCTGTACGAAGCATTAAAGACATCAGATTCGAGATTAAATGACTTGAATTTTTGGAGATGTTATGACATTTCGACGAACATTTCGATGAACGGTGCCACGAACGCCGCCGCGTGCCAGAATGCACGCCGAAATGCACGCCGAAAAGCGCGCGGCGCGGCGCGGCGCGGCGTCCGTGGCACCGTTCGTCGAAAAGTTTGTCGAAAAGTTTGTCGAAATGTTCTAGTCTGTACGAGGCATAAGAAAAACAAATTTTGATTATTCGGGACTATTCAAGTGAACCAGAGTTGGGCAAAATGTAATTTCAATTACAATTACAATTACTTAAAAATTACTGTAATTTGAAATTGCAGGAATACAATTACAATTACATGTAATTGTAATTGTAATTGCAATTACTTGACGAATCAGTGTAATTGTAATTGTGGTCCGCAATTACAATTACTGGTTGAGCCAAAGTAATTGCAATTACAATTACAATTACATGTACCCTAGCGGTGTGTGAGTGTTCACGCGCGACCGTCGTCCGTTGTCTGTTTGGAAAGGAATTGCAGCTAACAATTACAATTACTTGGGAATTGAAGAAATACAATTACAATTACATGTAATTGTAATTGTAATTGTAATTGTAATTGTAATTGTAATTGTAATTGTAATTGTAATTGTAATTGTAATTGTAATTGTAATTGTAATTGTAATTGTAATTGTAATTGTAATTGTAATTGTAATTGTAATTGTAATTGTAATTGTAATTGTAATTGTAATTGTAATTGTAATTGTAATTGTAATTGTAATTGTAATTGTAATTGTAATTGTAATTGTAATTGTAATTGTAATTGTAATTGTAATTGTAATTGTAATTGTAATTGTAATTGTAATTGTAATTGTAATTGTAATTGTAATTGTAATTGTAATTGTAATTGTAATTGTAATTGTAATTGCAATTACTTTGGCTCAGCCAGTAATTGTAATTGCGGACCACAATTACAATTACAGTGATTCGTCAAGTAATTGCAATTACAATTACAATTACATGTAATTGTAATTGAAGATGTAATTAATTACTCATGTAATTAATTCCTGCCCAACTCTGAAGTGAACAGCACTGTACATAACATCAGTAGGAGTTCATATCGCTGCTCCGGAAGTATAATGACACTACTGCAAAAATAGAAGATTTAGTTCAAGGGGCCGATCGGTTTTCGAGCGAGAGTGTGGTGTCACACTCACACACCGCTAGACATATATACGTACACAGAATTGCAAGGGTCCGGCGTTTAACAAACCACGTCTCGCCAATGCACATTTGGGGCCCCTACGTAGTCACAATCGCTAGATAAAAGATCAACATAGCGGGTACGTATCCCAATTTGGCTTACTTTTGCGTTTTCGAGGCGTAATTTGCATTATTCGGCAGAATGTAGCGGAGTCGCGAGAAGCATTGGGCGGCGCGACAGTGCTGCTACTGTCAAGAGACATACATTTTCTTAAATATCGAGAGATGTAGGGTTATTATAGAAAAAGTTGTTTATTATATTAAACAATACGTTTTTAAACACACAGTTTGCTAAATACAGAAATACAAAAGCGAGGGTTCTGTGACGATACACTTCCGGTTCGAGCGCTGATATCTGGTTCTCTGATGCGAGTCATCGGTCACTGTAATCGGTAAAACAGAGGACGAGAAAAAACATATTGCCGGTAAATCAAGCTTCATCAACAAGCGTACGTCACTATACAGCTGACGATGTGCTGCGTTGGGGAGCTCGAGTGAGAGTGTGTGGCACAGCACACGGCTCGGGCAGCGTGAACGTGTGCCTAGACGGATTGAGCAAGGGTTCGATATCTGCGGAACCATTTCTCTATAATTTGGCTTACTTTTGCGTTTTCGATGCGTTATTTGTATTCTTCGGCAGTACATTGTCATGCACAACCCTTGCGATCCTCCACTGCGAAGGCACACGTACACGATGCTCGAGCGGTAATTGTGTGAGTGCGAAGCGCGGTATAGTTATAGTCAAGTCTGCTTACAGAGCCTTTCGGCGAGACAACGTGCTGCCGAAGAGTACAAATAACGCATCGAAAACACAAAAGTAAGCCAAATTGGGATACGTACCCGCTATATTAATCCTTGATGTAGCGATTGTGACTACGTAGGGGCCCCAAATGTGCATTGGCGAGACGTGGTTTGTTAAACGCCGGACCCTTGCAATTCTGTGTACGTATATATGTCTAGCGGTGTGTGAGTGTGATACCACACTCTCGCTCGAAAACCGATCGGTCCCCTTGGCGGCCGGCGCGGCCGTGCAAGAGTGTGCGGGCACACGCACACATCGTTAAATTCGCATATACGTATATGCAATTAGAAGGTTTACGAGAATGCAAAATGACGCTTCAACATTGCAATGAGGAGTTCAGAAGTGGTCAATCGTGATTCCTAAAAGTCAGATATAGTGCTACGGTGCCCAAAATGCATATTTTTACGTAATAGAGGAATGATTTGTAATATTCGGCAGGCACCGACTGTCACAAATAATAATACAGTACCTCGAGGTTTCGAAATTTTGCACTAGTAGCACCACTGTCTTGTTCCTCAGATGCACGTTACAAATGTTATAATAAAATACGGCTGATAATGTAGGTCGATATTATATTGTCCATCGATAATACAGTGTCCATCGTCCATGCAAACGCTAAATTTATTAAACAAAAGCACTCGTACGGGAAGGGGCTATCTTTTGACGTCTTGCTTACTTCGGTTGCCTCGTGACAGGCCAATACCAGCGGTGTTGGACAGGCAATATCTGCCGAATATTACAAATCATTCCTCTATTACGTAAAAATATGCATTTTGGGCACCGTAGCACTATATCTGACTTTTAGGAATCACGATTGACCACTTCTGAACTCCTCATTGCAATGTTGAAGCGTCATTTTGCATTCTCGTAAACCTTGTAATTGCATATACGTATAGACGAATTTAGCGATCTATGCGTGTGCCCGCACACTCTTGCACAGCCGCGCCGGCCCCCTTAATTCTTCTATGAGTGTAGTTTATAGACATTGTGGGTTATTATTGCAACTTTTAAGTTATTTAACTTCCCGATTCATAGGGAAGTTATTGTAATGACCTCGAAAATCGAGCTTTAGCAGATCTTCACGTTTCATGGTCATTGGAGTCATTTTAGACTATTTTTAGCAAAATGTTTGTATGTGTGTGTGTGCGTATGTATGTTTGTATGGTATCAAATTTTTCGTTAACGTTTTGTGAAAAAGTAACAACGCGATCAGAATGATGAATGATGCAATCGATGTGCTCCGCTGTAACTTAGAGCTGATTAGATTTTGGTCATCCATTTTGGTCAAGTAGTTTTTTATTTTTTTAGTTTTTTCAAAAGGAGTTGATTCAACAATGCAATTTATACGAGAGGATGGAAATTTTTCACCGAAGAAAGAAACATAATTACAAAAAAATTTTTTTTTCATTTTTAAAAAATTTTTTTTTATTTCATTTTTTTTCATTTATGCAACTAATGCTAATGTTACCGCTTACAATAATCGAAAATTATCCCAATGCAAGAGTGAGTTTATCATCTCTACTCCTGAGAATACATTTTGGGAGAATATCGATGAAAGTTCCACAAAAAAAAACGATGTTGGCGATGTTGGCGTAGGAGTAACGAATCGGGAAGTTCTTTGTGTGATTCTTGGAGAGTCACACACCAAATAAAAAACATTAATAGCAGTAGGCCCTACTAGCCATGCGTATCACTAAACCTCTCGCAAGAGCAGTCCTACCCGCGAGCTCGCGAAGCAAGTGAAGAAAAACAACCCCACTCGCGAGCGAGCGAAGCGGGCAAGCAACAATAACCCTCTAGTTAAATTTATAAAATAATAAATGCCAGCCTCGATTTACATTACGTCGATTTACAAACATCTAGTAAATGCATTTTTGAGCCCGCCAACACAATAAAGTCAATTTAACAAAATTTTGCACTTGCGTTATTATACTTCCGGAGCAGCGATATGTATTCCAACAATATCGATGTGTTGAATAAAGTGTGAATAAAATAGGTAGGATTTTTGAGTAGCGGTTTATCCGTTTTTCTTTTTTTTGGTTTTTGTTGTTGGAATAAGATTCTCTCAGAGATGAAAGCATCAAGAGAGAGAGAGAGAGAGAGAGAGAGAGAGAGAGAGAGAGAGAGAGAGAGAGAGAGAGAGAGGCGTTTAGTGTGTTGTGAGCTTCTTCAGACAACACGATGAATAATGGAATTCAGTTGAATCTCCTCTCACCTCTCCATGCTGGCCGAGGAAGCTTCTTACAAATATACGTACAAAATACCATAATCGTATTTTTTATATTCCATTTGTTATGTGCCTATAATAACAATCAGAATAATCGTAAAGTTATTATGCCACAAAAACGTCTAGAAAATTCTAGACAAATGTTTTGATACTGGCAAACACAGGAAATCTATTGCAATTAACATCTGAAGAAGCTAATACATCACGATATATTACGGATATAAGGTGGGTGGTTGAATCAGTACACGGTGGTATAGGTACAATGGGAACAATATCGCCTATTACACCATAAAATGGACAATAAACTCTTGTCGAGTCTTAGATGCCTATGTCACATGGCTTCTTTTTTGCACAATACATTCGGAAAAAGACAAGGATCAGGTACAGACTTTACAGACTTAATTATTAGAGATCGTATAAAAAAAGTAGTCGCGAATTCATACTAACACTGCAGCAATTAATAAAGGCCGAAAATGAAATCGCCATGCAACAGTGACTGCCAACTCAATTTTTGCCCAATTGGTCTTTTTTGGCTGTGTTTCCGTTTAGATCCATCATCAGAATTGGATGAAAGTTTGCAAATAGGTTCTTTTTTTACTAAAATGATGATTGTCAGAAGGATTTTTGGCGATTCGAAAAAAAATTTTTTATCATTTCGATGTCGGTCTCTACCTTACCGACTTACCGACTTTCTATCTTATGTCCGTCCTCCAATTGTTAAACCAATTAATTGAATATCTACAATGGGAAGATTATGCGATCAGAATTAGTTAGGGTTAGGTAGCGGTGGGGGCGGAGATACGACCAGCGATACGACAATCCAGCAGTAGTATTTTATTTTATTTTAATTATATACTCCGGAACTTAATATAAAATGTTTTCAAAATTCGAATTGTTAACCAATTAATTGAATATCTACAATGGGAAGATTATGCGATCAGAATTAGTCAAGATTATTTGATGGTAGGGCGGAGAGGGCCATTAGGCCGTTAGGCCGGTCCGACCACGGAAACGAAAATACAGCAGTAGTATTTTATTTTATCTTAATTACCTACAAAAGAGAGAGAGTCGGTGAGGTAGGGAGTGACATTGAAGTGGTAAAAACTTTTTTTCGAGTCGCCTAAAATCCTTTTGGCAATCATCATTTTAATCAAAAAAGAACCTATTTCCAAAATTTCATCCAATTCTGATGATGAACCTAAATGGAAACTTCGCCTCTTTTTTAGTGGGTATTGGGGAATCGAACATCTTGTTCCCCCGAGTCCCCGTCAGGATGGTGTACGTAAATGTATTTTTTCCGCTCATCCTTAAATTAAAAAAATAAGGTATGCACCACTTGTCGGAAACAATATGTTAACTTGCAGAATAATTGCGAGGAATCACGCTGGTAGATAAAGTGATGTACAAGAGTAACTTCAACTTCAACGAAGTTGAAGCGCACTCCGCAATATTCCCTATTTCAACTATTACAACTTTTAACACTCGGTGTGAACCTCGTGTGATACATATCTGAACGGCCCAACGATTCGGACAAGAGTGTTGACTCTTGTCCCCGCAGGATAGATCCTCCTCATCAATACCCACCTCTTCGGGATTGTTGATGTTTTTCCTGGGTTTCTCCCAGGGAAAGTGACAGCCTCCCCAAGTTTTTGTCCCTCGTAGCAATCCCTCTATCTGCAAGCTATCCACGCGGCTATCGACACTGATACTTGAAGTCACTGCATCTGGTTAGCGTCTTCCGTTCCTATCGCTCGACCATCCTCACTCCAAGGGCACTTGAAATGCCAGGATTACAAGGGAAAGTTTCTCCCTTCGTCTTCATTTCCTGTCGTTTCTTACACAACGAATTTTGACAACTACGAAAAACAGAAAAGAAACCACTTGAACGCTTTCGTTGAGGGCATCGATGGTTTTCGTACGAACATAGTACAGCAATATTGCACTTTTGCAGCTGCACTGCACTGCAATCTCACGTAGTTCACTAGCTGTCCGTTCGATCTCAATAAAGTCCGCTTACAGACTTACGATCAGTACAGTCATTGCATCTTATGGGCTTTTCTGTCTAGGCCTCGGTGACTCTAAGAAGGCGTATTAGCAAGAACTGATTATATGTACTATACAGGGTGAGGCACTAACTATTTCCACCTACAATAACTCCGAAAGTATGGTAGTAGTAGAAAAGTTTTCGAAATAAAAGTTGCATCGGACAACAGGGACCGTAGTGTGGCGTTAATCTTTTGTACCTAGGTGGAGTCGCTTCAGGAACATAAAGATGATATAAGTTCAATATGTTTTTCGATCGTAATTTTGATAATAAATGTGTGATGGTATCGGCGCACAGTTTCGATCAGTGACATAAACACAAGCCATTATGCCATGCAAATTAATTCAAAAACTCAACGTTTCGATCCCGATGTGGATCATTCTCAAGAGTAAATTTTGGATCTGAAAAATAATGTGAATGTAATATATGTTAACAGTAAAAATAATATGAAAATACCAAATAAACCAGTTTTACATACTTGCTATATCAGACGAAATACAATCGGAAATTATTAAAAGCAAACTGATTCCAATCCGGTAGACACCAGAGTCGCCAGAAAGTGGCCAAACCAGCACTCGTGGGGAATACAAGGTACGCAACGTGTCATATATTACTCTACTCTGGCCATCAGAGAGGGGGTACATCATCTCACCGTGACTCCCCTCATCTAACGACACTGGTAAACACTGAGCTGAACAAGTGAAGGTTACAAAGTAAACAGAACATACATAAGAACGACGTATTCAAAATTGGCCAATCAGAACCAAGTGATCTATGGACGCTTAGTCAATACTAGGCGGTAAATTCAAAGGCCAATAGAATCTGTTTTCCTCACAGAACACACTACAATGTACCATCAAAATTTGTGGTACTGAAAAATTGGCATTCATAACATTTGCAACGAAATTGTATATATAGCTGAATTTAAATTGTGAAAATTATATAATGTATAAGAAACTTCATCATAAGTACATTACTGGTTCAGTAATGCAGCGTAGTATTCATGAATCTTAGGTGTTTCGTACCTAAGATTTACGCTTTGTTGTTTAATCATATGAATAGTTTCTAATAATAATCATAGTTGTAGATTAGATTCTTTGTCAACTACCTTAACGTTCTCGAAGTCAAATGCATGGTCGAACTCTAATGAATGTTTCTTCAGTGCCGTGTGTTGTGACAGGGGTTGAAACGGTTCTGAAAATAACTGTTTGAAATATTTATATATCGGTTCTGACTGAAACAGTTATGAAGAACCGAAAAAATGTTATAACAGTTATGAAAATATCGGTTCTGGCTTATATCGGTTACGGTTACGGTTCCTAAGAACCGATATTATAACGGTTCTATAACTGTTACTTTTCGGTTCTAGATTTTGGTTTCGGTTCAGGTCCTTCAGACTTCCGAACCGTCCAAACCTATAATATGTCCCGTATCGGTTTCATATTGGTTTTGCAGTTCTGCAACTGATATTTTTTGGTTCTGTATCGGCTACAGTTCGGTTCTATGTATGGTATATGTAATAATATGTATAATAAGTAATACGTATTAGTGGCTTACCGCATAAATGTTGTAGGTCTTCATTCAGCCCTAGTTCAGACACGGCAAAAACCGCGCAATTTTTGTTTTTGATTGTTCGACCGTGCTGATGCGTGTGAACGGATACATAGACGCTAATGTAAATAAGGTCCGCGCGGTTCAAAACGCGCGGATTCCGCCGTGTCTGAACGAGCCCTTAGTGTTCCCGAAAAAGATGCTCTAAAGTCCAGTGATGAGCAACCCGCAGGCCCGCGGGCCGCATTTGACCCGCTAGCAAACTGCCTGCAGCCCGCCGGAATCCGACGCGGCGCGACGCAACAAAGTATTTAATATTGCATTCGTTGCCGGTTGCGACCCGCGCGTAGTCTTATGTTTCCACTTTTGGCCCACAATACGCCGCGGGTTGCTCACCACTGCACCAAAACTAAACTAATAGATTCGGAGACATATAACCTATAAAAAAATATTGTTTTACATATATACATTTGTAACGTAGATATGTCTGTGACATCTATACAGCATAAAAAACAGTCCAGAATTATTTATTGCATATAAAAATTAAAATTTTACAAAAATTGGACATACCATATTTATGTATTAGTATGACATCGATACATTACTATGTTTGATTCGGATCCTGATTGATTACACGGTTCAACAAATTTCCACTTTTTTTTTGTATTTCGATTCCCACTATGCGATTCTTATAGAGTCTTCTGCGCTGATTCTGAATCTGTCCTTAATTTTTCTCCTAGAAGTACAGTTTTTGAGAAAACTGAGTTTTTAAAAAAGACATATTTTTCAACTTTGAACAAATATTGTGATGTTATTATAAAAGATATTGAATTGTTCTTTACAGCAAAAGATTCTGTAGACTTTCCCGAAAACAAGTTGCAGAACTACAAAACCGATGTGAGACCGATACGGGATATTATAGGTTCTGAAGTCTGAAGAACCAGAACCGAAACCGAAATCCATAACCGAAAAGTAACAGTTATAGAACCGTTATAATATCGGTTCTCAGGAACCGTAACCGTAACCGATATAAGCCAGAACCGATATTCAAATAAATGTTATAAAATTTTTTCGGTTCTCATAACTGTTTCAAGAACCGGAATCGATATCACAACTGTTTTCAACCCGTTGTGAAGGAAACAGAAAAATATTACGTTTATGTTCAGTTAAACGTGTGTCCAAATGTCGAGAAGTTTATCCTATGTATGTCTAGTTGCAACCTTTACAAGGTATTTCATATACTACGTTACAACTTTTTAGAAGTGTTAATTTATCTTTTATGGGTGGAAACCATTTCTTTAAATATGAAGGTATTTTAAAAATGGTATGAATCTCAACTTTCCTGAAAATTCTACATATGTCAATAGAAATGTTTTTAACAAAGGGAATGACCACTGTGTTTTTATAATTGATCGAACCTATTTTTAAAAACCTTTCCTCTTTTCGTTGTGTGACCAAGAGAGGATGGTATATTTCAAAGATCCGTTCCTTGATGATGTTGGAAACAAGGATGATAGGGAAACCATTATTTTTAAGAACATTTTTAATGAGTAACGGATTATTAGATCTGTTCGATTATTATTATTAGATCGATCACTTTATGTTGTAACGGATGGAAAGAATAAAAATTTATATATCTACCAGACCACGTAGATTTGTGGTACCAGTTTATTTTTAATTCATTACCTGCCCTTATTATACTAACGTCAAGAAAGTTTAGACAACAATTGGAATCAACCTCATGCGTGAATTGAAGTCTGTTATGAAAACTGTTAAATGTGTCTAATAGGATGTCTATTTGATCAGGCTTCATACAAGTGATGATATCGTCAACGTATCTTTTGTAGAAAATTAAATCAAAAGGTAATTTAGCAATAAAGACTTTTTCTAATTCTTCCATTACCAAATTAGCAATGACTGGGGAAATCGGAGAACCCATTGCTGTCCCGAGCACTTGTTTATAATAGGTACCATTGAATAAGAACACGTTGGTTTGTAAAACGAACTCAACTGTTTTGAGAAATTCATCCATGTGTATTGAGGTGTGTTCTTTTATCTCATCCCATCGATGACGTAAAACCTGCAAAGCAAGAGAGATTAATTGTAGATCCTCAGGAATCTGAGTAATTCTGAGCTGTTTCACAAACTGCCAACTGTCAACAGTGTCATATGGTGATTTATCAATAATTTTAGATAGAATCTCACATAGGAACTTAGACAATTTGTAAGTTGGACCCCCGATAGAAGAGACTATAATTCTCCAAGCTAATTGCTGCTGATGCTGTTTTAGGTAGTGCATATGCCCTAGGTGTTACGGCATTATACGTTTTTAACCTTTTCCCTAAGGTTTCATCTATTTGCCCTTTTTTTACCAATTTGGTACTAATAGAGTTTGCTTGTCGTTCAAAGGTGCTGGTGTATTGAAATTTGCTAACAATATATGTATTAGCATCATTTAACATATTCATAACTTCAGAATTGTAAAAGTCTTTTTCTACAAGCACTGTCGTGTTACCTTTGTCAGATTTTAATAGCAATAAGTCATCATTGTCTTTCAAAAATTGTCTAGTTGCTTTTAGAAAATACATCGGTTTAAAGTCCAACTTTGCAAAAACTAGGGGGCACTTTAAACATGTCTAAACAATCATAATGTATTAATATTAGATATCACTGTATTCGGGAAAGTCTACAGAATCTTTTGCTGTAAAGAACAATCCAATATCTTTTATAATAATATCACAATATTTGTTTAAAGTTGAAAAATATGTAATTTTTTCAAACTCAAATTTCTCAAAAACTGTGCGTCTAGGAGAAAAATTAAGGACAGATTCGGAATCAGTGCAAAAAACTCTATAAGAACCACCCAACAGTAATTGTGGAACAAATTTGGTGTTGAACAGTGTTATCAATGTGAATAATATGATCGAGTTTCAATTTGTGCGTACACGTGGAGTTATCCTCCTAATAATAGATTTTTCTTGATCAATTTATAAGATTCATCTTCATCAATCGAACTCTTCGAAACCTCCTCAACGATATACCGCAGGAATTGCAATTTCATTCTCACATAACTTCTGTCCCTCCGCATCAGACAATCCCCGTGACGGTGAGAAAAATTAGATCACGAAGATGAGAATCGCGAAAACGCTGGATGGGAGTGGCGTGCAGACAGCGTACGATCCAGATGGTGTTCCGTGGCGTGTGAGGGAATGCGCACGACGTTGAGAAATGAGAGAAGTGGTCAGTCCAGGGCTCGGGACAAAATCCCCTACGGTGCTGTTCCACCATTCGGCTGATAGACCATCGAATGATGTGGAAATCAGCAGCAAATTCATGGTTTAAACATCGCCTTGGCTTAATAAGAACGGAAGTAAAACCAATTGGTATCGAAGAAACACGTTATCACCTCACTAGTCAGAAGAGAAAAGTATATGAAAAAAGTTGTCGCTCAATATTTCGGTTCATTTACGAGAATTTTTAATTATTCCTGAAGAATGAATAACTTAACGCTATAAAGCAACGTTCTGATAACAGCTACTTCTTTTATTACGGAACATTTCACTTTGCAGTGTTGACGTTCCAAAAAATAATAATCCCAATTATCGATCGTACATGTTGAATATCAAATTTAATAATGCTTTCGGCGCTACAGTTTCGATCATTTAATAATACAGCAATTTTGCAAAAAATTTACTTCTTTCAAGACAATTTTTTGAAAAGCTACCTCCTCACGAATTTGTAGCCCTTTGCACTCGGTGCTATTTAACCTGGAAAATTAAACCTTTCTTTCAAAGAATATTTCCATTCTCTATGACTTCTTTAATCTTTGTGGATACGAAAAATTGATAGAACACCTCATACAATACTTAAACGTTTAGTAATTGATTGGATACCAACATACATACGTAATAATGTAAACAATATTTTCAATAATGATACAGCAATTTTTAGTGGCGCCTCAGAGTCACCATTCTAGTGCTGAGGGTTAAATATCAGATGATTGCATAAGTTCGTGCCCAATTTGAAAATAAAATTCAATGGTTAAATTTTAAAGAGCTTTAAACAGCTTTATTAATCAATTATATAGTCACCATTCTTTTCTTTAGCATTTGTTGAAATGTAATTAGTACATACATGAGAACCATCGGTTCAATTTCACTTCGTTTATAAAACTGTTGTTCGTTTGTACTGGGTTAAATTAGTAAAGACGTGTTTTACTTGTGCCTTTCTCGCTTCTGAATAAACTTCGTTGATTTATTTAGATAAAGTGCGGTTGATTTTAGTACATAATCTAATAGCATTATATTTACTTCGTCGAACAATACAACTTTTGTTTGACACATTTCTTCATATTTTTGTAAATGAGATTTGTAAATTTTAATGGAGTAACTAATATCTTCTACAAGATTACAGTTTCTTACGTAGTAAATATTACTGTTAGTTTCCATGTGCATAATAATTTTCAGGAAGAATGGGGATTATCCAACAAAGTACAAGCTCTTTGTTGAGACATCACATCCACAAATACGAGACGTTATCAAGGACACCTGCGTCTTTCTCGAACAAAAATTACGGAAAGAAGTGTAATATTTGCCTTGCAGACATCATAAAAACGAGATTATTCTGCTAAGTATATTCTCTGAGAAAATGATGAAGTCATCTGGTCCAAATGTTTTAGTTTTTAGAAATTTTCAGGATGCTTGGCCAACAATCAAAAAATGGAAGTTTATATGCGGGGCTGAAACCGAATACTTTGCAGATAGAACGACACCTATGAAGTAAAAGTAAGGAGACATGTCCGCATAGTTTGAAAGTAGACACGAAAAATGTTCCGTATATGGCTAAGTTTTGCAAAATGGAATAACTTGAACCATTTCAACGTCATCTTGAAATTGCAAATGACAGACGACAAAACGAAAAGGTTAGAAATACATGGTTACGATGAAACGAGCAAATATGCAAAATTGAAAAACAAATAATGTTACAGATTTTTTAAACAAGATTTTGAAAAGCTACAGTGTGTAGAACAGAATAACTCTGTAAGTAAAAGAAGAAGTATATACAGGGCGTTTTGTGACTGGTGGTGCAAGCGAAAAGGGGGTGATACTACATGAAAAAATAAGTTGAAAAAAAGGAATAAGATTTTTTCGTTTGGCAACTCGTTGCATAGGAATCGTCTGACGCGTCTGACCATGATCATCCAATTCTACTTTCTGCATTTACTAAAGCACGTACCTGGCGAAAATTCAAAGTCGATTTTCTCGAAAACAAAGCCTCACATGAAAAAATTATATAAATTACAAAATTACATTTAAAAGAAATAGATTCTATACTATGAAAAACTATGTTAACATTAATTCTGGTTTATACGTACAATATATACTTTTACAGTATTTTTATAGAGTTTTTATAAGCCTTAAAATCATTCAGGTTAGAAATTACGTTTCCTGGATCCTTCGAAATTAATCCTTCGTTACTTTTACGCGAGTTCGGAAATCTGTATCCGTATCTGTCTGGCGCCAGGCACCGGATAAGTGTCAGGAGAGAAAATACGCGCGTCTGCAAATTCCAAATTACTACCTAAGTAAGTTAGAATTCAGAATATCGTCAAATGACCTAATATGCATAAATCAAACGTGGTCGAGCGATCGCGCGAAGCGAAGTGGAAAACATTTCCTAGCAGAAGGGTCTTCTAGTTTAAGTAATTATAAAATTTTTTATTAAGTCATTGTAATATATAAAGAGAAATAACATGCGATATCAATGGCAGTACTTACAAGTACCTTACAATGTGTTACAAAATTAATATGTATCACGAATTAGTGATACCATAAGTTTTGTGCAATATTTTCTAGTGATTTATTTTTCAATTTTTCAAGATTTGTTTATGGGAAACGCCAGGATTGTTGCAATTGACAGAAATAAAATCTGTGCAAAGTTTGAGCTCGATCGGATAACGGGAAAGCGTGACCCAGGCATTAAAATAATTAAGTAAAAGCTCATAAAATCGTTTTTCTCAAATATCTTCAAAAAATTATTGACTGTATCGAAAAATATGTTAGACAGAACCTGTAGAGCAGGGCAGGCTGCGTCCTTTACGTGCTACTACTTTTTTTGTGAAACAAACGGTTTTCGTAAAAAGTGTTAGAACATAATCATAACAATTTTTCTGAAATTGTCCTCGATAGGCTGGTAGTTTTAATTTAATTTATTTAAGAGAAACCTTAGTCTGGGAGTCGGGTATTGCAACTTCAGTACTAATCCGCGACACGGGCTTACTTAAGTCTGTGTCCGCGACGATCTCTCATTAATGACGTCAGGGAATAAGTACCATAATCCGCCGCATGGTGCGCACAAGTCGTATTAGTGTATATAGATTTATGTGACGTCACATAAACTTTACGGTCGAGTTTTTCCTGGCATCGCTGGCCCCAACCGTGTCCACCACTGATGTGCAGTGTCGTATAATGGCTTTTATTTAAATAAATAAAATTTGATATGAAAGAAATGATTGTTCTGTTAAATTCTGCTTCCGAAAAATCCGTTATCCGTATCCTTTTGTCTCCCTATTAATTTGGATATGAGAGGCTTTACTGTAGTGTTAAACTATAGCACCTTATTTAGAAGAGTGTATGTACAAAGAGATAAATTCGTATTGTTCGTAAGGATAAATAGTTGCGTAAAAGATTCTACGATATCTTATCCATTTTAGCTTTACACTTTAACATAAAAGAAAAAATGATTCTTCATTTATGACGTCACATTTTAGGGAAATACATATCACAACCAGAGTTGTGCTAATTTAAATAAGTTGTAATTGAATCACGTAATTCAATTACACTGTATTTCATATACACTGTAACTGCATTATATAATTGGAACCTTTTCCTTAATGTAATTGCTAATCATGCGAATCATGAGTGTAATTGAAATACAATATTATTGAAATAAAATGCAATTGAATTAAAATGTACCGTAATATCCCATTCCAAGTGCGGCGGAGGAGACCGCTCTACAGGGTGTTTCGTATATCTGATAACGGAAATATCCTGTGACGCACTGAACTTACAAATAAAATTTGTTCGATGTTCGAGGATAAAAAGATACCATTGCGTAGGCACCTGATGAAAGTAGTCTGTGTATGTGCACGTGTAGATCAATCGAGTATAGTCCGTAGGGTGTGGGTTCCCCATCTCACCCATCTGGATGGTCGTAATTCAGAAGACGAGAACTTTAGCCCAGACTTAACCACGCGATTGACTAACCCAGCGGCGAAAGAGGGTTCTGATAAAATTGATATTCTGAGACGGTAACTGGGTGAAACCTGATGGGACCTTTGGATCCCTGATGAAATCAACATTCACTCTACAGTCTGAATTTCTATGCAGTCCAGTTGGTTGCGGAGAAGATCGATAAATCCGAACACCAGGCATTTCGATGAAGCACGGTAAGCTTATGGTAGGCATCGCATTGATTTTATTTCTAGAAGAAGAGATTACCAGACTGATGATGATCAACTTTTCTTTTTTTACTCGATTTATTTATACAAATCGCATCAACATTTACACCTTTTCTGCATTACCCTGCAAGTTTGACCATGAATGACTTTGAGTCATAGGTCATTGAACTAATCTTAAAACGCACTACTTGATGGTGGATAAAAGCGGAAATAGTGACATTTTTGCTCCGGCGCACCCTTAAAAATATTATAGACATACTGTTTAGTATCAATAAGATATCCATAATCGACAGTTACATATGTAGAATGACAACACGGATCATCAGCTATCAATTTGTCGCAGTTTGCATATCAAAGAGACGTTGCACGATAACGTTGCAGAAAAAGTGGCACGCATAAACGTGTTTGAATATCACTGAAGCGTGCAATGGTAATGATTTTCTTCATTCTGCAACCACGCATAATACAATCATTTTTGTATGTTATACTCATTAATTAAACCAAAATGTTATTATTAGATTTCAATGTGCATTTCACAATTTGTGATTATTCATAACATCATTCAATTCGTTATTTCAGTTTTAACGAACTATTAGTATTAGATTGCGGATCTTTGTGCATTTGTAGCAAAATTAAGTAGATGAAATTCAAAATTGTTGGAAAATTAAACTAGAGGGCTATTGTTGCTCGCTCGCTTCGCTCGCTCGCGGGTGGGGTTGTTGTTGCTCGCTCGCTTCGCGAGCTCGCGGGCAGGACTGCTCTTGCGAGAACGTTAGTGGTACGCATGGCAATAAAAATTACGAACAAGGAAAACCATAAAATCGAACTATTAAAAGTATGGAATGACATTTCTGTTTCAACAACACGTAAGTTGGTTGAATCCATGCCAAGACGATTAGCTGCCGTAATTAAAGCTAAAGGTGAACCAACAAAGTATTAAATGTATGTAACTTTATTAATGAATGAAGATTTTATTACATTCTTAATTAGTTGTGTATACTCACTTTCGATTCATAGTTTTACAGATATTTTAGGGAAATATTATTTGTTAGACCGAACATTTTTTACATTTAATTACCATCAATCTTCACTCTTTTTTCACAACTTTTCCATTAATGTAAGATATATCTAATAATTGTTAAGGCTATTCTGGAGGTATATAAAAAACGCAACAAAATTTTTGAAAATTTGGCAAGATATAATTCTTACTAAATTAATGCAATTACCAAAGTTTTGGTTCGATTCACTGCACCGTTTAAGAATTAACACGTCTTCTTATGGAGAATTCATAAAATTCCTCTTCAAACCCCATTTAAACCTTGAAAAAACGCAACTAGAAACTCCAGTTCTTTTTATATATAGTAAAAATTATGTAATTGATTATGTTCAAAATTTATTAGGATTCACTAAACAGTTACAGAGCAAAAAATTGTAAACTGTTACAAAACGTCAAATTTAGCGTGTTGTCCTTCTCACTAGCATGGAAACACGACAACAGTGTAGACCACTGAATATAGCTACAATTATTCGCAAAAGTCACTTACAATTTTTTATAATATGAAGACAATTTTATTAAAAAACTAGAGGGCTATTGTTGCTCGCTCGCTTCGCTCGCTCGCGAGTAGGGTTGTTTTTTGTTTAGCTCGCGGGTCGGACTGCTCTTGCGAGAGGGTTAGCGATACGCATGGCTAGTAGGGCCCACAGCTATTAATGTCATTCATTTTGTGTGTGACTCTCCACGAGCCACACAAAGAACTTCCCGATTCGTTAGTTGCTGTATATTATTATTATTATTTATTAAGTGTACGTTTTAAGAAGATTATACGTTTTCAGGGAAATTCAATAGTTTTCTACTTATCAAAATGTTTGCTATATGGCATCGCATTAAACCAATATCGTATGCTCGTTGCTCGCTTGGTTCCTTGTTATAGCATACTAATGTTGCAAAATAAATTGTCTTAATTAGTTTTTCGCAAACGATACAACTCATCATTATCCGGGTTTGCAGTATTGATCTTGGTTTTCTTCGATACTATTAATTTAAATTTTCTCAAAATATATAAACCGCTCAATTTTGAAACTGCTCAGTGCTACATACAACATTTGTAAAGTTCGTATTTCTGATGTTTTAAAATCCATACATACTTTCTCGTATGTTTGTCCCCGACTTTTATGAATCGTAATCGCTTCAGCAGGAACCACTGGAAATTGACTACGTGTGATTTGCTATTTTTCTTCACTCGAAATATTTACTTGATTCGATATTTTTTTATTATTGGTGTTAAATTTTGATTTATATTTGCATTTTTCATATAATCACAATAACGAGTTCTTACTTTCACTCCTACTATGGCCAATTGAAAATCTAACCACAATATAGACGGAATTTGAGTATTTTCTTGAAAAGTAATAAATTTTAATATTCCGCATGCTCCATTAACCAATCCGTCTTCAACATCAATGTTATTAATTATCATATATTTTATATTAATTTTCAATTTAATCTCAGTTAACAATTCGTTTTGAACTGATTGTTTATTTAAAGATTGTAATATAAATGTATTTGTACTTTCATCGATATTCTTTGAAAATGTATTCTCGGCGATGATTATGACACTCTTGCATTGGAATAATTTTCGATTATGTAAGCGGTTACATTAGCATTAGTTGCATAATTGGAAACAAAATTTTTTTTAATTAAAAAAAACAAGAAAAAAATTTTTTTTTAATTTTATAAAAAAAATTTTTTTAATTTTATAAAAAAAATTTTTTTTAAAAATATGTCTAAATATATATATATATATAGTTCCGTTTACTTCTTCGGTGGATACGCCTTTCGTATAAATTGCAATGTTTAATCAACTCCTTTCGAAAAAAACTAAAAAACTACTTGACCAAAATGGACCAAAATCTAAGCAGCTCTAAGTTACAGCGGGGCACATCGATTGCATCATTCATCATTCTGATCGCGTTGTTACTTTTTCAAAAACGTTAACGAAAAATTTGATAACATACAAACGGCCATACGCACACACACATACACACACACACACACATACGAACATTTTGATAAAAATAGTCTAAAATGACTCCAATGACCATGAAACGTGAAGATCTGCTAAAGACTCGATTTTCGATTTTCGGGGTAATTACAATAACTTCCCTATAAAATCGGGAAGTTGAAAAATTGAAATTGTCAATTCTTTTTTCCTCTCTATTTAAATCATTAAGGGAAGGACATTCGATTTAGTTTCTATTTCTTGCAATCGATGCAGACAATTTTTATTTTGCATAAACATCCGCAGTCTAATTATTATTACGTTTTTGTATTGCTTTTTTTTTCTTAAACGAAGAACTGCCGCACAGTACGTCGAACAAGAGCGCAAAACTAAAAAAATAATCTTCTTTATATGCTTTTTTTTCCATGAATATATTTGAAAAAATCCATTTGTTCGTATTCACCAATACAAATAAATAACTGAACATCAATTTATATTTTTCAAATGATATTATTGATAATAATATACAGGGTCTACGCGTTAAGTTATGTCACCATTTTTTAGACATTTCCGGTAGTGTAATTAAAAACGTTTTAAACAAAAGTTTATCAGTACTTGGTGAGCTACATTTTAGCATATTCTGAAATCTAAAAGAATGCTTTTTACATAAAAAAGTAAAGGTCACCTTGACTTTTTTAAATGGCACCATATGTTTTGGGCGTCATAGGATTGTTGCTGACGTCGAGACGAATTCAACAGTGTATTGTACTATGGCCTTGAAATGACCTCAAACTCAAAAATTTTGTGCAAACGTAATTTTAATGAAAAGTTATTTCTTACAAAATAAATAAAGTTACATCAGATGTTCGAACTGCGATCCACCTTCTACGATACAGAACTCCGCTCTTTGTATTAGATTTTTCATTGTCGCCATAATTAGGACGTCTCGCCTTATGCTATTACATGCAGTTGTTATGCGATTCCGAAGTTCTTGAACATTATTGATTGCTGTGTCGTATACTAACGGATGGCAGATACCCCCAAAGATAAAAATCCAACAAAGACAGATCCGGAGAACGCGGTGGCCAACGAATTGGACCATACGTTCCTATTCAACGGTTTCTAAACTTGTTATTCTATATCGAGCAGCTGTCAAATTTTCTTCGAAGAAATATGGACCGATTAAGTGACCATTTAAAATACCACACCAAACATTCACACTAATTTTAGTTTGAAAATTGCGATTTCGTGTCCAGTGTGGATTCTCTGTTGACCAATAACGTTGATTTCGTCGATTGAAAACACCATTATTTGTAAATTTAGATTCGTCTGTCCACATAATTTTCATAAAAATTTCAGGATCCTCTTCATTAGCAGCAACTAGCCACGGCAGAAATTCTAATCGCCGCTGTCCATGAGTAACACGCAGTTCTTGAAGTAATGTCATTTTAAATGGATGATATTTGTATCTTTTCGCAATTGTATTAATACTTGTGACCGACATATTCAATTCTTTTGCAACTTGTTGAAGAGACGCGTGCGGATTGGCTTTAAAATAACTTAGCACTAATATTACATTGTCTTCATTTGTGACGGGTCTACTGCGAGTAGGATGTTTCCCATCAGGAAATTTACCACGTAAAACCAATGATTTTGTAAGATAACGGAACGTTTCTCTAGAAGGACAATTCCTATTTAGAAATCGTTCTTTGTACAATCTTTCCGCCGTGCGTGCACTTTTCCACATTCATTGAAAACAGATAACATATCACATCTTTCTGTACTTGAAAACTTACTTATTCTGAAAGATCAAATCGTGATATACTAAACTACGACTGAAGGAATACTGTCTATAAGCTGATTAGATCGATGACACATTGACGGTTCTGAACCGTAAGTGGTAAATACAAACATAATATGGGAAGCGACGAGAGTAAAACATAAACTGAGGCGCTCTAATTATGACAACAACGAAAAATCTAATACAAAGAGCGGAGTTCTGTACCATAGAAGGTGGATCGCAGTTCGAACATCTGATGTAACTTGATTTATTTTGCAAGAAATAACTTTTCATTAAAATTACGTTTGCACAAAATTTTTGAGTTTGAGGTCATTTCAAGGTCATAGTATAATACACTGTTGAATTCGTCTCGACGTCAGCAACAATCCAATGACGTCCAAAACATATGGTGCCATTTAAAAAAGTCAAGGTGACCTTTACTTTTTTATGTAAAAAGCATTCTTTTAGATTTAAGAATATGCGAGATTTATATTCAGATTTAAGTACTGATAAACTTTTGTTTAAAACATTTTTTAATTGCACTACCGGAAATGCCTAAAAAATGGTGACATAACTTAACGCGTAGACACTGTATATATTACATAATTATAATATATTAATAATAATATAACCTGGAGCATCACTTTTCTTCCTATCGTAACCTAAATTACGCACTTGAAAGAATCATTTATTCCCCCAACGATTTTTACAATTAGTATATATTTTATCTATTGAAATTGTTGTAACCTTAATTAAACTTTTCTTAAAAAAGGTAAAGTATGTCTTCGAATTCTTGCTGTCCAATGTTTGTAGGACTATTGTTTACAGATTCCTTAAAAAATATTCTGCCTCAAGCTGCCTCCTTAATTTTAATTTCTCTTTCCTTAGAAAGACATCCTGAAAAAACAAATCAAGAAGTGTTTGAAAAATGAATTTCTTTATAATTCTTCGTCTAGTTCAAGATTTATTTAACTTGAATGATTGTACAGAAAAAATTTACAATAGTTTCACGAAGTATTCTCACCTAAAAAATACAAAATATTATGAATATTAAATTAGATTTGCCATTATGTACAAAGATTTAAAAAATAAATACGTTAAGCAGTCGATTTTGACTAGTCACGCCACTAGGTACGACAAGTTTGAACGCTTATATCCGATAATGGTTTATGCAAAAATAATGTGTTTGCAGCGTTTTGAAAATATTCTGACGTTATCAGTAAGAATACGTAATTAAAAATATAGATTTGCGTATGAATTTTTAAAAGTGATTACAAATACAATCATTATACAGGGTGAACCACGAATCGTGACTAGTAGAGATTACTCTGTTATTAGCAGTTCGATCGAAAATGTTTTTATCAGGCATAGTATGGTTTCAAGAGAGTTTTTACGTGATTATAGCAAATTTTTTGTCAACTATTTTTCATAATGATTTTATAATGTCACCTTCAATTTTTTTGCAAATACACCTATAATTTTTTACTCCTATCTGTTAGAGGATTTCAAGGCGAATTTGGTAAATATCATGACATAAAAAATTTGCAAAGGATTACTTTTTTATTTTTGTCTTTTCAAAAAATTTGGTATAATCACGTGAAAGAGCTCTCTTGAAACCATGCTATACCTGATAAAAACATTTTCGATCGGACTGCTAATAACAGAGTAATCTCTGCAGATCACGATTCGTGGTTCACCCTGTATGTAGGGTAAAGTACCCAAATATGAACCACTTTTTGTTGGTCATTTTTTTATTATTTTAGAATGCTCTTTCTCGACCAAAAAATTACCAATTGTAGATGCATTTCCTTCCTATAAGATTCTGGAGTGAAGTTTGTTCAAAAATTAATACAGCTTGGGAAAAATATTTTTTTTGTGGTGTGTCATTTGCAGGTTACAGCGAAAGGGGTTCTTAATACGGTACACCTTGAGTCCCTAATATGACACCTAGTGCCCTATTCGGCACCCACACCAAGAATGTCAATAGCTATACCCATATTATATTAAGGAACTCCACGTGGACTGGTAGTACTAGCTACTGACAAAGAGACAATGAATTTCAGCCCGAACTAACAGTTGGCAAACATTAATATGTATAAATAAACTGAAACTACAGATATGTTCAAACATTTTAAAATCACTTACCTTCCTCGAAAAAGATACTATTGAAAATCTAGCCACAAAAATATTCAACACGTGCAGACACAGCTGGCGGAGGATCGATACTAAACTCTATAGAATGGTGCGAATGCAATGCACAATGCAATGAGTAAACTTGGAAAACTATCGTTAGAGGATTTTCTCGCTAGAGTTCGACTTCTCCTTTACAAGATATAAGGTAGTGCCATACTAGGGGACTATACCATATTTGGGCACTTTACCCTATTATGCATTGTAACTTTTGTGTGAAAATTTTTTTTTTAATACTCTCTTCAAAAGAATTAAGGGATCACTTGTGCGAACCCGAAAAATTGGTTTCACTTTAAGTGATCATAACTCCGTCAAAAATTGCCGTATCGATATCGTTAAACTGTCTCAATTTGATTAACATTTCGATATACCAGGTGTTTCTGAAAATATGCTTAAAAAATGCACAATTCCCATTTTTCCTTTAACTCGCTATATCTCGGCAAGAAATGATCGTAATACCATGATCCGAATGTCAGTTGAAGCAGAGATTCTGCAGATTCGATTGAGTACCCCATGAACTCGCTGCAACAATTTTTTACCTATGGCAGCTGTGTTTGAAGTTAATGCTTCGCAGAAATTAGCGCGCCACGTACAGCGGCTGCCTGACATTTTTGAATACGCTACCGTCGCGCCGGCGCACAGTGGAAAATTTGGACCAAACTCGATTCAAAATCAAAGAACTTTCGATAGAAATGAGGTAGAGCGATGAAATTTTTTTTAATTAGAGCTGAAACTTTGCAGAATATGGGAATGTAGGATTTATGGGGCTTCGCAAATAACACACTGTATATAACAGTTAACAATAGTAACAATTTATTAATATAAGTAAATCGCCATGAAGGCATTCCACGTGTTCGTACCAGAGTCGCCAAAAAACGGAATTTGAAGTTGTCAGTTTCCCGAGGACAGCGTTTCTAGAAGACCGCGGATACTCTAAAAGTATATCGTCAAATAACTTTGTATTAGGTCAATCGGAAAGTTCCGCCTATTTTTTTACAAAAAGTAGAGCTTTATTTAAGAACCAAAATGAAGAAGTACATTAATCAAAATATTGTCCATCGTTAGCGATGAGTTTTACCCAACTTTCGGGCAGCAAGCGAATTCCGCGACAAAAGAATGAGTCATCTTTGGAGGTCATCCAGTCAGAGACCCATTTTTCGATAGCTTCGTAAGAATTAAAACGTTCCGCAGCAAGTGCGTGTGCCATCGACCGAAACAAGTGATAACACTGTCCAACACCAAATTTGTTGCCTAATTACTGTTGGATCCTTCGTATAGAGTTTTTTGCGCTGATTCCGAAACTGTTTTTAATTTTTTTCCTATACGCACAGTTTTCGAGGAACATGGCTTTGAAAAAAAATATATTTTTCAACTTTAAAAAAATATTGTGATGTTATTATAAAAGATATTGAATTGTTTTTCAAAGCAAAAGATTCTGTAGACTTTCCTGAATACAGCGATATCAAATATTAATACATTATGAATGTTTAAACATGTTTAAACAATCATTAAAGACGGAGAGACACCACTTTTGCACCAATTTCAAAAAATAAGGGTCCAACGGAAAATCGAACTATATCACGAGATAGAAGCAGACTTTTATCTTGAGAAGCCACCCTGTCAAGTTTGGATCGTCAACGTTCTTTTCCAACCAGAAAGCAAAATGTCTTCGCCCGACATGAGTTGCCGCCAATGGCGCTCACCATTACAACGGTCGTTCGCCGCTCCGTATCCCGTCGCTGCGCCGTATCTCGTCCCGAGCGCCACTGGCGGCAACTCATGTCGGGCGAAGATATTTTGCTTTCTGGTTGGAAAAAACGTCGACGATCCAAACTTGACAGGGTGGCTCCTCAAGATAAAAGTCTGTTCTATCTCGTGGTATAGTTCGATTTTCCGTTGGACCCTTGTTTTTTGAGATAAATTGAAAAATATCCAAAAAAATTGATGCAAAAGTGGTGTCTCTCCGTCTTTTTTTTTTATTGAACAGTTGTAACCTCTAGTAGGAGGTTATTCTGCAGTTTATATTACATTCATAATATTACAATGAAAGCTTTATGCTAACGTATGATTAATGTAACAAGTATATATCAATTGAAGGCATTTAATTTGTGGTGGGTGTGAAAGAGAGTAGCGTCATATACATAATTCACAATCTTTCAGGAAGGAACATAAGATCTTACATATAGTGTTTGTAGGTTTGTGAAGTAGAACGTTGCATGACATAGGAAGAAAGAAACCCCGTAATCTCAGGTCATGTATAAATTTCAATCTGTATGTGTCATGTATATGACATTGCCAAAGGACATGATCTATATCCTGTGTTTCATGTCCACATGAACAGCCAGGGTTATTTACCACATTGATTTTAGCTAAAGAGAAGTTAAGACTATAATGGCCGGATCTAATTCTGTTAATAGTTACAATGATTTCTCGAGATAGATTTTTCCCCGAGTACCAGCCCAGCTAGCACTCGGCTGTCCGACGGATGTCCAAAGTACGTCCGGTATCGGACCTCTGCATGTCCCACGGACGTCCGATTTATGTCCGTATGTCCGAGATATGTCCCAAATACGTTCCAGGAAAGTCCGACAGAGGTCCCATTTAGAAAGTGGGACGTACGTAGGACGTCCCGTTCGGACCTATCTGGGACGTATCTCGGACTTACCTAGAACTACCTGGCACGTATCTGGGACGTATCTGGGACATACGTGGAACGTTAAAAGGACAGTCACAGGACATTTATAGAGCATTACAATTTAATTTTAATTGAATCATAATTTCATATATTACAACAACATTAGGTACATAGTACAATACAATACAATAGCGCATATAACACTAATATACACAGTAATACATAACATAAAAAATATATATATACAGTAGCGGATAAAAGTTTAAGACCGCTCTAAAGAAGACGATAACTTTTTTAATATTGTACTATACGATTTGAACCTTTTTAGGAAGCTAGAGCAATTAGTTTACTAAAGGATGTGGAAAGAAATTTTTTCAAAAATTGCAATTTTGTAGATCTGTGTCAATTAAACATATTCTGATAATTTCGTCAAAATCGATCCACATTGCAATGAGCTACAAACATTTAAAGATGGTAAAAATTGCAGATTTTCAAGATTTTCGGCAATAAATCGTGAAAATCTGCAATTTTTACCATCTTTAAATGTTTGTAGCTCATTGCAATTTTGGCGAAATTTTCAGAATATGTTTAATTGACACAGATCTACAAAACGTATTTTTTAAATTTTCAATATAGGCCCACATAAAAAAGTTAAAAATTCAACTTTTAGTATTTTTTCAACAATTCCGATCAATTGCAATTTTTGAAAAAATTTCTTTTCACGTCCTTTAGTAAACTAATTGCTCTAGCTTCCCAAAACAGTTCAAATCGTATAGTACAATATCAAAAAATTTATCGTCTTCTTTAGAGCGGTCTTAAACTTTTGTCCGCTACTGTATCCATATGTACATTTATAACAATATATTTATTTATATATAACTATAAACTATAAATTTTTAATTCTATTATTAAAAATCATTTGAAATTGTTTTATTTCTTTCCACGATCCTCCGTTGATGTATCCACATTTGTATGAAAACACTTGTTGCTGTTTTGGATATCTTCGCTGCATCTAAAAATTAGAATTTCTTGGTAAAAAGCATTGTTTAATAAATGGAAAGATTTTTTAGCATGAATATATTAGGTTGGAGGGAAAGTTTATGTCGTATTTTAAATAAGAAGGTAATTTTGCTTGTAAATCAAAAACACATGTTAACTAGCAAGTCATTGGAAAACAGGAATTGACAGGGTATCTGAAAAATGGCAACATATTGTTACAAATAATGGAAATTATATCATTGAATAATATTAAACATGTATTTCTATAAATTAATTCAAATGATTTCTTTAACGCTAAACCTACCGAGCCTCAAAAGTAACTGGTACATGTTCCCTTATAAAAATGACAAGATTGATTTTATTTAAACTTTGTACGGCTCCTATTGTAATATGTGCACTACTAAAGATATCTATACAATCGTTTCTTATGAAATCAGTATTATTACTTTTCTAATTGCAAAATAAAGAACCTGGAATTGGTCATTTTGATCAGAATTGATAAGATTAGTTTTAAAATATGATAGTATCTTCCCTCTAACCTAATAATATTTTTGTATTTTCCTTTTACCAGTAATGTTTCAATGACTGAAAATATAAAATAAAAACTTACCTGAAATGGCAGTGATAAGTTTCATCAACACAATTGCGTGACAAGTGGCTGACGTTACCGAATCACTCACACACGTTTTTTATTAATTGGAATACTCTATTGCAAACACGTGCACAAGCATGTGCTAAACTAACCTCACTTCACGTAAACGCAAACGCACGGCGATGCAACGCGACGGCCGTGTTAACTCTAACTCTGCTCACCTGTCACGTAAGCTTATTTGTACAGTCCCTAATATGTACATAAATTAATATATTGTTATAAATATATATGTACATATATATAAATAAAAAAGATATATTAATATATCTTACGCATAAGATGTGATCACTCCAAGAACGTACAAAATTTGAGTCCCAATATATAAATGTGACACACTTTAAATTTTATAATATAGTTTTATAAAGTTTACAATATAGTGTACGTAGTACAGCTCCGTCTTGCTCAGATTAAGTCTTTACTAGAGATCTGATATAAAGTCTTATGGGTATATATTTATCACTATATATATTATTATAAATAATTGCCATATAATTATAAAGTAACTTTTGTATGAAGACTTTTTTTAATCGGTTTATGGGGAACGTGTGGAAAATATACATATATTGACATAATTTTCTGAAGAATTATAGAGATATATTTTTGCATGCATGAGAAACGTGAGCATTCTGATGATACCAAAGTCCGCCTGAGCACGCCTATAAGACTTAAAAAATAGATGTACTTGGAACGTCCGAAATTTAGGTCCCACGGACGTCCCTGGGACGAAAAAAATGAGCGTCCCTGAGACATCGGAAGTATAGGTCCCATGGACGTCCCTGGGACAAAAACTAATGATCGTCCCTGGGACATCCGAAATTTTGGTCCTTTGGACGTCCGAGGGACATCCGTAACGGACGTCGGACGTATGGACATAAACTGGACATAAACAGACGTCCAATGAATGTACGGTGCTAGCTGGGAGGGCTTTCTTCCTTCGTCGTAAAAATGTTCAAAATAATTTTTCCCTTTGTATCGACCTTCATTGACTACATATTCATTAGTGTTATTGAAAGCACGTGATTTTAAGATCGCACTTAAATCAGTATACGGCATTTTGAAAGAGCCGTCTGAATCAGCACTGTTCCTGGCAATATTGGCTAATTCATCAGCTTTTTCATTGCCATGAATACCCAGGTGGGACGGTATCCAGTAAAATAGAATTTCATTGGAATCAGGAAACTTCGTGCGGTGTACATAAATTTTGTTCCTGATACTGAGTATGTAAGGGTTAAGGCGAATGTTAATAGAGGGATTTCTAAGGGAGGTTAGACAACTTAAGGAGTCAGAAAATATAATACAACATTGATCTTTGTTATTTAGGGCAACGTCCACAGCATCCATGACAGCAATACACTCAGCTGTAAATATGGATGCATTACTATTTACACTTCTTACTACTGATAAATTCAGATTGTGGCATATGCAAGCTGTTCCAACCGCAGTGGCATCCTTGCTTTTACTACCATCTGAGAATATGGAGAGTGCACCCTTTTCACGCAATAGATCGTCAATTAAGAGGTTGGGATTCCTGGATTTAGCCACGGTTCGACCAAAGTCAACATCAATGTGGATTTCATTAAGTAGGACGGAATAATTATAATTATATACGTTATAGCAATTAGAAGAAAATATGCAGTCAATTAGGCTGCCTTGGTCTTTCAAACAACGAATCAACAATCGTTTACTAAGTTTAAGTTTTGAGTTACGGGTGTCTATAATTTTTCTAATCCTAGTAATAGTGTTGTGTATTAATAGTCCTTTGTTAGAATGGATTTTACATAAATAATTATTACACAGGAATTTGAAGCGCTGTTGTATAAGCTGTAGTTTGGATGCGTGTAGGAGAATGTTCGTGGGAGTACTGCATCTAAGACCCAAGGCTAGTCTTATGGCATAGTATTGAATTTTTTCAAGTACTTCAGTCTGTTTCTTCTGTGTTGGAAAATAAACAAAACTACCATAGTCTGCTATAGACCGAATAAAACTCTTATATAGTATTATTAAAGTTTCAGGGTGAGCCCCCCACCAAGTGCCTCTGAGAAATTTTATTATATTAATCGCTCTATAACATCTTTCTGAACATGTTCTATCTGGTGTTTAAAGGACATTTTATAATCAAAAATGATACCCAGAAATCGCACAGCCTCCCTGGATACAATAGATATGTTATTTACCATAATTTTGGTCTCTCCAGGTAGAACATTACGTTTATTAAAGTGTACGAAGACACTTTTCTGCGGAGATAAATCCAGGCCTAGATCCCTTAAGTCCTTATTGATCATACAGATCGATTTTTCCAAAAGGGTGTAACGTTGCCCTTTTTCGCACGGGTTTCTGGCCGGCGAAAACGACCAACTTCCGAGAATTTACAGCTACTGAGGACGGGCCGTGCGCGGCCGCGCGGACACGGTCCTCTCGGTACAAAGGTGACTGACGAGAAGATTCGAGAAAGAACACTAATAATTGTTCGGGCGCCAGGTACACGGAAGTACCACACTAACGAAACACCAAGGTCTCGTGTTCGAGGAAGTCGAACGAACGGCCAGGAGTTCGGACTCAGGGAATAACGAGGACAGCCCTCGCGGCAGGACGGATCTCGCAGGTCGGAAATAATCTCGAGAATTTAGGGCTCTAACGAATTTATTCGTAGTCAAAAATAAATACAGAGAGGCGACCACGTGGCCGCGACCCGGGAGCCCGCGCTCCTTGTACACTTTGGCGATAGTTGTTCGATCGCGGAGCGCGTTAGTCGAGATTTCCACGCGATTCAAGATACGGTACGGCGGTACAATGCAAGTCTCACGAGAGACGAGAATTCGCGTGACGCAGATGGACGGCGCAGTTTCGACGGACTGTCGCGAGATTGACGAGCGCGATCTACACCGATTTACCGGATTCGCTAATTCCGAAATTATCCTTTTCCCGACGCGGCTCCTTAAGGAAGACTTCCGACTATTCGAAGGGGAAGACTGCTCTACCGGACTCAAAGCGTTCTCTGCGAGAACGCGAGTACAAAGCACGAGGCCCAATGCCTCGGCTAACACCAATGGATCGAGGACGACACGCTCTCGTCTCGTCCTCGCACTAAATCCCGAGCCAACACTAATTCGCGAACCCAGGATCACTGAATCGACTTACCGTGGTCGGCTACGCTCGCTGGATTTCCTTGGAAAGGCCGAAACCTTCGCCTTCGGTTCCGAACTCGCGATACACGGCAATTATGACGCGGAAAAAAAACCACCCGCGATGCGTACTAACTTTGGATTAGGCAGAATTCGTAAGTAAGTCAGCGGGACTTCGGAAGTAGAGGTAGCTCATTCGACAATCGGCGCGACAGTGATCCGCGGATCCTTATCGATGGAACGCATCGATTCTCGGTCTCCCCACTCCTTTCGTCCTACCGAAATTCCCTATGGGCGCACCCGCAACGCAACTATCCCTAGCCGCAGGATCGGACTTTCGGAACAGGTCGTTGGGCCCCCGACCTTCATGACACCAAGTTACGGCCGTCCTTGACGACCGGGGAGGAGGAATCCTTCCAGGCGCTCCGGCGCACCACCCACGCCGGGGTCAATTGTAGGGAGGGTGAGACGACGGTGGGACCACCAACATGCTCGGACTCAGCGCATTTATGACCCCATCGTCCCACATCGTCGCCTCCGGGTTTGTTGGCCCGTGTGTGCAGGTAACTCCTTTTGTCTCCTTCAGCTGAAGGATAATTTTGGCCAATCGTTCGTCTTTCCGTCGATCCTCGGTTGCGGGGCGCCTTACGGTAATTGTCGCTCCCTAGGCACGTTCCTGAAAGTAGCCACTCTCGGCGCGTGCCATAGATGGCATTAGGAGCGATCTTCGAACCGAACATCTTCCTTAAGGAGTGCTCAAAATTGCGGGTGGTTCTCGCAATCGCTAACGGTCGGTCCGGTCCACTCCCGATACGGTTGTTTGACCGTTTCTCAAACGGAGAAGTGACGTCGCAGGCTTGCAACGTCACAAGGTTTATACTTGACTTTATTGTGGAACTTTTACAATATAGAGCAAGATCATCTGCAAACTGTGAGACAGTAACACTCTTAGGTATATTTAAAGCAACTCTAGAAATATGAATATTAAACAGTAGCGGGCTTAGTACGCCACCTTGAGGAATACCTTTATAAACCTTCCTGACATTGTTTTCTATGATGTCTGTACAAATTGATCTTTCATGAGTTAAAAACTTTATGAATTTGATTACCGTATGGGGACAACCAATGTCCGCTAGTTTACTTAGGAGAATATCCACATTAACGTTGTCAAAAGCACTGCTTATGTCCAGAAATACCGCCAATAAGTCTTTTTTATTACTGAAAGCTTCTTCTGCATTTAGGAGTAAATTAGTTAAGTTATCAGCTGTTGATTGACCTTTACGAAAACCAGATTGGCTTTTGGGGATAATGCCATTGCTCTCAATCCACCAGTCCAATTTAAATTTTAACATAGTTTCAAATAGCTTGCATAAACAAGATGTTAGAGAGATTAGCCTGACACTTTTTCCATCTGATTTGCTAATGAAGTGAATGTATGAATCTTTCCATTCTTCAGGGTACATACTAGTACTAAACATTTCATTAAAAATATCCAAAAGAATCAACTTGTATTTTACTGGCATTACCTTCAAAATTTCATAATCAATGCCGTCTATACCAGGAGCTGAACCGGATCTTTTGTTCCCAAGAGCCAGGTTGAACTCAACGAAGGTGAATGGTGAGCTTAGAAATACATTTTTATCACAGGTTGGAAGATAATTAGGGTCTGTTGGGACCCAAGGAGGGCTAATTTTGTCCAGGGCTTCATTGATTATGCTAGCTGTTTGGTGGTTTTCCGTAGTGTGAAAAGGTATTATTTTAGTCCATTTATTTTTTAGAATTTTGACAGTATTCCAAACGTGCTTTCCTTTAGTGTTGAAATTAATATTTTTTGCGAATTCTTTAAACTTCTCTCTTTTCTTTTGTTTGAACGTGGGTTTGGCTAGGGCTACGAATCTTTTGTATGTGTAAAAGTCTACCGAATCATTGGTGTGTTTCCACTTTTTGAAAGCCGCTCTTCTGAGTCTTTTAATCTTGTCACACTCGGAGTCCCACCATGGTACCGGGTTTCTGTGTATGCTATTGATAACAGTTTTCTTTCTTGGTGTATTGAGAGTGATTGCATTCGCTAGTGTCTGTGTAAAAAGGGAATATTTCTCATTCGCGTTCATTAAATCATATTCTGAAGAGAAGAAGTGAGACAACTTATCATTAAGATTTCTATCTACTCCTTCCCAATCTGTGCGTACTGATTTAAGTTTAAAGGTTTTTTTGCGATATACATATTTACTTAAATAGACATTTATGGATACCGGGAAATGATCAGAACCCAAAGTCTCTTCATCGACTGTGACAATGATTTTTTCAATTAGGTTTATAGACGAGAATATTAAATCTAAAATCGAAGTTGTTGGGACATTATTACGTGTTTGAAAATGTGTAATAGAATTAGAATTGTGTAGAAACAAATTAGAGTTGTTGTAGCTGCTAAGTAACCTTTCACCATTGAGATCACTATACTTACAATTCCAATTTATATGGTGAGAATTAAAGTCACCCATAAAAATTGTATGGCTTTGGTTATCAATGTTTTCAAAGATTAGATCCCACTGTGCTTGGGAGAGTGTAAGACCTGGGGCTCTGTAACACACTATAAGATCGAGAGAGGGCTGGATGTTATTAATTTTAATACCAGCTAGTTCCACCGTTTCATCTGGACTAAGGAGATTGTTGATTTCAAAAAAAGCTAGATTATTACGTATAAGGATAAGAATCCCACCACCTATAGCGTAAGATCGGTCTTTCCTGAATGTTTTGAAACCACTGAAATGGAAGTCACTTTCCGAGAGCCAAGATTCAACACACACAAAAATGTCCGTGCCAATGAGGAGTTTAGGTAGATCTTCCTTTTTTGTCGAGATACTTCTTGGATTCCAGAATAGGATTTTGAGGTCTTTGTGACGCAGACAAGCCATTGAAGTGTAGATATTTCCGTTGTTAGTAGAAACAGTTGTCGGACGATTGAGATTGGTCGGAATCCATTGCAGGATCACCAGCCGATTGCAGTATAGTATTTTTTTTTTAATTCTGGAACACCTCGCTTTAAGAGATCGATCCTCTAGTTGGAGTCTCACTACGTCAATCATTTTAATCAAGCCTATTATATCGTTTGTGAATTCTTGTGCAATATTCATCAAGTTGTGTTGTCCCATAGATTTGAGTAAGAATTGTTTAAATTGATTGTAGTCTAAGACTAGAGATGAAGATGACCGACCAACGAATTCTTTTGCTGGTAGTAATGCTTCTTCTACGTTCTGTAACTTCTCTCCCGGAGAAGTTACGTTGAGACTAGTATCGTCTATAGTCTTTGGCTTTTTAGTCTTGGGTTTTAAAAAATCTGCTTTAGTTAATTTTTCCAGATTAGGAGAAGAACTATTTTCATTATTATCTGAGGATGGACTATTCGATGATGGTTCGTCAATAGTGTTGTCAGAGATGGTTGACGGTGGAGCGTTTCTCTTTAATCCTGTGTTCTGATTATTAATATTGATTTCCGGGAACTGAGACATTGTGTCATTGGCAGCCGCGGCATTGTTGTCCGTACTTGTAGTGATGTCAACAGTCGATTTCTCAATAGCATTGGGACATATCTTAGCAATATGTCCTTTCTGTTTACATATAAAGCAATTTGTAGAGTCTGTACTGAAATATATCCAGTAATTCGTGTCTTCATAGCATATTTGTAAGGATTCTGGTAGGAGATGTTCCTCTTCTTCCTTGATGTAAACTTGCCGTCGAAACGATAATATGTGAGACCGACCCGGTTTATTTAAGCCGGCTCTAATGTAGCTAATTTGAGAGGCTAATGTTAACCCTTTACTTTTTAACAAATTAACTATAAAATCATGTGGTATGACAGGACTGACATTAGAGATTACAACCCTTTTGTTTTTTCCATTAACGGTCTAATTTTCAGTGAGTATATATATATATAGATAGTATATATATATAGAATAACTTTATCCGACAACTTCTCCACTAAGGAGACACTGGATAGAAATACACATATCCTCCCACCGGAGATCTTGGAGATAAACATTATGTTGTTGATGTTGGTTAGCATCTCCAGACCGTCTAAATAATCATCGTTAGAGAAACCATCAATGGAGTCAAGTACAATGGCCTGGTCTTTCCTAGGACGTGAACTTTTTGCCGCAACATTCGCATACGTCTTATTAACTGAGGCTTGAGGATAACTTTGGCTTTCGAGGGATAGGTGACCCCTGTTGTCAGAGACCATTATTTGAGATTTTTAAACACTTGCAAACTATAGAACACGCATTAGATAACGTATAAGGCATTCACTTTATACACTGTACGTAGAATCGTTAAGTTATTCGAGTACAACCTGTGCGGAGCGTAAATAAACACGTCTGCTCACGACTGACAGCCTCGAACCTCTCTCCGTCTTTAATGATTGTTTAAACATGTTTAAACATTCATAATGTATTAATATTTGATATCGCTGTATTCAGGAAAATCTACAGAATCTTTTGCTTTGAAAAACAATTCAATATCTTTTAAAATAACATCACAATATTTGTTTAAAGTTGAAAAATATGTTTTTTTTCAAAGCTATGTTCCTCAAAAACTGTGCGCATAGGAAAAAAATTAAAAACAGATTCGGAATCAGCGCAAAAAACTCTATAAGAAGGACAACAGTAATTAGGGAACATAAACAAAGTTGAAATTTGTTGGACAGTGTAATCAAAAGGAGCACAGTCTGGCGAATAAGCCGCATAGGGTAGCATTTCCCAGCGAAGTGCTTTTAACGTTTCTTTGACAACTTTTGTGACGTTTCGCAAGCAGAATATTGCAGATGGTTTTTCGCTTTTCAATGTCTCTTGGCTTGAGTTCATATGGGACCCACTTTCCTTCCTTGTAGACCTTCCCCAAGGCTTTTAAACGATCGGAAATGACAGATTAAACACAACTTAGCGCTTCTGCAATTTGTTTTTGCGTTTGACATGGATCTTCATCCACCACTGTCTGCAATTCTTCGTCTTCGAATACTTGTGGCTGTCCAAAACGCTCTTTGTCCTCTACAGTGAAATCACCATTTTTAAAGCGTCGGAACTACTCTCTACATGTTTTATCGGAAACAGCATTACCATTACAAACGTCTACAATCATTCGATGAGCTTCAGCTGCAGTTTTCTTCCAATTGAAGCAAAAGATTAATACTTTATACAAATGACGCTTATTCTGCTCAAATTCCGACATTTTCAATGTAGAAAAAAACGATGTTATTGATGCAAGCGTATATTGTTATGTATTGAATTTTATTGAAAGATGTCCAAACTAAAAAGTTAACTTTACTTTAAACGTTATAGTTAACGACAGTTCGAGCTACGGCTACTCGACACTGAACGGACGGAACTTTCCGATTGACCTAATAAATAATTGATCAGAATCCTCAGAGTTTAGCTGATCGGTTAATGTACTTTAAAATAGCAGTATCTGTTATGAAATGTTGGGTACAATTTCAGCCGTGTCTCCTCATGTGTAGGTACAAAAAGAGATAGCCTTTCATAAATGTAAATATGTGTCTGTACATGTATACCTCGATGTTGGTGATCACGTTTGTTCTTACGCATGCAGATTGCGATTTAAGTGGATGTTCCTGTATAAACAGCCGTGCTCCAGAAATAGACCTTTCAATTTTCCTCTGTTAATATTTCTGAAGCAAAGCCTGAATTTGCAAAATGGTGGAACACTGTTCAGGACGTATTTCCACGTTGGACGTGTGCATAGCAAAATATTACGTATTTCCACGAACATGCATAGCAAAATATACGTAAAATTTCCATGGATAAGCATAGCAAAATCAACCCATTTTTTTTTAAATATTATAAAGTATAATACATATACACGTGTGATAAATGAATATTAAACGCATGCCTGTACGCTATTCGTACATATGTGTATTTCTATTTATTTCTGTAAATGTATTTTAATCTGCGCACGTGTAAAAATCAAGTAGATTGTGCAACGTAATCCGATAATGACTCAATTTACGTGTTTCCGAAAGTATTTGCATAATTTATATACAAAAATATGTGTACATTGTTCGTTAAGGCTGGTGATAATGTAACAGTACGATTACGTATTTTTTAGAGAAGGGGAGTCTTCGAACTAATTATCTGAACTGATTATCCAAGCTAAACAGAGAAACATGACTGTTCGAAGAATTAGAACAGTTACCCAATTATAATACTAGGATTCAATTGATATTAATTATTATAATAAATAGATTTCCTGGGATTGAGCTATTAGGTTGTTGCATATGAAATGTCCGATGTTCAGCATTTTCCTTAAAACACTTGAAAATCGGCAATGAACGGACGCTGTTTTAGAGACTGTTTAAGAACGCAAAGCGCGCCTTAAAATCACTTGACTTTCGATGAAGTTTACTACTTCACGGGTGTACAGTGTACAAATAGAAAAAACAACATTGAAGCCTTATTCTTCAGACCTTTAACTACGACGGACAACAAACATTTTATGACATATGCAAAAATTTCGAAATTGACTTTTTTCCATTTTTTCAGTCCAAATAAACCACTGTGTGACGTATCGAATAAAAATTAATCAATTATAGAACCACCACAGGGACGAGCTAGGCGATTATATTTTAATTACCGAGAACGTACCGTTCCTCGGTGCGAATAAACATTGTGTACACCGCTTTATAAATCTGCAGCATAGGAAAATCTATTTACTGTGTACGCGTACAGCAATGTGTATGTGATTCCCCACTTATCATGCCTTGCTACGAGAACTTTGCCCGTAACTTTGCCGTCAGTTTGCACGTGAGGAATTACGACCATGACCGTACACCCCACTTGTACGACTCTACTCTATATATCGTTCTTAACACATTCCACTCCAATAATTCAGTATTTTCCTTTTATTTCCAACACTTATCCTTTTCTTTTTCTGTCATTAATTACTAATTTTTCATTGCGCATTAATACTAGGTAGTAAACACATTACCATACCAATGCTGCTCTCAGCCGGAGTTATGGCCATCGTCTAAGTTTAATATATACATATGTATATGTTAAGTATAGTTTCCAGATATACCCGGAAGATACTGTCAACTGCATATACATAAAAACAAAATATAAGGTCGCCCGTCAATTGTTAATATATTCCTACAGTGACTCGAATTAATATTCGGATGGTCTAAAAAAGACGATAACTTTTTAAATATTCTACTACATGATTTGAACTTTTTTATACACAGGACGTGGAAAGAAATATTTGCAAAAATCGCAATTAATCGGAATTATAGAAAAAATACTAAAAGTTGCATTTTACGACTTTTTTATGCGGACTTATATTGAAAATGTACGTTTAAAGATCTGTGTCAACTATACGCACTGCGAAAGTTTCATCGAAATCAGTTGATGTGGGAAAAATGATAGGCATTGAAAGATATAAGAATCTTTATATTTATTGCAGTTAGAGGCCGAAAATCGTGAAAATCTGCAATTTTTACCATCTTTACACGTTTATAGTTTATTGCAACGTCGACCGATTTTGATGAAATCTTCAGAATATGTTTAATTGACACAGATCTACAAAACGAATTTTTTAAATTTTCGACAACCGGCACATATAAAACGGTTATAAAATGCAACTTTTAATATTTTTTCTACAATTCCGATCAATTGCAATTTTTGAAAAAATTTCTTTTCACATCCTGTAGTAAACTAATTGCTCTAGCTTCCCAAAGAAAGTTCAAATCATGTAGTACAATATTTAAAAAGTTATCGTTATTTTTAGAGAGTCCGAATATTAATTCAGGTCACTGTACATAATACACTCTTCAAAAGAATTAAGGGATCACTTGTGCGAACCCGAAAAATTGGTCTCACTTTAAGTGATCATAATTCCGTCAAAAATTGCCGTATCGATATCGTTAAACTGTTTCAAATCGTTGCTTTGTTGATCTCTTATAAAGTTATAGCGAGATGAAGACAACATTGACGGTTAACAAAAATTTTGTGCAACTTTGGAACATCACACGAGGAGCAACAAATTTTTTTGATAAATCGCGTTAATATCATTTGGAAGAGCTATCTTTCCTGTGTAAATTGTGTGGTTGTTGAATATTTTGCGATATTTTTTATTCGAGTTATTCAACATTAATGTAAATATGGGCTTTTAAACTTTAACTGGCTCCAGAAAGCGAAAAAATTATCGTAGAATCTTGTGCAAAAAGGCAATAGAAAGTACGTTCCTGTCTTTTCAAGGCACTCCTTTTGTTTTCTCAATTTGATTAACATTTCGATATACCAGGTGTTTCTGAAAATATGCTTAAAAAATGGACAATTCCCATTTTTCCTTTAACTCGCTATATCTCGGCAAGAAATGATCGTAATACCATGATCCGAATGTCAGATTGAAGCGGAAATTCTGCCGATTCGATTGAGTTTCCCATGAACTCGTTGCGACAATTTTTTACCTATGGCAGCTGTGTTTGAAGTTAGTGCTTTGCAGAAATTAGCGCGCCACGTACAGCGGTTGCCTGACATCTCTGAATACGCTACCGCAGAGCCGCGCCGGCCGACAGTGGAAAAGGACCAAACTCAATTCAAAATCAAAGAACTTTCGATAGAAATGAGGTAGAGCGATGAAATTTTTTAAAAATTAAAGCTGAAACTTTGCAGAATATGGGGAAATAGGGAGATTATTGTACGAACGTTTCTGAACGTTGAGAAAACTCGTTAAACATGTAGAATTTCAAGAAAATGTGGATTTTCCAATACCACGCGCGCACAACATTTTTTTTAACATGCTATATATCATTTCGCGTAGATTTTTCCACGTTGATTGCAAATCTGGTCTCAAAATTTGTCTTCGACCTCAAGATTTTGCAAGAAATCGATTTCGTTAATTTTGTTAACCGTCAATGTTGTCGTCATCTCGCTATAACTTTATAAAAAACCAACATAGTTAGAATTTAAAACATAGGATCTGAAACTAGAAGTTTCAGGCTTTCAAACCATTGTTTAACGATATCGATACGGCAATATTTGACGGAGTTATGATCACGTAAAGTGGGAACATTTTTTCGGGTTCGCAGAAGTGATCCCTTAATTCTTTTAAGGAGTGTATCTTTAGAACACTTCGTGTACAATATGTCTTTGGAATGGTATAGATTTATTAATGGATCCATATTGATATTCATGGCTATTGAATCATTCATAATTGTTGTTAGTATTTGTACAGTCGAAGTAAAAACAGACGGATATCCGGCTGGTACTTATTCCAGAATCTCATCTTAATGAGATTGCAAGTTGGCAACTCTGTTTCTATTTGATTGTTAATTTTTTTACTGGCTATTATAGATTACTAGACAGCGGATCTTCATGCAAAATAAACATATTCTACCTGATTTGCAACAAACTGTTATTAAATAAAAATTTATTTTATTTCTTAATATGTTTAATAGGTTGAATATTATTTAACTGTATTTTTTAGTTCTTCTAATGTTTTTGCTGTTTTCAATTACACCTACTTATTTTTGTCATAAATGCATAAAATCCGCTGTCTATACATTACGCAACTGTAAGCTCTTCTTTCAACATCGAATTATTTTTGTAAAATATAAATTACTTAGAATCGATAAAAATATTTATTCAATAAAAAATTTGCTCATCGATTTCAAGACACTAATAATTTTAATTAAGTCTTTTATCTAGCGATTGTGACTACGTAGGTGCTCTGAACGTGCATTAGTGGGAGGGAATTCGACAGAAGCCGGACCCTTGCAATCCTCGTGTACGTATAGTGTCTAGCGGTGTGTGAGTGTGCCCCCACAATCTCGCTCGAGCCAGATCTACACCCTCTTAAACTGATGTATTTTCAGTCTGGTATGTAAAAACTTAACGCTCTTGGTATCAAACTCTTGCCACAGTTATTACTGATGAATTAGTATTATGTTGGATTCCAATTTTGCTTGAAAATTGTCATTTTGATAAGATATTGTACAAAGTGTCAACTAGGACGCACTTGTCCGGAAAATGGGGTAAGAGCGTCTCTGAGAGTTAAAAACGCTTTCAAACCTTGTTTCATGTGCTATGGGGAAAGAAAAGAATGATCAATAAGCCTGTTATAAAATGCTTCTTATTGCATTAAATTATATTGTCTAGTTTTATAGTTATCCATTTTTAAGCAAACAAGTACTTTCATGCTGAACTATGCAAGGGGATACAGTGATATTAAAACAAAGTTGAAAAATGCTTTCGAACTTTGTTTTAAGTGCTTCGGGGCAAGAAAAGAATTATTATCAAGCCTGCTGCAAAATGCTTCTTATTGCATTAAATTATATTGTTTAGTTTTATAGTTACCCATACAATACGCACTTACCCCACCGTGATAGTACGCACTTGCCCCGTGTAGTAATATTTACGGGGCAAGATCATCCTAGTGTTTTTCTCAATAAATTTTAAAAAGTACAATAAAAACGGTTTATTAAATGTAAACCTACAGCAGCACTTACCTAAAATAACAACACAGAATATATTCTATTCATATATGAATAACTTGTAAACTATTGCACGTTCAGGGTAACCTCAAAGTTGTACGTGTACCTCGCACGTGACTGTTTGGCATTGGTTGATTTAAACACCTTTATTCTTGGGCAACATCTATGTCGAATAGTTCATACTAACTTATACTACATTAATAAATACAAGCTAGAGAAATTCCGTTCATATTATAATAAAAATAACCAATTAACGCACTTGCCCCGTTGACGCACTTACCCCACTCCATCTTAGCTTTATTAAATTATGCATCGTACAGACCTAAACATTTCGACGAGCTGCGCGCCGCGCCGAGCCGAGCGCCGAACCCAGTGTTCCGATATAGTGCATCTTTTCTCGCGCATGAACAGCGATTTCAGCCTCAGTAAAGTTAGATTCTCGATAAAATGGGGTACTTTGAGCACCCCACAGAATTTTAAAAAATTGATATGATTTTATTCTGAAAAATGAATGTACATATAACGTGTGTATTTCTGTATATTTTGTAACTCGTAGGACATGTCCTGGAGTCTTTTTGTCCAGAGCAGATTGTTTCAGTACATTCCTGCCAATATAACTGCTTCAGGGCACTGCTACCTCATTAACCCAATACAGATACGTCACTGTTTTAGCCGCGCATGCGCAAGAAAAGATGCACCATATTGGAACACTGGCCGAACCGCGCACTTCGGCGAACATTTCGGCGAGCCGAACGGCGAACGGAACGGATTTGTGCTATTTCCAGAATTTCTTGCGAACAACTATGGAAGCTGCAGCGGCGTATACTACACAAAGAAATACAGAAAATGTTAGCAGTTTATTGAATGAATTAAAGTTTCAAAGTGAAATGTTTAGGGCTGTACGAAGCATTAAACACATCAGATTCGAGACTAAATGACTTGAATTTTTGGAGATGTTGCAACATGATGAATTTTCGTCTTTCTATGATTCTACGATACATATTCTGAATAAAAACGGATGGGTTAAGTTCCGAGAACGCATTCCGTAAACAACAACAAGGTCGGTCACACATCGAGCCCTTTTTGGTTTGGCTGAGCGTACTAAAGATTTGGTTAGTAAAGATGTCTTTAAAGGGGGTATTCTCCAGCAGACGACGCTCGCGCGTGAACACTCACACATCACTAGAGTACACTCACACACCGCTAGACCATTTATACATACGCGAGGATTGCAAAGGTCCGGGAATCCACTTCTGATTTCTCGATAATGCAAAGACGGGGTTTTTTAGTAGTCAAAATCGCTAGATGAAAGATCAATCTAGTGCGCTGTTTGCCTCAAAAGGCCTTCTTTTACGTTTCCGAGCAATGGTTTTGCAATATTCGGCTGCATGTTGCCCGTCGGAGGGACTAGTACGCCGACGTGATTGCAGCACCATCTGACGGGCAACATGCAGCCAAATATTGCAAAGCCATTGCTTGGAAACGTAAAAGAAGGCCTTTTCATCTAGCGATTTTGACTACTAAAACTCGTCTTTGCATTATCGAAAAGTCAGAAGTGGATTCCCGGACCCTTGCAATCCTCGCATACGTATACGTGGTCTAGCGGTGTGTGACTGTACTCTATAGCGATGTGTGAGTGTTCACGCGTGAGCGTCGTCTGCTGGAGAAGACCCTCTCAAGACGTCGGCAGTTGGACATTCAGACGTCTTAAAGATGACCCGAATGTCCTACGAACGTCTCCTGAACCTCTTGTGTTACAAAACGTCTTAAAGACGCCAGTTTGACGTCTAGAAGACGTTCAGGAGACGTTCGTAGGTCATTCGGAAGAACTTCCCTAGGAAGTAGATTTCGACAGAAACGAATTTAAAGTTAAACCAATAAATATTACAGCTTTATCAGGAGAACGCATGTGGAATTGACATAAGAAGTGTAATGAAATTAACAATTGCAATTAAAATCACGATAATAATAATAGAAATTAAAATTACAATTATAATTAAAATCATAATAGAAATTGAAATTGAAATTGGAATTGGAACTGGAATTGGAATTGGAATTGTCACGTGACTACACTTCCACCTTAGATGAAATGCAAAACGAGAATTTGCAACAATACTGTTCAGTCGTAAATGCGGCGTTGCTGTTTCATGTTTTCACAATGTAGTGTATTTATAGAACTGAGTTAATTACGATTACCGAGTGAATTAAATTTGAACATCACCGGTGTCGTCTATATATTTATTAATTTTATGTAAACATTGAAATTACCTGTTTGCACTTTGTAACGCGAACAAGTGAGAAAGTGCGATTTCAGATAGAGAAGGAATACAGTGACAGACACTGTTAGCGTTGCCTTCGGTTAGTCTCATCATCAGTCGATTTCCGTGCCGCGTCGCGCCGCGATCGAGTTGCCACACAAACGCAACGCTCAAGCAACGCATTTTCGAATTTATATCTGATAGCCAATTTCACTGCTGAACAACAGTTAAGTCATTGTGCAAAACTGCATATTAGTGCACGTGAACGTAAACTGATGTGAAACAACGAAATTTAAATAATTTTCGATTCCATTAAACGATCTCGAATGTGCTGTATTGACTTTTTTTACTTTAACACTTACAATGCCAATACGTGATCAAATGAAAAACCGGATAAATGGATTACTCTTAAGCTGACAGTGACGACGATTGACAAACCAATCATATATATTTGAGAAGAAGTATTTTAAAAATAAACACAGAGGAACTCCAGTAGTGCAACGGAATTAGCACAAAGCGATGATGCAGCATTTTACTTAATTCGAATTTGTGGATGTTTCTGACAGCATAAGGTAAATAATAATACCGCCAGTTCATTTTTCTATTTCATTTTACGAAAACGGACAGACAAAATTATACATAATTTATCTAAACGTAAAAGACGTTATTTATTATTTTTTCTGTATGCAATTTTTTAACCAAAATATTTATCAACAAATGTACTCAAGGGAGTAGACTCGTTTTTCCAGGATTGCAAGGTCGCGGGATTCACGTTCTCATTTCTCGGTAATACGAAAATGGGCTTTTTCATAGTCAAAAACGATAGATAAAAGATCGATATAGGACGACATCGCCCTCAAAAGTCCTATTTTTTTCGTTTTCGAGGCGTAAATTGCATTATTTGGCAGCGTAATTTGCATTATTCGGAAGCATACCACTGCGCATATACAGTGAGTGTCAAAAGTGAGTATACACTACTATACACCTCGAGAACACGGCATTTATTTAAGAAGGGTCCGGAGGTACAATGGGAGACAAACGTACAAGAAATTCGAAATCCATCAATATATTGGCAATGAAAGCCATTCATGAATATATTTTGCATTAAAAAATAGATTAATTTAAAAAGCTCTCGTTTAATTAGTGAATTTCATGTTATATTTATTAACTTCCCGATTCATAGGGAAGTTACTGTAATTACCCCGAAAATCGAAAATCGAATTTTTAGCAGATCTTCACGTTTCATGGTCATTGGAGTCATTTTAGACTATTTTTATCAAAATGTCGGTATGTGTGTGTGTGCGCGCGCGCGCGCGTGTGTGTGTGTGTGTGTGTGTGTGCGTATGTCAGTTTCTATGGTATGAAATTTTTCGTTAACGTTTTCAGAAAAAGTAACAACGCGATCGGAATGATGAATGATGCAATCGATGTGCCCCGCTGTAACTTAGAGCTGATTAGATTTTGGTCCATATTGGTCAAGTAGTTTTTTAGTTTTTTTAGTTTTTTTCGAAAGAAGTTCATTCAACAATGCAATTTATACGAGAGAACGGAAAGTTTCCACCGAAAAAACAAACGTAATGACACAAAAAATTTTTTTTTCGATTTTTTTAAAATTAGAAAAAAAAATTTTTTGTTTTAAATCTTTTTTTGTACCTTACGATGATGTTTCCGCTTACAATAATCGAAAATTATCCCAATGCAAGAGTGAGTTAATCATCTCTACTCCCGAGAATACATTTTCAAAGAATATCGATGAAAGTACAAAAAAAATTTATATTACAATCTGTAAAAAAACAGTCAGTTCAAAACGAATTATTAACAGAGATTAAATTGAAAATTAATATGGACTATATGATAATTATTAATAACAGTGATGTTGAAAACGGATTGGTTAATGGAGCACACATGCGGAATATTAAAATTTATTACTTTTCAAGAAAATACTAAAATTCCGTCTATATTGTGGTTAGATTTTCAATTGGCCATAGTAGGAGTGAAAGTAAGAACTCGTTATCGTGATTATATGAAAAATGCAAATATAAATCAAAATTTAACACCAATAATAAAAAAATATCGAATCAAGTAAATATTTCGAGTGAAGAAAAATAACAAATCACACGTAGTCAATTTCCAGTGGTTCCTGCTGAAGCGATTACGATTCATAAAAGTCAGGGACAAACATACGAGAAAGTATGTATGGATTTTAAAACATCAGAAATACGAACTTTACAAATGTTGTATGTAGCACTGAGCAGTTTCAAAATTGAGCGGTTTATATATTTTGAGAAAATTTAAATTAATAGTATCGAAGAAAACCAAGATCAATACTGCAAACCCAGATAATGATGAGTTGTATCGTTTGCGAAAAACTAATTAAGACAATTTATTTTGCAACATTAGTATGCTATAACAAGGAACCAAGCGAGCAACGAGCATACGATATTGGTTTAATGCGATGCCATATAGCAAACATTTTGATAAGTAGAAAACTATTGAATTTCCCTGAAAACGTATAATCTTCTTAAAACGTACACTTAATAAATAATAATAATAATATACAGCAACTAACGAATCGGGAAGTTCTTTGTGTGGCTCGTGGAGAGTCACACACAAAATGAATGACATTAATAGCTGTGGGCCCTACTAGCCATGCGTATCGCTAACCCTCTCGCAAGAGCAGTCCGACCCGCGAGCTAAACAAAAAACAACCCTACTCGCGAGCGAGCGAAGCGAGCGAGCAACAATAGCCCTCTAGTTTTTTAATAAAATTGTCTTCATATTATAAAAAATTGTAAGTGACTTTTGCGAATAATTGTAGCTATATTCAGTGGTCTACACTGTTGTCGTGTTTCCATGCTAGTGAGAAGGACAACACGCTAAATTTGACGTTTTGTAACAGTTTACAATTTTTTGCTCTGTAACTGTTTAGTGAATCCTAATAAATTTTGAACATAATCAATTACATAATTTTTACTATATATAAAAAGAACTGGAGTTTCTAGTTGCGTTTTTTCAAGGTTTAAATGGGGTTTGAAGAGGAATTTTATGAATTCTCCATAAGAAGACGTGTTAATTCTTAAACGGTGCAGTGAATCGAACCAAAACTTTGGTAATTGCATTAATTTAGTAAGAATTATATCTTGCCAAATTTTCAAAAATTTTGTTGCGTTTTTTATATACCTCCAGAATAGCCTTAACAATTATTAGATATATCTTACATTAATGGAAAAGTTGTGAAAAAAGAGTGAAGATTGATGGTAATTAAATGTAAAAAATGTTCGGTCTAACAAATAATATTTCCCTAAAATATCTGTAAAACTATGAATCGAAAGTGAGTATACACAACTAATTAAGAATGTAATAAAATCTTCATTCATTAATAAAGTTACATACATTTAATACTTTGTTGGTTCACCTTTAGCTTTAATTACGGCAGCTAATCGTCTTGGCATGGATTCAACCAACTTACGTGTTGTTGAAACAGAAATGTCATTCCATACTTTTAATAGTTCGATTTTATGGTTTTCCTTGTTCGTAATTTTTATTTTGCGTAAAAACAAATCTAATATTTCTCAGAAATTCTCTATTACATTAATATCTGGGGATTGCGATGGAAAATTCAGTTGATTTGGAGTATTTTGTTGCAACCAATCCTTAACAATCTTTGCTGTATTTCTAGGATCTCGATCTTGCTGAAAGATCCAAGAATCTGGCAACTGAACTCTTCTAACACTTGCAGCCAAGTTCTTAAAATATTTAGATATTGAAATCTAACCACCGTATTGTTAATAAAAGCTAATTCCCCAACTCCAGAGGCTGCCATGCTACCCCAAACCATAATATTATCACCGCCGTGCCGTGCTTGACGGTACTAACAAGATTTTTCGGTTCTAATTCCGTATTTCTTTGCCTCCAAATTTTTGGTTGTCTTTTTCTTCCAAAAATGTCGAATTTACTTTCATCAGTGAATAATGCAGTGTTCCAAAATTCGAGTGGTTTGTTTATGAATTTTTCTGCGAATTGCAATCGCAAAACGCGATTCTTTGCACTTATCGCTGGTTTCTTGCGTGGCACACGCCCTGCGTGGGATCTTTTTTTACTATTCGTGTAAATTAATCGGTTATCTACTTCACTTAACTTTCTCAGACGACCGAAACGAGGAAAGTTTTTTATGCCTCTTGTATCTTTATACTTCTCTATGATTTTCGTTTACAGTTCCATGACAACGATTTTCTATTACTATTTTCCCTATTTCTCGAAATGATTTTCCTTCGTTTCTTAATTTAACAATATGTTAATCCTCGTGTCTTCTGAACTTTTTGTACGTTTTTCACTCATAATACTATTTATGCACTAAGAATTTCAAAGTAATCAACACTGATGAAAATTTACACGAATTCTCGCTCATTCAGAAATGACTGCTTCTAGAAAACCACTTTACTGGACTATCTTTCATAACAGACTTTTGCTGCGTATATTCACTTTTGACGCGTTCGCAATAAACCTTCTTCAGATTGGCAGTTGTTTACAAAACATTGGGAACGTAATTCGCTAAGATGTGTGTTATATACGATTGTGACACTAGAAATACCATGTAGTACAACGTCACAACTTTGGTTTTTGCGAAATATGCTGTAAATACGTATAATGTAGAATCTCATGTGTATGGGGTGTATACACATTTTTGACTCCACTGTTAACTATTTTACCACGTTTTTATTAGCTCGCTTTCTTGTCTGTCTGTCTGTTTGTCTGTCTGTTCCGTACAAATTTTGCAATTGATTTTAAACTAACTTCTCGATCAGCTAGAGACTTGAAATTTTAACCACAGCTCAGAACTGAATGACAATGCAATATTTAAAAAGGATTTTTTAAAAAAGCCCATGCGTTTAGGAGATATAAATTATTAATAATTTGAACCTATGCACCCACCTCTCGCCGCGTGACATAGTACGTCTTCGCGTTCGGCGTCCCCACACTACTACGTGTTCCCACTCTGACTCATCCCCACTCCACTAACCCGCTTCGCACCGAAGGAGCTCAGTGTGCGTTCGAGCTCAATGCGGTCTTTACAAAGTTACTACGTATTATTATACTATAATGTTTGTTTACTAAGCGAAAGAACAGTTACACCGAAATTCTCCGTCGAACCTTTATCTTTGACATTTTACCACGGCGTTTATTTTCGACATGACGCGTCGCAATACCATCTAAAATTGACTACATGTCACTGTTAAAATCTCATCAAAATGTTCAAAATCGATTGTAAAATTTCACACATACAAGACGAAAAAGCAGAAAATAATTATTTAAATAAAAATAAATTTTTTATAAATATCACGTTGTTAAAACGGACTAAAATGTATAAAATAAATTTTTAAAAAACACCACGTTTAAAAAACGGATTAAAAAGTATAAAATAATTTTTTCTAGCCCCATACAGATTCCTAACCCCGTACAGATAGTCCTGAAAATTTGTGATTGTGAATTTTGAATAGCTATGAAAATACTTGTAAAATTTAAAACGATAAACGTGGGGCGCAAGATAATACATAGTAAGCAGTATAGAGAGTAGCAGCCGTTGAGAAAACTCGCACAACAGTTCATACCATTTGCAGTGCATTAAAATTGCTAGTGATTTAGGTATTTATGCATCAATTATTTATTGCATTCGCCCCACGTTTTTCGTTTTAAATTTTACAAGTATTTTCATAGCTATTCAAAATTCACAATCACAAATTTTCGGGACTATCTGGAATCTGTATGCGCTAGAAAAAATTATTTTATACTTTTTAGTCCGTTTTTTAAACGTGATGTTTTTTAAAAATTTATTTTATACTTTTTAGTTTTTTTTTTAAATTTACTTTTATTTAAATAATTTTCATAGCTACATGCTACCGAATAATGCAAATTACGCCTCATAAACGTAAAAATAGGACTTTCGTGGGCGATCACGACGTAGATCTTTTATTTAGCGCTTTTGCCTACTGCAAAATCCCATCTATGAATTATCGAGAAATCAGAACGCGCATCCCGCACCCTTGCAATTTTGGAAGAGTGTACCGCCTTATTACGAAAATTTGAAATAATTTGTTGCCACGAGAGCAGACAGATCCTAATAACTAGACAGCGCATCTTTATGCAGAATAAAAATTTTCTAGCTGAATTGCAACAATCTTGAGTGAAGTGGAAATTTGTCTTCTTTCTGAATATGTTTGACAAGTTGAAAATAATATAATACTGTTATTAAATTCTTCCAATAGTTTTACTATTGGAAATTATACCTACTCATTTTTGTCATAAATGCATAAAATCCACTGTCTATAATAATAACTCAACATCGTTAATGGTTGAAAACCTTCATTTACAAAACGTGGCTTCAAAGCAAAATATTAAAGGAAATAGACAAATAGCAGTTAAAAGAAAGGATAGGTAACGAACAGATTGTTTTGTGTAATAGAACAATAAGAAAAAGAACAGAAACGAAATACGAACATTTGAATTATTCGAGAACGAAAGAAAAATGCCGAAGAACAAAAGAAACAACGTAAAAATTAACTACATACTATCGCAATACCATATCAACAGAAACAAATGTATAATTAATTAAGCGATGTATACAGGGTGAGTCCGAAGAAACAGAAAACCTAAATATCTCCGTTACATTTCGATGTACAAAATACTTCTTAGGACAAAGTTATACTGTTCGAAGGGCCACATGTAACGGTGTAAGGGAAAAGATTTTCAAGTAAGTTTTTACAAGATTTCAAGTTCATCGATATTTTTTTAAATGGAATGAGGTATTTTCTAATACATCAATCGATGCAGCTGGACATTCGTTATTAAAAAGTACTAACCTATGTATGTCGAAAAGTTAGTAGTTCACGAGATATTTCAATTTAAATAACTCTAAAACGCCATTACTGTCGTACTAAGACGTTACACAAGTAAGTAAACGCTAACATCAATATCAATTTCAACTTCAATTTCAATATCAACTCTTCAACTTCATTTTCAACTTTAATTTTTCAATTTCAACTTTGATTTCAACTTCAATTTTAACTCTCCCATTTCACCTTAATTTCAACTCTTCCATTTCAACTTCAATTTCTACTCTTCCATTTCAACTTCAATTTTTACTCTTCCATTTCAACTTCAATTTTTCAATTTCAACTTCAATTTCGATATCAACCCTTCAACTGCAGTTTCAACTTCAATTTTTCAATTTCAACTCTTCAATTTACACTAGCAAGTAAACACTAATGTCTTAGTACAACAGTAAGGATGTTTTACAGTTATTTAAATTGAAATATCTCGTGGACTACTAACTTTTCGACATACATGGGTTAGTACTTTTTTATAACGAATGTCCAGCTGCATCGATTGATGTATTAAAAAATACCTCATTCCATTTAAAAAAATATTAATGGCCTTGAAATCTTGTAAAAAATGACCTTAAAAATGTTTTCCCTTACACCGTTACATGTGGCCCTTCAAACAGTGTAACTTTGTCCGAAGAAGTTTTTTGTACAACGAAAAGTAACGGAGATATTTAGGTGTTCTGTTTCTTCGGACTCACCCAGTATATATTCATGGATTTTTTCCATTTTCATTGTATAATGAATATGCAGATATCTTTCAATGTCAACAAGACTTTGTAATACATGCATACATACAGTGGATAACGAAAGTATTCGAACGCCCTTTAAAACAAAATAACTTTTTTATAATTGTTCCAAACGATCTGATATTTTATAATCAATTAGAAGCATTGGTTTATGAAGTGACATGCAAAAAAGATTTTCCACAAAATTATAATTTACAAGGTTACATGCAAAAATAAAAAAGGCAGTTTTTTAACTTTTTTATTAGGGTCCTTAATGAAAATTTAAAATATATGTTTTGTAGATCTATGTTAGTTATACGCATGCTGAAAATTTCATTGAAATCGATTGACGCAGGAAAAAAACGACACGCATCAAAAGATGTACGATTTTTTGGATTTTAAGCAGAAACTGATCAAAAGTCGTGTAAAACTACGATTTTCAACATTTTTAATCGCTTGTAGCTCGTATGTATGTTAATCGATTTTGATGAAATTTTCAACATGTGTATAAGTAACATAGATCTACAAAACTTATATTTTAAATGTGCTTTAAGGGCCCTAATAAAAAAGTTGAAAAAATGCCTTTTTTATTTTGGCATGTGACCATGTAAATTATAATTTTTTGGAAAATCTTTTTTGCATATCATTTCATAAACGAATGCTTCTAATTGATTATAAAAAATCAGATCAAGGGCGTTCGAATACTTTCGTTACCCACTGTATATTGAACACAACGGGGTCAATTACCTGATTAAATTAAATTAACACTAACTAATAATAGCTAACAATTTTTCGGTTTCTTAAAACTTGTAATAGCTTCGAAGAAATCTATCTCAATATTTGTAATTTTTACCTTGTGGCATAATACTGACAATGAGTTACGTGGAAAATAAAAAAGACAAATGCAATAATCACATAGTAAATATAATTATACATATAAAAAGGCATATTAATGATTATCTAACAAGTACGGTTTTTCAATATAGGATATTTATATATATTATTATTATTATATGTGCATATATTTATAGTAATACCATCTCTTATTTATAAAAGAAGGTAAAACTATCGCTTTAGAATCTAGAAAATTTTAATATCTTTTCCTTAATTATATTGATATTTTACATATAAACTTAAGAGAAGTTATTTATGATATATTGCAATAACAATGAATCCTTAAAGAGTATTATACAATGATTTCAATTAAAAATAGACACCTACATGAAGAAAATAACGGTTTCATTGTTTCTAAGCTCCTATTGTGTAAAAGTATTCTAACACAAGTTGAAATAGTTTCAGTTAAATACATTTGTAAATTTATACAATATATCAAATACTTGCTTCATAAAACATGTACACTACGAAAAATAATATTTATTATAATTCATTAGACATATATTTCTAAGTTCATAGGTTATAAAACAATTATGAGAAACATTATCATATAAATTATATTTTTTAATTTTCACGAAATGCATATTGCGTATGAAGTTATGAATACAAAGCTGAATACTATTCTGAGAATACTTTATATTAATTTCTATGTCAATAACAACAATTTTTTACAACATTGCATAGTTTCAACTTAAATTATTATGTTACATATGAATAACATTTTTTTAAAGATCTACATTTTAGGAAAATAAAATACATTTATCTACAGATACTTTTAAGAAAATGAGAATTTATAATAAATATAACCGATATAGTAAATGAAGTATGACTGAATCATACAAAAAGTAATGATTATAACTTGTCCTATTGTAATTTCAATTTTGAATTATTTAAATATCCATTCGTACGGAAAAATCTTAAAAATTTTCATTACCTACATCACGATAATTTTAAACCACTATTCAAGTGGCCATATGGCGATACATACGTATACAGAACACCAAAATCTAATTATAAGGTGTTTATCTGCTAAAATCTACACAGACTTAAGTTTCGCAGGAAGTAACATTTCAGCAACATTTTTAAATCTTTCTAAGGTGTTTGCATAATTATCACATATTGGTTTCGTGAAAGTTATACAAATATTTTTTGAAAGCTTATAAGGGTGGTCCACCTAAATACGGGCACCTAAATATTTCCTCCAATTGTGGGGGTACAAAAAATATTTTGTGTATTATTTGAATGGTTTGAAGAAACCATTATATTGCAAACAATATTTTTTCCGGAGGTCATTTTTTTCGGAGTTATCAAGGTCATCGATTTTTTTTGATACATTACTACATTTTTATTTTATTGTATCGGGTAACTGATCGCAATTTAAAATATCAGGTTATTTTGAGACACCCTATATTATAATTACTCAATTTTTAGTATCATTTCTGCTCGTAACCCCATGCCGTACAATTTTCTTTACAGTTACAGTGACTGAAACGTCTTTATCCACAAAAATTTCGTAGAAGGGAAAAGAAAATTTATATTATTTGTATGGTTACATTTATTTTAATGCTTAAATATTGATTACAAACAAATCAAATTTTATTTCATTTAAAAAGAAACACATAACATTCATATGTGTTAGACTTTGTTAAAATCTTCATGACGAGTCTGACTCGTTAAAATACGGCAAGGGGTTAAAAACTGCGACAGTGTTGGAAATACTGCAAATAAAATTTGCAAACTGTTCGTAATTAGTGTAAAAGATTCTGGTATAAATGTCCAGTCACAGCGATTTATAACGGATTGCTATAAAATACAGATTTCCCATCGAATGGTAAAAAAGTAAAAACAGAATCTTTTGGGCAGAGTTTGCATTTATGATTTACTAGTCTAGTTCGAATAAAGAGCTTTTATATGTTGCTGGATGTAGACCTCACCCGAAGAAGGTTTCGTTATCTATTTGGTGTGATCGGAGAGGTGTAATTTATTATGGACTACTTCCAGGAATTGGAACGATTAACTCTGCGAAGAATTGTTCTCAGCTGGTCGAACTTAAAGCAGCAATCGCCATAAAACGCTTGGAGTTGGCAAACAGAAGAGACCTTGCGTATCTTTCGCCATTCGAAACAAGTTCTTACAAATTAATTGGAATGTTCTCTATTCGATCCTCCACATTCTCCGGTCATTGTTCCATCTAATTACTATTTGTTTCTTTCGTAGAACAGTTCTCTCTGTAATGAAAAGTTATATTATACAATATTATATCTCGACAACAGATTCTGCAAAAGACATAAACCTGTAGCGTTGTTTATAAAGCACTTTCAGTGTCAGCTACAGAGATATGCAATGAAAATGCAAGTTTTCATTGAAACATTTTACAACATAAATCTAAAACATTTGTTCACAACGGCCATAATTTTCGAGATATTTGTGGATTTTCCTTTAAATCTGATACCCAAAAAAATAAATTTTTAAAAAATACCACGTTTTTAAAACGGACTAAAAAGTATAAAATAATTTTTTCTAGCCCATACAGATTCCAGATAGTCCTGAAAATTTGTGATTGTGAATTTTGAATAGCTATGAAAATACTTGTAAGATTTAAAACGAAAAACGTGGGGCGCATGCAATAAATAATTGATGCATGAATACCTAAATCACTAACAATTTTAATGCACTGCAAATGATATGAACTGTTGATATGCGAGTTTTCTCAACGCCAGCTACTCTCCACACTCCTTACTATGTATTATCTTGCGCCCCACGTTTTTCGTTTTAAATTTTACAAGTATTTTCATAGCTATTCAAAATTCACAATCACAAATTTTCAGGACTATCTATACGGGGTCAGGAATCTGTATGGGGCTACAAAAAATTATTTTATACTTTTTAGTCCGTTTTTTAAACGTGGTGTTTTTTAAAAATTTATGTTATACTTTTTAGTCCGTTTTAAAAACGTAGTATTTTTTAAAAATTTATTTTTATGTAAATAATTATTTTCTGCTTTTTAGTCTTGTAGATGTGAAATTTTACAATCGATTTTGAACATTTTTATGAGATTTTAACAGTGACGTGTAGTAAATTTTAGACGGTATTGCGACGCGTCATATCGAAAACGAACGCCGTGGTAAAATGTCAAAGATAAAGGTACGACGGAGAATTTCGGTGTAACTGTTCTTTCGCTTGGTAAACAAACATTATAGTATACTAATACGTAGTAACTTAGAACGCACACTGAGCTCCTTCGGTGCGAAGCGGGTCAGTGGAGTGGGGATAAGTCGGTGTGGGAACCGAGTGGGTACTATCGATCGTCTCGTGTGGAGGTGTAACGGTTAAATTTTTAATAGTTCATATCTCCTAAACGCATGGGCTTTTTTAAAAAATCTTTTTTAAATATTGCATTGTCATCCAGTTCTGAGCTATGTTGAAAATTTCAAGTCTCTAGCTGATCGAGAAGTTAGTTTAAAATCAATTGCAAAATTTGTACCGAACAGACAGATAGATAAGAAAGCGAGCTAATAAAAACGTGGTAATAATGCTATATAATGCAATTTACAATAGGACCTAGATTCACTGGCTTGATCGGGAGACAAACAGCCCGGATAAATTAAGGCCCGATACATAATCGAGACCCGAGGAAATAATTAAAATGTATATTATATTCTAAAATAAATTTTATATTTTTGAAAATTTATTTTCCTTCGTAATAAATACATATAATCATTAGACTGCGAATCTTAATGCAAAATAAAAATTGCCTGCTTCGATTGCAAAAAATAGAAACTAAATCGAATGTTATTTCTTTCCTTAATGATTTTAATAGAGGTGAAATCATATATTGACATCTTCAATTTTAAAAATTTTTCAACAATTTTCAATTTCATTTTCCCAATTTTGCTATAAATGCATAAAGTAGTCTAATAATCATATTCAAACGCATATTGGTTTATAATCGGCATCCGGTTAATCGGGGTCCTACCGTACTATCATTAGATAATATACAGGGTGTACCGCATACAATGGACAACCGATTAGGAAGTATTATAATTCTACACGCAAAAGTGAGACGAAACTAAAGAATAATATTTTTTTATTTGACTCATACTTTTCCAGGAAAACTTGTTAAAAAGCCGTCGGGATTGTGTACTTTAGTACAGCAAGCAGTAAAATCAAGGTCAAAGTCAGTAAAATCAAAGGTAGGTCATGGTCAGACGCATCAGACGATTCCATCTACAGCAGTGGCGCACTCAGGATTTAATCTTGGGGCGGGGCCGAGTTGAACGAAAACATTTTGTGACCTGGTGCAAGAATTGCCAATAGTAGCAAATATTACCAGAAGGCCCTTGGTTATGTATGATAATAACAAACACAGTATGAATGACCTTTTTGTTAGCAAAAATATCTGTTAACGGTAGCCAGGGCGGGTACACAATTTTGCAAGCTAAACATTATCTGCTCCAAGCGTCGGACCCCCGCACTTGCTACTTCTGCTATTAGACTTAATCCAACCCTGGCCTCCGGGGAACAACGTAGAATGTGGATCTTGGTTTCGGTTTCGGGTCCGCTTTTGCTTTGGGGCCCAAGTTGCCTATATGTACTTACATATGTACGAGGGTCATTCAATAAGTAAAGAGACAAATTCTATAATTTTAAAACTATTCAATGAATGTGTACAATCTTTTCAGGGGTGTTAGTTGGCAACCTTGGGATATGCTCTGATCAGCTGTTTCATCATTTTATGTCAACATAACCTGAAAATTTTCAATTCGCCATGGCAAGTCCACTAGAAGATTGCACCTTAGAAGAGCAGCGCTCAGTCATTAGATTTTTAGTCGCAGAAGGTGTAAAACCATGTGAAATTTTTTCTAGAATGTTAATACAGTACGGTAAAAGTTATATGAACCGTGCGCATTTTTACAAGTGGGTTGATCGGTTTAAAAGTGGCCGAACAAGTGTAGGTGATGAACCCCGATGTGGACGTCCAGTGGAAGTTTCTGGTCCCTCGGTGCAAAAGTAGCTTCGGGGTAAATCGAAAGAATTCTTCGCCAAGGGAATTAGGAAGCTGCAAGAAAGATGGGACAAGTGCATAACTGTGGGGGGTGATTATGTTGAAAAATAGCCTTAATTTTGAAAGATTGAAATAAACCGTTTTTGAGCTATAGCCATTTGTCTCTTTACTTATTGAATGACCCTCGTACATCCTTTTTCTTGGGAGGGGGGGAGGGCAATGCCCTCAGCACCCCCTCGGCTGCGCCACTGATCTACAGTAATGTGCCATTCTAAGACCGGCGCACAGTGCGGCCGATCGCCGATCTACCTTGAACAGGTGTTCAACATTCAGAAAACCAGCACGACCAAGAGACTGTTTACACGACGGAACGAGTACGTTTTTTCACCCCTCCCCCTAACCCACAACTTTGTTTACCAACGAAAGTTTAATAACTCTATTATTATAAAAGCTAATATAATTGTAATAAAAAAATATATAAACTAGAGGGCTATTGTTGCTCGCGAGTAGGGTTGTTTTTGCTCGCTCGCTTCGCGAGCTCGCGGGTAGGACTGCTCTTGCGAGAGGGTTAGTGGTACGCATGGCTAGTAGGGCCTACTGCTATTAATGTTTTTTATTTGGTGTGTGACTCTCCAAGAGTCACACAAAGAACTTCCCGATTCGTTACTCCTTCGCCAACATCGCTAACATCGTTTTTTTTTGTACTTTCATCGATATTCTCCCAAAATGTATTCTTGGGAGTAGAGATGATAAATTCACTCTTGCATGGGAATAACTTTCAATTATTCCAAGCGGTAACATTAGCATCAGTTAAAAAAAAAAAATTTTTTTTTAATCCAAAAAAAAATATTAAGAAAAAAATTTTTTATGTAATTGCGTTTGGTTCTTTGGTGGAAAATTTTCGTCCTCCCTTATAAATTGCATTGTAGAATCAACTCTTTTCGAAAAAAACTAAAAATCTAAAAAACTACTTGACTAATATGGACCAAAATCTAATCAGCTCTAAGTTACGACGGGGCACATCGATTGCATCATTCATCATTCTGATCACGTTGTTACTTTTTCAGAAAACGTTAACGAAAAATTTGATACCATAGAAACAGACATACGCACACACACACACATACGAACATTTTGATAAAAATAGTCTAAAATGACTCCAATGACCATGAAACGTGAAGATCTGCTAAAAAATCGATTTTCGATTTTCGGGGTAATTACAATAACTTCCCTATAAAATCGGGAAGTTAAAAAGAACTTTTTAAAAACCACGCTTATGTTAAAATGCACTAAAAAGGAAAAATAATTTTTTTAGACATTAGTGATTATAAATAAAAACGTGGAGCGCTAAACTATATTGACGTAATCTTCGTGGGCGCTCCACGTTTTTATTTATAATCACTAATGTCTAAAAAAATTAGTTTCTCCTACTTAGAGCACGTTAATATAAGCGTGGTATTTAAAAAATTTTTTTTATATATTTTTTTATTTTCTACTTTTTAAATAGGCGAGATAGAATGAGGGTATAACTCCGAGAGACAACGTCTCTTGATGGAGTCAGCGGTAAATCAAGCAATCGTTTGTCAAGTGATACGTCAAATAAACGTTCAAATACTTCGTTATGTTTATTTTTGTGTTTTATTTTATGTATGAGAATACAATATGCCTTCAAATTAGTGGGTTATCAAATCATTTGAACGAAAAAATGATTTCATTAGTTTTGTTCACAAAAATCGATTTTTTGCAAAATCATGTGGTGGCAGACAAATTTTAGGGCCAGATTTGAAAACAGCGTGACGAAATCTACAGAAAATGATGTATAGTATGTCAAGAAAAAAATTTTTCCGGACATAGTATTGGATAAACTATAATTTTCTTGAAATTCTGCGAGTGCATCAGATTTTCATGATTAAAAAACGTTCGTACCACACTCTCTCTATTTTTCCCATATTCTGCAACATTTTAGCTTTAATTTAAAAAAGATCATCGATCAATCTTGTTTCTATCAAAAGTTCTTTGATTTTGACACAGCATTCATCGGTTTGTCCCACTGTGCGGCGCGACTCTCCGCGTCTCTTTCTTTCTTATACGTTGTCCTTCTTTACGTCGAAAACTTTCATCGTTCATTACAGAAGTAACTATAATTTGAATTATATCATATTTGGTATCATTTTCATTAGAAAAATGCCACGAATATGTTGGTCAAAGTCCCATAAAAAAATAATGAAAAATAAAGAATTTTGGTTATTTGATTAGTTATGTTTACACTTCTCGACGACCGAGGCCTCTCGAGCTTCGCTGTTCTTTTCTACGTTCGGCGCGGTCGACGAAGTCACAAAAAAATAGTGTGCTGTTCCGATCAATGTTGCCAGATGAGGGGAGTCACGGTGAGATGATGTACCCCCTCTCTAATGACCAGACCAATCTACGGCACGGGCATCGTGGTCTACGGTCTTAGTGAGGGACATTGTGCGCATGGTGCTGGAATGGGACAGTGGAAGGGGTAAGGAGGAGAGTTCGGGAGCTCCATTTGGAGCTCATTCTGGCTTCACTGATTCCGATCTATGTCACAACACAGAACCGAGAATTGACATAGAATGCGACATTACTGTAATAGCACATGTATAAGAAATTGTGTTCTTCAGTTTCGTCTCACTTTTGCGTGTAGAATTATTTTCAAATCGGTTGTCCATTGTATGCGGGACACCCAGTATATCAAATGCCAAAATGCTTATTGTCACTGATGTTTAGTATAATTATGTAGACTGACTTGATCGATGTTCCATCATAATGACCAGTCATTAATAATTCTTTCTACTCGTAACCTCTTAACGTTTGACATAAGTGTGTTTCATTTAATGGCATTGCTAATTTATTACCGTATAGACGCTGACGAATGATTTTATAATATCAACATTACAGGCATAATAAATGAATCACTGCCAATTCAAAATATGCCTATCTATTATGACAGTACAATCAATCAAAGCTGTCACACAAGGACATAAAATCCTTAAGTGGAATACCTACTCCACCCGTAGTGCGGTGGGTGGGTCCTTCAAGTATTACGTGGATATACAGGGTGTACAAAATTCCTCACATCCCGGAAATGGGACGTTCCTGAGACCATTTGAAACGACATTTCCCTTTGCAAAAATGTTATCCGCGGCTTTGTTTAGGAGTTACTAACGAAAAACACGAACCAATCAGAACGCGACCTAGACGCGAGTTGGCACAGTCGGCCAATCACCAGTTGACGTGCCGGACTGACTATGCCAACTCGCGTCTAGATTGCGCTCTGATTGGTCCGTGTTTTTCGTTAATAACTCCTAAACAAAGCCGCGGATAACATTTTTGCAAAGGAAAATATCGCTTCAAAGGGTCTCAGGAACCTACCATTTCCGGGATGTTCAGGAATTTTGGGACACCCTGTAGTATGGTATGTCCTACACAGAGTTTTGAGATGAAATTTTGAGGGAGGGGGTCAGGAAAAGAAAGAACCCGGAATATACAATTTCAATGACAGGTCTTTATTAGTTTTTGAGATATTAATGAAAAATTATCTGCATGATACAGCATATTCTGTCTCTATAGACGCGACTAATAGAAGCGTTTTCGCTGTACAGTGAGTATCAGAAAGTTAGTTATCGTATGTGTTTAGAACACTGAAAAAAGGGAGAAGTAGAGTCACGTGATAAAACTAGCAAAGAACTACACTCTGCGACAAAACGATAAGACACCTCTAAATTTCTAATGTTTCTCGATACCAATGATGTGTAAGTACAAAGATTTTGTATATAGATCTGTATAGAGTATCCTCTGTTTAGTAACATATGAAGTAACTGCTATTATTTACGTTGTGTCTTAGAAGTTATATCAGTTCACATGAAAAATCGGTGCGTCAAAACGATAAGACATGGTGAAGAAGAATAGCGATTTAATTATAGTGTCCAACATCAAATTTGTTCCACAATACTGTTGGGTAGTCCTTACAAAGTTTTTTGCGCTGATTCCGAATCTGACCTTAATTTTTCTCCTAGACGCACAGTTTTTGAGAAACATGACTTAAGAAAAGAACGTACTTTTCAACTTTAAACAAATATTGTGATGTTATTATAAAAGATATTGAATTGTTCTTTGCAGCAAAAGATTTTGTAGACTTCCCGAATATAGTGATATCCAATATTAATACATTATGAATGTTTAAACAATCATTAAAGACGGAGAGACACCACTTTGCACCAATTTTAGAGGATATTTTTGAATTTATCTGAAAATAAAGAAAAATAACTTTTTTAAAAATACCACGTTTATTACGGAATAAAAAGTATAAAATGAAATTCTAAAAAACGCCACGTTTAAAAAACGAACTAAAAAGTATAAAATAATTTTTTCTAGCCCCATACAGATTCCTAACCCCTGAAAATTTGTGATTGTGAATTTTTAACAGCTATGAAAATACTTGTAAGATTTAAAACGAGAAACGTGGGGCGCATGCAATAGATAATTGATGCATGAACACCTAAATCACTAACAACTTTATTGCACTGCAAATGATATGACGTGCAGTACGAGATTTCTCAGCGGCAACTACTCTCTACACTCCTTACTATGTATTATCTTGCGCCCCACGTTTTTCGTTTTAAAACTTACAAGTATTTTCATAGCTATTAAAAATTCACAATCACAAATTTTCAGGGGTTAGGAATCTGTATAGGGCTAGAAAAAATTATTTTATACTTTTTAGTCCGTTTTTTAAACGTGGCGTTTTTTAAAATTTTATTTTATACTTTTTAGTCCGTTTTAGAAACGTGGTATTTTTAAAAAATTTTATTTTATACTTTTTAGTCCGTTTTAAAAACGTGGTATTTTTAAAAGATTTATTTTTATTTAAATAATTATTTTCTGCTTTTTAGTCTTGTATGTGTGAAATTTTACAATCGATTTTGAACATTTTGATGAGATTATAACAGAGACATGTAGTAAATTTCAGACGGTATTGCGACGCGTTATATCGAAAACGAACGCCGTGGTAAAATGTCAAAGATAAAGGTTCGACGGAGAATTTCGATGTAACTGTTCTTTCGCTTGGTAAACAAACATTATAGTATACTAATATGTACGTAGTAACTTTGTAAACACTGCACGGAGCTCGAACGCACACTGAGCTCCTTCGGTGCGAAGCAGGTCAGTGGAGTGGGGATGAGTCAGAGTGGGAACCGGGTGGGCACTACTTGTCGTCGCGCGGGGACGTGTAACGGTTAAATTTTTAATAGTTTATATCTCCTAAACGCGTAGGCTGTTGTAAATAAAAAATTTTTTTTTTTAATATTGCATTGTCATATAGTACTGAGCTATGTTTAAAATTTCAAGTCTCTAGCTCATCGGGAAGTTAGTTTAAAATCAATTGCAAAATTTGTACGGAACAGACAGACAGACAGACAAGGAAGCGAGCTAATAAAAACGTGGTAAAATAAGGGTCCATCGGAAAATCGAACTATATCACCCGATAAGCAGGCTTTTATCTTGACAAATCACTCTTTGAAGTTTGCAACTTTGACGTTTTATTCGAACCACAAAACAAAATATCTTCGCCCGGCATAAGTTGCCGCCAGTGACGCTCACCACTAGCGCGGTCTCAAAATAAATTGGCCAACTCATGTCGGGCGAAAATATTTTGGTTTGTGGTTCGAAAGAACTTTGCAAGCTTTGAAAGTTGCAATGCGCGGCACGCAGCTCTCGTGTTAGAGCTTCCCGCTATGTATGTACTATACATTATAACGATGAAGTCTAAGAGTGGGGGAAGAATCTGAGCGGGGAGGTGCCTCGAAAAGCACCGGTGCTACTCGTTAGAACTGCCTGCCTTAAATGAAATAAATCAATCATTATACAATACAATTTCTACATACAGATATTGTTTGTCATTATATCTTATAATTATACTGAGTGCTACTTTCTTTTGCGCATTTATTAAATAAACACTTTAGCTTCATTTGGCGCAGATGCAGTTCCAATCTTTGGCAAAGTTTAAAATTAATTTATTCATTTGAACGTTCGTTATATGTATACAGGGTGAGGTACCTAAGATTTACACCGAAAATATCTCCGTTGTTTTTAATATTACAAGAAAATGTTTGACTCAGTGGTTCAATAATTGTGACGGAGAAGTTCTTTTTCTCTAGGTCATATTTTCCGATACTTCAAGGTCATCGTCTTTTTTTAATAGAACGCGACGTATTTTGATTAGTGTAACATTATAGCTAATGAAAAGACAAATTCAACCATGCAGAATATGGTGACCTTCAAATGACCTTTGAAGGAGTTATTCTTCAAAAAGCATAACGTAACGTACGAAGGCCATGTTTATGGTCACCGTACTCTAGCAGGGATCCGTTGATGTAAACTGTAAACACTGAAACATTGTCGAAAGACATCTCTTGCTTATGTTACGTATGCAGATGCTACCGTTGGTGACTCTTGACCCTTCCAGAGATATGTGTCGAAACAGAGGGCCTATTTAAGAACAAAGGGCTCACTCAAAATTGGACCATAGAGGGGCTCTTGCAAGCGATATAACTACTAAGAATTCATTTCTAATCAGGAGTAGCACGTGGTCCCCACCATCCCACCATAGGCCCGATTTTGGGTACTATATAAGGGGATGGATCCTTCCTATTAGTTGGGTTGGAATACTTCGAGCAAGATCGGGTGTTAAAGTCCCTGTCGAGCACTCTGTAGTAGATGGCCCCCGTATTTCTCGATGCGTCAAAACTGAGAGCGTTTTAGTCCGCGAGACCGCGACAACATATTACACTGATCATTTATACTATTCATAATTCAAAATATATTATTGTGTGTGAACTTATTAAGAGTTCATTTCTATTATTCATATTCCTTTTCGATCTTCCAGTAGCTAGTATGTTATGACGATACACCTTTGCCGCTCGAGATGTGTCTATTCAAATCAATAAGTTACGAGACGGCGGAACCACGACCCTATCTTTTATAGAGGCGACCCGGTGGTGAAATAGATATCGGCTAGTCCTCGTGTACCCCTACAGTGGCGACCCGGTGGTGAAATAGACATCGGCTAGTCCACTTTTCCATATTCCACACACGAGGCGACCCGGTGGTGAGATAGGCACCGGCTAGTCCACTCCTATGTTCCACACGAGGCGACCCAGTGGTGAAATAGACATTGGCTAGTCCTATGTTTACCCTTCCTACGTAGACCCAAAAATCTCTAAATCCAAACTCCCCTCGGTTCCCGCATCGTTGCCTGAACCTTGGCTCGTAACACTTACAAGCTGCCGCACAGTGGTCCGGATCGAGAAATTCAGTGACATTTTGTTATAACTTTTGAACCATTAGAAATATTGCAATGAAATTTTCACTAAAAATATTTAAAAAATAGTCATTTTTAATTATAGATAATTAAATATTTTTTGCATTTGTTAAACAATATTTATTAATTAATTTTCATTCATACTTTGTTATTGATAATAAATTTGTTTACATATAAGTTCACAAACTATTTTTTGTAATAATTTAAAATTAAAATTTTTTCGTCCATACCGAGAAGTTCTGTGACACTGACACAGCTTTTGAATCGTAAAAGTTATTCTGATGAAACTTTCACTGAAAAATATGAAAAAATAATCACTTTTTAATGATAAATAATTTAATATGTTTAGTGTTTGTTTAATTATTTTTAATAACATTTTACTTACTTTAATGGCTGATTTACTTAAATCGATGCAAGTATCAATTCTGCAGCTTCTTGATCCAGCGGCCTTTTCTTTTTATTTTGTGATTTTACGTTTATAGCAGCATCCTTTTATAGTCCGCTCGCACGCGCGCGAGGTTCTTCGCGTCTCGCACAATCCTGGCGCTCGACGCAGCGATGGATACATTTGAATCACTAATAACTTGCGTCGATGGACGATGTTGGTAGTAAATCGTGCATAACTATATAGGGAAATGTGTACTGAACATTGTACAATTTGTAAACATGCGGTGCTAATTGGAACTCAAAAGATATTCCGTATCAAAGATGAAGAATTTTGACAATTTCCGAGCCTTCACTGTACATTATTTTTTAATACATTATTTAAATTAATTTTTAATTGTCAGTGTAAATTTTTATCGTAATGGAATTCTCTTCATTTTACAAGAAGAACAGAGGAAAAATATTAAACAGGTGTGTCAGGGCATCCAGATAAAGATAAGTATCTTTTTTCTGCGAAACAGGCTATTTTCAAAATGTCCAACTTTAAGTGTTCGTCGCGATTACAATTTTAATTATATTTTATTAATTTCTTTATTTTCGAGGTAGATGGATATTTATGAAGCAATACAAACTTTGTACATGTCAATATGAGAAAGTTCATTTTTTGACAAAATGTCACTGAATTTCTCGATCCGGACCACTGTGTGCCGTACCGTGCAGCACTTTGTGTAATTTTTAAACGGCGGATATCTTTATGCAAAATTAAAATGCAAAATATGTAAAAATATATACAAAATATGTGCAAAATATATGCGAAATATATGCGAAATATATGCACGACATATGCAAAAACATATGCAAAATATATACAAAATAGTGAAACTGTAATTTGCATTACAATATGTAACTATGATTTGTTCCATATTTTCAAGGATAACTTGATGTCTTTTCTACACTGAAAATGTTCTTTTAACATCACAGGATGTAATTGGTGTATACGTGTACTTTTTCCAATATCTTGCATCAATTTCATCTGGCCCTTCAGTAGTGGATGCATGAGTTTTGTTAAGTTTTAACAATGGATCAAATCCTGGATTTTTTTTAAGGTCTTTTTCCATTTATTTTGAAATATTTCTCCACAAGCACCAGATACACGTTTCAGCTCTTCAGTAATATCAGTAACTAATTTTACTGATTCATGCAATAGGAGTCCTTTTGTTTGTAATTTTATTAAGGTAACTGACAATCTAAAGAAATGAATTACAGCATGGTTTAAGTCATCAAATAATGTTCCATTTTTCATCACTTCTTGGGCTAATCTAACGCTACTTACATTTTTGTCATCGAATGACTCAATAACTTGGAAATAAATGATAAATGTGGGGCAATAACTATGTCCACTTTGAATATTGCCGTTATTTGTAATAATATTAAAAAGTGTTATATACAAAACTTACACGGTATAGAGGAGGGCATATTGTGACAAAAACATTTTCTGCGTGGGTGGAGGCATAGAGGGCATTTCAAGGTCATCTTAATTTTTTTCATGGAAAGACCTGTTTTCGGTATCATAAATCGATAGACTATCGAATACTGAGTAAAAATGTATTGACGTCCATATGTCCTAAATCTAATAGTTAACGAGATATTATCAAAATAATTTTTTTTCTTCTTTGGATAATATCTCGTTAACTATTAGGTTCAGGACAGATGAAGATCAACACTTTTATACTCAGAATTTAATACTCTATCGATCTATGGTATCAAAAAAAGAGATTCTATTTAAAAAATCAAGGTGATCTTGAAATTTCCTCTATGCCTCCACCCACGCAGAAAATGTTTGTGTCACAATATGCCCCCCTCTATACCGTGTAAGTGTTGTGTCGTATACACACGTACATAAGGATGTACAATTAAATGCAAAGTATGTTAAAAATATGTAATATACAGGGTGTGTAGTCTAAAACAGGACACCTAAATATCTCCTCTATCTCTGAAAATACAAAAAATGTTTCCAAAGTAATCTAGATGGTTTCGAAAGACGAATTAGATGGAAGAATCGTTTTTTATAAATTGTAATTTTTTAATCGTTTTTTCATGGTAACTCGTGTTTTTTTACACATACACACACATTTTTTGTTGTTGTATGTTATAGCAAACATTATTGTGCATTCATGCATGTTTAATAGCACGACCTTGAAATGATCGTGAACTCGAAAATTTGCTAATTAATACAAAACTTACTTTCAGCGACATTTCAGATTTCAACAGTAACAGAAATTCGACCATGAACTTGAACTCGTAAATAATCACATTTATTACTGCAATAAATGTTCGAAATGATGTCCTTCAATTGTGATAAATTTCGTGAGGCGAGAAACGGCAGATTGTACATGCAGCAATTATTCGTTCCTTCATATTTTCTGGCTTCATGGGCTGCTCTTGATAAACCGTACCCTTTAATGTCCCCCATAAGAAAAAATCAAGTGGGGTGAGATCGGGTGAACAAGCCATGATACAGGTCCATTGCATCCAATCCAACGATTTGGGAATTTTTCTTTGAGGACACGTGTTGCAATACGGGAAAAGTGTGCTGGACACCCATCGTGTTGATACCATAATACTAGACGGTCCCAAAATGGTACATCTTCTAATAAACCTGGTAGAATATGTTCTAAAAATTCAGCATACTTCTGCCCAGTTTGCGTACGGTTGATAAAATACGGCCTAATTATCCTATTATTTAGAATAGCACACCAGACATTTATTGTACATAGTCTCTGCTTATCGAGTTGTCTAAACCATCGTGGATTTTCAACTGACCAATAATGCATGTTCTCGAGGATGCTTCATCCGTAAACAATACTGTTTGGAAAAACATTCCATCACTTTCACATTTCCGTATACCCCATTGAGAAAAGTGTACGCGGTTTTCAAAGTCTCTTTCACGGAGCTCTTGGTGAAGAGATAAATGGAAAGGATGAAATTTTTGTGAATGAAGAGTCTGGAATATGCTTGTCACACTAATACTGGTTCCACGTCCAAGTTGCCTTATACTAACATGCGAGTTTTGATTCACCTTAGCGATGATATTGTTCACATTTGCTTCATGAGTAACAGTCTTACGTCTCACACGAATGTTTCTGTTGACACTACCAGTCTCACAAAATGTTTTAACAATACTTGAGTATGCAAAACGTGATGGACAAGAACGTTCTGAAAATCTGTCTTTGTAAATTCGTATCGCTTCTCTTAGACACTCTCGAGCTTCACCGTAAATTAGAACCATTTGAATTTTCTCCTGTTCTGAATAACGCATTATGGATCGTTTGTCCATGCACTGAGAAATCTAGCAGTGAGCAAATTTCGTGAATTTCCCGGAAATGGGAGGTTCCTGAGACTATTTGAAGCGACATTTGCCTTTGCAAAAATGTTATCCGCGGCTTTGTTTAAAAGTTATTAACGAAAAATACGGACCAATCAGAACGCGACCTAGACGCGAGTTGCCACAGTCGGCCAATAGACAGTTGGCGCGTCGGGCCGACTGTGGCAACTCGCGTCTAGGTCGCGCTCTGATTGGTCCGTGTTTTTCGTTAATAACTCCTAAACAAAGCCACGGATAACATTTTTGCAAAGGAAAATGTCGCTTGAAATGATCTTAGGAACCACCCCCTTTCGGAAAGTTCACGAATTTTGGGACACTCTGTATATATCTCTCACTCTCTATGTACACAGAGGAATTATACAATGTGTTAATTTACAAGTTCAAGTTCATGGTTAAGTTTCTGTTGCCGTTGAAATCTGGAATGTCGCTGAGAGTAAGTTCTGCATTAATTAGCAAATTTTAGAGTTCACGATCATTCCAAGGTCGTGCTATTAAACATGGATGAATGCACAATAATGTTTGCTATAACATACAACAACAACAAAATGTGTGTATATGTGTAAAAAACACGAGTGACCTTGAAAAAACGATTAAAAAATTACAATTTATAAAAAACGATTCTTCCATCAAATTCGTCTTTTGAAACCATCTAGATTAGTTTAGAAACATTTTTTGTATTTTCAGAGATAGAGGAGATATTTAGGTGTCCTGTTTTAGACGAAACACCCTGTATGTGAAAACTATGCAATATGCAAATGTGCAAAATAAAAATTATATTTCTAAAATCCTCTACAGACAACGTAAATTTCTGTCCAAGTCCCATAACTTTACCTACTTTCTATAAAAATATACATTCACATAAACATCCGCTGTCTAGTCATATTATATCAGTGGTCTGCGGAACTTTATGCAAAATAAAAATTGTTTGCATCAACTGCAACAAGCAAGAGCAAAGTAATAATTTCTTTCATTCTTCAATAATGTTCTTCAGCTGCAACTAATACATTGATGTTCTTAAATGTTTTTCATTTGTCCACTATTTTCAATTGCAACTACCCATTTTTGTCATAAATGCACAAAAATCGCAGTCTATATGAGTATCATTTCAGTTTCAGTTTCGAATTGTCGAATTCGATCGGTGAAAAATGTGATATTGTAAGTAATCGTCTACTGCGAATGTAGACAAGACGCAGTACAATTACAATATGCAAGAACATATTCTGATCGGAGACATCCTAGTGTTCAAACTATCAGGAGATTCTTGAAGTTGTTTCGAGAAACTGGAAGTGTAAAGAAAAAAACGTGTACGAAATAAACCAAATAGTCCAGTCAATGAATGCTTATAAGGAGGGTGTAGAGGAAAATGGAAGAAACACAATTTTTAACTTTGGGACTTTGTTTGGACTAGTTAGGAGGTAAACATACTAAAAGTCCCTACTCCTAGTGGATCCTAAGACGTGAACGGGGTACAGGGGGGCACGTAGAAGGTCCCCTTTTTCGGTTTTCCGCTTATATCTCGGAAACTATGTGTCCTAGCGATACGACCATTCCATACAAAATTAAAGCTGACAAAATGTGCTATAAGATTGATTGCATTCAGTTTTTCGCTATTTGGCGTAGTTTCCGAGATATCCGCTCTCAAAGTTCACGAATTGTGAAAAAGAAATTTTTTACTTGACTAGCTACCTCTTCAGCACAATTAGTGAACTTTGAGCGCGGATATCTCGGAAACTATGCGAGATAGCGAAAAACTGAATTGAATCAATCTTGTGGTACATTTTGTCAGCTTTAATTTTGTATGGAATGGAATTATCGCTTGGTTGCATAGTTTCCGAGATATAAGCGGAAAACCGAAAAAAGGAATCTTCTACGTGCCTCCCTGCACGCCACTCACCTCCTCGGAGTGGGGACTTTTAGTATGTTTACCTCCGTACTAGTCCAAACAAAGACCCAAAGTTAAAAATTGTGTTCCTTCCATTTCCCTCTACAACTTTTCGTTGCCTGTACTAAAAGACAAATGTAAATAATGAAATAGAGTGTTTACATCAATGGAACTCTGCTAGAGTACGGTAAGCATGAACATGGCCTTCGTACGTTAAGTTATACTTTTTTAAAAATAACTGGTTCGAAGGTCATTCGAAGGTCAACATATTACACATGATTGAATTTGTCTTTTCATTAGCTATAATGTTACACTAATCAAAATACGTCGTTCCATTAAAAAAAAAACAGCGATGACCTTGAAATATCGGAAAATATCACCTAGAGAAAGAAAGCTTCTCTGTCGCAATAATTGCCCCACTGAACCAAACATTTTCTGCCTGAAACATTTTCTTATATTATCCTGTATATGTATGTGTGCTATAATATGGAACTTTCCGTTTTTCTTAATAAATCATGAATATTCCTTGAAAATTAATGAAAATACTACCGATCAATCAAGTAAATGAAATACTCTGTGAATTGCACACAGCAAAAAGTTGTACAGAGACTACTATACTTGTACGAGGCCGATCTCTTTTTGCCTGAACAAGTTCGAATCGAGTGGAAAAGTGGAACACAGATCGCGTCGTTTCTGCTGAATCGACACGACTCGACATCTGCATTTAACGTGAAAATGAGTTTCTTCAACGCGAACTCGATGCAGTTTTCAATTAATTAATATACGCATCGATGAATCGCTTCAGACGATTACTGGTCATTTAACGAGTTTCTCTGTATAATTTAATGCACGAGCTAAGACGAACGTCCGTAGACAGTCGCATTTTTTATTCGCGTGTTTCACTGTTTTATACACAAGTGCACAGTTCTTACTTGATTTTATCATTAACCTTGCAGAAGGTCCACATTTTGAAATTTTTCAAAACAGTCCTTCCTCATATACATATTATACTCGCGTCAATCTAATTACTTATGTTTCTTTCATGAACTTTTTATAATGGCAGAACACGATACCCATATATCTTGAAACATGCATACAAGCATTGAAGCAAAATAAATGTTTCAAAAAGGTAGATATTCACATCGACGGGTAGAGTTTCCAAATTCCTTACAGTTTTTTATTTCGAAAAAATAAATACTATCATACAAAATAATGTCATTATACAGGGTGTCCCGAATTTAAATGGCAAAACTTCAGGAGCGTGTAGGGGACCAAAAAACTAAGACAAAAAGTCTTTTAAAGATTTGCTCGTTCTTGCTTCGTTTTGGAGAAAAACGCAAAAAAAGAAACAAAACAAGTTTTCATTTTTGTACTTATTTATTTACATTTCATTTACGTTGCCATCTACTTAATGTAGATATTGTTCAAAATGTTGCCCTCGTGCAGCAATGCAAGCACTGACTTGATAAATTGCAGCTAAACATTGTTCTGGTGATATTTGGTGCACTGCATCTATGATTCGGTCTCTTAATTGCTGTTTTGAATTGATTGGCACTGAATAAACTATCTGCTTCAAGGTTCCCCATACGAAGAAAGATACCCAGTAAGCAAGCTGCTGGTACTGGGACAGCAGCTGCGTCCGCACACTGCTAGCAGCACGATGGCACCAAAAGCGGGAATGCTGCTTCGGTTAAGAGGGCAGCACAGTCGCACTAATATGGCAGATGTCGGACAATACACGTCGACAATAGAAATTTACTTTACCGACATCTGCCACATTAGTGCACACACTTAAATCTTATGTCTGTGTTAGTGCGACCGTGCGACCTGTCGTGTATATCGGCATTCGCCACATTCGTGCCACCGTGCTGCCCTCTTAATCGTAGCAGCATCCCCGCCTTTGGTGCCATCGTGCTGCTAGCGTGCTGCTAGCATATTCGGACGCAGCAGCTCTCGAAATTGGCTGACTGGGTAGATGAAAACGTAAATAAAATGTAAATAAATAAGTACAAAAATGAAAACTTGTTTTGTTTCTTTTTTCGCGATTTTCTCCAAAACGAAGCAAAAACGAGCAAATCTCTAAAAGACTTTTTGTCTTAGTTTTTCGGTCCCCTACACGCTCCTGAAGTTTTGCCATTTAAATTCGGGACACCCTACATATCTTCTCGAGGCAATTAGCATTGTTCTTATAGGAAACAAACAATTTATTCGAATATCCCGCTTTTTTTCAAGTAATTCGAAGATATTTCACAACAAACATTTTTCATATGTAATTCTAATAAAATAAACAAATACATGGCATGAGATAAAATAAATTAACCACTCTCTTATCTACTCTCGGCATTAGGATAGAATGGTAATTTACATTTAATAAAACATAAACTGCGTATAAAGGTATATTTAAAAAAATGAAATTTGAAATTATATATCCCAGTGTTATAAGATTTTGCAAAATGTATAAAAGGTTATAAAACTACCTTGATTTAATCTATATAATTCTATTAAAATAAACAAATACATTGAACACATTGCATGTGATCAAATAAATTAATCATCTCGCAGATGTTAAATTATTTCTTTATTTATTCTCGGCATTAGGATAGAATAGTGATTTACTTTTAATAAAACATAAACTGCCTATACAAGTATATGTAAAAAAATGAAATCTTAAATTATATATCCCAGTGTTATCATAAGATTTTGCAAAATGTATAAAAGATGATAAAACTGCCTTGATTTAGAAGTAACCCCTCCGGGGTTAAAGTCTTCTGGGGTTAAGGTAACTTCCGTTTAGTGAATTATTCTCTTAGTAGGCACAGAATTGTATCAATACTGAGAAGGAATATAACGCAATACCTGATAAGTAAGTCGATCATTGTTTTAAACGCTCGTCTATGTATAACGGAAATGAATTCTACTTATATAACACGTAATGACCGTGTCATTAATATGTCTGGTAACTCCATTTTCTACCATCTTATAACGTCTTGAGAAAGTCATTGATATCAAGGTGAAATCAGATTTTTAATGTAACAATCAAATATTTTCTTAATAGTGTTATAAATAAACTCCGGATTTTATGCATTTATAAGAAAAATGAGCAAGTGAAGATTAAAACAATTAAAATATTAAATAACTTTAAGAGTATTAACATATTATTTTCATCACATTCAAATTATTGATGAAGAATATAAAATATTTAGCTTCTGCGTCTTGCAATTGATGCAGGAACTTTTTATTTTGCATAAACATCCGGAGTTTAGTTATACAATATTGAAAAACTAGAAAGTATTATTATGAAAGTGATCACAAATAAATGGAAAACGTTCATTTTTTCTAAATTTCATATGATCTAATTTATAGAAATAAATTTATACACAGTGGCGGAAATAATGATAGTGGGTTCACTATCCACTTCAGCTGGTTTACTGTTTTTGTTTCTGTTTACGTCGTCGGGAGCGTACTGTGGCGTTTGTTATTGTTCGGCAAGAATGTGCCCTACCCACTGTATAAGCAGTCACTCGAGTATCAAAAGCGTTAATGCAAAGACGTACTTACTTCTTCAAGAAACATTTTAAAAATTACCATGTACACAGCCGCTCAAAAGTATGTGTACACTTCCCTTATAACTATCTGAAAAAAGTTATGATACCTTTGGTAAATTTGATTACCTTGTATGTATTCCAGTTCGTACAGTGTTAAAAAACAATATTTCAATTATAATGGATTAAATATCTCACCAATAATGATAAAAAATAATTACAGTAAATCCTCTATCGACGCAAAAGCCTCGGGGAGGTTCGTTTCCATCCATCGTATCTCCTTTTCATCTACATATCCATGCTTGCTTTTATCACCGCGTTTACTAGTCGTTACACCCTGGCTATTAACTTTTTCATTATTTCAGTGTCGATAAGGTTCCACTCAGATTCTAAGATTTCCCACAAATGTTTTTCAAATTTGGGACATCGTTTTCGGACTTGTCTATCTACAGTAACGTTTAAATTGATGAGCTATAAACGTTTGTAGCTCATTGCAATGTTGACCGATTTTGACGAAATTTTCAGAATATGTTTAATTGACACAGATCTACAAAACGTATTTTTTAAATTTTCAATATAGGCCCACATAAAAAAGTTAAAAATTCAACTTTTAGTATTTTTTCAACAATTCCGATCAATTGCAATTTTTGAAAAAATTTCTTTTTACATCCTTTAGTAAACTAATTGCTCTAGTTCGCCAAAAAGGTTCAAATCGTATAGTACAATATTAAAAAAGTTATCGTCTTCTTTAGAGCGGTCTTAAACTTTTGTCCGCTACTGTATGTGATCCCACTTTTTATTCATTTAAGAAAATTGAATAACTAAATTGTTAATTTAGTAAGTACTATTAGAATACATTACGTACATATTCATAGTAGACTTTAGTAACAAATATTGTTCGATAATAAAAATATACATTATATATCAGAAATTTCATGTGTTGCGACGGCAACACCGAAGGTCGACCGTACCGTACTGTTCCTCCAGAGCGACAGAAAAGGGATGTTTTTAACCATAAAAAACTTGTGCAAATCAGCTGCGAACCGACCGAGTAAATTAGTTTATGACCACCGCAATTCGACAATCTCGACCCCGACAGATGGACAACACTTGCGACCGAAACGACAAACGGAAATTCCACCATAAATAACGCCATTGACGAACGAAGACAATACCAAGAAATTTACTGACAGTTTCCCACTCTCATCAACTTAAAACTCCTCCCATTACACCTACGTCCAATCACGAAACGCTACATTTTCCTACCTAAATCCAAAACCACCCAATCACGAAAACACCAAACTGACGATAGACAGGACACGACTAGACAGAAGGCAGAACAAATCGAAAACGCAGACGGACAAGACGCACTCTCCGAAAGAACATACTTATACATCGCGAACCATTCTCAGTGTAACATTAGAGTAATAAAGTGTATATAGTGAACAATTACGCACTTATTCTCTACCTAAAGTGCTCAATATCACCTAGTGCATATTGAGAGAAGGCAATGGTATGCATTCATCGCTGCCTTCGTATACATCATGAACACTGTAAGTGTCCGCATAGTTTTGACGGGCATTGTACACGATACGATATAATCTTGGATTCAATGTATTTAAAAAATACTGTCGATAGTTCAACTTTTTGAACATTTTTCTATGATAAGTACAAAGACTCATAATGTTCAAACATTTTGAAAAATAGTTCATGTTCGTTCAATACTTTTCAAGCATAATTACTAGACAGCGGATTTTATGCATTTATGGCAAAAATGAATAAGTGTAATTAAAAACAGCAAGAGACCATTATAAAAATTTAAAAATACTCTTGTATGCATTCCCCATTTTTCCCTACATACAATGTTTCTAACTTCATTTTGTTCACATAATTTTCAATTTTCATACATCAGGACTCGGCTGGATAAGGACACCAACCGCAAATATGACGAATGGGAGAAATCAATCAGAAGAAATCACATGATGACAATGTCTAACGAATTGGCGGGGAACTTTTCGATACCCGTTTTACCAGCTTGTGACAATCTGACTAATTTTGTTGATTATTCTCGTGGCCTCCACTTCGGTTCGCTGAACAATGCAACATGTCTGGAACATGCGCCACAGCTAACGAACACAACCCTGTTCAAAGTTATTGTTTTGTCTACAATGGCGATCCTCAGTTTTCTGGCGAACGTGGCGACTATCTACTCAATTGCAAAAAGTCGTCGCCGTCGGCACAGTTGGTCCGCAATTTACACACTAATTTTACACCTGGCTGTAGCCGATCTGTTGGTCACTGTGTTCTGTATAGGTGGAGAAGCAATATGGAGCTATACAGTAGAGTGGCTCTGGGGAAACATTGCGTGTAAACTTTTCAAATACTTACAAATGTTCAGCTTGTACATGAGCACATTCGTACTCGTGTTGATTGGCGCAGATCGCTTCATAGCTGTGCGATATCCCATGAAGGGACTAAACACGTCTAACAGATGCTGCAGACTAATCATCATAGCGTGGATACTGTCTTTCATCTTAGCAATTCCTCAGGTAAGCATTTTCAGAAATTTCTTTTTTTATTATATCTTTTTTAATTATAAGTGTAATATTTAATCTACTTATTACACGGTCCAACAGCGAAAAATCCTTTCGATTATCACTATGCGATTCTTATAGAGTTTTTCGCGCTGATTCCGAATCTGGCCTTAATTTTCCTCTTAGACGCATAGTTTTTGAGAAATTTGGGTTTGAAAAAAAACATATTTTCGACTTTGAACAAAGATTGTGATGTTATTATAAAAGATATTGTATTGTTCTTTACATAAAAAGATTCTCTAGACTGTCCCGAATCCAGTGATGTGCAATAGTAATACATTATGATTGTTTAAACATGTTTAAACATGTTTAAACAATCATTAAAGACGGAGAGGCACCATTTTTGCATCGTTTTTAGCTGATGATTATTAATTTATATGAAAAAATAGGGGTTCAGCGGAAAATTGAACTACACCACGCAATAGAGCAGACTTTTATCTTGAGAAACCACCCTTTCAACTTTCCAAAGTCGACGTTTTTACCGAGCCAGAATGCAAAATATCATCGCGGAACACGAGTCGCCGCCAGTGGTGCTCTGCCACTAGCGCGGTCGTTCGACGGGATATGGCGCGGCGCGGCGTAACGGCGATGCAGAGCACCACTGGCGGCGACTCGTGTTCCACGATGATATTTCGCATTCTGGCTCAATAAAAACGTCGACTTTGGAAAGTTGAAAGGGTGGTTTCTCAAGATAAAAGTCTGCTCTATCGCGTGGTGTAGTTCGATTTTCTGCCGGACCCTTATCTTTTGAGATAAATTCAAAAATATCAGCTAAAAACGATGCAAAACTGGTGCCTCTCCGTCTTTAATGATTGTTTAAACATGTTTAAGCAATCATAATGTATTACTATTGCACATCACTGGATTCGGGAAAGTCTAGAGAATCTTTTTATGTAAAGAACAATACAATATCTTTTATAATAACATCACAATCTTTGTTTAAAGTCGAAAAATGTTTTTTTTTCAAACCCAAATTTCTCAAAAACTATGCGTCTAGGAGAAAAATTAAGGCCAGATTCGGAATCAGCGCGAAAAACTCTATAAGAATCGCATCGTGAGAATCGAAAGGTAAACTAGAGGGCTATTGTTGCTCGCTCGCTCGCGAGTAGGGTTGTTTTTGCACGCTCGCTTCGCGAGCTCGCGGGTAGGACTGCGAGAGGGTTAGTGATACGCATAGCTAGTAGGGTCTACTGCTATTAATGTTTTTTATTTGGTGTGTAACTCTCCAAGAGTCACACGAAGAACTTCCCGATTCGTTACTCTTTCGCCAACATCGCTAACATCGTTTTTTTTTGTACTTTCATCGATATTCTCCCAAAATGTATTCTTGGGAGTAGAGATGATTAACCCACTCTTGCATTGGAATAACTTTCGATTATTCCAAGCGGTAACATTAGCATCAGTAAAAAATATAATCTCATCAAAATGTTCAAAATCGATTGTAAAATTTCACGCATACAAGACTAAAGAACAGAAAATAATTATTTAAATAAAAATAAATTTTTTAAAAATACCACGTTTTTAAAACGGACTAAAAAGTATAAAATAAAAATTTTAAAAACGCCACGTTTAAAAAACGGACTAAAAAGTATAAAATCATTTTTTCTGGCCCCATACAGATTCCTAACCCCTGAAAATTTGTGATTGTGAATTTTTAATAGCTAAGAAAATACTTGTAAGATTTAAAACGAAAAACGCGGGGCGCATGCAATATATAATTGATGCATGAACACTAAATCACTAACAACTTTATTGCACTGCAAATGATATAAAGTGTTGTACGAGATTTCTCAGCGGCAGCTACTCTCTACACTCCTTACTATGTATTATCTTGCGCCCCACGTTTTTCGTTTTAAATCTTACAAGTATTTTCTTAGCTATTAAAAATTCACAATCGCAAATTTTCAGGGGTTAGGAATCTGTATGGGGCTAGAAAAAATTATTTCATACTTTTTAGTTTGTTTTTTAAACGTGGCGTTTTTAAAAATTTTATTTTATACTTTTTAGTCCGTTTTAAAAACGTGGTATTTTTAAAAAATTTATTTTTATTTAAATAATTATTTTCTGCTTTTTAGTCTTGTATGTGTGAAATTTTACAATCGATTTTGAACATTTTGATGAGATTATAACAGAGACATGTAGTAAATTTCAGACGGTATTGCGACGCGTCATATCGAAAACGAACGCCGTGGTAAAATGTCAAAGATAAAGGTTCGACGGAGAATTTCGGTGTAACTGTTCTTTCGCTTGGTAAACAAACATTATAGTATACTAATTAGTAGTAACTTTGTAAACACCGCACGGAGCTCGAACGCACACTGAGCTCCTTCGGTGCGAAGCAGGTCAGTGGAGTGGGGATGAGTCAGAGTGGGAACCCAGTGGGCACTACCGGTCGTCGCGCGGGGACGTGTAACGGTTAAATTTTTAATAGTTTATATCTCCTAAACGCGTAGGCTGTTGTAAATTAAAATATTTTTTTTTTAAATATTGCATTGTCATATAGTACTGAGCTTTGTTTAAAATTTCAAGTCTCTAGCTCATCGAGAAGTTAGTTTAAAATCAGTTGTAAAATTTGTACCGAACAGACAAACAGACATACAAGAAAGCGACCTAATAAAAACGTGGTAAAATATTTAATGGCATACCTGGTGATTTGGCGACTTCTCTGTGAAAATCATCATTAACGAACTGCTCCTTTTTTGTAGACATTATTTCGAGATTATAACAGAGACTTGTAGTAAATTTCAGACGGTATTGCGACCGCATCATATCGAAACGCCGTGGTAAAATGTCAAAGATAAAGGTTCGACCGAAAATCTCTGTGTAACTGTCCCTTCGATTGCTAAAGAAACATTATAGTATAATAATACGTAGTAACTTTATAAACACCGCACGGAGCTCAAACGCACACTGACGCATACTCAGCTCCTTCGGTGCGAAGCGGGTCAGTGGAGTGGGGATGAGTCAGAGAGGGAACGGGTAGTGGAGTAGGGAGCGTTTGTCGCGCGGCGTGGCGATCGCTGAACGCGATGACGTTGGTTTCGCGGGGGGGTGAACAGGTAAATATTTAATTGTTATTTCTCCAAAACGGATAGACTGTTAAAAAATTTTTTTTTTGAATAATGCATTGTCATCCAGTTCTTAACCATGTAACCGATTTCAAGTCTCTAGCTCATCAGGAAGTTAGTTTAAAATCAATTGCAAAATTTGCCACCGAACAAACAAACAGATAAACAAGAAAGCGAGCTAATAAAAACGTGGTAAAAAAATTTTTTTTAAATCTAAAAAAAAAATTAAGGAAAAAATTTTTTATGTAATTGCGTTTGGTTCTTTGGTGGAAAATTTTCGTCCTCCCTTATAAATTGCATTGTAGAATCAACTCTTTTCGAAAAAAACTAAAAATCTAAAAAAATACTTGACCAATATGGACCAAAATCTAATCAGCTCTAAGTTACGACGGGGCACATTGATTGCATCATTCATCATTCTGATCGCGTTGTTACTTTTTCAGAAAACGTTAATGAAAAATTTGATAACATACAAACGGCCATACGCACACACACACACACACGAACATTTTGATAAAAATAGTCTAAAATGACTCCAATGACCATGAAACGTGAAGATCTGTTAAAAAATCGATTTTCGATTTTCGGGGTAATTCCAGTAACTTCCCTATGAATCGGGAAGTTAAAAAAAAGTTTGAATTTGTTGGACAGTGTTATCTTGTGTTCACAAATAAAGTATTTTTAAGTAAGTTTCTGGTTAAAAAATCAAATTAATGTATATTCATTGTAGCCATTTTGTAATTAATAAATTCTAAAAATGAAAGTGCATAAGTATTTATTGCAGCGTATTGAGTATTGAGTCTCTCATGTTTCCCTCGCAGCAATGACACCCTTCACGTGTGTCTAAATAAATATATAATTTAATCTAAATAAATACAAGGTCTACGCGTTAAGTTATGTCACCATTTTTTAGGCATTTCCGGTAGTGCAATTAAAAAATGTTTTCAACAAAAGTTTATCAGTACTTGGTGAGCTACATTTTAGCATATTCTTAAATCTGAAAAAATGCTTTTTACATAAAAAAGTAAAGGTCACCTTGATTTTTTTAAATGGCGCCATATGTTTTGGACGTCATAGGATTGTTGCTGACGTCGAGACGAATTCAAGTGTATTATACTATGACCTAGAAATTACCTCAAACTCAAAAATTTTGTGTAAACTTAATTTTAATGGATAGTTATTTCTTACAAAATAAATCAAGTTACATCAGATGTTCGAACTGCGATCCACCTACTATAGTACAGAACTCCGCTCTTTGTATTACATTTTTCGTTGTTGCCATAATTAGAGCGTCTCAGTTTATGTTTACTCTCGTCGCTTCCCATATTATGTTTGTATTTACCACTTACGGTTCAGAATCGTCAATGTGTCATCGATCTAACCAGCTTATAGACAGTATTCCTTCAGTCGTAGTGTAGTATATCACGATTTGATCTTTCAGAATGAGTAAGTTTTCAAACACAGAAAGATGTGATGTTATCTGTTTTCAATGAATGTGGAAAAAGTGCACGCACGGAGGAAAGATTGTACAAAGAACGATTTCCAAATAGGAATTGTCCTTTAGAGAAACGTTCCGTTGTCTTACAAAATCATTAGTTTTACGTGGTAAATTTCCTGATGGGAAACATCCTACTCGCAGTAGACCCGTCACAAATGAAGACAATGTAATATTAGTGCTAAGTTATTTTGAAGCCAATCCGCACGCGTCTCTTCAACAAGTTGCAAAAGAATTGAATATGTCGGTCACAAGTATTAATGCAATTACGAAAAGATACGAATATCATCCATTTAAAATGACATTAGTTCAAGAACTGCGTGTTACTGATGGACAGTGGCGATTAGAGTTTCTGGCGTGGCTAGTTGCTGCTAATGAAGAGGATCCTGAAATTTTTATGAAAATTATGTGGACAGACGAATCTAAATTTACAAATAATGGTGTTTTCAATCGACGAAATCAACGTTGTTGGTCAACAGAGAATCCGCACTGGACACGAAATCGCAATTTTCAAACTAAAATTAGTGTGAATGTTTGGTGTGGTATTTTAAATGGTCACTTAATCGGTCCATATTTCTTCGAAGAAAATTTGACAGCTGCTCGATATAAGAATAACAAGTTTAGAAACCGTTGGATAGGAACGTATGGTCCAATTCGTTGGCCACCGCGTTCTCCGGATCTGTCTCCGTTGGATTTTTATCTTTGGGGATATCTGCAATCCGTTGTATACGACACAACAATCAATAATGTTCAAGAACTTCGGAATCGCATAACAACTGCATGTAATAACATAAAACAAGACGCCCTAATTATGGCGACAACGAAAAATCTAATACAAAGAGCGGAGTTCTGTATCGTAGAAGGTGGATCGCGGTTCGAACGTCTGATGTAACTTTATTTATTTTGTAAGAAATAACTTTTCATTAAAATTACGTTTGCACAAAATTTTTGAGTTTGAGGTTATTTCAAGGTCATAGTACAATACACTGTTGAATTCGTCTCGACGTCAGCAACAATCCTATGACGTCCAAAACATATGGTGCCATTTAAAAAAGTCAAGGTGACCTTTACTTTTTTTTATGTAAAAAGCATTTTTTCAGATTTAAGAATATGCTAAAATGTAGCTCACCAAGTACTGATAAACTTTTGTTGAAAACATTTTTCAATTGCACTACCGGAAATGCCTAAAAAATGGTGACATAACTTAACGCGTAGACCCTGTATATTATTTAATTTACATAAATATATAATTTAATCGCATTTAAATATTTTTTTAATTATTTGAACTAACTAAAATATTCTTAATGGGTGAAATTGATTTGCAAAAGAGTGAATTGGGAGTGCAAAACCTGTACCAGTAAAGTTTAAACATTTTACAGTAAAGTCGTGATCTGGCTCCCATCGCCTCTTCCGGGCAGGGACAGAGATCAAGTAGGGAAACTTTTTTTTATGACTGCGTCGACCGCGCCGAAAGTAACAAAGGATGCCGAACGTAGAAAAGGACAGCATGTAAACACGGACCACGCAGTAGCTCGTGCTTCTTGGCTCCCCGTGGCACTATGGTCTGGAAACCCGTTTTTCGTGGCCAAAAGTCAATTTTTCAAGATAAAGATTTTCAAAAAATTTTTTTTGGAACAGAGTAACAACCATTCAAAGCTTCCAAATCCAAATTATTAATCCTTTCCGATTATTCATTGCTGAGATATAACGTTTTGAAGACAAACATCCTAAAATTCAGATTCAAAAAAAAGTTTAAAATAGTCATCATAGACTATCAAAATACAAGTTTAAATGATAATTTCGTATGTCAGCAGGTATATTTTAGGTGTGTAATACTGTTGTTAGCATCTTTTTATCCATAAACAAATAGTGAAAAATTTAAACAATATAAACTTTGAGAAAGGTTTTACAAAAACGGCAGCAATCGGCATAAATTGAACCTTTTGCATATGAAATTATAGACATTTCTGTATATAGTGTATAAAGTTTCATTTGCCCGTTTCTGCCCGTTTTAGTTGTACAACGTTTTTAATAAATAGTAACCGGGATTTTCAGGCGCTCCGAACGCGTTCGCTTGCAGCTGCTTGACAAACTTTGAGAACGGTTTTACAAAAACGGCACAAATCGGCATAAATGGGACCTTTTGCATATGAAATTGTAGACATTTCTGATTTTTTTAAGTAGCCTGCATTTTTCCGAACAAGTAGCTCGGATTCGTACCACGAATCGTGACCAGTAGATATTACTCTGCTATTAGCAATCCGATCGAAAATGTTTTTATCAGGTATAGCATGGTTTCAAGAGAGATTTCACGTGATTATAGCAAATTTTTTGTCAACTCTTTTTTTCATAATTTTTTAAGATCTATTTTTACGCCTATTTGTTAGAGAATTATCTCGAATTGTCAAGGCGAATTCGGTAAGTATCATAACATAAGAATATTGCAAAAATTGTTTTTTTAATTTTTGTACAAAAAGTTTGCTATAATCGTGTGAAAGTTCTTTTGAAACCATGTTATATGTAATAGAAACATTTTTTATCGGACTGCTAATAACAGAGTAATCTCTACTGCTTACAATTCGTGGTCCACACTGTATATACAATTATTGTAAGTAGTTTTTCATCGTTGCCCGTTACTGCACAACCATTTGGCGGCATAACAATGCAGAACAATTGCCACGGGTTTGGCTTGTTTTCAATTTTGTTTAGCCTCATCTCCGTTCGATTGTTTACCGATCGTCTTTTGTTAAATTCGTAATATGTCGAAGAATCGTCGCACAGTGCAGTGTGTCCAAACGGCGAAAAGTGATAATTTTATTGTGTGTAAGCGTGATCAATTTAAGATTGGTTCATGGGAAACCGGCGCGCAACGAAATTCAACGATATATTTGTCAAGATTTTAAAAAAAATTTCAAATTCGTTGCGCGCCGATTTCCCATTTTCTCAACATTTGTCACAATTCTGAGGGGTCAAAGGGAAAAAATTCTTTGGTCAAAAAATAAGGTCCACTCTAAATGTATATGTATGTACATTTATTGATTATATCATTCGTATTTATATTTTATATATTTTTATAGTTTATGTACATTTATAAATAATGCATATATATGATATACATTAATACATTAGTGATTTTATTTATGTATTTATCTTATTTGTGCTAGTATTATTACTTATGTTATTCCTGCGGCAGAATAGTACTGTTAACACGATTTTTAAGAGATTTCCTACGATCTGCCAAAAAAATGTTTCCAACAAAAGTTGATCAGTATTTACATATCTATAAATTTCAATATACAAAATTTAAAAAAAATTTTTTTTGTTTATAAAAATGGTAATCACGTCAATTTTTTAAATGTTACCATATATTTCTGACTTTATAATATTATTGCTGGTGTCGAAACGAATTCAACGACCTATCATACTATAAGCTTCAACTTTAAATAACGCTAAAATACTTTTGGCCATGAAAAACGGGTTTCCAGACCATAGTGCGTGGGGCTGCCCCCCCCCCCTCCGCCCCAGTGGAAGGAGTAGGCAAATAGACAGTGATCGTGGAGATCCTTAGGGAAGTAGATCGCGACTTTACTGTAGTTGGTATGTATCTGGTGAATCACGTCGTATACAAAGTTTTCCACATAAAGTTTTACAAGCTGTTTTCTCCAAATCCATTCCAAATATCGACTTGAAATGCTTTAATATATATAAATTAACAGTAACCTTCATTAACATTCGCACACTCTTAGGAGGGAATAACTTTTTTACAATTAGACAATAGAGACTTTCTTGAACAATTAAAAGAGCTAGTTTTCTAAATGACATATCAGATATATGCTCTCGTATGAAATGAAAATGTATGCAGCAGTACGGTTAACAAACTGAGCGTCCCCTTGATTTCTGAAAAACAATGCAAACACAAACAAATTACATACACCACTACATTGCTTATAAAAACCAGGTTTTTCCTGCTAACTTTTCCTCATAATAATCTTTTACGAGACAAAGGCTGGTTACGAGGGTAGATTCCAGAAATATAGAAGAACGCAGTTTCTCTGAAAGCGACAAACAATCATACAATAATTGAGTGTCAAGGAATATTTTTGATATCCATGGTACGCAAACAATTCTAAAACGTGAATCAAAACGTCGAATGTTACACTGACCGTAAATTAGGGATTATTACTAAACAGCGGATTTTATGCAGTTATGACAAAAATGAGTAAAACAGTGTGTGACGGTTACTCGGTGCGGTGGAAGGTAGTGCCGCGTCAGTCGGCTGTCCAAGGTCGCGGAACCTCGAAGAGCGGAGGGTGGCCTACGGCCGGACGGTTCGGCGTTGGCGGCGGCGTCAGCGGTTGCTCGGTATAGCGGTCGCTCGGTATACCGGTCGCTTGGTGTAGCGGTCGCTCGGTGTAGCGGTCGCTCGGAGTAGCGGTTGCTCGGTGTAGCGGTCGCTCGGAGTAGCGGTCGCTCGGAGTAGCGGTCGCTCGGTGTACCGGTCGCTCGGTGTAGCGGTCGGTCGGAGTTGTAACGTTTATTATTACTCTTTATTATAATATAGATATAATATAATACAACTTAATAGTAAAGAGGGCTTATAGCCACGTGTCTTATACCCAGTCAGCCAATTTCGAGAGCTGCTGCGTCCAAATATGCTAGCAGCACGCTAGCAGCACGATGGCACCAAAAGCGGGAATGCTGCTACGATTAAGAGGGCAGCACGGTCGCACGAATGTGGCGAATGCCGATATACACGACAGGTCGCACGGTCGCACTAACACAGACATAAGATTTAAGTGTGTGCACTAATGTGGCAGATGTCGGTAAAGTAAATTTCTATTGTCGACGTGTATTGTCCGACATCTGCCACATTAGTGCGACTGTGCTGTCCTCTTAACCGAAGCAGCATTCCCGCTTTTGGTGCCATCGTGCTGCCAGCAGTGTGCGGACGCAGCTGCTGTCCCAGTACCAGCAGCTTGCTTACTGGGAAAGGTTTATGATCTGTATGAATTTTAACTTGGTTCCCATATATAAATTGATGAAACCTTTCCACTGCAAAACAGATTGCTAGACACTCCTTTTCTATTTGTGGGTATCTTTGCTCCGTTTCAGTGAGACATCTAGATGCAAACCATACCGGCTGCCCTTCCTGAATTAGGTACGCACGTAACCCATGTTGTGAAGCATCTGCTTGTACTTCTATAGGCACTTTATTATTGAACAATTTCAGCGTTGGTGCTTCCACAATTTTACTTTTAATGTTTTTGAAGTCTATAACATGCTCTTGTCCCCATTGCCAGTCAATATTTTTCTTTGTAAGTTCTCTTAGTCTACTTGTTATCTCTGACACATTGGGAATAAATTTCGCTAAGAAATTAACCATTCCTAAAAATCTTAACAATTCCTTCTTATTATTAGGTTCTTTCAACTTCGTTATTGCTTCTACATATCTATTATCAGGTCTTACACCTTCTTTGTTAAACACTAACCCTAAATACTTAACCTCTTTCATTCTATATTGCAGTTTCTTTTCATTAAATTTTACATTATACCTATTGGCTCTTTCTAGCACCTGTTGCATGATTTTGTCATGTTCTTTTCCATCTTTTGCTGGTATCATTAAATCATCAATATAGATTCCTACATTTTCTATATCTCCAAATATTTCAGTATTTGCCCTTTGAAAAACTTCAGGTGCTATTGAGAGACCAAATGGTAATCTTTTATATTTATACTTTCCAAATGATGTTATGAACGTACATATATCTGCACTCTTTTCTGTTAACACCATTTGATGGAACCCATCCTTCATGTCTAGTACTGTGTAAATTTCCTTACCAGTCAACTTACTGCTTAGTTCTTCAGCTGTAGGTATTGGAAATTTTTCTTGCTTTATGCTTTTATTTAATTGCATAGGATCTAAACAAATTCTTAGCGTTCCATCTGGTTTCTCTACAATGACTACATTATTAACCCAATCAGTTGCGTAGTTCACTCTTTCTATAATCCTATTTCTCTCTAGATTATCTAATGTACTTTTTAACCTACCTTTTATACTGAACGGTATTCTTCTACATGCATTTACTACTGGCTTCACATTTTCTTTTAAATTAATCTCATATTTTTTTGGATAGTTCCCTATTCCTTGGAATGCATTTTTATTTATCGTCAAAAATTCCTCTCGCGTCTTGTGATTTTCCATTAGCTGAATTCTATCGCAAACCTTCCTTACATTGTTATTATCTGTTTTACTGAGTAACTGTAACTTTACACATGTGTTTAAGCCTAATATTGACATGCCTTCGACATCTACTACGATAAACTTAATCTTATATACCTTATCCTCTATTTTACAATCTATTAATACTGTACCTAATGACCTACACTTATCATTGGTATAACTTACAACTGTCGTTATCGCAGGATTCCAGGTTGGCTGTTCCTTAAACTATATATCTTTGAATATTCGCCATGGAATAATATTACAATCCGCCCCTGTATCCAACTTAAAGTTTATGACAGTGTTACCTATCTTCAGTCGTTGAATCCAAATACCGGTCTCTGCCTCACAGTTTATAGAATCCACAAAGAATTGTGATTCCTCTGATGTTGTTATTTCACTGATGTTCCTTGGCTTTGTCTGGACCATGCATCCTACAGCAAAATGATTCTGCTTCCCACATTTCTTGCATATCTTGCCATATGCTGAACAGTTGGCTCGTGCATGTTGTCGACCACATTTCTTACAATCATAGACCCTTTCCGGATTGAATGTCTTCTTATGGTGACTTTCTTTATGTTTATATTTACTATTTACTGTATTCTGCCTTTTAACAGCATCTACGTTAACTACATCTGCTGTCGTAGATTCAAGCTTTAATGACTTTTGTTGTATTTTGCTCATTTCCGCTGCTCTACAGTTTTCTATAGCCTTTAGTAATGTTAAATTTGGATCTCTTAAGAGACGTTGTTGTAGGCCCTCATCACTCACCGCTATAACTATTCTGTCTCGTATGAGTGACTCTTCTTGATCTCCAAATTCACAACTCTTCCCCAGTTTTCTCAGATCAGTAAGAAAACTGTCAAATGGTTCATTCACCTGTTGACGTCTTGTGTGAAATTTATGCCTCTCTATTACTATGTTCACTCTAGGTTTCACATATTCTTCAAACTTTTCAAATATGGATTTAGTTGTGAGAGTATCTGTTTGCAGTCCAAACGTGTTAAACACATCCAATGCATCATTTCCAATGCAATTCAACAGCATTGCCACTCTGCGAGGTTCCTTTATTTCTTTCTCGCTTATTGCTGTTATAAATATTTCAAACCTCTGTTTGAAATTCTTTAAGTTGTTTGCTGCATTTTCTTTCAAATCCAGTCCCACTGGAGGCTTAAAGTTATCCATTGTTACCACGTGGTCTTTGAATATTTTAGGTTATGTTTCTTCTTTACTTTCTTTTCCTCGATTAACGAGACCTTTTTACTATACTTCTTCTTAATTTTGTTAATGTCGTTCACTTCTGACACCATGTAACGTTTATTATTACTCTTTATTATAATATAGATATAATATAATACAACTTAATAGTAAAGAGGGCTTATAGCCACGTGTCTTATAGTTAACGTCCGGCTCGACTGCCGCGCTCCCTTACACACACCTCCATACATACACACACACGTACATACATAGGTATGCTACTATTACAGGAGTAGCGGTCGCTCGGTGTAGCGGTCGCTCGGAGTAGCGGTCACTCGGAAAGAGTGGTCGCTCGGAGTAGCGGCGTAGCAGTGTGGCGGACTCCCACTCGGGTTTCGCCACTGGGGCTGGATTGGTACCTGCTCGGCGATTCGCCACTGAGGTGGAGGGACTCCCGTCGGTATTTCACCACTTGGGCCGGGTTGGTTCCTGCTCGGCATTTCGCCACTGAGGTGGAGGAACTCCCGTCGGTGTTTCACCACTTGGGCCGGGTGGTTCCTGCTCGGCGTTTCGCCACTGAGGTGGAGGGATTCCCGTCGGTGTTTCACCACTTGGGCCAGGAAGAATGGTTGGTCGGATGGAGGTAGGGTCGGAAGATCGGGTAGTCGCACACTCATTCACTCGCTCACTCTCGCTTCAAAAACCTGGCACACGATGTCGGTCGGTTTTCGTCGCTTACGGACTACTGGTCAGTAGACGGTGGTGCACTCGACTTGTCCTACCGGTGATCGCTCGGGGTAATTATCCCCGAGCGCGCTCAGTTTCTCTCGCGAGAAACCGGTTCGCGCGGTGGCCCTCGCGCGGTGGCCCTCTCGATTTTTCGCGGTGTGTTTGTTTATGCGGCGGTCGCGGGGTTCCGGCGGTGGTCGCTAGTGGGGATAGTTTCGCGCCGGTAAAGATGTAACCGTTACAAGTGAAAACATTCGAAGAATTTAAAAAATACTGTTATATTGTTTTTGACTTAGTAAACGCATTAAGAAAGAAAATAAATTTCTATTTCACTCCAGTTTGTTGCAAATCGGGTAGAAAATTTTTATTTTGCATGAAGATCCGCTGTCTAATTATTACTTTTGGTGTGACATATCATTGAGAGTTTTACTGACTGTTACCTTGACTGTTAAAAAATAGTTTACCAATAAAATTATCTTTTCTTACAATTAGCGAAAATTATAGTTCCTTGTGAAAGCATGACTGTACTAGTTATTATTATAGTACAAAATTCTGTGACGATGCAGATTATTTTGCGATAATAGGTAGATAGAAAAGCTCGATAAAAGTATAGAAGTAAAATTCTATAATAAATTCCAAAAAATCTAAATTTATTCTATGTAGAAGGTTTATCACCCATTTATAATAACAAAAATGAATTTTCTTCACTCTTCTCGAGTTGATTTTTACTCCTTCCAGGTCGTTTGCTATAATCTCGAAACATTGTAATTTTGTTAAACTTAACTATATCAATACAATCATGTATTACATTAAAAAAAGACAAATACCTCTATTTTTTGATAATCTTGTGACATCAGGTATTCCCTCTCATTGGACGGTAGCTTTCCAAAATGCATACTTACCAAAAATAACTTAAATAGCGTCTAATTTAATATTTTGTAATACACTCCTCAAAAGAATTAAGTGATCACTTGTGCGAACCCGTAAAAATTGGTCCCACTTTACGTGATCATAACTCCGTCAAAAATTGCTGTGTCGATATCGTTATACAATGGTTCGAAAGCCTGAAACCTCTAGTTTCAGATTCTCTGTTTCAAATTGTTGTTATGTTGGTTTTTTACAAAGTTATAGCGAGATGAAGACAACATTGACGGTTAACAAAACTATTGAGCAACTTTGGAACATCACACGGGGAGCAACAAATTTTTTCGATAAATCGCGTTAATATCATTTGGGAGGGCTATCTTTCCTGTGTAAAATGTATGGTTGTTGATTATTGTGTGATGATTGTGCGCTGTTTCAACGAAAACATTATTACATCAGTTTTGTTCACAAAAATCGATTTCTTGCAAAATCCTGAGGCCGTAGACTTTTGAATCGAGTGTGGTCCAAATTTTCCACTGTAGACCCGGCCGGCGCACAGTGGTCTGAAACGCAAAATTTAGTGACATTTTGCCCAAAAACCAACTGTATCATATATGTAGATATCTGTTGAGTGTTTATTGCTTTCTAAATATCCATCAACCGCAAAAATGAAAATATTAATAAAATTTAATAAAAACCATTACTATAATAAACAGTTAAAATTGGAAGTTTCGAAGATAGCCTTTCTCATGGAAAAAATTGTTTTTCTCCTTTAAGATGCCCTGACGATCCTTTTTAATATTTTCCCTCCAATTTCTTTTTAAATGAAAGGTTTATCTTTAAGCTGTAAATTACCATTTGTCAATTGAAAATTAGTATCTGTAATGCATTAAAAATGTTACGCTAAATGTAATGAAGAATATTTTCAAAATTATCAAGACTTCGCAAGGAATATCTTTTGAGCCATAAGAGGTCATAGAATTTGACAAAATGGAATATTTTCAGCATACTTTCCTCTATGTAATCATGCAAGAATCATTTCCTAGCACGTCCTATATCAAGAGTTATTATCAGGGCCGGCGTGACCTTTTGCGGGGCCCAGTTCAAAAATTTTGCGGGGCCAGAGTACACATTCAAATCCTATACCTAAATTTCACAATAAGGAATTATTTATTATAAGTACAAAGGATGTTATATATATTTTTTGTAAGATAAATATTACATAATTTTTCTCGCTTTTTCCGTCGCTACATATTTTTTTTTATTACGTCATCAAAATTGATTGAGTTTGCTACTTTGCTTTCTATTAAAAGAGTAGCCAGAGATGTAAATCGGTCTTGGCTTATTGATGATCGAAGATAATTTTTTATTAGTTTCAACCGCGAGAAACTACGTTCAGCTGAAGCTTGGTCATCATCGCGATCGCTTGCATGGAACATTACCCAACTTGAAGATACTGATTTTACTGACATTCTTATAGAATACCTTAAAGAAATGCAAGTCATATTTTTTCGCATCCATAATTCGCTTTCAAGAGGCAAAAAATTCAATAAAAGTACAAAATCTATAATTATATGTGGCTTTCGCAAAAAACTATTGATATAGTTTAATTTCTCGTAAAAAGTACGTTTCTCTGAAAGCGTTCTGGATTTTTTTATATGAAATGGTTTCCAAGATATAGAGACTTTTTTTTTTTTGTTTGTTATTTAACGTCGCTTTTTGAACTCCTTTTCGGAATTATTTCACGACGGGACCTACAGTTTTTATAAGGTGGGTTCCGAACCACCTTGGGCACCACAGATATAGAGACTTTATGGAGTAACACTGAACTTTCATGATTTTTGTCACGCCTTTAAACTGAATCATCGCTACTAAAAAAATGTCTTGCATGTGTTTATGGTATCATCATTCTGTAAAAAGTTAATCAAAATCGGTGTTTTCTAATTGGGTAATTTTCTCAAGACCTAATATCCTCTGTACCCGTGTTGCAGATGTGTCAACGTTTGATGTCAACATTTAATGTCAACGTCTGCAACACGCTGCAACGAAATATTTCAATGCAAAGACGGGAGCAATGTCAGTGTGGAGCAAGTTGTCATCGATTAGTGGATTATGCGATTGCATTTTCCACACACACCCGGTGCCTTCCAAAACGCGAGGCTGGGTTCCGGCGAACGCGATGAACCTGCCTCGCGCCGGCCCTGGTTAATGTTGTTTAAAGCCGTCCCACAGTGCGACGTTCTTATGGTCGGAGTGGACAAAAGTCTGTTCTTGACGGAATCTTATAGGAAATTTCACGCTGATCACGAATATACCATATACTAGAGGTCCCTGAATAGAATTTAACAGTTTTTTCCGCAAAATACCGTTTTTCCGAAATATTTTGAGTCTTTTTGCGTGAAAAAACGGTTAAACTCCATTCAGTGACCCTTAATACATGGTATATTCGTGATCAGCGTGAAATTTCCTATAAGACTTCAAAGTATCTTTCTTTCGTTTGGGATCACACTGTATATTCCAAGTGAAATTTTATTCAAAATTGAATTTCAAATAATATTTTATATACACTATAACAATAATAATGGACAGAATATGTAGGTAACTTCAAAATTATAAAGGTATGCCTATTTACATAATATAGGCCATAGACTATACCTATGAAGTGGATATTTATAAAATCACTAATTATATACACTAATTTTATAACAGACGAAATTTTGAACGAATAGCTTAAAATATTGGGGAAAAATATTATTAATCATTTAACTAGATTCGGTTTTTTATGGAGAACCAGGGAAAAAATTATTTTCTCTTTTTCAGTGAATTTTAATATAAGCGTGGTTTTTAAACAGTTTTTTATATACTTTACTTTCTACTTTTATTGTCATCGGAAGCAAGAGTGTATATAAAATTTCAGTAAGATTGGTCTATGGAAGAGGCTCAAATTCGATTAAAAGATTTGACGCATAAGCGTAGTAAAAAATGGCACACAGCCGCTCAAAGCAGTTTGAAGGAAATGTTTACATATTTGTGAAGTATAATAGTTGTGAAATCGAAATATATCAAAACCCCAGGATGTTTTGACCCTAACTTGAGAAAAGCTATCTGAAGATATTAACGTCTATAAAACTTGATTCTAACTTACTTAGTGTTTTATTATTGCTACGAAACTATTTTAACGGTTAAGGAAATAGAACAAATGGATGTTTCTCACCTTCTTCGATACCTTCCATATTCAAAATTTAAAGAAAGGACACAAAACAACCGTTCTTGATTACACTGTCCAACAAATTCAAACTTTTTTTTTACCTTTCGATTCTCACGATGCGATTCTTATAGAATTTTTCGCGCTGATTCCGAATCTGTCCTTAATTTTTCTCCTAGACGCACAGTTTTTGAGAAATTTCAGTTTGAAAAATGGTCTATTTTTCAACTTTGAACAAATATTGTGATGTTATTATCTTTTAAGATATTGAATTGATCTTTACAGCAAAAGATTCTTTAGACTTTCCCGAATACAGCGATATCTAATATTAAATCATTATGATTGTTTAAACATGTTTAAACGATCATTAAAGACGGAGAGATACCACTTTTGCACCAATTTTTTACGACACTTTTGAATTTATCTCAAAAAATAAGGGTCCAGCAGAAAATCGAACTATACCATGCGATAGTGCAGACTTATATCTTGAGAAACCCCCTTTGAAGTTTGAAACGTCGACGTTTTTACCGAACCAGAAAGCAAAATATCTTCGCCCGACACGAGCTGCCGCCAGTGGCGCTTACCGCTAGAATAGGCGTTCTACGGGATACGCCGCGCCGCGGCGAACGCCCGTTGTAGCGGTGAGCGCCACTGGCGGCAGCTCGTGTCGGGCGAAGATATTTTGCTTTCTGTTTCGGTAAAAACGTTGACGTTTCAAACTTCAAAGGGGGGTTTCTCAAGATAAAAGTCTGCACTATCGTGTGGTATAGTTCGATTTTCTGCCGGACCCTTATTTTTTGAGATAAATTCAAAAATGTCGTCAAAAATTGGTGCAAAAGTGGTGCCTCTGCGTCTTTAATGATTGTTTAAACATGTTCAAACAATCATAATGTATTACTATTGCACATCACTGGATTCGGGAAAGTCTAGAGAATCGTTTTATGTAAAGAACAATACAATATCTTTTATAATAACATCACAATCAAATAAAGTCGAAAAATATGTTTTTTTTTCGGACCCAAATTTCTCAAAAACTATGCGTCTAGGAGGAAAATTAAGTCCAGATTCGGAATCAGCGCGAAAAACTCTATAAGAATCGCATAGTGAGAATCGAAAGGATTTTTGGCTGTTGGACAGTGATTATAGAAAATCAGTAATTGATTGAGCCAGGTCTCGTGAGTTCTTCGATGAGCTCTCTAACGAGCTCTCTGCCACATATGCAAACGTGATTCCTGCCGTTTGTTGTGCTAATTTTAGATTCCCGGCATATGATTCATACACTAGAGACATTTCTGAAGGGATTAGTAAAGCCATATAAAGTATTGAAAATGAAAATACATTTTTTAAAAATACCACGTTTTTGAAACGGACTAAAAAGTATAAAATAAAATTTTAAAAAACGCCACGTTTAAAAAACGGACTAAAAAGTATAAAATAATTTTTTCTAGCCCCATACAGATTCCTAACCCCTGAAAAGTTGTGATTGTGAATATTTAATAGCTATGAAAATACTTGTAAGATTTAAAACGAAAAACGTGGGGCGCAATATAATACATAGTAAGGAGTGTAGAGAGTAGCTGCCGCTGAGAAATCTCGTACAACACTTCATATCATTTGCAGTGCAATAAAGTTGTTAGTGATTTAGGTGTACATGCATCAATTATTATCTATTGCATGCGCCCCACGTTTTTCGTTTTAAATCTTACAAGTATTTTCATAGCTATTAAAAATTCACAATCACAAATTTTCAGGGGTTAGGAATCTGTATGGGGCTAGAAAAAATTATTTTATACTTTTGAGTCCGTTTTTTAAACGTGGCGTTTTTTAATTCGACTTTTGTCTACAGGCGGCCGCACTGTGCGTCCGTGCGGTTGTGCGTATTGGTTCTCGCATCCATCGTCGGGACTCCGTGACGACTGAGAAACACTTTAGACTCTAAACACTTCAAATCTTTATGGTATGCTACAATTTTTCGAGCGTTATATTCCATGTTTTTTCCTTTTCATTTAAATTTTGTTTTGTGCAGTTTATATTTAGTGCGTACCTCAGTATACTTTATGCATTAGTTCAGTATTACCATCGTTTAGTACAGTTTATATTAATATACAAGGAGAATTAAGTATAATTCTCCGAATGTTGTATACGTTTTAAACAATCATCTTATACGACCGTTTCTCCCACCAATATTCGGAAAAAAATGCTATCGATCGATAAATTCGTTTGCCCGATCGTCAATTTCACGCCTACTCGAAACTTATATTGTTGTCACTTCGTTCATCATCACACACTCACTGCAACATACTTTAACTCAGCACGAGTCATACGTTATTTACAGTAATTTATATTTTGTATTTGTTATATATTTTGTGTTTGTTATATAGCGTTTATATTTATATTACGTGTTTGCGTTTATATTTTATGTTTGTTATATCTCGTTCGCGATAGAACATACCGTTTTACTAATATTTGGTAATTACATAAATAGTTGGACATTTGTTACATTAACTATTTTCCGTGTTCAACATTTCTTCCTTTATTATTCAGGTATTTGTTATTTATTAAGAATGGAGGCGTTCCGTACAAATCTGAATTTGAGCCAGTTAAAGTTAAAAAGCCAACATTTACTTCAATGTTGAATAACTCGAATAACAAAATCGCACAATAATCAACAACCACACATTTTACACAGGAAAGATAGCCCTCCCAAATGATATTAACGCGATTTATCGAAAAAATTTGTTGCTCCCCGTGTAATGTTCCAAAGTTGCTCAAAAGTTTTGTTAACCGTCAATGTTGTCTTCATCTCGCTATAACTTTGTAAAAAAACAAAATAACAACAATTTGAAACAGAGCATCTGAAACTAGGGGTTTCAGGCTTTCAAACCATTGTATAACGATATCGACACAGCAATTTTTGATGGAGTTATGATCATGTAAAGTGGGAGCAATTTTTCGAGTTCGCAGAAGTGGTCCCTTAATTCTTTTGAGGAGTGTATTTAAGGATGGTGTGGGTGTGTCTGAACAATTGTACATGCGTAATGTAATGGTTACAGTCAATTATGTAAAAGAATTTATTTGCTGTATTAACCTTCCGTCGGGCGCAACCGATCTGAGAGGCACAGCGCGATCATTTAGTATCCGGAAAACACAAGCGACTCAGTTACCCTTGGGGAGGGCCAAAAGGGCGGCCCTGCGAGTATAGACGGCACCAAGTGCACTATTTCCCTAACGGCAGTTGTATAAATGAACTTAATTAGGTCTTTATTCCGTCAAGCACATTGCGCCCGAATTCGGCGGTCCAGATATTGCGCCCGACGGAAGGTTAAGCAACAAATATTAACTAAACGAAAAGGCAAATACCTTCCTCCTAAATTCATACATAACGCTTACATTCTAAAAGCTGGTCAATTGTGTTTTTATTAACCAGTACATCTAGAAATCTAAAAACATACGTACAAGTATATAAGTATGGCAGACTTAAAAACGATACTTAGTAAAAATGAAATGCTGTAACAATGTATACAAGTAATATAAAGTGTTCTTAGTCGTGACGTATCAAACTCGCAACTTTCGAGTAATTGTGTATAACATGTTAGTTCGAAAAATGTATTAATTGCTTTGATTCACATACGCTGTTTACTTCACCACCGTTGAAGACAACTAGCAATTCAAAGGACTAATCATTTGTTACTTCCTCGAATTCTCGTTGTGTCTCAGCTCTTTCAATTCGAATAGTATTGCGATTAGCTCCTAAACCACCACATCGACATTAGCCGTTTCTTCACTGCGGCGTCTGCAGCTCACGGGCCTTCTCCTTTTGCAGCCCCTTCTCGATCTACTCCTACTGCTTCTCCTTTTGCAGCCCCCTCTCAATCTACTCCTACTCCTTTTTTTCTTACATTTGCAACTTTTCTTCTGCCTTTTTCGTCGGCGCCGTCGTTTCTTCTTGCATTTGCAAGCTCGTTTTTGCGATCGCTTTTTGCGGCAGAAGTCTAGCAAACTGATCTCCTGGGACGCAATTTCCTCACCCTTGATATCACTATTAAGTGGCAGAACGTAATGACCATCATTGTTCTTCAAAATGCCATATGCCACACCACGTTTCAGTACTGCTTGCATCTATTGTCCACAAATGTGACATCTTAGTTAAGCAAGAACTATATTTATATTGGATTATGTGCCGTTCGATACCATACAACTTTGATTGAACACATTTTTTTCTGTCACCAACATAACAACCGAGATATTCAGGTGTCCTATTTCAGATGATTCTGAATCTATCTTGTAGATAACCAAAAATATATTTACACATCAGCTGTCGCATATAATAACACTGTCCATCACCAAATTTGTTTTCAATATACTGTTGGGTCCATCTTATAGAGTTTTTTGCGCTAATTCCGAATCTGTCATTAATTTTTCTCCTATATGCACAGTTTTTGAGAAACATGACTTTGAAAAAAAACATATTTTTCAACTTTAAACAAATATTGTGATGTTATTATAAAAGATATTGAACTGTTCTTTACAGCAAAAGATTCTGTAGACTTTCCCGAATACAGTGATATCCAATATTAATACATTATGATTGTTTAAACATGTTTAAATTTTTTTGGATATTTTTGAGAATATTTTTCAATTTATCTCAAAAAATAAAGGTCCAGCGGAAAATTGAAGTATACCACGTGATAGAGCAGACTTTTATCTTGAGAAACCACCCCTTCAAGTTTGGAACGTCGACGTTTTTTTCGAACCAGGAAACAAAATATCTTCGCCCGACATGAGTTGTCACCAGTGGCGCTCACCACCAGAACGGTCGTTCGCCGCTCCGTATCCCGTCGCTGCCCCGTATCCCGTACCAAGCGCCACTGGCGGCAACTCATGTCGGGCGAAGATATTTTGCTTTCTGGTTCGGTAAAAACGTCAATGTTGCAAACTTTCAAGGGGGGTTGTCAAGATAAAAGTCTGCTCTATCGCGTGGTATAGTTCGATTTATCGCTGGACCCTTATTTTTTGAGATAAATTGAAAAATATCCTCCTGAGTTGGTGTAATTTCGAATATCAGAAACATTAGACGAACTTAAAAATACTTTTATATCATTTTCAAGTTACTGAACATATTAAGAGAGAAAATAAATCTCTATGTCAGTCTGGTTTGTTGGAATTCAGGTGGAAAATTGTTTATTTTGCATAAAAATCCGCTGTCTACAAATTTTAGCACAATTCAAGGACAAAGCCATACGAGAAAGTATAATATTGTACATATGTTTGTTCAAAAGTTTAGACTTGTTAGTTCAGTCAAAATCATTTACTAATAACATGAAATGTTGATCAATTTTCAAGGGTCTTTTATCAACCTGGAATACGCTCTGTTACAATACTACAAGATACTTGTTAGCGTCAACGTGTTCTAAGGGGGTAGGTTCGTTTCCAGGATTGTAAGGGGATTTTTCAGTAGTAAAAAGCGCTCAATAAAAGATCATTCCAGGCCGCTATCGCCCTCAAAAGTCCTATTTTTACATTAACGATAAGACGTAATTTGTAGTATTCGGCAGCATGTACCCAGTCAACCAGGCCTGCCCCGAGCAGAAAGCGAGCCCAGCCTGTCAGGAAGAGAGGGGGGGTAGTATCTCGTCAGAACGCCGTTCGAAGCTGTTCGGAGCATTGGAGTCTGCCGGGCATGCCCTGGAGGTACAGCTGCCGACGCAGGTGCCCGGTATCCTCCTCCCAAGAATCTGCCCGGCAGCTTCTGCAGAAATCGGCAGAAACCGAGCATTTTCCTTAATGGGTAGCTGTCGCAGCTTTATGAAAATACCCAGTAAGCAAAATGCTCGGTTTTGGACGGGCATCTATACGCGCATAAGTATCGGTTGCTGCTGGCAGAAAGACCCGGCATCTGCCCGGAAGAAGCTGCGGGTAGTACGCAGGCAGCTCGGTTCTGGATTCTGCCTGCGTTTACTAATATTAGTGACCTGTCACTGATATAGTATGCAGGGTGAGTCCGAAGAAACAGAACACCTAAATATCTCCGTTACTTTTCGTTGTACAAAACAACTTCTTAGGACAAAATTACACTGTTTGAAGGGTGTGTATCGCTGGGAGATGACAAGAAGATCCCTGAGGGCGTGTAGAGGCAAAAAGGGTCTCCAGCTGGCGCCGCCTACCCCGACCACTGACGCTCGCGTACTCGCCGCGTGACCACGCCCTCTCGGTTGCTACGTCACACGACGCATAGTAGCAGGATTCCCGTATTTACGGAGGGCTACGGGAGAGAGACAGAGCGGGAGAGAGAGATAGAGAGAGATGTAGAGAGAGAGAGAGAGAGAGAGAGAGAGAGAGAGGGAAAGAGAGAGCGGGAGAGAGAGCGCGGGAGAGAGAGCGGGAGAGAGAGAGAGCGGGAGCGAGAGAGCGGAAGAGAGAGAGAGAGAGAGCGGGAGAGAGAGAGAAAGAGAGAGAGCGGGAGAGAGAGAGCGGGAGAGAGAACGGGAGAGGGAGAGAGAGAGCGGTGAAACCGCGAGGCGTAGCGGGGGTTGGCGAGCGAAGCGAGCAGGGAGCGGAGCCCCCCCTAGTGTGACGTAGCAGCCGAGAGGGCGTGGTCACGCGGCGAGTACGCGAGCGTCAGTGGTCGGGGTAGGCGGCGCCAGCTGGAGACTCTTTTTGCCTCTACACGCCCTCAGGGATCTTCTTGTCATCTCCCAGCGATACACATGTAACGGTTTAAGGGAAAAAATTTTCATTTGTAGCTGACAAAATAACGAATTCATCCATGTAACACAATATGACCTACAAATGACCTTCAACTCAGAAAAATAAAATAAATAAAATTCATTTGCTTATGTAAGATTTATTTGCTTTATTTCTGTTACGCAAAATGTTAAAAAATATTCCCTTGAGCTGCTATATATTCAAATGTATCGCAATACACAACATAACAGATTCGGTGTTGACAGGAAGACAGATTCGGTGTTGACAGGAAGACATTTATGATATACCTTCACCTATGCGTTCGTACAGAATCGTGTTTATCAACTACTAATTACTCTGAAGACGTTCTTGCTATCAGATTTCCACTGTTTCTAAGATTTCTAATCTATCAGTCTATCGATGAACGTTTCACAATGCGTTGCTTGAAGGAAGATAAAATGGATATGATTTTCATTTATGGAGAAAGTCGTCCATCAGTTTCCGTTTACTCCAGCTTGATAAATAAATTCCGTGAAACTGGTAGTGTTGAAAATAAAAAATGTACGAAGGTGAGGACTGTAAGGAATGAAGCAAACACAATTAATGTTCTGGCAGCAGTGGATACAAACCCTCATGTTAGTACGAGGCAAATCGCACGAGAAAGTGGCATTAGTCAAAAATGTGTAGTGCAAATACTCTATGAACAAAAATTTCACCCCTTTCACCTATCAATTCACCAAGAACTTCACGGTAGAGACTTTGTAAATCGTGTAAACTTTTGCCAGTGGGGATTGAGACAATTGATGAACGATAGAGCATTTTTTAATAAAGTATTATTTACCGATGAAGCTTCGTTTACGAATCACGGGCAGATAAGTTTAAAAAACATGCATTATTGTTCATCTGAAAATCCGCGGTGGTAACGGACAGTCGACAAACAAAGACCATGGTCCGTCAATCTCTGGTGCGGAATTTTAAACAACCAAATAATTGGGCCTCACTTTATCACTGGAACATTAAATGCAGAAAAATACATCGTTACCAATTCTCCTGGAAAATACACCCTTGGACATTCGTGAAGATATGTGGTATCAATATGACGGATGTCCAGCCCATTTTTCCCGTGTCGTAACACAATTCTTGAATAACAAGTTTCCAAATCATTGGATTGGACGTAACGGACCAGTATTATGGCCAACTCACTCACCAGATCTTACACCCCTTGATTTCTATCTATGGGGAAAACTGAAAGACGATGTTTACCATGAACCACCAAACCATTGTAGACGACACGAAAGAAAGAATCGTCAGGGCTTGTGCGTCGATTCCCTTAGAAATGAATTACACAGCAGTACGTTCTGTAACTTCACAGCTAAATGAATGTATAGCAGCTCAAGGGAATATTTTTGAACATTTTGCGTAAGGCCTCGTACAGACTAGAACATTTCGACGAACCGCGCATTTCGACGAACGGTGCCACGAACGCGAACGGGTGGCACTTACAAATCTGTTTGCAGGATAGATGGCATATCCTAAATATTCATAATAAATGTCAAGAAATAGACAGAAATTTATAAACAAAGACATCGGTGATTTAAATTATCCGAAAAAATTACATTTCTACTTCATAGATTCCGGTCGGGACGGGAATTTTTCTTGGGATCGGGACGGAATCCCGAAAATTATTCGGGAAATACTATTGGGAATCCCGGATATTTTACGGGAATTCCGAATATTTTCGGGAATCTCGCACACCCCTGAAGAAATCCCGAAAAAATTCACGGGAAACCCGAACACCACTGGGAATCCCGAATATTCTCGGGAAAAACTCAGGATTTTTGGGATCCCGTCCTGACATTATACGAGGCTTCCAATCCCGTTCCCGGCATCGGGATTCGGGAATTCCCGTCCCGTCCCGCACACCTCTAGTATTTGCTGCTACTGTCAAGAGACATACATTTTCTTAAATATCGAGAGTGCAGGGTACTTATAGAAAAAGTTGGAGGCAACCCCGCTAAAAAACCGGGAACTCCCGAATCCCGATACCGGGAATGGGATGGGAAGTCTCGTATCATGTCGGAACGGAATCACAAAAATCCTGAGTTTTTCCCGAGAATATTCGGGATACCCGGTGGTGTTCGGGTTTCCCGTGAATTTTTTCGGGATTTCTGCAGGGGTGTACGAGATTCCCGAAAATGTTCAGAATTCCCGTAAAATATCCGGGAGAAACTGCAATGTTTTCATAGCAAGAGCCTCTTTAATAATTTGAGACAAATTATGAAGTAGAAATGTAATTTTTTCAGATAATTTAAATCACCGATTTCTTTGTTTATAAATTTCTGTCTATTTCTTGACATTTATTATGAATATTTAGGATATGCTATCTATCCTGCAAACAGATTTGTAAGTGCTACCCGTTCGCGTTCGTGCACGCCGAAATGTGCGCGGCGGCGCACAGTGGAACTTTTCGTCCATTTCGGAGACAAAATCAAAGAACTTCCGATAGAAATGAGATAGAGAGCTGAAATTTTTTTTAGTTGCAGCTGAGACTTCAAAGAATATGGGAATAATAGGGAGATTATGGTACGAACATTTTTTAACCTTGAAAAAAATCGTCAAACTTGCACAATGTCACGAAAATTGTGGTTTTTGCAATACCACGGGTAGAAAAAAATTTTTTTGTAACATGCCATACATCATTTCCTGTAGATTTTTTCATGCTGAATTCAAATCTGGTCTCAAAGTTTGACTACGACTTCAGGATTTTACAAGAAATCGATTTTTGTGAACGAATTGTTTAACGAATTTTCTCAAGGTTATAAAACGTTCGTACCATAATCTTCCTATTTTCCCATATTCTGCCAAGTATCAGCTTTAATTTTAAAAAAATTTCATCGCTTTACCTCATTTCTATCGAAAGTTCTTTGATTTTGTCTCCGAAATGGACGAAAAGTTCCACTGTGCGGCGTTCGTGGCACCGTTTGTCGAAATGTTCGTCGAAATGCGCGCCAAAATGCGCGCCGAAATGTCATAACATCTCCAAAAATTAAAGTCATTTAATCTCGAATCTGATGCTTCGTACAGACCTGAACATTACAACTCAATAAACTGCCAGCATTTTCTGTATTTATTTGTGTAGTATACGCCGCTGCAGCTCCCATAGTTATTCCGCAAGGAAATCTGGAAATAGCACAAATCCGTTCCGATCGCCGTTCGTCGAAATGTTCGTCGAAATACACGGTTCGCGGCGCGGTTCGCAGTGCAGTTCGCGGCGCAGTTTGTCGAAATGTTCTAGTCTGTACGAAGCATAACAGAGATAAAGCAATAGAATCTTACACGTTGAATTTTATTTATTCCATTTTTCTGGGTTGAAGGTCATTTGTAGGTCATATTGTCCTACATGGATGAATTCGTTATTTTATCAGCTACAACATTACGTTAACGAAGATATATCATTCCATATAAAAAAACATCGATGACCTTGAAATCTCATTAAAAAATGACCTTGAAAATTTTTTCCCTTACACCGTTACATGTGGCCCTTCAAACAGTGTAACTTTGTCCTAAGAAGTTTTTTTGTACAACGAAAAGTAACGGAGATATTTAGGTGTTCTGATTCTTCGGACTCACCCTGTATATATACAGTGTCCCAAAATTCGTGAACTTCCCGAAAGGGGGTGGTTCCGGAAACCATTTCAAGCAACATTTTCCTTTTCAAAAATGTTATCCACGACTTTGTTTAGGAGTTATTAACGAAAAACACGGACCAATCAGAGCGCGACCTAGACGCGAATTGGCACAGTCAGCCAATAGACAGTTGGTGCGGCTGTGCCAACTCGCGTCTAGGTCGCGCTCTGATTGGTCCGTGTTTTTCATTAATAACTCGTAAACAAAGCCGTGGATAACATTTCTGCAAAGGAAAATGTTGCTTCAAATGATCACAGGAACCTCCCATTTCTGGCTGTTGAAGGAATTTTTGGACACCCTGTATACGACAGCTGATGTGTAAATGTATTTTTGATTAGCCACAGAAAAGTAATCATAACTATAACTATAGACTGAATCATCTAAACCAGGCCACCTGAATGTCTCGGTTGGTATTGGTGCGGCTCATAATCCAATATAAATAGAAGATTTCATTCAATCCAATAAAGATATGAAGGTTAATTTGGTTATTTTAAGTGGAATGACTTATATTTTTACATGTATAATCTAGTAGAGCAGGGATGGGCGATATGTGGGGCCCCTCAAATGGTTGCTTCTCCCACCAACCTCTCTTTAATGCACCGCGCGCCTTCGTCGCACAGGGCGCACCTCGCTTCCTCGCGGCCGCGATGCGCGAAGCCTTCGCGAGACATGCGCACTGTTCGCTACGGGCGAAGCGCGTTCTTTCGCCATGGTAACGGTGGAGCTGGTGGGAGGCAGTGGGCGCTGTGGTGTGGACGGTCTTGCCTCAATTGAGGCAAAAATGCCCATCCCTGTAGTAGAGCGTTCTACGACGCGTACAATGATCTATTAACAAAAGTAATTTGTGCAAGGGAACATTATTTGCAATATTTATATCAAAATATTGTTTAACCCCTTGCCGCATTTTAACGAGTCACGCTCGTCATGAAAACCTAATACAGTAAATGCTCGTTCGTTGTGAAAAGGCATGAGAGTTGAGGTCGCAATGATCGAATAGTGAAGCTATTTTTGATTTATGACTGCGTCTAGATATCGCGCCGAGCGCGCCGAGCGCGCCGAGCGAGACTTCAATAGAGAGCCGAACATAGAGAAGGACAGAGTGAAATACGGATCGCGTAACCGAAGCGTGCCGCCGTCGCCGGCACAGTTTAAAGGCCCGCGAGTTCTCACAATGTATGTAATGGCAATGATGGAATTGTTAATTTTCCATTAGGCTTATGAGACTTTCACTAATTCATTTCTGGCACTTTTCTGATTAAAATGATACCAAACACGATATAATTTGTGCCATATTTACTCTACATGTGAAGCATAATTAATAATTTATCATACATTTAACACATACTATATATAGCATATGTTTAAAACAGTACGACGAGCGTCTCAAAAAACATCTTCCACTTCCGTTACAATATCATTTAGAAGGAGCCAAATTAGCAATCTTAGGTAAGCCAATTGAAATAGTTAATTAATAAATAATAATAAATACGTGCACTATTCTAATTCTAAAAAAAAATAACACAACATTTTTTTAGGCTATAAAACGTCAAAGAAAATGGAACGTCCGTAACAAATTTTAAACGACTAATTATAGAAATTCTAGAAACTTATTAATAAAAGTGTTAGCATCGAATTGGTATTTTAAACATTACAGTTTCTCTTTCTTTTCACTTGCTATCCTCTTCCATGTCCTACAGTACTCCGTAACCGTCAATGAAACCATTAAATAAAGTTGAAATTACATTATCGTGTTTGGTATCATTTTAATCAGAAAAATGCCAGAAATAAGTTAGTGAAAGTCCCATAAAAGCCTAATTGAAATTAAGAAGTTTGAGTACTCGATTCACTCGAGTCAATGTTGTGGTGTTCACACCGATATACCCGAGCCGACATCAATCGTTGCCGCCGTGCGGAGCGACTCGGCCGACTCGGCGTTGACAGGCAGTGGAGGGAGTAGGCACGTCGCAACGACCGCATAGTCGATTTTTCACAACGAACGAGCGTTTACTGTAAATATGAATGCTACGCCTTTATTTTTAAATGAAATAAAATTTGATTCGTTCGTAATGAATATTTGAGCATTAAAATAAATGTCGCCATGCAAAAAATATAAATTTTCATTCCTCTTCTACGACATTTTTGGGGATAAAGACGTTTTAATCGCTGTAACTGTAAAGAAAATGATACGACAAAGATTCTCGATATAACTGTGTTGGCACTTTTTTTATTATCTATTTTGCCGAAATGAATCGATTTCTGCTTTGAAAATTATATGATTCGATTTTGAAAAATAAAGTTGACCTTCAAATGTCCTTTACGCGTTCACCTGCGAACAGGCTGATTAAATTAAATTACTTCCCCCTCGAAACAGAACAAGTTTCGTCTGAACTATTTTTCCAAGTAACGAATATTCGAGGAGATAATTGTATTTATCGATTAGAGTATGTCACCCTTTATATAAATTAATAAACATAAGTACCATTTTAACTTCATTTACCGACAAACAGTACTATGTATTATAATATGATGTAATCATGTGGTATGTTCAGTTTACGTTTATGTTGCGCAGTTTTACAATTCTAAGTTTCAATACACAAAAATTAAAAATGAGGAAAACGATGGTATTTTACGAGATATCACTGTGATAGACAACTGAGAATGAATCTATTTTTATATCTGCCTGACATGAGTACAGTAAAAGCTCCTTCGTTGTCCTGAATCGTGGGCACGATCGTTGTCCAGAATCGTGGGCACGACCGTTGTCCAATGCTTACCCATTCCACTGCCTGTCAACGCCGAGTCGCTCCGCAAGGCGGCGACGATTGATGTCGGCTTGGGTATATCGGTGAACACCACACATTGACTCGAGTGAATCTACTATTCAAACTTCTTAATTTCCATTATTTGTTTATGGGACTTTCACTAACTTATTTCTAGCATTTTTGATTAAAATGATACCAAACACAATATAATTTCAACTTTATTTAGTGATTTCATTGACGGTTATGGCATACTGTAGGACTTGGAAGAGGATAACGAGTGAAAAAAAAGAAAAACTGTATTGTTTAAAATACTAATGCGATGCTAACACTTTTATTAATAAGTTTCTAGTGATTATTTTTCTTATTCTTTTTCGATTATGTATAATTAGTCGTATAAAATTTAACTAGCCGTTTCACTAAAGTCTAATTAAATCGAAAATGAATTAATAAAAATGCAAAACTAGTTTCTTCTATAGAATGTTCTAGGTTTCTGAGGTTTCTATTCTATAAAATAGAAACCTTCCTCTATAGAATGAGCCCTCACCCAGCCATATTTTTGATTAAAATGATACCAAACACAATATAATTTCAACTTTATTTAGTGATTTCATTGACGGTTATGGCATACTGTAGAACTTGGAAGAGGATAACGAGTGAAAAAAAAGAAAAACTGTATTGTTTAAAATACTAATGCAATGCTAACACTTTTATTAATAAGTTTCTAGTGATTATTTTTCTTATTCTTTTTCGATTATGTATAATTAGTCGTATAAAATTTAACTAGCCGTTTCACTAAAGTCTAATTAAATCGAAAATGAATTAATAAAAATGCAAAACTAGCCGTCGTCTTGCTTTAAGGGAGGCATCTTGTACGAAGAGGCCAAATTCATGTCAAAACATAGGCGCTGGACAACGATCGTGCCCACAGCGCAGGTCGGGCTGTTCTCCTACGGGCTGTAACTCCGTCAATTTTCAAAATTCAAATCTAATTCCTTGAGAACATATTTTCGAGATGTTAAGTTATTTATTTAAACATATGCTATATATAGCATGTGTTAAATGTATGATAAATTATAAATTAGGCTTCACATGTAGAGTAAATATAGGACAAATTATATCATGTTTGGTATCATTTTAATCAGAAAAATGCCAGAAATAAGTTAGTGAAAGTCCCATAAAAAAATAATCAAAAATGAACAATTCCATCATTGCTATTACATTGTGAGAACTTGCGGGCCTTTAAACTGCGCCGGCAACGATGACACGCTTCGATCACGCGATCCGTATTTCATTCTGTCCTTCTCCATGTTCGGCTCTCTATTGAAGTCTCGCTCGACGCGGTCGGCGCGATATCTTGATGCAGTCATAAATCAAAAATAGTGTCAGGGCCCGATCGTTGTCCGCTCAAACCCTCGGCCTTTGGACAACGAAGGAGCTTTTACTGTATAACGAAAAAATCGCTCAAAATGACAGATTTCTGATTTTTGTAACAGAATTATTGTAATTGTAAAGATCACAAAATATTCTTGTACATAATTAGCAAATAAATTGATTTATTAGTATGTATATTATTGTATAATCAAAACCACGCAGGATCTGAATAAATACTATTTTGTAAAAACTGACACGGAAACATTTTTTGAATTGCATCAGCAATTCACGTTCGGACACGCTAATTGATTAATCCTTATTGATTTATTTCGCATATTCCATTTACTATACGTATGAGTTTAAGTAAACGTACCTGTCGTCGTGCTACTTGAGCTGGAATATCGTATGCAGAGCATAGATAACGTAGAATCTCACGTGTTGTAGAGCCCCTTATTTCGCGCAGGTTTTTAATTGCTGAGACCACCATAGCAAGAGTTTTCGATGGTTCACTCATGATTGTAGTTGACCTTGAAGAAGTGACTTTGATAAAATTTTATCACGTGTATTAGAACTGGAAATCGCTTTTTCATTATTTTCGATAACAATTTAACCCCTTGCCGTATCATTTTCTTTACAGTTTTGCAACTTATATGCACACCAAATATTTGGTTCTCCCTCTATTTATACAATTGTCTTATTTTTTAGTTAAGGAGGCATTACACTTTCTCGGTCGAAAATTTTAATCGTTTTAATGGGACTGATAAAGTAATGAAAAAACATTTTTTGAGTCCGACATTTTTTTGACATATATAGGGGTGTTATAGGGGTTTTTTTGCAGCCTCATGGTAGTCATTGATCTGCTGGCGTGCACAATTGTGGCTCACTGGAACGTGTGAAAAAGAAAGAATTATCCTTAGACAAAGTATGACTATGGCCCCAGTATAGACTACGATTATTTTGTTTAAACAAAAATTCACAAAATGGTGGACCTCCAAAGTTTGTGGTCTCAAAGATAGCATTTTCTTCATAAAAAAAACGTTAAAAATTGAGGAAAAAATTAACAAATTTCATTTATTCTAGTCTATACTGGGACTATAGTCACACTTTTTCTCAGGATAATTCTTTTTTTTCAGACGTTCCAGTGAGCCACAATCGTGCACGCTGGCAGATCAATGACTTCCATGAGACTGCAAAAAAGAATAAAAAATTTTTCTTATATTGAAGATTTAAGATATATGTCAAAAAAATTACGCACTCAAAAAATGTTTTTTCATTACTGTATCAGTCCCATAAAAATGATTAGAATTTTCTAAAATAGCAACAAAATTGTTTAAAATAGGTAGCAGTCAAGGAACTGTCCTTTGAAGTAAATTTCAAACAAAATGCTTGAAATAGTAGGGAGTTGTTGGTAACAAAATTGAGAAATAATTCGGAGTGCAAAGGGTTGAAACGTCTTTATCCGCAAATATGTCGTAAAGGAGAAAATAAAATTTATATTTTTTATATGGCTATATATATTTTAATACTTTAATATTGATTACAAATACATAAAATTTTATTTCATTTAAAAAGAAAGGCGCAGCATTCATATTTATTGGGCTTTATTTAAAATCTTCGTGACGCGCGTGAATCGTTAAAATGCGGCAAGGGATTAACTGAATTGCAACAATCCACGTAAAAAAACATTATTGATTTTATAATCACCATACAATCGGTTAATGGGTCGATTATTCTGAAAAATATAAAACCTACTGCATTGATCACTTGTTATTGTTTTCAAAATAATGTAATATTTTAATTATCATTTTTTAAAGTATAATTGCTCGAAAAATAATACCATATTATATTTATCATTGTTAAAAGCACACATCACATTTTATAGCGACACATATTGAGTTAATGTTTCGATCTACATAGTATCACTATCATGCATTATACATTCATGAATCAACTGCAACTCAACGAATTAACAAGCATTTGACATGCAGGTCACTGTGTTCAAGGACGACTATTATCACTGATGACATCGCGATTAACATTACTGTCTAACTAATAATTATTAAATAACAGAAGTTAAATAATCAACTGATTAATTCAATCATATTTTGAGCTAATAACGTCAATTCCAATAATTTCTAATAACTTCAGATTAAATTGTGATCATTGTGCGTCATTTCTTGGCTGTTCCAATTACAAATATTAAGTAAAAAATATAATTGAGGATAGTGTACCTGATGACGAAATTAATAAGCAAACGAACAGATTGTTTGTGCCCTTTTTACTTCTAGAAGTTGTTTCCGTCGAGTTGAAGCATTCAATTCGGTGATCTTAAATTCTTTCGAAACAAATACTGAGAATTTTTCATTTAGAAAGCGAGCCAAAATTTCCTTACGTCACATTGCAAGGAAATTGTCAACGGACGAGCGTCGATGTTTACAAATGAACGACAATTTTTGCAGTGCGTTCGATATTGATATCTCGAAACAATTTCGCGTCAATGATAGGGAAACTTTTTCATCGCGATTAATGAAGCGCGTAAAAACATAAAATATGGGAACCCGGAAGATGAGCTACACGAGGCAGTAATATTTAAAGATGCTAATAAAAGCAGATCGTCTAATAAAAAGTTCCTTGGCATAACGTGTATGGAAATTATCGTATTTAATCAAAATGATCGCCACCGAGAATTATCTATTGATCTATTGCATACATTTATTCTTTCCATCCATATTCTTTATACACATTATAAAAATTAGATTTTACGACATTTAAACCAGTGGTCGGCACGGAGGAGACTTCAGGCCATTATTGGCTCGCGCCGCCTCCTTTTCCGACCGCACGTCTCGCTCCCAATAACGGCCATAGTCCTCAGGCTCGTACCTATCCCAGACCGTATGAACTGCGCGTGGCGCATTAGGGCGACACCTGTATCAATAGCTTTCCACATTACCATGGAGGTACTATTGTTAATGTGTTTTTCTTTTTCTGTGGTGTCCCCTGTAGGCCTATTCCTCTATGTTGCATGATGATTTCGGAAACTAACTTTGAACAATAAATACGCAAGAGAGAGAAATAACTTTGACAAATACTTCTTAATTCCATTGCCAAAATTTTGAACAGTCATTCAGAAAAACTTCTTCGTGGAAGAACCCATTTTTTCTAGTAAGATTCTAGTTATTTGCTAGTTACAATCCGAGGGTATCCTACCCCCTTAAGGGGGAACTGTACCCTCAGATTTTGGGGTATTTATCAATGTTATCAACCTCTGCGCAGAAAAAAAGTTTGGTAACATTGATAAACACGCAACTGCATAATGAACACGAGATGGAGTTGCTTGCTATTTCCATATTCTATTCAGCTCGTCGCGAATGCCGTTATACAAGGCAGGTCGCACTAATATTAGTGTCACCGATGAGAATTCCACGTTGACAGCAGTGCAGCAGTGAAATGTTGCACAATATCGCAGCACTGATTGACAGTCCTTCTGACTAGGCACCATCTCGTCTAAACCAGCGCTCGGAATTTTTTCATCGCGGCGGTCCAGAATCGAAGACTGCGCCTCCCGCGCGTCTCGCTCCCCGTACCGGCCCAAGTTCGGAGATCCTCAGGCACGTTCCATACTCGCTATTGGTGGCGCCTAGAAGAACTAGGGCTGGTACGGGGAGCGAGACGCGCGGCCGGGCGAGGAGGCGTGGCCTTCGAGTCTGTGCCGCCGCGATGAAAAAATTCCGAGCGCTGGTCTAAACTAACTGAAATAAAATTGGCTCTAGATTGGCTCTACATCAGAGAGGACCTCGTCTTCATGGGGAAATCTATGCTAATGTGAATGAAATCACGCGCATTGATTTTTTGTCCTTATACGAGCATATTTTGAGATGCTCAATGGTTCATTTGATAGAGAAAGGTTCATCACGGCGCGCCCTGCTCATCATATCAGTCAAAAAAGTCTCTTTGAGACAGAAAAATACATTGAAATCTGCGGTTATTTTTCTCGATTTTTTCTCTACTTTGGGCACTCATATTATTAGATATAAACATAATCTCGTTAAATCAATAGCAGAGCGCGCGGTATTTAACCTTCCTCTATAGAATGAGCCCTCACCCAGCCATAAATCGGCTCAAATAAGGACAAAAAATCGATGCGCGTTAACCCATTTTGAGATCCAAAATCTAATAAGATTCTAGTTCCTTTCTAGTTACAATCCGAGGGTATAGATCACCCGCATTTTGGAGAACGAACATTCACACAGTTATGTGTATACGAACATTTAAAAAATTCTAAGTGCGAAATTTGGAGAGGATATCTCGATTCATCTAATATTTTAAAAAATTCGACACTGTTTTCATCCCTAGTCCTCAGAGGATTTTGGCAATGGAATAAAGAAGTATTTGTCAAAGTTATCGCTCTCTCTCCCTCTCTTCCGTATTTATTGTTCAAAGTTAGTTTCTGAAATTATCATGTAACATAATGGAATAGGCCTACAAGGGATACCACAGAAAAAAAACGGATTGACAATAATACTTTCATGGTAATGTGGAAGCCTATTGCTACGGGTGTCGCCCTAATGCGCCACGCGCAGTTCATACGGTCTGGGATAGGCACGCACCTGAGTTGCCTCGAGGACTACGGCCGTTACGGGGCGTGAGACGTGCGGCCGGTAAAAGGAGGCAGCGCGAGCCAAGAACGGCCTGAAAAGTCTCCTCCGTGCCGACCACTGTTTTAGACAATTATCGTGTTACTTACAGGGTGTTAAGAAATATTTGGTCTTGGCAAGCATAGGCGTATTCTACATCTTCGGATCGATGGAGATCTGTAAAAAAAGTTGCCGCAAAATTGTCCTTGACCTTGAATTTCAAGGTCAATTTTTTTATTGTATTGTATTCTACGCATCATGAGGATAAAAAGTGTCAAAGGAACTATGGGTCAAAACTCAACCGTTGCGCCAAAAATTGATGCGGAAGTTTTGTCGGCTGTAAGATGAATTTTATTCATAGAAATTGGAGATTTTAAATGGAAATTCTAGTTGTTAACATAGACACAGTCTTGGCGAGAATGTAAACACACCGCTACAGCGTTAAACGCCACATAAACACAGTTCGAGTGACCCTCACTAGATTGCTTTGCTCCGATTAAAATCACATTCGTTTAGTAGTTTGTGTCTAGCTTTTGGTTACAGCGACCATTTGTATGTGATAGCATCATGGTGCGAAAATATATAAATATCCGACACATGCTTCGTGCAATAGTTCAAGCATTTGGATATAATTCGAATAGAGCATGCCTTCCAACATTTACGAAGTATACCAAATTTACATCAGCGAGTTATAAACAATATTCAGAACAGATTAGAGACCTGTTTGCAAAACAATGGTGGCTATATTGAAGCTGGCAGTGAAGCTTGGCTATTAAGAAATATTAATCAGAATGGATCGGTTCTTTGGCTCAGAAGAAGAAATAGAAGATGAACATCTTTCAAGACTTAGAAGGTAATATTGATTATGACTGATTATGTTAGATTTCCGATAAACAACAGATAAACAACAATAGTAACTGCATGCTTCATTAGTAATAAATCTACTATTATTTTTTATGAGAACGGTTGAGTTTTGACCCATAGTTCCTTTGACACTTTTTATCCTCATAATGCGTAGAATACAATACAATAAAAAAAATTTGACCTTAAAATTCAAGGTCAAGGACAATTTTGCGGCAACTTTTTTTTACAGATCTCCATCGATCCGAAGATGTAGAATACGCCTATGCTTGCAAAGACCAAACATTTCTTAACACCCTGTACAGAGAATTTTCTAATCAGGTATTTCAATTGGAATCTTTTCAATCTCTTTCCTGAGGACGGAAAACGCCGCGATCGAAGAAGTTGGTGTCATTTTGTTATAACTTTTGAACTATTAGAGATATCGCAATCAAATTTTCACCAAAATATTTGAAAAATAGTAATTCTTACCTAGAGATAATTAAATATTTGTTGCATTTGTTAAACAATCATTTTTACTATTATAACTTTTCATTGATATTTTTTATTAAAAAATGAATTGTTCAAATATAGTTTTTCAACCTTTTTTTACTTGTTGTGAACAATAATTTTAGTGTTGGTCTTGATCTTTAACACATAAAAGAATACTTTCCTGTGTGTTCGCAATTAATCCGTGTTTTGTACTTTTGTATTGTCGATCGTATGCACCGTGACGGAAAACGATAGTCTCGCCGTGTAGATGTATATACGCGAGTCTGGCGAGCAAATCACGGTGGTCGCGATTGACAAATGAGAGTTGTTGTGGAGACGGTTGCGAAGACAAAAGAGGACCTTAGAAAAAAAGGGCGATTGAATGAATGTGTGAGACGACGCGAGGTTTTTTCCGCGATAATATGTAATTGAGTTATATTTTGGCCTTGAGGGTTCCGCGAGTGATCTCGGGTAAGCTTTGGACGTTGGGTCCTTATTCATTCGGTTCGGCAATACTTGGATTCTACCAGGCCGGTTGCACATTTGAGGTTCGAGAGCATTGGAGGCGTTGAAGCTCCTTTGCAGTGTATACCGAAGCTGGGACGGATCGCAAGGCTAACCGAAGTGCTGCCGGCGAAGGATTGTCCTAAGGGCAAGCCGGCAATTGTACAGGGAGTTCCAGTGGAACTCTTCTGTGGATCACTGCGCGTTGAGATTTAATGATAAACGGTAAGAGAGCTCTCTTACTTTTAAATTAGAATGGCCAGTTAGGATATAATTTGTTTAATCGCTGATTCCCTGAAACCGTGTTGGTTATGAGCTTTCGTAAGATGAAATTTATGTAGTATCCTTTCTGATTAAATAAATCTATTACGTCTTGCTTCGGCTTTTCCTCGTAATCCGTCGAGTTTTTTACGCCGAAGCAAGAATTTTTTTTAACCGGGAAATGGTGTGTTTTTATTTTAGTATAAGTTCGAACGTTGTTCATTTTTGAACTCCGTTCCTGTGTTACGAATTCTATTTTATTGAATTACTAGAAATGGTCAAAAAACACTGTGTAAAAAAAAGAAATATTTTAAATACATATTGCGACTGAAATAGTACTAACATTATATTCAGTCAATGTTACCACAAATGAAAAAGTAAGCTAATATAATAAACATACCATAATTTGTCTTTCGTGATGATCTATGATGATCGATTGCATTAGTTAATTAATAACTCTACTGCCTCAGGATTCAGTATTTTAGGATTTCTTTTACATGTTAATCTTACAGTCAGCGGCAATATTAAGTAGACACTTAAAAATCGCATAATTTTTTAAAAATTGGTTGAAAGGACTTGAATTGTTTAAAGATGTTAGACCGACTAGTTCGCTAGAGAATATGTAAACAAAAATTTATTAACATTGCAATTGGTAGGAATCATACAAAATTTTAAAAATGATGTTTTGTCAACTTTTCTATCTGGGCCTGTAACGATAATTTAAAAAATGCATTTTATAGATTTCTGTAACTTATATGGTCAACATTGCAAGGAGCTACATACGTTTAAAGATGAGAGTTTAAGGGTGAAAGTCGCAGATTTTCAGCAAGGTAGTCCCCCACTTGTTAAATTAAATAATTTCAACAGTTGTGCTGAGTTGTGCTAAGTTTGTGCTACATTGTGCTCGAATATTACAGCTATAATATCAAAAATAAGACTAAAAATTGAAAAAAACGATTTTTTTAGTAGCCCCCCACTTTTCATTTTTTTCAATTTTCTCAATTGTGCTAAGTTGTGCTGGGTTGTGCTAAGATTGTGCCGAAGTATTATTTCATAAAAATAGTAAATAAAGAAGTTATGGAAAATAATCGTTTTGGACACCTAATTAACGTTTAAGTTAGTAACAATTATCCAAACTGCACATAATCATATATCTGAGTTGTGCTAGCCTAGCGCAAGTCAGCACAACTTCCGATTTCTCCAGCACAACGATTTAAAGGGCACTTTACTCTTGTCCGTGGCCCTTCGCGCTTCGAGAGTATATCATTAAGTGGGCTTTCCGGTCACCAGACAAACAAAAGGGTGTGGGTCCTTAGTTGACCTTGGTCGGGCGAGAGTGCGGTGGCGCCCTCACACACCGGTAGACACTGCATACGTACACGAGGTTGCAAGGGTTCCGTAAATAACAAACCACGTCTTGCTAACGCACATTTGGGGCCCCTACATAGTCACAATCGGTAGATAAAAGACCCACCAATTGTGGATGGTGTCTAAAATGGTCTACTTTTGCGTTTTCGGGGCGTAATTTTCATTATTCGGCAGCATGTAGCGGAGTTCGACAAATATTGGGCGGCGCGACAGTGCTGCCACTGTCAAGACACATACATTTTCTTAAATATCGAGAGATTTAGGGTTCTAATAGAAAAAGAAATATGCATCCACCTATTCAGGGACACATATAATGTCAATTCAACCTTTATTATGTTAAGCTAAAACTATACGTGTTTAAACACAGTTCGAAAACTACGAAGTACACCCCTAAACGGAGGGTTTCGGCACAAGTATCAGTTCTATGGCATTTTTCGCTAGAAGCGCTAATGTCGGTTTCTCATCATCCAGTCACCGATACAGTGACTGTATCAGTAAAACAGTGACTGAATGATGAGAAACAGACATTAGCGCTCCTAGCGAAAAATGCCGGAACTATAGTTGTACCCAACCCTCCGTCTAGGGGTGTACTTCGGTAAATTTCAAACTGTGTTTTTAAACACGTATAGCCTACTCTTGTGGTTTTTAACTTCCCGATTTTATAGGGAAGTTATTTTAATGACCCCGAAAATCGAAAATCGATTTTTTAGCAGATCTTCACGTTTCATGGTCATTGCAGTCATTTTAGACTATTTTCAGCAAAATGTTCGTATGTGTGTGTGTGTGTGTGTGTGTGTGTGTGTGTGTGTGTGCACGTATGTACGTTTGTATGGTATCAAATTTTTTGTTAACGTTTTCTGAAAAAGTAACAACGCGATCAGAATGATGAATGATGCAATCGATGTGCCCCGCTGTAACTTAGAGCTGATTAGATTTTGGTCCATTTTGGTCAAGTAGTTTTTTATTTTTTTAGTTAGATTCAACAATGCAATTTATACGAGAGGACGGAAATTTTCCACCGAAGAAAATAACGTTATTACATAAAAAATTAAAAAAAAATTTTTTTATTTTATTTTTCATTTTTAAAAAATTTTTTTTTATTGCATTTTTTTTATTTATGCAACTAATGCTAATGTTACCACTTACAATAATCGAAAATTATCCCAATGCAAGTGTGAGTTTATCATCTCTGTTTCGGCACCGACCAACGTGGTCGGAAGATGCCGGCTGCCGGAACCACCCAGAAGTGAGCGCGCGAGGAAATCCACGAGGACCGGTGGAGGAGAAGAAAATATAGCGATTCAGAGGTGGTTAGTGGAGTTTGACACCCACATTGGGCTCGTCACTTTATTACTTTCACGAACCTAACTCGTGTACAGAATCGTCGAACAGCGATGAGCGCGAGAATTAGAGAGAGTCTGAAACCGCTTCGTCGAGGGGGTCCTCAAATAAACGCCGATTCGGCGAACGCGGTGTTACGCGATTGAGGTAGTTTACGGGTCACGACAGCAAGCTGTTGCGTACGCGGCGTCGACAATCATAACATACAGCGTGTGTTCTTCACGCGTCTTGAAACATATAGAAAAACCCATGAGGAGCGACGTTTATCAGAGGATCTCAAATCGACCGGTAAACTCCTCGATTTGAATCCCGAACAATCTCTACTCCTGAGAATACATTTTGGGAGAATATCGATGAATATTCCAAAAAAAAAACAATGTTGGCGACGTTGGCGAAGGAGTAACGAATCGGGAAGTTCTTTGTGTGACTCTTGGAGAGTCACACACCAAATAAAAAACATTAATAGCAGTAGGCCCTACTAGCCATGCGTAGTAGTAGTAGTAGTAGTAGTAGTAGTGTTTATTGCCGGGGAGGGGCGGTTCGGCCGCCCCTCGTTTCCTTAAGGCACACCGGTTCTTTCATCACCAGTATCACAATTGGCGCTGCCGGCACTCGGCCCTTTAGCGGGTTGCAATTGTCCTCGTTTTTCAGCCGTCCCCAATATTTTATTCGGCCCGGGCCATTTTCAGAGTCGTCGACTTACTAGACGGGTCGGTCATCATTGATGAGCGGGCCATGCTACCTAATTTTTGTGAGTTTTTGAGCTGTTTTACGGCTCGGTGTGAACGTCGGGCCCCCTCACCTTCAGACCTGCAGGGTGTCTCGCCTGCCCTTTCAGACCCCCCCAATTCACCATATTTTTATGTCGAATGTGTCAAGTGTTTGAAGCCCGTCCCTATTCTGTTTCCAGATAGTCCACGAACCTGTCCACACCCTCCCCTAGGGCTAATCCCTCCGCCTATGCTGTGAGTCTATTAGGAGTACAAATGCAAGGGATCGCATATTGTTTTTGACCATTGGGAAGAAGTTACTGCTACTTCGGATCCAATCCGACTTCATCGAAATCTCGGCTGGGCCGAGATATCAATTCCATTCGGTCTTCACCTGCCGACCTACTTCGCGATGGGGTTGAGAAGGAAGGGTTCACCAACTTCACCGAAATCTGTCTCCTGAGAGATTTGATATCAGGTTCATCGGGATCTTCCTTCTTGGGTGGGCTTGACACATCCTAGAAAATATGGCTGATTGTTCGGATGTGACCACCATCCTCGGTTCTGGTCGGTGTTCAGCTATTAGCTCCGCCGTCCACCCGGCCTTTCCCTTAAAGGTTTCTAATTGATATGCCATTTGCGTTTTTGATTCCGTTTTTTGGTAGGGTCCATGCCCAGTTTTTTCTCCTCAGTAGTACACCACTTGTTCGCTGACCACTCCCCCACCCCCCCTTTCCTTACTCTATCCCCCAAACAGAGGAGATAGAGCCGGCGGGTTCCTTTATGAGGCGGGATGGCCAACTTGGGCTCCCAATAGTTTACCGATTCCCTGGATAAAGGGGACATCGTTGCCTTTGGTTGCCCCATGACCCCAACAGTAGGCACTGAGCCCGTAGCAGGAGAAAAAACCACCTTGGAAATTTATGCCACTCCGGGAATCGAACCCTGACCTTCCTGCTACGAATCAGACACTCTACCACCTGAGCCACTGACCCGCCTAACCATGCGTACCACTAACCCTCTCGCAAGAGCAGTCCTACCCGCGAGCTCGCGAAGCGAGCGAGCAAAAACAACCCTACTCGCGAGCGAGCAACAATAACCCCCAAGTTTCTTAATTCTATCGCTCGCAATATGACATAGTATACGATAATTCATTATAAATTATAATGTTTGATATTGTATTTCCCGCGCAACATTGTTGGAGAAAGTACTAAACGAAATTCAGAAATATTTACATTCATGATTGATTGCATCAATTATCACTAATGGCTGGACCACCAAGGGCTTTCAAGGACTCAGAGTGACAGCTCGAGTATTCGACCAATCTCAGACGCGCACCGTATGAACTGCGCGTGGCTCATTAGTCCCACATCCGTATCAATAGGTTCCTACATTACCGAGAAGGTACTCCTGTAATGTTCCATTCTAAGTCAATTCTCGGTCCTGTGTTGTTACATAGATCGGAACTGGACACTATTGTTTTATGGCTTCGTCGACCGTGCCTAATGTAGAAAAGAACAGCATGTAAACACGGACCGCACAGCCAAAGGCATAACAAAAAATATCGTATCGGTGAGACAATCCTAGTGCAAGACTGAAACTTCTTTATTTTTTACTTATTTTTAATGAAATTTTACCGATATATTTGTGACATTTTTCTGATTAAAATGGCACCAAACACGATACAATTTGACCCATATTTACTGTACATGTAAAGCAGGCGTGCACAACTGGACGATTTGGAAGCGGGAGCTCTCGACTCGGCTCATGTGCCGGGTCGGAGCTGGCTGGTTCACGTAGGGTGGGGAGAACTACAACAGTGTACGCGTGACGTACATGTCGTGCGGGAGACACTCCCACATTTACAAGTCACGCTGTTAGTGAATTCCCCTTCCATACGTCCGAAATAGGTCTCGGCTCCGAGAGCGCACAGGAGCCGCTTGCCAGCTCATGAGCCGCTCAGAGAGCTACGAGTTGTGCATATCTGATGTAAAGCATAACTTACAATTCATCATATATTTAAAATATGCTACATATATGGCATATGTTTAAATAAACAACTTAACATCTCGAAAATATGTTCTGAAGGAATTAGATTAGAATTTTGCAAATTAACGGAGCTACAGGCCGTTGGAGGTTTTTAAACGACCCATTTTAATCAGAGAAATGTGTCAAATATCTTGAGAAATGTTGTACAAGAAGGAAATTGAAAATAAAAAAGTTAGCATCGAATTGGTATTTTAAACAGTACAATAAGTATTGAATTTTTGCCGACCGCCGCGGTCGCTGTTTCTCTTTATTTTTCATTCGCTATCCTCTTTTTGTCCTAAAGTTACTTCATACTGTCAATTAAACCACTAAATACAGTTGAAATTATATCGTGTTTAGTGTGATTTTAATCAGAAAAATGCCACAAATAAGTTGGTGAAAATCCCTTAAGCAATAATGAAAAATAAAGAAGTTTTGTAATTGGATGAGTAATGGTTCACACCGATATACCCGACCCGGTATCGGATTACACGGCATGTTTACACTGCTCGGCGACCGAGGCAGCTCGAGCTTCGAGGCCCTTCGCGGGGTATGCCCCCCAGTGAAATGGGTAGGCTAAATGACATAGATTTATGTGTGTCTAAATCTAAATAAATATATAATTTAATCTAAATGAATAAATAATTAATTTTAAATATTCGTAATGGCTGAAATTGATTAACAAGAGGTTCAATTTGATTTGAAAAGGAGTGAAATAGATTTGCAAAAGGGTGAAATCGATTTACAAAAAGGTAAAATTAACTTACAAAATGGTGCGATTGATTTTCAAAAGGATGAATTTGAAGTGCAAACTCAATACGTAGTACATAATGATTAATTATCGTAATTAGAGAAAGTAAGAAGAGAGATAAGGGTATTTCTAAATATAGAGTCCTCACACCCACATATATGAAGAATATTCGAATAAAAATTTAATCTTTCTCCTTTACAGCTTATTGTATTCCACGTAGCCAAGGGTCCATTCATTGAAGACTTCACACAATGTGTAACTCACGGGTTCTACACAAAGCCCTGGCAGGAGCAACTTTATGTGTCCTTTAGCTTATTCTTCATGTTCGTTCTCCCTCTAATCATTCTTATAATAACCTACGTCTCTACAGTGATTACAATCTCTCGTAAGTATATGCAAACATTTCTTCAATATTTTCATTAATAAATATATTATTTCCTTTATAACATTTTTATAATACAAGTTGTTCTGTTTATTTTAATAAGCTAAATAGAATTTGTTGAGCAAATTAAAAAAAAAGAAAAATTGTAAAAAGACCTGGACAATAACATATAGTGTTTGGGATTGGCTGAACGTGTCGGCAGCATGAACGCGCCGATTTACTGCGCGCCCCGCTATTGGCGGACCCGTACGATAACCGCGAGATCGAGAGTCGATAAGCAGCTCACAGTAGCTTAGACCAGCACCGTCGAACGTCGATTGAGATCGATTATCGACCCCAAAAGGGGGATACCTATTGGCAGATCGCTCTATCGATCTGCCAATCACTAGTTCGACGGTGACGGTACACTGCCAGCTGTTCGACTCCGATCTCAACGTTAATCAATCGTTACTAATCTTGCTCACGATAAACGTCGCGCGTCTTCTTTGACCGGTTTTCGCGAATGAGTCGATTCATTCTTTCGGATTCACGGAAGCTACTCGTGAATATCTCTAACAATCTACAAGATAAAAACCACTTGTTATTATCTATATCTCTTTATTATAAGTTTCATATCATCTTTTTGTACATAGTTCGCTGACACTTTTGAACGAACCCTAGTTGGGGAAATAAAGTTAGTTCGACGTGAAGTGACTTGTTCTACCCCTTCTAATCCGTAACATATATTGTAGTATATACAATTTAAATGAATATGATAAGGAAATGTGATTTGAACGTATTCAAATGTTAAAGTTAGTGGATAGGAGACCCCAGAGAATACTTTTAGGAATACTTTTAAATATAAGTTTTATTTATAAAACGAAGAGATCAATATTTTGATGATGAAAGATGAAAACGAACAACGAATAGTGTAGTCGTGTATTTTCTCTATAAGCAAAGTGCCGCTAGATTAGTAGCACATATGCAGCAGACGACTACGACACGTTTGCGCCAACACCATATCGATCTATTTCGGCCTTTGGCTGCGGTGATGGCAGCAGAACCCGCTAGCCAGTGTCGCCAGGTAGCTACCCAACAGTGCAACCCAGTGATGCCAGAATGAGCTTCGAACGGCGCTCATGTACTCTCCTCCTTACCCCTTCCACTATTCCATTCCAACACCGTGCGCAGGCGCACACTCCACGGTCCCCATCGCGCACGTGCAACGTGTCTCCCATTTGCCCCACTCATTCCCCGTCATCAGAGAGGGGGTACATCATTTCACCGTGACTCACGGCATCACTGCACAGTGAGACGAATGGGCTATTCTCGGTGGAAAAAATCCTACCCATCAGATGCGGCTAGTGATTTTGACGTATGTCGTGTAGTTGTAAAGAGGAGATCTCAATCTTTAAGTTTATGGTAATTTTAATCGCAAAAAAAATTTTTGAATTGTATGTAATTTTTTATAGATAAAGTATTATCAATTTAGTACTCGATTTTTAATATAAAGGAAATTTTAAGAAAATTGAACTTGGTGCAAAAAAAATCATAGATCACGCTTCTTGAAACCGATTTAAATTTTGTGTTAGGTCAAGAAATTAGATTTAACATATATACAGCCTTTAAAAATAGTATTTATGTAAAAAATATTATATAAATTACGTAAACAAATATAAAAAGAAATAAAAAATGCAATAATAATATTAAATAATAAATAAAAAATGTAACAGTATTATTAAATAAGTATAACAATAAAATCTAAATATAACAATATAACTACAAAAAAATATAACAATAGTTCTTGGTAATATCACTGTCGCTGTAAACTAAGAATACTTGTGGTATTAGACGGAAGTTTCGGTCATAGTAAGATCTAATACACCTTTTGGCAATTTTATGTCTTTTTGTGGTATCACATATTCATTTATAATAAGATCATAAGTAATTAATAGCATTGCCATTAAATCGTAATTTGTATTTACACGGAAATTTTTGAAATGTCTATCCGATATCCATAATTAAAAAATTGTAATTTCGATACTGAAACAGTTGAATCTAAAAAATAAAATGCAAACAATGTAGAAGATATCAGCAGCTAATTTCTGTGGGAATTTGTTTTAAACAGTATAAAGTTACTTCTATGCAAATTTTATGGCAAGATTTTTTAGTTATTCAATTTTCAAGTGGGTTACATGCCATACAAAAATGGTATTTGTAAAACCATAAAAATCTTTACAGAAAACATTATTTAAATAACTTATATATGATCAAATAGGTACTTACGGGTAGTAACATTCTTCATGGCACTTAGAAAAAATGTATAATGAAAAATTACTGCTTAAAACTAAAAGTAAGTTTTCTAAGCAAGCTAGCTGAAGAAAAGAATTTTGCTAGCTGCAGTCTAACGAAGTGATACTTTCAGTTTCACGTTTCTGAAAGCACTAAATGAATTATGTGACTCTTAGAAGAAATAAATAAGTGTTTATATGACTTTTTCTCGCCTAGCATGGCCATTCAGTCCACTACTGAGGTGCACCGTATGCACCGTACGCACGGTGATACAGAAATTTAAAAAATTGTAGCAGGCGGATCCGCAGCATTCCGCAGGTTATTTTTGTCAGAATCTCTTTAGTATAGTTTGAATTTATAAACAAAAAAAGTTTCAAGACCGCCTTCGCCCGCGCCTGCTAGTTCTGCTCTATTAAAGTCAACTAAATGACGTAGAAAACTGGTACTTAAACAATGTCTAAAAATTATTGTAAAGAACTTTACTAACGAACTTTGTGAACATTCATGTAAACATTTATTTATATTAATATAGAAAATCGTGCATAGAAGCTTAAAGATTCTTATTTATTGCTCTGACACAATTTTCTTTGTAACGAATATAAACGTACGATTTCGCTGGATTACGGTTCGAAGTTTTCACGTATTGATTTCTATGCTTATATCGCTGTTAAATGAATTATTATGGGTATAATTAGGGTCAGTGAACATTCCCAAAGAAGTATGTATGAATGTTATATCTATTTTCTGACATGACTTTTTTCCACCTAAAATGGCCACTCGTTCCACTGTGCACTGGTGCAACCAGATGCAATCCAAACGGATTGCATTCACTCTCCTCCTTTTCCCCTTACACTATCCCATTCTAGTACCATAAGCACATTCCAACGCCCCCACTAAGGCCGTAGACCACGGTGCCCGTGCCGTAAACTTGTCTGGTTATCAGAGAGAGCGTAAACTGTATTCCCTCGATTTCCCCGTTCCGGCAACACTGCTACCCAATAGGATGCATTTTCCCCTCCTCATTTTCCCCTTCCACTATATCATTCCACCACCATGAGTACACTTCAACGACCTCTACTAACAAGGGGACACCGCGAATCGAGACACCCGGATTGCAACGAAATTTTGTGTGAACATAGCTTAGACATTCTCATGAACTATCCAATTGGTTTTATTCTTGAATGCGTACCCGTTTTCGAGATAATTGATATTGAAATGCCACATGTGCGGTCTGTGCGGTATATTCCATGAGTGAAAACCTCTTGTCATAGCGGTCCGTGGCCGAGTGGATTGAGCGAATGTCTACCACGAGAATGGTCGGGGTTCGCGTCCCGTGTCGGCGTTTTTTTAAAATATTTTTTTTCACTTTCTTTTTTATTTTTCTACACATTATTATGTGCTTCACATTATTTAGCCATTCTATATCATTTATTGTTAGTAATCGCCTTGTTCTCGCTTATACCATCCTTACACAAGAATGCTTTGCGAATGCGAAAGTGCTTCGAAAAGGGGCATCGTTAAGACAATCGTTGGCGGTAGGCCCGCGCAGGTATATCTCGTTTTATTGTTAAAACCGTTACAGAACTCTCTTTCGTACAGCGTGAAGAAATACACAGCAAAAATAATTTGCGTTATAATACTTACCACAACGAATATGTTAGATTTTTATCAAACATATATCTTGTCCATCGTAAAACTAGATTACTTGTTATTTATTATATTAGAAATAATGTGTAGCACATAATAATGTGTAGAAAAATAAAAAAGAAAGTGAAAAAAAATATTTTAAAAAAACGCCGACACGGGACGCGAACCCCGACCATTCTCGTGGTAGACATTCGCTCAACCCACTCGGCCACGGACCGCTATGACAAGAGGTTTTCACTCATGGAATATACCGCACAGACCGCACATGTGGCATTTCAATATCAATTATCTCGAAAACGGGTACGCATTCAAGAATAAAACCAATTGGATAGTTCATGAGAATGTCTAAGCTATGTTCACACAAAATTTCGTTGCAATCCGGGTGTCTCGATTCGCGGTGTCCCCTTGTAAGACCGTAGACTG